>CM062805.1:917194471-918637592 GCA_031772625.1 Pinus tabuliformis | reverse complement strand
TTTGAGGACAAAGCTTTTCTAACAATTAACAATTAACAATGAATTATACTGAGGAGGCATTTCTTAGAAGACATGATTTTTCATGAAGAGTACCCACCTTGGTTTATATATGGGAGCCTCAGAAGATGTGGATGTTCATGAAGGGGTACCCACCTAGGTATATATATGGGACTCTCAGTTGTAACCAAATCATATTCTTCATTCATACATTATCTCTCTCTCTCTCTCTCTCTCTCTCTCTCTCTCTCTCTCTCTCTCTCTCTCTATATATATATATATATATATATATATATATATATATCTCAATAGACATTTTCATATTCCAAATGTTTTGGAGTATTTACTTGTAAGTTAAAATTTCCTCACAAGTTTCCTAGTCGGCAGCCATGTAATTGGCCTCAACAAAACTTAGCACAACTATTTTCTTATTCTTGCAGAACCAAGACCCTGCTTTGATCCTAAGTTGAAACAACACCCAAAAGTGATTTTTTTGTCAGTTGTATTACCTGCCCAATTAGCATTGGTATACCCCTCTAGCTTGACTCCATCCATCTGAGTATGTCTTAGTGCATAATCAACTATGCCTTTAAGATATCTCTCTCAACACATGTTTTTCATCCACCTAGTGAACTCACTTGGGATCCACCATAAACTGACTAAGTGTATTGACTGCAAAATAGATGGTAGGTCTAGTATTGAATAAGTACATGAGAGAGCCAATCAAATGTCTATATAATGTAGGGTCCATTTCCTATGATCTGGATTCAGGCACGAATTTTATTCTAGTTGGTCACTAGTGGCATAGACATGGGTCTATAGTCCATCATCCTAAATTGCTTTAGGACCTCAATTGTATCCTTCCCTTTCCTGAGAAATATTCTCCATCCTTCTACCACATATCGAAGCCTAGAAGATAATGCATCAAATCTAAATCCTTCATGTCAAACTCTATTGCTAGGTCCCTCTTGCATTATGTTATGAGCCTTTGACAATTAGTGAGAAATAACTCATCCACATACAACACCAAAAGGAGAGGCTCGCCCTTGACCTTGATGTAATACGAGTTTGGGTTTGCTAACCTCTTGGTGAAGCAGGTGCCCTACAAGTAACTATCAATCTTGGCATAGCATTCCTTGGGAGCCTGTTTAAGTCCATACAATTCTCTCTTCAATTTTCACACACGAGAATCCCTCCCATGCACCTCAAAACCCTTTAGCTTCTCAATGTAAATCTCTTCCCAAAACACATCATTGAGGAAGGCCATATTCACATCCATCTAGTGAATCCTCCAACCCATCTACACTACAATATAAATTACTACCCTAATGGATGAGAATCTAGCTAGTGGGGTGAAGGTCTCATCGTAGTCAATCCCTTTCTTCTATGAAAACACCTTAACCACAAATCAAGCCTTAAAATTTTCTACCCTACCATCTGCAACATGCTTAATATTGTAGACCAATCTAAAGCTAACAACAAATTTTTCCTCTAGTTATGGAACATCCTCCCAAAAATTGTTCTTCATGATGGAATAATACTCTTCTTCCATAACATCCATCCACACTTGATGCTTGAATGCCTCCAGGACGCTGGAAGGCTCAACCTCAATCAATTCGCTCATCATCACCATATGGCCTAAATATCTCCATGGTGCCTTTCTTTTTTTGATTAAATATATAGGAGTACCCACATACTTCTTGTTGGATAACAAAATTAACTTCTTTTACCTTGTAAGTTGGTCTCCTTTTTATCCTATCCTTGCATCCATTTACCGTGCCTATTACTACATTCACCCATACTTATGTGCTTAGCAAGATTAATGAGTAAAATTTTGTTAATATTTATAATTTACTTTGTTTTTAATGTTTTAGGAAGGATTTAGACTAATCTTGTTGATGGAAGATGTTCTTAGTTAAGTTCAATTCACTTTCAACAATGATTTTCCCGCATGATTTCTGAGTTGATCGAGATGAATTTAGAAAATCTAAGACATGGGTTTTAATGAAAATTCCCCCAATATGTTTTTTTTTTCATTATTTCATGCCCAAGTCACACATTTTGACCTCTAATCAAGGAACAAAAGTTTAGCGTGAAATTAAGAAGAGTTCTAGACAAATAGTCAACTTCCACCTCGATTTTCATGCATATGAAGGTAAATTTAAAACTTCCAAAACATGGGTTTTTTGTAGAACACATCCATTTATCCAACATTCGAGTGGTTTTACAAATAGAAAAGGATTTGGGATATAAGGGCAGATACCTAAACCGTGTTTTCTCAGATTTATAGTTACAACCCTCTTCTACAATGTTCTAGAAAAATGTGTGCGCCCAACCAGTAAGGAGATGGAATCAACTTATTATCATCGTTTTTATTATCAATTGTAATCATATCTTGGGTTACTTCTGCAACCAATATCCATTAAACATGAGAAATCATATATTTTGTAAATTAATTATGCCTAAATAGTTCTAATTTGAAGGAATTTCTCATGATCCATTCCATTTCCCTCCTTTTCATATATATAGCCATAGAACAGAGGAGAAGTTTGGAAATGAAAGTGTAAGGAGGATTATTGTAAGAGGGAGTGGAATCCATGCTTGGACATTTGTAATCTCTCATTTTCATCTCATAATAATCAAATATTCATATTTTGTCTCTAGCTTGAAGTACTCACTTAGTTTGTAAGCTTTCTCACAGTGTGTGCTAGGTTTGGCAGAGCCCCCATTCTCTAACATGCATTGTGCCATTTTATTTTTTTCTTAAATAGCTAGTTCAATTGTAGATTTAAATTTCCTTGTATTGTTGTTTCTTTTATGCTTTATCCTCTCTAGAGGAAGTCCCTCTATTGAAGGTCATTGGGCAAGTCAATACTCTCACTTGAATTGCAGGAACACTTAGAGTTGATCTTAGTGAAAGAATGTGATTGGCACCATAAGAGTATCCCTATCATCAACCCAGTGTACAAGACACCTTTGTGGAATTTACAACAAGTTGTTTTCCTTCCTTTCATTCATTCCTTAGTGTTCATTTCCTGCAGTTTGTGTAGTTTGTCGGCATTATTTTTTAGCATAGACTAGAATAGGCTCTAATCATGCATTTCCTGTGCTTTCATCTTGAATCTTACATTCCCTTAGGTTGATGATTTAATGTTTTGGATTTATGCATATAATTCACTTGATATTTTTGGCTTCGATGTTGGGGAAGGTGCTAAAGGGATTAGGGCTTAGGTAGGTAGCTTGCCTTTAAATTATACAACTTGGCAGAGGAGAAAGGATAAGATGCAAATATGCCTACTTTAGAATTTTTACAAGGGTTCTATCCTAACACATATGCTTTGGTGGGTTTCACCAAGCCTTTTTGTTCACTTCATGCAAAGTTTCAATGTTTCTTTGTTTAGAGTATTGCATGGAAAGAAAAAAATTTCTCATGTCAACAAACAACTTGGTGATAGTATGGTCTCAGTAGCCTCAGTTTCCTGAATACATGCTTTGCTTCAGAATTTGTTTTATTTGGTGTGAAAAATTTCATCTATTTTCCTATAATTTTTGTTCTAGTATGTAAAGACCCCATGTGCAAGATATGGATTAGAAGATCAACTAGAAGAATGTAAATATTCTTAAGCACTCGTTGATAAAAGGAGGATATACATCTACAAGGATTTTTTCAAATCCTTGTCCACATTCCAAAATAGTCACCAAGGATGTGTCTATAGAAGATCAAAGAATCAGTGTACCACAAGAGGAGGACTTAAAAGAATCTTCTAATTGTCCTAATTAGTATATCCAAGAGTCATGGAACATTTCCAATGAAGAGAAACCACTTGAACCGGAAATTGAAGCATTTTTGGCATGTCTATCCCTAGATCCTTTGTGCATTTTGGGATGTGATGATCAACTTTCTTAAGGACTTTATGGCATGATAGTCAAAGAGAGTCAATGAGATAGACGTTGCATCAAAATTTGGTTCCAAACTATCATCCAACTACAATCCCACTCCATCCTTCAACAATTCTTGGCACCATCTCCATAAGAGAAACTGACCTCTCATGTTTGGGAAACCATTGAGGTACATTTTTCATTTTCAAATATGAGTATGCTTATAGATCTGTTGCGCACATGGATTCACTAGAAATACTCCTACACTTGAGAAAATATTTCCTTTCTCAAGTTGGGTAGGGTAGTAGATCAATAAAATACAATAAATGTTGCATGTAGTTTTTGGCTGAACTTAAAGTATAGTGCAACAACATTTTTATGTTTTTCTTGAATAGGAGGGGAATACGAACAATTGACGATGCAACTTGAGGGAGATCTAATTTCTTATAGTAACACATGTGAAAATATGCAAACAATTTACAGTAGACAAACGTCTCAAAGGCAACAACAAACCTCGCTAGCAACGATATTTTTTTGTCATGGCCTCAGAGTAGTTCAAAAGTATGTTGTAATTTGAATTATCTTGCACATGCTTAGATTTACAATTCATATTTGTAAGTATCGACTCCAAAAAATAAGGTGACTTGAGGTAAATGTTTTTATGGTCCTTCTAATTTATTAAATATGAAGGAAGTTTATCATAAAAACAACTACTCTAGAGCTTTTTAGCACTTCTTATTATGAACTAATCCTTTGGGATATATTGTAACATTATTAGATTAGAATTGATAGTTTAGGTAGTTTTATGATTACAGTTAGGAAAACCACCAAAAATTATGATCTGCTAACTATATTTTCTTGTATAAATATTTTATGATTGCACTCAATAAAATATACATTTCATTGTGGAGTTCATCGGGCCTGTAACAGTGGTATCAAAGCGGCGAGGTTTAGAAGCGGTGAGAGCCTGGTTTGAACTCCATTGCCGATTTAAAGTGGTGGACGTGTTGCCTGTTGTGATCGAGGTGGAAAACATTGTGTGGTTAGTAGAACCTGTAGTAGGAGTGCGTGGTGAACCCGATGTGACCAGTCGACAGTGCACGGGCCTGGTGGTTTTGGACACCACCCTGACACCACACATTATGGTATTGGAAACCACTCTTGGTGCCCCCATACTGAATGTGGGCCGTTGATTTAAGCGCTGAGTTGTTTTCTTGAAACCATCCCTAGGACTACTCATCTCATTAAATTCCGACGAGTTTCTTATTGTCATAGACCATTGATTTGTCTGGACTATTTGTCAGATTGGGACGTGTATGAGAGTTGTCATCCCCATAAATTACGTGATGTACCCACCAATGTTATATGTCGTAAAAAATTTAACGTCTGGTACATTATTATTTGACGAATCTTTTAACCTTGGTTAGATTTGGTTAATATTCATTAAATTTTTATCTGTTGCGAAGGCCTTGCCACAAGAATGTTAATTGCTTACTAGATATTTTAAATCTTTTTTCGAATAGTGACATATTTTGTAGGTCATTAAATTTTTTATTTTATTTAAAGATGACATCAATAATTTCTTTGGTTGGAGTTGTCCTTTAAGGGAAAGAAAATTAGCCAGAACGAATAAGAAAGCTAAAGAGTGCATTGATTTTTAATTATTTGCGGCAAGATATTTGCCAAGGGAAGAAAGAAAAAGTCAATAAAGAAATTACACCAGAAGCTCTAGAAGATGAAAAACAATGTGTTATTTGGGAAGTCAAGAATAATAAATCCTATGATATGATCACAACATCAGTTTCAGAAGAGGTAATCAGGTAGTTTAATTCCTATAACACAACATATGCAGCATTATAAATTTTAAAGGAACTCTATGATTCATATTTAGAATTAGAGATTATTCAGTTGTTATTGAAGTTATTTAATTTGGAGATGAAGGACAAGATCCAATGAAATTGGCTTCGGAAATAAAGGCTAGTTTCCATGATATAGAAGAAACATGTGTTAAAGTAGATTTACAATTGACTGGCTTCATCAAGGTGCTACACCCTGCATAATCTCGCTACTTGGAATCTCTCCAAGCAAGTCAAAAACTAAAGGATATTACTTTTGATAAGTTAGTAAATACAATTGTAGAAAGAGAAAAGGCTTTTGGGAAGGAAGATTTTGTTTCTACTGCTAATACATAAACCTTGTGCCATGCACAAAGGGAACATAAATCATAAAATGAGTCTGCCAAAGGTGGCAAGAATCCCAGAGGCCGAGTTAGAAGGAACTTTAGAGGTAGGGGGGAAACAATAACAACAATTAGGGTGATAGACAGAAAAATGACCAGGCACAAGAATTTTCAGTCCAAATCAAATATCATATGTTATAGGTGTGGCAAAATTGGTCTTAGTTCAGTTAATTGTAAGGTTCCTTGGGAGAAGATTACTAATGAAAAGAAAGAGCCGGTTAATGACAAGACAAACCAACCATCTTCTGACAAAAATAAAACAAATGAAACTACACATTATATGGTTGCTCACTACAATTTCAATATTGATAATGTTTTTAATACTACATTTTCTTCATGGGAGGATAGTTGGATTTTAGATTCAGGTGCTACTTGTCATATGACATTCTGAAAATATATTTTTTAAAGTTTTAGTGATAATGTTGATGGTGTTGTTTATTTTGCTGATAAGTCTGAAGTTAAATCACCAGGAATTGGATCAAATAGATTAAAAATTCCACATTTAACAGATTACATATTGAAGGATGTTCTTTATATTCCCGAATTTCAGAGGAACTTAATGTCCCTCATTCATATTAGAAAACATGGACATTCAATCCATATTTTTGATGGCATAATTGAAATTTGTAGAGCAAGTGATAATTCGGTAATTATGAGTGGTGTTGAAGAAGGTGCACTGTCGAAATTGAATAATAGTTCATCTAGTACACAGTCTGCTACAAATCCAGCTCTATTAGTGCAACAAGATAATCTTTTGTCTTCAAGTTTATTATGGCATGCTAGATTTGGTCACATCAAATATAACAACATTAGAATTATGAAAGAGCAAGGCATTAAAAGTCTCCCCACTGTTCCAAGAAAGCTCACACCATGTGATGCTTGCATCTTGGGAAAACGCAGTAAACAACCATTTCATAGTTTTGATTCTATATCTTCCATAAAATTAGATCTCATACAATATGATTTATGTGGGCCTATGCCTATACCAACTGAAAATGGAAATAAATATATACTCACCTTTATTGATTACTATTCGAGGATGTGTTGGATTTATCTTTTGAAGGAAAAGTCACAAGTTTTTTATATGCTCACAACATTTCATGTTATGGTTAAAAATGAAATTCAACAGAATATTGGTATCATAAGGACTTATAATTGAGGTGAATATACTTCAAAGTATTTTGAACAATATTTAACAGATAATGGCATCAAACACCAAACTATTATTGCATATAATCCACAACAAAATGGTGTTGTAGAAAGTATGAATAGGACTTTGCTTAACATGATTACATCAATGATGTTTTTCAAAAATGTCAAATTAATGTTTTGGGGCGAAGTAGTACTTTGTGCAACATATATTAAAAATAGATGTCCTTAATCTGTCCTCAACAAAAAATCACCATATGAAGTTTCGAACAATAGATTGCCATCAGTTCAAAATTTTAAGGTTTTGGATCTATTTGCTATGCCCTGTAGATTTTCCTATAGATTCACATCTCATGTAATGTACTAAAACACAAGACAAGAATATACTCTACTCTTTAAACAATAGAAACCAATAAATCGACGAAAACAATAATTGAAAAGAAGAAGATAATCAAAGACACATAACACAATTTTTTCTCTGGGGAAAGCCACTACTCAAAACCCCGACTGTTTATTGTATTAATAAAAAATTTGAGTGATAATACAAAGCTTGTTCTCACAAGAAAAATTCATGCACAAGTATGATCACCTCTCTCTCCTCATAAGCCCGCTTTAGCCAACACTTAGCCAATTTTGTTGCCTGCCAAGCCCCTACTTCCTTGTGCAATTTCAGTGAGGATCAGCGCATATTTAATTGGGAAATCCTTCCTCCATAATTGCGCAATCCAAAGCTAGGCCCTTCTCTGATTGCATGCATGACTTGTACAGCTCAGATCATTCTAAAACTGATAGTATATTGTCCATGCACTCTAGTCTCAACTAGGTCTTTCTCTGAATTGACATGCATGGGTTTATCATGAGGGAATATTCAGTTAGCTGGAGTAGCACTGAGGATGCTCTAGTGCACCAACTCGCTACTAGACCTCTACTAGTTCCACAAATAGTTATAACTAGCTTAATTGTCTATAACTCAGTCAAACTGAGTTATCTAATTACAACTCAAATAAACTCATCCTGGACCCCTAAAATTTAGGGAGAACATATACATGACTACAAAAATACTTCCAACTCGAAATTCATAAGTTTATTAATTTAATTAAACTTAATTAACTATTTACAAGTTGCTATGAGAATAGAATTCGATTTTAATTCACAGTTTAATTCAAGGACAAATTAAACTAGAATTTCTTGTTGCCATTTCTCAACACTCCCTCTCAACAAGAAATGGATTATCAGCTACCTCGATCTTGTCTCTGTGAAACTCGAATTTACATCTTGGCAATACCTTTGTCAAAATGTCAACATCTTTCTTCTCCATGGCAATTTACTCCAACAACATAATCCACCTCAATACACAATCTCGAAGATGATGATATCGGATATCAATATGCTTGGACTGATCATGAAAAGATGGATTTTTAGAGAGCTTGATACAACTCTGATTATCGCAGTAAATCACAGTTGGATCCATCTGTTGACCAAACAAACCAACTCACATGTTGCTTGACTTGCAGTCATGTACTCTTCCTATGCCAAACTAAGTGCAATCGATCTTTGTTTCTTGTTGTACCAAGAAACAACTACTGAATCAATACTGAATATCTCTCCTGATGTGCTCTTCTTGTCGGATAGACTCCCTACCCAATCTGCATCTGTGAAGCGTCGAAGCTTCACTCCCTCTGTTTGTCTGTACCACAATCCAAACTGAGAAGTGCCTCTAAGGTATCTCAACACATGCTTTGTCACCTTCCAATACATCTTGGTAGGCCTAAACATCACTTGACTAAGCTAGTTAACTGAATAGCACATATCCAGTCGTGTGTTCACCAAATACATGAGTGAACCCACAAGCTTCCTGTAAATAGTAGCTTCCACTACTTCCCCCAAAGTAGCATCCTCCTTCGTCGAATTACCTGCTAGAGGAGTTTCCATGGGTTTGCTTCTCTCCATGTGAAACCTCTTGAGTATATCGTTGGCATACTTTCCCTAAGACACAAACAGCTCTCCATCACCCTTCCATACTTCCATGCCTAGAAAGAAATGCATGAGCCAGATGTCCTTCATCTCAAACTCTCTTGCAAGATCCTCCTTGCAAGACTTGATGAACTGATCATAAGCTGTCAAAATCAAATTGTCGACATATAACACAATGACCAACAATTTTCCTTCCACCACTATATGGTACAAGTTTGCATCCCAACCTGGTGAAGTAGCTATCGATCCTAGTGTACCAAGCACGGGGTGCTTGCTTCAGCCCATACAACACTCTCTTGAGTCGACACACATGCGACTCACAGTCAAAGGTCTCAAAACCTTCAGGTTTCTCTATGTACACCTCTTCCTCAATCATGCCATTAAGGAAGGTTGTCTTTACATCCATCTGATGTATCTTCCAACCCATCTGCACTGATAGTGCCAATATGGATCTGATCGATGAGTACCTTGCAACAGGAGCAAAGGTCTCATCATAGTCAATCCCCTCTACCTGTGAAAAGCCATGGGCCACAAACCTGGCCTTATGCTTCTCCACACTACCATTTGCAACTTGCTTTACCTTGTAAAGCCATCGAGAGCTCACCACTGACTTATCCTCCATTTTCGGGACCCCATCCCAAACACTGTTATGAACTATGGAGTCATACTCTTCCACCATGGCATCAGCCCAAACCAACTACTGCACTGCTTCCTCAAAGGAAGATGGCTTTGTTTCAACACGTCTGCTCATAAGAACCATGTATCTAGTGTACCTCTCAGGTGACCTCCTCTGCCTGTGCTGAGATGTGGGTGCTCCCACATTATCTCGTGCATCATGCAATAACCTGTCAGCCTCTCTGGTGTGCTTTCTCCCATCTCTGGAAGACTCTGCCTAAGTGGATGTCTCCACTCCTGGATCCTCTGCATGTGGCTGCTCCACATCAATATGAGGCTCCTCAACCATATGAGCTAAAAGCTCCTCAAACACATGTAGTTGAAGATCCCTCTCAAGGGAAACTCGCATGGCCTTCTCCTCATCGACTATGACATCACTGTGAACCATTTTCATCCTGTTGGTCAACAAGTACAACCGATAGTTGTGATGTGTATTAGTGTACCCCACAAATATCCCCAGCTCTGTTGTCGGCTCAAGATTATTCCTTGGATCTTTGGTCACATGGCAATATATTGGTGACCCAAAAATCCTGAAGTGACCAACATTTGTCCTCTTACCAGAGAAAGCCTCCTTTGGTGTCTTCATCCCAAGTATCCAATGCAAGCTTTTGTTCTACAAATAAATAGTTGTGTTGCATGCCTCAGCCCACAAGTGTAGTGGTAGGCCCTGATCATGCAACATCGCCCGTGCTACCCCTACAATGCTTCTATTCTTCCTTTCGTCCACCCCATTCTATTGTGGGTTATGGGGTGTCGTCAACTCTCGTTTAATCCCTTATGTTGCACAAAAGTTCTTCAACTCATTTGAGATATACTCACCACCGTTATCACTCCTTAGTTATTTAACCTTCATGCTAGACTCTTTCTCAACCAATGCTTTAAATTCACAAAACTTTGTGAAAGTCTGATCCTTCTTCTGCATGAAAACGATCCATAATTTACGAGAAAAATCATCAACAAATATAACATAGTACATGTGTTTGGTCATGGATGCTGTCAAGAATGGTCCACACACATCTAAATAGACTTGCTCTAGAATCGCCTCTGCTCGACCAAAACTATCGTGAAAGGAAGCCTTGGTGTCTTTTCCCAAAGTACACCCCTTGCATGTATCAACTTGTTCTAGTGTACCTATGGGAAGACCAGTAGAAATCTATTGCATGATTTTCAAAGCCCCATGATCAAAATGACCCAGTCGCCTGTGCCAAAATTCGCCAATGTCTCCGATTTGCACCTTCTCTGCCTTTGTGCTCAAAGCAGCACAATCATCTACCTCCAACTTATAGAGATTCTTAACTTGAATCCCTATCTTCTTTACCTAACATGTGGCTATGTGTCGAAGGAATGCCTTTCCTTTGCTAAAGACCACATCATAGCCTCTATCCTCAAACATGGCGATCGATAATAAGTTCTTCCTCAACCCGGGCACATACAGAACATCTCTCAAGGTGAGAGGAGCACCCTGCTCCCTCTGAAAATTAAATGTTCCCAATCCAGTAGCACTATACACCCCGTCGTCACCCATCTCAATATGCATCTAGACATCCTTCTCCTCCAGGTCACTGAACAACTCCTTGTCACCAGTCATGTGGAATGAAGCTCCATTGTTAAGGTACCATACACTACCCATCATTGATGACACCATGCATGCAATGAGAGTAAAGTCCAATTAGGATTGAGAAGCCAAATCCTCACCCGCCACTCCTCCTGAGGACTTCTTCTTGGACTTCTTGAGCAGATAGTTTGTAGCAAAATGTCCCAACTAATGACAATGAAAGCACTTAACTTTCGGCATGTATTTCTTCTTACCTCCATGACAAGAATCCGATTTGGAATGGGACGCCTTCGCTTTCCTCTTCCTTTCCTTACCCACTAAGGCACAATTTTCCTCATCATCAATCTTTGATGAGGAACCATCTCTGGTGTTCCTTATGATCTCCTCCTGCATCAAATCTGACCACAGTCATTCCCAATATGGTAGCTTCTCCCTCCCATTGATAGAGTCCTAATAGTTATTCCAACTCTTGGGAAGGCCTAGGAGAGCTAGGCTCACCATATCATCCTTGAGAACAGTTATTCCAACACTTCCAAACTCATCACGACAATGAGTGAACTTGGTCAAGTATTTTGGAATGGTCTCACCTTTCTCCATCTTAATTTTTCGAAGTTTGTCTTTCAATGCCAACTTCCTATGTTCACTGCTATTCTAAAATAGGTTTGCCAGTTCTTTCCACATAGCATACAAATTTTACTTCCCATGGAGACTTGAGACAATGTGGTCTTAAAATCCCTCAAGGATTATCCGCCTCGCCCTCGCCACACACTTCTTTCATTCGGCTAGATTTTGTGCATTCGATGCTACTGGCTTAGGAATGTCTTGATAAATGAATTCCTTGATGCCATTATTCTCCAGCACTGCATCCATCCTGTCCTTCCAAGATATATAATTTGAGTTTCCTTCCAAGGCATACTCGATCCTCAAACCGTAGAAATCCATTTTCTGATCCTGAAATATGTATTGCAAATTCGAATTTCACCTGTAACCCAAAACTCAAAACTTCGAAATCTCCTCTAATATATTATCGTCAGCTCCTATACCATGTAGATTTTCCTATAGATTCACATCCCATGTAATGTACTAAAACATAAGACAAGAATCTACTCTACTCTTTAAACAGTGGAAACCAATAGATTGATGAAAACAATAATCAACAAGAGGGAGATAATCAAAGACACATAACAAATTTTTTTTCTCTGGGGAAATCCACTGCTCAAAACCGTGACTATCTATTGCATTAATCATAAATCTGAGTGATAATACAAATCTTGTTCTCACAAGAACAATTCCTGCACAAGTGTGATCAACGCTCTCTCCTCATAAGCCCACTCTGGCCAACACTTAGCCAATTTTGCTGCCTGCCAAGTGATCCAGGTGGATCTTCAGATACAATGTCATGGAAAATCTCAAAATTCAAAGTGGCAGAAAAGCAAGTATCCTAACATCAGATCGAAGTGCTCGTCGCCCTGATTCCAACGGTGCGAACAACACTCCAATCCGAGTCCGGATGATGAAGTTGTGGCAGAAAGAGTTTGCCTTAGTTCCTTTGGAAAATGAGGCTTTTTCTTATAAAAATGGGTTTTAGCCTTATGAAGGCAAATCGCAATTGGAGGGTCCAGAGGGGCGGACTTAAGAAGCAACAGTAGAACTCCCCGATCAACGATCTCTGACTAAATCGCAATCGGGGCAGGCAATCGGCGATATCAGGATGGAGCAGTCAGAACCGGGCAGAGCCGACTTACAATTGTGATCGGCGATCGGAGCGATCGACCGATCGACGATCAACATGACCAAGGACCAGGACCCCTAAGCCACAATGATGCGATATGCTGATTCGATCAGGTCGATGCGATACGCCGATATCGGCGATCGGCGATCGGTGGACCCTCGAGATAAAGGGCCATTGAATGAGCGATATGCTGATTGCAATATGGGGATCGGACACGATGGTTCTATAAGCCTGATTTAATGGAATTTGAAGTCTGGCCTAAAGGTTTTTGGTCGAATTTTCTTATTTTTCCATGTATTATCGGTCCAAATGGAAAAAGGCCTATTATTAAGGTTTGTTGCGCCTGCTGACCCTCCCATCTAAACGGCCTCTATTATAAACAAAACAACTCCAATTTTTAAGTGAAATTGTGCTATAAAGCCCAAGGCACGCAATGGTGTATGGGGAGGAAGGATTTTCAGCACACAGTTTGAGGCAACAGCTTGTAGGAGGGCTGATTGATCATTTTGTTTGAATTGGGTGAAGTTTATATGGTTTTTGCCCCTCTTGATGCCACAGATGCAGTGTTGCTATCCATTTCTCCATTTCACAGCCATTGCCCAAAATGGAGGTATAGCCTCTTTTTATGTAAACTGATGAATGTATTCTCTTCTTTTCATGCCATTTAATATATGAAGGCCTCCCCATTGATCGAGTAGGACCCGGAGACGTAGTTCGAGTTGAACGAACTCCGTTATCAAGTCTTGTTGTCTTCTTGTTGTGCCCTTGTGAGTTCCTTCGTATTTTCTTGTGTGCACATTAGATTTCTGTGTTAAGCTACAATTTCTACATGTGATTCTTTTCATACATCTATAAGCAAAAGATCCCTGGATCAAGTGGTATCAGAGCAGGTCTTTTTAGATGTGAATTGCATGTTTGTATGCTAACAAGAGACAGACTCCGAAGAGGCGAAGGGGAATTAGAGCCTTTCAATCCTGAAGCGGGGCGTGCACATCGAAGGAGAAACATGGCAGAAGATGAAGCTCATCTTGAAGAGGAGCGCAATTTCTGCAAGACCTTATATTCGATGGCAAAGAATATTAGTCAGTTGGTTTTAAGGCTGGAGAAAGCAGAGGAGAGAAACCCAGAAGAACAAGGTTCAACACATGGGAATGGTGGAGAAGAACCCCCTCCTTCTCCTTCTAGGAGTGAAGGTTCTCCTTCCTCTCACCACCATAATCGTAGAAATTAAAAGGATGCATCTAAGAAACCTTTCTTTAAATTAGATGTTAAATTTGATCTTCCCATGTTTAATGGTGAAAGTAACGCAGAGAAGCTTAATAATTGGATTAGGCAAATTGAGGTCTACTGCAGGATTCAGTAGATCATGGAGGATGAGGCAAAGATTCAGCTGGCCTCTCTACGGCTGAGCAGCACTGCTCTCGTTTGGTGGGAGAGAAAATTGCAGTGCAGTAAGAATGTGGGTAACCTCTTTTCCTCATGGCCTAATTTTATTTCTACGTTAAAGGAACAGTTTTATCCCTTAGGATACAAGAAAAAAGCTTTAATGAATTGGCAATATTTAAGACAAGGCAAAGGTCAGGATGTTTAGAGTTTTACAGAGGAGTTTAGAAAGCAAGCACTGAATTTGGGTATTGCACTTGATACACCTGATGTTGTAACTAAGTATATTTTCTCATTGCATAGCTACATTAGGCATTCATTATTATTGTTTGAACCAACCACTATTGACTCGGCCAGCGTAAAGGCAATTCATATTTAGAATAGGGGCAAAAGTGAAAGAGATGATTAGTTTAGAAAACCATTGTTCAAACCTCCCAATGGCAAATCCAAAGCGAAATGGAAAGGAAAGGAGAAGAAGATGGCAGCAGCCAAAGAAGGAGAAAGGTCGTATTGCAATCACTGCAAAAAGGAAGGCTGCGATGACAATCATTATTGGAAGCAGCACCCAGAAAAGCGTCCAAAGAAGTATGGAGGAAAAGGGAAGCAGAAGACAGTGGCAACTGCGCAGCAAGACCTTGGATTGGATTCCGAAGATGAAGTAGCCACGGGAACAAAAGGTACTCTTACACCTCATGTTAATTCTGAATCGCATGAAGGCAAAAATTTTGTAAATGAGTCCCTTCCTAATGACCGAAAGTGAATTGAACTGTTTCATATCAGATTTGTTGTAAATCATACTAAAGTTGAAACTCTGTTTGATACTGGATCGCAAGAAAATTTAGTCGCAGAATCCCTGGTAAACAAACTCGGCTTAGAAACAAAACCACACTCGAAACCTTACCCGCTTGGATGGATACATGATAAGGAAAAACTGAATGTAACCAAGCAGTGTAAAGTCAAATTTGTGATCGCTTCTAAGCTAGTGGACGAAGTAGAACTAGATGTAATACCATTGGATATATGTGGCATGGTGTTAGGGAGCCCATATCTGTATGATAGAAAGGCAGTCTTCTTTCGTCACGAAAACAAATACCAAATCACAAAAGATGGGGTAGAATATATAGTAAGGGCTCATCAAAATAAAATCAATGCTAGCCTTGTAAGCGCTGGACAAATGAAAAGACTGGTGAATTCCAGTAAGGGTTGCATGCTTATGGTTGTAAGGGAAAAAGAGGCAGAATTCGCTAATGCTTTCCAGGGCTGCGATCAGGAACATAAACAAGAATTATTTGAATTAATTTCTAATTATGATGAGTTGTTTCAGGAATCGAAGGGATTACCTCCAAAGAGGGAAATCCAACATGAAATCCATTTGCAGCATGATGCTCCTTTGCCAAATATTGTCATGTACAGGATGTCAACCATTCAGATGGAGGAAATCAAGAAATAGGTGTAGGAATTGCTGGACCAAGGAGTCATCAGGCTGAGCACTTCTCCATGCGGATCACCAATTGTCTTAGTCCCAAAGAAAGACAGCACATGGAGGATGTGCGTGTATTACCGCGCGCTAAACAAGATCACGGTGAAAAATCGCTACCCTCTTCCAAGCATTGATGACTTATTAGATCAGTTAAATACTGTCGTTTATTTCACCAAATTGGATTTGCACAGTGGTTATCACCAAGTCCAAATTGCAGAGTAGGACGTGTGGAAAACTGCCTTCAAGACCAAACAGGGGCTGTTCGAATGGATGGTGATGTCATTTGAACTTTGCAACGCTCCAACCACTTTTATGAGGGTCATGAATGATCTATTTCAGCCTTTCATTGATGAATTTGTTCTTGTATATTTAGATGATATACTTGTCTTTAGTAAGAGTTGGGTTGAACATGTGTGTCATGTAAAGAAAATGCTTGATGTACTGAAAAAAAGAAAAACTCTTTGTAAAGTTGTCAAAGTGTGAGTTCGGGAAAACCTATTTGGGTTACCTAGGTCATATTGTTGGTCATGGTCAGTTAAAGATTGATCCTTCTAACGTTGAAGCAAATGTAAATTGGCCTAAGCCTACTAGTGTAACCGAGGTCCGCAGCTTTTTAGGTGCAGTCCAATATTGGAGGAGATTTATTGCTAATTTCTCTGTTATTGCAGCACCTTTGCACACATTGGCAAGTGTGAAATAGGTCTTCCAATGGGGAGGAAGATAGCAAAAATCCTTCGAAACATTGAAGGAAAATATCAACATCGCGCCAGTCTTAGCCTTACCCGATCTCCAACATCCATTCGAGATTGAAACCGATGCCAGTGGTTATGCCATGGGAGCTATACTGATGCAGCAAAAGAAGCCGATTTGTTACCATTCTAAGAAGTTTTCTCAAGCTGTGATAAACTATCCCACTTATGACAAGGAGCTTTATGCCTTGGTGCAGAGTGTGAAAAAGTGGAAACACTACCTGATTGGCAAGGAGACCATCATCCATACAGATCATCAGCCCTTGCAGTACCTTCAGTCACAAACCAAGTTGCAGCAATCTCGTCATTTCAGGTGGATGGGTTTTCTTCAACAGTTTCATCTAGTAATAAAGTATAAGAAGGGCACTAGCAATAAAGTGGCTGATATGCTATCTCGCCCTCCTATTTCTGCTTCTGTTATTTTGCATAATGCTTCGTTGTCTTTTGAGAGTTATGCTGAACAATATGCTAACGATGATGACTTTAAGGAGATTTATGCAAAACTAACCCATGGTTCACAGGTGGACAACTATCACTTGCAGGGGAAACTGTTGTATCACCTTGGTAAATTGTGTATTCCCACAGGGGAAAGAGTACATGTAATTCGAGAGGCCCACACCTCTCTTGTGTCTGGACACTTTGGTGTCGAAAAGACTTTATGTCATGTACAAAGATTTTGTTTTTGGCCTCATATGAAAAACATTGTGGCTCGTTATGTAAAGGGTTGTGTGATGTGTTCTGTTTCAAAGCCCTCTAATAGAAAACTCGGGCTCTACACACCACTCCCTATTCTGAGTCATCCATGGGAAAGTGTGTCAATGGACTTTGTAGGAGGTTTTCCTTTGTCTAAAAAGAGTCACAACTATTTGTATGTTGTCGTTGACCATTTTAGCAAGATGTGTATTCTTATGCCTTGTAAAAAGCAGATCATTATAAAGAAAACTGCTTCTCTTTTATTTTAGCATGTTTGGGTCCATTTTGGATTACCCACATCGATTGTGTCAAATCGGGACTCTCACTTTCTTGGATAGTTTTGGACCAGCTTGTGGAGGATGATGGACACCAAATTGAAAAGAAGCACGACATTTCATCTGCAGACTGACAGACAGACAGAGGTTGTAAACCGTACCGTGGTACACTTGCTACGAGGCTATTGTGGGAAGCATCCCAAGTTGTGGGATGAGCATCTCCCATATGTACAACATTCCTACAACCAAGCAGTGCATTCATCTATGCAGCGTTCACCATTTGAGACATGCTTTGGTTACCTGCCAAAGGACCCTTTTGATATGGTCTTTGGAAGGGAAGATGGCTCTAGTGGACGTAATGATAGGGACAAAGCTCAGCAGTTCATTCAGCGAATCCAGTTGATTCACCAAGCAGTACAAGAGCAGTTGGAGAAAAGTCAAGCCCGTTACAAGGCTCAACATGACAAACACTGAGTCGACCACCAATTCCAAGTGGGCGACAAAGTGTGGTTCCACATTAGCAAGGACAGGATGAAGGGAGAAGGGAAGAAGTTGAGACCAATCCGGTATGGTCCATTCACCATATTGGAGAAGATTGGAAACAATGCCTTTCATCTTGATTTGCTAATTTATATGCAGATGTACTCAGTAGTGAATGTAGAGAACTTAAAGCTGTATGAGCCACCATTGATCATGGACACAGATGAGGTGGGCACAGTTCCTACAGTTGATGATTTTTCTACAGTTCCTACAGTTGATGATTTTTCTCTAGAATATCTCGATGAGTTACCAGAAGACATCATCCTTGACAGAAGGACCAGGACTTCACGGCAAAGAGATGTGGAATACCTTCGAGTGGGTTTTTAGGGAATGCACCCCAGCAAGTCCAAATGGCTGGAGAAGGAAGAGGTGAGGGGACAATTCCCTCACTTGCCAATTGACTAAGGAAAACTTTTGGCGGTCCAAAAGCTCCTCAATGTGGAGGATTGATCCAGGTGGATCTTCAAATACAATGGCATGGAAAATATCAAAATTCAAAGTCGCAGAAAAGCAAGTATCTTGACATCAGATCGAAGTGCTCATCGCCCTGATTCCAGTGGTGCGAACGGAACTCCAATTTGAGTTCAGATGATGAAGTTGTGGTAGAAAGAGTTTGCCTTAGTTCCTTTGGAAAATGAGGTTTTTTCTTATAAAAATGGGTTTTTAGCCTTATGAAGGCAGATCGCAATCGGAGGGTCCAGAGGGGCAGACTTAAGAAGCAGCAGCAGAACCCCCCGATCAGTGATCTCCGACTAAATCACAATCAGGGCAGGCAATCGACGATATCAAGATGGATCAGTTGGAACCGGGCAGAGCCGACTTGCAATCGCGATTGACGATCGGAGCGATCAGCCGATCGGCGATCAACAGGACCAAGGACCAGGACCTTGAGCTGCAGCGATGCGATACGCCAATCTGATCGAGCCGATGCAATACGCCGATATCGGCGATTAACGATCGGCCAGATCGACGATCGACGATCAACGATCAGTGGATCCTTGGGATAAAGGGCCATTGAATGAGCGATATGCCGATTGCGATATGGGGATTAGACCCAATGGGTCTATAAGCCCAATTTAATGGAATTTGAAGTCTGGCCTAAAGGCTTTTGGTCGGATTTTCTTATGTTTCCATGTATTATCAGTCCAAATGGAAAAAGGCCTATTATTAAGGTTTGTTGCGCCCGCCGACCCTTCCATCTAAACGACCTCTATTATAAACAAAACAACTCCAATTTTTAAGCGACATTGTGCTATAAAGCCCAAGGCACGCAGCAGTGTACGGGGAGGAAATATTTTCAATACATAGTTCGAGGCAGCAGCTTGTAGGAGGGCCGATTGATCATTTTGTTCGAATTGGGCGAAGTTTATATGGTTTTTTCCCCTCTCGACGCCACGGACGCAGTGGTGCTGTCCATTTCTCCATTTGAGGTCTCCATTTCACAGTCATTGTCTAGAATGAAGGTATAGCCTCTCTTTATGTAAACTGATGAATGTATTCTCTTCTTTTCATGCCATTTAATATATGAAGGCCTCCCCATTGATCGAGCAGGGCCCAGAGACGTAGTCCGAGTTGGACGAACTCCATTATCAAGTCTTGTTGTTTTATTGTTGTGCCCTTATGAGTTCCTTCTTCTTTTCTTGTGTGCACATTAGATTTCTGTGTTAAGCTGCAATTTCTACATGTGATTCTTTTCATACATCTATAAGCAAAAGATCCCTGGATCACCAAGCCCCTATTTCCTTGTGCAATTCCAGTGAGGATCAACCCATATTTAATTGGGAAATCCTTCCTCCATAACTGCACAATCCAAAACTAGGTCCTTCTCTGATTGCATGCATGACCTATACAACTCATATCATTCTACAACTGATAGTACATTGTCCCCGCACTCTTGTCTCGATTGGGTCTTTCTCTAAACTGACATGCATGAGTTTATCATGAGGGAATCTTCAGTTAGGTAGAGTAGCACTGAGGATGCACCAGTGCACCAACTCACTACTAGACCTCTACTAGTTCCACAAATAGTTAGAACTAGTTTAACTGTCTATAACTCAGTCAAACTGAGTTATCTAATTACAAATCAAATAAACTCATCATGGACCCCCAAAATTTAGTGAGAACATATACATGACTACAAAAATATTTCCAATTCGAAAATCCTAAGTTAATTAAACTTAATTAACTATTTACAAGTTGCTATGAGAACAAAATTCGATTTTAATTCATATTTTAATTCAAAGACAAATTAATCTAGAATTTCTTGTTTTCATTTCTCAACATGCCCTTATTCCTAAGCATCAAAGGAACAAATTAAAGTAGCTAGAAGTTGAAAGTGTATTTTTTTAGGATATTCAGTACTTTAAAAGCATATAGATTATATGATGAAGAAGACAAAAAAATTATTCTTTCCAGAGATATCATTTTTTTAGAGTCTGCAAAATATTTCTCTACTATCGATAGACAAATTGCTCTTTTATTTTGAATCTAAAAATACAGTTCCA
Source organism: Pinus tabuliformis (assembly GCA_031772625.1). NCBI lineage: Eukaryota > Viridiplantae > Streptophyta > Pinopsida > Pinales > Pinaceae > Pinus > Pinus tabuliformis. The sequence goes on along the minus strand of CM062805.1, from coordinate 918,616,768 downwards.
CATACTAAGGGGGAGTTCCCATTCTGGATCAGTCTGTGGGTTTTCCATCTTTAATTCATGAAGATGTTTCTGCTGAGGAAAATTTGGAAGATAATATTGTTTTTGCAGAATCAGGAAGTGTTCCTAAAGAAGTTCCTAAAGAACCTACACTTCAGGATGAGCAGCCTTCACAACCACCTCAACAGTCTTTGAGAAGATCCACTCGTATTCACAAACTTCCAAGAAAATATGATGATTATAAGATAAACAATTCTTCTACAGGTAATATTTCTCATGATTGTAATTATTCCACAATTAGTGAACCCAGTTGTTTTGAAGAAGCTACTAATTGTGATTAATGGAAGGGTGCAATGAAGAAATAATATGATGCCCTTATTAAAAATGGAACATGGAGGTTGGTGGATCCTCCTACTGGCATCAAACCTATTGGTTGTAAACGGTTCTATAAATTCAAGTAAAAAGGAGATGGTTCACTTGACAAATACAAGGCTAGACTTGCAGCTAAAGGCTATGCTTAGAAGGAAGGTGTTGATTATACAAAGAATTTTGCTTCTAGAGTGAAATGGGGCACAATCAAAACTTTGTTTTCTCTTGAAGCACAAAAAGGATGGAAGATACATCATGTGGATGTGAAGACAACCTTTTTGAATGGAGATTTGAAAGATGATGTCTACATGTTTTAGCTTGAGGGTTTTGTTTTCAAAGACAAAGAAAATAAGGTATGCAAATTGGTCAAGGCATTATATGGATTGGAACAAGCATAGCGTGCTTGGTATGAAAAATTAATTAAACACATTCTCAAGCTGAATTACAAAAATTTTGACCTAGATGATGCAACTTTATTTGTCAAAAAGATCAGAAAATATGATGTGTATCTAGTTGTATATGTTGATGATTTGATGATTACACCGAACAATGATAGTTATATAGTGTCTATTAAAAGGGAGCTACAGAAAATATTTGACATGACATATTTGGGTCTGTTGCATTATTATTTGGGAATTGAAGTTGCTCAACAACCCAAAAACGTTTTCATTTCTCAGAAGAAGTATGTTATTCAACTATTAAACAGATTTGGAATGGAGGATTGTAACCTTGTTTCTACTCCTATGGAGTAGAATTTGAAACTTACTTCCATGGAAGGAAGTCCATTTGTTGATCCAAAAAAGCACAGGCAACTAGTTGGAAGTTTAATTTTTTGAACCACTACTAGACCTGGCATTACTTTTGTTGTATGGATGCTTTCTAGGTTCATGCATCATCCCTGTGAAGGTCATTGGAATGCAACAAAAAGAGTGTTGAAATACTTGAAGGGCACTCAATATCTTGGCATCAAATACTCGAAAGTTGTAGATTTCCATCTCACTAGATATTTAGATTCTGACTTTGATGGTGATGAAGAGAATGGATTCTCTACTTCTGGTTATTTCATGAATCTTGGATCGGTCGCCATTAGTTGGAGGTCACACAAGCAATCTGTACCTATTGATTCTACCACAGAAGTCGAATATGTTGTAGCAGCTCAAGCCACAAAAGAAATCATTTGGCTTTGCAAGATACTTGAAGACTTGCCGGAGAAGTAGAAAGATTCAACTCCTTTATTTGTCGATAATTCTTCTGGAATTCAGTTGGCCAAGAATCCAAAGTTTCATGATCGAAGGAAACAAATTAACACCAAGTATCACTTGATTCGACATTATGTAGAGGTCAAAGTTAGTCATCTGACATATTGTCCTACTTCAAAATAGATATCAAATATATTCACCAAGACAATAGGACGAGAAAAGTTTGAAAAATTCAGAATGTTACTCAACATGTCAGATGTCCCTTTGGATTAAGGGGGGAATGCTAACTAATCCTTCGGGGTATATTGTAACATTAGTAGATTACAATTGATAGTTTAAGTAGTTTTCTGATTACAGTTAAGAAAACCACCAACAATTATTATCTAGTGATTGTATTTTCTTGTTTAAATACTTCATAATTTCACTCAATAAAATATATGTTTCATTGTAGAATTCATCGGGCTCGTAACACTTATTCCTACCATATACCATCGTATTTCATTGTTGTTTCATGTTCCTTATTTTATATCATTGCAGAGAAGCATGGTGAGTAGTGTGGTCAGCAGTATGAGCAGAGTAGTGTGAGTAGTGTGTGCAACAGCGAGAGCAGCGAGTAGTGAATAGTGAGCAGGGTGAGAGCAGGGAGTTTTTATGCAGCAGAAGTATCAAATAGCAAGAAAGTAGTAGCAAATGCATTCAAACATGACAAAGGAACCAGAAATTGCAGAACATGTGGAGACAAATGATTTAGGACAAGTGAAAATTGCCTCATCCGCCAAAGCTGGGAAGTGCGTTTGGGTCAATGCCAAACAATATCGGGGCATTTTAAAACGAAGAATAGCCCGTCTAAAATGGGACAAAACAAGGAAGAAACGGTCTAAAAAGAAAAGTAATCGAGCCCTTCGCAAAAAGCACTTAAACAAGTCTCCTCCACAATCACGTGGCAATAAGAAGTCCAAAGGAAAAGTCATTGATGATTCTGCCTTATATAGTCCCACATCCACACCTCTCACCTGGTCATCTGATCTTTATGTGAGAGAAATGCTAGATATAGAAGTGCTAAAAATAGCATTGCTATAAATAGCATTTCGGGATACATTCCAATTTTAGTTAGTCCCTGAACTAAAATTGAGAATTAGAATTCGAATTTGAGCTCAGCAGCTGTTTGTAAAATAATTAATTAATTCATCTTGAGTTAATTAGTTGGAGAAAATCCAACATGAAGTCTATGTGAAGACATGCAACAGTTATCCCTTTGATTGAGGAAGTTATCCCTTAATTAAGGAGATCAGGATGAGTTGTACTTTGAGTTGTAATTAGTTAGCTCAGTTAACTAAGTTAAGTCCATTTATATTAGTTCCAACGATTTGTGAAACTGATTGTGAGTTCAGTTAGTTAATGCATGCATGCATGTAACTAGTGTACTTCAGATAGCTGAATATTCTCTCATAAATAACTCATGCATGCCAGTTTAGACAGAGACCCAGTTGAGGTCAAAGGATGGGATAGTGAACTATTAGTTGCAGGAATATTCCCATGAGGATATCTCTTGCATGCAGAAGGAATTCTTTCCTTGAGGATTGCGCAGTTATTTCTAAGTTTGGTGAGCAGTGTGTGAGGTAATTACACACAGGTGGCAGCTTGAGGACCTAGGAGAAACTGTGCAAGGAAATAGGAGGCTTGGAGGACTGAAGGAAGGCATATGTGTTGTCTATTTTGTCTATGAGCAGCATTGAGGGATTGTACTGAGAGTTGGATAGCTTGTGAGCTAAAGATTTGTGTAATCCGGAGATATTTCCACTTGTATGATAATACAGATATTGGGGTTTTTAGCTGAGGCTTTCCCCAGAGTATTCTTCTGTGTTCATGTGTGATTGATTTCTTCTTCATCTGTTATATGTGTTCTATTTGATCTTGCTCAAAATCGATTAAGCTTCCGCAAGTTTGTTTGTAGAAGTAGATCAAGTATTTTGCTTTAGTATATTGCATTATCAGGTGATCTACAGTGAGAATTTCTACATGGTATCAGAGCAAAGGTGATCAAAGCAGAGAACAGTATACAAAGAAGGGAGAAGTTCGAAGTTTGAAGTTCTTGATTATAGAAATCGAATTCTTATCACATCTCAAATTTCACCAATGGCATTCAATGGTTTGAGACTCGAGTATGCCCTAGATGGCAGCTTGAATTATATAGCTTGGAAGGATCGCATGGAAGCAGTATTAGAGGACAACGGTTTGAAGGACTTCATTGATCAAGAAGTCCCCAAGCCAACAACAGCTAATGCCCAAGAATTGGCAGAATGGAAGAAATGTGTGGCTAGAGTGAGGAGGATTCTTCTGGAGGGAGTTTGAGACCATATTGTCTCGAGTCTCCATGGGAAGGAGACAACGTTTTCAATGTGGAAAAAATTGAAGGATCTATATCAGAACAACAACGATCAGAGGAAGATGGCACTGAAAGACAAGCTTCGAAAAATCAAGTGTAAAAAGGGCGACACGATCTCTACATATTTGAACAAGCTCACCACCTGTAGGGATGAGCTTGGAAGTGTAGGAATCACGATAGCTGACGATGACATGGTGAGTCTTGCTTTCCTTGGTCTTCCTAAGAGTTGGCATAGCTACCAAGACTCGGTAAATGGAAGAGAGAAACTGCCAGATTGGGAACGACTATGGTCGGATCTGATGCAGGAGGAGATTAGGAGAAGCACCAGAGATGGTTCTTCATCAAAGCATGATGATGAAGAAAATCTAGCCTTAGTGAGTAAGGTGAGGAAAGGGAAAGGGAACGCTTCCCATTCCAAATCGAGTTCTTCCCATGGTGGGAAGAAGATTGGCAAATCTAAAGTGCGATGCTTTAATTATCATGAGGTGGGCCATTATGCAACAAATTGTCCACAAAATAAATCCAAGAAGGGATACTCGAAAGGATCAGATGGTGAGGCACTGGCCTCACAGTTCGAATTGGATTTCACCCTCATCGCATGTGGTGAGCTCCAGTATTGTAGCAATAATGCTACAACTCCTGGGGCTTCCAGTCTCTTAATTTTATCAACCCGGTAGTTCGTACAAACTTGGAAGCGGCGGTGCTGTATGCACAAGTACTAGCTCTTGTCGCAGCTGTCACTTGGTCAGCTGGCACAAGTCCGCTAGGGCTCAAGCCAACTTCTATAGGCTCACAGAAGAAGCTTTATCAATGATGGACGAAAGCTAGCTCAGAGGAGACTAATCTACTTGACAAAAATGAACTGAAAGCAAATCAAAGCATGTAAACCTAGGAAACCCTAATTTGACTAGTCTAACTTCTATAATGCAAAGAATGTGAATGAAACTTCTACCAATGCTGCTACTACCTCTAATAAGTGAAAATGCATGGATCTAAACTACTTGCATCATAAAAGACATGTTTTTGTACTTTTTCATTAAGTGGATGGAATGATTGTGATTTTGTGCTTATTAGGATTTGGTTGTGCAGATGGGATGGAGAAGGAAGGAAAACGTGGGACAGGTTGGGGAGGCTAGGAGAGGTCCCTAGGGATCCTTAGCATCCATCCACAGAGGTTCCTCACATTCAGAAGCTCAGCAACCGAGTGAGTGGCCTCCTACAGGATGTCTGCAGGGTATTCTACAGGATACTCAGAGGTTTCTACAGGATAGTCCTGTAGGTCTTCTACAGGATGTTCTGTGCAATTCTACAGGATGATTGGCCGTGGAGGTTTTGGAAGATGATGGAGTGATGTAATGGTAGGGGGAGATGTGTAAGGTAGGAATAAGGCTGGTGATGGCTCAGAAGTGGAGGAATAGGATGGGAAATGAGTGTAGGGAGTAGGTTGGAAGATAAAGGGCTATGTCAACGAAAGTTGAAGGAGATGGAGCTATGTGGGAAATGAGAGGTTTGGAGGGTAAATGAGTTGGACAGAGGATGATTGGGTGGATTGAGGAGAGATCAAGAAGAAGAAGAGGCTGGACGTGGACTGATAAGGAAGAGCGTAAATGAAACAAATGACTTATGCACCCAAAACGAGAAGTTCATTAACCTATGATAGCTGTGCCATGAAACCTATGAACAACAATGGAAAACCAAGAAATGAAACTCATGCATGGAAGTGAAATGTAGAAGTAATGCTTAAGATCAGAGTGCATGGATGGATCTATGATTAAGGTAACTATGTTGCAGCTTGCAAACAACTAAAAACACTTAAAGCATAAACTAATCCTACTTCAATCACATAAAACAAATCAAATCAGCAGGCTGGAAATTCTAAATGCATGACAAAATAAAGTGCTGCAAGGAAAAAGAAATAACATTACAAGGAGGAAGAGGTCTATTGCTCTCTTAAAACTCAGATTTGGATCAAAAGCTGCCTGTCTTTATTGAATAATCATGAATCTAATGACATGCCAAAACTGGCTTACAAGGAGCAAAAACCGAGCTACAACATGACTAACCAAATTGACTAACTAGCTATCCCCAAATTGACTAACTAGCTACACAAAATGACTACCCACTAGCTAACCAAAATGAGGCCCCAAGCCTTCTTATTTATACAATTTGAGGACCCAACAGTCCTCCTAAAAGTTAGGGACTTGGCTGCCCAAGACTTGGAGTTAACAACAGTCCAACTTGACTTGCTTGGCTGCCCTTGAGCTGATTGATTCGGTGGCCCTTGAACTCCGAGCTGATGGTGGAGAATTCGAGGTAAGAGCCCATAAATGAGGGGGACACCTTCCTACAAATCCTCTAGCTTGTTCTCCCACGAATTTGGCTGCCAAGTGCTCATTAAGACCTTCAAATTTGTCTCCAAGTTGACCAACAAGGCTACACAAAGCACCCATTAGACTTGTTGGCATAATGACTAACCAAATTCACTCTATTAACATAAAAATAATAAAAAACATGCAATAAACAAATGAGAATGGTGGACGAAGCCAAATTAGGAGGTTGAATGGGCCCAAATAATTGTACATTTTTGGGGCTCATCATCACCCCCCTACTGAAAGTGTTGCTCATCCTCTGAGCAACCAAATCTCTCCCCTTGTCTTTGATGGCCTTGGTGACGTCCTTGGCTAGCATCTTGGCCGATTTCTCCTTTGGCTTCCCTCGTTTCAAACTTTCCTGTAGAAACTGTTCTGTCTTCCTGTAGAAACAGACTCTGTCTTCCTGTAGAAATCGTTTCAACTGTTTTGGTTTGCTTGGTTGGGGGTTCCTTCTCCTTTCAGCTTTGTTGTGGCAACCTTCATCTCCTCCCCCTTTCTGCTCTTCTTCCTCACTGTCTGCTGCTTTTCTTACTGAGTATTCAGCCTTGTTATGAGTGCACAAGTATATTCCTGTAGAAGGCTGAACCATGATCAAATTATGTCCAAACCTTGAAATTTAAATGGCCCCTCTGAAAAATGGTAGCTGCATGCAGAGCCTCAGTCAATCTTCACTGACAAGTATATTGTCCGCACAAACCAAAGGCATGCATAGAATTCTATTATACCGGTCAGAACAAAAAATGAGTATGACATGATGGGCATGTAGCCAAAATATGAAATTCTAGAAACAAGTTTTGTCATCTCCAGCTTGGTGAAGAAATAGAATGTGGCATAGAGAAACAAGTAAAATGTTGAGGAGCCTGCAGTCAAATAAGATCTCCACCACCGGTTGTAATCTTCGCTGCACATTTCAACGTAGCACAAGACAACAGTGATTTCTGCACATGTAACCATAAGGATCACAAAGATAATGAACAGGAGCCCAAGTATACAGTAGGACTGATGCAGCCATATTGAAGTTAATCTGAAGAACAATCCAATGGATACAATTCCAAACCATAAAAGGACTGAGGCAAACATAGTCTCGAAAGGAACTATGCCAACTGATTTTTTTCCATAGCAGTGCATTGAGAATAAAGAAAATGCAAAAGGAAATGCATGGAAACAAGAATGCGGCCTTCAGCATATTCCTCCTTTCTCCTCGTTTTGAGCTTGAACTTTTCTAAAAAATCCCGTGGTCAGCCAACAGAAGCATCAACCCACAGAAGCTCCTCATGTTTTCTTTCTGCAGGGCTGTTTTCTGCCTTTCCTGTAGACGACATCCTGTAGAAAACCTGTAGGATGTGATTCGGCCTTTGAGCGAGCTTGATATGTGGGATAATTTTGAAAACAGGTAGAAACTAGTGGAGGATGACTAGTTCATCATTTTTGGAATCGGAGGATGCATACTTCAGTCAAGTGCAAATGGACAGCAGGTGGTGTGAGGTTCAACCGAGCATTTTACATTGCTGCATGATTCTTGGTGAGGGAGTGAAGTGGCCAGGTGTACGTGGCCACATGCAGACTGCAGTTCTATTTATTAACTGTATGTCTCCTTCTATTTGTTAATCAATTGAAGCCCTGTGCACTAAAGTTCCACAAATCTTCCATTAACTGCGTTTCTCAAATTTTTCATGAATGACCATACACGTATGCTGCGTGATTTGTGGTGATGTGGTGGCAAAAACATGCACGTCGGCTTTTTTTGAACTGAAGTGATGTTATGAACTGCTGTTGTTAACTAGTTGTCCTCTGCTTGTATTCAATTCCATTAGTTGCACTAGAGTTTAGAATGTCCCCAATTGACTGTGTTTTGTCTTTGAACTTCACGTGAATGACCATGCTGCGTGACTGCCGGCTAAGTTCTTAGGGACGACAATCAGCTGAACCTCACTAATTTGTGGCTTAATCCCACCATTCCATTAATTCATGCAGTTTTCGAATTAAGTTTATGCAATAGAGGAATGGGTTTGTCACATACCTCGAAGTGAAATGGCTGCCGTGAGCTCTGCGGCCTGTCCTTGCTGCATGCATTGATTTTATGATTGCATGATGGCTTGGCTGCTAATCTTTGATTGTGTTTTTCATGTGCAGGTGTCCTCTGGCCGGATCTGAGTGCATGCAATCAATTCCACGTTCAACTCTGCCCGTTCAAGCTGCTGCCATTGAATTTTCTCAAGACCAGAACTTCTTTTTGCCATTTCTCCCAAACGGTCGATCGGATTGAGCCGAAACTTGGTGGGCATGTTCCTACCATCATGATTCATCTCCCATAGGAAATTCGTGATCAATGTATGCACGGATTTCGAGAAAATTTGAAAATGGCTGAAGATTTCAGAGCTCAATTTCTCGGAAACCGTGCATCGGAATTGGCTGAAACTGCTTGGGGAGGCTACTATCATCCATGTGCATCTCCCCATTAAACAGGTTTTGAAACGGATGCACGGTTAGGGAGAAAATTCAAAAATGGCTGATGGTGATGGAGGCTGATTCCGTGGAAACCGTGCACCGGAATTTCATGAAACTGCTCAGGCATGTTGTCATCGACCTTGTAGAATTCCCCATAAAGCGGTTTGTCAAATGGATGAATGGTTTTCAAGTTATGGCAAAAACAAATTTGGTTCTATGGATTTTTGCCTCAAGGCTTTTTGCATGTGCTTGCATGGGATGACAAAATGAATTTTGTTTGTGATGCAGGTATGGAGATGGTGGAGGATGAGTTGGAAGACTGTAGGAGGACTCTTGAACCTTTGAGGAAGCTACCATGCTTGCAACACCACTTTTTGAAATGCATGCCTAGTTTCCCACAATTTCTACAGGAAGATCCTGTAGAAGCACAATGAGAGGCACAAGGAGGTGGACGAATGATGGAGAAAGGCAAGGGATGGACACACCAGTGCTTGTAGGCCTAATCAACAGATTCCCACCATTAGATTCATTTTTTAGATTGAATTTGGCTCGTCCAAAGGTTCTACAGGATGTTTCCTGTAGAAATATAGAGCATCCTGTAGAAAACACAGTTTGGAGGAAAGAAGCATAATGACATGAAAAGAATGATGGACAAGGGGTGAGGAGTGGAAACATAGATGAGTGTAGGCCTCATGGACATTTTCCAAGCCTTCAAGTCCTCTTTGGAGATCAATTTGGCTTTTTTGTAAGCTTCCTGTAGAAGATACAAAACTCCTTTGTCTTTGATTTGAGTGCTCCTCCTATCATGAGACGTCCTTCTTTAACCTGCAATGTCATTGCTGCAACATGAAATGGAGATTAACTTTATTTTTCTTTTTCTTTTTTCTCTTTTTTTTTTTTGAAAAACAACTAGGGCGCCTCATGGAGGTTTTCACCCTAATTGCCTGCCTTGGGCGCCTCCAAGGGAGGTTTTCACCCAAAGATCTTTTTCTCTTTTATTTTCTTTTCTTTCCAACCCATTGACCGCCTCATGGAGGTTTTCAATCAATGAGCCAATCTAAGGCACCTCCGAGGAGGTTTTCACCTTAGATTTCTATTTTCCTCTTTTTTCATTTTTTCTCTTTTTTCTTTTTTCTCTTTTTTCCTACCCTACCCTACTTGAAAAACAAAATCATTTTCAAGTATAAGAATACTTCCAATGGAGCCATGTGCACATCGAGATTAGAGAAAAAATGATGTGGAGGCTCGAAATGCATGCTCTGACAGGTATCCAGATCTCAGAGACCAAATGATCTGACGTTGAAGGGACCAAACAAAACTGAGGAAGAAAGTACCGCTGCAACTTAGTGACCTTCTGAAACCATATCTCAATATAGCTTTGATATCCTTGGTTCTTTTGCTGATCTGGATCATTCTTCATGTCATCTTCTATCATGACCTTCTGATCTTCCTCTTTTTGTTGATCTTTCTCTTGAGTACATGGAGGATTTGATGGTAACCATGAGGGATCTCTCTCGATCTCTGATTTAGATCTCTTTTCTTCATCAAGTGCAGCCCATGGTTCTTTGATCTCCTCTTTTGAATCTTCTTTTGCTGGATGTGATCCTTCAATGCTTTCAAGATGATCTCTTTTTTGCAATGCTTTTCCTGAGCTTTGGTGAACGTCATTGAGCTCACGAGGAATCATTTGCACATGTTGTGCCTCAGATTTGCAATTGGGTTGAGCTGCTCCATTGCATGGTTTTGGAAATGGAGGTACGGGTAGCTGAGTGGAGGTGTGAAATTGAGATGGAGATGGATAGCATTGTGGTTGGGTAGGCATTTGGGGTTGCCTTGGTGGAGGAGGAGGCGATGGTTGTGGATGAGCAGGTGGTGGAGGAAAATGAGCGGGATGAGAGTTGTACTGGGGCCTCCACTCCTGATAAGGTGCATTCCACTAAGGCTGTGGCTGAGCATAAGAGTGAAATGAATGAGCAACTGGTTGGGCATAATATGGATCTGTGAAGGAACAAGGAGAATATGACCAAGGAGGAGGTGTAGACCAGGAAGGATGAGCAGGGGGACCCCAAGAAGGCATGAAGGTGGCTTGGTAAGGGTCATAATAGGTCTCGGGTGTCCCTTGTAGTTCCTGCTGGTAGGGTATGGGTCCATGTGGCCTCCTTTGGTTCATATAACAGAGTGATTCAGTGGCTCTCTTGGCTATTTGATATGTAGCTTTGATTCTGGGCAAGGAAGGGCACTGATCTGTAGGATGGTATTCCTCACAGATGAAACACACTTCTAGGGAGTGCATTGGACATTCGTTCCTAGGATGCTTTTTAAGGCACCTAGGACAAAAAATGACCAAAGCCCTCTTGGCTTCCTCTTGCTTCTTCTGGATCCGCAAGGTATCCAGTTGCATGGCAAGAAACTGCCTCATATCACTCTTGAAATCTTTGATCTGATTTTCAAATTCATCTTTGGACAAGATGTTGCTCCCAACATCTCTACTTGTAGCCATTTACTTCAGAGGAATGTTTTCTTCTTCTTCTCCCCTATAGGTTCTTCAGATATGTCTTGATGTCCACCCAGGGGCTCTTTCATCACAGCCATCGATGAAGAACGTTGGCTGTGTGAAGCAGTGGGGGTGTTGTGCAATCATTTTTCTAACTTATCTCTACTCCTACAAAGCATGAAATAAATTGAACTGCAACTAACTATCTTGCGAAATTGAAATGAAAGCAGGAAAGGACTAATCTATTTTGCTCCAATGAAATTGCAAGAATGAAATGCTAGGCTACGCTTGCGAAATTGAAACACTAATCTACGCTTGCAGAATTGAAATGCGGAATTGAAAGGCTATTCTAGGAAAGCAGGAAATGCTAATCTATGAAAGCAGGAAATGCTAATCTATGAAAGCAAGAAATGCTAATCTAGGAAAGCAAGAAAGGCTAATCTACTTTTGCATAAATGAAATTGCATAATGGAAATGAAGTAAACTACTTAGAAGAAGGTTGTAGTAGAAAATAGAAGAATAGCAACAATCACCAATACTCTGCCGCTTCCCCGGCAACGGCGCCAAAAAGATGGTGAGCTCCAGTATTGTAGCAATAATGCTACAACTCTTGGGGCTTCCAGTCTCTTAATTTTATCAACCCGGTAGTTCGTACAAACTTGGAAGCGGCGGTGCTGTATGCACAAGTACTAGCTCTTGTCGCAGCTGTCACTTGGTCAGCTGGCACAAGTCCGCGAGGGCTCAAGCCAACTTCTATAGGCTCACAGAAGAAGCTTTATCAATGATGGACGAAAGCTAGCTCAGAGGAGACTAATCTACTTGACAAAAATGAACTGAAAGCAAATCAAAGCATGTAAACCTAGGAAACCCTAATTTGACTAGTCTAACTTCTATAATGCAAAGAATGTGAATGAAACTTCTACCAATGCTGCTACTACCTCTAATAAGTGAAAATGCATGGATCTAAACTACTTGCATCATAAAAGACATGTTTTTGTACTTTTTCATTAAGTGGATGGAATGATTGTGATTTTGTGCTTATTAGGATTTGGTTGTGCAGATGGGATGGAGAAGGAAGGAAAACGTGGGACAGGTTGGGGAGGCTAGGAGAGGTCCCTAGGGATCCTTAGCATCCATCCACAGAGGTTCCTCACATTCAGAAGCTCAGAAACCGAGTGAGTGGCCTCCTACAGGATGTCTGCAGGGTATTCTACAGGATACTCAGAGGTTTCTACAGGATAGTCCTGTAGGTCTTCTACAGGATGTTCTGTGCAATTCTACAGGATGATTGGCCGTGGAGGTTTTGGAAGATGATGGAGTGATGTAATGGTAGGGGGAGATGTGTAAGGTAGGAATAAGGCTGGTGATGGCTCAGAAGTGGAGGAATAGGATGGGAAATGAGTGTAGGGAGTAGGTTGGAAGATAAAGGGCTATGTCAACGAAAGTTGAAGGAGATGGAGCTATGTGGGAAATGAGAGGTTTGGAGGGTAAATGAGTTGGACAGAGGATGATTGGGTGGATTGAGGAGAGATCAATAAGAAGAAGAGGCTGGACGTGGACTGATAAGGAAGAGCGTAAATGAAACAAATGACTTATGCACCCAAAACGAGAAGTTCATTAACCTATGATAGCTGTGCCATGAAACCTATGAACAACAATGGAAAACCAAGAAATGAAACTCATGCATGGAAGTGAAATGTAGAAGTAATGCTTAAGATCAGAGTGCATGGATGGATCTATGATTAAGGTAACTATGTTGCAGCTTGCAAACAACTAAAAACACTTAAAGCATAAACTAATCCTACTTCAATCACATAAAACAAATCAAATCAGCAGGCTGGAAATTCTAAATGCATGACAAAATAAAGTGCTGCAAGGAAAAAGAAATAACATTACAAGGAGGAAGAGGTCTATTGCTCTCTTAAAACTCAGATTTGGATCAAAAGCTGCCTGTCTTTATTGAATAATCATGAATCTAATGACATGCCAAAACTGGCTTACAAGGAGCAAAAACCGAGCTACAACATGACTAACCAAATTGACTAACTAGCTATCCCCAAATTGACTAACTAGCTACACAAAATGACTACCCACTAGCTAACCAAAATGAGGCCCCAAGCCTTCTTATTTATACAATTTGAGGACCCAACAGTCCTCCTAAAAGTTAGGGACTTGGCTGCCCAAGACTTGGAGTTAACAGCAGTCCAACTTGACTTGCTTGGCTGCCCTTGAGCTGATTGATTCGGTGGCCCTTGAACTCCGAGCTGATGGTGGAGAATTCGAGGTAAGAGCCCATAAATGAGGGGGACACCTTCCTACAAATCCTCTAGCTTGTTCTCCCACGAATTTGGCTGCCAAGTGCTCATTAAGACCTTCAAATTTGTCTCCAAGTTGACCAACAAGGCTACACAAAGCACCCATTAGACTTGTTGGCATAATGACTAACCAAATTCACTCTATTAACATAAAAATAATCAAAAACATGCAATAAACAAATGAGAATGGTGGACTAAGCCAAATTAGGAGGTTGAATGGGCCCAAATAATTGTACATTTTTGGGGCTCATCATCACCCCCCTACTGAAAGTGTTGCTCATCCTCTGAGCAACCAAATCTCTCCCCTTGTCTTTGATGGCCTTGGTGACGTCCTTGGCTAGCATCTTGGCCGATTTCTCCTTTGGCTTCCCTCGTTTCAAACTTTCCTGTAGAAACTGTTCTGTCTTCCTGTAGAAACAGACTCTGTCTTCCTGTAGAAATCGTTTCAACTGTTTTGGTCTGCTTGGTTGGGGGTTCCTTCTCCTTTCAGCTTTGTTGTGGCAACCTTCATCTCCTCCCCCTTTCTGCTCTTCTTCCTCACTGTCTGCTGCTTTTCTTACTGAGTATTCAGCCTTGTTATGAGTGCACAAGTATATTCCTGTAGAAGGCTGAACCATGATCAAATTATGTCCAAACCTTGAAATTTAAATGGCCCCTCTGAAAAATGGTAGCTGCATGCAGAGCCTCAGTCAATCTTCACTGACAAGTATATTGTCCGCACAAACCAAAGGCATGCATAGAATTCTATTATACCGGTCAGAACAAAAAATGAGTATGACATGATGGGCATGTAGCCAAAATATGAAATTCTAGAAACAAGTTTTGTCATCTCCAGCTTGGTGAAGAAATAGAATGTGGCATAGAGAAACAAGTAAAATGTTGAGGAGCCTGCAGTCAAATAAGATCTCCACCACCAGTTGTAATCTTCGCTGCACATTTCAACGTAGCACAAGACAACAGTGATTTCTGCACATGTAACCATAAGGATCACAAAGATAATGAACAGGAGCCCAAGTATACAGTAGGACTGATGCAGCCATATTGAAGTTAATCTGAAGAACAATCCAATGGATACAATTCCAAACCATAAAAGGACTGAGGCAAACATAGTCTCGAAAGGAACTATACCAACTGATTTTTTTCCATAGCAGTGCATTGAGAATAAAGAAAATGCAAAAGGAAATGCATGGAAACAAGAATGCGGCCTTCAGCATATTCCTCCTTTCTCCTCGTTTTGAGCTTGAACTTTTCTAAAAAATCCCGTGGTCAGCCAACAGAAGCATCAACCCACAGAAGCTCCTCATGTTTTCTTTCTGCAGGGCTGTTTTCTGCCTTTCCTGTAGACGACATCCTGTAGAAAACCTGTAGGATGTGATTCGGCCTTTGAGCGAGCTTGATATGTGGGATAATTTTGAAAACAGGTAGAAACTAGTGGAGGATGACTAGTTCATCATTTTTGGAATCGGAGGATGCATACTTCAGTCAAGTGCAAATGGACAGCAGGTGGTGTGAGGTTCAACCGAGCATTTTACATTGCTGCATGATTCTTGGTGAGGGAGTGAAGTGGCCAGGTGTACGTGGCCACATGCAGACTGCAGTTCTATTTATTAACTGTATGTCTCCTTCTATTTGTTAATCAATTGAAGCCCTGTGCACTAAAGTTCCACAAATCTTCCATTAACTGCGTTTCTCAAATTTTTCATGAATGACCATACACGTATGCTGCGTGATTTGTGGTGATGTGGTGGCAAAAACATGCACGTCAGCTTTTTTTGAACTGAAGTGATGTTATGAACTGCTGTTGTTAACTAGTTGTCCTCTGCTTGTATTCAATTCCATTAGTTGCACTAGAGTTTAGAATGTCCCCAATTGACTGTGTTTTGTCTTTGAACTTCACGTGAATGACCATGCTGCGTGACTGCCGGCTAAGTTCTTAGGGACGACAATCAGCTGAACCTCACTAATTTGTGGCTTAATCCCACCATTCCATTAATTCATGCAGTTTTCGAATTAAGTTTATGCAATAGAGGAATGGGTTTGTCACATACCTCGAAGTGAAATGGCTGCCGTGAGCTCTGCGGCCTGTCCTTGCTGCATGCATTGATTTTATGATTGCATGATGGCTTGGCTGCTAATCTTTGATTGTGTTTTTCATGTGCAGGTGTCCTCTGGCCGGATCTGAGTGCATGTAATCAATTCCACGTTCAACTCTGCCCGTTCAAGCTGCTGCCATTGAATTTTCTCAAGACCAGAACTTCTTTTTGCCATTTCTCCCAAACGGTCGATCGGATTGAGCCGAAACTTGGTGGGCATGTTCCTACCATCATGATTCATCTCCCATAGCAAATTCGTGATCAATGGATGCACGGATTTCGAGAAAATTTGAAAATGGCTGAAGATTTCAGAGCTCAATTTCTCGGAAACCGTGCAACGGAATTGGCTGAAACTGCTTGGGGAGGCTACTATCATCCATGTGCATCTCCCCATGAAACAGGTTTTGAAACGGATGCACGGTTAGGGAGAAAATTCAAAAATGGCTGATGGTGATGGAGGCTGATTCCTTGGAAACCGTGCACCGGAATTGCATGAAACTGCTCAGGCATGTTGTCATCGACCTTGTAGAATTCCCCATAAAGCGGTTTGTCAAATGGATGAATGGTTTTCAAGTTATGGCAAAAACAAATTTGGTTCTATGGATTTTTGCCTCAAGGCTTTTTGCATGTGCTTGCATGGGATGACAAAATGAATTTTGTTTGTGATGCAGGTATGGAGATGGTGGAGGATGAGTTGGAAGACTGCAGGAGGACTCTTGAACCTTTGAGGAAGCTACCATGCTTGCAACACCACTTTTTGAAATGCATGCCTAGTTTCCCACAATTTCTACAGGAAGATCCTGTAGAAGCACAATGAGAGGCACAAGGAGGTGGACGAATGATGGAGAAAGGCAAGGGATGGACACACCAGTGCTTGTAGGCCTAATCAACAGATTCCCACCATTAGATTCATTTTTTAGATTGAATTTGGCTCGTCCAAAGGTTCTACAGGATGTTTCCTGTAGAAATATAGAGCATCCTGTAGAAAACACAGTTTGGAGGAAAGAAGCATAATGACATGAAAAGAATGATGGAAAAGGGGTGAGGAGTGGAAACATAGATGAGTGTAGGCCTCATGGACATTTTCCAAGCCTTCAAGTCCTCTTTGGAGATCAATTTGGCTTTTTTGTAAGCTTCCTGTAGAAGATACAAAACTCCTTTGTCTTTGATTTGAGTGCTCCTCCTATCATGAGACGTCCTTCTTTAACCTGCAATGTCATTGCTGCAACATGAAATGGAGATTAGCTTTATTTTTCTTTTTTTTTTTTTTCTTTTTTTTTTTTTGAAAAACAACTAGGGCGCCTCATGGAGGTTTTCACCCTAATTGCCTGCCTTGGGCGCCTCCAAGGGAGGTTTTCACCCAAAGATCTTTTTCTCTTTTATTTTCTTTTCTTTCCAACCCATTGACCGCCTCATGGAGGTTTTCAATCAATGAGCCAATCTAAGGCACCTCCGAGGAGGTTTTCACCTTAGATTTCTATTTTCCTCTTTTTTCATTTTTTCTTTTTTTCTCTTTTTTCTCTTTTTTCCTACCCTACCCTACTTGAAAAACAAAATCATTTTCAAGTATAAGAATACTTCCAATGGAGCCATGTGCACATCGAGATTAGAGAAAAAATGATGTGGAGGCTCGAAATGCATGCTCTGACAGGTATCCAGATCTCAGAGACCAAATGATCTGGCGTTGAAGGGACCAAACAAAACTGAGGAAGAAAGTACCGCTGCAACTTAGTGACCTTCTGAAACCATATCTCAATATAGCTTTGATATCCTTGGTTCTTTTGCTGATCTGGATCATTCTTCATGTCATCTTCTATCATGACCTTCTGATCTTCCTCTTTTTGTTGATCTTTCTCTTGAGTACATGGAGGATTTGATGGTAACCATGAGGGATCTCTCTCGATCTCTGATTTAGATCTCTTTTCTTCATCAAGTGCAGCCCATGGTTCTTTGATCTCCTCTTTTGAATCTTCTTTTGCTGGATGTGATCCTTCAATGCTTTCAAGATGATCTCTTTTTTGCAATGCTTTTCCTGAGCTTTGGTGAACATCATTGAGCTCACGAGGAATCATTTGCACATGTTGTGCCTCAGATTTGCAATTGGGTTGAGCTGCTCCATTGCATGGTTTTGGAAATGGAGGTACGGGTAGCTGAGTGGAGGTGTGAAATTGAGATGGAGATGGATGGCATTGTGGTTGGGTAGGCATTTGGGGTTGCCTTGGTGGAGGAGGAGGCGATGGTTGTGGATGAGCAGGTGGTGGAGGAAAATGAGCGGGATGAGAGTTGTACTGGGGCCTCCACTCCTGATAAGGTGCATTCCACTGAGGCTGTGGCTGAGCATAAGAGTGAAATGAATGAGCAACTGGTTGGGCATAATATGGATCTGTGAAGGAACAAGGAGAATATGACCAAGGAGGAGGTGTAGACCAGGAAGGATGAGCAGGGGGACCCCAAGAAGGCATGAAGGTGGCTTGGTAAGGGTCATAATAGGTCTCGGGTGTCCCTTGTAGTTCCTGCTGGTAGGGTATGGGTCCATGTGGCCTCCTTTGGTTCATATAACAGAGTGATTCAGTGGCTCTCTTGGCTCTTTGATATGTAGCTTTGATTCTGGGCAAGGAAGGGCACTGATCTGTAGGATGGTATTCCTCACAGATGAAACACACTTCTAGGGAGTGCATTGGACATTCGTTCCTAGGATGCTTTTTAAGGCACCTAGGACAAAAAATGACCAAAGCCCTCTTGGCTTCCTCTTGCTTCTTCTGGATCTGCAAGGTATCCAGTTGCATGGCAAGAAACTGCCTCATATCACTCTTGAAATCTTTGATCTGATTTTCAAATTCATCTTTGGACAAGATGTTGCTCCCAACATCTCTACTTGTAGCCATTTGCTTCAGAGGAATGTTTTCTTCTTCTTCTCCCCTATAGGTTCTTCAGATATGTCTTGATGTCCACCCAGGGGCTCTTTCATCACAGCCATCGATGAAGAACGTTGGCTGTGTGAAGCAGTGGGGGTGTTGTGCAATCATTTTTCTAACTTATCTCTACTCCTACAAAGCATGAAATAAATTGAATTGCAACTAACTATCTTGCGAAATTGAAATGAAAGCAGGAAAGGACTAATCTATTTTGCTCCAATGAAATTGCAAGAATGAAATGCTAGGCTACGCTTGCGAAATTGAAACACTAATCTACGCTTGCAGAATTGAAATGCGGAATTGAAAGGCTATTCTAGGAAAGCAGGAAATGCTAATCTATGAAAGCAGGAAATGCTAATCTATGAAAGCAAGAAATGCTAATCTAGGAAAGCAAGAAAGGCTAATCTACTTTTGCATAAATGAAATTGCATAATGGAAATGAAGTAAACTACTTAGAAGAAGGTTGTAGTAGAAAATAGAAGAATAGCAACAATCACCAATACTCTGCCGCTTCCCCGGCAACGGCGCCAAAAAGATGGTGAGCTCCAGTATTGTAGCAATAATGCTACAACTCTTGGGGCTTCCAGTCTCTTAATTTTATCAACCCGGTAGTTCGTACAAACTTGGAAGCGGCGGTGCTGTATGCACAAGTACTAGCTCTTGTCGCAGCTGTCACTTGGTCAGCTGGCACAAGTTCGCTAGGGCTCAAGCCAACTTCTATAGGCTCACAGAAGAAGCTTTATCAATGATGGACGAAAGCTAGCTCAGAGGAGACTAATCTACTTGACAAAAATGAACTGAAAGCAAATCAAAGCATGTAAACCTAGGAAACCCTAATTTGACTAGTCTAACTTCTATAATGCAAAGAATGTGAATGAAACTTCTACCAATGCTGCTACTACCTCTAATAAGTGAAAATGCATGGATCTAAACTACTTGCATCATAAAAGACATGTTTTTGTACTTTTTCATTAAGTGGATGGAATGATTGTGATTTTGTGCTTATTAGGATTTGGTTGTGCAGATGGGATGGAGAAGGAAGGAAAACGTGGGACAGGTTGGGGAGGCTAGGAGAGGTCCCTAGGGATCCTTAGCATCCATCCACAGAGGTTCCTCACATTCAGAAGCTCAGCAACCGAGTGAGTGGCCTCCTACAGGATGTCTGCAGGGTATTCTACAGGATACTCAGAGGTTTCTACAGGATAGTCCTGTAGGTCTTCTACAGGATGTTCTGTGCAATTCTACAGGATGATTGGCCGTGGAGGTTTTGGAAGATGATGGAGTGATGTAATGGTAGGGGGAGATGTGTAAGGTAGGAATAAGGCTGGTGATGGCTCAGAAGTGGAGGAATAGGATGGGAAATGAGTGTAGGGAGTAGGTTGGAAGATAAAGGGCTATGTCAACGAAAGTTGAAGGAGATGGAGCTATGTGGGAAATGAGAGGTTTGGAGGGTAAATGAGTTGGACAGAGGATGATTGGGTGGATTGAGGAGAGATCAAGAAGAAGAAGAGGCTGGACGTGGACTGATAAGGAAGAGCGTAAATGAAACAAATGACTTATGCACCCAAAACGAGAAGTTCATTAACCTATGATAGCTGTGCCATGAAACCTATGAACAACAATGGAAAACCAAGAAATGAAACTCATGCATGGAAGTGAAATGTAGAAGTAATGCTTAAGATCAGAGTGCATGGATGGATCTATGATTAAGGTAACTATGTTGCAGCTTGCAAACAACTAAAAACACTTAAAGCATAAACTAATCCTACTTCAATCACATAAAACAAATCAAATCAGCAGGCTGGAAATTCTAAATGCATGACAAAATAAAGTGCTGCAAGGAAAAAGAAATAACATTACAAGGAGGAAGAGGTCTATTGCTCTCTTAAAACTCAGATTTGGATCAAAAGCTGCCTGTCTTTATTGAATAATCATGAATCTAATGACATGCCAAAACTGGCTTACAAGGAGCAAAAACCGAGCTACAACATGACTAACCAAATTGACTAACTAGCTATCCCCAAATTGACTAACTATGGAGAAACAAAATGGACACACCACTTGTAGGCCTAATCAACAGATTCCCACCATTAGATTCATTTTTTAGATTGAATTTGGCTCGTCCAAAGGTTCTACAGGACTTGGCTGTAGAAATATAGAGCATCCTGTAGAAAACTTGACTTGTTTGGAGGAGCTGAAGCATTAATGGACATGAAAAGAATGATGGAAAAGGGGTGAGGAGTGGAAACATAGATGAGTGTAGGCCTCATGGACATTTTCCAAGCCTTCAAGTCCTCTTTGGAGATCAATTTGGCTTTTTTGTAAGTTCCTGTAGAAGATACAAAACTCCTTTGTCTTTGATAATGAGTGCTCCTCCTATCATGAGACGTCCTTCTTTAACCTGCAATGTCATTGCTGCAACATGAAATGGAGATTAGCTTTATTTTGTACTTTTTTTTTTTTTTCTTTTTCTCTTTTTTTGAAAAACAACTAGGGCGCCTCATGGAGGTTTTCACCCTAATTGCCTGCCTTGGGCGCCTCCAAGGGAGGTTTTCACCCAAAGATCTTTTTCTCTTTTATTTTCTTTTCTTTCCAACCCATTGACCGCCTCATGGAGGTTTTCAATCAATGAGCCAATCTAAGGCGCCTCCGAGGAGGTTTTCACCTTAGATTTCTATTTTCCTCTTTTTTCATTTTTTCTTTTTTCTCTTTTTTCTCTTTTTTCTTTTTTCTCTTTTTCCTACCCTACCCTACTTGAAAAACAAAATCATTTTCAAGTATAAGAATACTTCCAATGGAGCCATGTGCACATCGAGATTAGAGAAAAAATGATGTGGAGGCTCGAAATGCATGCTCTGACAGGTATCCAGATCTCAGAGACCAAATGATCTGGCGTTGAAGGGACCAAACAAAACTGAGGAAGAAAGTACCGCTGCAACTTAGTGACCTTCTGAAACCATATCTCAATATAGCTTTGATATCCTTGGTTCTTTTGCTGATCTGGATCATTCTTCATGTCATCTTCTATCATGACCTTCTGATCTTCCTCTTTTTGTTGATCTTTCTCTTGAGTACATGGAGGATTTGATGGTAACCATGAGGGATCTCTCTCGATCTCTGATTTAGATCTCTTTTCTTCATCAAGTGCAGCCCATGGTTCTTTGATCTACTCTTTTGAATCTTCTTTTGCTGGATGTGATCCTTCAATGCTTTCAAGATGATCTCTTTTTTGCAATGCTTTTCCTGAGCTTTGGTGAACATCATTGAGCTCACGAGGAATCATTTGCACATGTTGTGCCTCAGATTTGCAATTGGGTTGAGCTGCTCCATTGCATGGTTTTGGAAATGGAGGTACGGGTAGCTGAGTGGAGGTGTGAAATTGAGATGGAGATGGATAGCATTGTGGTTGGGTAGGCATTTGGGGTTGCCTTGGTGGAGGAGGAGGCGATGGTTGTGGATGAGCAGGTGGTGGAGGAAAATGAGCGGGATGAGAGTTGTACTGGGGCCTCCACTCCTGATAAGGTGCATTCCACTGAGGCTGTGGCTGAGCATAAGAGTGAAATGAATGAGCAACTGGTTGGGCATAATATGGATCTGTGAAGGAACAAGGAGAATATGACCAAGGAGGAGGTGTAGACCAGGAAGGATGAGCAGGGGGACCCCAAGAAGGCATGAAGGTGGCTTGGTAAGGGTCATAATAGGTCTCGGGTGTCCCTTGTAGTTCCTGCTGGTAGGGTATGGGTCCATGTGGCCTCCTTTGGTTCATATAACAGAGTGATTCAGTGGCTCTCTTGGCTCTTTGATATGTAGCTTTGATTCTGGGCAAGGAAGGGCACTGATCTGTAGGATGGTATTCCTCACAGATGAAACACACTTCTAGGGAGTGCATTGGACATTCGTTCCTAGGATGCTTTTTAAGGCACCTAGGACAAAAAATGACCAAAGCCCTCTTGGCTTCCTCTTGCTTCTTCTGGATCCGCAAGGTATCCAGTTGCATGGCAAGAAACTGCCTCATATCACTCTTGAAATCTTTGATCTGATTTTCAAATTCATCTTTGGACAAGATGTTGCTCCCAACATCTCTACTTGTAGCCATTTGCTTCAGAGGAATGTTTTCTTCTTCTTCTCCCCTATAGGTTCTTCAGATATGTCTTGATGTCCACCCAGGGGCTCTTTCATCACAGCCATCGATGAAGAACGTTGGCTGTGTGAAGCAGTGGGGGTGTTGTGCAATCATTTTTCTAACTTATCTCTACTCCTACAAAGCATGAAATAAATTGAACTGCAACTAACTATCTTGCGAAATTGAAATGAAAGCAGGAAAGGACTAATCTATTTTGCTCCAATGAAATTGCAAGAATGAAATGCTAGGCTACGCTTGCGAAATTGAAACACTAATCTACGCTTGCAGAATTGAAATGCGGAATTGAAAGGCTATTCTAGGAAAGCAGGAAATGCTAATCTATGAAAGCAGGAAATGCTAATCTATGAAAGCAAGAAATGCTAATCTAGGAAAGCAAGAAAGGCTAATCTACTTTTGCATAAATGAAATTGCATAATGGAAATGAAGTAAACTACTTAGAAGAAGGTTGTAGTAGAAAATAGAAGAATAGCAACAATCACCAATACTCTGCCGCTTCCCCGGCAACGGCGCCAAAAAGATGGTGAGCTCCAGTATTGTAGCAATAATGCTACAACTCTTGGGGCTTCCAGTCTCTTAATTTTATCAACCCGGTAGTTCGTACAAACTTGGAAGCGGCGGTGCTGTATGCACAAGTACTAGCTCTTGTCGCAGCTGTCACTTGGTCAGCTGGCACAAGTTCGCTAGGGCTCAAGCCAACTTCTATAGGCTCACAGAAGAAGCTTTATCAATGATGGACGAAAGCTAGCTCAGAGGAGACTAATCTACTTGACAAAAATGAACTGAAAGCAAATCAAAGCATGTAAACCTAGGAAACCCTAATTTGACTAGTCTAACTTCTATAATGCAAAGAATGTGAATGAAACTTCTACCAATGCTGCTACTACCTCTAATAAGTGAAAATGCATGGATCTAAACTACTTGCATCATAAAAGACATGTTTTTGTACTTTTTCATTAAGTGGATGGAATGATTGTGATTTTGTGCTTATTAGGATTTGGTTGTGCAGATGGGATGGAGAAGGAAGGAAAACGTGGGACAGGTTGGGGAGGCTAGGAGAGGTCCCTAGGGATCCTTAGCATCCATCCACAGAGGTTCCTCACATTCAGAAGCTCAGCAACCGAGTGAGTGGCCTCCTACAGGATGTCTGCAGGGTATTCTACAGGATACTCAGAGGTTTCTACAGGATAGTCCTGTAGGTCTTCTACAGGATGTTCTGTGCAATTCTACAGGATGATTGGCCGTGGAGGTTTTGGAAGATGATGGAGTGATGTAATGGTAGGGGGAGATGTGTAAGGTAGGAATAAGGCTGGTGATGGCTCAGAAGTGGAGGAATAGGATGGGAAATGAGTGTAGGGAGTAGGTTGGAAGATAAAGGGCTATGTCAACGAAAGTTGAAGGAGATGGAGCTATGTGGGAAATGAGAGGTTTGGAGGGTAAATGAGTTGGACAGAGGATGATTGGGTGGATTGAGGAGAGATCAATAAGAAGAAGAGGCTGGACGTGGACTGATAAGGAAGAGCGTAAATGAAACAAATGACTTATGCACCCAAAACGAGAAGTTCATTAACCTATGATAGCTGTGCCATGAAACCTATGAACAACAATGGAAAACCAAGAAATGAAACTCATGCATGGAAGTGAAATGTAGAAGTAATGCTTAAGATCAGAGTGCATGGATGGATCTATGATTAAGGTAACTATGTTGCAGCTTGCAAACAACTAAAAACACTTAAAGCATAAACTAATCCTACTTCAATCACATAAAACAAATCAAATCAGCAGGCTGGAAATTCTAAATGCATGACAAAATAAAGTGCTGCAAGGAAAAAGAAATAACATTACAAGGAGGAAGAGGTCTATTGCTCTCTTAAAACTCAGATTTGGATCAAAAGCTGCCTGTCTTTATTGAATAATCATGAATCTAATGACATGCCAAAACTGGCTTACAAGGAGCAAAAACCGAGCTACAACATGACTAACCAAATTGACTAACTAGCTATCCCCAAATTGACTAACTAGCTACACAAAATGACTACCCACTAGCTAACCAAAATGAGGCCCCAAGCCTTCTTATTTATACAATTTGAGGACCCAATAGTCCTCCTAAAAGTTAGGGACTTGGCTGCCCAAGACTTGGAGTTAACAGCAGTCCAACTTGACTTGCTTGGCTGCCCTTGAGCTGATTGATTCGGTGGCCCTTGAACTCCGAGCTGATGGTGGAGAATTCGAGGTAAGAGCCCATAAATGAGGGGGACACCTTCCTACAAATCCTCTAGCTTGTTCTCCCACGAATTTGGCTGCCAAGTGCTCATTAAGACCTTCAAATTTGTCTCCAAGTTGACCAACAAGGCTACACAAAGCACCCATTAGACTTGTTGGCATAATGACTAACCAAATTCACTCTATTAACATAAAAATAATCAAAAACATGCAATAAACAAATGAGAATGGTGGACTAAGCCAAATTAGGAGGTTGAATGGGCCCAAATAATTGTACATTTTTGGGGCTCATCATCACCCCCCTACTGAAAGTGTTGCTCATCCTCTGAGCAACCAAATCTCTCCCCTTGTCTTTGATGGCCTTGGTGACGTCCTTGGCTAGCATCTTGGCCGATTTCTCCTTTGGCTTCCCTCGTTTCAAACTTTCCTGTAGAAACTGTTCTGTCTTCCTGTAGAAACAGACTCTGTCTTCCTGTAGAAATCGTTTCAACTGTTTTGGTCTGCTTGGTTGGGGGTTCCTTCTCCTTTCAGCTTTGTTGTGGCAACCTTCATCTCCTCCCCCTTTCTGCTCTTCTTCCTCACTGTCTGTTGCTTTTCTTACTGAGTATTCAGCCTTGTTATGAGTGCACAAGTATATTCCTGTAGAAGGCTGAACCATGATCAAATTATGTCCAAACCTTGAAATTTAAATGGCCCCTCTGAAAAATGGTAGCTGCATGCAGAGCCCCAGTCAATCTTCACTGACAAGTATATTGTCCGCACAAACCAAAGGCATGCATAGAATTCTATTATACCGGTCAGAACAAAAAATGAGTATGACATGATGGGCATGTAGCCAAAATATGAAATTCTAGAAACAAGTTTTGTCATCTCCAGCTTGGTGAAGAAATAGAATGTGGCATAGAGAAACAAGTAAAATGTTGAGGAGCCTGCAGTCAAATAAGATCTCCACCACCGGTTGTAATCTTCGCTGCACATTTCAACGTAGCACAAGACAACAGTGATTTCTGCACATGTAACCATAAGGATCACAAAGATAATGAACAGGAGCCCAAGTATACAGTAGGACTGATGCAGCCATATTGAAGTTAATCTGAAGAACAATCCAATGGATACAATTCCAAACCATAAAAGGACTGAGGCAAACATAGTCTCGAAAGGAACTATACCAACTGATTTTTTTCCATAGCAGTGCATTGAGAATAAAGAAAATGCAAAAGGAAATGCATGGAAACAAGAATGCGGCCTTCAGCATATTCCTCCTTTCTCCTCGTTTTGAGCTTGAACTTTTCTAAAAAATCCCGTGGTCAGCCAACAGAAGCATCAACCCACAGAAGCTCCTCATGTTTTCTTTCTGCAGGGCTGTTTTCTGCCTTTCCTGTAGACGACATCCTGTAGAAAACCTGTAGGATGTGATTCGGCCTTTGAGCGAGCTTGATATGTGGGATAATTTTGAAAACAGGTAGAAACTAGTGGAGGATGACTAGTTCATCATTTTTGGAATCGGAGGATGCATACTTCAGTCAAGTGCAAATGGATAGCAGGTGGTGTGAGGTTCAACCGAGCATTTTACATTGCTGCATGATTCTTGGTGAGGGAGTGAAGTGGCCAGGTGTACGTGGCCACATGCAGACTGCAGTTCTATTTATTAACTGTATGTCTCCTTCTATTTGTTAATCAATTGAAGCCCTGTGCACTAAAGTTCCACAAATCTTCCATTAACTGCGTTTCTCAAATTTTTCATGAATGACCATACACGTATGCTGCGTGATTTGTGGTGATGTGGTGGCAAAAACATGCACGTCGGCTTTTTTTGAACTGAAGTGATGTTATGAACTGCTGTTGTTAACTAGTTGTCCTCTGCTTGTATTCAATTCCATTAGTTGCACTAGAGTTTAGAATGTCCCCAATTGACTGTGTTTTGTCTTTGAACTTCACGTGAATGACCATGCTGCGTGACTGCCGGCTAAGTTCTTAGGGACGAAAATCAGCTGAACCTCACTAATTTGTGGCTTAAT
Source organism: Pinus tabuliformis (assembly GCA_031772625.1). Lineage (NCBI taxonomy): Eukaryota > Viridiplantae > Streptophyta > Pinopsida > Pinales > Pinaceae > Pinus > Pinus tabuliformis. Next base: position 918,589,798 of record CM062805.1, on the reverse strand, counting down.
CCCACCATTCCATTAATTCATGCAGTTTTCGAATTAAGTTTATGCAATAGAGGAATGGGTTTGTCACATACCTCGAAGTGAAATGGCTGCCGTGAGCTCTGCGGCCTGTCCTTGCTGCATGCATTGATTTTATGATTGCATGATGGCTTGGCTGCTAATCTTTGATTGTGTTTTTCATGTGCAGGTGTCCTCTGGCCGGATCTGAGTGCATGCAATCAATTCCACGTTCAACTCTGCCCGTTCAAGCTGCTGCCATTGAATTTTCTCAAGACCAGAACTTCTTTTTGCCATTTCTCCCAAACGGTCGATCGGATTGAGCCGAAACTTGGTGGGCATGTTCCTACCATCATGATTCATCTCCCATAGCAAATTCGTGATCAATGGATGCACGGATTTCGAGAAAATTTGAAAATGGCTGAAGATTTCAGAGCTCAATTTCTCGGAAACCGTGCATCGGAATTGGCTGAAACTTCTTGGGGAGGCTACTATCATCCATGTGCATCTCCCCATGAAACAGGTTTTGAAACGGATGCACGGTTAGGGAGAAAATTCAAAAATGGCTGATGGTGATGGAGGCTGATTCCTTGGAAACCGTGCACCGGAATTGCATGAAACTGCTCAGGCATGTTTTCATCGACCTTGTAGAATTCCCCATAAAGCGGTTTGTCAAATGGATGAATGGTTTTCAAGTTATGGCAAAAACAAATTTGGTTCTATGGATTTTTGCCTCAAGGCTTTTTGCATGTGCTTGCATGGGATGACAAAATGAATTTTGTTTGTGATGCAGGTATGGAGATGGTGGAGGATGAGTTGGAAGACTGCAGGAGGACTCTTGAACCTTTGAGGAAGCTACCATGCTTGCAACACCACTTTTTGAAATGCATGCCTAGTTTCCCACAATTTCTACAGGAAGATCCTGTAGAAGCACAATGAGAGGCACAAGGAGGTGGACGAATGATGGAGAAAGGCAAGGGATGGACACACCAGTGCTTGTAGGCCTAATCAACAGATTCCCACCATTAGATTCATTTTTTAGATTGAATTTGGCTCGTCCAAAGGTTCTACAGGATGTTTCCTGTAGAAATATAGAGCATCCTGTAGAAAACACAGTTTGGAGGAAAGAAGCATAATGACATGAAAAGAATGATGGAAAAGGGGTGAGGAGTGGAAACATAGATGAGTGTAGGCCTCATGGACATTTTCCAAGCCTTCAAGTCCTCTTTGGAGATCAATTTGGCTTTTTTGTAAGCTTCCTGTAGAAGATACAAAACTCCTTTGTCTTTGATTTGAGTGCTCCTCCTATCATGAGACGTCCTTCTTTAACCTGCAATGTCATTGCTGCAACATGAAATGGAGATTAGCTTTATTTTTCTTTTTCTTTTTTCTCTTTTTTTTTTTTGAAAAACAACTAGGGCGCCTCATGGAGGTTTTCACCCTAATTGCCTGCCTTGGGCGCCTCCAAGGGAGGTTTTCACCCAAAGATCTTTTTCTCTTTTATTTTCTTTTCTTTCCAACCCATTGACCGCCTCATGGAGGTTTTCAATCAATGAGCCAATCTAAGGCACCTCCGAGGAGGTTTTCACCTTAGATTTCTATTTTCCTCTTTTTTCATTTTTTCTTTTTTTCTCTTTTTTCTCTTTTTTCTTTTTTCTCTTTTTTCCTACCCTACCCTACTTGAAAAACAAAATCATTTTCAAGTATAAGAATACTTCCAATGGAGCCATGTGCACATCGAGATTAGAGAAAAATTGATGTGGAGGCTCGAAATGCATGCTCTGACAGGTATCCAGATCTCAGAGACCAAATGATCTGGCGTTGAAGGGACCAAACAAAACTGAGGAAGAAAGTACCGCTGCAACTTAGTGACCTTCTGAAACCATATCTCAATATAGCTTTGATATCCTTGGTTCTTTTGCTGATCTGGATCATTCTTCATGTCATCTTCTATCATGACTTTCTGATCTTCCTCTTTTTGTTGATCTTTCTCTTGAGTACATGGAGGATTTGATGGTAACCATGAGGGATCTCTCTCGATCTCTGATTTAGATCTCTTTTCTTCATCAAGTGCAGCCCATGGTTCTTTGATCTCCTCTTTTGAATCTTCTTTTGCTGGATGTGATCCTTCAATGCTTTCAAGATGATCTCTTTTTTGCAATGCTTTTCCTGAGCTTTGGTGAACATCATTGAGCTCACGAGGAATCATTTGCACATGTTGTGCCTCAGATTTGCAATTGGGTTGAGCTGCTCCATTGCATGGTTTTGGAAATGGAGGTACGGGTAGCTGAGTGGAGGTGTGAAATTGAGATGGAGATGGATGGCATTGTGGTTGGGTAGGCATTTGGGGTTGCCTTGGTGGAGGAGGAGGCGATGGTTGTGGATGAGCAGGTGGTGGAGGAAAATGAGCGGGATGAGAGTTGTACTGGGGCCTCCACTCCTGATAAGGTGCATTCCACTGAGGCTGTGGCTGAGCATAAGAGTGAAATGAATGAGCAACTGGTTGGGCATAATATGGATCTGTGAAGGAACAAGGAGAATATGACCAAGGAGGAGGTGTAGACCAGGAAGGATGAGCAGGGGGACCCCAAGAAGGCATGAAGGTGGCTTGGTAAGGGTCATAATAGGTCTCGGGTGTCCCTTGTAGTTCCTGCTGGTAGGGTATGGGTCCATGTGGCCTCCTTTGGTTCATATAACAGAGTGATTCAGTGGCTCTCTTGGCTCTTTGATATGTAGCTTTGATTCTGGGCAAGGAAGGGCACTGATCTGTAGGATGGTATTCCTCACAGATGAAACACACTTCTAGGGAGTGCATTGGACATTCGTTCCTAGGATGCTTTTTAAGGCACCTAGGACAAAAAATGACCAAAGCCCTCTTGGCTTCCTCTTGCTTCTTCTGGATCCGCAAGGTATCCAGTTGCATGGCAAGAAACTGCCTCATATCACTCTTGAAATCTTTGATCTGATTTTCAAATTCATCTTTGGACAAGATGTTGCTCCCAACATCTCTACTTGTAGCCATTTGCTTCAGAGGAATGTTTTCTTCTTCTTCTCCCCTATAGGTTCTTCAGATATGTCTTGATGTCCACCCAGGGGCTCTTTCATCACAGCCATCGATGAAGAACGTTGGCTGTGTGAAGCAGTGGGGGTGTTGTGCAATCATTTTTCTAACTTATCTCTACTCCTACAAAGCATGAAATAAATTGAACTGCAACTAACTATCTTGCGAAATTGAAATGAAAGCAGGAAAGGACTAATCTATTTTGCTCCAATGAAATTGCAAGAATGAAATGCTAGGCTACGCTTGCGAAATTGAAACACTAATCTACGCTTGCAGAATTGAAATGCGGAATTGAAAGGCTATACTAGGAAAGCAGGAAATGCTAATCTATGAAAGCAGGAAATGCTAATCTATGAAAGCAAGAAATGCTAATCTAGGAAAGCAAGAAAGGCTAATCTACTTTTGCATAAATGAAATTGCATAATGGAAATGAAGTAAACTACTTAGAAGAAGGTTGTAGTAGAAAATAGAAGAATAGCAACAATCACCAATACTCTGCCGCTTCCCCGGCAACGGCGCCAAAAAGATGGTGAGCTCCAGTATTGTAGCAATAATGCTACAACTCTTGGGGCTTCCAGTCTCTTAATTTTATCAACCCGGTAGTTCGTACAAACTTGGAAGCGGCGGTGCTGTATGCACAAGTACTAGCTCTTGTCGCAGCTGTCACTTGGTCAGCTGGCACAAGTCCGCTAGGGCTCAAGCCAACTTCTATAGGCTCACAGAAGAAGCTTTATCAATGATGGACGAAAGCTAGCTCAGAGGAGACTAATCTACTTGACAAAAATGAACTGAAAGCAAATCAAAGCATGTAAACCTAGGAAACCCTAATTTGACTAGTCTAACTTCTATAATGCAAAGAATGTGAATGAAACTTCTACCAATGCTGCTACTACCTCTAATAAGTGAAAATGCATGGATCTAAACTACTTGCATCATAAAAGACATGTTTTTGTACTTTTTCATTAAGTGGATGGAATGATTGTGATTTTGTGCTTATTAGGATTTGGTTGTGCAGATGGGATGGAGAAGGAAGGAAAACGTGGGACAGGTTGGGGAGGCTAGGAGAGGTCCCTAGGGATCCTTAGCATCCATCCACAGAGGTTCCTCACATTCAGAAGCTCAGCAACCGAGTGAGTGGCCTCCTACAGGATGTCTGCAGGGTATTCTACAGGATACTCAGAGGTTTCTACAGGATAGTCCTGTAGGTCTTCTACAGGATGTTCTGTGCAATTCTACAGGATGATTGGCCGTGGAGGTTTTGGAAGATGATGGAGTGATGTAATGGTAGGGGGAGATGTGTAAGGTAGGAATAAGGCTGGTGATGGCTCAGAAGTGGAGGAATAGGATGGGAAATGAGTGTAGGGAGTAGGTTGGAAGATAAAGGGCTATGTCAACGAAAGTTGAAGGAGATGGAGCTATGTGGGAAATGAGAGGTTTGGAGGGTAAATGAGTTGGACAGAGGATGATTGGGTGGATTGAGGAGAGATCAATAAGAAGAAGAGGCTGGACGTGGACTGATAAGGAAGAGCGTAAATGAAACAAATGACTTATGCACCCAAAACGAGAAGTTCATTAACCTATGATAGCTGTGCCATGAAACCTATGAACAACAATGGAAAACCAAGAAATGAAACTCATGCATGGAAGTGAAATGTAGAAGTAATGCTTAAGATCAGAGTGCATGGATGGATCTATGATTAAGGTAACTATGTTGCAGCTTGAAAACAACTAAAAACACTTAAAGCATAAACTAATCCTACTTCAATCACATAAAACAAATCAAATCAGCAGGCTGGAAATTCTAAATGCATGACAAAATAAAGTGCTGCAAGGAAAAAGAAATAACATTACAAGGAGGAAGAGGTCTATTGCTCTCTTAAAACTCAGATTTGGATCAAAAGCTGCCTGTCTTTATTGAATAATCATGAATCTAATGACATGCCAAAACTGGCTTACAAGGAGCAAAAACCGAGCTACAACATGACTAACCAAATTGACTAACTAGCTATCCCCAAATTGACTAACTAGCTACACAAAATGACTACCCACTAGCTAACCAAAATGAGGCCCCAAGCCTTCTTATTTATGCAATTTGAGGACCCAACAGTCCTCCTAAAAGTTAGGGACTTGGCTGCCGAAGACTTGGAGTTAACAGCAGTCCAACTTGACTTGCTTGGCTGCCCTTGAGCTGATTGATTCGGTGGCCCTTGAACTCCGAGCTGATGGTGGAGAATTCGAGGTAAGAGCCCATAAATGAGGGGGACACCTTCCTACAAATCCTCTAGCTTGTTCTCCCACGAATTTGGCTGCCAAGTGCTCATTAAGACCTTCAAATTTGTCTCCAAGTTGACCAACAAGGCTACACAAAGCACCCATTAGACTTGTTGGCATAATGACTAACCAAATTCACTCTATTAACATAAAAATAATCAAAAACATGCAATAAACAAATGAGAATGGTGGACTAAGCCAAATTAGGAGGTTGAATGAGCCCAAATAATTGTACATTTTTGGGGCTCATCAGCATGCAGGGTTTCATCGATGGTGGGTTGTGTTTGGTACCTAGACAGTGGAGCCTGATTCCACATGACCGATGATAAGAGTTTATTCAGTACCTTGGAGGAGAAGGACCTCCAGATGCGCATAGAGATGGGCGATGATGGAAAGTACCGCGTTTCAGAGGGAGCATGGAGCTCCTCTCACCCTGACTAATGTAAAGTATGTGTCTGGACTGAAGAAGAACCTAGTATCTATTGCAATGTTGGAAGACAAAGGCTATGATGTAGTCTTTAGTAAAGGAAAGGCATTCCTGAGACACATCGGCACGAGACAAACCAAGAGGATTGGGATTCGAGTGAAGAATATTTACAAGATGGAGGTAGATGACTGTGCTGCATTGAGTTCCAAAGCAAAGTTGGTGCAAATCCAAGATATTGGCGAGCTATCGCATAGAAGATTGGCCACTTGCACCATGGGGCCTTGAAGATCATGCAACAAATTTCTACCGGACTTCCCAAGGGTAAACATGAGCAAGTGGATACATTCACAGGTTGTACCTTGGGTAAGTATGCAAAATATTCCTTTCAGGATCGAGACAGTCAAGCTGGAGCAATCCTGGAGCAAGTTCATACAGATGTGTGTGGACCATTCTCGACAGCCTCCACCGCTAAACAAAGGTACTATGTTATTTTCATTGATGATTTTTATCATAGATGCTGGATCTATTTCATGCAGAAGAAGGATCAAACCTTCTCAAGGTTTTGTGAGTTCAAAGCCTTGGTTGAGAAAAAATCAGGAAAGAAGATAAGGGCCTTGTGAAGCGACAATGGTGGAGAGTATGTCTCTCAAGAGTTTAAGGACTTCTATGCAACAGAAGGAATTAAATGGGAGTTGACGGCACCCCATAACCCATAGCAGAATGGGGTGGTCGAAAGGAAGAACAGAACGATTGTGGGAGCAACTCAAGTGATGCTGCATGACCAAGGCCTACCACTTCATTTGTGGGCTGAGGCATGCAATACAACAGTATACTTGCAGAATAGAAGCCCGCATCGCATACTAGGGATGAAGACACCAGAGGAGTCTTTCTCTAGGAAGAGACCAGATGTGAGTCACTTTAGGACCTTTGGCTCATCGGTATTTTTCCATGTGACCAAAGATGCCCGAAAGAAGCTAGAGCCAATAGCAGAGTTGGGGATACTTGTGGGGTACATTGATACACCCCAAAACTATTAGGTGTTCTTGCCTACCAGTCAGAGGACAGTGGTACGTAGAGATCTAAAGTTCGATGAGCAGAAGGCCATGCGAGTTTCCCTTGAGAGGGAGCTCAAGTTGCATGCAGAGGAGGAACTTTTGGTTCCTAAGGAGGAGGAGCCTTAGACTAATGCGGAGCAGCCACATGCAGAGGATCCAGGAGTGGAGACATCCACTCATGCAGAGTCTTCCAGAGATGGGCAGAAATGCTCAAGGGAAGCTGACAGATTGATGATGGATGCGAGAGAGAATGTGGGATAGCCATCTTCTCATTGCAGACAGAGGAGGTCACCTGAGCGGTACACTGGTTACATGGCCCTGGTTGGGGAGTGTGTAGAGACTGAACCATCTTCCTTTGACGAAGAAGTGCAGCAGCCAGTTTGGGTTTATTCTATGATGGAGGAGTATGACTCCATAGTTCGGAACAGTGTATGGGATGTTGTTCCAAGACCAGAGGACAAGTCAATGGCGAGTTCCCGATGGCTTTACAAGGTAAAGCAAGCAGCTAATAGGAGTGTGGAGAAACATAAGGCAAGGTTCGTTGCCCGTGGTTTCTCACAGGTCGAGGGGATCAACTATGATGAGACTTTTGCTCTTGTAGCAAGGTACTCATCTATCAGATCGATGTTGGAACTATCAACACAGATGGGTTGGAAGATCCATCATATGGATGTGAAGACTGTGTTCCTCAATGGAAAGATTGAGGAAGAGGTGTACATAGAACAGCCGAAAGGATTTGAGACCTTCAATCATGGGTCGCATGTGTGCCAACTCAAGAGAGCTTTGTACGGGATGAAGCAAGCACCTCGTGCTTGGTACACCAGGATCGACAACTATTTCACCGGGTTGGGCTTCACAAAGATTGAAGCGGATGTGAACCTATACCACATCATGGTAGAAGGTAAGCCATTGATCATTGTTCTTTATGTTGATGATCTGATATTGATAGGTGATGATTAGTTAATCATGTCTTGCAAGGAGGACCTTGCAAGAGAGTTCAAGATGAAAGACATGGGTCTCATACACTACTTTCTAGGTATGGAAGTGTGGCAGAAGGATGGAGAAGTGTTTGTGTCTCAAGGCAAGTATGCCAATGAGATACTCAGGAGATTCCACATGGAGAAGTGAAGCCCATGCAGACTCCTCTAGCCAGTAACTAGAGGAAGGAGGATGCTACTTCAGGTGAGGTAGTAGCTGCTACTATTTATTGGCAGCTTGTGGGTTCATTTATGTATTTAGTGAACACACGGCCAGATTTGTGCTTTGTAGTGAACCAACTGAGTCAAGCTATGGTTCAGCCTACCAAGCTGTTTTGGAAGGCAGCAAAGCATGTGCTGAGATACCTCAGAGGCACATCTCAATATGGATTATGGTACAGATAGGCAGAGGGAGTGAAGCTTCAGGGCTTCACAGATGCAGATTGGGCAGGGAGTCCATCAGATTGGAAGAGCACTTCAGGAGGAATTTTCAACCTTGGCTCAGCTGCAGTTTCTTTGTATAGCAGGAAATAAAGGTTAGTTGCACTTAGCTCAGCAGAGGCTGAATACATGGCTGCCAGCTAGGTAGCATGTGAGGCCATTTGGATGCAGAAAATTCTAGTTGGTTGTTTGATCAGAGGATGGATCCAACTGTGATCTATTGCGATAATCAGAGTTGTATCAAACTCTCTGAGAATCCAGTATTTCATGACAGGTCCAAACACCTCAATATCCGGTATCATCATCTTTGAGCCTGTGTGGTGAAGAGGATCATGTTGTTGTTGTATGTTTCGACCGAGGAGCAGGATGAGGATATTTTGACTAAGGCATTGTCAAAATGCAAATTCGAGTTCCACAAAGACAGGATCGGGGTGACGGATAATCCCTTTCTTGTTGAGAGGGAGTGTTGAAAATAGCAACAAGAAATGCTAAATATAGAAGTGCTAAAAATAGAATTTCGGGATACATTCCAATTTTAGTTAATCCCTGAACTAAAATTGAGAATTAAAATTCGAATTTGAGCTCAGCAACTATTTGTAAAATAATTAGTTAATTCATATTGAGTTAATTAGTTGGAGAAAATCAAACATGAAGTCTATGTGAAGACATGCAACAATTATCCCTTTGATTGAGGAAGTTATCCCTTAATTAAGGAGATCAGGATGAGTTGTACTTTGAGTTGTAATTAGTTAGCTCAGTTAACTGAGTTAAGTCCAGTTAGATTAGTTCCAACAGTTTGTGGAACTGATTGTGAGTTCAGTTAGTTAATGCATGCATGCATGTAACTAGTGTACTTCAGATAACTGAATATTCTCTCATAAATAACTCATGCATGTCAGTTCAGACAGAGACCCAGTTGAGATCAAAGGATGGGACAGTGTACTATCAGTTGCAAGAATATTCCCATGAGGATATCTCTTGCATGCAGAAGGAATTCTTTCCTTGAGGATTGCGCAGTTATTTCTGAGTTTGGTGAGCAGTGTGTGAGGTAATTACACACAGGTGGCAGCTTGAGGACCCAAGAGAAACTGCGCAAGGAAATAGGAGGCTTGGAGGATTGAAGGAAGGCATATGTGTTGTCTATTCTGTCTATGAGAAAAATTGAGGGATTGTACTGAGAGCTAGATAGCTTGTGAGCTAAAGATTTATGTAATTCGGAGATATTTCCACTTGTATGATAATATAGAGATCGGGGTTTTTAGCTGAGGCTTTCCCCAAAGTATTCTTCTGTGTTCATGTGTGATTGATTTGTAGAAGTAGATCAAGTATTTTGCTTTAGTATATTGCATTATTAGGTGATCTACAGTGAGAATTGCATTGATGATTCTGCCTTATATAGTCCCACATCCACACCTCTCACCTGGTCATCTGATTTTTATGTGAAAGAAATGCTAAATATAGAAGTGCTAAAAATAACATTGCTATAAATAGCATTTCGAGATACATTCCAATTTTAGTTAGTCCCTGAACTAAAATTGAGAATTAAAATTCGAATTTGAGCTCAACAACTGTTTGTAAAATAATTAATTAATTCATCTTGAGTTAATTAAATGCAAAACAAAGGTTGGAGGTTTTAGAAGCTAAAGGGCAGGAAAGAGATCATAAAATTCATATAATGACGGCTGAGAACAAGGCGTTAGTAGAAAGCAATAAAATTTTAAAAGAACAAGTGGCATTGCTATAGGAAGCTCTCCTGATAGGGAAGACAGAATGGCAATGCATGAAGGTGTATGTGCAAACCATAAACAAATTTGTAGTGGAAAGTACATAGGTGGTGAATGTGAAATCATCCCAGGATAAAGGGAAAATGATTGCCCAAATAAACAACCATGAAGAGAACGCAAGAGAAGAAACGAAAGGAGATTCCACCAAAGTTTCCAAAACTTGGGCTCAAGTTATTAGCAATTCTGCTAATAAGGAAGGAGAAACAAATATTCAGGTTGACAACATGCAAGATAGTGAAGGCAAGAAAAGACAAAATAGGGTAGCGAACATAATTATTAAAGGGGTGAAAGACTATGGGAAAAATGAATGCACTCTTGACCTTGCAAGAGACTTCTTGAAAGACAAGGTGCTATGGCAAGGACAAATATGCCAAGCATGGAGGGTGGGTAAGTTTAATGGGGAGAGAGCCAAATCCATAAAATTCATTATGCCTAGCTTGCATGATAAATATATCATTCTAAGCAAGAAACATCTCTTCAGGGGTTCTCGTTTTTTCCTAGAAGAAGATTTAATTGTAAAACAACAGGAGGAAAGACGGGAGGAAATTTTAAAGGTTAGGGCAGCAAGAGATGAAGGAAACAGAGCATGGATTTATAAAGGAAAAGTTGTGATAGCGCGATTTGGACCTTCTTCTAGAACAGAGCAGCAAGATGGTAACAAAGAAGAGGCAACAAACTCTTCAACAGGAAATCAAAAAGCAAGGTCGGTACGGGAAAATAGGGACAAAGAATCAAATGTGAGTCTTGCATGTCAAAATAAATAGCAATCAAGTCATACCCAGGTTTCCTTAAGATTAGTTTTTTGGAACTACAGAGGTTACCCATGGAGATGAGGACCTGGGTTAGGGCCTATTGCGGAAAATAGAGACATAATTTCCCTCATAGAAACACATGAGCATGAAGGGTGCAAGACACCTTTGTTTCAAGGATACTGGAAGATGGTAGTGTGGAACAAGGCAGCAGGGAATGGAAAAGGGCACGGGGCTATCATGGTTTTAGTAAGGGAGAAAGAAGTCCGTCTCATTCAGTTAGAAAAAGAAGACTCAAATAAGCAATTCATTTGGTTTAAAATATCAGAAAATGGAAACCACATCAGAATTGCAGCATGCTATTTTGTGCCGCAGGTTTCAAAAATCTACAAAGGTAGAGGGCTTGACCACAAATATCCATTTGCAGCTTTAAAAGCGGATATTGCAACATATTCGCAGCTAGGTGAAGTCCTTATAGTGGGTGATTTCAATGCTAGGACTACAAGTGAGCAAGCTAGCATTCTTTGTTGTAAAGATGATTGTGACCCTATTTGGTTTATAGAAGAAAGTAATCATCAGTGGGAAAAAACTTCAAAGGACAGGGGCTGCAATGTCTTTGGTGAACAATTGCTTACTCTATGTGGGGCCTTTGATTTAGTCATTTGTAATGGCTTGACTAGATGGGCAAAGTCCGGTAATTTCACTTGCAATACTTACAATGGAGCAAGTGTAGTAGATTATGTAATTTTCTCGCATCATTTGTGTGAGAAAATGGAAGAAGTTTTGGTTGGAGATCAACTGTGGGATTTGAAATCAGATCACAGGCCAATTTATTCATGTTTCTCTTGGATTGGAAAGAAACTATTAGAGTAAAAAATTCAGCGTGTCCAACAAAATATCCCACAGGGCAAATTATTTTGACCCCAGAAAATTGTAATACCTTCAAAATGACGCTAGAGAGGCTCTTCGAGAAGGAGAAAATTACAATTCATAGCCTTCATAGTCATGAATTAACACATTTAATTTAATGCGCACTTGCAAAATGCAAAAGAACAAAAATTAAGAAGTCTGAAACAAATTGATTTCCTATTAATGCTTGGTTTGACGAGGAATGCAAAAAGGCAAGGAGAATGTGGAAAGAGTCGAACAAGGATAACATAAAGCTCAAATCTTACAAGCAGTTATTAAGCAAGAAAAAGGTCGATTTCATGGTTTCAAGGAGGGAAGAACTAATCTTCCTTGGGAAAAATATTCCCAAATTATTTTGGAAGGAGCTCCCACTGAAAAAGATACAAATTGGAAATAATATTACAGCTTCTAAATGGTTTGACTATGCAAGACAACTCTATGAGTAGGTTCCCAAGGTTGACCCTCCCCCCTTAGTCGGCACTGATACTGAACTCTTCATGGTACAAGAGGTAGAGATGGGTATTAAGAAGTTGGGTGTTGGAAAAGCAAAAGACTTAGTTGAACTCCAAGTAGAATATCTAAAGTGGGGCTCAAAGATTGTTGCACCTCACATTACAAAAATCTTCAACAACATCATACAACAAGGGCTCCCCACAGATTGGACAACTAGTCTGACAATACCTCTTTTTAAGAGTGGTGACGTCAATAATCCCTCCAATTATAGGACCATCATGATAAACCCTTTGTTTGCAAAGCTATTTGGAAGCATGCTAGAAAACAAAATTAGCAAGTGGGCAGAAGAAAGAGATAAGCGTGCTAAAGGGCAAACAGGTTTTAGACCTAAACATTCCATAGTTGATCATTGCATAAATTTAAGGCACATCATTGAAAAAGTTTGGGAGAAAAAGGAAGAAGTCTTTTGTTGCTTTGTTGATTTCAGAAAAGCATTTGACTCGGTTCCTAGGGATAAAATTTGGCACAGAATAGAGGAACTTGGGGTTCCTAAACATTTGAGAACAACTATGCATAGGCTGTATGAAGAGCTAAAAGTCAAAATTAGAACTTCAATAGGCATTTCTGAAAGTTTTAGAAGCGATATTGGGGTCAAGAAAAGTTACCCATTGTCTCCTACCCTTTTTGGTTTATATATCGACAAGCTTGAGGAGTGGTTAAATTCGCAAGGGGGTGATGGTATCTATTTGTGCAAGTTTGTTATAAGGCTTCTTTTGTATGCATATGACCTTATTCTGATTGCTAAATTGGCTCTTGGTTTGCAAGAGCACTTACTATCCCTTGAGCATTTTTGTAGAAGTGTGGGGATGCAAGTCAATATCAGCAAAACGAAAGTAGTGGTCTTCTCTAAGAAAAGAAAACATAACCAGCATAAGTTCTACTTTGAAGGCAACATTCTGGAAGAAGTTGCAGATTACAAATACCTCAGAATTGACTTCAACAAAAATCTAAGCTGGAATGGTTGTAGAAAGAAAAGAACTTTGGGGGGTTGGAAAGCATTTTATGCTTTTCAAAATAGGTGTAGAAAGGCAGAGTTATGGGACTGGAAAACCACTCAAACTCTTTTTGGGTTTCTAGTGATTCCGGTGATTCTCTATGGTTGTGAACTGTGGGCTAGCAGTACCTCCGACATGCAGTGGAGACAAATTGAGAAAATTCAGAAGCGTTTGATTACAAACAAATTTAAGATTAAAAGTGTAGTTCCTTATGATATCTTGTTAAGTGAAACAGGGACTATTCCTATTGAAGCAATTGCTATGGTGCAAGTCATAAGGTATTTAAAAAAATATAAGGAAATGGAAGAGGGTAGATGGCCTAAGGTTGTCTTTAATGATAGATTGTGCAAGAGAAAAAAACTTAGATGCAGCAAAATAAAAAATGGTTTAGTAAATGGGGTATTTGCTTGAATGCGTGTCCCATAAATAGCAAAGAGATAAAAGCTTTTGTTATGGAAAAGTTCCACAAACGTGCTTGGGATAAGGAGCTAGGAAGAAAGAAAAATTACTATATTGAAGTGTTTAATCCCACTCATAATCATCAACCAAAAGCATACATAGAGGCCAATATCTCTTGGAGAGCCAAAATTCTTATTGCTCAGTTAAGGACTAATTCTCATCAACTCCGTTGTGAAACAGGGCGCTGGAAAAGGCCAAAGGAAGTGTGGGAGGAAAGGGTATGCATTTTTTGTTCTTCCAAAAAAGTGGAAACAGAGAAACGTTTCATTTTAGAATGTGAGGCCTTCAAAGACAACAGGGAAAGTTATGCAGATATGCTGGTAGCTAGCTCTTGGGATAATCTATTTAGTGAGGGGTTTGTTGAGAAGCTGGAGCATTTATTTTGAAGCTTCACAGAAAAAGGGCCGAATACATCAAGCAGATGAAGAAGAAATCTGTGCCATAGGCTATCTTTAGCCTCGTGGACGTTAAAATAATTTATTTCTTTCTTTCATCCCACTAATAAGTGTGAAGAGTTGAGATAGTTAATCCACATCTCTAAAGGAAGATGACCAAGAAGTCTAGTCGTCTAGTAAGTGTGAATGAAATCTTCTATGCAGAGACATAAAGCTTCTTCATGAGGCAAAAGACAAGAATTTTCGATGAACAGGAATTATGATGGGGAAGTTGGAAGGAAGATAGTATTTGGTATGTTGATCCTAATCACTTCAAGAGTGCAAATAAGTATGTATCTGTTGGGGAAGTTGGAAGGAAGATAGTATTTGGTATGTTGATCCTAATCACTTCAAGAGTGGAAATAAGTATGTATCTGTTGCTCGAAAGGGTTACTGACAGTTTGATATGAGAGAATTCCTCATTCATGATCACTCAACAGGGTCTTGCACTGGAGGTTGTGCTGCTATTGCAGCTTATGAAACTTCTTTGTTGGCTGGTCCATAAGCATTATAACATAAATTAAAAATTATATTGATGCCTTGGGTGTTGACAAACAAGAATGCAAAACAGCAGTATCACAATACAAAGATGTGATTATTGAGCTCTTGATGGCATGACTACCTAGAGGAGTCTGGGAATTGTTTCAACAACATGGTTTCTCTAGGTTCCGAAATGGATGGATTCAAGGCAGTCCACTATGAGAATGTTTATAAAAATGATTTTCCCAACGAGCCTAATCTCCTTCTTTAACATCTTCCCTTGTTGTTTCCGGCTGCAAATTTGTGCCCATAACTGCAATTGGCATCAACCAGAAAGAAAAAAGAACAAGAGAGAAAGGAAACAATTCTTCAACTGTGTAGGCATCAGTTCAGTGAATAGAGCGACTTATAGTAAAGAAAGAGTTCCTTTTGAATAAAATAGTGGCGTACTTTCATGACGAGGTCGCTGAAACTAATTGTAAGGAGTTCACATGTGAGCTTCTGAGCATGTCGAGCAACCATTTTTGGCTTGCTCGAGCTCAATGTGTTCTGGTTTAAAAAAAATGCTAGGATTTTCCCACTAGGCCCGTGCAAAACTTTATTTTATTTGATTGGGATTATATGGTAAATTTCAGGCTTTCTAACTGCATTAATGTTTAGTGACTGGGGTTATGTAATATCAAGCAAAAAAAAGTTCTTTTAGCACACAACCAACCTGCATTCCCATGCTCAATCTCTTTCTTATCCGGAAGGGAACATGTGCAACAACCTCTCACCCTTTGCGATTGAAACACAATGAGAACTCATGCAAAA
This sequence comes from Pinus tabuliformis, assembly GCA_031772625.1. Classification (NCBI taxonomy): domain Eukaryota; kingdom Viridiplantae; phylum Streptophyta; class Pinopsida; order Pinales; family Pinaceae; genus Pinus; species Pinus tabuliformis. The sequence continues at coordinate 918,574,436 of CM062805.1, read as the reverse complement.
TCATACAATGTTGATGGGCCACCACCACTGTCTCTTCTTGAAGATGAAAATAACCTCAACCCTGTGCATTCACGTCTGTCTCGCATTGCCATCGCATTCTAGTGCCTTGCTTTCGCAACACCTTCATTGAGCCTTGATAAATATTTTATTTGATGGTGTATAAGCAACACACATGGCCGAGTTAAAGGTAGAGATGATTTCAAGGCTTGCACAATGGAGAATTCAAAGCTTGGGCTCCTGCTCTTAACGGAGGTCCGATGCCTTCAAAATCGAAATTTGGAACTGGTACTTTTCAATTGAGAAGAACAGAAGTCAACGACCTTGGACATCACCCGTCTATGATAAGTTGCCCTGTAGCAGTGAGGATTTTGTGTGGCCTATAGATTCTAGCTTTCATGGACGATTTTATATAATTGATGTGGATTTTCTAGACCTGAAAATGGCTCCAATGAATGGTGGAGAAGCTTGTTCAATATGGCCCAATGAAGGAGCAATGCAGTGTCAATCAACTAAGGGTGCATTAAAATTCCTTTCTCATATGTTAGAGCACATCAGGTTATTTTAGCAGCACAATCCCCTGTTTTTGAGTGTATGTTCTTACATGATGTCAAATAGAAAGAATTATCAAGACATATATCTGGAAGACTTCATTGCCCTTCTAAGATACATCTATGGAGGTATCAAACATGAGGACTTTTTAAACCATAGAATAGCTTTATTGAGAGCTGTTGATAAATACAACATTGTGAACTGCCCAGCACTGTGAATAAATTGAATTATAAAGCATGTCTTTAAAGTAAAGGGGAGAAAAGGCACAATTATTTTTGTTGAACCAGAGACCATCCACACATTGCCAGTATTTCAGATCCAATTAGATGAGTCACTTGGATTATGGTGGGATGCCTCGTGAGTTATGAATAAGAAGATTGTTGAGTATCACATCTAGGCCTGTCTTGGAATTCTTCTTTTGTTGTCACATTGTTGAATTCTTCTCTGCACATTCAAGAGTAAAGTTTGATCCGTAGGAGCGCTAAAAAAGGGACATCGTCATTGTTCATTGCCTATATATTCCATGGTGTCAAGCCTGTGTGTGTGCCCGAGACTCTGCACAGATTTCTTGTATATAAGGGTATGGCAATAACAAGGGAAAATGTTGGTATACATACAACTATTCATATTCGAAAAATAAATATTGGTGTTGGCACTGAGAGGTTGAAACATATGGAAACAACTTAGGAGTTCGCCGATCAAGGAATTCCTTTTGATGGGAATCCTAGTCCTTTTCCTCCTTTCAGAAATATCGGATTGCTAGTATGGTTGTTCTCAACCTCCTTGGCCCCATAACTGAATACTTCGATATCCTTTCAAAATTTTTATGGGAGACCATCTTCTCTAAAATTATTCTGGTATTCCTCAAATCTTAGAAGAATGGTCTTCTCGTTCACATCAGCCTGTGTCATCAACTTCTGGAGATCATGCTGGTGACACACCATCAACTAGTGGTAGTAAAGTTCATCGAAAGAAGGGTAAAGTTAAGTTTCCCTATAGGTTATGTGAAGAGAATCACCCCATTCACCTTTGTCCCTATCTGGATGAAGCCAAAAAAGTGTTGGATAACCGTCCTACTTCTCCGCAGCGACTTCCATCTAGTTACAGGAGACTCTCCCTTAATCCTTCACTAGTTGATGAACTGACTGACCAAAATCAACCGTCGGTAAAACCCACTCCCTATGAATGTGAATCCCATGAGTCTATACCTGACCAATCATAGGTCGAGGAAACAGTTGACCCGATTTCACCTTCAATTAATTGTACCTTTCCCATAGAGAGTGAGTATGATACCACTCAGGTTCTTTTCGTTTCTTCAGATTCCAATGAGCTTGGAGGCAACCCTCCTGTTCCATCAAGACAGGAGGAAAATCCTCCCGTTCTAGTAACTCAAAGGGGTAATTCTCCCGTTCTTACGGCACCCCCTCCAAATAGTCTGGTCACTTCCTTTGATTGGAATCCATTGGCAAGATGTCATCTTCCTTCTTATTTTCCTTTCTAGATCATAGTACAGGTTTGTAATATGATTGTACCTGGAACTATTATAGATGAAGGTGCTTCTATGAGTATCCTTTCCTCCACTGCTTGGCAAGCACTTGGTTCACCACCACTTGTGCCTATTACCCAGAATCTGTTGGCTTTTACCAGAGGAACCAGTCAACCATTTGTTGGAAATAATACTGAGAGGGGGGGTGAATCAGTATTATCAGATCAATAAAACTTTTTCAGTTTCATACTCAGAAACATATACGCTACTTCAGTTAAGTGAACCCGCGTGTACACGTTGCTGTGTCTAAAGCAATTAGCGTATATCCAGAAATCTTATGATTCAGTTAGCTTATCTTCAGTAAATGCATCAGAACATTATTAACCATATTAACAGTAAACAGGTGCAGTATAACAGAACAGATCATCACACAAAAGCCACACACATGAACACCAAGATATAAGGTGGAAACCCAATGTGGGTGAAAACCACCTGCTGCAAGTCGTCTCTATCTTTCTTTAATCAGAAACTTCAGTTTACAATCTTTTGTACTGGTGCAGCCTTATACCAGTACGCAGGCTACAACCTGCAGAAGACTACAACCTTCCCTCGTTTTCCAGACTCTCCTGGAAGGGAGCTCCAACCCCCTTTGCTCTTGTACTAGCTAAGATACTAGTACGTAGGTGCTGGCCTACAATCTTCTTTCCTTCAAGTATCAATTTTCAGACTGGATACTCCTGATGCACAACATTACAATCTGAAGACCACGATTCATTTAATTTTCATAACAGATCATTGAAGCACAAAACAACCAATACTAGCATCATCAATCTTTGAATCACTGAACCACTGAAACCCTGTCAACACCCAGTCACCAGAACACAGAGCAGAGTACAGAACTCTGCAATAACAGTCAGACCCAACTGCAACCCCAAAAATTAAGCTTCAAAAGATATACGCTACTTCAATGAAACCAACCCGCGTATACACGCGCTTTTAACGAAGCAAACCTGCGTACAGATCTAAAAATATTTCCTTAAAACTTTGCAGCTGTACCAGATATCAGTCATACTCAGAACATAACATTGCATCAGTATGCAGATCTAAAAATACGCATAATCAACCATATAAAGATAGTTCATTTCAAACCATTTGATCCCGATCTATCCTTAGATCTAGTCTTCCATCAACCGGTGTGATCTCTCCTTAGCTCAGATCAAGCAACCCAGAACCTGCATACTAGATCTCTTTCTTTATCAGATATTCAAGACTTTTTTGATACACATTGCCTATTGATCTTCTTCTCCTTATATAGCCTTAGGCCCTTCACAATACCACGGTCCAAAACCATAGTAACACAATACCATCAACTTCAAAACTAAGGATCAACACGTCTGTCGAGATACCTTGGTCCAAAATCATAGGCTCAAGTACCGAGGACTAACTACCACGGACCAAAAGAAAGCTTCTCGACATGTACGCTCTTTTCTATTCATGAAACCGCGTGTATACGCGACTTCGTATATAGCGAGCCTACGTATCCGCGACTTAGTATATAGCGTACCAGCGTGTATACGCAACTTGGGCTTAATGAACCTGCGTATATGAAATTTCTCTTCATTCTTGTAGTCTGAGATCTGTCATCAAAGAGAGTTGCCATCAAGGACAACACCTGTACCATAGCGCCACACCTGTGCCAAATTGCCAACAATCTCCCCCTTTGGACTTGATGGCAACCCCAAGATCCTTAGAATCATTCTCCCCCTTTGTCATCAAGGGCAAAGGGCTATGCTCCCCCTGAGTACATGTTGATATCTCTGCTCTGCTGTGCTGAACATGCTCCCCCTGATTGTAGGCAAGATCTGCAAAAGATGTTCTTCAAAAAGAACCAAGACTTATACATCATAAAGGACCTTCCTATCACAAAAAGACTCAATACATACATCCATACTCCCAACCAAGAGGGGATACATCAGAAATTTACATATAAAAACCAATTACATTACATCATTCATCCCAGGCATAGTGGGGAAACCAACATAGGCCGTTACATGACCTTGACACCATAAAGAGATATCACAAAAGAGATACATGACATAGAGATGAAAAATCTAGACCAAGACTTGTGAAAGTCACCAGCAGCATCTGATAATCATCTTTTAGATCAGCAACCAAGATTTCCTTCTGTGCTCCTTCTCCTGAAACCAACAACAGTTATGAACTAGAACCAAAAACATCCAAATGCCAACAATGCTTTATTAGACTTTAAGCTGCTCCCCCTGAAACTGTGCCTGAAGGTCTCTGTCATACCCATCTCAGACCTTCTCCAACCAGAGTCTGCCCTTGCTGTTTAGAACTCCATATACGCGACTTCACCTGAATAAATCAGCGTATGCACACGGATATCCCTTATACAACACGCATACACCAACTTTTCTTTAGAACAGACAAGCTTCAACAGCAGGATGAAGCATCAACTACTCCCAGCTTTTGTCTGAGATATTCAAAAGTCTCCCTGGGCAGTGGTTTTGTGAGAATATCAGCAACTTGTTCTTTAGAAGGAACATACTCCAACTTGAACTTTTGTTCAAGCACTTGTTCCCGGAGAAAGTGATACTTGATTGGTATGTGCTTGGTATTTGAATGCATGACTGGATTCTTTGAAATGCTGATTGCACTTGTATTATCACATAAGATAGAGACAGGTGGAGTGCAAGTGATTTGAAAATCCTGCAAGGTTTGCATCATCCAAAGAAGTTGTGTGCAACAAGATGCCACAGCCACATATTCTGCTTCAGCTGTAGATAAAGCAATCGAACTCTGTTTCTTGCTGAACCAAGATACTAATCTGGAACCCATGAAGAATGCACCACCACTTGTGCTTTTCCTGTCATCCACACTTCCGGCCCAATCTGCATCTGTGTAAGCATGAAGAGTGAGATCTGTATCTCTAGGATACCATAAGCCATAGTTTTGAGTCCCTTGAAGATACTTGAAGATTCTTTTGACTGCCTGAAGATGAGTTTCCTTTGGGTTGGCTTGAAATCTTCCAACAATTCCTACTGCATGCATAATATCTGGTCGGGTACCTGTCAAATAAAGCAAACTCCCAATCATGGATCTATAAGTTGGTTGATGAACTGCTGCTGATTCATCATTTGCACTGAGGCTGCATCCTGTAACCATGGGGGTACATACTGGCTTTGAATCTTCCATGCCATACTTCTTCAAGATTTGCTTGAGGTACTTGGTTTGAGACAAGAAAATACCTCCTTCATTTTTTTGGATTTGAAATCCAAGAAAGTATGTCAATTCTCCAAGTAATGACATTTCGAATTCTTTCTGCATAACCAAGGCAAAGTTTTGACTCATAGCCTCTTCATTGCTGCCAAAGATAATATCATCTACATACACAACAAGTATTAGCAATTTGTTATTTTCAACTTTTATATAGAGATTGCTATCTGCTGATCCTTTTGAAAAACCTTGTTGGTGAAGATATTTGTCCAAACGATAGTACCAAGCCCTTGGAGCTTGTTTGAGACCATAGAGAGCCTTTTTCAATCTGCATACAAGGTTTGGATCATTCCCAAGAATGAAACCATCTGGCTGCTCAATATATACTTCTTCTTCTAAGTCTCCATTCAGAAAGGCTGATTTCACGTCCATTTGAAATACTTTGAAGTTTTGAAAGCTTGAGAGAGCAAGGAACATTCGGATGGCCTCAAGTCTTGCAACCGGAGCAAAGGTTTCTTCAAAGTCTATTCCTTCTTGCTGAGCATACCCTTTACAAACAAGTCTAGCCTTGTTTCTAATTACTTCTCCATTTTCATTCAATTTATTTTTGAAGACCCATTTAGTTCTGATAACATTCTTATCCTTTGGTCTAGGAACCAGCTCCCAAGTGTTGTTCTTTTCGATCTGCTCAAGTTCTTCATCCATTGCTTTCACCCAACATTCATCTTTGCATGCTTCTTTCACATTTTGTGGTTCAGTGGAGGAGAGTAATGCCAAGTAGCTTGAAGCTTCTGCAACTGTTCTTCTTGTTTGTACACCTGCTTCTTTCTGCCCCACAATCTGAGATTCTGGATGATTCTTCTGAACATATTTGGATGGAGTCTTTTCTTCTATTCTTGTCTGCTCCTCTGGTTCTTCTTGAGGTTCTTCTTCTTCATCATTCTGTCTTTGAGGGTAGCCTTCATCTTCTTCGATGTCTTCATGATGTACTTGCCTAGGAAAGTATCCCTTCTCATCAACCACTACATCAATGCTGTCAACAATTCTGCCAAGTCTTTTATTGTAGCACTTGTATGCTTTGCTATGTGGAGAGTAACCAAGAAGAATGCCTTCATCTGCTCTAGGTTCAAGTTTGCCAAGCTGCTCATCAGTATTCTTAATATAGCATTTTCTCCCAAAGATTTTGAAGTGCTTTACTGAGGGAGTCTTACCACTCCAGAGCTCATGAGGAGTTTGAGTGTTGTTCACTCGGACATTTGTTTTGTTGAGAATAACAACCGCAGCATGTGCAGCTTCACCCCAGAAAGTTGCAGGAGTTCCTGACTCATCAAGCATAGCACGAGCCATTTGTTGGACTGTTCTGTTCATTCTTTCCACAACTCCATTTTTGCTAAGGAGTTCTAGCTGTAGAGAATTCTCTTCTTATCCCATGTTCTTCACAGAAATCGAAAAATTCATTTGAGGTAAAATCCCCACCTCTGTCGGATCTGAGGCACTTAATTTTGTGACCTGATTCATTTTCAACCAAGGCTTTGAAGGATTTGAATTTTTCGAATGCTTCATCTTTGTGCTTCATAAGTACTAACCAGACAAACCTGGAGAAATCGTCAATGAATAATATCAAGTATTCTTCTCCTCGAGGTGTTCTTTTCCTGAATGGACCGCATGTATCTGTATGTACTAGCTCAAGAGGCATGCTAGCTGATCCTTCCTTCTCTGGAAAGTTAGTTCTGGTTTGTTTTCCAAACTGACATGATTTGCATATGGTGTTGTCAGGAATTTTGATATCTGGAAGATCGCGAACTGCCTGATATTTGCATGCTTTCCTTATTTGTGAAAAGCTTAGATGCCCCAACCTCCGATGCCATAACCAGTGCTCATCATCCTTGCTCAGATAGCATTGTTGTTGTCCTTCTTCAAATATGTACAGATTATTTGGAGTTCTTTTGCCTTTGATCACTGTTTTACCTGTATCAAGATCACGAACAAGACATCCATTTGATCTGAATATCACCTCGGTTCTTTGATCACACATCTGGCTGACACTTAGAAGATTATGCTTCAATCCATAAACATACAAAACATTTCCAGCCTTGACCTTTTCTTTTAACTGAGCAATGCCTTTTCCTTTTATAGTTGCGGGAGTATCATTTCCAAAAGAAACTTTCTTTCCTTTTTCTAGAGCAGAATATGACTCAAGTTTTTCTTTATCCCCTGTCATATGCTTCGAACATCCACTGTCAATGTACCATAGATTTTCCTGTCCCTCTGCATAAAATGCTATCCCACATCTTTCTGTTTGTGGTTCCTTTATTCTCCACGTTTTGGTGCTTGAGGCTTGTTCCTTTTTCTGCTGAAACCTTCTCCTGCATTCAGAATCTTCATGACCAAAGTTATTGCAAATAGAACATTCAACTTCATTTTCAAGAGCTGAAAAGTTGTTATAGGTCCTTTTTGTAATCCCGGTCATACTTCTTTGTTTTTGAGCTTCTCTAGTCATGATTGTTTTATATGCAACACATTGAGCTGCTTTGTGACCAAAGTTATGACAAGAGAAACATTGTTCATTGAAGAAACTTCTGCAGTTATCAAATCTACCGGCCAAGTGATTGTAATTTCTATTGTCATTCATTCTTGAACCAAATTGAGAAGATTTTACCTGTGGCTGGTTGTAGCTTTTGTTCACTCTTAAGACGGATTGCCCTTGATAGTCTTTGTTTGCAATTCGTCCCTGCTTTACCTGATAGTCTCCATTGTGCTTTTGCTCATTCCTTTTTGCTGCATCAAGATAACTTTTTGAAGTGGATGCTTGAGAAGTTTCATTATAGCCCAGACCTGTCTTGTTTAGAGGAGAACGCTGTACATTGATAATCTCATCCAGAGTTTCAAATCCTTTGACAAACTTAAGATTAATAGCTTTTGTTTTCTCAATTTCTTTTCTAAGAGCAACAATTTCACCTTCTAATTTTTCAAGATGTTTTTCCTTTTCATCAATTTGAAAATGTAGAGTATCAATGATCATATTCTTTTCTTCTATACATCTCTTGAGTCTAGTAATTTCTTCATAAAGGTTATCCACATCTATAGCATCCATATAGTCATCATCTTCAAATGCCATTAACAGTTTATATTCATTACCTTGTTCATCTTCATCACTATTTGATAGACCATCACTATCTTCATGAGTGTAGTAGCTTTTCTTATTTGCACCCTGTTTCTTGTTCCATCTAGCAGGTTCCTTTCCTTTATCCTTATAAGGACATTTTGCAGCATAATGACCTACTCTTCCACAAGCAAAGCATTTAAAAGGTAACTTACCTCTGAACCTTCCAGAACCCCTTTGAAGATTTCTGACAAAATTTGATTCTTCTTCTTCTTCTTCTTCTGGTACGTGACTTGCTTCATAATAATCTCCTTTGCCTGACGCCTTGAAAGCAGCTTCTCTTCTGTCTGATGGACCTCCCTTTCTCATTTCATAAGCAGTTAGAATTCCATGTAGTTGAGACATAGTAAGAATTCGTAGATTTTCCTTTTCTTCTATTGCAGATACTTTAGACTCAAACTTGGGGGACAATGATCTTAGAACCTTTTCAACCACAATAGCCTCTTTTATTTCTTCACCCAAATTTTTCATGCAATTAACAATCTCATCTACCCGAAGAAAATAGTTAGCCACACTTTCATCATTATACATCCTGAGATTCTCATACTGAATCCTGAGAGTTTGAAGTTTAGCACGCTTTACCTGTTCATCTCCTTCGTAGCTCAAGACAATCTTGTCCCATATTTCTTTTGCGGATTTATATTGCATAACCTTTACGAATTCTGTTTGAGATAAGCATCCCAACAAATTATTGACTGCTTTAGCATTTGTTTCATATTTCTTCTTTTCGGCTGCATCTGTAGGAGTAGCTGAAGGAAAAGCGTAGCCTGTATCTATGATATCCCAAACTTCTGTACCAAGAGATTGAAGATAGGCAGTAACTCTTACCTTCCAATAATTGAAGTTTGTCCCATCAAAAATTGGTGGCCTGATTGATGCTTCCCTCTCGTAGTTGCTCATAATGAATGATCTTCCTTCAAGCGATCAAGCTTCTCCGAAGGACCTGCTCTGATACCAATTGTTGGAAATAATATTGAGAGGGGGGGTGAATCAGTATTATCAAATCAATAAAAATTTTTCAATTTCATACTCAGAAACATATACGCTACTTCAGTTAAGTGAACCCGCGTGTACACGCTGCTGTGTCTAAAGCAACTAGCGTATATCCAGAAATCTTATGATTCAGTTAGCTTATCTTCAATAAATGCATCAGAACATTATTAACCATATTAACAGTAAACAAGTGCAGTATAACAGAATAGATCATCACACAAAAGCCACACACATGAACACCAAGATATAAGGTGGAAACCCAATGTGGGTGAAAACCACCTGCTGCAAGTCATCTCTATCTTTCTTTAATCATAAACTTCAGTTTACAATCTTTTGTACTGGTGCAGCCTTATACCAGTATGTAGGCTACAACCTGCAGAAGACTACAACCTTCCCTCGTTTTCCAGACTCTCCTGGAAGGGAGCTCCAACCCCCTTTGCTCTTGTACTAGCTGAGATACCAGTACGTAGGTGCTGGCCTACAATCTTCTTTCCTTCAGGTATCAATTTTCAGACTGGATACTCCTGATGCACAACATTACAATTTGAAGACCACGATTCATTCAATTTTCATAACAGATCATTGAAGCACAAAACAACCAATACTAGCATCATCAATCTTTGAATCACTGAACCACTGAAACCCTATCAACACCCAGTCACCAGAACACAAAGCAGACTACAGAACTTTGCAATAACAGTCAGACCCAACTGCAACCCCAAAAATTAAGCTTCAAAAGATATACGCTACTTCAATGAAACCAACCCGCGTATACACACACTTTTAACGAAGCCAACCTGCGTACAGATCTAAAAATATTTCCTTAAAACTTTGGAGCTGTACCAGATATCAGTCATACTCAGAACATAACATTGCGTCAGTATGCAGATCTAAAAATATGCATAATCAACCATATAAAGATAGTTCATTTCAAACCATTTGATCCTGATCTATCCTTAGATCTAGTCTTCCATCAACCGGTGTGATCTCTCCTTAGCTCAGATCAAGCAACCCAGAACTTGCATACTAGATCTCTTTCTTTATCAGATATTCAAGACTTTTTCGATACACATTGCCTATTGATCTTCTTCTCCTTATATAGCCTTAGGCCCTTCACAATACCACGGTCCAAAACCATAGTAGCACAATACCATCAACTTCAAAACTAAGGATCAACACGTCTATCGAGATACCTTGGTCCAAAATCATAGGCTCAAGTACCGAGGACTAACTACCACGGACCAAAAGAAAGCTTCTCGACATGTACGCTCTTTTCTGTTCATGAAACTGCGTGTATACGCGACTTCGTATATAGTGAGCCTGCGTATCCGCGACTTAGTATATAGCGTACCAGCGTGTATACGCAACTTGGGCTTAATGAACCTGCGTATATGAAATTTCTATTCATTCTTGTAGTCTGAGATCTGTCATCAAAGAGAGTTGCCATCAAGGACAACACCTGTACCGTAGCGCCACACCTGTGCCAAATTGCCAACACCATTAGGGATCCTTCCTCAGTTGCCTATTACTTGGGGAGGAATGTTTTTTTTATCTCAATGTGATGGTAGTCTCAGGCCCTTTAGATTACAATTTTCTTCTTAGGTGCGACTACGTTTATGACATGGGAGCTATTGTTTCAACATTGTTTTGAATGATGTGTTTCCCGCATGAAGGCAAAATTGTCACCGTTGACCAGCTTTCCTAGTCCAAATATGGCTTCCAGTCAACCATCTTCCCTAAATGGCCCTTTTGTCCCAATGGTTTCTTCCCTGCCACGGGTCAATTATGTGGCAACCTGTTCCATGGCTACATCAAGTGACGATCAATTCCATGAAGTTGTACATTATGTACTAGGGGCAGTGGAACCAGATCTCTCTAATGGATTCCTTGCTACGAATCCCTTCCAGAGAATTGTTCTCCCATCTGATGAGAACCTCTTGGAAGTCATGACCTCTTATGGGTCGTGATCAAAGGAATATGAGCATAGTTCCTTATCTTGTGTCAAGCTTGTTAAAAAATGAAACAAGGAATATGAGCATAGTTCCTTGTCTTGTGTCAAGCTCGTTAAAAAATGAAACAAGGAATATGAGGATAGTTATTTTACTATGTCAACCTCATTAAAAAATGAAATAGGTCCCAGAGCATAGTTCCTTGTCTTGTGTCAAGCTCGTTAAAAAATGAAACAAGGAATCTGAGCAGAGTTCCTTGTCTTGTGTCAAGCTCATTAAAAAATGAAACAAGGTCCCCTGGAGCAAAGTTCCAATTCGAGTCTTTGATTAGATCTTGTAAAATCCCAGTCGAGTCTTTCACTTGATCTCGTAAATGAACCTTCATTCCATCCACCTGATAGCCACGAGTAGTCTACTTAGGTGAATGTAATGAAGCTTGGGGGGCATGCACCTAGAATCGAGTCATCATGTTGGGGGCATGTAAACCAATCTCAAGCATAGTTTTTGTTTCAAGCTTGTGTAAAAATGAAACTGAATCCAAGCATAGTTTTTTCGTTTCAAGCTTGGGTAAACATGAAACAGATTCCAGGCATAGTTTTTTGTTTCAAGCTTGTGTAAATATGAAACCGAATCCCAACATACTTCCCTATGGTTCAAGCTTGTGTAAAAATGAACCCATCTCCATTTTAACCCTCGTGATTTCCATTCTATCAGACTCTTCCGTTAGATAAGCCTTGGTTTTTCTCCTTCCATTGTCACTATCTGCTTGGTTGATCATACGCTTTCACTTAGTTGTTTTACCCTTTCTGAGGAACAGTTGCAATGAGTGGTCTTATTAGCCAGCCTCTTCACATAAATACACATGTTTTGAGAAGTTCCAACATCACTGGAACCAGTTGTTATCCTAGACATCACTCATTCCTCTAAGTGGAGTCCTCTTTAAGCTATTTTTAGACTCCCGAAATATGAAAATATTTTCGAGCGCTTGTCCTTTTCAGCTCGTAAATGGATTGGAAACGACATCTACTCAGTATAAGTTTAACCCTTTTCCAGACTGAGATAGATTACTTATGAAAAAGGAATACGTTGATCGAACATGGTGTTACAAATCCATTTGGGAACATCACGCCCATCATCCAGATCAGTTTTTTAGGGCTCATCAAACCCTAATTTCAGTTGCTACATGCCCTAAACAAGTCACCCTTTTGAATGCCTCCTTCCTAGATAGTTTCATGACTTGAAGACATCCTGAAATGACCTCTAGAGGGACCAACGTAGGTAGGCCCATGTAAGTGTTTGCTGCAGAGCAGTTGAGTCCATGCCAGGGTGCTCTGCAGAACACTTAGGCCCTCTTTCACTTGCGCTGGGCGATATTGAGCGAAATTCACATAGGGTTTGGGGAATATTCTTATCTTTTGGAGTCATCTAGAAGTTTCCCTGAATTATCAACTCCTATGAGCTCGAAAATGGATGAGGAATGAGTTAAGATGCATCCTATCCTCTCATTGCTTCCTCCATGGAACTAATTCTAAGTATGGAAGGCCATTCAATACCCCCATTTATGACATAACCTCCTTCATCCTCCTATAAATTGAACACTCATCTAAGTGATCTGGGGCTGGACTATGTTGAATTATAAGGAGATAATGTTGCTATGAGAATTGACTTTGAGACAAGTATTGTTATGCTACAAGTTTGTCATGCTTTTGATGTGATGTGGATGGGATCCAAGCTGGAGGAATGACTTTGAATCAGACACGATGGTTGTAATTCCTTCTTTTATTCAATAATGTATTTGAGCCTTTTTCCCATATGTTTGTGTTATTATATGATGCTTATATGTGTGAAATGTATCTGATTCCATTCACTTGTATTCAATAGATATTTTGCTTTGATCAGTTCTTTGTCTTATGTTGATGTTTACAAGTACTTCTCAAGCATGTTAAGTACGGGAAGGAGCGACAAGATCGATACAAAGGAGACAAGAGGAAAGTGGAACTACAAGTAGGTCTTATCATCTTCTTTGTCTTATCTATTACTTATAGGAAAAGGCTAAAGTTCTTTAAATTGTTGTTCTAGATATGGCTACTTATCTAGGGAATTAGTATTTATCCATAGATACCAAATTCTTCCAAACAAATTGGTGACTCCGTTGGGGAACGATTATTGTTCCAAGTAGCTTATCCACATCCTAGGACACTCTAGCAGACCTTACTTCCTTTCATTGATTGTATTTCAGCCTTGTTAAAGTGTTTTTTGGTCAAAAAATTGAGGTTAGATGACTCTTGAGGGGCCTCTTAGGAATTATCTCTTTTGCATTGAGTTTTGTTCAAATTTATGTCAAATTGCCTTTTGAAATGGCTCATTGTCTCCAGCGCGGGCTAGTGAGGGACACAGTGCATTGCAGAGCACCCTTGGCTTAGGGACAATGCTCTCAAGCACACTAGCTCCCATTCAAGGCTACGTTGATCCTCCTAAGGGTCAGTTTCCAACCTTTGGATTGAGTTTTTGCCAAATTTTCTCTATTTGTTTGCTTGCTGAATGATCAATGAATGTCATGCCTCAGAAAACAAGTTTCAATCTACTTTGCTAGCCCTACTTTGACTTGATTGATTAATGTTTCTTAAATGTTTTCTTTGTCATTATTGATCCATATTCAAAGTTAGATTATAGTCGATTAATCTTTGTTCGAAAGAAAGTGTCGTAAAAGTCTTCTTTTCCTTCGAAACAAAACTGTCCTAAAGTCTTCGTTCTTGTTAAAGATTGATTGATTTTATGTGCATCAATTTCCTTTTTTGTTCGCATTCACATTAAGGAAATCGAAAAGAAATACATGCATGTCGCATTGAAAAAGTTTGTGTGTGCTCACTGGAATAATTTATGGAAATTGCATTAGATTGTGCTCTTTTCTCTTTGATCGAAAGAAATATGATTGCTCTATCCCTAGTAGCTAGGATTTTCATTGTTAAATTGAATGGAAAGAATTCTTATCATAATAGTTGCATTCCTAGGAATTTCAGAATACATCACGTGGTGAAATTGAAAGGAAAATTCCTAAGCAAGATCAACTTAAAATTAACATCAATTTACCTAATGGAGCATTGTCATTAACGAAAAACATTTAGTGGTTCTAGGCTAGAGACGTGTTCCGGTGTCGTAAAACAAAGCAGTTGTCGCTAACTTGTCTGCAATACATCCCGAGTGTGATACCTCATTCCACGTACGTGAGTATATCGTAGCTCATCCACGTACCTTTGGGTATATAGGGTGGTGTTACAGTACGTAAAGTATATGGGAATGCTCTCACTGTGTGGTTTTGCATTAGACAACACTAATACGGATTGGGCCTCCACGTACTTTCAGGTATATATGGGAGGACAACACTAGGTTTCTATCCATATTTAGGTAACCGAGTCGGCCACCTGGTACAATGTGATACACCGAACACAACATTCGGGGAGATTTTCTGCCCGTACTTCTTGGTTCGCCATGAAGTATTCTGCAGTTCACAGTTGCTTGGTAATACTTTTTCCTAGATAATCCCTCTTTCATTTTGTTTTAATATCTTGATTAAAATAAAATTAATTGACCACAGATAACATCCTCCACGCTCGCTCCTTAGTTGGTCTTAGGTTGAAACATATGGCAACAAATCTGGAGTCCACTGATCAAGGAATTCCTTTTGATGGGAATCCTAATCCTTTTCTTCCTTTTGGAAATATTGGTGCTCCTTATATGGCTACATTGTCCCTTCCGGGATTTACCATTGGCTTGCCAGTATGGTTGTTTTCAACCTTCTTGGTTCAAAATGTCGTGATTTCTCTGCAATTGAGTACTCATCCAACTGGACAAAATCAACCTCTAGTTGATCCTAAAGTTGACCCTTTTCCTTCTTCCTCGGTTGTTTCTTCCTCCACTTCTTCCTCTTCGCCTGGTGAAAGTATTGGTACTAGTAGCCAGGTGGCTAAGAAGAAGAAGAAAGGGAAGAAGAAGAAGAAGAAAATTCAACAGAGGGGCAACCAAGCAACCATTGCTTTGAATGCAATAACTGATGAGAAACCACCCATCAAGCCTCACAAAGTTTGATATCCATGCAAACTTTGTGTGGGAGACCATATTCTTCGAAATTGTCTTGATATTCCTCAGATCTTAGAAGAATGGTCTTCTCGTTCACATCATCCTGTGTCATCAACTTCTGGAGATCATGCTGATGACACACCATCAACTAGTGGTATTAAATTTCATGGAAAGAAGGGCAAAGTTAAGTTTCCCTGTAGTTTATGTGAAGGGAATCACCCCATTCACCTTTGTCCCTATCTGGATGAAGCCAAAAAAGTGTTGGATAACTGTCCTGCTTCACCGTAGCGACTTCCATCTGGTTACAAGAGACTCTCCCTTAGTCCTTCATTAGTTGATGAATTCACTGACTCAAATCAACCGTCGGTCAAACCAACTCTCTCTGAAAGTGAATCCTATGAGGCTATACCTGACCCAAATCAACAGGTCGAGGAAACAGTTGACCCAATTTCACCTTCAGTTAATCGTACCTTTCCCGAAGAGAGTGAATATGATACCACTCCGGTTCTTTTCATTTCTTTAGATTCTAATGAGTTTCGGGGCATTCCTCCTATTACATCAAGATAGGAGGAAAATCGTCCCGCTCTCGTAACTCAAGGGGTTAATTCTTCCATTTCTATGGTACCCGATCCAAGTAGTCTGGTCACTTCCTTTGATTGGAATCGACTGGTAGGATGTCATCTTCCTTCTTATGTGCCTTTCCAGATCATAGTACAGGTTTGTAATATGATTGTACCCAGAACTATTATAGATGAAGGTACATCACTAAGTATCCTTTCCTCAACTGCTTGGCAAGCGCTCGGTTCGCCACTACTTATGCCTGTTACCCAGAATTTGTTGGCTTTTAATAGAGGAACCAGTCCACCATTAGGGATCCTTCCTCAGTTGCCTATTACTTTGGGAGGAAAAATTGTTTATATGAATGTGATGGTAGTCCCAGGCCCTTTAGATTACAATTTACTTCTTGGGCGCGACTATGTTTATGACATGGGAGCTATTGTTTCAACACTCTTTCGAGTAATGTGTTTCCCGCATGAAGGCGGAATTGTCACCATTGACCAGCTTTCATTTCCCGGTCCAAATATGGCTTCCAGTCAACCATCTTCCCTAAATGGTCCTTTTGTACCAATGGTATCTTCCCTGCCATGGGTCAATTATGTGGCAACCTGTTCCATGCCTACATCAACTAACAATCAATTTAGTGATGTTGTACATTATGTACTAGAGGCATTAGAACTAGATCTCTCTAATGGATTCCTTGCTATAAATCCCTTCTAGATCATTGTTCTCCCATCTGATGAGAACCTCTTGGAAGTCATGACCTCTTATGAGTCGTGATCGAGGAATATGAGGATAGTTCCTTGTTTTGTGTCAACCTCGTTAAAAAATGAAACAGTTCCCATGAGGATAGTTCCTTGTCTTGTGTCAATCTAGTTAAAAAATGAAACAAGGAATATGAGGATAGTTCCTGGTCTTGTGTCAACCTCATTAAAAAATGAAACAAGGAGTATGAGCATAGTTCCTTGTCTTGTATCAAGCTTGTTAAAGAATGAAACAAGGAATATGAGCATGGTTCCTTGTCTTGTGTCAAGCTCATTAAAAAATGAAATAAGGAATCTGAGCATAGTTCATTTTCTTGTGTCAAGCTTGTTAAAAAATGAAACAAGGAATATGAGCATATTTCCTTGTCTTGTGTCAAGCTCGTTAAGAAATGAAACAAGGAGTATGAGCATAGTTCCTTGTCTTGTGTCAAGCTCGTTAAAAAATGAAACAAGGAATCTGAGCAGAGTTCCTTGTCTTGTGTCAAGATCATAAAAAAATGAAACAAGGTCCCCTCGAGCAAAGTTCCAATTTGAGTATTTTTATTAGATATTGTAAAATCCCAGTTGAGCCTTTCACTTGATCTCGTAAATGAACCTTCATTCCATCCACCTGATACCCACGAGTAGTCTACTTAGGTGAATGTAATGAAGCTTGGGGGGAATGCACCTAGTGGTAAAGTTAAGTTTCCATGTAGGTTATGTGAAGGGAATCACCCCATTCACCTTTGTCCCTATCTGGACGAAGCCAAAAAGGTGTTGGATAACTATCCTACTTCACCGCAGGAACTTCCATCTAGTTACAGGAGACTCTCCCTTTCATCATGCTGGGGGCACGTAAACCACTCAAGCATAGTTCTTCGTTTCAAGCTTGTGCAAAAATGAAACTAAATCCAAGCATAGTTTTTCATTTCAAGCTTGTGTAAACATGAAACTGAATCCAAGCATAGTTCCCCATGGTTCAAGCTTGTGTAAAAAATGAACCCATTTCCATTTTTAACCCTTGTGATTGCCATTCTATTAGCCTTTTTCATCAGATGAGCCTTGGTTTTTTTCATTCCATCACTGCCATCCCTTTAGCCGATCATAAGCTTTCACTTGGTTGCTTTACCTCATCACATACATCAACATGTTTTGAGAAGTTCCAACATCACCGGAACCAGTTTCTATCCTAGACACCACTCGTTCCTTAAAGCGGAGTCCTCTTTAAGCTCTTTTCAGACTCTTGAATTATGAAAAGATTGTCGAGCGCTTCTCTTTTTTAGCTCGTTAATGGATTGGAAATGACATCTACTCAGTATAAGTATAACCCTTTTCCGGACTGAGATAGATTACTTACAAAAAAGGAATACATTGACTGAACATGGTCAATAGGTTCTCTCTTGTATTGTTTTATGATTTTTCGGGCTTGAGAGATAAATTAACAAAAAAGAACTTGTGGAGTTTTCTTTTTGTCCCTTTTCAAACTCTCTAAACATGAAAAGGACCAAGTTATCTTTGTCGTTAAACTCGTTAAAACATGAAATAGCGACAAACTTGTCCATATAGACAAGACCGAGTTTCACCTTTGCTAGACTCGTTAAACATCACATAGCGATGGATTCACCCGAAGGGTGGAATTATACAACAAGAATATGTTATCCTCCTCAATCTTGATAAAAAATAAAGAAGTACTAGTCAGCAATGATACGGGAAAATGGGAAAAAGGGGAAAACCACTTTATGGTGGCTGGTCGCTCTTGAACATGACACTTTCAATCCATCACCATGACTATTTGGGTTGGGTTATCATCTTGATGGTTAACATACCATTGGTCTATCATATCATCCATCACTTTGTTTTGGGTCAATGCTACCAATTCATTTCAGTGTCGCCGACATGTTCAAGAGAAGTCATCTAGTCCAAATTCATCCTTTGCAATACCATAAACCTTCATTTTCAAGACCGCCATTCCTAAACCTTGTGTCGTCAGTCAATTTCCATCTCCAAAATCATTACACTCGTTTCGTGTCGTTGATGTGGGATACATCAAGGCCCTCCTGCGACGAGTCACTTCTTGTCGACATCGGCACATTATCCAAGAAGTTGATTTAGAAACACCCTTCCAGTACCTTAAGGCTTGCATACATCAATGGCAGGTTTCTCGCTTCCAGAGATAGGTTGACATCAATGGACTTCGACTGAAAGACTTTGTATGGTGTTTGACATTAAATCATCCATAAACACCATGCAGAATGTATGACAGTACCTTGAGGATCATTATCATTATCAGTGATTTCTCTCGCATCTGTTAATGGCTTACATCATTGGCTAGTAATCAGACGGTGTCTTCCCATGTTCGACTTCAGATCACATATTCACATGGTTAGGCTTGTACTTGAGCGAACGATTGAATGAGATAGAAAACCCTGGATCTAGTTTCATCCATCCGGGTATGATTTCAGGAGTACTAAATCATATGTACAATGGCTTTACATTGATGGTCATTCTGATCATGGGTCTATATCTGTAGATGACTGTCTGTGTACATGTAATGAAAGTTTATATGCTCAGAATGGGTATACGTTCCCTCAACAATTCATGTCAAAATCAAATATCATGATATACATATTGTAATTGATGTAGGTCACCTTCCACTTTCAAACCTCCTCATCACATCGTAAAGCATTTCATTCGACATTTTCATTTTTTGACTTCATGCTTTAGGGGGAAGCTATTACAGATCCATTTGGGCACATCACTCCCATCATCCAGATCAGTGTTTTAGGGCTCATCAAACCCTAATTTCAGTTGCTACATGCCCTAAACAAGTCACCCTTTTGAATGCCTCCTTCCCATAGTTTCATGACTTGAAGACATCCTGAACTGACCTTTAGAGGGACCAGCACAGGTAGGCCCATTTAAGGGTGCATTGCAGAGAAGTTGATTCCATGCCAGGGTGCTCTGTAGAGCACTTAGGCCCTCTTTCACCTGCACTGGGCGAGATTGAGCGAAATTCACATAGGGTTTGGGGAATATTCTTATCTCTTGGAGTCATCTAGAAGTTTCCCTCACTTATCAACTCCTATGAGCTCGAAAATGGATGAGGAATGAGTTAAGATGCATCATATCCTCTCATCCCTTCCTCCATGGAACTACTTCTAAGTATGAAAGGCCATTCAATACCCCCATTTATAACATAACCTCCTTCATCCTCCTATAAATTGAACACTCATCTAAGTGATCAGGGGCTGGACTATGTTGAATTCTAAGGAGATAATGTTGTTATGAGAATTGACTTTGAGACAAGTATTGTTATGCTACAAGTTTGTCATGCTTTTGATGTGATGTGGATGGTATCCAAGTTGGAGGAATGACTTTGAATCAGACATGATGGTTGTAATTCCTTCTTCTATTCAATAAAGTATTTGAGCCTTTTTCCCATATGTTTGTGTTATTATATGATGATTATATGCGTGAAATGTATTTGATTCCATTCACTTGTATTCAATAGATATTTTGCTTTGATCTGTTCTTTATCTTCTGTTGATGTTTACATGTACTTCTCAAGCGTGTTAAGTACGGGAAGGAGCGACAGGATCGATGCAAAGGAGACAAGAGGAAAGTGGAACTACAAGTAGGTCTTCTCATCTTCTTTGTCTTATCTATTGCTTATAGGAAAAGACAAAGCAGAGTCCTCTTTAAGATCTTTTCAGACTCTCGAAATATGAAAAGATTGTCGATCGCTTATACTTTTCAACTCGTTAACGGATTGGAAATGACATCTACTTAGTACAAGTTTAACCATTTTCTGGACTGAGATAGATTACTTACGAAAAAGGAATACGTTGACCGAACATGGTCAATAGGTTCTCTCTCGTATTGTTTTATGCTTTTTCGGGCTTGAGAGACAAATCAACGAAAAAGAACTTGTGGAGTTTTCTTTTCGTCCCTTTTCAAACTCTCTAAACATGAAAAGGACTGAGTTATCTTTGTCGTTAAACTCGTTAAAACATCAAATAGCGACAAACTTGTCCATCTAGACAAGACCGAGTTTCACCTTTGCTAGACTTGTTAAAACATCACATAGCGATGGATTCACCCGAAGGGTGGAATTATACAACAAGCATATGTTATCCTCCTCAAGCTTGATAAAAAATAAAGAGGTATTGGTCAACAATGACTGGGGAAAATGGGAAAAAGGGGAAAACCACTTTATGGTAGCAGGTCGCTCTTGAACATGACACTTTCACTCCATCACCGTGACTATTTGGGTTGGGTTATCAGCTTGATGGTTATCATACCGTTGGTCTATCATACCATCCATCACTTTTTTTTGGGTCAATGCTACCAATTCATTTCAGTGTCGCCGACATGTTCAAGAGAAGTCATCCAGTCAAAATTCATCCTTTGCAATACCATAAACCTTCATTTTCATGACCGCCATTCCTAAACCTTGTGTCGTCAGTCAAATTCCATCTCCAAAATCATTACACTCGTTTTTTGTCATTGATGTGGGATACATCAAGGCCCTCCTACGACGAGTCTCTTCTTGTTGACATCAGTACATTATCCAAGAAGTTGACTTAGAAACACCCTTCCAGTACCTTGAGGCTTGAATATATCAATGGTAGGTTTCTCACTTCCAGCAATAGGTTTACATCAATGACCTTCGACCGAAAGACTTTGTGTGGTGTTCAACATCAAATCATCCATTCACACCATGCAAAATATACTGCAGTACCTTGAGGATAATTATCATTATCGGTGATTTCTCTCGCGTATGTTAACAGCTTACATCATTGGCTGGTAATCAGACAATGTCTTCCCATGTTAGACTTCAGATCTTATATTCACATGGTTAGATTCGTACTTTAGCGAACCACTGAACGAGATAGAAGACCTTGGATCTAGTGTCATCCATCTGTGTTGTGATTTCAGGAGTACTAAATTATATGTACAATGGCTTTACATTGATGGTCATTCCGATCATGTGTCTATATCTCTATAAAAAAAAATTAGGTGTGTTAGCGCTTGAGATTTCACCTCAGGCTGAGAAAGGTACACCTCAAGGCAACATCAAACCATTCAGCCCCGTAGCTAGCCCTACGGGGCAGGAGAAGGCTCTCTCTGGTCAATCTCGGTAGATCTTCAATTGATGAGATGACCAAACGGGTAACACTGATATTAGGCTAGTAAACTGATTAGAATGATTGATTTGGGTTTTTAATTAAATAACGGGGTTTTTCTAGGCTGCATGGGCAAAATCACAGCTTGAAACAGAGAAATATAATGAACAACACAGGTTATCGACTGAGGCAAGGTAGGCAAGAAATTTAGCATCAAATCTAGATTTTAAATGGGATGGCAAGACTGGTGAGGAGCTAAGGAGGGAAAACAATACCTTTGAATCCTCCTTAAACAGTAGAAAACATTGAATTGAACAAACTTAAAAGCGGAGCATGGCAGGCATGAATTCTCACTTTAACACTTCATTTGTTCAATTAGATATGATCATGTAGTGAAATGGAACATAACAGATTACATATGAAACACAAGAAACACCAATGCTAAATTAACATACCACATGAATCTCAGAAGTCAGAGCTGTGAAATTTTCATTAAAAATCCCTCTGTCAAAGACTGTACAATGAAGCTCAGTTCTCCTCCAGCACTCAGAATTTTCCTCCTCTCTCCTCTCTTTTACAAACAAATTTTTTAATATAATAAATACATGCTGCCAAGGAAAAACAAATCAACCCAAAATCAGCGATTTGTTTTATCATTATTAATATAAAACTAAAAAAAAAACGCTCGGCGCTGCTGAAGATGGAATAACGCATCCTTTCACAAGTAGCGTTCACAGGTGTCAATCTGAAGATATAGGCAATCTAATTATGTATGCCATTTTGCAACTGCTCCCCAAATCTTGCCATCTTGCAATGCGTTGGCCATTTTACCGAAATTAGGAAAATATTTTGCTAATCTGGAGTAAATCCACCGCATATATCGAATTGAATGCCGGAGTATTCAATTGCCAGAACACAGAATTTTTCACGATGGGCATATCTGTTGAGCGTGGTACAATACCGATGAAACTAACACATGAATCTACACCTTCAGGCATTTGCGTTGTTTGTTGAATGAGAAATGGCAAAGACTGCTCTTTCCAGATGTCCCCGCCCCCTTTTGTCTCTGTCACTTGAATGTTTTTGTTTGTTCTTTCTGGAAAAAAGGCTTGACACCATTGAAAGCAATCCCTCTGTTGTCACAGTCACAGGTTCTTCTACATTCATACTTCCATATTCACAATTATTCTCAATGCTAATGAGCTCATGTTGGCTGTCATGATCTTCAACATTAGGGAGAGAATGACATTCAGATACTGACTTGTTTGATGTGTTATGCACTTCTATTTTCATAGTATATCTGTTTCCTACCAACAAAACTTTAGTAGTACTCCGTATCAGTACCTTTTTAGATCTATATGTCTCCAGTAATTTGTAGTTTCCTCCTGGCAAATGGAGCCAATAAAAGTTCCTCGATAAAGGTTTTGCTGATGTATCAAGAAGCATGAGGAGAAGAAAATAAATCGGCTTTGCATTATGTGATTTTGGATACTGCGTCTCAAAACCGGAAGTGTTATTTTTGATGGCACTGATATATTTTTGTTGGTTTTGTGGTATGGACAGGTCCTCCATGTCTATCAACGCTGCCATCTATTTTGACTAGAAGAGGTTGCTGAACATCTGAACATGCTTCAATCGCAATAGCAGGATCGGCTGGTACTGAGATGCCATTTAATTTGCCATCCCCTTCGAGGGCCATAGCTAGAGATCGCTTTGCTATTTTTGCCATCAAAAAGATAAGAACCGCAGATGTCATTAAACCAAGCCAGGAAGCCAGGATGTATTGACCCAAGCCAATAGAAGTCACAGACAACAGATAATTTAGCATGTTGAATGGAAGTAGTGGTGCAAGCCGTAGAAGAAAAACAATCTTAAACCCCGATCTTCGAGTTGCTATAGAAACAGCTTGGAATTGTAGATAATCATTCAATCTTGGATGCTACATAAGATCTTCCAATCGTTTTTCCAACGATGAAGGCAGCTGTACAACTCAGACGCAGCCTCAAATGTCATTCCACGGTCAATCATTAATGTGAACAGAGTAGTTGAAGCCCCAGACATGGGATCCGCATGTACTGTCTGAGGAGATCCTTGAAACTCTATAAGGTTGGCCTTGATATCAACAATTCCCGGATCAAAATCACATATCTGTTCATATATATCATAGCTTGCTACTGCATTTGTGCCTCCAGCATATAATAGTGTGGTTATGGGGTTCTGAGATGATAAACAATCACTGCTCACTGACATTGTCTTTTCCATTTTATGAATAAATTCAGCTGCAACTTGCTCATTACGAAAATGAATGACTGCAGAGCTCTCATCCAAGAAGAAAAGTCCAGTGATGGAGGATGTTGCTCCCAGGACACCAGACACCAAGCCTCTCATATCACTGCAATTGTACCCAGTTTGAAAGCCCCAAACAAGCACTAGGTTATTGGATACAAGCTTTGGACGGTTACGACCCCGAACCATAGGTCTAGACTCTGTTGCATCCCCTCCTGTGGTTAAGTCAAGAACAACACAATTGATCCAGCCAAGATAAAGTAGATTCACATATTTCTGAAGTTGAACAGCTATAGCTAAATCAGTTGGTGAATGAATTTTGGTAAAATCAATGTCCAAATGATTACAAGCCTGTGCAAATATGCATCAGGTCATGAAAGCATCATATCCTGTTTCATGCTTTGCACAAGAATCCCCATCATCAAGACACAATTCAATTGACAGAGACTTCAACTCGAGCATTACCTTATACCTTACAACACTGAGCATGTTGGTAGTAGATTTTTACTGTTCAAGGAAATACCCGGCTGATCAGTGGACAAGTTATCAACACCAATACTGCCAAATGATGACCCTTCTCGCACTTTGCAATCATGAGAGACATTGTTCAATCTGACTGTCATTTGTTCCCTTTTAAAGTCATCAGGCTTCAACCAGTGATTCGTACTAAATTCCTTCAATGCATTACAAACACTAGAAGAAAGAAGAAAATGAATTGATGGTAGCACTCCATGTACCTCCAGCTGATTCATTGCAAGCTCATCTTGTAGAACACATCTGTCAACTGATATCTTAGCATCAAAAGCTTGTATGAAAGCGACATTAGATAATGTATTGGGAGTTTCGAGTTTCCCTTGAAGAGTAGAATTGCCCATTCTTGAATTTTTGGGTTGAAACTCCTTCCCCAACTACTGAAACAAAATGCATTGATTTCATAGAAAAAACATGTTCATCCCCTTGTTGGCGTGACATCATGGTCGCGCATCATTTTGTAGATTGGGAGCACCAGATCCAGTTCATTTCTCTGTTCACTTGCTTGCATGAATGGATGGAAAGTCTTAGCAGAAATTTGTAGACCACATTTGCACATTAGGATGCACTGACAACGATCACAGTGTTAACCAGCACAAAATCACCTCGGATCACATTCCTCTGATAAAAATTCCCAGCGCTAACACAATCATTTAATTCAATAGCTGTGACAGTGAAATTTTTTCGGGCTTTCCAGTGAGACTTCTCCAAAAGCTTTTTGCCTCTGATTGCTGATGATATTATGAATTGTGCTTGTGCAGGGATAGGAGCTTGAAGTCGCTGCTGCCTTTTGAAGAGCTAGAGAATAAATTACATAATCTGAAAAGCAACATTTAATGATTTCTTCTTCAAAACAGGGTTTTGAAGAAGAATCAATCTCACATTAGACATACAGAACGGAGTCTAACAAGGTTTATATTAAAAGAATTTACTAAAGTGCTATAAACCCTAAACATGACTGTCTGTGTACATGTAATGAAAGTTTATATGTTGAGCATTGGTATGCCTTCCCTCGACAATTCATGTCAAAATCAAATATCATGATATATGTATTTTAATTGATGCAGGTCACCTTCCACTTCAAAACCTCCTCATCACATCGTAAAGCATTTCATTCGACATTTGGATTTTTTGACTTCATGCTTTAGGGGGCAGCTGTTACAGATCCATTTGGGCACATCACTCCCATCATCCAGATCAGTGTTTTAGGGCTCATCAAACCCTAATTTCAGTTGCTACATGCCCTAAACAAGTCACCCTTTTGAATGCCTCCTTCCCAGACAGTTTCATGACTTGAAGACATCCTGAAATGACCTCTAGAGGGACCAGCGCAGGTAGGCCCATGTAAGGGTGCGCTGCAAAGCAATTGCGTCCATGCCAGGGTGCTTTGTAGAGCACTTAGGCCCTCCTTCACCCGCGTTCGGTGAGATTGAGCAAAATTCACATAGGGTTTGGGGAATATTCTTATCTTTTGGAGTCATCTAGAAGTTTCCCTCACTTATCAACTCCTATGAGCTCGAAAATGGATGAGGAATGAGTTAAGATGCATCCTATCCTCTCATCCCTTCCTCCATGGAACTAATTCTAAGTATGTAAGGCCGTTCAATACCCCCATTTATGACATAACCCCCTTCGTCCTCCTATAAATTGAACACTCATCTAAGTGATTTGGGGCTGGACTATGTTGAATTGTAAGGATATAATGTTGCTATGGGAATTGACTTTGAGACAAGTATTGTTATGCTACAAGTTTTTCATGCTTTTGATGTGATGTGCATGGGATCCAAGCTTGAGGAATGACTTTGAATTAGACATGATGGTTGTAATTCCTTCTTCTATTCAATAAAGTATTTGAACCTTTTTCCCATATGTTTGTGTTATTATATGATGCTTATATGTGTGAAATGTATCTGATTCCATTCACTTGTATTCAACAGATCTTTTTCTTTGATCTGTTCTTTGTCTTCTGTTGATGTTTATAGGTACTTCTCAAGCGTGATAAGTACGGGAAGGAGCGACATGATTGATACAAAGGAGACAAGAGGAAAGCGGAACTACAAGTAGATCTTCTCATATTCTTTGTCTTATCTATTGCTTATAGGAAAAGGCTAAAGTGCCTAAAATTGTTGTTCTAGATATGGCTAATTATCTAGGGAAATAGTATTTATCCATAGATACCAAATTCTCCAAAACACATGGTCAATAGGTTCTCTCTCGTATTATTTTACGCTTTTTCAGACTTGAGAGACAGATCTACGAAAAAGAACTTGTGGAGTTTTCTTTTTGTCCCTTTTCAAACTCTCTAAACATGAAAAGGACCGAGTTATCATTGTCGTTAAACTCGTTAAAACATCAAATAGCGACAAACTTGTCCATCATGACAAGACCGAGTTTCACCTTCGCTAAACTCATTAAAACATCACATAGCGATGGATTCAACCAAATGGTGGAATTATACGACAAGCATATGTTATCCTCCTCAATCTTGATAAAAATAAAGAGGTACTAGTTAGCACTGACTGAGGAAAATGGGAAAAGGGGTAAACCACTTTATGGTAGCAGGTCGCTCTTGAACATGACACTTTCACTTCATCTCTGTGACTACTTGGGTTGGGTTATCTGCTTGATGGTTATCATACCTATGGTCTATCATACCATCCATTACTTTGGTTTTGGGTCAATGCTACCAATTCATTTAGTGTCGCTGACATGTTCAAGAGAAGTCACTCAGTTAAATTCATCCTTTGCAATACTCATAAACCTTCATTTTCATGACTGCCATTCTTGAACCTTGTGTTGTCAGTCACATTCTGTCTCCAAAAATCATTACACTCATTTCGTGTCATTGATATGGGAAACATCAAGGCCTTCCTGCGACGAGTTGCTTCTTGTTGATGTCAGCACATTATCCAAGAAGTTGACTTAAAAACACCCTTCCAGTACCTTGAGGCTTGCATACGTCAATGGAAAGTTTCTCGCTTCTGGCGATAGGTTGACATCACTGGCCTTCGACCGAAAGACTTTATATGGTGTTCGACATCAAAACATCCATTCACACCATACAGAATGTACTGCAGTACCTTGAGGATCATTATCATTATCGGTGATTTCTCTCGCGTCTGTTAACAACTTACACCATTGGATGGTAATCAGATGGTGAGTTCCCATATTCGACTCCAGATCACATATTCACATGGTTACACTCGTACTCGAGTGAACGATTGAACGAGATAGAAGACCCCAGATCTAGTTTCATCCATCCGGGTTGTGATTGCAGGAGAGTACTAAATCATCTGTACGATGGCTTTACACAGATGATCCTCCTATCATGGGTTTATATCTCTAGACGACTATCTGATTTATTTACATGTAATGAAAAGTTTATATGCTGAGCATGGGTATGCCTTCCCTCAGCAATTCATGAAAAATCCAAAATATCATGATATTATATATTGTAATTAATGCAGGTCACCATCCATTTCAGAACCTCCTCATCACATCGTAAATCATATCACTTGACATTATCATTTTTAAGTATTGGGGGGTTTTCGCAGTGCATTATATTAGATATCATTTTTTGGGAATCAACTGCGTTAAGTGAGTCATTCATCTATGACCATTTCCATGAGAGGTAGTCATAACTGACTAATTTCTCATGATTTTTGAATAGTCCACTTAGCACTCATTGCACCGGTGATGCTCACAGGGGTGAAGAAGTGGGATTGAAACTAGTGAAATAAATCACATAGTGTCAATCATCACTTCCAGGGCTTGCACTCGGTAACCAAGACTTCCAGGAGGTCACCCATCCCAGATCGCCTCTGGCTCAAGCGCGCTTAACTGTGGAGTTTTCCCCACAATCAAGCCCACTTAGCTTGCTACCCCATTTGCAAAACCTTAGCAAGTATTGTGCCTCATGAACCATTCAAGAAGAGTTCCCTTCACTCTTTTTTATTTTTTAACTTCATGCTTTAGGGGGTAGCTGTTACAGGTCTATTTGGGCACATTGTTCCCAACATTCATATCAATACTATTAGGGCTCCTCAAACCCTAATTCAATTGCTACATGCCCTAGACAAGTCATCACATTGAATGCCATCATTCCTGAGAGTTTCCTGGCCTGAAGACATCCTGAAATGACTCCTTGGGGGACCGGCGTAGCCTTGGTAAGGGGTAAATGCGTTGTAGAGCACTTAGGCCCATTTAAGCCTACTCTATAGAGCACCTAGGCCCATTTAAGCCTGCTCTGCAGAGCACCTAGGCCCACTTTGACCTGTGCTGGGCGAGATTGAGCGAAATCTTCATAGGGTTCTGGGAATATTCCTACATTCTAGAAGATTCCCTTACCTCTGCAGAGATGCCTCCATTATTCCTCCATTTTCCTACATCAAGCACAACCTCAAAAACCATAGAAACAATCACATCTTCACCAAGGCCAGCCAATCGCTCCTTCGCTCAGAAATCAGTAAATTATTACATTCAAATAATTTTAATATATATATATATATATATATATATATATATATATATATATATATATATATATATATATATATATATATATATATAATAAAGTAAAATAAATTTATTTCTGAGCATTAGCAAACTTGTCAGCTCCATTCATTATCTTCCCTACCCTATCCTCTATTTATTGGTCCATTATTCACTGACTTTTTCACACATCTGATCCTGATGATGAACCACAGAGGTTGGTTCGAAACGTTGATACAATAAAATCATGAATGCGATGACTCCGGAAAATAACACTACACAAAATGAAGATCGCAGAAGCCTCAAATCTACAATTTTCAACCTATATGGAAGGGAGAAATCACATGAAATTCGTGCATTGGAACGTTCTAGGATACAAATTGCAATGAAGAAGTCAGAACTTACCTCTTCAGAGATGCCTCCGTTATTCCTCCATTTGCCTACATCAAGCACAACCTCAATAACCACAGAAACAATCACATCTTCACCAAGGCCAGCTAATCGCTCCTTCGCTCAGAAATCAGTAAATTATTACATTCAAATAATTTTAATTTAAAAAAAAATATATAATAATAATAATAATAAAGTAAAATAAATTTATTTATGAGCATTGGCAAACCTGTCGGCTCCATTCACTATCTTCCCTACCCTATCCTCTATTTATTTGTCCATTATTCACTGACTTTTTCACACATCTGATCCTGATGATGAACCACAGAGGTTGGCTCGAAACGTCGATACAATAAAATCATGAATGTGATGACTCCGGAAAATAACACTAGACAAAATGAAGATCGCAGAAGCCTCAAATCTACAAGATTCCCACCTCGTATCCTCTCCTATGAGCTCGAAATTGGATAGGTAATGAATCAAATAACCTCCTATCCTCTCATCCCTTCCTCCATGGAAACTAACTCCCAAATTGGAAAGCCATTCAATGCCCAATTTATGACAAAACCACCTCCATTTCCCTATAAATTGAGCACTCATCATAGTGATCAGGGGTTGGACTTTGAAGAATTGTAAGGAGATACTGTTGGTTTGAGGTTTGAGATCATAAGAAAGTATTGTTATGCTGTCAGAGTGTTGTGCTTTTGGTGTGATGAAGGATGGAACTCAAGCTGGATGAGTGACATGGGATCAGACTTCTTTGGTTGTAACTCTTCCTTCTACTTAATAAAGTTGTTTACACCTTTTCCCATATTCTTGTCTTTATGTATGATGATTATATGTGTAAATTATTTCGATTCCATTTTCTTATAGTAGATAGATCTCTTTCTTTGATTGGTTTTTGTCCTCTGTTTATGATTGTAGGTATTGATCGAGCGGATTCAGTTTGAGAAGGAGCAACGAGAGCTATTCAAAGGAGACAAAGGGAAGTGAAAGATAACAAGTAGGTCCCTTGTCTTATTTATCTTCTATAGGAAAAGGTTAAACTCTTTAATTCTGTTGTTCTAAGTGTAGCTACCCACTTAGGGAAGTTGTGTTTATCCGTAGATGCAAAATTCCACATAACAGGGCCATGCCTTGACTTGGTGGTAGAGCCACACAGAGACCCTAATATTGGAGTGATAGACTTTGGTGAATAAGTGGGAAGATTTAAAAACCCTTCTTAAATCATAGTTTAACCTATTGGGTATATAGAGGACCAGTGGATTTGGTGGCACTACTTCAGGAAAAATCAAGGGTAGAGTGTGCAGGCGTACATAATAGAGTTCAAAAATATGGCATAATGTTGGGTATTTCCCCAAAGAACCCAGATGTATACCACAAGTATTTAGGGGGTCTACAACCCCATCTACAAAACCAAGTGATACTTTTCAATTGCGGAACAATGGACGAGGCTTGTGTAGACGCGCAATACCTAGAGAACATAGGACTAAAGAAATGGTAATCAAGTAGATCGAAGAAGAAGGAGCAACAAGATTATTCTAAGGAGGGGAAGAAGAAGAAAAAACAAGGAAAAGATAAAAAGATGGTAGCCATGACACATCAGTGCAAAGATCCTGGAAACCACTACAACAACTGCAACATTAACGCCCATACAAAAGATAAGTGTTGGAAGTTTCATCTAGAGCTTAAACTGAAGAACAAGAAGAAATACAATAAGAATAATAATCTCATGTTTGTTGTTTCGAGAAACCAAGTTTAAAGCAACTAAGACGTGTATGAGAATATTTTCTATATGTTAGTGAATAAGGAGGTCAATCTGAGTAGCTTTTAGCAACAATAAGAGAAATAAATGACCAAACTCTTCCATATAAAGATACAAGTCAAGAAGATAAATATTGTCGGTGTTGTATACACCCGTAGCACCAGTGCCCTTCTTGTAGTAAAACGCCCTAGTGCATACCTAGAAGTAGAACTACTGTAGTTTTTTATTTTCAAAAAAATGCGGTGATACATTCCAATGAAGCACCAGCCTTTTTCATGTATTAAAACACCCTGGTGCATCTTCTAAAGAGCACCGCTAGGTGGTTTTTTTTTTTAAATGCATTGCTATAGTCCAACAAAGCATTGGTGTGGTACATGTATTAGAACACCCCGGGGCGTCTTAACAAAGCACCTCTATAGGCTTTTTAATTAAAATAAAATGATACTCTTGGATATTTGAGGCATCAGTGCAACTATAATAACAAACCAGAGGAGGGTTAAATTAAAAAAACCTCCTGGCCGTAAATTTCATCTTTACCATTTACAGTGTTGGAGAGCTCTGAAGCACCGGTACCACTCTTTCCTCATGCAAGCACCCTGACATCGGTGCTTCTCTTGCTCACCATCCTTCCATATCATGCCTAGTGCGTGGCTTTCCAATTCTCTGAAACAGTGGTGAAATTTGTTTTTCTCAATTACGTGTCAACAATGCCTCCCCGACGAGCAAATGTCCAGGTAATGTCTATGTTTATCTCTAATTTAACTTTTTAGTGGATTAGAATTGTAAACTAGTTTAAAAAATCCATTGTTTTTGAAAAGAAACAAAAAAAAATCCCGCGCAATACGCTCGATAACTTCGGCTCACATCGATAACGGTGCACCCTGTAAATTCACAGGGTGCACCACCATTCGGTGCATGAGCCTAACAAACCATTATTTTTGCGGTGCATTTTGTAAATGAAAATGCACTGGGAAACACTATAAAGTTTACCTCAGTGCATACATTTTTAGGTTATGCCCGGTGTGTTTATATTTACTAAACACACTACAAATATAATATTAAAAAATATAGCTTGGTGCATTTGATAACCTGAATGTTGTATCGGTGCAAAAGTGTTATATGTACACACCGATGCATAAGTTTGAGTCACGCCATGATGAAAATTTAAATATCTGAACCAACAATGGTGTGCCATACGTATATGCACATTGTATCCAGTTTGGTTGTGTTTGATAACGCACCGCAGTCGATGCATTACTATTTTTTGGGTGCACCGAGGATTTTATTTTTTTAATTGAAAGTTATGTTTCCATATTTATAAATACATTTTTCATTTAATAAAAAAAATTGTGTTTTATATATGAGACTGATGCATTTTATATCTCAATCATGTAGTAGAGCCTTCAACAGAGGGAGCAGCGGTAGGAGAAAATGGTAGACCAATACAATGTGGTCCAACCATAGGAGGCCCATGAGAGGGAGAGGGATTTATAGCCTAGCCCTATTAGCGCAATGACCTGAATGATCTTGAGGAATGTAGGCCTCCTCAAGGACTATGAGAAGGCTACATCCCTGAAGATTCATTCTATCTTATTGGCACATCTGATCTGTCAATGCAGTGTCCAAGAGCAGGGCTTCAATGTCAGTCCTGAGGTGTGGTATAGGCCCTTTGAGGAGGACATATATTTTATCATTGGCCTATCCAAGAGAGGGGAGGATTTTACCCAGTTCCTTGATGTTCCCCATGGAGTTGCAACAGAGAATCAACTTGCCTACTCTCAGAGATATGTTGAGCCTCATGCAGTTCATCTAGCATATTTTCAGGTGTGTGGTGGACAACTACAAATTTCTTCTTTTGCTGCACAGGAATTTAGGTTCCTCTCATTTTTAGTCACCACCAACGCACACTTTACTAGTGATGGGCGTCACATTAGTTTCCCTCTTTTGTATTATGTTGATTCTTTGATTCAGGTTCCATGATGTATCAGATGGTCTGCCATTTTCTTGAGGTAATTTTGTACGACTTGAAATAGATGTCATGTGCTGATACATGGGAGGAAGAGATTCCCTTTCGCTTAAGAGATTTTTTGTTTATTTTTTGAGAGGTTTCCAAAGATGAGACCTACATTTGACCTTCGCCCTCCTAAGATAATGTCTAAGGTCCAAATGCGCATATGGGGGAAGATGCTACCCAAGAGGGGTTGCTAGAGTATCTAGCTAGGATTTCTACCCAGGAACTGGCACTACTATCTGGTGAGTATGACCATATTTTTATCTTGTT
Organism: Pinus tabuliformis; assembly: GCA_031772625.1. Lineage (NCBI taxonomy): Eukaryota > Viridiplantae > Streptophyta > Pinopsida > Pinales > Pinaceae > Pinus > Pinus tabuliformis. Next base: position 918,540,811 of record CM062805.1, on the reverse strand, counting down.
GTCGTTTCCGTACATGGGTATTTCTTAGAGAAAGTGTCCGAACATACTATTCACAGCGGATGAGCTTGCAGATGATAGAGGTAATATTAGTGTGTTTTTTAAATTAATCTAGTTTCATTTTATTGTTTTAATTAATTATAATAAAAAAATTTCTAGCACTCCCCAATCGGGGTGCAAACCGGCCCTATTGGGCTTGTACGGCCTAGGGAATAATGAAGTTTATTCAGAGTGCCCTCGCCACACTCTGTATGTAGCCGGCACTTGGAGCGGTGGCAGTAACCATGCGAGAGTTATTACATGGCGAAGTGACGTGTTAAGCATAACTGGAGAGGGAAAAACCTTATTACGAATGTTGAGGAGAGTAGTGTGGGTGATAACGATTCTATGGAATGGGAGAGTGAGGGGAAATCGGGATAGTCGGAGGCAATCGACATCCACAGATCTTGGTATCGCATCCTGGTATGTTATTAGTATTCATCCTGCAATTTTAGTTAGAATGGCATTGAGTATTCAGCCTTGTGTCGGGGAATTGACAGTGTTTGGGCTGTGGGGTGATGGTTTTGGAAGGGCTAGAGGCATGGCCTTGTTGGGCTCCAAGTTGGGTTGGTGTCCATAGTTTTGCTTGTCCCTGTGTCTATAGAATTCAAGATCTGTTTGTCTCTCATGGGTGCATGCATGGTAGAGGGGGTCGAGAGTAGGGATGGTGAAAGTCTCCCACCCATGGGGCTGGAAGAGTGGATAGGGGGTTGGATCTACAGAGATTGGGGTGGCGGGTTTCGAACAACGTTAGTGAAGGGAGAGACAGGGCTCAAGAAAACCCAGATATACCATCTAGTGGCAGAGGGGGAAAGCAGAGAAGCCCAGTCGGTCAAACCTCGGGTTAGTCTGGTCCTGTGGTCTTGATTTTCCTGGGTGGGGAACCTCGGCTCAGATGGTATTCATCTCAAGTATCGGGGGAGGGTGTGGAGTGATGTCGAGCAACTAAATTCAGCTATGGACAAAGCGGGCTTGAGTCCCATTGTCCGGGCATTCTGTAAGAGGTCGCTAAGCAAAGGGTTTGATGGGCGATGGGCTCAGTCCCACGGCTGGCTTGAAACCCAATTCATTCCTTGTAATTGTGTTTGGTTGATGAAATCAATTAATGTTGGAAACTGTAGCTATAGTATTGACGACATGGTGATAGTTGTTATGGCTCTACACTGTTCATTTAAGCTCTGCACTAGGCAAAGTAAGGCTTGCAATCACGATGGCATTAGAATCCTGTGTTGGCATTCAATTACTTGCAAACAGTTGAGTGGGTTCCTTACTCGGCAGGTGTATTTTGAATTTGAAGTAGATCTGCAGTGGGGGCGAGACCGCTGGTAGAGTCGAGCACCCAATCTGCAGCCTTGGGTAGTAGAAAAGCTGAGAGTGTAGGAAAGAGAAGAGCATTTGACAGACATAGGCAGCAAAATGGCTCGAGCGAAGGGGATAAAGAACAATGGAGGAGGAAACTAAGGTCAGGGGAGGCAGAGAAAGGCAACCTCATCTCCGGGAAGCCAACCCAACTCCTCTAGTTGGGTGGCAAGGACAAGATGAGGGCATAAGCCAGCCTTGCGTATCATTGATGAAGCAACCCAAGCTTACCACGCCAATAGCTCCAACCCGGTTAGGCAATTAATAGCAGAGTGGGAAGAAGAAATCTGATAAATAGTGGAAGACTTCGATCTAGACCTGGATGAGTGGCAAGCAGTGGCCCTAGATCCAGGCCATACTAGAGGGAGAGTAACTCAGTACAAAAAGACTATACACATATTATGGATGATGAAGAGCATCCTAGTGAAAGTTATGGAATAATTTCCTCAAGACATGCATGCAGCCCCTCAGGGGCATTTGGTGAAGTCAGCTTTTACCAAAGAATTGCAAAACATTCAGTTCTAGCTACAACATTAGAGTGGTAAGTTGAGCCGAATCAAGGAGCACATCCGTTGCATTCCTCACTCGGAGCTGCGTGTTTCTATAGTGAAGGATCCTTCTTTGGTGGATTCTGCTGATGATGAACAGTGACGTTGCACCCATGGTTTTTTTTTTGAATGCTTTGATTACATAGTTTAAGACTTATTATCAGTTATGTTTACATTTGCTTAGAGAATAGGAAGTATAAAGACTCTTAGGTTTATATCGCGTGGCTGGACAGACTTATGGTTTTTTGCTTATGGATGGCATATTTTGTAGTTAGGTGACCAATAGACCTGGTTTCCCACTGGGCAGGTTGAGGCCACTTAAGTCATGGACATATGGATGTAACTTGCTTCATTTCCAAAAATTAATAGAAAGGCACCACCAAGCTTACAAAAAAAAATGTTCTAACATGTTCTTTAACTTGTTTTATTAAATTGTTCGATGAAATTGTCTAATATTTGTTATGTACTATATATTTTGTAGACATCGACGCATTCCTTGGGGACATGCCTCCTCCCCCACTGGATAGAGAAGATGAGTAGATGGGTGAACCCCAAGAGGGTGAGGCACATCCTTAAGGGACGTGGGCATCCAGGCCTGTAGCGCTGGTCTGAGATTTCGGATGGACAATTGCGACAAATTGTCCAGATTTTTTGTTGAAGAGGGACTCTGCCTTGCTAGGCTCAAGTCCTCAGCACAGATCCTAGGTTCGTGGATATCTACAGAGACTCTCTACGTGAGAGGATGACTCTTATGTGTCATATCGTCAAAGCTGGTAGGCTACTAGCAGTAATGAGGGATGCAGGGCATGCAACGCCAGATATGTCAGATGAGCCTTCACATAGTTCTACCCTGTTGAATCATGATGATGAGGGTGGTGATCATGATGCTTTTGGTAGTACTACCCCATCAAATCATGGTCAGTGTGTCGCTGATCCTTTTGGTAGTACACCTCCTCCCCATTCGCTTAATGATTAGATGTCAGAGCTAAAGAATGTGCCTTATGTTTCTCCTGATAGAGCATACCAACCACTTCCTCCTCCACCTCATATTTCAACAGACCTTGAGGCAATATTTAACCATCCATTATCTTCTATAGCAGATGAGCCACCTCCTCCTCCACCTTAGAGTTCGACATATGTTGAGGTAGTAGCAGACCATCTATTGTCTTCTATTGCAGACTAGGCTATCACTACTATGTATGTTGTATAAAATATTTGATTGCAATTATTTGATTTGATGTAGTTGTTTGACTTATATATATATATATATATATATATATATATATATATCTATATATATATATATATATATATATATATATATATATATATATATATATATGGTGCAATTTTTTTGTTCATGTTCATGTACTTTATTTATATGTTAGTGTTGATGTATATATTGTTAGGTCATGTTAGATATGTTCATTTAATGTGCTTGCATATAGATGTGTATGTGATAGAAGTTATTTGACATGAGATGTATATTAGTTTGAGTATGTGTGTGGTGATGATGTTTGATTACAATGTTTGTGTTTTGTTAGATGTAATCACGATGATAATGCCCTATTATATTATTAGATTTTTGTGCTAGCTAATAATGTTTATATGTGCTAGAGGTGTATATAATTAGATGATGGTAGTGAATTTAAATGTGTATCTTAGATGATGTTTATGTTTGTTAGATGGTTAATTTAAATGTGTATCTTAGATGATGTTTATGTTTGTTAGATGGTTATCATCACGATGTTTATTTTTATGAAATAATATTTATTATAGATTATTATTGGTGAACTTGTATCAAAAGTTTATATATGAAATTGCATGCAAAAGGACTTACTTTAAAAAAAAATGCAAAGATACTTTTATAAATTACAAAGTTTGATATGGTTGAAACTATGATTGTAAAATTACAATAAATATTTTTCAATTATTTAGATAGATCATTCATATTTATTCTAACTTAATTAGTAAAATATTCCAATACTCACGAGGAAAAAATAATTAAAGGTAAAATAATTTAGTTAATTCTCAATAAGACGAAAATGTGTAACTCATTAAATTTTTAATATAAAATAATAATAATAAATTATTCAAAAATACAATTTAACCAATTCAAATTTGGTTTATGAAATTCAATCTATTCTTAAATACAAATAACTTAAGCCAAATTTTTTTATAATTAATTTAGATTTAATATAACTTCAAAAATTATATTTTTATAAAATTTAATATATCACTAAAGTAATGAGGTTTTCAAGCAATTTAAATTTAATATTTATAGCAACTCTTAACAATTTAATTTAGAAATTTCTCTCTCTAAATATGAGGATCAAGAAATGTAAAACAAGGCTTGTGAAGTTACTTGTATTTGGGGATTCGCCCTATTGGAAGTTCTCCCTTAAAGAGGCAAGTGAACTTTTTTCTAGTAATAAAGATATAACATTTTGGCGCTATTTTGGTTCTTTATTTGCTATTGTACTGGTTTAAATTTAACTCTTTCTAATAATAAAATTGAGTTGAATAATAGAAAAATCATATTATATTAGATTTAAGTGTTTGACAGATAATATATTTGATTATTTCTTAATGAACAACTCAAGAAATATTATTCTTTCCACATACTTATCACAAGATAGTCATTAAAATTCATTTTTTCACATTTCTCTTAGCTAATATTACATCATGTTCACAATGATAAAGATGTTTCTATTTTAAATAATATACTTATAAATACATAGAAATATATATTTCTTTTACATAATCTAATTAGGAAATAAAAATGCATCACCAAGACTATTAAAAAGTCAAACAAATGCCTTTTAATCACCATCACATTATTTATCATTTAATTCTTAGCCATAAAATATTTATTAATTCAACTTTTATTTATAATTACCATTGAAAAGAAAAAGTAAAAAATGTTCCATTATCCATGAAGAAAAAAATTAAAACCTCTCATGCATCCATGTAAGCCCATTTTTTCTCTTATGGTCCATATAAAGGTGTAATCAACATTTTATACATGCATAAGACCTCCTTTTAGTTTACATAATGCTGCAAGAACTATAATTTAAATATAGTAAACATGACTTTACCTCTCATGTCAAGAATTTAATCTTACATATTATTTCATAAATTTTTCTTTTTTAAAATCCTCGTAGAGTTATCACTACATGATTTATATTTATTTTGAACTAAACAAGAAGAAAAAACCATGTGAACTAATTAATAAACCAATAAGTATTTTAATCAAGAATAAATATTCAATGTTATTTCTAAATTCACAATTTTCTCATTTTGGTTATATTCTCCTCATTTTGCTATTTGAGAAGGATTGTGACCTTGAATCCTTATTATCATAGATATTATACACAGTTGAAAATAATTATTTTCAAGTGTAAAAATGTTTCCATTGCAAAAAAACTTGTAAAAACGTTTGTGAATCTTACCAATTATATAAAATTCCAACAAAACGAATAAAAAGGAAATATAATTAGCGAAATAAAGAAAACAAAAAGATACAACAATAGTATAAATGATGAAATAACACAAGTACATATCACTCTCCATTGTCATCACCCTAATTATATTCCTCACTTGGCATGATAACATTGTTGTTCTAAAACTATGTTTTGATCTAGGGTCGTGTCTTAATACAAACCACCAATATCTATCCAACACATCTAGTTATAAAAACACCTGGTTGCAATGTTTTTGGAAAACATAAGGCTCCCTAGCTTCATGCCACATTTTTATAGAGTTGATATATATTAGCCCACTATTGCGATCTCTTTTACATTATTCTGATAAAAGGTTTCCCACCACTTGCACCTAAAAATAACACATTGGAACAAAGAGAAGTCCACTTAAATGATCTCTTGTATCTTTCCAGCGTAACCTAACGTCCTCTACATTAGGCGTTGATTGTGGTGGCTAGCATGACTAGATTGTTCGAACTCGACTTCCACTCCATAGTCTTGTGTCATGCATGCATCATCGACATCCTTTATGTGAAAATGATGTCCACATGCCCACATAGATGGGAACAAATACACCCATAAAAAGTGAAAAAATCACGGTGTCACGTGTCTAATAACTCTAACATAATTAAAAATACAAAATATATACAAATGTTACAATTCAAAGGTGTAGTATCAAGTTAAAAATGTACAGAAAGAGATTATAATTATTGAGTTGTTGCACCCAATCACTATGTTTAGTGCATCCTCTTCAACACACAGGTAACGACTAGATGCACCGTATTTCTCTCTGACTTTACAAACAAACCAACTACTAAGGAATGTCATTGACATATTTTCTTTTAAATGACCATGATAAGGCACACTTCTACCATTCAATTGTTTGAATCCTTTCATGTCACTGTCTCATTTCCTCCTCTTTTGCTTGTACAGTGCAACCCACGGTTGTGCCACTTTCATATTGTAAAAAATGAATTTGTTGATGGCTTCAATTTTTGAATTCACTAATGAAATCAAACCAACATATATAGTACTTGTGAGACCAAAATATATGAATTTCAGTGTGTATAAATTTGACAAATGATAAGCCACTTTCTCTTTATCATATGCCTCTTTCCATTCATTTCGACAAGCTCCCATTCTCTTTTGTATTCATCCCTTTCGTCATCCCAAATCGTTGCACCTATTTTGTTGTCGATATGATTTATGTACTCACTAGAATAATAGAAAGACTCATATGGTATATACCCCTCTTCCATAGACCCCTCGGGTTTTTCCCTTTGTTGAACAAAACCTTTCAATTTCTTCATGTACCTCTCTAAGAAGAACATCCAATGAAAATAAACCACCACAACTAATTCAACCTCGTTTACTAGGTGAATTAGAATATGAACCTGCAAGTCCATGAAACTTGTCGGTAGTTCCTTCTCAAACATATAAACAATCTCACTATCTCTTGGTACCAATGTGGAATTCTAGCCATATGAATCTCCTTTAATGTGATCCAACATACAAATGAATATAATTTAGATATGGAACGTCGTAGGTCTTAAGGAAGTCATGGTTCACATGCCCACACACGAGACAAGGATAATGACACTGCACAATAAATATTACATTATACAAAAATTAATTATAAAACATCCCATTGCATAAAAATAAAAAATAATAATAAAATAATGTTTTTCACATATGCACTCTTAGAAGGTTAAAATGGTCATGTGATTTCAACCCCGACAAATGGTCTTCCACAGTGAAGCATCGTCGTAGTGAAGACCCATATAAAGAATGCACCCTCACCCTCATTATAACTTCCTTTTCCAAAGAAAGATCCTCTTTATTTAAAATCCACGGGACATCACCTTCTTTGAAAGACCAAGAAGGACCAACCTACCCTCTAGTTTCTTGTCTTGGCCAATGTTTCTTTTTAGTTTTTGAAGAAATACGATCTCTCCTAACAACCAATGTTTCACTTTCTTTCATTGATATGTGCCTCCATTAATAAGATGAAACATTTTTAAATATATGCATGTGATCTAGTAAGTGGGCAATCCTAAGATGCTACCAATATGGGATCTCATAAAAGGAAAATTTCCTTTTCATCCCAATGGGAAATTTCTCAGCGTAAGTGTCAAATAATTTTGGATCATCGAACATAGGCTCCCCATTTGAATCAAATATTTATGCAAACTCATTTTTCTTCTATCTTTCTCATATTCTCTAAACCATTCAACTGATGTCAATATTGGAGACCTTTGGGTTCTCTCTGGTTTACCATTAAAAGGAGATGTTTCTCTTCTTAAGGGTGTTCATCTGGGAGGAATACCCTGGAGCAGTCATACATTGGCTTTCGTAGGTGGTTGGACCACCTAGCCTTCAAAGAAGGTCCACAAAATTTACATCCATGATACCCTTTTATTACAAGACCTATGAATTTATTGTATTTAGGACGACACATTAGAAACCATGAAGATCATAACAATTATAGCGAATTAAATTAATATGTGAAATACTACTGTTGCGTATATAAATGTGATATAAACAAATCAATAAAAATGTAATTTACGAGAGCAAACTCCTAAGCCTAGATAATTATGTATGGTGTAAGCACATATTCCATGCAAGATAAAACTCCTCTCTGTTGCGATGGGTCTTGATACATCATACACATGTTTCCCTTCCCATAATTCCTTTAATTCGTCTACTAATGGTTGTAAGTAGACATCCATAGTCTTCACTTGTCTCCATTAGAGAAATTTTGAGGTCAAAATGGGGTCTCAAAACTAAAATGTACAACTAAACTCAACTTTATAAGAACCAATAGGATTGAATATGATGGTGTCAACCATGTGGGGTGATTCACCATTTTTGGAGTAAAAGAGTAAAAAGATTAAAACATAAAATTAAAAAAAAATATGAAAAATACTTTTTCAACTTATCTCCCTATGGTTTTACACAAATTTCAAGTGGGAGCACTTGTTTGTTATGGAATTTAATTCTTCATCCAAGGAGTATCCATGTTGCATATTTTCGATGGACCCTGTTATACGAAAAATGAGAATTATATGAAAAACATGATTTCAATCACGTTTTCTCATGTATTTCTCATTTTTTGTATAGCAAGGTCCATCAAAAGTATGCAACATGGGTATTCCTTAGATGGGGAATTAAGTTATGCATCCAATGAGTGCTCCCATTCGAAATTTGAGTAAATCTTAGGGAGATAAGTTGAAAATATGAGTTGAAAAAATAGGTTTTTCTTTTTTCCCTCTAAAATTTGATGTAATATAATCTTATTTTATTATTTCCATTATTATTTTGTAATATTCCTTAGCAGGCCCGTTTTAGACCTCAAAATTTCTATAATTCTACCAGGGACTATAAGAGCCAACATAAGATGTCCATTCTTCATAGACAACCATGGGGGGATATTGTTATTGATCACTACTACATGACAAACATAATAGTTGGTGTTTTAGAGGGAATATTGGTTGATGCCATCCATGGCTATGCTGATTCGTAAACTTCATACTTCATCCTTGAATTTTTCAGACCATGTATCCTCTATATGCTACATGGCTATTAAATTTGTTGGGATTCACAAAACTCCTGACTCGCTTCTGTGCGGGGCATGTCATCCCTGTAACATAGCTAATTATTTGCAACAAAAGATCCTTTGAATCTTTGGAATTATAGGCATGTGCCTCAATATCTTATAAGGAGGACCATGTAATTTACCCATTTTTTAAAATTATAGTACCTGTCATGCTCACATTTCGAACATATCTCTTTGTATGAATATTCTCATCTATATAGAATACAATCATTTGGGCATGCATGATATGATATGTAATCAACACCTAACATTTTCAACAACTGCTTTTCCTCTTCACAGTTACCCAACAATACATTATCACTTAGAAGAACCTTATATTTGAATAACCTACAATTGGTGGGGAATATAATTATACAATGTCAATATTTAACATTCATAAAATCGACCATTTTTAATGTTAATCATGTGCCAAGATTTCTCAAAATATAAGGGACTTGATTGATCATGTAGATGAATTACCTCAATATTGTCGAGAAACATGCATTCAACATGCCAAACGTTTCTTTCAAGTTGTACAACAACATCATTGTCCCCAATTGAGTAGACTTGACTTGATGCCAGGTCCAAAGATAGGGGTGGTGGAAGAAAATTTCAGGCTTTCGAATAAGGTATCAGTGATATGAGCATCATAGCTAATCTTTCTAGAATGCATCTAACAACATTTCCTCCATGGTAGTTGTATCCTGTAAGTAATCATCCATACCAAACTCTTTTTTATTGCTTCCATTGCCAACTTGTGATGAAGAACTACTATTATTATAGTCATTCCTAATTGGTGAATCTGGACATAGTGAGAATTGATTAGGTGGTTGATTCAACCATTCTTTATATGTTTCTTGCTCTTAGTGTAGCATTATCTTGAGTTGATGTTGTAATGGGATGCATCAAAAGATGGTAGGTGGGTCACTCATCATCACTAGTATCCTAATTTCAAAAAATATTGAACGTCATTAGTATAATATCAATGAAATTAGTAAGCACGTCAATGCAATTGGTTTGTTGAAATTACGTTATACCAAATAATTACTACCATTGTTGATCCATGATTGCAGTTGGAAGATGCCATGTTCCAATTGGTAGGGTGAAGAGGTTGTTCATTTTCATCTACCAACTGCTCACAATATGTTGCTCCTAATAAGAGCTTCCGACATTTTTCTGCATCTGAACTCAATTCTAAATCAGGACCCTACAAATTTGGATACATTTTTATTCAAATTGACATATGAATTAAAAATAAATAAATTCAATTAGATAATCGAGATATAAATAAAATTTGAACTTACTAGAGATGGAAAGGGAGAACTCTGCGAAAGTCTTTATTCAGTAATATGGAATGAGCTAGAATTTGAAGAATTGACCATTTGATATTATTGAGATTTTGTCCCGCATTTGAGAAAAATCAGAAATAAAATTTTGTATGCACATCTAAAATTAATTTCAAGAATAATATAACCACACTTTGAAATTCAATATAGATTTCAAACCATTTTCCAAGAATAAGGTGTCTTTAAGTGGAAAATGTATACTATGAACTACTATAATTCATGTGGATTCATCCTAAAAGAAAATTTGAGATTAATATTCCATTTTATGTGATAATAAAATTTTAGATAGATTTTAAACCCTACTAGTGCACTTATCAGAACAAATCGCACCAACACATTTAAATAATAACAACACCGAGGTGTTAAAAAAATACCCGCACTAATTTCTGGCATTCTGAAAAATAGAAAATATGTTATCATATTGGTGCTCTTGTACAAAACCGTACCGATGTGTTTAAATAAAAACAACACTGATACGCACCTATTTTCAATATTTTGAAAATACAAATGAACTCTACCATCTCGACGCTCTTATAAAAATTATAGCATCGATGTATTTAAATACAAAATTGCACTGTTGCATTAAAATATTAATCACATCGTTCCGGGATTTCAAAAAAAAATTGTATCATGTTGGTGCGCTGAAAAAAATTGGAGCCCCAATAATGTCGATGTGATTTTATTGTAAACGCATCGGTGCTCTTTACTATCAAACGCACCGATGTTTGGATAAAGTGAAAAAAATGTGATTTTTTTTTCTTTCTTTATAATTAAAAAATGAGCAGCTATTGATTTTTGAAATCTAATTTCATAGTCTTTTAAATAGTAAAAATTATTCACTATTTCATTATTTTTCCCAAAATTTCAAGGGAGTGATTTGTAAGAGAAATATTCTAGGAGCACTGTTCAGCAACATAATACTTCAAAGTAGTAGAACTGTTCAAAAGATCAAGAGATGAAAGGTATGGTGATTCACTCAAAACCTTGCATAGTAAAAATTTTAAATTGTTGATTTTACTAATAAAAAAATTTACAATTTTTGTTAGGGTTTAATTAAAAGAGAGATCATTTGCAAGAGAGACATATTGGGAGCATTGTGGAGCAACAAAATATTTTGGAATCACCAAAAGATCAGAATTTGAAAGGTATGGTGATTCACTCAAAACCCCGCATAGAAAATATTTTAAATTTTATTGTTGATTTTATTGTTAAAAAATTTTACAATTTCTGTAAGATTTATTCACAATTCAGAGAAAACAAATAAATAAATAATAATAATAATCATTAAAGCCCTGTATAATAAAAAATTTACTATTGATTTTAATAGTAATTTTTTTACGATCTTTGTTCCTATTTAAATTTAATAAAAATTAAGAAAGAAAATAATAAAAATAAATAAATAAATAAAATTCAATACTTACCTTCAACCCTTGCTTCTTCTTACTAGTCACTGCAAAATTTCACCTTAGGGTTTAACTCCCTCTACCACTTTACAATCAGGATTTTTCATTTTAAGCATTTTAGATTTAATGCGTTTGTGTACTTATTATATATATGGCATTTTACATGTGAAGTAGGGGGATCGGTTATTAAATTAGATCCAAACCTTGTCAGCCCTGTCTGTTTTTTTAAAAGACAACGTATGTTTCGCGGTGCGCTAATGTAATATATAACGCATCATTGTGCCCTGTGTAATACAACGCACCAGTGTATTATAACATTTGTCGGTTCTATCATAACATATTGTCCTTTGGTTTTTTGTTTTTTTTTTTAATATGGTTCAAAGGGGAGATGGAATGAGAGAGGGCTCTGCGTTCTAGGGTTTTGGCAATCTCTGCAACGGCAGGTCGCTACAGACAGCTGAAGACCTGCAAACACTGACAGCATCACGACTTTTCATTCCCAGCTAGAACGTCTAGAACTTCATGAATCCCCCCCAGGGGGAGGGAGCAGCGCCTCCTCCTCTAGAAGATGAAGGGCAACAAAGGAATAAGGAAGGCGACAAGCCAACGAACCAGAGTGAGGACAACGTGGATCTGAACTCACAACAGGCAAAACAGGATAACAAAAAGCAACCCAAGGTCAGCTCGACAACATGCAAGCTCGTAGCTTCTGAGCATCCGAAGGTAGAACTTCCAAGTCACAGAATCAATGCTCAGATACAGTATATGAGAGACCATGCTTTGATAGGCAAGTTCATAGGACTTTGGCCGACTGAGAAGGCGCTGCGGGGATGGATAGCAGTGAAATGGAACCCAAAGGGACATATAACCCTGCAGCTGGGGCCAAAAGGGTTCTTCACAGCCATTTTTAACTGCCTGGAGGATCGGAATAGGGTGCTGGATGGAGGGCCTTACTTCTTCAATGCCGCCGGCCTGTATCTCAGAGGGTGGGTAGAGCGCTTCAACCCTGATAAGGAGGATCTCAGTTGGGCTCCAGTTTGGATCCGACTATACTCACTTCCCATGGAGTATTGGGATGAAGCTTCCCTACAAGAGATTGGAAATGTTCTGGGTGAATTTATAAAAGTTGCAGAGGAAACAAAAATCCGCAGATATACCTCCTTTGCTCGTATCTGCATCTACATGCACCTCAACCAGGCCCTCCCGGATGCGGTAAGTTTATTCCATGATGATATTGAATGGGTTCAGTTGATTGATTATGAACATGTGCCATTTAGATGCCGAAGATGTCATGCCCTGGGCCACTTATTCAGGGATTGTCCTTTAACTCAAAAACCTTCTCCCTCATCTGGACCTGATTCGCCTGAGGCTGATGGCTTTACCAAAGTAGCCAGTCGCAGGAAAACCCACAAGAAATCGGCTTCAAATTCTAAAATGCCTCAAGCCAGTTCCTCCAAGCCTTCAACGAGCAACAGCTTCGAAGCATTAGCTCGCCAAAATGACCCAAGCTCGGAAATTCCCGCTCCCCCAGAGATGGAGATGATGAAGGACAAACAATCGAAGCAGGTAGACTCCAAAGCGCTACAAGCAGATCCTCTGCTCAAAGGTGCCTCCTCCTCAAATAAGCAAAAGGTCCTAGCATGGAATACTCAAGGAATGGAGGTAGAAAACTTACAATCTGATTCCAGAATAGCAGAAGAACCATATGAAGAGTTAAATGAATCTCAGCACATGGAGGAGGAAACAGAGACTATAGATATTGGGGAACTAGACATCCCAGGCCTAGAGCAGGCATGCAAAACAAACAATTTTGACAAAATTCTAGATCGACAACTAGAGAATCTGGAGGAGATCCTATCTCGGGCACAAAGGCAAAAATCTTTAGGTATTCAGACTAGCAGCCCCTGGGATGGAAGATTCATTACCAAAGATATCAAAAAGCGTGGAAGGAAAACAGACCTCCAACGAACAATCAGAATAGGAGAAATGCTAGTGGAGTCAGGCAGGTACTCCAAGCTAACCAAGTACTATAACTCCGATCATAATCCTTCCCAATGAAGTTAATATCATGGAACATAAGAGGGCTTAATGGCCCAGGGAAAGGAAGACTACTCAAAAACATGATAATGCGAGAAAAACCTCAAATCCTTTTCTTGCAAGAAACCAAATGCAATTCAAACGCTCTGGAAAGAATTGCAGCAAAAGTATGGCCAGGGAGTCTCACTGCTGCAGTGGATGCCGATGGGGCATCTGGAGGCCTTGCAATCTTATGGGACGCCCGAGCTATTAGACTCAACAACATCCATGCAAATAAGAACTTCCTCCAAGCAATTTTTCACATCATAGGGACAAATATACATGGGCATTTAACCAATGTGTATTTCCCCCAAGAGGCTATGCATAAAGCAGAAATCCTAAACACCCTCTCTGCAATCAACATTGATAGGCCGCACCCATTATGGATTTCTGGGGGCGATTTCAACATGATTACTAGGCTGGAAGAAAAAAGGGGAGGCAGGAACAGAGGGAATCAGGAAGGGAAACCCCTAAAAGACTTCATTCAGAATAACTGGCTTATTGACCTGCCTTTCAATAATGGTCTATTTACATGGAGCAATAAGAGAGCAGGGTCGCAGCAGATCACTTCTCGTTTGGATAGATTCTTACTTTCAGACAATGCTATTCATATCGGTGGAGACTTTGCAGCTTCCATCCTGCCTCTCTCGGGATCTGATCACTGGCCCATCTCCCTTCAATGGACGCGTCCTGGCAACCTGATCCAAAGACCGTTTCGTTTTGAGGCTTTCTGGATGTCTCATCTGGATTTCCACAACTTAATCAACTCGGAATGGAACAATTTCTCCCCTCCAACCGGTTCAAAGATGTTTCAATTTCAGCAGAAGCTAAAGCATCTTAAAAGCAAGATCAAATGATGGAATCATACTTCTTTTGGTAATATTTTCCAGGCTCAGAGCACCCTTGATCAAGATATGAAACATCTGCAGCAGAGGATTATTGTTGAAGGCCGTTCCGATGACCTGTCAGAACAGGAAAAAGTTCTTGAGGCGCAAATCTTAGAAAGGGCTAAGCAGGAAGAAACGCTATGGAGGCAAAAATCAAGAATAAGATGGCTTAAAGATGGAGAAAAAAACACAAAATTTTTTCATAGTACCACCATCCAACGCAGAATGAATAACAACATAACTCACATTCAAAATGAGCAGGGAGTCAAAGTGGAAACGCATGAAGAAATTGAAAGCGAACTCCTAAACTATTTCAAGCAAGTGCATCACGAGCCAAATTTAGACAGATCGCTGGCCATAGAAAAAATTACTCGAAATATTCCTAAAATTATTTCAGAGGAGCATAACCAACTTCTTCTCAAGCCTGTAGACTTACAGGAGGTTGAATCGGCAGTTCGTCAGCTGAAAGCAGGGAAAGCACCTGGCCCAGATGGATTCACCTCCAACTTTTTCCACAATTTCTGGGATTTGATCAAGATGGAAGTCTGGCAGGTGGTTGAGGAATCACGAACCTTAAGATGGATGTTTCCGGGAGTGAATGCCACATTCATTGCCCTGGTACCCAAGGTGGATCAGCCTAGCACTCCTGACAAATATAGGCCTATAGCTCTGTGCAATATAATCTACAAGATAGTCTCCAAAATCATTGCCTCCAGACTCAAATTGCTGCTTCCTCTCATCATCTCGCCTGAGCAATCTGGATACGTCGAAGGTCAGCAAATTACGGATGGTATCATCCTAACTCATGAAATAATTCATTCCCTGAAGCACTCCAAGAAGCCATGTATGCTCCTCAAAATAGATCTTTCAAAGGCTTTTGATAGCTTAAGCTGGATGTACATTAAAAAAGTTCTAACTGCTTTCGGCTTTGCTCCTCCTTGGGTTAGATGGGTTATGAGTCTCATTTCCTCCTCTTTCTTTTCTGTTCTGGTCAATGGTATTCCCTCCTCTCCTTTTCATCCTTCTCAAGGAATTCGGCAGGGAGACCCTCTCTCCCCATTCTTGTTTGTTATTATGGCAGAAGGATTGGGCCGAAGCATTAAACTAGCTCAGCAATCTCAGCTTCTTAGAGGCTTGTCTTTTCACAACTCTTCAGCCTTCACACACCAGCAATTTGTTGATGACAACATGCTTTTTGGGCATCCTTCTGTCCAGGAAGCTCGTCAGCTCAAATCCTTACTGACGGACTTCTCGGAGGCCTCAGGAGCATCTATCAATAAATCCAAATCCCAGATATTCTTTTTCCATACCCCTGCTATTACTCAAGCAGCTATAGCCCGCATTCTGGGATTCTCCATTGCTAACCTTCCTTCCAAATATTTAGGAGCTCCTTTGACTACCTCGGCCTTGAAGCATTCTTCATGGAAGATCCTCTTAGAAAAATTGGAGGCTCGCCTTTCCTCTTGGACTCACAGATCTCTAAATATGGCGAGTCGTCTAGTCCTCATAAAAGCAGTTCTTCATTCTATGCCGCTCTACCTTTTCTCCATCCTTGCAGCTCCCAAATGGGTTCTCAAAGAAATCAAGCATCTCCAAAGATCCTTTCTTTGGGGCAGCTCCGGTCTCAAACGCAAATGGGCTCTTGTCAAATGGGACACTGCATGTCTTCCAAAGAGCAGCGGTGGTACTGGATTAAGGGATCCTTCTCATAGTAATGAAGTCATGGGAGCTCGAATTTGGTGGAAATGGCTGACTGCGCCTCTCACCCCCTGGGCTTCTCTCTGGACAACAAAGTATGCAAGCAACTGCCCAACTGAGGAACTAATACGAATGTCAGAAGTTAGCATGGGCTCCCTAATATGGAACTCGGCCAAGCAACACAGAAGCCTCATTCAGCAGCACAGCTTTTGGGAAGTGAAGAATGGCAACACTGCAAGGTTTTGGGAAGACTCCTGGCAGCAGATGCCCAAGTTAAAGGACCTAATTTCTCATATGCAACTTCCGGAGCAGGATATGCAATCATATGACAAGGTTAAAAACTTTTGGAAGAACTCGTCGACTCAAGAATACAGGGAATGGATCAAGGCGGATCAGATTTTAAGACAAGGAACGCTACAAGTTCAACAAACTCTAGACACAGAATTAATGAAAAGGAGAATACAACTCTCTAATGAAAGGGATATCCTTAGATGGGGATATGAAGAAAGAGGCACCTTTACTACGAGAGAGGCTTACAATCTCATTATCAAGGAACATATGGTGAAAGATCCTCTCTGGAGCAAAGTCTGGGACCCTTCCATCTGGCCGAAAATCTCCACCTTTCTCTGGCTCCTATGTCATAACAAGATTCTCACGTGGGACAATCTTAGGAAGAGGAACTTTCATGGGCCCTCAATGTGCCCTAACTGCAGACAAGAGGAGGAATCCATAAAGCATCTCATGCATTCCTGTCATATTGCGCGCAAGCTCTGGGAAAAGGTTAGTTTCCGGTGCCAAAAGGAAGGAAGAATTCATGGAGACATCATCGCCACCGTGCGCAACTGGGATCGAAATCCTTATCAAAGCAAGATTTTAAATTTCTTATGGAAGCTCATTCCAGGCTTTCTCATGTGGGCCATATGGAAGGAAAGAAATCGTAGAATCTTCAAGGATCACTCTGCGCCTCTAGAGAATATCTGGAAAATAATTTGCCAAAATATCGAGGAAACCATTTCTCTCAAAACTTGGTATCAGGAGGACCTTCCTACTATTCCCCAAGAACAGTCCATCTGGGCTAATTGGAACCTTCAATGGAATCAAGAACAGGTTGTCAAAGGAACAAGGCCTCCGATGGGTCGTTCACCTGAGAAGTGGTTACCCCCTCCCATGCATATGTACCAGCTAAACTTCGATGGGGCCTCGAAAGGTAATCCAGGTAATTCAGGCTTTGGAGGGATTTTCAGAGACTATAAGGGTGCTCCTCTTCTATCCTTCTTAGGATCAAAGGGATGGGATACCAATAATTCGGCGGAATTGGAAGGTCTTTGGCAGGGTCTCATTCTAGCGCAAAGTAAAGGATTCTTTCCGCTTATAATAGAAGGTGATTCTCAGATCATCATAAATATGGTCTCAAAAATTTTGCAAGGAACTCCCTCAAGCAAAGTGAGCAACAGCTGGAGAATGGCGAAAAGGCTTGAACTCATTGAATGCTGGCTCTCCTCTCACAGGGCGGTCACTCTTAAGCACATTCGCCGGGAAGGAAATAAAGTCGCTGACTTACTTGCTAACATTGGAGTTGAATGCGGGTTGGATCTTCATGTTGGATCAATTTCCAGACTGGCCTCTGAGTCCCAACTCTTGGATTACCAAAACCTTGTGAAGAATGAAATGAATCAGGAAGGAGTAGAACACCCGGATGCGGGTGAATTAAATGATAATTGATGGTTTTAATGAAGGGTGGAAGCGCTTGGTACTGCCAGCTGCAGATCAGCGCGGTTATCCATGAGCATATCTGGCTCAAGCAGGTTCACCTCAGGCGAGGGAGATTTGGCCTGAAATTTGTATTAAGTGCTCACTCCATCCAAGGCGAGGCTCTTGCTGGTATAATCATGGCGATCCTGGCTCTCCTTCCCATTGTTTTCTTTCCGCCTTCTTGTCTTAGGCCTTTCCTGGTTGTGTGTCTCTGTGGTAGGACGGTTTCTGCTAACAGAGGTTCGCTCTCGGGTGCTCTTGTCGTTAGAATTGTGCTTCCCTCCTTTCACTCTCAAGCCTGTTCTTTGAGCTTGAAGTGGATTCCCGTTGTGCTGTATTGTCTCCACGCCATTGCTTCCGGTATTGCTGTGCTTCCCTTCCGTCGCCTCATCATGGTATGCCATCGCATGAGAAGTCACTTTGGGGGAAGCCGTGGTGGCCGTGGGCGTTCGCAGTCTGTTCGTTCTGTGGATATTCCCCCGCCTCCTGCTACTCTGCCCTCTTCTCTAGTGAATTCGCCTCCTCTCAGCCCTTCCTGCAGGCTGATTCCGCACAATGCTTTTTAGACTACTCACTTCAAGTTTCAGAGCAATCTTAACAAGTCTGTTATCATGGCCAATATTACTATTATCTTCTCTGAAGAAGAGGTTCCTCCTCAAACTACGGTGCGCTTGACGTCTGAGCCTTCTCAGGGTGGTCTCAGAGAGGCGGGCAGCCAGGGCAGTGAGCAGAATTTGGCTGATGAAAGCCAGGAGAAAGGGAGTGGTGAGCAGCATGACAAGGGTGGTGCTCCTAGCGACAATCAGCCACCAGGTGGCTGCTCTCATGGCGCCTATGTCTCGATGGTCAGTGAAGGCAATTCCAGTGACACACATCCCTCGTCGGTTCTTCCAGGCGGCAGTGATGCGGGTAACATGGCGAGAAATGATGAAATGTGGTATGGCAACGCGTGCCCGGTGGTGGAGGAGCCTCCGAATGAGAACGTGGCAATATGAGGCCACCTGGGCCCTTTCAGACCTTCCCGGTTTTTTTCTGATGGTTCGTATGGTTAAGTTCATGTGGTTTTGTATGCAGCTCTGGTTCTGCCTCTATAGCCTGGCGGTTTCGTTCTTCTTCCTGGTGGGCGAAAATATATAGCTCTTTTTTGGTTTTGGCCAGCGTCTCTGTCTCTTATTTCTGGTCTTGTCATCTTCATAGGTGGTTATACCATCTCTTCCTCATGATCTTTTTGTTAAATTCTAGTTCCTGTGTCTGGTTCCTTGCTCACTGTAACGGGTTCTCCCTTACTTGGGACAGTTTTGATGCATTGAACACTCTCGGTTGTTCTTGCCTGAGGCTTCAACCCCCTTGTAACATTATTTTGATTTTCAGTTAATAGAATTAGTCTTTACAGAGAAAAAAAAAACATTGTCGGTTCTATCAAGTCTATTCATCGGTGCTCTCAGTGTAATATAACGCATCGACGCGCCTCTTCTAAATGGCACTGTTAATTCATTGTGATGCCTTTGTCATCACAAATCACACCATCATAATTTAAAATTATTTAAAAATAATAATTTTCGCTGACGGTGTCGATCAATTAAATGCCTGATGCGTTTAATGGCATAAACGCATCGGTGCGTTTCTTCAAATAAACACACCAGTTACCAAAGCTCTGTTTGGCTGAAAATTATTTGATTTATGTATAAAAATATATGTAATGGCTTTTGTATTGAATGGTACAGTTTTATTGATAAAAAAAATTCTTAAAATGTGTCAAGTAACAAAAATAATGATCGACACAATGATAGCACATCAAAAAAATTAGAGAAGGCAATTTCTTTGTAAATACTTTACAAAATTAATATGTTTGAAATATATGTAAGTTTCAGTAATATGTATTGGTTAGTGTGTGTCATGTGGAGCCACAAAATGAATAAGGTTGATAAGATTATTTATAATTTAAGTGCAAAAGAGCGTAAAATCTTAATAGAAAAATTACAGAAGGAGGAATCAAGTGAATGAAAAAATACTATTCAATATGAGTTTTTTTTGAATTTTCATTAATAATATACTTAAGAATATTAGATAACATGCTTCAAACAATATATTAATTCATATTTCTTTAATGTTCTACTGGCAGCAACAACGAAGGAAAATATCAATGTCATTCTAAGAAAATAAATTTTATAAAACATATAAATGACGATGAATTGGTCCTTAGCTCATCTAGAGTGGTGTTGGAGGTTAATGAAAGGGGGATTTTTTTTACAAAAATATGAGGAATCTAGTGGAACGAACGTATAGACATACTTTCCAATTACAATACAAAAATAAATCCAATGATTACAAGAACCAAATTATATTTAAACTACAGGAAGTGTTTCTAGAGAAATGGTCAATGAGACATGTTAGACTTGCAATGGAAAAAACATACAACAACAAAAAAGAATCATTCAAAAGGTAATATTCCTAATTAAAATGATTTTCTAGAATTATATGTATATATTACTACAAACCATTCATTTATTAATATCAATTTTGTTATATTTTGTTTTCATATATCAATATAAAAATAGTTCATTACTTTTTTCAGGAAGATTATGAAAATCCCAAATGATCAACGAGATGATATGCGAAACATGCAAATAGGAATGTCCAAAAAAATGTACAAGGAGATGGTCAAAGAAATGGACATAATTGCATAACAGGAGGAGCCATATCAACAACAACGCACTTCAAATGTATGTAATCATGATTGACTTTGTACATATAAAAAAAATTAGCATTAAATATTAATTTTCAAGTATTTTCTTGCATTCCGCTTTGGGTAGCTCAATTGGAAATGGCCATGGAAATCAAGTCTCACAGAACCGAAAATCTTGGGTTCAAATCTTGTGTTATCCCCCTCAATCGGGGTGAGAAGTTGGACATGATGAATATGTACTCCTACCAATCTTACAAAAAAAAGGTATTTTAAAATAAAGTGGAACTCATTCAGCACATAAAATAGGACGACAAAGAAGAAAAGGGTTAATATCAAAGTTTGTGAGTAATTGTTAATATTTCCTTATAACAACTAAAGGTTTCATTTTTGTACATTTTAACTCATTTTACCACAACCATCCTTGAATGTCTTCAAATAGGTGCTAACATACATAAAAGAGCCATCAGAATAATTGATTGACATTGGGTTAAATATGGGTTGTGAGTATATGTTGGCATATCAAAAATTAATTGTGGAATTTGTAAGTATCTATGTTGTTTTACTTCTCTGAGTTTATAATTAATAGAACAAAAAAATTCTTTATATTAAATCTATGATTTATAATGGGGTTTAAAACATGCAAGAAACAAAGTATGGAACTACGCCAGCAAAAGACTTGTTGCAACAAGGCATGGGACTTGGTTTTGAAACCATGTGTACAGTTTATGAGTCACTTATTTCTATGGTAGATTGTTATTCGATTTACATTGATGTATATTATTTATTTCAATTTTCATTATTCTCGCCAATGTAGATACACTCATTACACTTTATTTTTATGTTTGGATATGGAACAAGATCAAGAAAACGAAAACAATCAATGTAATAAATTTAAAACAAAAAAAAAAAAAAAAAAAAAAAAAAAAAAAAAAAAAAAAAAAACACATTTTTTCAAATAACCCAAGTCATGGAAGTAGCTTAAAAACTTACAACAATTCCAATGAAAAATGATGATCTATTTGGATGTCAATGCAACCTATTGTATTTTTTGAAATAATTTTCTATGAAAATCAATCATTTTGTTTAATGTAATGGACATAGTGTCCCAATTGAAAGAAAATGGATTACCAATAACAATCCCATTTTGTATGAAAAATAGTCTCTTATTAATATATGATAAAATACATTTTAATTTATTATATTGTGCTATTCAATGTTGTTGTGAAATGTTACACCATTGATTAAATATATGGATTATTAAATATTATAATGAAGAGATGTGGAATTTGATAATATAACAAATTTTAATTTATATGAATAGTGTTATAAGATATACGTAAAATTTACGATGAATAACGGATTTAAAAAATTACAGTAATTGCACTGTCACAGGGCTATGCTTCCAAAAAAAAAAAAGTCTCATACAAAAAGCAGGTATGTCCATAACATAGAAACGCACTGGTGTGTTATGTTATATAAAAGGACGTGACGACATATTTTCTGCCTGACCAATGCCTTTTCGTAAAACGACAACGTCGAGGCATTTAGTTCTTCAAGCATCGGTGCATTGTAATTCTTAATGCACTAGTGCTTTCATAGAACTAACGTCTCAGCCCTACAAAATATTATTTTCGGCCCCGGTGCATTATTAAAATTAAAATCATCAGTACTTTTATATCCATAGCGCACTTGTATGTTTATACAAACAATATGCATCGACACTATGAGTTTAAATAAAAGCACTGGGTCTACAATATTTTTTGCGTGCCCCAGTGTTCTTTCTTAAAGAATGCCCCTGTGAATTTTTTGATATATACGCACTGGGACAATATACATTTCAAGCACCGATGTTCTTTTCATTCAACGCCTTGGTGCTTTTAGTTATGTATGCAACCCTAATGCTTATATATATATATAGTGCATTAGTGCTACTTGTTCCGTGAAGTACGCCGCAAAAAAAACATTCACTAAAACCTTCGACCGCCCATATTTTTTTAATTGTGATGAAGTTCCATTATAATCTCCACTAAAACATCTACTATCACAAACAAATGTTTTAGCAGATTGTTTTTACCATTTTTGCCAATTTTATAACACTAAAAACCTTCGTTAGAAGGTATTTTCCTTGTAGTGATGCTCTACTTGACTTAAGATCATAGGTGACTCTCATTGCAACAGATCTAGTCAGGAAGTTGTTGTTGGAATTTCATGATCATCAAAGCCCATATCCATTGTGATGGGTAAATAAAGATGTCAAATTGAAGTTAACAAAACAGTGCAAAATTAGATTTTCTATTAGTGTTGATTTTATTGATGAAGTAGAACTAGATATGATTCCCCTTGGTGTATGTGAGATGAAATATTCATATAAAAATATTTTATTACTTTTTTTTTCCAGGAAGATTATGAAATCCCAAATGATCAACGAGCATATATGTGAAACATGCCAATAGGAATGTCCAAAAAAATGTACAAGGATATGATCAAAGAAATGGAAATAATTGCATCATGGGAGGACCCATCTCAACAACAACTTGTTTCAAATGTATGTAATCAGGATTGAATGTATACGCATAAAAAAATAATTTAGCATTAAATATTATTTTTCAAGTATTTTCTTGCAAAAAATAAAATAAAATGGAACTCATCCAGAACAAAAACATGACAATAAGGAAGAAAACGATTAATATTAAAGTTTGTGAGTAATTGTTAATATTTCCTTATAACAACTCAAGGTTTCATTTTTGTATATTTTAAGTTGTTTTACAACAATCATCCTTGAATATCTTCAAATAGGTGCTAACATACATAGAAGAGCCATTGAAATAATTGATTGACATTGGGTTAAATATCGGTTGTCAGTATATGTTGGCTTATCAAAAATTAATTGTGGAATTTGTAAGTATCTATGATGTTTTACTTCACTAAGTTTATAATTAATAGAACAAAAAAAATCCTTTATATTAAATCTATGATTTATAATGAGGTTTAAAACATGCAAGAAACAAAGTATGGAACTACGTCAGTAGAAGACTTGTTGCAACAAGGAATGAGACTTGGTTTTGAAACCATGTGTACAGTTTATGAATTACTTCTTGCTATGGTACATTACTATTTGATTTACTTTGATGTATATTATTTATTTCAAATTTCATTAATCTCATCAATGTAGATACACTCATTACACTTTATTTTTATGTTTGCAGATGAAACAAGATCAAGAAAATGTAAACAATCGGTGCAATCAACAAAAAATTCATCCAAATAACCCAAGTCATGGAAATAACTCGAGCACTGGCAGTAGTTCTAGTGAAGAGTGATAATCTATTTGGATATCAATGCAACATGCTGTATTTTTTGAAATATTTGTTTGTGAAAATAAAACATTTTGTTTAATGTAATGGACATAGTGTCCCAATTGAAAGACAAGGGGTTACCAATAACAATCCCATTTTGTATGACAAAGAGCCTCCTATTGATATATAATAAAATACATTTTAATTTATTCTATTATGTTATCCAATGTCACTGTGAAATGTTACACCACTGATTAAATATATGGAAGATTAAATATTATAATGAAGAGATGTGAAATCTGATAATATAATAAATTAATCCAAACATCATATACAAATGCACTAATAAAATTTTAATTTATATGTATAGTGTTATAAGATATATGTCAATTTTTTGATGAATAACAGATTTAAAAATTTACAATAATTACATTATCACAGGTCGATGTTTCCAAAAAAGAGAAAATATCATACAAAAAACCGGTGCATCAGTAACATAAAAATGCATCGGTGCCTTTTTGTAAAGTGATAGCACCGTGGCATTTAGTTCTTCAAGCACTGGTTTTGTTTGCAATTAACACCCTAGTGCATTGTAATTGTTAACACACTAGTTATTTCATAGAACTAACACACCGGTCCTACAAAATATTGTTTCCAACCCTAGTGCATCATTAAAATTAAAAGCACATGTCCTTTTATATCCTTAGCACACCTCTGCGTTTATACAAACAATACGCATCAACACTGCGAGTTTAAATAAAAGCACTAGGTTTGCAATATTTTTTTGCGTGCCCCGGTGTTGTTCCTTAAATAGTGCCCCAAGGCATTTTTTGATATTTATGCACCGTGGAAGTATACATTTCAGGAACTGATGTTTTTTGCATTCAACACCTTGGTTCTTTTAGTTATGTATGCAACCCCG
Organism: Pinus tabuliformis; assembly: GCA_031772625.1. Classification (NCBI taxonomy): domain Eukaryota; kingdom Viridiplantae; phylum Streptophyta; class Pinopsida; order Pinales; family Pinaceae; genus Pinus; species Pinus tabuliformis. The sequence continues at coordinate 918,515,725 of CM062805.1, read as the reverse complement.
ATGCTTTCATATACATAGTGCACCGGTGCTACTTGTTCCATGAAGTACACCGCAAAACAAACATTCACTAAAACCTCCGATTACCCAGATTTTTTCAGTTGTGATGAAGTTCGGTTATAATCTCTGCTAAAACATCTTCTATCGTAAACAAATGTTTTAGAGAATGTTTTTTCTGACATTTTTTGCCAATTTTATAACACTAAAAACCTTCGTTATAACCTCCACTAGAAGGTATTTTCCTTGTAGTGATGCTCTATTTGACTTAGGATCGTAGGTGAATTTCATTGCAATAGAGCTAGTCAAAGAGTTGGGGTTGGAAATTCATGATCATCCAAGTCCATATCCATTGGGATGGGTAAATAAAAATGTATATTTGAAGGTAAAAAAACAATGCAAAATTATATTTGTTATTAGTGTTGATTTTATTGATGAAGTAGAACTATATGTGATTCCCCTTTGTGCATGTGGAGTCATGTTTGGGAGTCCCTACATGTACATGTGATATGAAATATTCATGCAGAGAGACATCCAATATCATTTCATCAAGGATGGAAAATTGTTCACCATCAAAGTGCATAAAGGCAAGTCAAAATTTTCATTAGTAAGTGCCAACCAAACCAATAAATTGATCAATTCTAGCAAGAAGTACATTTTATTTCTTTTAAGAGAAAATTAGTGTTTAGAAGAGTCAATAAGAGGCAAAGCATCCTTGGAGGGGTGTACTAAGAAACAAAAACAATTGGAAGAGTTGCTACATGCATACATGGATGTGTTCCGGGAGCCTAAAGGGTTACCACCTAAGAAGGAAGTGGAGCACGAGATCTAGCTATTGTTGGACTCCCCATTGCCAAACATTCGGCTGTATAGGAAATTTGTTATAGAAGAAAGTGAGGTGAAGAAAGAGTTGCAACAACTATAGGAATAGGGTTTCATCCGATCGAGTACATCACTATGTCGGTCACCCGTCATCATTGTCCCAAATAAGGATGGGACTTGGAAGTTATGTATGGATTACAGGGCGTTGAATAAGATATGCTGAAGAACACATACCCCCTGTCTAGGATATATGATCTACTAGATCATTTACAACAAGAAAATTCCTTCACCAATATGGAAATAAATTCTAAATATCACCAGGTTCGAGTTAGATAAGAAGATACTTGGAATACCGCCTTCAAAAATAGACAAGGTTTGTATGAGTGGTTATTCATGCCGTTTGGCCTATGCAATGCACCAACTACATTTATGAGATTAATGAATGTTGTATTGCACCCTTTATAGATTCATTTGTTATTGTTTATTTGGATGATATTTTGGTATACAATGCTACTTGAGAGGACCACATCTCACATTTAACGCAGGTACTGAAGACATTAAAGAAGCATCAAATACTAGCAAATCTCAAGAATTGTGAGTTTACAAAGAAGTCTTTGGTTTCTTAGGGGTATGTGATAGGTGGAGGAGAGATGAAGATAAATCCTATCAAGATGGATCCCACCATGAAATGGATGGTTCCTAATAATGTTTATGAAGTGACAAGTTTAATTAGGGTAGCACAGTAGTTGAGAAAATTTATAGCCTCATTTTCAATAGTAGTAGCACCACTCCATACTGTAACTACAAATGGCAAGAGTTTCCAGTGGGGAAAGGGTCCAAGAAAGGCCTTTGAGGAGCTAAAGAAGATCAACCAAGCTCCAGTTCTAACACTACTAGACTTGCAACAACCCTTTGAAGTGGATATAGACGTGAGTGGGTATGCTATGGAAGAAGTCTTGGTGTAGGGATGAAGGCTTGTATGCTACCATTCTGAAGTATTTAATGGGGTATTTCTTAATTAACCTACATACGAAAAGAATTTCTATGTCCTGGTCTAAGCTGTGAAGAAGTGGAAGCATTATCTTATGGGAAAGGAGACAATAATCTACACATATCACCAGCCATTAAAATACATGTAGGCATAGTGTAAGCTACAACAGACTAAGAATTATGAGTGTATGTGGTTTCTACATTAGTTTCATTTAGTGATTAAGTTCAAGAAGGGTATTACAAACAAGTTGGCCAACATGATTTCAAGGCCACCCACATCAAATATTAGCTTTGAGAACTCTGATGCACATAGAGCCATTCACCTATGATTCATATAGAGAGGCATATTCAGAGGATGGGGACTTCAGGGAGGTGTTTTAGGAGTTGCAGATTCATAGTCACATGCATGATGCTAATAGTACCATTGACTACCATCTAGAGGATGGGTTACTCTAAAAGCTAAATAAGCTATGTTCTCCTAAAGGTGAGTGATTGTAGCTTATTAGAGAGGCTCACACCTCTAAGGCTGCAAGGCACTTTGGTGTAGGGAATATAATGTCCAACTTGCATAGGTATGTGTATTAGCCCAAGATGCAAGAGCAGGTAGCTAGATTCATAAGAGGATGCATGATTTGTTGTACCATCAAGCCCAACAACAAGAAACATGGTCTATACCATCCCTTAGTTGTACCCACTCATCCTTGGGAAAGAATTTCCATGGACTTTTTGGGAGGTTTACCAACAATCAGGAAGGGACATGACTTCCTATTCGAGGTACTTAGTATGTTCAACAAGATGTGTGTTCTGCTACCCTGTAAAAATACCATCAATGGGCAAGAAATAACAAACTTGTACTTTGTACACGTCTGGTTACACTTTGGCATACCGAGGAGCATCAATTCAGATAGGGACACAAGATTTATCAATGCATATTGGAATACATTATGGGATAAGATGAACACAAAGTTTAAGAGCTCTACAAAATTCCATCCACAAACAGATAGATAGACAAAAGTAGTCAATAGGACTTTATTGCAGCTAATACGGGGATATAATTAGAATCACCCGAAGAACTAGGATGAAATTGTAGCAACCCTAGGTTCCATGTAAATAAAAGGACATTATAATGGTAAAATAAAACCAAGGTCATGGGACATGTATTCTAGGCTGAATGAGGGGAAAAACATCACATTGGGATCCACTTGTGGTTAATTATTTATTATTGGTTATGGAAATTGACATTGGAATTTGCAAGAGAAAAAAGACAATAAAATACAAATTATTTATTACAGGCTAGCAAAGAACATGTGGCATGGATGCAAAAGAAATTAAGGAAAATGAAATAAATTCCATGCAAGGGAAAAATGAAAAATATGCATGCAAGGGAAAATGAAGAAAAATAAAAGGAAAAGAAAAGAAATGGGAGAGAGGACATTCATTCATTCACTTTGGGGAGAAAATCAAGACATAACACTACAACAAAAGAGAGAGAGAAGAGAACTTGGACACAAGCAATGAATGAGTAAGGAATGAAAGGAGCATGAGAGGAATTTGTGGGCAACCAAGAAGAAGATTTGGATAGCAGCAAGAAAGGGTATAAAATATTTGTGGAATTGTAGGTAACAATGTGCATGTTTGATTATCTTGCTGGAATTCGAACGCATGGTTCATGCATTGTTTTGTTGGTTATTTTGTTGTCATTTGCATGGGATTTTCCTGGATTGACAGTCATGTAAAACCTTTACTTATGCCATTTCCTGGATAGCCATGATGTAGTGGGTTCCCTATTTGGTTGAGCTTTGGATTGCTGGTAGATTTTGGATCCTAGTTGAGGTGGTCTCAAGAAAATCCCAAGGGTTGAATGTGGAGATGGTTTTCTTCGGGAAGCTCTTGAAAGGTGGGTGAAGACAGGAAAATTCCTTTGGGTATGGTGAAGAAATTATGAGGCATCCAAGCTTGTATTGGTTTTGGTGATTTCTGGACCTAGTATTGGGTGAAATCACTATGGTATGAGGGTAGAGTTGGCTTCCTTTGGATTTCCTGTATGGTTATGTTTTGGTTTATCCAATGTAATCCCACATTCATGCTTGTAATATGGCACAGGAGTGATTGGGCTAGAAGAGAGAATTGGTTCAACCCAAATATATGGTTGGGTGTTACGTGGAAGTCCTTGACTTGGTTGGAACCATACATATGTTATTATGTGTTATTATTTAATGAGATCAATGAGCACAAGTTTTGGTTTATTGTGTGAATATATGACTAGTTTGTCATGGCTTCATTCTGGTTAAATTTTGGTTACATGCATGGTATATTTCTTATTATATGAATTTCTCTTGTTATTGATCTTGCTCATGGTTTGATAGGCTCTTTAATAGTTTATATGAGTGCGTGAGATAATATGGGTTTGCTACAACTAGTATGAGAGGGAAGTAAGCCTTCTTGATGAACATCTGATGAAACTAAGGTAGACAGTGAACAAATTATGCATTCATGACTACAAATACTATGTTTACAATGTGCTTGTCTAAATTATTAATATGTGTTTGGAAAGCTTGAATAAGAAAAAGACTTAGAAACAAAGCATGAATACTTGTACTTATCATTGACATATTTCTGGAGAATTATGGGTAGTTGGCCTGTAGGCTAGGCCTAAAATTCTGGAACCAAGTTTGTGGTCGCATGCACAGAAAGAGGAAATTTCAGCAATAGTCACATGGAGGATGGGTTATGCCTACGGTTGGAGGCCTCTAACTGCTCTGACAAGCTTACATGCATGCGGTTGGGTTGTAAGCTAGGTCAGAAGGTGGTTCCAGCTTAGGGAAAAGGTCACCAATGAAAATTGTCTGACATTTGGGTGATCATGTGTCTTTGAGTGTTGCAGTAAGTCTGGATAAGTAGACCTCATTTCCATAACTGAATCTTGGAGGTTGGGTCATGCGTAGTAACTCTCAGCTCATGTTTACCCCAGTAAGCTTGTAAAAGTGGGTAAATGTAGGGTGGGGTGTTACAAAAATATAGTATATATACAACACTCTTACAACAAAGTAGTTCACACTTCTACTCGTAAGTCTCGATTTGAAACTTATTTTGGATATTTGTTACCTTCACCACTGGATATCGCATATTGGAAAGAAGGAGGAGAGAGGGAGGATCTTACAAGGGATGCCTTGAGAGCTTAAAAGTTTGTAGAAAATACCAAGCAGATCCATATATAGGTACAAGAGATGTGCTACAAAATTCATAGGATAAATTTAAGGTCAGACATGATCAACACAAAACAAAGAAAGCATTCAAGGTGGGAGATAGAGTAAGGCTACAGTTGAACTACAGGGTCTTAGTAATAAAATTAAGGCTTTGCGGTATGGTCCCTTCGAGATACAGGAAAAGGTGGGTGATAATGCCTATCAACTCAGTTTACCACCATATATGTACATTTACTTAGTTGTGAATGTAAATAATCTAAAACCCCGTGAGCTTTCCATGCTAGATTAGGAAGAGGAACAAATCCTACCTTCTATGGAGGATTTGGCACTAGATGCTCAGGAAGAGTTGAAAAAAGATACATTTTTGCAAAGGAGGTACAAAACTATAAGACATGGAAAGCATGAAGTTTGGAAAATTGGGTTGAAAGTAAAACTTTTAGGCAAAGCTAAATGGTACACTCGAGAGAAGGTGGAGGAAAAATTTCCTCACCTCATTCAATAAAACAATTTGGGGACCATTAGCCTCCCAAAATGGAGAGGTGTGATCCAAATTGGATCATTATTTTTTTTTCATCCATCTTGATGCTTTCAAAGTGGAAAAAGTGGAGGAATCAACTCATAGGACCCTTATTACCGGTGGGACCCAATTTGGCAAGTTGGGGTCTGAAACCTTACGAGAGCATTTGAGGCATCAAACGATGTTTTTTGGGGGGGAATTTTTGCCATTTTAGTGTCACACGTTCTTTTCCTTTTCCACACATAAAGATATTTCTAATGGCACAAGGATCATGTCAATCAAAGTCCGTGTGCACAATTTATGCCACTCAAAAGTTGACCTTCCTATTTTCACCAACATAATTCAAGAGGATGCCACTTTAGCCCCCATAATTCATGGAAAAGGGGCTAGCCACATGATTATGATGAAGAAGACTCTAGAAAGGTCTATATTGTAACTTTGGTTAAGAGTTGAGGTAGTCAAACCTAACCACTAGTAGGCTATCAGGTTGTGTTATAACTAGAACACTAGGAGGAAAAGGGTTCCATTCTTTCGAGTGTATTTGTTCCATAGTTGAGAAAAAATTAACTGAGAGGGATAGGCGATAGAGCACATAGAGAGGATTTGTGCACTGTAGTAACCCACGGGTCAGAGGCCATACTTCTTTGTACTCGCAACCATTTTCTATTCAAAGAAATATAGCAGAGCAACCTCACTTTCTAGCTAGTTTTTTCTCCTGAAAGGTTTTCCTAGGTCATATCTTGTGTCAAATGTGTTTGTGAGCTTTTATTTCGATGTTCTCTATTTTCTACATAGTTTTAATTCACATGCATATTACACTATTAACATTAATTTATAGATCCAGAAATATTAAAAGAAATAAAGTTGTAATAGTGTAGAATTTCAAATTTCAAATATAGTTTTATCATACTTGTTATGACGAACTGTCCAGTGGAAAATCCATGGAAATTTATGGATCACTTAGGCATCTTAGTCATTGATGTAAAAAATGTTTTTGTAATATTTTACAAAATACGAAATGTCATTTTTATTTCGTTTTCTAGCCATATTTTAGCTAGCATCTATGGTTTTAGGTGTTGTTGTGTGCTCTTTTATTGCAAAAATTTGTTGTAATTCAATCTCTATTTTACTCATGTTATACCCCTTCATTTTTCACTTTATTATCATGGATCTTGGGGCTATTATTTATTGTTTCTATAAACCAATTTATTGTTGCAATTTTCTATTTTACAAGCTATTTTACTACAACATTGTGTAATTTTTAGATCTTGTGTGTTTGAGGAGTTTCCTTGAGCTCAGCCTAGTTTACCTAAAGCCATTTGAATAGCCATAGGACCCTTTGAATTCAAATACCGAAATTACCTTCAAGATCCACCATAAACCCTAATTGTTTGATCCTCTTGATTGGTGGTGATACAAGTAGAAGCCTTACAAGATTCTTGACTTGGTTTAACTAGGTCATCAGATCCCTAAGATCTACGAGGAAAACCTCCCTTCTATTGGATTGTGTCCATCACTAAAACAAAAGTAATAATTGCTAAAGTGATAATAGTGACTATCCCATATTACTCTCTGTCTTAATCACCTAATAAAACTTTTCCACAAAATGCACAATATATATATATATATATATATATATATATCTATATATATATATATATATATATATATATATATATATATATATATATATATACCTTATCAGACACTTAGACATAAACTCTTTATATAAATATATTGTATTCAAATGTCATTCACAACCGCATAGATCCATTACCTTAATAATATTCTCGAACTAGTCAAACGAGGGAGACAACACAACTACAATGGCAATTGCAGAAGGGATCTTTGAATATATATATATATATATATATATATATATATATATATATATATATATATATCTCTCTCTCTCTCTCTCTATATATATATATATATATATATATATATCTCTCTCTCTCTCTCTATATATATATATATATATATATATATATATATATATTTTAGAAGAAAAAGCATCATATTGATTATATTATGATTATGGTAAATACCGAGGCGGTATGTACAATACATCTGGAGGAAATAGTCCAAGAAATATACCTCGGAACTGAGAGAAAGAGAGCATAAAAAAAAACATTTGGGCTCATGAAAACATAGCAAATATTTAGATCAAAAATAACCGGCTATTCAGAAAATTAGATGGAGACAGAGTTCCAAAAAAGATAGGCCATATAACAACAAAAACAGAAATTCTGCAAGTGTTTATGAGTCGGGCATAGAGAAAGGCTGGATCTCGTATGCGCAGGAATCCATCGTGATGACCAGATGCCAGATACTGATAGGAGAGTTCAACCCTTGTTTTGATAGAGCATCCGCTTGCACGTTTTGGTTTCTCTTAATATGAGCAATAGGGAAAGAGACAGAGTCCCATAGTGATGTAATCCTGTGAAGCCATCCTGTTAGGTTATCCTTTGTAATTTTCTGTATTCCATTCACATGATCTATAATAGTCTTCGAATCCCCATATACTTTTATAGGCCCAAATTCCATGAAGGAACAGAAGAAGAGCAGGCCATGCAGGGCCATGGCCTCTGCCTTGTTATTAGTACCTCTGCCACCATTCCAGAAAATAGAAAAGTGATGATCCTTTGAAAAAGCAATGAAGACTCCGCAAGCGCAATTTCCGTCCTTTGCCGCACCATCAAAGTGTGCTCTAGGAAATAAAAGCGGAAGTGAGGGAGAGGGAGCCATATGCTGAATTTTCTACTGAGGCATGTTTTGAAGGAAGGAGAAATAATACGGGATAATCTTGTCTATAATACTTCCAAAGGCCTCACTGTTGTTTTGAAAGATTTTATTGTTCCGCCACTTCCAAATGAACCAAATAGTAATCATAGGGATGGAACGCCAGTCAGGTCTAAGAGCGCCCCAGCATTCGAAAGCCTCTTTGATTGATGATGTGAAGCAACCGGAAAGCCAAAGAAAGTAGCCAGATACCTCCAGATAAGCTGTGTCTGTGGGCAGAGTAGAAACATATGCAGGTTGTCTTCAGAATTGTCAAGGCAGATCATGCAGATCGATGGACCCTGCCAGTTCCTTCTTTGTAAATTGTTCCAAGTGAGATTCCTATTATGATATACGAGCCAAGAGAATAAGATGATTTTTGTAGGGCAGTAGACCTTCCATAAGGCGAAAGGAAAAGTATTCCGTGAGGGATCCCTGAGTTGATTCAACAGTGTTAAATATATGTCTCTTACCTGGATATTGCACGATCCTTTCTTAGCCTGCCACCCTAAAATATCTCTGTCTGCAGATTTATAAAGACCCGCGCACTTCATATTCCAAGTGGTGTTGTTCCATTGGGCTGCCAGGATACCATCAATGCCCATATCTTGACCCGTTTTCAATATTGGGATGGTGCCCTTCCATCCAGAAATAGCCTGAGCCCAGAAGAAAATACCCTTTCAATGGAGAAAACTGAGAAGCTGAGGGTCAATAATTGGATCCGAATCAATTCCCATGATGGGATCCATCCCAATCAAGATTTTGTTGCCGGTATGAAATTTCCATATAAAATTTATGCGGAAAAAAGGCAGGATTTTCTGAAAGCTTCTCCAAATCATTGAGCCTTGAGCGGGCCAAGAGAGGCCCCTCCTATACCAGATGGAAATATCTTCGTCACCAAGGTATTTCGATTTGATGATATGGCTCCATAGGTTTGACCCGAATATCGCCCGCCACAGCGATTTACATAAGAGGGCTTTTCCAAAAATGCGGAGGTTCATGATGCCCCAGCCTCCAAGTCGTTTGGGAAGAGAGATGAGTTCTAGCCTTGAGAGGTGAAATTTACTTCTATCCTTACTTCCGCCCCAGACGAAGGAGGCCATTAAGCTGTTTAATTTATTTATAATAGACGTTGGGATATAAAACAAATGAGCCCAGTAAACACAGATTTGAGCCAAAACCGCCTGAGATAATACCGTCCTGCCTGCAAGTGTTAAGCATTTACATTCCCATCCTTGAATCCTCTTGTAAAATCTGTTAATGATCCAAGACCAGTCCAAAGAATTGTATCCCATGGGCTTAAGATGATATCCCAAGTATTTTAGCCCGTCCTTGATGGAGGTCACCTGAATATTGAAGAGCTGGGAGATATATACCATTTCTCCATATTCATCTTTGCCAAAGTGGAAAGAGGATTTGCTTGCATTGACATAGAGACCAGTGGCTCTTTGAAATAGCAGAATAATTTCATGCATAACATGCCAGGTGAACCTGCACAATCTAGCAAACAGCAGAATATCATCCACAAAGAGATTATGAGAGTGTAAAGTACCTCTGGAGATGATCAGGGGATCAATTTTTCCTTCATTGACCGCATTCTTGATGTGAAGACTAAGGGAATCCATGACCAGGATAAATAAAAGAGGGGATAAGGAGCATACTTGTCGAAGACCTCTTCCAGCCGGGAAAAAAGGGGCGGGCAGCCCATTAACAAGGATCGCATAATTGACACCTTCCACGCAAGACATGATCCATTTAGTGCACCTATCATTGAGTCCAATTTTGATGAGCAGACATCTGAGGAAGCTCCAATCAAGGCAGTCGTATGCCCTTTTTAAATCGATCTTGAGGATGGCAGCTTCTATATTTTTAGATTGTATAGAGTGCATAGCTTCCTGAGTTATAGCAACAGCTTCAAGGATGTTCCTTCCACATAGGAATCCATGTTGTTCCATTGAAATATGTTCTGATAGTTTTCCTCGGATTCTCTCTGCAATAATCTTTGAAGTGATTTTATAAATAACATTACACAGTGAAATCGGCCTGTAATCAGCAAAAGAGGAGGAGTCCTTTTTTTTTGGGATCAGCGCAATGTAGGTGGAAGAAATATATGGATGGATTTTCCCTTGAGTTCTGATCTCTTCAGCCATACCAAGTATGTCATTCTTCATAATGTCGAAAAAGTAGATAAAAATGTCTATGGACCAGCCATCTGGGCCAGGGCATTTGTCCTTTTTGAAGGACTTCATGACAGCGAGAACTTCCTCCTCTGAAATCTCAGCAAAGAGCCTTTCATTATCATCCTCGTTGAACATATTTGAAAAAGGACCAATACCCCATAGAATATCATTAATTTCCCTGTCCTCCTCTCGTTTGTATGCCTTTTTGAAAAAGTTGACAGCTTCGCTTGCAATGTCTTCTTGTGAGTACAGTAAAGAGCCGGCTTCATTTTTTATTTTCCATATGGAATTGACTGCTCTTCTTTTGCTAGCAAATCGGTGAAAGAACTTAGTGTTCTTGTCACCTTCTTTCATCCATGTGATTCGACTCTTAAGCTTCCAAGTGATTGCTTCAATGTTCAACAGATGTTGTTTCTTCTTTTCAAGTGCCCATATCCGGGACCGTTGATTCCATGACATGGATTGAGTCTTCATGCTCTCGGCTAATACAACAAGCTCCTTTTCAATCTGTTGCAACTCATAACAGTTTTCCTGTTTTTTCCGAATTTTCCATTCTTTTACCCTGGATTTAAGATTGGACAGTTTGTAAATAAAGAGCTGCGATGGAGAGGACTGTGCAGGAAAATCTAAAGCCGTCCAGTACTCCCGAACCATATTGACGAAAGCTTCATCTTCCATCCAATAACGATTAAATTTGAATGGATACCCTTTACGAGCTTTTGAAGACAACCATTGAAGAGAGACCAGCCTATGGTCGGAAATGAAATTCGGGAGAATGTGTGAGGATGGGATACCAAACTTCTCAATCAGCTATTCGTGCATAATAAATTTGTCCAATCATTTGGCGATATAGGCCTCACCCAAGCGGCCATTATCCCATGTCAGAGACAATGATTCCGGAGATATATCAACAAAATTGCAGAGCATCATGGCTTCTTTGATTTTCTCCCCCATAGAATCGGCTTTCTTGCCCCTTCCCCAAACTTCGTCTGGTCCCATCGTGCAGTTAAGATCACTCGCTATGAGGAGCGCTTCGTTATCCAAAATACCAGACGCGATGAAAGGTTCCCAAAAGGATGCTCTGTCCTTATAAGGAGCATAAACATTCAAAATATGAATAACGTCGGGACATCCTCTAAAATTAGCAGAAACTAAAATACCTCTAAGGCATCTGAACGATTTTGCAGAGACCCATATTGGATCCCAAATCACAGCAAGACCACTTGAGAGGCCCGATGCCTCTGTAGCCGCAATATACCAGGCAGGGAGCATTCGCCTGAAGTAAGAGATGGTATCCTGAATATTATGCATAGTTTCCTGTATTAAGATCAACCTGTATGAAGAAGACAAGAATAAACATTTTAGAGCATTGAATTTGGGACTTGCCCCGAGTCCCCTGATATTGATGGACAGAATATTCATCATTTGATATTATTATCGGGCAAATCTGCTCTAAGAGGCCCAGTACCAGAGGAAAGATATATAGGAATGTCAACAAGGGACGAATCTTGGAAATCTAGGTGCCGGGATCCCTTGCGACCTCTAAAGTGACGGCTGCCCCTATTAGTTTTCTGGCGAACAGTAATGTTGATTGTAGAATTAGGGCTGATACAAGGTGAAGGAGATTTCTGTGGTTTGTGGGTGGTCAGGGGGAGAAGGTGAAGAGAATTCTTCTGCAGCAGCAAGTCCAAATCGCTTCCGATGGAGTTTGATGGGGATGGTAATGGAGAGAGAGGGGGAGAAACATATTTCATGGGGGCTTTTCCTTTCGAGGCCGAGCGAAATCGAGGGGAGCAACCAGAAGGAGAACGGATAGGAATGGTGGGGGATCGGACAGCTCTGTTGGGCGAAGGGGAAGAGGAAAGGATAAAGTGGGAGGATACTGCCTTTAGGGCAGGGAAGTCCGTTCTATCCATGGAGGGAGGGGGAGCAATCGGGAGATCAGGGGAAGGAAGGGGAGGGGGAGATTGATGTGAGAAAAACAGATCACATGCAACGTGCAGATCTCCCACAGAATTTGATCTCTTAGAGGGTTGGGGATCTGGGGCGAGAGGGAGGTACGTTGATAACGTTCCCCAGACATATATGAAGAGGATTGACAAATCTGGTATCGAGCGAGAGGGAGAGACTCTTTCTGGGGAGAGGCATCTATGAAGAGGCGGCTATCAATGTTATCATCAGCGGGAGACCCAGAAGAGATGAATGAAGTGTTTTTGACTTTGTTACACTTCTTCCATACCATACCATGATTTTTCCGCGGACATTTCTCCTTTAAATGGCCCGTTTTATGACAGAGAGCACACCTAAAAGGCATGCCCCAGTAGTCCAGCCTTTGAGAGGCTGTTAAATTGCCCCAGATGAGGTCGAGGTGATCCGGAAAACCGCCTCGGTAATCCTTTTCGATCAGCAGCCAAGCAACCCTCTTATCCTTTGCGCCAAGGCAGCTAGGATCAACGTAGACGAACCTCCCAATAGCATTTCCAATGGAGGAGAGAGTCTCCTTCGTCCACAATTCAATAGGTAGTGCTGGGAGTTTAACCCAGATGAAATAATTTTGAGGGGTGTTGCGGAGAGGGTTGAACCCTATATACCACTTGTGGAGAGCCAGATAGCTTCGTCCATGGACCCAAGGTAGTTTCCAAATGATGTAGAGATCTTTCACTTTCAGAAAGTGGAAGCTGTACCACCCGCGCATCAAACGGACAATGGTGGGCGTGTAACCAATGAGAGGTCCCCATCGAGATCCCAGCCATTTACGAAGCTGATTATCATCCATATCAGGAAAATGCAGCTTCCCAATTAAAGCCCGCGATTGCAGACTTGCAATACGGTCCGAGAGTTTTGATCCGTCCAAACAAATGGCCGAGGGAGAAGGAGTGATTTTCGCAGGCCGTTGATTATGTTTGCGACGGGGAGCAGATGGGGAGCCCTCGAAGAGGTTAGATGCATGAAGGGAAGGACGGAGATGTTCCGCCAACTTGGCGCGCCAGTCAGGAGCTTTGTCAGCTCCAACATAAGCAGCCTCAGCATCCATCGCGGCTCGGACCAAATCCGACGTGTCAGATTCCGCGTGAAGGATATCCATAGAAACTCCAATTACAACATCAAGTGAAGGGAGGGTCACATCCAGAAGGTAGTCAGAAAAAATACCAATCAGCCAGAGTCCACCTCGGGATCTAGAAAATGCTCCGAAATATGGGAAGCTTTATAAACGAGATCCGGAAGTACATAGCAGATCCGAGGGGATCGTACTTGAAAGCCAAAAAATCTCCCGGAATTAATAGGCAGGTGGTAAAAAACACAGATGCAAGGACCAAAAACACAGAAAAGTAGGTAGATATAGTAAAGAAGGTATTACGGAGAAGAGGAATTTGAAAGAAGTCTGAAAGGGAGTACAACAGGTTCCAATGGGGAGATCGGAAAAAGGAAAACCGGCAGCCTGAAAAACCAGCAGGAGATCGAGAACTGAGAGAGAATACAGTCAAGTGGAGGTTTCCGGGCAGACGATACAGCAACAGACGAACCCGAAAACACACCACCAGTGACCAATTTTCAGACGGACATCAGTGCAGGGTCTAAAAACTATGAAATGGTTTTTGAAATATTCAATAGATGACTGCAGGAGAATTGAGATATCAGACCATGTCATGATAGGGATCAATTAAACAGCATTGGCAGGCCGGTTCTATGATAGTTATACATTCATGACTGAAACTCTCATCTACCTCACAGAGTATGTGAGGCGTTACACATCAGACTAATACCTGTTAAAACTTGCATAACACAAAAATAAACTATTATGTATCTAAAGAAAAACAGGGAAAAAAGCTTTCAAACTTGGTGCCGAGCGAGGCACGAGAGAAAAACCAAATGCCGCGATAGGGAGTAGAGAAGGTTCGTCCTTACCGAAAAGAGAGGAAAACAGAGATAATATGATCCATGGAAGAAACTGAGATGATAAAAAGCTTGCTGGTGAACCCCGCACCTGTGGGCGCAGGGAAAAAGAAAAAAGTGGGTAATGCAGTCGAAAATTGAGAAAGTTGGTTCAGTGGAAATATGAAGAGATTACAGCCATCATAGAGAGGCGGACATGGTGGAACCCCGCCACCTGCAGAAAAACTGAGAGCATGGAAATGGTGGAAGGTGGTCGCTAAGAAACGTGGCGGACGGGGACGAGATGGATCATGCAGATACGGTGAAGGTTATGTTCATTTGTTATACACACCTGCTGACAGAGGATTGGTCCACCATGGAAAGAGTAAGGCTATAGGCTGGTATCGCGGCGCGGCTCCACTCGGCTCCACTCGGCTCCACTCAAGTTTTCCAAAGCAATTGAACATAATGAACGTGACCTTTCTAACAAAATCAATACCCGCTAATATCGCCATACTGCATTTCCCCTTATCGTACCAACACCACCGAACAAAGCGCCCTCATTCTTTGCTTTGCTTTTGACTATCGCAATTATAATTATTTTTTGAGTTGGTTCTATTTCCAAATGGCTTGAATTTATCAAAGACTTTTAATAGTGCCTCGTTGAAGTTTCAATTTTACCCATCAATAATATTTAACTATATTTAATTAATGAATATTTAAAATTTTTAAGGAGAAAATTGTATTTTTAGAAGAGAATTGTGTAAAAGATTAAATTTATTTAACATTTTGGGTTGACACTTTAACTATCATCAAAAATTTAATAGATAAAGTGTCCATTTAAAATGTTGGATTAACTTAATTTTCTAGACATTGCTCTTTCAAAAATTCTTAACAACATGAATAACCACAAAAATTTCTAATCACAAATTTTATTTTATTAAAATATAAATAAATAAAAATTAGTTAATTTTTGCTCATAAAATATAGCTTAATTGGCAAATGTATAAAATAATATGTGGATCCATAAAATAATATAGCTTAATTGGCTCTATATATCTTCTCTCTATGTGGATCTGCCACACTTCTTTTTCCATATCAGACATTTTCCATATCAACATAGTTGTACATATGTGTTGGATGAATATAATATAACCATATAGCTTTTTTTCGTGCTGAAAAAAAAAATATGTAAAATATGAAATTTAAAATTCAAATCCCCATAAATTAAACCCAAAAAAATAATTAACTTTTTAACGGTTCCTTTGAAATTAAACTTATTAAATTTAAAATATTTTATAATTTATTATTAATATATAATAAATTAAATAATATAGTATAATGCAATATGAAGTATAATAATAAACACTCGGTTAAGAATATCCTAATTTCTTTTCCAGCCATTATTATTACTTTGGTTTGTGAGATTTTTTTACAAATATTTTAAAATTGATTACGAATATTAATTATTTATTTTTTCAACCTGAAATATTATAATTTAAAGCTCACGACAACGCACATAAAATTGATTACAAATTTTAATTATTTATTTTTCCAACCTGAGATATTATAATTTAAAGCTCACGACAACGCAATTGCAATATTTTTATTGAGAAGGATTTACAATTGTTGTATTGAAGTTTCTGTGATCCATATCAAGTTTAAGAGAGATTCTTTTGGCGTAAATCACATCATGTTTCATTTGTCGACGCGTTTCGAATCAACGAGTGTGGTTCATCGTCAGGACAAGTTGAATGAACAGAGCAGGCTTTGCATGTTAAATAGAGCAGAACCTCCAACGGCTATAATCAGGTAACGACTATATTGATAACGAAGTTGTCTATAATGCGACTTTTTGGAGATTCCGGTGACGGAATCCGGCGGAAGAAATTGAGGTTAAATCTTGATTTGTTGCAGTTAAAATGGTTTTTTAACTGCATATTTGGATTCAGCACCCTGAAAAACCCTTGAGACGCTTTCATTGTGCAGAAACTAGCTATCAAACTTGCGATTCCAATAAATTCATGCCGGATTTCCACCGGAAAAACCCGCCGGAAAGGCTTTCAAAAAGTCGCGTTATAGACAACTACATTGATAACGGAGTTGTCTATAATGCGACTTTTTGGAGATTCCGGTGACGGAATCCGGCGGAAGAAATTGAGGTTAAATCTTGATTTGTTGCAGTTAAAATGGTTTTTTAACTGCATATTTGGATTCAGCACCCTGAAAAACCCCTAGATTTGACCGGTTAATTGGGTCATGATAATAACTATTATTTAATTAGATAAGTCACCCTAGTTAGTTATAAAAAGGACCATTTTTATACCCTCACCATTATACAAATGTATTAAAAATAAAATAATAACCTAATTTAATTTAATTCGATAGTTAGTTAAAAAAATTAGAGTAACTCAAAGTTGGTTAAAAAGTTATTAAATATATGAATAATATAGGAATATATAAATAGCTAGATATATTCTTATTAAAATATAAGTTAAAGGGTTGTTTTATATCCTTGTTATAAATGAATTATTAAAAACAATCAATTATGAACTAGATTAAATTTAAAATAATACTTATTTATCAAAGTTAAATAAATATAGAGTAACATAAAGGTATGATAAAGAGTAATTTAAATTATAATAATGATATTATAAATCTATATTAAAAATAATAATAATAATTTAAATTAATGGTAAGTGAATTAAATCTAAAAATTAGAGTCGTTAGCTATAGGAATATATAGTTATATTCATTGAAAAGGCACTGTTTTAAAACCTTTATTTATAAATGAATTATTAAAAACAATCAATTATGAATGGATTAAATTTAAAATAATACTTATTTATCAAAGTTAAATAAATAGAGTAATATAAGGTTATGATAAAGAGTAATTTAAATTATAATAATGATATTATAAAACTATATTAAAATAAAATAATTTAAATTAATGGTAAGTGAATTAAATCTAAAAATTAGAATCGTTAGATATAGGAATATATAGTTATATTTATTGAAAAGGGACTGTTTTAAACACTTATAAATAAAATAATTAAAAATAAATTAATTCTAATTTAATATTTAATATATAAATATTAAAGTAATTTAAGGGAAGAAAGAAAGCTCTAATAACTAAAATTTATTTTAAAAATTAAGGTTGATTTCAGGGTTAAAGTTATCATAGATTAATTTCTATGCCAACTAAATCAATCATAAAGAACAAAGACCACAAGAAACAGAAAACCAGGGGAAATTTTAAAAAGCAAAAAGAAAAAACCAGACAAAGGGAGGGGAAGACAGGAAGACAACGACTAGGAGGAGAGGGCTGGGACCCAGCAACTACTGATCTTCCAGCCATCCTCCCTATTGAGATTGTTCGGCCTTTTTTCAATCTCAAGCGCTTCCCTAAATTTTCGGTGATGGAATTGGGACACTCCAGCAATAACACTAGCCTCTTCGATGCAGACATGATGATTGGTTTTCTCCACATGCTCTGCTAACGCAGAAGACTTAGCCCTCCTATGCTTAAGGTCAGCTGCATGCTCACTAATCCTTTGATTAATGGAGCGACCAGCCTCACCAATATAGGGGGTCCCACATGAACAAGGAATAATATAAACCCCTTTCATGTCCTTGGGGTCGATAGGATCCTTCACCGATCTTAGGGACTTACGAATGGTGTTGAGAGGTCTAAAGGTCGAGGGGACATTATGCTTCTTAAGAATCCTCGCAATCCTATCCGTGGTCCCCTGAACAAATGGAAGGTGGACACCAGGAATCCGCTCCTTCTTATCCCTTTTAGTGAATGAAGTCTTAGTAGCTTTTAGGAAAGCCTTAACACTAAATAACTTATGAAAATAATACTTTTATTAAGAAGACTTTATGATAATCAAAAGACTAAGTTTTTTTTGGAATAACAAATGTGGACTTTAAGAGTAAAATTATTTGGGATAATTGTTACTTTTCTTTCGTATTTTAATTGAAATAATCTTCGTATTAAATAAAATTTATAAAATTTAAAATTTTATAATAAAAATAATATATCTGAACATTATTTTTAAACTTATTTTATTATAATTTAATTTATTTAAATATAAAATATAATATAATTTATCTAAATTTAAATTTATTATAATAAAATATTAGATAAAAGGGAAGAAGTTTAATTGAAAATGTCATTTTATAAAAGAAAAAGAAATATTATTATTTTTATTTTTAGGTGATTAACACATATTTGTTGCCTCTAATTTGTTTAAATTTGAATAATTTATCTAAATAAAATTATAATATACAATTTGTTTAAAATATAAGAAAATAAAAGATTGATATATTTAAATATTGAGAGAGTGTATGTTTTCACAATTATTTATGTTGGGAGAACTTTTCTGATGAAAATGTGTAGAGAAGATTTTACATCTTGTCCAACTTTTTGGGTGGACTCTCTCCACCCATCATTAGAGACTTACCACTCAAATTCTCAGTCCATGATGGGTGGAGAGTCCACGAGAAAAGTTGGACATGATATAAAATCCTCTACACATTCATGTGAAAAGTTCTCTCAATATTTAAATATTGCTTTTTTTAAATGGAAAAAATTATTAAATTTGGTAATTAATGTACTTAACTTGTTAGTAATTCATAAGATGGTAGATTTCCACTTTTTCCAAATGTTTTTGGGTCTTGGGTCATTACTCAATTTTCTATGTCCAAAGAATATGAACTCGTATCCAATCAAAAGTAGTTTTAAGTTTTACTAGAAAAATATGACACAATTATAGCCTAGATAACATCTACATGAAGGAGTCTTGGATGGGGTGATTTGTCCAAGACAAACGGAGGGGCATGATGCTACCATCCCACCAACTACAAGAAGTGGGATATGTGACATCACCACCCCCCATGACTTCACATTGCATATCACATCAGTCTTGAGTTTAATGGGCAATTACTTTGCCTCCATTGTGTCAGTCATGTCTCTCTAGCATATATTAATGTTCTCTCTCCCTTAGGACTTGCAGGGACACTTCTTAGTCAACTCCTCTTGTACTTGGCTACCTAATGCCATAAGAAAACCATATATCATGTTGCACATTACTTATATCTGGAGGTGGAAAATCATTATGACACATATAGCCATCTCCTAACGTATGAGGATGGAAGAATATGTTTTGCATGCTGAAGTTTATTGTAATCCTTGTTTATGGTGATAGGGACTAGCTTAACACCACCAAATTGGCTACAAGTATTTCAATGGGGTAAAGGAAGTTGTTTGGCTAGTTTGAGCCTTTATTATTTGTCACTGCATCCTTTCTAGTGGGGGAATTGGACTTTCCTACTAGTTCTATGTTGACAAGCTAGTCTCCATGTTTTATCTAGGCCTCTTTCTTTGTCATCATCGAATTCTCGCCTACTTTTATTACTAGCCCTCCTTTGATGACTCCTCTTTGTCATGAGCCTTCACTTCTCCACTAGTGCATTGACTCACCTTTCAATTTATCCAGCCTCATCTACTCCTATATTTCTCCCCCCACTGGCCTCTCCTTAATGGTTGTTAGCTCTTCATTGACCTTTCTCCCTGGTCATGAAAATTTTCCCTTTCTGGTGGCCACCATGTTGAGATAGTAGGCCTAAATATGTTGAGGTGCAGCATATTATCATGAGCTTGGAGGTTCTAAAGCCTAGCAACGAACAAAGAGCTTGGTTGCCTAGTACAGGGAATTCACTCCTCCAAGCATCTAGGAAGAAATCATCTAGGAAAAGCGAGACATAATGGATTAGTATCACTACTTAATAAACTCTAAGATGCTTGTACGGTAGCGGGTTGCGTATTGGCGACTCCCGAGGTCATTATAATCACTACATGCACACAATAGATTTCTACTTACATCTAAAATTATTGGTGGGTCGAGTGTTGATGGACAATACCACTTCCAAGGAGGAGATTCTCCTCCAACTAGATGACTTGCAAATGCTAATACGCACAATGGACAATAGTCTTAGGAAAATCGAAACCCACCTCTTCCTCCCCCCTAAAACTTGGTTATTCTCTAGGAGGTAATGAGGACCTTGTCCCTGTTGAAGCCTTAGATTCTGGAATATCCTTAATGTTTTATATTTCATCTGGTTTTTCACTCCTTAGTCTTAGTTTTTTGTTTTTCTATTAAAGAATAGCCTCAGAGGCCATGTATTTTAGACAAATTTGCTAGAATTTTGGTTTACTCTTAGTAAACTTTTTATATGGTTCCTGGTGAAATTGAAATTCTATGTCTAGTTTGGTTTCCCTAGTGGTAAGCCAAGACGTAAATCAAAGCATCTTGATGTATAACAATGATTTGAAGAAATAGAAAATTGTACTTCACAATAAAAAAGAAAAACATAAACATCAAAAACCAATATAATGTATTATCATGACTTAAGTTATAACTAAGAAGTATACTTATATTGCAATTTATTATGATTTGACTTATTTAAATATCAATTTGTTGGAATATTATAATATGTTATTTAGTAAATTAAAATGGATATATATATATATATATATGAGAGAAAATTAAACAAATACTAAAGAAGTAGTGATTTTGGAATGACACTTATTTCAAGATGAGGTAGTGCTTCTCAAAGTATAAAAATCATTATTTTGAAGTTTTGAGATTTTGCTTGTTTTTTACTTTTTCAATAGTAAGTCTTTATATGATTGGATGTAAGAAAATATCGAGTAGATATGTTAATATTACGGTTTCTAGGGTTGGTCTAATATTTATGGGGAAAATGATAAAATAAAAAGATAAATTCTTAAATGTATAGTTTGTTTTCACTAGAAATAGTAAATATACAGATCATTTTCTTTCTTTCTTTTTTAGGGAAAAAAATAATATTAACATATTATGTGTCTATGTGTAAGGTTGAGAGATGTTTTTTTAGTTGCAACACACACCTAATGTCTATAACACACTTTCGTCAAAAGCCCTCCTATCTATACATAGGCTATCTAACCACAACACACTTTCATCAAGATCCCTCCTAAAACATTGAACATTATACTTACTTTGAAACAGTGCTAAAAAAGAAAAGTGTGTATACTAGAACAATGATTTTTTTTTTTAGGGTCAATTTTGAACATGCTTTAAAAATGGCAGCGAGAACGAATTTTTTGTGCAAAAATTGTGCAAAAACCAGCCTAAAAATGAAAAGTGTTAATAATGGAACGATGGATTTTTTTTTAGGGTTAATTTTCAACATTTTAAAAAAATGCCAGTAAAACCGAATTTTTATGTGCAAAAATTGTGCAAAAAACACCCCCAAAACAAAAAGTGTTGATGCTCGAATAACACTTTTTTTTTGGGTAAATTTTCAACATTTTGAAATATTGGTGTAAAAGATTTTGTTATGACTCTGAAAAACATTAAAATTTCAAAAAAATAATGAAAACATAAAATTAAAAATAAAAACAAAAATAAAAACAATGAAAAAAATAAAAAATAAAAAATAAAAAAATACCAAAACGTAAATAAAAATATATATTAAAAACAAAACATAAAATAAAAAAAAAAAATCAATCATAAAAATGTAAAAAAAAAAACCAAAATTAACCTATAAAATATAAGAATTAAAAAATAAAAAATTAAAGAAATAAATAATAAGAAAAACATATTTTCAAAAAGATAACTTTTTTTTAATGTGGTAAACTATAAAAAAAATTGGAAAAATAAAAAAAACTATAAAATTAAGTAAAAATAGGAAATTTTTAAAAATCATTAAGAAAAACTAAAAAAATTAAAATAAATTAAAAACAAACTAGATTAAAAAAAATAGAAAAATAACAAAAAAAACGAAAAAAAAATAAAAAAAACTACAAAAATTCAGATTAAAAACATTTTCAAAAACCCTAAAAAACAAAAATATGCTGAAATTAAAAATAAAATAAAAACCCAAAACAATTAAAATTTAAAAAAAAATACATATTTTCAAATTAAACATCATTTTCAAAAAAACATTAAAATTAAAAAAAGCTAAATATATTTTTGATATTTTTTAAAATAACATTTAAAATATTTAAAATAGATATATTTTACAAATATATATAAAATTAAAAAAAAAAACATTTAAAATTAAAATGGAAATATATAGATATAGATATAGATATAGATATATATATATATATATATGAGGGAAAATTAAACAAATACTAAAGAAGTAGTGATTTTGGAATGACACTTATTTCAAGATGAGGTAGTGCTTCTCAAAGTATAAAAATTTTTATTTTGAAGTTTTGAGATTTTGCTTGTTTTTTACTTTTTCAATAGTAAGCCTTTATATGATTGGATGTAAGAAAATATTGAGTAGATATGTTAATATTACCGGTTCTAGGGTTGGTCTAATATTTATGGGGAAAATGATAAAATAAAAAGATAAATTCTTAAATGTATAGTTTGTTTTCACTCGAAATAGTAAATATACAGATCATTTTCTTTCTTTCTTTTTTAGGGAAAAAAATAATATTAACATATTATGTGTCTATGTGTAAGGTTGAGAGATGTTTTTTTTAGTTGCAACACACACCCAATGTCTATAACACACTTTCTTCAAAAGCCCTCCTATCTATACATAGGCTATCTAACCACAACACACTTTCATCAAGATCCCTCCTAAAACATTGAACATTATACTTTGTAAATGAACTAAGCACTACAATTCAACCAAGCCAATAACTCTCTCTAAAAGGTGATCATTGGAACAACACAATAAGGTTGTCACATTGAATGTATGAGGCCAAGGGATACCTTTTTCTCTCGCAATGGACACACCCATTGCCTACATAAACTATCTAGTCACATGCCACTCTAGTCATTGAGAGACTCTGTTGGGAGGAAAACATTGAACATAATACTTTGTGAATGGACCATGTGTTATAGCTTTGATAAAGTGAGCCAATGACTCCCTCTAAAAGGGGATCACCAGACTAACATGATTACGTTGTCACCTCCTTTGTATGAGGCCAAGGGACTCATAAACCTACTCAAACTATCTAGCCACACCCCAATTTGGTTAAGAGGCTTTCCTAGAAATAAAACACTGGACATGATACTTTGTGAATGGACAAAGCACTATAGCTCAACTAACTAAGCTATTGACTCTCTATAAAAGAGGATCATCATACTATCATGGTAAAGTTGTCACATCATATCTATAAAGCATACATATATGTTTCTAGTTGCAACTCACACACCCATATGTATAAAAGCTAATAAATATGTTTTCACTTGTATTTGTATAAGGCTAAAAAAATATGTTTTTGTTTGCAACTCACACACTCATATATAAAAAGCTAAGAAACAAGTTTTCACTTGCAATTCATCTCTAACTCGATGAGAGTAAACCATTAAACACAATACTTTATAAATAAGCCAATTAATATAACCTAATCAATTGACTCAACGATTCTTAACCAATTAAACAAACCATTCTTAACCAATTAAACGAACAATTCTTAGATAAACCAAAATAAATAAAATTTATAGACTAGAGAACTCTCTTTCTAAACCCATCCCAACTAAACCCATCTTTACTCAGAGATAACCCCACCACGTAAATAGAAAATTAAACATAATATACTTATTAGATTTTGCATAAATAGAAGTCCCATTCGATAATATTTCTCCTTGCCCTAATGAAGAATTACCTAGTCGTTTGCAATTAAATTCAGTGCGAATATAATAACATTGTCATGGGTTGTGAGTGCAGCGGGGACTGAAATTACTTGGAAATGAAGTCACGACAACAAGAAACTTTTAAAATTTATTTCATGGAAATTACAGACTATTAAAAGTCAAGTCATGGCAATTACAGACTAAGGGTGTTGTATAATTATTGTATGTTTTACTTTTAAAATTCAATTCATGGAAATTACAGACTTTTAAAAGTCCAGTCATGGCAATTACAGACTAAGGGTTTTGTATAATTATTCTATGTTTTAAAGCGTTTGTTGGAATTTTACATGGGTTTTAATTATATAATATTTAATTTTGAATAGATAAATAACTTTAGTATTTCGAAAAAGTTTTCGAGCATTTGAATGATATAGATTTCATAGGTCATATGTAATTCAACCAAATTTCTAACCAATTTGAAAAAAAAAAAACCATCCAACCTAAGACAGGGAGACTACGGCTATAACAAGTACAAACAATCCATTTTAACAAAATCTGAGTGTGGCTCGTGTTATCACTCTAAAAATCTTTGTCTCTAAGCTTTGGAAAGTTGCCTTGTTTCTAGTCATAGTCTTATAAGTTTTGAGTCATCTCATCTCAATTAGTGTCATTCTCATCTACAAACCCTTCTTCTAGTCATGGTGTTAAAGGGTCTCTAGGTCATTTCATGCTTTTAGAGTCTAAGTCATAGGGTTAGAGTCTCATTTCCATCATCAAATAAAGCTCAACAACCTTGTTTTACACTTTATGGATCTCATATCATGTTTTGAAAGTTGTGTTTAGCCATTTTGAAATTTTTTTGAAACTTGCTATGAATCCACGTTTTCGTAACGCAGATAGTGTAAAAAACTAGTTTTGCGCTACGAAATCACTGAACTAGGAGTTTTCGTACCCCTGAAGCAGCCTGTTTCAGCAGAAAAACTGTTTTTACTAGTCAACTTCCAGAAATTTTCCTAAGCAGCTGAAAACTAAATTTTGAAAACTGAAAGAGGATTTTCTTCCTAACATACTGAAATACAAAAACCTCTTTCAGTTTCTTCAAATTCGTTCTGAGGTGGGAGGAATTTTTGTTTAAACTTGCGCTACGAAACTGCTGAAAGTCAAGCTTGGTCTTCTAGTTTTAGCAGTCTTTTTCAAGATCCGTTTCTGGTCACATGAAAAGGTATTTTGGAATTATGAAGGAGGTTTCTCTTCATAAACTCTCCAGATATAATAACCTATCTCACTTTCTTCATAAGTGTTTTCAGTTGGGAGATAATAATATTTCTTTGAGACTCTAATTTCAGAGAACGGATTTTTCCTGTTTGACACATGTTTTTCAAGGACAGATTCTGGACAGCTAGAGAAGTGTTTTAAAAAACCAAGAGAGGTTTTTGTTTTAGACGGCATGGACTACAAAAACCTCCTTCAGTTTCATAAAATATGCTATGAGTGAGAAGATAAGGGCTCTGTCCCACGTGCCATTTTCAAGGATCCTAAGTCTAAAAATAGGGAAACATGTTCCCTAATTTCTAGGGTTTGTCATCAGCAGTGAGGTGACAACATGGGAAGCTTCATCAAATTCGACTTCATGAGGTTGCAGCTGTCAAAGAATGCATTTAAATGTTTAGATAAGGTTGTTGTAATCATAATGAGTTACACTCCTAGTTGTATTAGGTCTCTAGGACTGCTAGTTAGTTGTCAAATGCATTTAAAGGTTTGTTTTATGGTTAGAATAGGTGTCACTGATGGAAAATTCGAATTCTCTTGATGAGGGATGATGAAATCCTAATTGTAAAAGCTATATATGAAGCAAGAGGTTGAATTAGAAAAAGGTGGAAGACTTTTTGGCCTAGCTACTGCTTTATGCTATGACCTATAATCAGTAATGCAGAGAGGTTTTTCTGAACAGATCTGAGTTCTCATGGGGTTAATGTTGTCTTGATTTATATGTTACTTTGAGTCATTTGCAGTAGATATCATTGCTATTACTTAGAATTCACAACTATGTGCTCTGACTTCTTTTAGAAATGAGATGACTGTGTCTTTTTGCAGTTTGTGAGTAAACAATCTTTGAACTACTAGCAGCAAGTTTCATTACCATTACTCAGATTTCATAACCCTATTCTCTGACTTCCTTTAGTAATGGAATTGTTGTGTTTATGCAGTAGATCTCATTGCTATTACTCAGAATTCATAACTATGTGCTCCGACTTCCTTTAGAAATGAGATGACTGTATCTTCTACATTTTGTTAGTAAACTATCTTTGAACTACTAGCAGTAAGTTTCGTTACTATTACTCAGAATTCATAACCCTATGCTCTGACTTCCTTTAGTAATGGAATTATTGTGATGACCTATTTCCTTGAGTGAATTATCTTTGTTTGAAAACCCCATTTTCCTCAGCTTTCATGTCAAGAAACCTTGCCACTGAATTTATTGACTTGTTGACTCCATAGCCCAATGGTAGCAAGCCTTCATCTTTTCAACCTACAAACACACAAAACCAAGATAGAGTTAGCCATCTATATTATCATCAATCAATATCATTAATCCTTTGAGAGAGCCCTCTTAGGCTAAGGAGGCTAAGCCTTAGCTAAAAGATTGGTTTGAAACAGTTACTCAAGGTCTACCTGATCAGCAGCCTTCGGGGGTTGATTTTGAGATAACATTTTGGTGCGTCTGCCGGGAGCCTGAAGTCTATTCATTCCCGAAATCAAGAAGCTGAACTTCTGAAGGTAGCAGGAGCTAAGACATCTTTTTGAGGCTGCAAAACTACCTTGGCGACTCCCCACATCAAATAACAAATTGGAAGGTGACTCCACTGCTAGAAGATCAGTAGCTTGATGAAGTTTCAAAATGAATTCCATTGCAAGAATGAATGCCAAGTATGCCCCTATGAATCAGTCTCATATCCCCGGTTTTCCAAATCCTATGCCAAAGGTTGATTGGTTAGATGATATTCCAATATTCAAAGATGAAAAGAAAGACAATGTTGCTCTTCATTTGGTTAGGTTTCATATGCATGTACACAGTCTTAAGGTTCAGTTCCCTGAAGATTGTCTCATGAGGATGTTTATGACCACTTTAGAAGGAAAAGCATGGTCTTGGTATAAAAGCTTGGAAAATGGTTCATTATATTCTCTTGCTGATTTCCATGATGTATTCTATGACATGTATAAAGAGTGTCATCCCTCCTTATTGCTGGTCAAAGATTGTTGTAAACATTCTACGAGTTTTATTCAATATTTGGAGGATTGTTATGATGATGATGAGTTTATGGATGAAGAAATTTTAGAGGCTCTTCATAACAATACATTTCAACACCAAGAAGAAAGTATAACATCCCATGAAATGCAGCATGAAAATCAGCAGGGGTTTACTTATGAAAATCATATTACATCCTCCGAGATTGATGTAGAGATGCAGCAAACTTGCCAGTCTTTTGATCATAAAGAGTATGAAAATGATTACAAACACCAAGAAGAAATGCTGGAAGAAATTTTTTATAACCCTCAGGCAGAGGAAAAGGTTGTTCATTTTTGTAATTCCTTGCAGTAGCTTACATCAAAGAATGATCATAATAATGAGGAAAATTACATTGTTTGTGGGAATCATTCAGAAAAGCAGTTGGATAGCATATCAAATAAATGTTGTGTAGCTGAGGATCAGTTGTTTGAAGATATAGAATGTTATGATGATCATCAAACTAATCATGTATTTTTTGACCCTATAGCTGATTACATGGAAAAGATTTATTGTTCAGGCTTTCAGTTATATTTTCATCTTGAAGAACAGTTACACCTCATGTTGCCTTGGATATTTTAGTATCTGGTTTATTTTTGCTTCAAGCACAGTCAAGAGATTCAAGTGTTAGATCAGATCGATGATTGGCTTCATTGGAAGTTTCATGTTCCTTGAGCTACAAGTGGAGATTGCAGCTGATAGGGTAGGTAGGAATGTGCAAATAAGCTCAGGGTAGGTTGATTGAGCATCTGTTTCATTAGGTGCAGTTTGAATTCTTCGTTCAGAAATCATTAAAGGCTTGAGGAGCAAATTGGGCAGAAGTTCAGAGTTTTATTCTAGAGGATGGATAGTGGCACTGGAGCTACAAGTTCTTAGTATACCACAAGGGCACACTATCCTTAGTGGAGCCACTGTTATCACCCTAAAAATCTTTGTCTCTAAGCTTTGGAAAGTTTCCTTGTTTCTAGTCATAGTCTTATAAGTTTTGAGTCATCTCATCTCAATTAGTGTCATTCTCATCTACAAACCCTTCTTCTAGTCATGGTGTTAAAGGGTCTCTAGGTCATTTCATGCTTTTAGAGTCTAAGTCATAGGGTTAGAGTCTCATTTCCATCATCAAATAAAGCTCAACAACCTTGTTTTACACTTTATGGATCTCATATCATGTTTTGAAAGTCATGTGTTTAGCCATTTTGAAATTTTTTTGAAACTTGCTATGAATCCACATTTTCGTAGTGCAGACAATGTAAAAAACTAGTTTTGCGCTACGAAATCACTGAACTAGGAGTTTTCGTAGCACGCTACGAAATCACTGAACTAGGAGTTTTCGTAGCACGCTACGAAACCCCTGAAGCAGCCTGTTTCAGTAGAAAAACTGTTTTTACTAGTCAACTTCCAGAAGGTTTCCTGAGCAGCTGAAAACTAAATTTTGAAAACTGAAATAGGCTTTTCTTACTAACATACTAAAATAAAAAAACCTCTTTCATTTTCTTCAAATTCGTTCTGAGGTGGGAGGAATTTATGGTTAAAATTGCGCTACGAAACTACTGAAAGTCAAGCTTGGTCTTCTGGTTTTAGCAGTCTTTTTCAAGATCCGTTTCTGGTCACATGAAAAGGTATTTTGGAATTATGAAGGAGGTTTCTCTTCATAAACTCTCCAGATATAATAACCTATCTCACTTTCTTCATAAGTGTTTTCAGTTGGGAGATAATAAGATTTCTTTGAGACTCTAATTTCAGAGAACAGATTTTTCCTGTTTGACACGTGTTTTTCAAGGACAGATTCTGGACAGCTGGAGAAGTGTTTTAAAAAACCAAGAGAGGTTTTTGTTTTAGACAGCATGGACTAAAAAAAACTCCTTCAGTTTCGTAAAATATGCTATGAGTGAGAAGATAAGGGCTCTGTCCCACGTGCCATTTTCAAGGATCCTAAGCCTAAAAACAGTGAAACATGTTCCCTAATTTCGAGGGTTTGTCATCAGCAGTCAGGTGACAACGTGGGAGGCTTCATCAAATTCGACTTCATGAGGTTGCAGCTGTCAAAGAATGCATTTAAATGTTTAGATAAGGTTGTTGTAATCATAATAAGGAGTTACACTCCTAGTTGTATTAGGTCTCTAGCACTGCTAGTTAGCTGTCAAATGCATTTAAAAGTTTGTTTTATGGTTAGAATAGGTGTCACTGATGGAAAATTCGAATTCTCTTGATGAGGGATGATGGAATCCTAATTGTAAATTCTATATATGAAGCAAGAGGTTGAATTAGAAAAAGGTGGAAGACTTTTTGGCCTAGCTAATGCTTTATGCTATGACCTATAATTAGTAATGCAGAGAGGTTTTTCTGAATAGATCTGAGTTCTCATGGGGTTAATGTTGTCTTGATTTATATGTTACTTTGAGTCATTTGCAGTAGATCTCATTGCTATTACTTAGAATTCACAACTATGTGCTCTGACTTCTTTTAGAAATGAGATGACTGTGTCTTTTTGCAGTTTGTGAGTAAACAATCTTTGAACTACTAGCAGCAAGTTTCATTACCATTACTCAGATTTCATAACCCTATTCTCTGACTTCCTTTAGTAATGGAATTGTTGTGTTTATGCAGTAGATCTCATTGATATTACTCAGAATTCATAACTATGTGCTTTGACTTCCTTTAGAAATGAGATGATTGTATCTTCTACATTTTGTTAGTAAACTATCTTTGGACTACTAGCAGTAAGTTTCGTTACTATTACTCAGAATTCATAACCCTATGCTCTGAATTCCTTTAGTAATGGAATTATTGTGATGACCTATTTCCTTGAGTGAATTATATTTGTTTGAAAACTCCATTTTCCTCAGCTTTCATGTCAAGAAACCTTGCCACTGAATTTATTGACTTGTTGACTCCATAGCCCAATGGTAGCAAGCCTTCATCTTTTCAACCTACAAACACACAAAACCAAGATAGAGTTAGCCATCTATATTATCATCAATCAATATCATTAATCCTTCGAGAGAGCCCTCTCAGGCTGAGGAGGCTAAGCCTTAGCTAAAAGATTGGTTTGAAATAGTTACTCAAAGTCTACCTGATCAGCAGCCTTCAGGGGTTGATTTCGAGATAACAGCTCGAAAAATTAGGCGAGCACCTGGTTCTTTTCTCAGTAATGAGTCTATTGGTGGTGACAAATTATTATGCACTGTGACTTGTGATTTAATATTCTGTCATCGTCTGTTTCTTTTCAAAGTTTGAATTAGCATATACTTCCTATTTCTCCTATAAATAGATGCAGAAATTCCAACTAATGTGTGTGATTTTCTGACCTTTCGTCGCTGTTTTACTTGCAGAGATTATTGTATCGCAATGGGCAGCGGGAGATGGAGATATGTTATGTTCCTTCTCCTTTCCTTAGAACGCCACCTCTATTCTTCTTCTATTTGATTGTATTTGTCATTCCTTTTGGCTTTTCCACACCTCAACTATCTAATCATACTCATCCTTATCTCTTCAATGCTTCTGATCATGAGGCTCTTCTCGGATTCATGTCTGCGGTGACTACCAATTATCCATCCCAATCATTGCGCACTGTTTGGAAACCCAATGTTTCCTTCTGCGAGTGGAAAGGAGTCATTTGCAGTCCACGCACACAACGAGTGCTTTCGCTCAGAGTACACAGCATGGGATTACAAGGTACAATCCCTCCTCTTCTCGCTAATCTCTCGTTTCTTAGAATGCTCGACCTTCGAAATAACAGTTTTCATGGCTACATTCCCTATCAACTGGGAAGT
The DNA here is from genome assembly GCA_031772625.1 of Pinus tabuliformis. NCBI lineage: Eukaryota > Viridiplantae > Streptophyta > Pinopsida > Pinales > Pinaceae > Pinus > Pinus tabuliformis. The sequence goes on along the minus strand of CM062805.1, from coordinate 918,484,656 downwards.
CTTTTTCACTTAAAGATGCTTCTCCTGTCTTGGAATCAACTCGAAGGTTCTATTCCGCCCACTCTTGGTGGGTGCCGAAGTCTACAGAACTTGTCTATGCCCTATAACAATTTGAGAGGAAACATTCTGTCCCAACTGTGTGCTCTCCCCAACTTACAATATATTCACTTAGGATTTAACAATTTGTCGGGTACAATTCCCGCTTGCTTGGGCAACTTATCCTCTTTGGACTACATCAAATTGAATAGAAACCACCTTCGTGGCCGCATTCCTTCTGAATTAGGTCTCCTAAGTCGAGTCGGTGTCATCAATATGTGGAACAACAGTCTGACAAGTCAAATTCCTTCCTCCTTTTCAAACTGCTCAAGTCTCCTTCAATTCACTCTAGCTGACAACCAATTAACTGGACACATTCCAGCTGATTTATGTAGCGAGAACACTCAGTTGACTGGACTATATCTGTTTGGTAATCAGTTGAGTGGCAGCATTCATGCTTCCCTCTTCAATTGCACGAAGCTTCGAGTGATTGAATTAGGGAGAAACCAGCTCAGCGGAGTAGTGCCCATGGAAATAGGTAAGTTGACTCAACTCGAGCACCTTTACTTACAAAATATTCAATTGATTAGCGGTAGCACATCAAGCTTGCCCATTCTTACTTCTCTTAGTAACTGTTCCACCCTGCAAGCAATAGCGTTATCCCATAATCGTCTCAGGGGACGTTTGCCGTCTTCTATTGATCACCTGTCTAAAAAAATGGATGTCATATACTTGGGCAACAATGAATTGGCTGGAGAAATACCTCCACAGATTGGAAGCCTAACTGGTTTAACATTGCTTGATTTAGACGAGAATTCTTTTACAGGAAGAATCCCTTCTTCACTTAAAAGGCTTCAAAAGATGGAGAGGTTATTTTTAGGATCTAACAATTTACAAGGAACCATCCCAATGGAAATTGGGCAAATCGGAAGTTTAGGGCTCCTAGATCTCCATGGAAATAATCTCTCGAGAAGAATCCCCAATTCTCTTGACCGCCTCTTGCAGCTAAGATATCTAAATCTCAATCAAAATCAATTATCAGGTAATATACCAGCAAGCTTAGGTAATTGTGTGAACTTGGAGCTGCTAGACCTATCATACAACAGTCTCAATGAGTACATACCTCCAGAGATTTCCGGTCTTGCAAATTTAGTTTTCTATTTCAATCTTTCAAATAATTTCTTACAAGGTCCCCTGCCTTCAGAACTAAGCAAGATGATTATGGTCCAAGCTATAGATATTTCTACAAATCAGTTAACTGGTGAGATTCCAAACTCACTTGGAGGCTGCAAAGCATTGAATTACCTTAATCTTTCATGCAATGCACTTGAAGGTACAATTCCAGAACCACTGTGAGAACTTCAAAATCTTCAAGACATGGATTTCTCTACCAACCATTTGTCAGGCGGAATACCCATGTCATTGGAAAATCTCAAAATGCTCCAGCACTTGAATTTCTCTTTCAACAAGTTTTCAGGAGAAGTCCCTCAAGGTGGTGTTTTCAAAAATCTTGGTGCCACTGCTTTTATAGGAAATCTCGGTCTGTGTGGGAAATTGGCTAAGTTTGCCACCATGCTCTACTATCAAACATAAAAGGCATTCAGAGCTGAAAAGACTTATCATATCCGCTGTCATAGTTACAATAATTGTTGTGTGGTGTTTGTTTCTGGGTATCCTATGGAGATCAAGAAAGAGCAATAAAGTGGGTACCGAAGTATTTCATATGGAGAGCTCATCATTCCATGACATGTATTGAGTGAGGCCAACTTGTTGTATGGTGTTTATTTTTGGGTATTCTATGGAGATCAAGAAATCACAAGAAAGTGGGTACCGAAGTATTTCATATGGAGTGCTCATCACTCTATGACAGGTACTCAGTAAGGCAAACTTGTAAAGAGTTGGTAGTTTTAGTAAAGTGTACAAAGAAGTTAGAAACAGTGCCACAAACAATTGTTGTTGTCAAGCTTATGAATTTGAAGAATGAGGGGCCTCACGAGACTTTTGGCGAATACTACAATGTTTTGAAATGACTCCTAATACCAGAACCTTATTTGAATCGCAATCTTTTCTTGAGATCTCCAAATCAAATATTTGAAATTTCCTAAAATTGGTTATATCTTGATGGTGAGAAAGTGGATTGAGTTTATAACAGTAGACATTGCCTAAGGCATAACAGGGTATAATGGGGTATAATGTGTCTCTATCACCGTTTCTTTTTGCAAATGATTCACTGGTGTTTAAAACCAATGAGAAAGATATGAGAGCATACTTAATGTATTTTGGCATTGCTATGATATTTGTTTTGTAAATTTTGAACATTTAGTGTTCATTTCCAATACGCAAGGCTGCATTCCTCCAACTATTGTTATTTGTTAGATATTAGATAGTATATAAGTGATATCAACTGTTTCTTATTTTGTTGAAAATTGTGAATAAAAAATCTTATTATGATTATCTCTAAATGCAGAATATGGACAGAGTGAGTGTGCGACAACAACTATGAAATGATTTTATTGGTGATGTCAATTAGAAAGAAACCTACCTATAACATGTTTCTGAAATAATTAAGCTTGTAAAAATAAAAATAAAAATCCAAACAGAAAGATACAAGTTTGTTAACAAGAATTAGTGTGATAAACATTATGAAAGGAGATAAGGTGACTTTGTTTTGTTGCTCGCAATCAGAGTCTTCATGGTTCAGGACAAAGGCCGCTTCTTCAAGTTCTAAGAGAGAAAAAGTTGTATGACTAAGTTAAGGTATTTGAATTCTAACATATTTTTCATTTGCATTCTCTCTGATACTAGCATTCTACAGCTACAGAGAATGGTATTGTTTCTTTTTAAATGCATATTCAACCTTGAAATGGTATGCTCCATAACTTCCTACATGCATACTCATCTTCAAAAGCTGGAAACTATAAGTTTGAAACCTTTAAAGAATTTCCCTAAAAGCTCACTGTGGAGTAAGGCAGAAAAATGACTTTATCGGTAATTGTCATGCATCTTTATCTACTCTGCTCAAGCTGAACTTCCATTCATTCTGTATACAAGAAGTAATTTGTGAAGGCTCATTTTATTCATGATTAGTTTTTCTCCTTACACGAGAAACATAATATACATTTCGGGCTGTCAAATATATTTTTGGAATCGGAAGTATGCGAGAATGTCAGTGGCTCTGAAGACTAAAAAGTATTGTAATGAAAACATGAAGTCATTTGGTCCTACCTCCCAGAAATAGTTCTATTGCCAGGACCTTGAAATTTAACCAGAGTTTTTCTGATAATGTCGAGTAGGATTTTAAAGAGCAATATTCAGACCTTGATCCAAATCGGATCCATAAACGACTGTCAAAGAACCTTGACTATATTGGGACGAAACAAATCTCTAAAGAATCCAAAACAGCAATCGAAAACACCCTGAACCAGTGGCAATGGCAGCCAGCATGGAGCGACGAGGACCTCGGTCAAAGCGCGCTGACCGAGGCCCATGGAGACTGTGCAGGAGGTTAAAGTAGCCACTGGGAGCCTCGGATCGGGAAAAGGAGGCATTTCTCCTAAAAATGGCATAAAAGGCATTATAAAGGAAAAATCACATCGCAAAAGGTTCAAAGAGCGGACTTAAGGCCAGGGTGGAAGGACCCCCGATCAGTGATCTCCGACTCACCGCATCGGAGGCAAGCATGTATGCGATATCGGGACCCCAGACTTGGCGATTGAGATAATGCGATTATGCGATTGCGATAATCGGCGATTGGAGCGATCGACAAATCGGCAGATTGGTGGTCGACATGGCCAAAGGAAGGAACCCCCGGGGCCGTTGCAATTGCAATATGACGATAGCGATATGCCGATATTGACGGTCGGCTATCGGGCGATCGGTGATCCCCGATACAAAGGGTCGTTGGGCACACGACTTGAGATAACCCGATAAGGGCGGACCCGATGGGTTTATAGGGGTGATTTCATAGAATTTGAAGTTCGGATTTCACACCCGATAGAGTATTTTCGGTAAAACTCTGTGTATTGGAATTTTGTTCCATTTTCGGGTTTTGCCTGAAGGAAGGCCCCGATTCCTTTCTAACTGCCCTGATCATTGTGCCATGCTACAAGCGGACGTTTTATAGACAATGATGTGTTTGTAATGCAAAGAGAGCCACAGAGCCACTGAACCAGATGGCTAGTCAAAGAGATAAGGAGCAGAAAAGCCGCAAAGTTGCAGAAGGTGAATCGATAGAGGCAGAAGAGGAACCGAGCGGGCATGGGTTCGAATGAAAAAAAGCCATGAATAGAGACAAAATACACAGTCAATTGGGAGGAAGTCCGGGAGACGAGGGAGAAAGGACCAGAATCCCGAGAGGAGGACGAAATACAGAGAAAACGCAGTGAAGCAAGAGAAAAGCAGGACAAGACAGAGGGCCGAGCTGACCAGTGACAACATCGAGCACCAAAGCTTGAAGATTCAAGCCATCCCATAGCGGAATCTGTCTGGATTGAGTATCACATTTGGATCTGTCAATTGTAGACCCGAAGGTCACAGAACTGGTAGGAAGAAGAAGAGTCTGTGCACTCCAGTGGCTTGGGAAATACAAGAACCACCCTGCCAAGCAAAACCTGCTTCAGGAGAACTCAAATTGAGTCCCTGCATTTTAATTCTCTGCTAAAGGCACAATAAAACTAGGCCACCACTGAAAGCTGGACCGGAGACGTAGCCCTGGAGAATAGGGTGAACTCCTTATTAAAATTGCCTGTGTCTTTGTGGTTGCTTACTGTATTTCTCTATTGTCTTTTTGCTTAAATGTCTGTGTATTGGAAATCTGATCGATCCGTTGCTCAAATAACACAAAACACATACCAGCACATGAGTCTGTAATACCTTTTGTTTAATAAATATTCATCTGATGTCACTCATAGGGTGAATATCAGATCAAGTGGTATCATAGCTTTAGGTTGTAAGGTTAGACAAGCTTGTGTTGGTTTAGTTGTGAATGCTCACTAGATCAAAGCTCAAATTAGGAGGAGAGTTGGTGGAAACTAATCGTGAAATTGGGAGAGTCTATTCTCGGAAGACAATGTCAGAGGAGGGTTCTATAGGGACAGACCCTCAATTCATAGAAAGTTTCCTAGCTATAAAGTCTATGGTAGAAGAAATGTATAGGGAATTTAGAAAGCGTAAGGATGAAGATTCATCAGGCTCTAAACAAGATAAAGAAGAAGATGAATCTCATTCCCATGACCACTCAAAAGGAAAGGGGAAAGAAGAAAGCTTTCCTACACCTCCTAATAGCCATGTGCATAATAAGAAAGCATCTTTGATTAAACTTAATGTTAAATTTGATTTGCCTATATATGATGGAGAGCTAAATGCTGAAAAGTTGGACAATTGGATTAGACAAATTGATTTGTATTGCAGAGTACTGAACATAGACTCAGACAAGAATAAGATTCAGCTGGCAAGCCTACGCTTAGGAGGCACTGCCTTGGTTTGGTGGGAAGGCAGAACCCAAGTTGATATGAAAAAGCATGGTAAGACCATCTCTGTCTGGAGTGAATTTGTTGCTGCGATCAAAAAGCAGTTCTATCCATTGGCCTACATGCAACAAGCCATGATGAATTGGCAAAGTCTTCGGCAGTTGAAAGGGAAAAGTGTGCAAGGGTATACTCAAGAGTTCAGAAAGAGAGCATTGATGTTGGGTATCTCATTAGACTCACCAGAAACTCTTTTAAAGTACATTGGTGGTCTACACAGCTACATGAGGCATACCATCCTCATGTTTAATCCCACTAGTATAGATGAGGTATCTGTACAAGCTACTCATCTAGAAGCTAGAGGAAAGAATGGAAATCCAGAAGTTGGGGGACCATCCCAACCCACTGTAAGCAAAAGCAAGGAGAAAAGAAAGCAGAAGTGGAAAGCAAGGAAGGCTAACACTGCACAAAAAGGAAAAGCTTCATGCACTCACTGTAAAAAGGAGGGGCATGATGATGAGCATTGTTGGATTCTGCATCCAGAGCTGAGACCTAAGAAGTCCGAGGGCAAGAAGAAGAAGACTGCTGCAGCTATTCAGAAAGATTTGGGATCAGACTCGGGAGATGAAACAATCATTGCAGCCACAGGTATAAAAGGTAAGAATTCTGAAGCATCTACTAGTAATTCTGCTCAATCTGTTATTGATGAAGAATATGAGAGAAAAAGACATGAGCTTTTCCATATTTGAGTTGTTTCCAAAAATCAAAAGATTGATACTTTGTTTGATAGTGGCTCACAAGTAAATCTAATTTCTTAAGCAATTGTAAAGAAATTGGGATTAGCAACTACACCTCACAAGAAACCATACCCATTAGGTTGGTTGAATGATAAAGCACAACTACAAGTGACTAGACAGTGCAAACTCAAGTTTTCTTTTGGGTCAGCATTTGTAGATGAGGTTGAGTTAGATGTAATTCCTTTGGATATATGTGGAATTGTTTTAGGAAGCCCTTATTTGTATGATAGAAAGGCTATTTTATATAGAGCTGAGAACAAGTATCTACTTGTTAAAGATGGAATCAAATACTTTGTAAGAGCTCATAAGCTCAAGAATAATTATACTCTCATAAACTCAGGGCAGATGAAAAGAATGATAAATTCATGCAAACAGTTCTTACTGATGGTTGTAAAGGAAAAGACACCTGATAAAACCAATGTATTTGAGGGCTGTAATGCTGATCAGCAAGCTGATATAGAAAAGATTGTTTCAGAGTATGATGTCTTATTTCAAGAACCTAAAGGTCTGCCACCCAAAAAGGGAATAGTACATGATATTATTTTGTAGCAAGATGTTCCTTTGCCTAACATTGGGATGTACAGGTTGTCTGCTTTAGAGAATGCTGAAATCAAGAAGCAGGTGCAAGAGTTGCTCGAGAAAGGGTTCATCAGGCCTAGCACATCACCATGTGGGTCACCAATCGTTTTGGTGAGAAAGAAAGATGGCTCGTGGAGAATGTGCATTGATTACCGAGCACTGAATAAGATAACAATCAAAAATCGTTATCCCCTTCCTCGCATAGACGATATTTTAGATTAATTGAAGGAAGCTGTTTATTTCACCAAGCTGAATTTGCACAGTGGATACCATCAGGTCAGAGTTGCAGAGCAAGATGCATGGAATACTGCTTTCAAAACAAAGCAGGGATTGTATGAATGGCTGGTTATGCCTTTTGGCCTAACTAATGCTCCTGCTACTTTCATGAGATTAATGAATGATGTACTCAGACCTTTTCTTGATGATTTTGTTATTGTGTATCTGGATGACATTCTGATTTTTAGTAAAACGTGGGAATAACATTTAAAGCATGTTAAGCAGACATTAGATGTTTTGAAAAGAGAAAAACTTTATGTTAAACTCTCCAAATGTGAATTTGGCAAAACTTCTCTAAATAATTTGGGTCACATAGTAGGGGGAGGTGAATTGAAAATAGATCCCTCTAAAGTGGCAGTCATTGTAAACTGGCCTAAACCCAAGTCTGCTACAGAAGTGAGAAGCTTCTTAGGAGCAGCACAGTATTGGAGGAAGTTCATTTCAATTTTTTCCTCAATTGCAACTCCCTTACATGCTTTGACAGGATTGAACAAGGTGTTTCAGTGGGGAGGCAAACAGCAGAAAGCCTTCGACACCTTGAAAGAAAAGATTAGTACAGCACCTGTACTAGCACTGCGAGATGTACAAAGACCATTTGAGATCCAAACTGATGCCAGTGACTATTCCATGGGAGCAGTGTTGACACAGCACGGTAAACCCATATGTTATCATTCTGAGACTTTTAATCCTGCAGTAGTTAACTATCCTACCTATGATAAAGAATTGTATGCATTAGTTCAAAGTGTGAAAAAGTGGAAACATTACTTAATGGGCAAAGAAACAGTAATACATACTGATCATCAGCCACTTCAATACCTACACTCCCAAACTAAGTTGCAGCAATCAAGACACTACAGATGGATGGGTTTTCTACAACAGTTTCATTTAGTCATCAGATATAAAAAGGGAATACATAACAAGGTTGCAGACATGTTATCTAGACCCATTATAAATGCATCTACCATACTTAAGCATAATTCTGTGCTGCATGAAAGCTACATAGAATAGTATGCTCAGGACATGGAATTTAAAGATGTATATGCAGCTTTGAGTCAAGGCAAAAGAATAGAAGAATTGGACTATCACGTGAAGGACTGACTCATATCATTGTGGGAAACTCTGCATTCCACAAACTGAGAGAGCAAAGATAATTAGGGAAGCACACACTTCTCTGATATCAAGTCACTTTGGGGTAAGTAAAACAGTTTCACAGCTGCAGAGGTTCTACTATTGGCCAAGAATGAGTGAGACAGTTTCTAGATATGTAAAGGGATGTGCTATGTGTGCTAAAAGCAAGCCTAGCAATAGGAAACTAGGCTTGTACACTCCATTGCCAGTTCCTTCTCACCCTTGGGAAAGAATTTCCATGGATTTTGTTTGAGGACTGCTTAAATCTAGGAAAGGTCATGATTATCTATATGTTGTTGTGGATAGGTTCAACAAAATGTGTATTTTTATACCCTGTAGTAAACAGATTACAGCTGAACAAACTACAAAATTATTCTTTGAATATGTATGGATTCATTTTGGATTACCCACTTCTATAGTATCTGGTCGAGACACCCGATTTGTGGGGAAGTTTTGGTCAAGTCTGTGGGAACTAATGGACACCAAATTATGGAAAAGCACAGCTTTTCATCCACAAACAGATGGCCAAACAGAAGTAGTTAACAGGACGGTGATCCAGTTATTGAGAGGATATTACAGCAAACACCCTAAGCTTTGGGATGAGCACTTGTGCTATGTGCAACATGCTTACAATAGAGCCAAACACTCTTCTACACAGAGATCTCCTTTTGAGACCTGTTTTGGTTTCATACCAAGGTCTCCTTTGGATTTTGTATTTGGTAAAGATACCATGGTTGATAAACACAGTGATGTGGACAAGGCAACTAGGTTCATTGAACAGATCCAGGAGATCCACCAGGCAGTACAGGAACAACTGGAAAAGAGCTAGGCCAAGTACAAGGCTAGGCATGATAAGCATCGGATGGAGCATAGTTTTCAAGTTGGAGACCAAGTCTGGCTGTATATCAGCAAGGACAAGATGCAAGGTGAAGGTAAAAAGCTAAAACCTATCAGGTATGGACCCTTCAGGATACTTGAGAAGATTGGTGAAAATGCTTTTCGCCTTGATCTACCAGCTTACATGCACATCTACTCAGTCGTGAACGCAGATTGCTTGAGGTTGTTTGAACCTTCAATGATTGAGGACCCTGAAGAGCAGAGTCAATTACCTTCTGTTGATGACCTGCTACCTGAATATCTTAGTGAATTACGGGAAGACACAGTGCTGGACAGGAAGGTAAGGACGACGTGCAGTGGACAAGTGGAATACCTCAGGATTGGGCTTAAAGGTTCGAAGCCAAGCAGTGCGAAGTGGATTGAGATTGGACAAGTGAGATAGCAGTTTCCTCACTTAGTTGATGCTTGAAGAAAACCAACTTTTGGTGGTCCAAAAGCTTTTTCAGTGGGAAGGCCGTGATCCGAATCGGATCCATAAACGACTGTCAAAGAACCTTGACTATATCGGGATGAAACAAATCTCTAAAGAATCCAAAACAGCAATTGAAAACACCCTGAACTAGTGGCAATGGCAGCCAGCGTGGAGTGACGAGGACCTCGGTCAAAGCGCGCTGACCGAGGCCCATGGAGACTGTGTAGGAGGTCAAAGTAGCCCCTGGGAGCCCCGGATCGGGAAAAGGAGGCATTTCTCCTAAAAATGGCATAAAAGGCCTTATAAAGGAAAAATTGCATCGCAAAAGGTTCAAAGAGCGGACTTAAGGCCAGGGTGGAAGGACCCCCGATCAGTGATCTCTGACTCATCGCATCAGAGGCAAGCATGTATGCGATATCGAGACCCTAGACTTGGCGGTTGAGATAATGCGATTGCGATAATCGGCGATTGGAGCGATCGATAGATCGGCAGATTGGTGGTCGGCATGGCCAAAGGAAGGAACCCCCAGGGCCGTTGCAATTGCGATATGCTGATAGCGATACGCCGATATCGACGATCGGCGATCGGGCGATCGGTGATCCCCAATACAAAGGGTCATTGGGCACGCGACTTGCGATAAGCCGATAAGGGCGGACCCGATGGGTTTATAGGGGTGATTTCATAGAATTTGAAGTCCAGATTTCGCGCCCGATAAAGTATTTCCGGTAAAACTCTGTGTATTGGAATTTTGTTCCATTTTCGGGTTTTGCCTGAAGGAAGGCCCCGATTCCTTTCTAACTGCCCCTGATCATTGTGCCACGCTACAAGCGGGCATTTTATAGACAATGATACGTTTGTAATGCAAAGAGAGCCACAGAGCCACCGAGCCAGATGGCTAGTCAAAGAGACAAGGAGCAGAAAAGCTGCAGAAGGTGAATCGATAGAGGCGGAAGAGGAACTGAGCGGGCATGGGTTCGAATGACAAAAAGCCATGAATAGAGAAATAATACACAGTCAAGTGGGAGGAAGTCCAGGAGACGAGGGAGAAAGGACCAGAATCCCGAGAGGAGGATGGAATACAGAGAAAAGGCAGTGAAGCAAGAGAAAAGTAGGACGAGACAGAGGGCCGAGCTGACTAGTGACAGCGTCGAGCACCAGAGCTTGAAGATTCAAGCCATCCCATAGGGGAATCTGTCCGGATTGAGTATCACATTTGGCTCTGTCCATTGTAGACCCGAAGGTCACAGAGCTGGTAGGAAGAAGAAGAGTCTGTGCACTCAAGTGGCTTGGGAAATCCAAGAACCACCCTGCCAAGCAAAACCTGCTTCAGGAGAACTCACATTGAGTCCCTGCATTGTAATTCTCTGCTAAAAGCACAATAAAACTAGGCCACCACTGAAAGCTAGACTGGAGACGTAGCCTTGGAGAATAGGGTGAACTCCTTATTAAAATTGCCTGTGTCTTTGTGGTTGCTTACTGTATTTCTCTGTTTTCTTTCTACTTAAATGTCTGTGTATTGGAAATCTGATCGATCCATTGCTCAAATAACACAGAACACACACCAGCACATGAGTTTGTAATACCTTTTGTTTAATAAATCTTCAACTGATGTCACTCATAGGGTGAATATCAGATCAGACCTAGTGGGAGGAAAAGTGTAATGCCTTTTGTTCATTAACAAGCAAAATTACAACTGAAGAATCTTGCCTCACTACGCAAAGATATCTTTTTCTTTGAGCCAGCTAGTAATCAATACGAAATATTTTGGGCTGAATTCCTTGAAAATCTATATAAGTGGTTGTGACGGTTGTGAAATTCTTTAAATGATCGAAGTTCTAGTCGGATCTATCAGAACTGGTTTTCATCCAATCTAGCTGCATTAGATTGCTTAGATCACAAACTTACTAAAGTTGTTGATTTTTGGGTGAAAACTACACTCGAAGGGTATATTATTGAATTTGTTGCAGAAAACCATTAGTATTTCTCAAATGCATAAGTAGTTTTCATGTTTGGGTTAAGAGGAAGATTGTTGAAGGAAATCCTTCTGTGGATCAAGATCTTATTAGTGGAAGAAATATTGCTACCCTTCTCTTCAACTAATATGGTAGCTTAAAACCCTCGTGTTGGAGCCAGGATCTTGAGGGAGATGACCTATTTCAGAAAGATGGAGTGCTAGAGATTTTAGGGCAACAAGAAGGACTCATATATCCCAGAAATTCAGAGAGAGAAAGTTGAGGGAGATTTGAAGGAGATGAGAGGAAGAGAAAGATGAGGGAGATTTGAAGGAGATGAGAGGATTTGAGGCAAATAGAAGAAGTGTTGGCCAACCCAGAGTTGCAGAAGAGAGGATTGAGAGGAGATGAGAGTTCTAACAGAGGAAAGGAAGCTATAGAAAGTGAGTGAGGTGAACAAAGTTGCGGTGATGACACCCATTAGGAATCAAGTGTAGCCTAGATACCAGACTAGAAGATTGTGGTGACTGACCCTAGTATCCCTATAGATGAATACATGAATTATGTGATGTGTAGGTTGTTCCAAGAAGACAATTCGTCCCCTAAAATCAGTACACCGCAAGATAGCAGCATGGTTGTTTCTCTTCCATCCCTTCCCCTAATGCTTTATCATAATCTAGTAAGTTTCTTTTCTAAGCTTTCTAAGACTTTGAAGTTTCATGGTATTCACAAAGTACATACAATTGGTAGATCCTCTAGTGGTAGTCAGCAGACTTTGCTGAATATTTCACAGCCTCATCCAAATGGGTTTGTTTTAGTTTTACCTAGTCCTACTCTAATGGTTGGTAATGTGGTGAGATCTTTTATTTGGTACTGTTAGTGTCGGTATCTTCATCCCTTCGTCAGTGATCAAATTCTCTTGTTGCATTGCATGTTAGGTGTCTCACCCGATCAGCTGCATTCCATTAGGGTCATGGATCATCTGACGGTAGTGGCTTATTATGCATTTTCCCTCATGTGATGGCCCATTTTCATTCATCTAGATCATCTGTAGTCAATTTTTGTCTTTAAATCTGCAAAAGTCATTTTTAGGGTTTTAGGTCTCATTAGGTCTAGGGTTTCGTCAATAAGGTCTTCAAAATGCTCAATAACGGTCAGCAGGTACATGAGGAGGTCAAATAAAGTTTCAACAACAATAATTTCCATAATCACATGCTCAGTGATTGATTTTTCCTCAAAACCCTGTTTTGAGGAAAAACAGAGTTTTTTATGTTTTCATGTATAAATTTGATGTAATTTCATTTTTTTTCATATGTAATAACCTCAGTGGCAACCCTGGTCACCTTGCCAAGCCTCTGAAACTCCATCACCTGTAAGGCAAACAAAAAGTTAAAGCATTCAGTTCATCAAAGGCAAACTAAAGCAAACTGCCCAAAAACAGAGTTTTAAAAGCAAGTCAAAGGCAAACATTACAAAGTGGGTTTTTATAAGTGAAAAATTAAAATCCTTATATAAACCATTTGTTATGTTTAAAGAGTTCATTTGCATCTAAAGGAGAAAGAGTGAACAAGAGAAAGGTCATGTTGAAGCCAAAGAGCAAAATCGCAGCAACTTTGGCAAATTTCAGGGGCGCGGCGCATTGGGCCGCACTCTTTAGTGTAAAAATTACACAGGTGCGGTGCATTGATGTGGTGCGGTGCACTGGGTTTGTGGCGTGGCGCACAGTGTTTGGAAGCTGATTTCATTCACAACCACCTCCAAAACTGCCAAATTTGCTCAATCTTTAGTTGTTCAAGTAAGTCAAACATTCCTCCATGATCAGTGAATGAGTTTCTCTTGGTGTTTATGGTGATTTAATGAGAAAAACTTGAAACCCTACCTCCTTGCAATTTTTGTCAAAAACAATTGCATAGGGTTTACAACTTGTGTTTTTTGCTGCTAACTCCACAAAATTTCTCATTCCCTCACTCCCTCATTTCATTTTCTCCCTCCCTTTTCATTTATATTTACGCTTTCCATATTCCCCATATCCCTAAACTACCAACCCTAAATCCCTAATTCCATTATCTCAAACCCTAATCAAATATCCCTAATCCCTAAATGTTATACCCTAAACCCTTTCATTCCCCAAAACCCTACAGTTAGCATCAAATCCTCTGCTCATCAGTCCCACTCATCCATGGAGCTCGAAAACATAAAGAAAAACCGGCAAGCTGCCAAGAGGAGGAAAATCAAATTAACCACACTTAAGCAAGAAATTCAAGCTGATCATGAATTTTGGCTCGAGATGAAAAAAATGCACCTAGAAAGGATGATAGAGAAGGCCAAAAATGAGAAAAATATGTTGAGGAACATGGCATACCACTACTTGGCGAGAAACAAGGTGTGTCAAGCGAGAATCAGGAATTTGAAAACCAAGTTGAAGAAAGCCATGAGGAAGAGAAAAGAGAAAAATAGACTCCAGATCTTGGCTGAGGCTTCCTTAGCCCAACAAAACACCTAATGAGGAACACTCAGCCCAAATTTCAAGAAATTTGGGAAACTTTTTGCAATTTTGAAAATTTTGGCCTGAAAAATAGGTTTTTCTGCCTGATGCGCTGCGCCAATTGGCGCGCGCTTTTGCTAGAGGCCTCCTTTTGAGAAAAACTCAGAATTTTTGGATTTGTCATGGAAAAATATGAATGCCCTCACATGGCCAAAAAATTTTGATAGGTTTTGAGCTTCCAAAAAGGTCAAAAACACCTCAAAAATGACCTTTCTGCCCCTTTTTGGACACACAGGAAGCAGTGTTGGGAGAACTCAATTTTGGAAGGGAAAATGGAGGCCAAATTCAAAATTCTACTTGTTTTGGAAAGTATACAGATAGACCTTTCCAACAAACCCACTTGGAGAAAATTTGGTGCACGGGAAGGCCTCCAAAATCAGCTTCAAAAAGGCGCTACACATAGGGAAATCAACGCGGCGCATAGGAGGAAATTTGCTCATTTTGGCAAAAAAACTCTGTTTTTCGCCTAGTTTCTTCACAGTTTGAATTTTCTCTTTCTAATAGTCAAACTCGTGATGTAATTTAATGTGACTTGATGGATTTTGATGTAATTATGCTAAATTTTCACTCATAGAGGTAGATTCATCCATCAAAAGGTAGTTTGCAACTGAATGAATCAGTTCCCTAGTTTTTAGAGGCAAGCTGTTCCACTGCCTACTTTTCAGTTATCAGTTTAGATTTTGTTGGAAAAACTCCTAAACTTATGAGCTCGACCCCTAGAGGCTAGGATGAGTTGTTGGTTGCCTATATCTTGTAATTTTTCAGTCATTGGCAAGGGTTGGACTTTTGGGAAATCTTGGAGCTTCATTGTATACTCATTTCAGCAGTTTGGCAAAGGAATAGACTAGGGTTTGCAACACTTTATGGGATTCTTGTGGCATATTGATTTGGTATTGTGTCTCCTTCTGTAATTGTAATTTTACATGTGTTTTATGTATGCCATCATCTCTCTTTGCTTCATCTTAACTAAATCAAACAAGGATAAAGTTAGGATTGATTGATTTGCAGTGCTCTACCTAGGGTTTATTTAGTTATTTATGTTTTCAACTGTTTGAAGAGGATCCCTGAGACTTTCATGCCCTCTTCAACTCCTCACCAGTCTAAAATCTCTCCATCTCACTCAATTTGAAGTACCAAACCATTTGCCTACCTCACCCCATAGAGATCTCTGCAAAACTGAGCCTCATTCCCCGGAGCCAAATCTGCCTTTCACATTTGAGCCAACAAAACATCGTCAAATTCAATCAAAACTCTTCTGAACATATATCTAGCCTAAAATTAGTCTTTACATTAGTCATCTCAAGCCTTCCTTGATAAATTTTCATTGAGATTGACGAGGAAAGAGCCCTCTCCCGACTTGGTAGGGCTAGCTACCAGGTTAAGCATGGTTTGATGTTACCCTAGATCCTACCTTTCTCAGCCTAAGGTAGATCAAGGCCCTAACAGGTACCCTGAGTTTTGGGGGTGAGGAGATGAAGACGTTGAATAGAACTGGTACCTATGTGAGGTCATTTGGAGGTCTAAGGAAACTCTAGATGCAACTAAGTTGGTTGAGTTTCAAACTACATTGAGGGGAAGAGCTCTTCGACTGTACATCAAGTTTATACCAACCCTTCAAAATTTGACTTTGGATATATTGAAACAAAGTTTCATTAAAGAATTTAAACTACCTCAGTTTGAGTAATGGGATATGACAAAGTTGCGGGACATCAAACAGAAGGAAGGGGAACTACATACAAAGATTCAAAGATGTCGTAGGGAAACTTACCCATCCTATCCATCTAGATCATTAGAAAAAGTGGTTTATTTAGGCTTTGTTACCATTAACAAGAATAACCTTGACACAATAAAAGATTACCACTCTAGTATAATCCTTAGAGCGAGCTATGAAAATTGAAGCTATGACAAGATATCTTGGCCACATCAAATCAAGCACTACTTCCAGTGATCTTGCTCTAACTGATGTGTAGAATCAAATTGTTGTTTCGACTAAAAAATTGAAGGAGACGAATACTATGAAACCTAGTCATCCTTGCATTTTGTGCATAGGTTGCTACAACAAAGGGCATCATGTTACATAGTGTCCAAGGTTGCAAGGTGCGAGATCTTCCAATGTTGCTTTAGAACCCCATCCTCCATAGATAGGGCCTTTAGGCAAAGTTGCATAAATATGTTCAACTATTCCTTTTGAGGGACACACTCAATATCATGCCTTCCTAAATCAGTAAGGTATGTCTTCCAATGAATACTATGAAATGTGTCATTCTTATGGGCATTCACCTTGATTATGCCCCATAGTGAAAAAATATTTGAATGTTCCTAATTCCATTTTTTTTTTGTGTTTTGTGGATCTCATATACATAGTATTGACTAGTGTAGAGCTTTGGATGCTCTAACTGATCAGTTGGATCGTTTCGCCTTTCAAGTTAATGAATCCACTCGTGGAAGGGTAAGAGCAAGCTATAAAGGAGGAAAAACCGGTGGAAGAGGGCCAATTAGATGTTATAGTTGTGATCAAAAGGGACAAGTAGTTGGGGATTATCTACTACCAAAAAGGCCATGTTTTCACACTATCATGAACTTAATACCCATGCAATAGAGGATTGTCTTGAATTGATTGCTCGATGGGAGCAGAGCAACTGACAAAGAGGAGCCAATTTAATTAATTTAGAGTTGCAAAAACTAGAACAAGTCCAACAACCAAACATTGATGTTGTTACCCAAGGAAGCACTTAGACTTGTGTTGATAAGGGCACTTCCGAATAGTCTATCATTAGAAAAGTTGACCCTTTAGGAACCAAGAATTATCACATTAAATAGAGGGGATGCTTTAAAGATGTTTCTAATATTTTCAAGGAACTCTTATTACAATCCTAGAGTTGCATAACCAAAGAAGGGACAAATTTTATTCCGTGACAAGATATCATCAACTAGTCCCCTTTTTTCTTCATAGTTTTTGTAACTTGTTGCAATGTGCTTTCAGATGTTCCTAGATATTCTCAATGATGAGAAACTCTTTAAGCAGTTTCAGAAGAAGTTGAAAAATATAGTGAGAGATGAAGAGTTATCTGAACGAAATATCTCTGCAAACCTACTAGAGTCCATATTCAAAGGGTCAGGGGTAATAAAAGGATAACTAGAAAAGAATTCATGATAGATGCTCAAATTGTAGGCTATCAAATTAAAGATACCATGCTAGACCTTGGTTTCAATGTCAATATTTTGCCTAAGAGAACTTGGGAGGTGTTGGGACAAACTAAGCTAGTATTTTTTCCAGTTCAATTACGAATAGCAAATTGGTATTACATTTTCCTATTAGTTGGTTGGAAGATGTGGAGGTGGACGTTGCAGGTGTCAAAACCTATGCAAACTTTGAAGTTATTGAAATTATTGGAGATAATGATCCATATCTCGTTTTATTAGGGGTTGACTGGGCCTTTGAAAATTATGTTATTATTTATTTGGAGAGGGAGACCATGACCTTCGAGGTTGATAGAGTTAGAGTTATTCAACCATTGGGTCCTTATCGAGATCCTAGGTTTACAGAATTGTTGATGATGTAGAAGATCCTAATAGCCTTGATCAATTGTATCAACTGATTGCACGAAAAAAGGGAAGATTACATCAACCCTACAACTGATGGATTTATCAGCAGGGGAAGTATCCAAAACACAAAATAAGGTTTTGATGTTGTGCTAGAAGAATAGCTGCAAGGAGATCATGAACTATATTCCCAAAGATGTGTAACTGTCCAATCTACTTGGTGGATTGGAATAGAGTTAAGAATATTGGAAATGTAGATCATGACTAAGAGGGGGGTGAATTAGTGGTGATGGAATTTATTAAATTTTTGCTAATTAATTAATCCTTTAACATTTACAATTTGAAACACATAAGGAGAAATTAGAGCATCATAACATAAAACATAACCACAAAAATAATCACACATGTAAGACACCAATGATTTCTGGTGGAAACCCCGAAGGGAAAAAAAACCACCCATTGTTGTTGTGCTGCTTGTCGTTCTATTATTATTATTATATCAATAAAATCTTTACACATTTCAGTTGGCCTCCACCAGCTAGGAGCCACCACCCCTTTAATAGTATTTTTGGCCACTACTAGCTAGGAAGTCTCTACTCACATGACTTTGTAGGCCGCCACCTACTGGAAGCCCCCAATCCCATTAAGTCTCACCCAACAACCACTAAATGGAGCTACCACTTCCAAAATACCATTTTTCTATCCACCACCAATAAAGAGAAACTACTCCTCTCTTTTCTAGGTACTGAATGAAGGCCCAAACCTCCTCAAACTCTCAGAGTCACACTTTCATGCATTTTCAAACTGAGCTCCAAGGAGAATTACACAACTCGACAACAACAAAATATGCTCTACAAAATGATGAGTCTGATCAAAACAAACACTTCATATGATAATCCGATAAACACATTAGAAACATCAAAATACTTTGAATAGATCTTCAATACTCCCTTTTCTCCATATCCTCGCTCTCTGCTCAATATGTCGTGTGAAACATGCTTCTGCTACATTTTGTAACTTTTGTTCGGTATCTGCAAGTATTTGGAAAATATTCTTAGTCTCCTCTACTTACACACTCTTCTTCTCTCCCTCAATACATCAACCAACCTATTCTATAGATAATTTCCTCACATAAATAATTTTCCAAAGTGATTAAAACAATAATTACAAAAGAGTACAAAGCTCAACAACTCTATTCATACACTCTTGAATTTCTCTAGTATTTTGAACATTTCTCCTACTTGACTTGACCCTCCTTAATCTTCATTGAATGAGGGATATTTTCAACGTTAACCACTTTCTAAAATGTAGAACAACTAAATTAAGCTCTATACCATCAAAACCCTTGGGTAAATACTCTAGGAAATACTCATGGTAATTTATGTGCACGCACAATTAAAAAATTCCTCTCTATAGCTATTGTCGCGGGGATTGAATTAGCTCCCATAGATGATTGTTGGTTGGATAGTATGGACATCCCAGAGAAGATGATACTATCTTTTCTCTGTGCATAACTGCCTCCCAGAGAAGATGCCTTAACACATGAAGTTTGTATCCTTCTTCCACCAAATTTGTAGCTCAAATTCAGGACATTAATATGTATATTTAGACATTGTTATAACCATATAATATCATACATGAAACCTAATACAAAGCATAGAAGACACCATTACAAGGAAAATAGTGCTGAGTGATTATTGACATCAATGAAAACACTACAATGCAAACATGCCCCCCCTTTGGCATTGATATCAACCTTAACTTGATCTTCCCTCCTGAACCTAGCCTCTGAAGTTGATATGCATAATCTCCCCCCCTTTGACATCAATGGAAATGGAAATACTAATACTAAAGAACAATGCCAACAATGTGGGGTTTGAGAGATACTCTCCATGAAATGCTCAACAACTTGTTAACTATGCATCCTCTCATGTTGACCATGCTCCCCCTAAACACGTAATGGAATTGTAAACATACTCTCTTTGTTATTGTAGCAACACTTTTGCTTCTTTGCAATAAGCCTCCTTGCCAAGTGCAAGAGACTACTCCTCATGGGCTGGGGCTTTAACCAACTTTTACTAATGATACACAATGATATGTAATACAAATCAATTCTCTCTGGAGCAAATACATGCTTGTGATAAGTACATATGACTGAAATATGACTCTTCTATAAACATACATATCACCAACCAATGACTCTATGGACCCAACTTACATCATTAAATCAAGTTGCCCAAAGAAACAAGGGCTTTGTCAATGACATGCAAAGCAAGACTTTGGCACCCAATAGTCCATACATAGTTGAATTTGACAACTTTTACAATACATGCTAGACACCATGGGTCTCTCCATAACCAATGCACCAAAAGATGAGACAATAATGATACATGGCTATTCAAATGCACACACGTGTGTTTTCCTCTATGCATGCCCAATACAATGATATAACATAAATACATGGTGTCCATGAGAAACAATATATGCTCTACACAACAACAACAACAAAAGTACAATACATAGCATGGTTACTCTGAACACCTCAGCCATAATCAAGGATCCCAACAACATAGAAATGTGATATCAATGAAGACCTTTTGTAGCATCTAAAATCCTCACAAACCATTAAGTATAGTATCAAAATAATATTGATTAACAACGTATCAAATACCAACCAACACCAAAAATGAACTCTTTGTAGAAAATTCATGGTAAAATACAAGCAACCACAATACTCCACATAAACCTCTGCAACATAATGATTTAATAACATCAACAAAAATAACATGACTTAGTGACAATAACATATATATCCTCCTCATTAGTAAAACAATATATCATCTATGAAGCTCAAGATTATAGAAACATACTCTTGTTGCACCAACTCTAGCTCCAGGCATCAAATTAGCAAGGGGAAAAACATCACTGGTAGTAGATAAGACAATACAACAAAAAACTCTCCAACATCGTCAATGCTTGGCCAAATAAGTCATGAATCCAAGAAGAAATATAAGCAACAACCAGTACTACATAAGATTTTTCAATAAAGCACGGTCATCAACTCATGACCACATCATAATCTTAGACCCCTTACTATCAAGGTCAACATACTCTCTCCATGTATAGTAAAGGCCACAATCCCAAAGTATCACAAGCATATCATTCTCTTGGACTAAAACATCATAGGCAACATACATACTCTCTAATCCAACAGGATTTAGCTCATAAGCTCATCACAACTCATCCATCCAAATGCAAAACATGCTAGCAACAACACATATCATACATATAGATATACAAGGCATAAATAACAATATGTACACTCTAGATATTCCACCTCCAATACACCATTGATTTATCTCAATAACAATCGCATAAGCATGATAATACATGACATAGATATAATCTAGCAATGTGAGCACTAGCAATGATCCAGGATGTTTTCGCTTATAGATGTATAGAAAAGAATCGCATGTAAAATTGAAGCTTAACACAAAAATGTGCACATAAGAAAAGAAGAAGTAAACACATAAAAGGCACAAAAGAAGACACCAAGGCTTGATAACGGATTTCGTCCAACTCGAACTACGTCTCCAGGCCCAGCTCAATAATGGGGAGGCCTTTCTTATTAAATGGCATGAAAGAAAAGAGAATTACAATCATCAATGGCCCAGAAGAGGCTTATACCTCCAATCTGCAAGATGCCCTGTGAAATGGATGCCTGATATGGAGAAGTACGCAACACCAAAGCGTTTGTAGCAATAAAAGGGGCTGGAGTCATGTAAAAACTGTCCAAACAGACAAGTATGCTTTCTCGGCCTCCTGCCAATGAAACAACGTGCTACCACAAAATGCCTCCTCTCGTGCTCTTCCATTAATCATGTTTTATAATGGGTTCTTTGGACAGAGTCCCATCCAAATTCGAGTTTGTCTGGTTCATTATATAGGTCGGTAGCGTGGAATGATCAGCAGGGCGCAACCGCCTCTTTAAATGGATTTCTATCGTTGAAGCGATAAGACTTCAAAAATCCCGAAAAGCACTGAAAATCCGCCCAAGAACCATATTCCCAGACTTCAAAAATAATTAAATCGGGTGCATATTCCATATCAGGTCCGACCTGAGATCGCAAATCGTCCTATCGAGGGTGTCCAGTCCTGGTTATCGGGAATGACCGACCGCCGATCGCCAATATTGGCATCGGCCGATCGCGTCGGCATCCCACACATATTTCACCCCGGGTGTCTGATAATGGTTCCGCCGATCCGATTAATCGTCGATCACAACCTGCCACTGCTGATATACATATATGTAAGACCTCTGATCCGATTGCCTTTGATTCGCCGATCCGATCTTATCAGAGATCGGCGATCAGGGGTTCCACTTCCTGTCGCTTAAGTCCACCTCTATGCAACCTCCGATTGTGATTTGGCCTTAAAGGCTTAAGACCCATTTTCAAAGGAAAATCCTCATTTTCTTAAGGATCAAAGAATCCTTCTTTGTGCGATAACTTCATCATCCAGACTCGAATTGAAGTACCATTTGCGTCATTGGAATCAGGAAGACGAGATCTCCACTCTGGTCCTGAGTTGACTTCATTCTACTCACTTTGATTTCTGAGTTTTTCCATGCCATTGTATCTGAAGATCCACCTGGATCAATCATACCCATTGAGGAGCTTTTGGACTGCCAAAAGATTTTCATTAGTCAATTGGCAAGTGAGAGAAATGTGCCCTCACTTTCTCTTTCTCCAGCCATTTGGCCTTGCTGGGATGCATTCCTTTGAATTCAACTCGAAGGTATTCTACATCTCCTCGCCGTGAAGTCCTGGTTCTTCTATCGAGGATGATGTCTTCGGGCAGCTCATCGAGATATTCTGGTGCAAAATCATCGACTGTAGGAACTGTTCCAACCTCATTAGTGTCCATGATCAAAAGTGGTTCATACAGCTTCAGGTTCTCCACATTCGCTACTAAGTACATCTGCATATATACCAGCAAGTCAAGACGAAAGGCATTGTTCCCAATCTTCTCCAATATGGTAAATGGTCCATACCGGATTGGCTGCAACTTCTTTCCTTCTCCCTTCATCTTGTCTTTGCTAATGTGGAACCACACCTTGTCGCCCACTTGGAATTGATGGTCGACTCGGTGTTTATCATGTCGAGCCTTATAACGGGCTTGACTTTTTTCCAACTACTCTTGCACTGCTTGGTGAATCAATTGGATTCGCTGAATGAACTGCTAAGCTTTGTCCCTATCATTACATCCACTGGAGCCATCCTCCCTTCCAAAGACCATATCAAAAGGGTCCTTTGGCAGGTAACCAAAACATGTCTCGAATGGTGAACGCTGCATTGATGAATGCACTGCTTGGTTGTAGGAATGTTGTATATAGGGGAGATGTTCATCCTACAACTTGGGATGTTTCCCACAATAGCCTCGTAATAGGAGTACCACGGTACGGTTAACAACCGCTATCTGCTCATCGGTCTGCGGGTGAAATGTCGTGCTTCTTTTTAGTTTGGTGTCCATCATCCTCCACAAGCTGGTCCAAAACTCCCCAAGAAAGCGAGAGTCTCGATCTGACAAAATTAATGTGGGTAATCCAAAGTGGACCCAAACATGCTGAAAGAAAAGAGAAGCAGTCTGCTCTGCAGTAATCTGCTTTTTACAAGGCATAAGAATACACATTTTGCTAAAACGGTCAACGACGACATACAAATAGTCGTGACCCTTCCTAGACAAAGGTAAACCTCCTACAAAGTCCATTAACACACTTTCCCATGGACGACTCAAAATAGGGAGTGGTGTGTAGAGCCCAAGTTTTCTATTAGAGGGCTTTGAAACAAAACACATCACACAACCCTTTACATAGCGAGTCACAATTTTTTTCATATGAGGCCAAAAACAAAATCTTTGTACATGACATAAAGTCTTTTTGACACCAAAGTGTCCAGACACAAGAGAGGTGTGGGCCTCTCGAATTACATGTACTCTTTCTCCTATGGGAATACACAATTTACCAAGGTGATACAACAATTTCCCCTACAAGTGATAGCTATCCACCTATGAACCATGGGTTAGTTTTGCATAAACCTCCTTAAAGTCATCATCATTAGCATATTGTTCAGCATAACTTTCAAAATATAATGAAGCATTATGCAAAATAACAGAAGCAGAAATAGGAGGGCGAGATAGCATATCAGCCACTTTATTGTTAGTGCCCTTCTTATACTTTATTACCAGATGACACTGTTGAAGAAAGCCCATCCACTTGAAATGACGAGATTTCTGCAACTTGGTTTGTGACTGAAGGTACTGCAAGGGATGATGATCTGTATGGATGATGGTCTCCTTGCCGATCAGGTAGTGTTTCCACTTTTTCACACTCTGCACCAAGGCATAAAGCTCCTTGTCATAGGTGGGATAGTTTATCACAGCTTGAGAAAACTTCTCAGAATGGTAACAAATCAGCTTCTTTTGCTGCATCAGTACAACTCCCATGGCATAACCGTTGGCATCGGTTTTGATCTCAAATGGCTGTTGGAGATCGGGTAAGGCTAAGACTGGCGTGGTGCTAATTTTTTCCTTCAATGTTTCGAAGGACTTCTGCTGTCTTCCTCCCCATTGGAAGACCTATTTCACACTTGTCAAGGTGTGAAAAGGTGTTGCAATAACATATAAATTAGCAACAAATCTCCTCCAATACTAGACTGCACCTAAAAAGCTACGGACCTTGGTTACACTAGTAGGCTTAGGCCAATTTACAATTGCTTAAACTTTAGCGGGATCGATTTTTAACTAACCGTGACCAACAATATGCTCTGCAATTCGGACCCGGTGATAGCCACTGTGGCAATCCAACTTTGTGAAATAAACAACGCTTTTTAATTGATCCAATAAATCATCTATGCGTGGGAGGGGATAGCGAATTTTCACTGATATTTTGTTGAGCGTGCGGTAGTCCACGCACATCCTCCAACTACCATCTTTCTTTGGCACTAGAACAATCTGTGAACCACATGGAGAGGTGCTCGGCCTGATGATGCCTTGGTCCAACAATTCCTACACTTGCTTCTTGATCTTCTCCATCTCAACCGCCGACATCCTATACATGCCAATATTTGGTAGAGGGGCGTCATGCAATAGTTGGATTTCATGTTGGATTTCCCTCTTTGGAGGTAATCCCTTCGGCTCCTGAAACAGTTCAGTAATATTAGAAATTAATTCCATTAATTCCTGTTTATGCTTCCCATCGCAGCCCTGGAACGTATCAGCGAATTCAGCCTCCTTCTCCCTTACGACCATAAGCATGCATGTTTTACTGGAATTCACCAGTCGTTTCATCTGCCCAGCACTTACGAGGCTGGCATTAATCTTATTTTTATGAGCCCGCACTATGTATTCTAACACATCCTTGGTGATGTGATCTTTATTCTCATGGTGGAAAAAGACTACTTTTCTGTCATACAGGTATGGGCTCCCTAATAGCATGCCACAAATATCCAGTGGTATTACATCCATCTCTACTTTGTCTACCAGCTTAGACATAATCACAAATTTGACCTTGCACTGCTGCGTTACATTCAATTTCGCTTTATCATGTATTCATCCCAGCATGTAAGGTTTTGGGTGTGGTTTTGTCTCTAAGCCAAGCTTCTTTACCAGGGATTTTGCAATTAAGTTTGCTTCAGACCCAATATCAAACAGAGTTTCTACTTTGGTGTGATTTACTACAACTCTAATATGAAATAATTCAATTCTTTTTATATCATTCGAAAGGGACTCATCCATAGAACTGGTGCTTTCATGCGATTTAGAATCAACAGGAGGTGTAAGGGTACCTTTTGTTCCCGCTACTATGACCAGCGTTTCATCTCCCGAATCTGATCCAAGGTCTTGCTGTGTCATTGCTATTGTTTTCTGCTTCCCTTTTCATCCATACTTCTTTGGATGCCTTTCTGGGTGTTGCTTCCAACAGTGATCGTCATCGTGGCCTTCTTTCTTGCAGTGATTGCAATAAGGCCACTCTCCTTCTTTGGCTGCTGCTGTTTTCTTCTCCTTCCCTTTCCATTTCGCTTTGGATTTGCCATTGGGAGGTTTGAACGGTGGCTTTCTAGATTGATCCTCTCTTTCATTCTTGCCCCTATTCTCAATATGAATTGCTTTTACACTAGCTGAATCAATAGTGGTTGGTTCAAACAATAACAATGAATGTCTAATATAACTATGCAGTGATCCAATAGACTTAGTTACAACTTTAGGTGCATCAACTGCAATACCCAAATTCAGTGCTTGCTTCCTAAATTCTTCTGTAAAACTCTGAACATCGTGCCCTTTGCCTTGCCTTAAGTATTGCTAATTCATCAAAGCTTTCTATTTGTATCCTAAGGGATAAAACTATTCCTTTAACGCAGAAGTGAAATCAGACCATGAGGAAAAGAGCTTACCCACATTTTTACTACTCTGCAATTTGCTCTCCCACCAAACGAGAGCTGTGCTGCCTAGTCGTAGAGAGGCCAGCTGGATTTTCGCCTCATCCTCTATGATTTGCTGAATCTTGCAGTAAACCTCAATCTGCCTAATCCAATTGTTAAGCTTTTCTACGTTACTTTCACCATTAAACACAAGAAGATCAAATTTAACATCTAATTTAAAAAAAGGTTTCTTAGATGCATCCTTTGGATTTCTCTGATTATGGTGGTGAGAGGAAGAAGAACCTTCACTACCAGAAGGAGAAGGAGGGGGGTCTTCTCCACCATTCCCATGTGTTGAACCTTGTCCTTCTGGATTTCTCTCCTCTGCTTTTTCCAGTCTTATATCCAGCTGACTAGTATTCTCTACCATTGAATAGAAAGCCTTTTTGAAATTGCGCTCCTCTTCAGTATGAGCTTCATCTTCAACGATGTTTATTCTCTGAGGTGCACGCCCTGCCTCTAGATCAAAAGGTTCTAGATTCCCTTCGCCTCTTTGAAGCCTGCCTCTTGTTAGCATGCAAACATGCAATTCACATCTAAAAAGCCCTGCTTTGATACCACTTGATCCAGGATGTTTTCGCTTATAGATGTATAGAAAAGAATCACATGTAAAATTGCAGCTTAACACAAAAATGTGCACATAAGAAAAGAAGAAGTAAACACATAAAAGGCACAAAAGAAGACACCAAGGCTTGATAATGGAGTTCTTCCAATTCAGACTACATCTCCGGGCCCAGCTCAACAATGGGGAGGCCTTTCTTATTAAATGGCATGAAAGAAAAGAGAATTACAATCATCAACTGTCCACAAGAGGCTTATACCTCCAATCTGCAAGATGGCCTATGAAATGGATGCCTGATATGGAGAGGTAAGCAGCACCAAAGCGTCCGTAGCAATAAAAGGGGCTGGAGTCATGTAAAAATTGTCCAAATAGACAAGTATGCGCTCTCGTCCTCCTGCCAACGAAACAACGTGCTGCCACAAAATGCCTCCTCTCGTGCTCTTCCATTAATTGTGTTTTATAATGGGTTCTTTGGACAGAATCCCATCCAAATCAGAGCTTGTCTGGTTCATTATAGAGGTCGGTAGCATGGAATGATAGGCGGGCGCAACCACCTCTTTAAATGGCTTTCTATCATTGAAGCGATAAGACTTCAAAAATCTCGAAAAACATTGAAAATCTGCACAAGAACCATATACCCGGACTTCAAAATCATTAAATCGGACGCATATTCCATATCGGGTCCGACCTGAGATCGCAAATTGGCCTATCAGGGGTGTCCAGTCCTAGTTATCGAGAATGACCGACTGTTGATCGTCGATATCGGCGTCGGCCGATCGCGTCGGCATCCCACACATATATCGCCCTGGGTATCCGATAATGGTTCCGCTGATCCGATTAATCGTCGATCGCAACCTGCCACCGCCAATATACATATATGTAAGATCTCTGATTCGTCGATTCAATCTGATCGGAGATCGGAGATTAGGGGTTCCACTGCCCCTCGCTTAAGTCCACCTTTATGCAACCTCCAATTGTGATTTGGCCTTAAAGGCTTAAGACCCATTTTCAAAGGAAAATCCTCATTTTCTTAAGGATCAAAGAATCCTTCTTTGTGCGATAACTTCATCATCCAGACTCGGATTGAAGTACCATTTGCGCCGTTGGAATTAGGAAGACGAGATCTACGCTCTGGTCCTGAGTTGAATTCATTTTTTTCACTTTGATTTCTAAGTTTTTCCATGCCATTGTATCTGAAGATCCACCTGGATCAAGCAACATACCAACTTTACCATGCAAGCATACTAACACATCTGAATATCCATGAGGAAACCATACACATTTTTTTTGTCAAAATCTTCCTACAATAAACCAATGTCAAATAGATGCATAACAAGCTCCTCCATAACGAACAAAATGCCAACAATTTTTTGGTCCATTAGAAGCAAAAGTGCTCCCCCTCAATATGTTCTCCTCCTCATCTCCTTCATATTCTTCACTTTGAAGAGTTCATGATCTAAACATTGATATCATAAAACTCTTAGTAGATTCAACATTAGTAGCATAAATCATTTTAATGTATAATAGGAAAAAAAAAGAATGATATTCACCAAACCAAACTACTATAAACCATGACACGACAACATTATCCTACTATCTAGTCAAAAGCTTTCGCTGCATATATCAATCATTAAAATTTTTCAATATAAGTTGTCTTCAAACAAACATGTGTAAGCAAAGCACACTTGTACTAAATCAACCCCTTGACCATACGCATAAGTTAAAATACATGGTTTTCATGTATGCAACTACTCCAAAGCTATCAACAAATAGATGTGGCTGATCCAACTAATGAAAAATTGAAATAAGGATAAAATATGAAATAAAAAGCAATACTTCAAACCTCATCTAGCTCCACTTGAGCTCATTCGTCATCTTCCTAATATGTAGATTTGTCTTCATACAATCTCTCTGATACGGCTTCATCTTTAGTTGTCTACATGCAACTCCAGATGTGGCCATATGCTCCCCCTGAGACCATGCAAGCCTCAACTTTTGGTGTGAGTCTCTTACTACTCCTTTATCTTCCAAACTTTGATGGATTGAACTTTGACATGTGCATCATCTTCTTTCTTGTGTGGATGGTCTTGCATGATCTTCTCTCTTTAACTGGATTTCCTGTAACAAATGGGAATTTTCCAATCTTTTGCCTTATGGCTAATATTATCACACACACAACAACTTATGTGAGCAACAAATAATGGATACTGCTTTAATCTCATCTTCTTCACATAGGTTCTACAATCAATAATCTTATGGAAAAAATCATTGTAAGAGAAACGATAGCCATAAAATGAACTATTATACATTACAATAGATGATCTTCATGATGAGGGCAATCTTCCTTGCATGCTTGTTTGAGAATGCTTGGCCTTTGGCTGCTCCTTTTGTTGAGAGGACTAGATCTTTTTCCTTCTTCCATCTGCTGCAATATGTTTGGGTTTTTTACAATTACAACAACTAAAATATCCCAAGGGAATGACTGATCTTCTTGAAGAACACTTTTTCTTTGGCACGTTCTTTTACTCCTTCTTGGTTGTTGGTTTTGCTGATGGTTCTCCTTTTTCACGTTACTACTGTTATTTCTTGATTTTCTTGTATATGCTTTTGCACTAGATTTGCTCCTTTTTAATTCTTCTCATGTAGAATTTGCTTCAGTTCTCAGCGCTTCACATTTTTTCTTAATATCCTTCATCTAATTACTTACTTCCTCTTCAGTTCTCCTTTCCTCCTCAAGTATTTGAAGCAACTTTTTCATATCTCATTTTTTGGAAGAGAGCTTTTCTATGTTGTCCAATGTTGAGCTAAGCTTGGCTTGATCTTTTGTTTATCCTTTCTTTTCTCCACCATTACTACTGAATTATTTTCCATACAGTGCATGCAACCTCTCCCATGTCTCCTTTTCAGCCTTGAGATCCATAATTTTCTCGATGTCCTGATCATGAAGATTATCATGAATTGCACACTGAGCCTATGCATCCCATTGTTGAGCATGTTTTGAAAGGGATTTGCTATCATAACCATTTATCACAATTTTTCAGTACTTGAGATCCACGAGAAAATATTTATGATTTCACCTTTTCTCTCCATTCTGGAAAATTTGTAGCATTTAGCAAAGTAGGATCTTGATATCCCATGATCTACTCTTGTGCGGCTACACTTCACTTGGAGAAAACTAACTCTGATATCACTTGTTGGAAATGCAGATCACTACTAAGAGGGGGGGCGAATCAGTAGTGATGGCATTTATTAAATTTTTGCCAATTAATTAATCCTTTAACATTTACAATTTGAAACACATAAGGAAAGATCAAAGAATCATAACATTACACATAACCACAAAAATAATTACACACATAAGACACCAATGATTTCGGGTGGAAACCTTGAAGGGACAAAAACCACCCACTATTTCTATGTTACTTGTCATTCTCTTATTATTATATCAATAAAATCTTTTACATATTTCAACTAGCCTCCACTAGCTGGGAGCCTCTGCCCCCTTTATAGTAGTGTTGTGCACCACCAACTAGGAAGTCTATACCCACACGAATATGCAGGCCACCACCTGTTAGAAGCCTCCACTACCAATAAGTCTCTCCTAGCCACCACTAGACTATACAACTACCATTGGATGGAGCTAACCACTCCCAAAGTATCATTTTAATGGCCACCACCAGCAAGGAGAAACTACTCCTCTCTTGTCCATCCACTATTGAATGAAGGCCTCAACCTCCTCAAACTCTTTGAGCCACATTTTCAAACTGAGCTCCAAGAAGAACTACAAAGCTCAATAACAACAAAATATGCTCTACAAAATGATAAGTGTGATAAAAAAAAACACTACATATGGTAATTTGATAAACATATTATCATCATCAAAATACTATAGATCGATCTTCAATACTCTCTTTGCTCCATCTTCTTGATTTCTGCTCAAGATGCTAGTTGAAACATGATTTTTATACCTTCTGAAACTTTTGTTCTATCTTTTCAAGTATTTAGAAAACCTTCTTAGTCTCCTCCACTTGCACACTCTTCTTCTATCGCAACACATCAACCAACCTCTCCTATAGAGAATTTCTCACATCGATAATTTTCCAAAGTGATTAAAACAATAATTAAAAATAGTACAAAGTTCAACAACTCTATTCATACACTCTTGAACTTGTCCAATATTTTGAACATTTCTCCTCCTTGATCTTCATTGAATGAGGTATCTTTTCAACGTTAACCACTTCATAGAATGTAAACCAACTCAATTTGACTCTATACCATCAAAAACCTTGGGAAAATACTCTAGGAAATGCTCATGGTAATTTATGTGCGTGCACAATTCATAAATTCCTCTCTATATATATTGTCACAGGGATTGAACTAGCTCCTAGAGACGATTGTCTCTTGGATAGTATGGGCATGAAAGAGAATATAATGCTATCATCACTCTGTGCATAACCGCCTCCTAGAGAAGATGCCTCAATACATGAAGTTTGTATCCTTCTTCCACCAGATTTGTAGCTAAGCTTCTGGACATTAATATGTAGACTTAGACACTGCTACAACTGTTGGGGTAAAGTGATTGCCTGTCATTTAATTTGTCAACCCAGGGGTTTTGTAAACTTGTGAAGCATGTGTGCACTGTATGTGCTAGAAATTGTCTTTCAGTTTAGATCAATCTAACTACAAAATAACGAAAACCAATTCATCTAATCTATGAAATCAAATAATGAAAATGAAATTCAACTAACCTGTGAAATCAAAAACAACTAATGTATGCTTAGTTACTCCAACATTCAATTATGAAGTGTTACCTTCTTGAGATGATGTGTAAGCAACTATTTATACTTTAACTTCTAATGTCCTAGAAAAGCAAGTAAAGTGTGCAGAAAATAACTCAGTAATTGCATGTATCAAATATTCAACCATTCAATCTTGAAATATGATTAAATCAATTTCTTAGAATGATCTTTAGGAATATCAGTTAATGCAATTAAATGAGGATCTTAAAAGCAAATATAAAAGCACAAAAAAGTAAAGCTCAATGATTGCATAGGTTGAACATTCAATCACCCAATTTGAAGTCACCTTCTTGGCCTGATCCTTTATTCAATTATACAATGAATTGATGGTTTAATCTAAGAAAGTAAATAACAGAACATGAAAGGAAACTAAATAACTATGAGCCCTTGCCTCAAACTTAATCCAATTAGAAAATACATAAATCTTCCCTATTGAAATGTTTTTAGAAAAGCAAAAATTACATAGTGATTCTAAAACTAATATTAAGAAAACAAATAAACTTCAATCTATAAAAGCAATTAAATCTCACAATAATTAGATGACCATTCCAATGGTGTATGAGGATGGCAAGTGAAGAAGCTCCATATGCAAGCAAAACTAAATCTTCAAATCTCCAAGTATAAGCTCCAAATTCTCTATTAAAAACATGAGCATTTCTCCAACTTTACACATGCCTTTCAAAAGAGAAGGCTCTCCTATTTATACAAAAACATAAGAAGCTACCCTATTTAATGAGGATCCACTAAAATCTCATATAGTTACAACCAAATAGCTCATAATGAGACACATATCCCCTAAGTGTCTCATAGAGTTCTAATCCAAATAAGAAATGATGAGACACCTCATAGAGTTACAATCCAAATAGGACACATATCCTTATTTGACTTTTATCCAAATCTCCTTTGAAGGGAATTCGAATTTGAGCATTGGAGGCCACATAAGGGTGTCTTGGAAGCTTCTAAATGACCTACACATGTCATGAAAATCAAGCCACATATATAGATACATGAAACCATGTTAATTTCCTAGTTTTTAATCATAAATTCACTTTAAACACATAAAATAAATAACTTTGGTAAATAAGGATCCTAACCCATATATTTATGAAAATGGTGGCTAATGAAAGGTTATATGGTTATGGAGTTGCGACATGTGAGTGAAATGGTGGCGATAAAGGTGAAAGTAGATGTCATTTTGAAGACATTTTGGAGGCCCAACATGCCCCCCAACTAGAGTAATTTCATGTCCTCATGCAAATATTGCATTAATTCCTTTGATTTGCTCGCAACGTCTTTGCTTTTGAATGAGCTTGGCTTATATCATATGTCCTTAAACTTTGCATTTGACAATTTTATTTATTTTTGCAAAGTATTCATTGTCATACATTGAATTGCAACATGTTTTGTTGGTTCTTGTGTTTCAACCAAATTCTAATTGGTATTGCTTCTTGTGTTTCAATACCTTGTTTATTTTTGTTGCAGCAAGATTCATTTAACATATTTAAGAATGCATCTTTAAAATCATCCATATAGTGTGCTCATAATTTAGGCATTATTTGCAAATCATATAATTTTTTGAACCATAATGCGATCATAATTTATTAGGACAAGTATGTTAGGATGAAATGAAAATGTGTGATGGTGTATGATATATGAATATGAAATGATGTCCCTTCCCCCCAACTAAAGATATGGCAATGTGAAAGAGGAAGTGAGGAATTTCCCAAAGTTACATTTTTAGTATTTTAAGGAATTGCATGACTAAAAATTAGAAAACCACATACCTTCACTTACTTTCAATGTGCATGAGTTATATAAATTGAAGAGTGTGGCTGCTTCTGGATCATGGAATGAAATGTAGAATTCATCTGCTTCTTGGTTGCATAAATGGTGGATGAGGTTGTGAAGTGGATTCTTTATTTCTGCGGCTAAATTTTTTGTATCTGTTGCAAAATGATAAAATATTATAGTCTTCAATCGCTATAAAACCGATGGTACAACTCTAGTCGTGCGAATAAATGTGTCGGTGTCGAGCATGAAGAGAGGTCATTGGATTATCGACCATTGATGAATGTCGTTAACCAATGTGAGGCAAACTCACCATTAATGTCAACAAGTGCCAAGGTACCTAAGTACATCTTGTGAAGGGCAAATAAATGAGCTGATGTCGAGCCACTTGCAAGATCCAACAATCAAGGGACATTGATGCATTCCCATGATTGTTGGCGAGAGAGCTTGTCATTAAGGCATACAAGCCTCAAGGTACAAATGAGGACTCTAGCCTTGGACCTAGATAATCTGTCGATGTCGATAGGGCAAGGCTTGTTAGAAGGAAGGCCTTAAGGAATCCTCCATCATCTAACGCGAGCATGAAACAATGATTTTGAAGGACTCCGAGTGAAAAATTTTGCAGTGGATCAAGGTTTATTTAACGAAAAGGAAAATGACAAGTGAATGGAAAGTAAAAGGACAAATCAACATGTAAGTGAGTTGAATGTCTTTATGAAAATGGGTTATGAGTTAGTGAAAGCAAGGCAGGAAAATATAGTTTCTATGAATAAAAATGAGCAGTGAAGGAAAATGAGATGAGAATTTTTATTGACTGACTAAGTGAAATGCAATGCGACTGCAAAGGAAATGAGATGAAGGTTTTATTGACTGAAGGAGTATGGATGCAATGGAAACACTGGCATCTGAAAGGCTTGCAACTGCTGGATCTGATATGCATTAGCATGTGCTCATGCATTGATGTTTCATCTCTGTTGTTGCTCTAATAATTTTCTTGTGAAATAAATGTGGTCTTTGAGAGACACTATTTACTTATGGCCATTTGTTCTTCCTCCTCGAACCTGCAAAAAACTAGTACCTCTTATCCAATGGATTGTAAGGCTATAAAAAAGAGAGGTGATCAATCTCTCTGTTAATGACATTTACATAAAAAAAAAAATAAGAATCGGTACTATTAAACAAGTTCATGAAAGAAAACCAAAAGAGTTTATACTTGTGACGAAAGTAGTGCCTCAAGTTACCTGTTGTTTCTTTTCAGAAATTTCATCATTATTTACTATTTCAAAATCTAATAATAGCTTCCTCATTTTGTAGATCTCGTCGATATCTTTCCAACGACGCTTGAATCATCGAATTCCAATGTCGTATGAGAAAGTTAGACTGTTTTGAATTTTTTATGAAACAGTGAAAATTGTCATGTAAAATGTGGCATGGGAACATGATGCTACAGTGAAAGATGATGTAAGCAGATGAAATGGCATGTTGATCATGAATTTATGGTTAGAATGCATTGTTTTACAAATAAATCATTGAGTTAAATGCATAGCTGCAGAATTGTTTTCCAACTGCAGAATTGTCGATTAGCTACATAATCGATGTTCAGCTGCAAAATTGTCAATTCGTTGCAAAATCATTGTTCAACTGCAGAATGTGCACAGTTTCTACAACTAAAATCCTGAACAAACAACCCAAGTT
Organism: Pinus tabuliformis; assembly: GCA_031772625.1. NCBI lineage: Eukaryota > Viridiplantae > Streptophyta > Pinopsida > Pinales > Pinaceae > Pinus > Pinus tabuliformis. Next base: position 918,449,705 of record CM062805.1, on the reverse strand, counting down.
AGTGAATAACCAAAAATGAATTCAAAGAGTAAGAAACAATGTTGTGGTTTACTGGAGCCAAAATCCAATGATAATTGCAGTGCCTCTTTCAGAAAAATTAGCAAATAATTTTTTTAAGAGAAAAAAAAAAAGAAATATGAAACAGACCTTCAGTCTAATAATCGATGAGAAATTTGCACATCTGTTCCAAGATTGGAATTTTTTAGCATTAAAACTGATTACAATTCACTCAATTTAAACATTCATCTTTGTCAAAACTTGTTTGAAATCATTTACTGAAGTTTTGTATGCTTCAGTGCCCTTCTCTTCATGCAAAACATCCAAGTTCTGATTTTCAATCAACTGCTCTATAGTGCCCAGTGCAGTCATCACCTAAGTCTCTTTGCAGAGAGATTCAAATTCATCTTGTATATTCCCATGTATGGAAGCTATCATCTGCAAATAAAGTTGGTAAAGAGTTTCTTGATTGACATATTTGAATGAAGAGAAAATCGTTAGGAAGTCCTCCTTGGGACAAGCAAGCAAGAGTGAATGTAAAGCCAACGAAAAAGATTTTCTAAGGCTCAAGAGAGAGGAGGAAATGCGTGCACGTTTTGAACACCCGTGCCATGTTCAAATAGTTCACTGTGTATTAATTAGAAATCGTTTTTCCTCATGCAGTCAGTGAAACAGTGTCCCGAAGAATCTCAGATTTCTATCAAAGGGTTGCGAAATTGAGAAAACCATTTCTAGGTTATTTAATTCAACCTATTCTAAAAGAAACCCATGTCTCAGTTTTCCGAAATTCATTTTCATTTGGCTAGAAATCGCGTTTAAAAATTGACATTTTAAAGTTAGTTATGCATTTCCTTTGCTCAGGTAACTGCGTTGGTTGAATTTTTTGTTTGCAGGTTTGTTGTTGGTTTCCGTCAAGAATAGTCCATCTAGGACCTCTATCTCAAATAAAGAACTGCCTTTTCTACAATGTTGATCAGTATCCTGGACCTGTCCTCGCCTCCCTAGTGTACTATTTCCTTTTCTCCCTTCGTGTGGCCAGTTCTTTTATGGACCTCTCCTCGGCAGATGCCTTGGCTTTGTCCACTTTCTCCTTGGTACTTGCTGCCATGTTGCTCATCTTCTCCTTGGCTGCAGCGGTGGCATTCTTTACAGGTTGCATCTTGAAATGGATCGAAGGATATACATAGTACAACTAATGTCAATGTCTTACGAAAACTATGATATACTAATTAGATATACACACGCTACTATGATATTCCAAATTGAAAACGAAGCGATGAACTCTGTAGGAACGAGTAAGTAAAATCTGTCAATCCTTTTTGGAAAAAAGAAATGATTTTTTTTTTTTTAAATCTACATTTTCTTTATTCAAAAACATGAAGATTTTTTATTTTTTTATTTTTTTTTAATTGAAAATATTTTTGTAAGGTTAGTGAAAATGCAAGAAAATAAGTAGAAATCTAAAGATTTTAAAGTCTAAAAACTTTTAAAAAAATGCAATCAAGAACTTAAAAAAAAATGTAATCAAGCTTGATTTTATTTTTCCTATTTTATCTACTTCAAAGAATATTTTTTTAATTTTTAAGTATATGAATGTTTCCAATGGAGCCATTTACGGATTAAACTTTCTAAAATGTTCATATCCAAATTTGCGAAATGTACCTGATTGTGCATGAGGACATGAGAAATCGTTTTAACCTTTAGATTTGCCGCAAGGATCTCTTGAACAATTGATGAATATTGTGGCGTAACCGATTCTTGATACCATTCCTCAATGTAGTCTTTGGGCTACATTCTAGATCTTTCATCCATAAATGGTTAGTATCGATTTTTTTATATACTTTTTTATAAAAATGATATGCAGCTAAAAGATTTATGCATCTACATGCTTTAATCATGCATCTAGGAAAAAAATGAAAAATATGAACTCTAGACTGAAAGCTAGTTCCTATGCACACTTCCCCGGCAACGGCGCCAAAATGTTGGGGCAAAGTGATTGCCTGTCATTTAATTTGTCAACCCGGGGGTTTCATAAACTTGTGAAGCATGCGTGCACTCTTTTAGTTTAGATCAATCTAACTACAAAATAATGAAAACCAATTCATCTAATCTATGAAATCAAATAATGAAAATGAAATTCAACTAACAAGTGAAATAAAAAACAACTAATGTATGCTTAGTTACTCCAGCATTCAATTATGAAGTGTTACCTTCTTGAGATGATGTGTAAGCAACTATTTATACTTTAACTTCTAATGTCCTAGAAAAACGAGTAAAGTATGTAGAAAATAACTCAGTAATGGCATGTATCAAATATTCAACCATTCAATCTTGAACTATGATTAAATCAATTTCTTAGAATGATCTTTAGGAACATCAGTTAATGTAATTAGTTGAGGATCTTAAAAGCAAATATAAAAGCACGAAAAAGTAAATCTCAATGATTGCATAGGTTGAATATTCAATCACCCAATTTGAAGTCACCTTCTTGGCCTGATCCTTTATTCAATTATACAATGAATTGATGGTTTAATCTAAGAAAATAAATAACAAAACATGAAAGGAAACTAAATAACTATGAGCCCTTGCTTCAAACTTAATCCAATTAGAAAATACATAAATCTTCCCTATTGAAATGTTTTTAGAAAAGCAAAGATTACATAGTCATTCTAAAACTAATACTAAGAAAGCAAATAAACTTTAATATATAAAAGTCATTAAATCTCACAATCATTAGATGGCCATTCCAATGGTGTATGAGGATGGCAAGTGAAGAAGCTCCATATGCAACCAAAACTAAATCTTCAAATCTCCAAGTATAAGCTCCAAATTCTCTATTAGAAACATGAGCATTTCGCCAACTTTACACATGCCTTTCAAAAGAGAAGGCTCTCCTATTTATACAAAAACATGAGAAGCTACACTATTTAATGAGGATCCACTAAAATCTCATATAGTTACAACCAAATAGCTCATAATGAGACACATGTCCCCTAAGTGTCTCATAGAGTTCTAATCCAAATAAGAAATGATGAGACACCTCATAGAGTTACAGTCCAAATAGTACACATATCCTTCTTTGACCTTTATCCAAATCTCCTTTGAAGGAATTCGAATTTGAGCATTGAAGGCCACATGAGGGTGCCTTGGAAGCTTCCAAATGATCTACACATGTCATGAAACTCAAGCCACATATATAGATACATGAAACCATGTTAATTTCCTAGTTTTTAATCGTAAATTCACTTTAAACACATAAAATAACTAACTTTGGTAAATAAGGATCCTAACCCATATATTTATGAAAATGGTGGCTAATGAAAGGTTATATGGTTATGGAGTTGTGACATGTGAGTGAAATGGTGGCGATAAAGGTGAAAGTGAATGTCATTTTGAGGACATTTTGGAGGCCCAACAACAACCATAGAAGACCATACATGAAACCCAACACAAAGAATATAAGACATCATTTTTAACAAGGAAAACAAGGCTAAGTGCTTGTTGACATCAATGGCAATGCTACAATAGCAACAAAGAAACTATCCCATTTTTCATGATCTTGTTCCTATTGAAATTTTTGTGAGATATTGAACTTACAATTGTGGAATAACAATGTTTTACTTTAATGGATCTTTCACTACAAGCTACTCCTACCCGGTAGTGGGTATCAAATCACATTTTTTTTTTTTATTATCTTGGGAGATAGCCAAGTTTGTCCTTCTATGTAGATTTTCTAAATCAGAGAAAGGAGTGAACTCAATTCCTTTATATCAAGGTCACACTAGTATTGAATGATTTATATGTCATCTGTTTTTTCACTCCTTAGTCTTAGGTTTTTGTTTTTCTATTAAAGAATAACCTTAGAGGCCATGTATTTCAGACAAATTTGCTAGAATTTTGGTTTACTCTTAGTAAAAATTTTGTATGGTTCTTGGTGAAATTGAAATTCTACGCCTAGTTTGGTTTCCCTAATGGTATTCCGAGACATATTTAAAGCATCTTGATGTATAACAATGATTTGAAGAAATAGAAAATTGTACTTCACAATAAAAAAAAGAAAGAAAAACATTGACATCAAAAACCAATATCATATATTACCATGACTTAAATTATAGGTATGAGGTATACTTAAACATTACTTATATTGCAATTTATTATGATTTGACTTATTTAAATATGCTTTTGTTGGAATATTATAAAATGTTATTTAGAAAATTAAAATGAACCCAAAAAAAAGGTATATATATATATATATATATATTGAACAAATACTAAGGAAGTAGTGATTTTAATACACTATACTTGGTTAGTGTGGATTTTCAAGGCGGGGTAGTGCTTCTCAAAGTACAAATCTCTTTATTTTGAAGCTTTGGAATTTGTTTTTTTTTTTACTTTTCTAATAGTAAGCCTTATTATGATTGGATGTAAGAAAATATTGAGTAGATATGTTAATATTACCAGTTCTAGGGTTGGTCTAATATTTATGGTGCAAATGATAAGAATAGATAAATTCTTAAATGTATAGTTTGTTTTCATTCGAAATAGTAAATATACAAATCATTTTCTTTCTTTCTTTCTTTCTTTCTTTTTCAGGGAAAAAAATAATATTAACCTATTATGTGCCTGTGTGTAAGGTTAAGAGATATGTTTTCTTTAGTCGCAACACACACCCATGTCTATAACACACTTTCGTCAAAATCCCTCCTATCTATACATAGGCTATCCAACCACAACACAATTTCATCAAGATCCCTCCTAAAACATTGAACATTATACTTTGTAAATAAACTAAGCACTACAATTCAACCAAGCCAAAAAGGTGATCATTGAAACAACACAATAAGGTTTTCACTTCGAATGTATAAGGCCAAGGGATACCTTTTTCTCTCGCAATGCACACATCCATTTTCTACATAAACTATCTAGTCACATCCCACTCTAGTCATTGAGAGACCCCGTTGGGAGGAAAACATTGAACATAATACTTTGTGAATGGACCATTTGTTATAGTTTTGATAAAGTGAGCCAATGACTCTAAAAGGGGATCACTAGACTAACATGATTACGTTGTCACCTCCTATGTATGAGGCCAAGGGACTCTTTTTTACTTTCTAAAAAAAGTCAAAACCTACTCAAGCTATCTAGGCACACCCCAATTTGGTTAAGAGGCCTCCCTAGATATAAAACTCTGGACATTATAATTTCTGAATGGACAAAGCACTATAGCTCAACTAACTAAGCTATTGAATCTCTGTAAAAGAAGATCGTCATATTATCATGATAAAGTTGTCACATCTTATATATAAAGATAAGATATAAAGTTTTAGTTGCAACTCACACACCCATATGTATAAAAACTAAGAAACATGTTTTCACTTGCAATTCATCTCAAACTCTTTGAGAATAGACCATTAAACACAATACTTTGTTAATCAACCCATTAATATAACCTATCAATTGAGTCAACCATTCTTAACCAATTAAACAAAACCATTCTTGACTAATTAAACCAATAATTCTCAGCTAAATCAAAATAAATAAAATTTATAAACAAGAAAACTCTCTTTCTAAAACCATATTTACTAAGAGACAACCCCACTAAAACCATATTTACTAAGAGACAACCCCATTACGTAAATAGAAAATTAAACATATTATACTTATGAGATTTTGCATAAACAAAAGTCCCATTCGATAATATTTCTCCTTGCCCTAATGAAGAATTACCTAATCGTTCGCAATTTAAAATAACTTATAAATTGGTTAAATTCAGTGCGAATATAATAACATTGTCATGGATTGTTAGTGGAGCGGGGAAAATCAAGTCTCGACCACAAGACAATTTTAAAATTCAATTCATGGAAATTACAGACTTTTAAAAGTCAAGTCATGGCAATTACAGGCTAAGGGTGTTGTATAATTATTCTATGTTTTAAAGCGTTTGTTGGAATTTTACAAATTATATAAATGTAAACCTCGAAGGCTTAAAAGAGAGATTTCGAGAGTTAGTGAGAGAGATAGAAAATAGATAGGAGGTTTGGATTGTGAGACTACAGGCATTGAAACAAAAAAGGGCCGTTGATACAATTATGTAAAGGCAGATCAGGCCAAAGCTAGATTGTAAAAATAGAGTTTTATTTGTATCTGTAAATTTGTTAATGAATGAGGAAATTGAATTCATTGTGACTGTGTGTATCATTCATTTTTTGTGTTGAGTGATCCGTAATTGGGAATTTATGGTTCTGTGTGATAAACCATGATGAATGAATTCAAGTTGAATTTCTGAAAGTCTTTCTGAGTGACAAAAGACTTATCGTCTGGGTAGAATCCGTGTGATTCCAGTCGGATTTAATAGATGTATGTACAAGTCAAGTAATTATGAAATCTGAAGGAAGGGAAATAATACAGAGTGTATTATGTATTCTAGTTTGAAGTGGTGTTAAAGAAACAGAGGTATAAGTTGCAGGCAGAGTAATCAAAGAAGTCTCGGCGCACTGTTCCTAAGTGAAGAAATGAGTTGGCAGAATTGAACTTGATAACAAGACGTTCTGGAATGGTGAGCTGGCGATGAAATCGAGTTATCAGTAAGTGCGGGGATAGGAGCAGACGAATGTTTTGATCATGGTTAAAGCGTCGTATTAAACCCTGGTCGTCGATCATGTTTTCAACCGCTGACGTCATAGTCAACTGCGGGGGTTAACCATTATTTAACCAGTGTGTTAGTTGAAGGGTTGCAGACCGTTGGATCATTGTTGTGCTGACTGTTGGATTAATATTGCATCGCATCATTCATGAGTGAATGAACCCTGGGCGGAAGAAATTGCGACATGCGATGTAAGATGATTGGGCAATTAAATGTCATGCAAGTAGTCCATGTGATATCACTGCTGGGTGTTGGATCAAGTGTGTCTTGATCAAACGGTGGAGAATTAATCTAACAAGATTTGTGTGGAAAGTCAATGTGGGAGCAATTTTTGTTCGATTGTTGTTCAATCAGGTGTTGTTCATTTGCTATTCAATCGGGCACTGTTCAATTGTTGTTCAATTGCAAGTGCTGTTCAATTGTTGTTCAATCGGTGCTGTTCAATTGCTGTTCAATCCTGTGTCATCTTGCGTCATTTTTAGGTGAGCCTCGGGAAATGTGCCAAAGCTGTGGAAAAAGTGGAAAGGTAAAGTTAAAAGCGATTTATGTATATTTCTATAATAAAGCGGATTAAGGGAAATTAACCATGGTATGATTAGTGTTGAGACCAGAGTAAGAGGGTATGGTTAATATGCGCGGGTTTAAGAATTAATCAGAGTTTATGAGGATTGAGTAAAGTTTCCGCTGGAGTGATTAATTAAGGTTTAGACCATTGATTAGTTTTTGAAACATTTCTGCATGAGAATTTATTAAGGGGTCTTAAACCTTAACTAGTGAAGGTTTGACTAGGTAGGATAAATGAAATTCCTGGGAATAAACGAGATTATGAATTTTATGTGCATACTATGGGTATTGTCGGCTTAGGCTGGCATCATTTTGGTATTAGAGTAGGAAAAAGCTTTTTTGGGAGAAAATCAGAGTGGGTTTGTCTTTTGAAGATAATTCAGAACTTATGGAATTATTTTATTTCATAATTAACTTTGTGGAAAGAGAACAGATTTTGAAGAGTTTTCTTTGAAAAGGACAGAACGGGAAGAATTTTCAGGAAACCAGAGTGGCACAGTAGAAGCGAAGAGAAGAATCAGATCTGAATTTGATTGAGGTAAAAATAAATTGATTTTATTATTTGATTTTGAAATTGGTGATTGATAAATTGATTTTTGAAAGAGATAGAAGAAAATCTACTTTGGGAGAAAGTAGATCAGATTATTGGAAGGACAAATTGAAAATTTGTTTATGAAGGGATAGTGGAAAAACTGCAACAACAACATGTATTTAGAAAATTTGGACAGTGAGGTATGGTCTTCATGATTTCAGTTAATTAATGATGAATTATTGATTGAAAAATGCTATGAAGATGTTTGATACTTGTAGTGAAGAACAATCAGAGTTTTTGATGATGATGGCAACGAACCTATCCAACTAGAGGTTGGAAGAAAGGAGAAAGGTGACCAAGTGCAGTAGCCAGAGGAGAAGTGAGACTCTAAAAGGTTCGAGAGAGTGGACCAAGAGAGAGAATATCTATGAAGAGAACAAGCTCAAGGAGGAAGCTCGATAGGATATTGAGTAGTAAGAGAATAAAAGCTACAGGAAAAGGCCATGTTGCAGATCACCAATCGGGCACGGATGAGCTCGTGAAGGAAGATGACCATGGAAGGTCATAGAAGAGGTTCTAGAGAATGCCATATAGGTAAGATGAGTAATGAGGAGCGAGAGAGAAATCTTGCAGTGATGAGAGTACAGTTGGAGATACTACAGGGATGGCTACAAGAGAAAGAGAACGAAGACCGAAGACATGGATGGAGAATGAGGAAACATGTCAAATGGAACCCATTGCAAAATAAATGGAATGCCAAGTTGATAAACGAGTTCAAATAAATTGAACAAATACATATTGCTTTGTTGGAAAAGGAGAGACTCAAAGGAATTGAGTCACAGCAAAGAGGATTTGCTGAAACCCAGAAAGTCCATTGTGAAAGATTGGAGACAGAGAAGCTCGAAAGAGTTGAGCTACAGCAAAAGGAAAATGCTGGAGAAGGTGTTAACGTTTTGGTATGTGAAACAGAACATGGACCATTACTTTTCGAAAGTGATGAAGAGACAGAGGAGTTGAATCATATGAATGATTCAGAGCAGCCAGAAGACTTGATGGCTGAAGCATCAAATGAGACCATAAGATCCTGTGTTTTTAAAACTGATAATTTGTGTATGGTTGTAGGTTTGGAAGAAGATACGTAGCCTTTTAAAGCTGACAAAAACATAGAAGAATACCTTCCAGAATATAAAAATTTTGAAGCAGAGTATGACAATGAGACTAGAGAAGAAACAATTCACTACAGTGAACAAGTGCAGAGAGGCGTCACTAAGATAGATGGTGTGGAAAAGAGAATAGCTGACAGTCTCAAGGATTCTTTGAGTTTGAATCAGCATACTAATGTGCTGACAGAGGAGTTAAAGGAAAGATCAAAGCAACGTACCGAAAGGTTGCCAGAGGAAGAAGACGTGCAAAGGCCTTATATTTTTTATTTTGATAATTGTCTTATGATTTCAGATTTTGTTGCAGAAACTAGAACATATTTGGCACAGGTGGACATCCAAATGAAAGAAGGGAAAGAACATCTACTGAAAGATGTTAAGGAAGATTTAGTAGAGGAAGAAGGACTATCTGATGATTGATCAATAGCAAATGAAGAAATGAGAGATTGTGTAAAATTTCCAAATTTTACTCCAAGTAAAATCATTGAGTTATATGAGAGTTAGACCTTCAAAGGAGAAAGTTGGAAAAGCAGGGGATAAACGTTCAAGATAAATTGTTGATGAAGGATGACAAAGAAATTGTCGTAAATGACAGTCAAGAAGAAGTTGACAGGTACAATAAACAGAAGAAAATGGTCTTGGAAGACGATGTGGCAGAAACTGAAAAGGTGCGAAATTCTATAAAAGACAATAGTGAACAAGAGGGTAAAGATGTAAGGGCGGCAACAAGAATGAGAGTTCAACAATCAAGAGTTGAAGGTAATCAACAGACAGAGGATATACTAGACAAAGAAATTGAGTTGATAAGAAGGATAGTGATGAAAGTGTCTCAGAAGAAGACAACCACAAGAAAGGAAAGAAGCAACAACAAGAGGAAGACAACAGAAGAATGTGAGAGCATAACAAGTGGAGCATTGCAGCATAAGATATGGAGACTTGGAAAACAACAGCAGATAACCGCGACAACAGAGCAGCTGAAAGGAAAAGAAATAGGCAAAGATAAATTACAAAACAAAGTATGGGATCCATGAGGACAAATATTAGAAGCACATGATCTGGAGATCATGATTATTTTCTACTTTGGGAGTTTGATGCAGGAGCATTTGGCTCAGAAGAATCATTGTATTTTAGTAGACATAGGGGGGTATTGTGTTTTAAGGAAGTTGGTTTCCTAAGTGTTGAATTAATGTAATTACTTAGGTTTTGAGTGATTTTAATGAAAATAGGAATTAATTAAGTATTGTTTGGATATTTGTAAATGTTCCCGAATGTAGGAGAACATGAGTGATGATGAGTAATTAGTATGGATTGAGATATTGTAATCTTAGAAAGTAGTTCATGATTTATGGAGGATCCTTAGGACTAGTTGAAAGTTGAGATCCTTAAGGGATAAAGAAGATATTTTAGGAACTAATTGAGGACTTAGAGGATTCTTAGGGTTTAGTTGAGAAGATTGAGGATCTGAACCAAAATTGGTAAACATAATCCTTTTGTATAAATGTAAACCTCGAAGGCTTAAAAGAGAGAGTTGGAGAGTTAGTGAGAGAGATAGAAAATAGATAGGAGGTTTGGATTGTGAGCCTACGGGCATTGAAACGAAAAAGGGCCACTGATACAGATCATGTAAAGGCAGATCAGGCCAAAGCTAGATTGTAAAAACAGAGTTTTATTTGTATCTGTACATTTGTTAATGAATGAGGAAATTGAATTCATTGTGACTGTGTGTGTCATTCCTTTTATGTGCTGAGTGATCCGTAATTGGGAATTTATGGTTCTATGTGATAAACCATGATGAATGAATTCAAGTTGAATTTCTGAAAGTCTTTCTGAGTGACAAAAGACTTATCGTCTGGGTAGAATCCGTGTGATTCCAGTCGGATTTAATAGATGTATGTACAGGTCAAGTAATTACGAAATCTAAAGGAAGGGAAATAATACAGGTGTATTACGTATTCCAGTTCGAAGTGGTGTCAAAGAAACAGAGGTATAAGTTGCAGGCAGAGTAATCAAAGAAGTCTTAGCGCGCTGTTCCTAAGCAGAGAAATGAGTTGGCAGAATTGAACTTGATAACAAGACGTTCTGGAATGGTGAGTTGGCGATGAAATCGAGTTATCAGTAAGTGCGGGGATAGGAGCGAATGAATGTTTTGATCATGGTTAAAGCGCCATATTAAACCTTGGTCGTCGATCATGTTTTCAACCGCTGACGTCACAATTAATTGCGGGGGTTAACCATTATTTAACCAGTGTGTTAGTTGAAGTGCCACAGACTATTGGATCATTGATGTGCTGACCATTGGATTAATATCGCATCGCATCATTCATGAGTGAATGAACCCTGGGCGGAAGAAATTGTGATATGTTGTGTAAGATGATCGGGAAATTAAATGTCGTGCAAGTAGTCCATGTGATATTACTGCTGGGTGTCGGATCAAGTGTGTCTTGATCAAACGGTGGAGAATTAATCTGACAAGATTTGTGTGGGAAGTCAACGTGGGAGCAATTGCTGTTCAATCGGGCAATGTTCAATTGTTGTTCAATCGGGCGCTATTAAATTGATGTTCAATTGCAAGTGCTGTTCAATTGGAGTTGTTCAATTGCTGTTCAATCGGTGTTGTTCAATCGTTGTTCAAACCTGCGCCGTCTTGCGTCATTTTTAGGTGAGCCTCGGGAAATGTGCCAAAGCCGTGGAAAAAGTGGAAAGGTAAAGTTAAAAGCGATTTATGTATATTTATATAGTAAAGTGAAGTAAGGGCAATTAACCATGGTATGATTACTGTTGAGACCAGAGTAAGAGGGTATGGTTAATATGCGCGGGTTTAAGAATTAATCCAAGTTTATGGGGATTGAGTAAAGTTTCCACTAGAGTGATTAATTAAGGTTTAGACCATTGATTAGTTTTTGAAACATTTCCACATGAGAATTTATTAAGGGGTTTTAAACCTTAACTATTGAAGGTTTAACTAGGCAGGATAAATGAAATTCCTGGGAATAAACGAGATTATGCATTTTATGTGCATATTGTGGGTATTGTCAGCTTAGGCTGCCATCACTTTGGTATCAGAGCAGGGAAGAAAATTTTTGGGAGAAAATAAAACTGGGTTTGTCTTTTGAAGATAATTCAGAATTTATGGAATTATTTTATTTCATAATTAACTTTGTGGAAAGAGAACAGGTTTTGAAGAGTTTTCTATTGAAAATGGCAACAAGAAATGCTAAAAATAGCATTGCTATAAATAACCGTTCAAGTACCAATGTTGGACATAGCAACAAGGAATGAAAAATGGAAGTGCTAAAAATAGCATCGCTATAAATATCATTTCGGCATGGATTCCAATATTAGTTAGTCCCTGAACTAAAATTGAGAAGTAAAATTTGAATTTGATTTAGCTGCTGTTTGGAAAATAATTAATTAATTCATCTTGAATTAATTAGTTGTAGAAAATCAAACATGAAGTCTATGTGGGGACATGCAGCAATTTCTCCATTGATTGAGGAATTTATCCATCAGTTAAAGAAATAAGGATGAGTTATAATATTGAGTTGTAATTAGTTGGCTCAGTTAACTAAGTCAAGTCCAGTTAGATTAGTTCAAATAGTTTGTTGAAATAATTGTGAGTTCAATTAGTTAATGCATGCATGCATGTAACTGCTGCACTTCAAATAACTGAATATTCTCTCATAAATAACTCATGCATGTCAGTTCAGACAGAGACCCAGTTGAGATCAGTTGATGGGACAATGTACTATCAGTTGTAGGAATATTCCATTGTGAATATCTCTTTCATGCAAAAGGAATTCATTCCTTAGAGATTGTGCAGTTACTTCTTCAGTTTAGTGAGTGTGTGATGAGGCCAATCACACAGGTGGCATCATTGGACCCCAAGAAAAACTTCGCAAGGAAATAGGAGGCTTGGAGGGCTGAGGGAAGGCATATCTATTGTCTATTCAATGTGTGAGCTGTATTGTTTGATTGCAGAGAGAGCAGGATAGATTGTGAGCTGATTCTTTTTGTAATGCTGAACATATTTCCACTTGTATGATAATACAGAGATTGGAGTTTTAGGCTGAGGATTTCCCCGGGTTATTCTTCTGCGTTCATGTGTGATTGAATTCTAATTCTCAATTATATGTGTTCTATTTGATCTTGCTCATATCCGATTAAGCTTCCGCAAGTCTGTTGTAGAGGTAGATCTTGTATTTTGCTTTAGTATATTGCATAATTTGTTGATCTATAGTGGGAATTTCTACATGGTATCAGAGCAAAGGTGATCAAAGGTGAACAGTATACAAAGAAGTGAGAAGTTCAAAGTTTGAGGTTCCTGAATATAGAAATCAAGTTCTTATCACATCTCAATTTCACTAATGGCGTTCAATGGTTTAAGACTCGAGTATGCCCTTGATGGCAGCTTGAATTATATAGCCTGGAAGGATTGCATGGAAGCAGTATTAGAGGATAACGGTCTGAAGGACTTCATTGATCAAGAAGTCCCCAAGCCCGCAACAACTAATGCTACAGAATTTGCGGAATGGAAGAAATGTGTGGCTAGAGCAAGGATAATCCTCCTAGAGGGAGTTAGAGACCACATTATCTTGAGCCCCCATGGGAAGGAGACACCATTTTCGATGTGGAAAACATTGAAAGATCTATATCAGAACAACATCGATCAGAGGAAGCTGGCGCTGAAAGACAAGCTTCAGAAAATCAAGTGTGAAAAGGGCAACACGATCTCTACCTTCCTGAACAAGCTCACCACCTGCAGGGATGAGCTTGGAAGTGTAGGGATCATGATAGCCAATGAAGACATGGTGAGTCTAGCTCTCCTTGGTCTTCCTAAGAACTGGCATAGCTACCAAGACTCGGTAAATGGAAGAGAAAAACTGCCAGATTGGGAACGACTTTGGTCGGATCTGATGCAAGAGGAGATATGGAGAAGCACCAGAGATGGATCTTAGCGAGTAAGGCAAAGAAAGGGAAGGAGAAGGTGTCCCATTCCAAATCCAGTTCTTCCTATGGTGCGAAGAAGCTTAACAAATCAAAAGTGTGATGCTTTCATTGTCATGAAGTGGGCCATTATGCTATGAATTGTCCACAGAAGAAATCCAAGAAGGGATCCTCGAAGGGATCTGATGGTGAGGCACTGGCCTCACAGTTCGAGTTGGATTTCACCCTCTTCGCATGCATGGTTTCATCATGGTGGGATGTGGTTGGTTTCTTGACAGTGGAGCTTCTTTCCACATGATCGGAGACAAGAGTTTGTTCAGTACCTTGGAGGAGAAAGATCTCCAGATACTCATAGCAATAGGTAATGATGAAAAGTATAGTGTCTCAGGTGTAGGAATGGTTGTTTTTCAGAAGGAGCATGGAGCTCGCATTACCTTGACTGAAGAAAAATTTGGTGTCGATTGCAATGCTGGAAGACAATGGCTATGATGTAGTCTTCAGTAAGGGAAAGGTTTTCCTTTGACACATCACCACTAGACAGGTGAAGCAGATCTGTTCACGAGTCAAGAACCTGTATTCTCTTGAGGTTCAAGATGCATGCAAAGCCTTGACGAACAAGGCAACTAATGGAGACTTGGTGGTTGAGAGGGAGAGTACATTACCTCTCAACATGCAATGCTAGAAGAAGTCTCAGATAATTGTGGAGGAGCCACAATTGGTGAAGCAGCTTCAGGAGTTTGTGGAGCAGCCACAACTAGAGAAGCCGAGAGGAGACCAAGTGGAGGCATCCACTCATGCAGAGACCTCTAGTAGGGGGAAATTTCGAGCCAAGTGGGTAGAGGGATCACATGCACCATACCTCGAGGTCGGAGGTGGGGCAATGTGGAGTGATAGTCCCAAGAAGGCTGGAATAGGGGCAGGATCATTGAGGTACCCAACCTCTTTGATTAGACCTTACTACAGGAGCCCTGAAGAGGAGTAGCAGGACTAGTTGAGTGGGTAGAGACATATGCGGATGGTGCGGCAGAGAGAGCTATAGTGCAAGAATCCCAAGACAGTGCAAAGCTAACAGGCTGCAACAATGCGAGAGGCACAAGAGTGTTGCACTAGTGTAGGATGGCACAGAGAGGTGTGCAACGGTGTGAGATGCATGGAGTGTTGTAGCAGCTCAGAGGTCACAAAGGGAGCACTTGTCAGCGCAGAGGGAGCTTCAGCATCAGAGGGTGTTTTTAGCCCAACAGAAAGGTCAGTTGGGAGATTTTTTGTTTCTAGAGTTGCTGGAGCAATAACTGTTGGGTCCCTATAATACTAGTGATTACCCCATTACTATTGTAGTTATACCCCTTATTTATATTGTTGTGCCCCTATTACCCCCATATTGTTATTTCTGTGCCCCATAGAATCCCTCTATTGTTATTTTTGTGGCTTTATATTATTATTGTTAGGTCGGCTGGATTATATTGTGACTCCTTAGACTCCTATATATAGAAAGGAGGTTTTGTCATTTGTATCATCCAAGAATTGTTCATTTATGTAATGTAAAGGAGGTTTCCCCCTCGAAGAGGCTGAATTCTAAGGCGTTGATCTATCTTTTCTATCTTTTCTTGAGCTGGTTTCATAACATTTGGTATCAGAGCTTTGGATTCTAGGGTTTCGCTGCTCCAAACAGGTCATCGTGGAATTTTCGCTATAACTTTTTTTCTGTGACGTTTCAGAAGTTGCAAAAAAAACCCATTTGAGAAGAATTGGCGCTGAACCTTGGGTCCGAATTTCAGAGCTTTTCGCGCGATATTTTCGGAGATATGATCTGAGGAAGTTGGTCTTTTTGCAGACTCCTGAATTACATTCAAAACAGGTGACCTGGGGAAAATCGTCATAACTCTCTCTCTGAGGATCGGATTGAAATTTCGTAAAAAGGTAAGAAAGAGGACGGACTGTAGTTTCTTGTGTGTGTGTTTCAGATTCAAAGGTTGAAACAGTGACTCGTGGCACGTCGTACAAGTTCGCTCTACTGAACCAGTCTAAAAGCAAGTCACTGTGGGAGATTTCACATAACTCTTCCTTGGAGAATCCAATTTGGCTCAGACTTGTGGCATTGGAAAGAGGACACAGAAGGCTACTACAGGTAGCAATTTCAGAACTGGATGATCCGAAATTACAGAGATACATCAGATTCAATATCAGGCTTCTATAAAGTGAAAAAAGGTGTGTAGTTTTTTTTTAAATTTTTATGTAAGCTTGGTTTAACGGAATTCAAAGGGCATAGTAAAGCATTATTATCGGTAACTGATGCCCCGAGGAAAGAAAATGCAAACACCTAGTAAGGAACCTGAAAGCTCTAGCATGACTCATGAAGAAGAGGAAGAAATGCTACATGATATATCAAAATTACAAGAACAAGTGCAACAAATGTCACGCTCACAAAAGCTAACAGAAGCTAAGATAAGTGGCGTGGAATCTAAGATAAATGGCGTGGAATCTAAGATAAAGGGCATGGAAGCTAAGATGGAGGATTCGATGGTAAATTTGAAGATAGATTTGAAGACAGACATGGAAGAATTGAAGAACTTGCTACAAGAAAGGGTCACTAATGGTGAAAAGGTAGTAAAGGAAACTCATGATGAGAACAAAAGAAATGTTAATCATGATTCCATAGACTCTAATGTTGGATCGAAGACTCACCATGTTCCAAAAATCGATATGAGGAAGTTTGATGGCAAGGATCCCGCCACATGGATATTACAGATGGAGCAATTCTTCGATCTCAATAATGTGCAAAACACACAAAAGGTACGTATGGCAACTTTATATTTGGAACCAAATCAGTTTGTATGGTATCAATGGCTTTGTTCTCGTAAAAAATTTATCACTTGGGCAATTTTTACGGAAGAATTGATAGCACATTATGAGGATACAAAAAGCAACACTTTTTTTAGCCAATTGATAAGTCTCAAACAAAAGGGTTCAATAATGGAGCACATTGAGGAGTTCCAAAAATTGAACATAAGGGTAAAAGATATTCCAGAGGAGCATAGGATTGATGTGTTCATAGGGTCTTTAAAGGATAATATCCAACATGATGTGCGCCTTTGGGAACCTGATTCATTAGAGAAGGCATTCAGGTTAGCAAGAAAAATGGAAAGCAAAATTATGGCAACTAGGAAGCATACCATTCACAACTATAAAGACGGAAGTGTTGTTGCCCATAGTCTTCCACAACCTACAAGGTTGACACCACAACAATTGGAAGAAAAAAGAGCAAAAGGGCTTTGTTACAATTGTGATAGCAAATACACAAAAGGTCATAAGTGTGCTGAGAAGAAATTATTCTACATAGATTGTGAAGAGGAAGAAGAAAAGGAGCAAGAAAGGTCAAAAGAAGAGGATATATTCCAGGAACAAAGCCTAGATGAAGAACAAATAAATCCGACCATATCTTGTAATGCATTGGCGGGAATTACCACTCCTCAAACCATCAAGATAGAAGGACAAATCAAGAAGAAAAAGGTAATAGTGTTGATTGATTCAGGAAGCACCCACAATTTTATTCATTGTAGGGTAGCAAAAGAATTGAATTGCTTCCTATATCCAGCACCAGAGTGTCAAGTGATGATTGCAAATGGAGGAACAATAAATTGCTCTGGAAAGTGCCATAATATCAAGCTATCCATGGGAGAATATGTATTGACTAGCCCAATGCTTTCCATTCCAATGGGAGGTGCTGATGTTGTACTAGGAGTCCAATGGCTACAATCCTTGGGTACAATAGCTTTTAATTTTCAAGAACTTTTCATCAAATTTTCTTCGGAAGGAAAGGAAGTTGAATTAAGGGGTATTGCAGGGAAACCAGGAAAGATAATCAGCTCTAATGGTATGACAAAGCTTCTAAAAAAGGAGCAAAGAGGTGTAATTGCACAATTATGTTCGCTAGATGTTTCCACATTGGAATCATCTATTTCTCCAGATCTCCAAAAAGTCCTGGACAATCATTCCAAGGTATTTGAGACTCCCAAAGGTCTCCCACCTATGCGTGATCATGATCATGCTATTCATCTGATTCCAGGAAGTGTTCCTCCAAACATCAGGCCGTACAGATATCCCTATGTCCAAAAAAGTGAAATTGAACGTATGGTTGCAGAAATGCTAGAGGCTGGTATAATTCAACCGAGTCAAAGTTCTTTCTCAGCTCCAGTAGTATTGGTGCACAAGAAGGATGGATCATGGCGCATGTGTCCAGATTATAGGGAGCTCAACAAGCTCACTATTAAAGATAAGTTCCCCATTCCTGTTATTGATGAATTACTGGATGAATTGCATGGATCAATTTACTTCACCAAGTTGGATCTTCGTTCGGGATATCATCAAATCAGAATGAAGATTGAAGACATTCCGAAAACGGCATTTAGAACTCATGAGGGTCATTATGAATTTTTGGTCATGCCTTTTGGCCTTACCAATGCACCTTCAACATTTCAAGGTTTGATGAATTCAATTTTCAAACCATTCCTTAGAAAATTTGTGTTAGTATTTTTTGATGATATACTAATCTACAGCAAGTCTTGGAAGGATCATGTTGAACATGTTGACAAGGTGCTACAACTATTGGAGGAGAAACAATTATATGCAAAAAGATCCAAATGTTTCTTTGGAGTCCAGGAGGTGGAATATTTGGGTCATATTGTATCTCATGAAGGAGTTAAGGTAGACCCTAGCAAAATTAAAGCCATTAAGGAATGGAAAATCCCCACATCCATAAAGCATCTGCGAGGATTTCTTGGGTTGACAGGGTATTATCGCAAGTTTGTTAAGAATTATGGGAGAATAGCAGCACCTCTAACAACATTATTGAAGAAAGATTCATTTTCATGGACTCCGGAAGCAACAAAGGCCTTTGAACATCTTAAAGAGGCAATGTGCCAAGCACCGGTCTTAGCTACACCGGACTTCACAAAAACCTTTATTGTGGAATGTGATGCTTCAGGAAATGGAATTGGTGTTGTTCTAATGCAAGATGAAAGACCCATTGCTTTTGAAAGTCGTCCAATCAAGGGAAAGTTTTTAAGCAAAGCTATTTATGAGAAGGAAATGTTGGCAATACTCCATGCACTTAAGAAATGGCGACCCTACCTAATGGGAAGACACTTCAAGGTAAAAACGGATCATGATAGCCTTAAATACTTTTTAGAACAAAGATTATCCTCTGAAGAGCAACAAAAGTGGGTCACAAAGATGTTGGGTTATGACTTTGAAATCATCTACAAAAAAGGGAAGCAAAATGTGGTGGCAGATGCACTCTCAAGAAAGGATGAGGATGTGGAAGCATTGTTGTGTGCCATTTCTATTATCCAACCAGATTGGATAAACGAAGCAAGGGAGGAATGGAAGAATGACGAAGAAGTGTGGGCACTTATTCGAAAGCTACAACAAGATTCCAGTACTTCTGATACATTTAGCTGGCAAAATGATTCGTTATGGTACAAAGATCGCTTATACCTCTGTAAGAATTCCCAGCTAAAACAAAAGATTCTTATGGAATTGCACACTTCTCCCTTAGGAGGGCACTCAGGATTTTTAAAAACTTACCACAGGGTTAAGAAGGAATTTTTTTGGGATGGCCTTAAATCAGATATTCAAAAGTTTGTGGCGGAATGTTTGGTTTGCCAGCAAAATAAAGTTGAAACAATTAAGACACCGGGTCTATTACAACCTTTATCCATTCCAAGCCAACGTTGGGAGGAGGTTTCAATGGATTTTATCACAGGTTTACCCAAGTCTGAGGGAAAGAGTGTCATCATGGTGGTAGTTGACAGACTTACCAAGTATGCACACTTTTGTGCATTATCACATCCATTTAAAGCCAGTACAGTTTCTACTGCATTTATGGAAACAGTTCAAAAGCTACATGGAAACCCAAAGATTATTGTAAGTGACAGAGATCCCATTTTCACTGGAAATTTTTGGACAGAATTATTTTCTTGTCTTGGTACTCAGTTAGCTCATAGCTCATCTTATCATCCTCAATCTGATGGGCAAACTGAGATAGTAAACAAATGTTTGGAAGGATATCTTCGTTGCTTTGTATCTGATAAACAGACACAATGGGTCAAATGGTTGCCTCTGGCTGAATGGTGGTATAACACTTCCTTCCATACAGCAACAAAAATGACCCCATTTATGGCACTTTATGGGTATCAACCACCATCCATCACATCATATTTAAGAGAAAATTCTAAGGTTCAGGCAGTGGAACATCACATCGAACATCAACAACAAGTCCTCCAACTCTTAAAGGATAACCTCGTGTTGGCACAAAATAGAATGAAACAACAGGCAGATCAACATCGCAGTGAAAGAAGTTTTGATGTAGGTGATTGGGTATTCCTACGGCTACAACCATATAAGCAAATGTCCCTAAAGCAAGCTAAGAAGGATAATAAATTATCACCAAAGTATTATGGTCCGTACAAGGTGTTGCAAAAGATTGGTACTATGGCATACAAATTGGAGCTTCCTGCAGCTTCTCGATTGCACCCAGTTTTCCATGTTTCATGTTTAAAGAAGGTTATAGGTGACAAGCTCCCAATTCAAACAATATTGCCAGAACTTGACGAGGAAGGAAAAATTATATTGGAACCGGAAGCAGTCACAGAAACAAGAACTCGACAGCTACGAAATCGATCAATTTCAGAGTATCTTATCAAGTGGAAGAACTTATCCGCTGAAGATTCCACATGGGAGGATGAGAATTTTATGCAGAAGTATCCAGAACTACTCAAGCGTTGAGGACAACACTTTTTTGAAGGAGAGGGGCATGTTGGGTCCCTATAATACTAGTGATTACCCCATTACTATTGTAGTTATACCCCTTATTTATATTGTTGTGCCCCTATTACCCCCATATTGTTATTTCTGTGCCCCATAGAATCCCTCTATTGTTATTTTTGTGGCTTTATATTATTATTGTTAGGTCGGCTGGATTATATTGTGACTCCTTAGACTCCTATATATAGAAAGGAGGTTTTGTCATTTGTATCATCCAAGAATTGTTCATTTATGTAATGTAAAGGAGGTTGCCCCCTCGAAGAGGCTGAATTCTAAGGCGTTGATCTATCTTTTCTATCTTTTCTTGAGCTGGTTTCATAACAATAACACTTGGGAAAAGTGTTGCATGCAGAACATTCCAAAGGTTCAGGATTGAGTTCGAGTTGAATGTCTTTCTTGTTGAGAGGGAGTGTTGAAAATGGCAACAAGAAATGTTAAAAATAGAAATGCTAAAAATAGCATTGCTATAAATAGCAGTTCAGGTACCAATGTTGGACATAGCAACAAGGAATGAAAAATGGAAGTGCTAAAAATAGCATCGCTATAAATAGCATTTCGGTATGGATTCTAATTTTAGTTAGTCCCTAAACTAAAATTGAGAAGTAAAATTCGAATTTTATCTTAGCAGCTATTTGGAAAATAATTAATTAATTCATCTTGAGTTAATTATTTGTAGAAAATCAAACATGAAGTCTATGTGGGGACATGCAACAGTTTCTCCATTGATTGAGGAATTTATCCATTAGTTAAAGAGATAAGGATGAGTTGTAATTAGTTGGCTCAGTTAACTGAGTCAAGTCTAGTTAGATTAGTTCAAATAGTTTGTTGAACTAATTGTGAGTTCAGTTAGTTAATGCATGCATGCATGTAACTGCTGCACTTCGAATAACTGAATATTCTCTCATAAATAACTCATGAATGTCAGTTCAGACAGAGACCTAGTGGAGATCAGATGATGGGACAATGTACTATCAGTTGCAGAAATATTCCATTGTGAATATCTCTTGCATGCAGAAGGAATTCATTCCTTAGAGATTGCGCAGTTACTTCTTTAGTTTAGTGAGTGTGTGATGAGGCCAATCACACAAGTGGCATCATTGGACCCCAAGAAAAACTGCGCAAGGAAATAGGAGGCTTGGAGGGCTGAGGGAAGGCATATCTATTGTCTATTCAATGTGTGAGTTGTATTGTTTGATTGCAAAGAGAGCAGGATAGCTTGTGAGCTGATTCTTTTTGTAATGCTGAACATATTTCCACTTGTATGATAATACAGAGATTGGGGTTTTAGGTTGAGGCTTTCCTCGGGTTATTCTTCTGTGTTCATGTGTGATTGAATTCTCATTCTCAGTTATATGTGTTCTATTTGATCTTGCTCATATTTGATTAAGCTTCCACAAGTTGTTGTAGAAGTAGATCTTGTATTTTGCTTTAGTATATTGCATAAACTGTTGATCTACAGTGGTAATTTCTACATTTTCTTTGAAAAGGACAGAATAGGAAGAATTTTCAGGAAACCAAAGTGGCACAGCAGAAGCGAAGAGAAGAATCAGATCTGAATCTGATTGAGGTAAAAAGAAATTGATTTTCTTATTTGATTTTGAAATTGGTGATTGATAAATTGATTTTTGAAAGAGATAGAAGAAAATCTACTTTGGGAGAAAGTAGATCAGATTACTGGAAGGACAAATTGAAAAATTGTTTATGAAGGGATAGTGGAAAAACTGCAACAACAACATGTATTCATAAAATTTGGACAGTGAGGTATGGTCTTTATGATTTCAATTAATTAATGATGAATTATTGATTGAAAAATGCTATGAAGATGTTTGATACTTGTAGCGAAGAACAAGCAGAGTTTTTGATGATGATGGCAACGAACCTATCCAAGTAGAGGTTGGAAGAAAGGAGAAAGGTGACTGAGTGCAGCAACTAGAGGGGCAATGAGACTCTAAAAGGTTCGAGAGAGTGGACCAAGAGAGAGATTACCTAGGAAGAGATCAAGCTCAAAGAGGAAGCTTGATAGGGTATTGAGTAGCAAGAGAATAATGCTATAGGAAAAGGCTATGTTGTAGATCACCAATTAGGCACGGATGAGCTCATGAAGAAAGTTGACCATGGAAGGTCATAGAAGAGGTTCTAGAGAATGCCATATAGGTAAGATGAGTAATGAGGAGCGAGAGAGAAATATTACAGTGATGAGAGTACAGTTGGAGATACTACAGGGATGGCTATAAGAGAAAGAGAACGAAGACTGAAGACATGGATGGAGAATGAGGAAACATGTCAAATGGAACCCATTGCAAAAGAAATGGAATGCCAAGTTGATAAACGAGTTCAGAGAAATTGAACAAATACATATTGCTTTGTTGGAAAAGGAGAGACTCAAAGGAATTGAGTCACAACAAAGAGGATTTGCTGAAACCTAGAAAGTCCATTGTGAAATATTGGAGACAGAGAAGCTCGAAAGAGTTGAGCTATAGCAAAAGGAAAATGTTGGAGAAGGTGTTGAAGTTTTAGTATGTGAACCAGAACATGGACCATTACTTTTCGAAAGTGATGAAGAGACAGAGGAGTTGAATCATATGAATGATTCAGAGCAGCCAGAAGACTTGATGACTAAAGCATCAAATGAGACTGTAAGGTCCTGTGTTTTTAAAACTGATAATTTGTGTATGGTTGTAGGTTTCGAAGAAGATACGCAGCCTTTTAAAGTTGTCAAAAACATAGAAGAATGCCTCCCAGAAGATGAAAGTTTTGAAGCAGAGTATGACAATAAGACTAGAGAAGAAATAGTTCACTACAGTGAACAAGTGCAGAGAGGCGTCATTAAGACAGATGGTGTGGAAAAGAGACTAGCTGACAGTCTCAAGGATTCTTTGAGTTTGAATTAGCATACTAATGTGCTGACAGAGGAGTTAAAGGAAAGATCAGAGCAACATACTAAAAGGTTTCCAGAGGAAGAAGAGGTACAAAGGCCTTATATTTTTTATTTTGATAATTGTCTTATGATTGCAGATTTTGTTGCAAAAACTGGAACATATTTGGCACAGGTGGACAGCCAAATGAAAGAAGAGAAAGAACATCTACTGAAAGATGTTAAGGAAGATTTAGCAGAGGAAGAAGGACTATCTGATGATTGGTCAATAGCAAATGAAGAAATGGGAGATTGTGTAAAATTTCCAAATTTTACTCCAAGTAAAATCATTGAGTTATATAGAGAGTTAGACCTTCAAAGGAGAAAGTTGGAAAAGCAGAGGATAAACGTTCAGGATAAATTGTTGATGAAGGATGACAAAGAAATTGTCATAAATGACAGTGAAGAAGAAGTTGACAGGTACAGTAAACAGAAGTAGAAAATGGTCTTGGAAGACAATGTGGCAGAAACTGAAAAGGTGCGAAATTCTATAAAAGATAATAGTGAACAAGAGGGTAAGGATGTAAGGGTGACAGCAAGAATGAGAGTTCAGCAATCAAGAGTTGAAGGTAATCAACAGACAGAGGATATACTGGACAAACAAAATTGAATTGATAAGAAGGATAATGATGAAAGTGTCTCAGAAGAAGACGACCGCAAGAAAGGAAAGAAGCAACAACAAGAGGAAGACAACAGAAGAATGTGAGAGCATAACAAGTGGAGCATTGTAGAATAAGATATGGAGACCTGGAAAATAGGAGCAGACAACTGCAATAACAGAGCAGATGAAATGAAAAGAAATAGGCAAAGATATATTACAGAACAAAGTATGGGATCCATGAGACAAATATTAGAAGCACATGATCTAGAGATCATGATTATTTTCTACTTTGGGAGTTTGATGCAGGAGCATTTGGCTCAGAAGAATCATTGTATTTTAGTAGACATAGGGGGGTCTTGTGTTTTAAGGAAGTTGGTTTCCTAAGTGTTGAATTAATGTAATTACTTAGGTTTTGAGTGATTTTAATGAAAATAGGAATTAATTAAGTATTGTGAGGATATTTGTAAATGTTCCCGAATGTAGGAGAACATGAGTGATGATGAGTAATTAGTATGGATTGAGATATTGTAATCTTAGAAAGTAGTTCATGATTTATGGAGGATCCTTAGGACTAGTTGAAAGTTGAGATCCTTAAGGGATAAAGAAGATATTTTAGGAACTAATTGAGGACTTAGAGGATTCTTAGGGTTTAGTTGAGAAGATTGAAAATCCTTTTGTATAAATGTAAACCTCAAAGGCTTAAAAGAGAGATTTCAAGAGTTAGTGAGAGAGATAGAAAATAGATAGGAGGTTTGGATTGTGAGACTACAGGCATTGAAACAAAAAAGGGCCGCTGATACAGATCATGTAAAGGCAGATCAGGTCAAAGCTAGATTGTAAAAATAGAGTTTTATTTGTATCTGTACATTTGTTAATGAATGAGGAAATTGAATTCATTGTGTCTATGTGTCATTCCTTTTATGTTTTGAGTGATCCGTAATTGGGAATTTATGGTTCTGTGTGATAAACCATGATGAATGAATTCAAGTTGAATTTCTGAAAGTCTTTCTGAGTGACAAAAGACTTATCGTCTGGGTAGAATCTGTGTGATTCTAGTTGGATTTAATAGATGTATGTACAGGTCAAGTAATTACGAAATCTGAAGGAAGGGAAATAATACAGAGTGTATTATGTATTCCAGTTCGAAGTGGTGTTAAAGAAACAGAGGTATAAGTTGCAGGCGGAGTAATCAAAGAAGTCTTGGCGCATTGTTCCTAAGTGGAGGATGAAATCGAGTTATCAGTAAGTGCGGGGATAAGAGCGGACAAATTTTTTGATCATGGTTAAAGCATCGTATTAAAACCTGGCCATCGATCGTGTTTTCAACCGCTGACGTCACAGTCAACTGCAGGGGTCAACCATTGTTTAACCAGTGTATTAGTTGAAGGGTTGTAGACCATTGGATCATTGCTATGTTGACTGTTGGATTAATATCGCATCACATCATTCATGAGTGAATGAACCCCGGGCGAAAGAAATTGCGACATGCGATGTAAGATGATCGGGCAATTAAATGTTGTGCAAGTAGTCCATGTGATATCACTGCTGGGTGTCGGATCAAGTGTGTCTTGATCAAACGGTGGAGAATTAATCTGACAAGATTTGTGTGGAAAGTCAACGTGGGAGAAATTGTTGTTCAATTGTTGTTCAATCGGGTGTTGTTCAATTGCTGTTCAATTGCAAGTGTTGTTCAATTGTTGTTCAATCGGTGCTGTTCAATTGCTATTCAATCGGTGTTGTTCAATTGTTGTTCAATCCTGCGTCATCTTGCATCATTTTTAGGTGAGCCTCGGGAAATGTGCCAAAGCCTTAGAAAAAGTGGAAAGGTAAAGTTAAAAGCAATTTATGTATATTTCTATAGTAAAGCGTGTAGAATTTTCACTGTAGATCAATTGATATATGCAATGTCCTAAAGCATAATACTAGATCTACTTCTACCATAAACTTTGTGGAAGCTTAAACAGATATGAGCATCATCAACCAAGAACAAATATAACTGAGAATGAGAAGTAGTCAACCATAACACAGAAGATATAACACTGGGGAAAGCAACTGCCTAAAACCCCAACTCTATATTATCATACAAGAGGAAATCTTGTTCAAGTTACAAAAAGAATCAGCTCAAAAGCTATCTTGCTCCCTCTGTAATCAAACAATATAGCTCACAGACTGAATAGACATAGAATATATCTTCCTCAAGTCCTCCAAGCCTCCTATTTCCTTGCGCATTTTTGATTGGGGTCCAATGATGTCACATGTGTGAATTGGCCTCATCACACTCACTGTAACCTCTGATCCAACTGCGCAATCCTTAAGGAATAATATTCCTTCTACATGTAAGGAATATTCACAATGGAATATTCTTGCAACTAATAGTACACTATCCCTCCATTTGATCTCAATTGGGTCTCTGATTGAACTAACATGCATGAGTTATCCATGAGTGAATACTCAGTTATTTGAAATACAGTAGTTACATGTATGCAAGCATTAACTAACTGAACTCTCATTAATTTAACAAATTGTTAAATTAATCTAACTGGACTTGACTTGGTTAACTAAGCCAACTAATTACAACTCAATATTACAACTCATCCCTATCTCTTTAACTGATGGATAAATCCCTCAATCAAAGGAGAAACTATTGCATGTCCTCACATAGACTTTATGTTCATAATTCCTTAACTAATTAACTCAAGATGAATTAATTAATCAATTTACAAATAGCTGTTAATATCAAATTCGAATTTAATTCCTATGTTTAGTCCAGGGACTAACTGAAATAAGAAGGGATCCCGAAATGCTATTGTTAGAAAAGCTATTTTTAGCACTTTCACTTTTCACCCATTGTTGCTAAGATCCACAATAGTTGAACTGCTATTTATAGTAGGGCTATTTATAGCAGTGCTATTTTTAGCATTTCTTGTTGCACTTTTCAACACTCCCTCACAATAAGAAAGGGATTACCAGTAACCTCGATCAAGTTTCTGTGGAACTCGAACTTGCATTTTGACAATGCCTTAGTCAAAATATCTGCATCCTGCTCCTCGGTCAAAACATACTGCAACATCATGATCCTCTTGACCACACAGTCCCGTAGATGATGGTAACGGATATCTATGTACTTGGACCTATCATGAAACAATGGATTCTCAGGGAGTTTTATGCAACTCTGATTATCATAGTATATCATTGTAGGATCCATCATCTGACCAAACAATACCACTAGAATCTTCCGCATCCAAATGGCCTTGCATGCTACCTGACTGGCAGCCATGTATTTAGCCTCTGCTGAGCTAAGTGCAACTGATCTCTATTTCCTATTGTACCAAAAAACTGCAGCTGAACCAAGGTTGAAGATTCCTCCAGAAGTTCTCTTCCGGTCTTGTGGACTACCAGCCCAATCCGCATCCGTTAAGCCTTGCAGCTTCACTCCCTCTATCCGTTTGTACCACAATCTGTACTGTGTAGTGCCTTTGAGATATCTCAGCACATGCTTCGCTGCCTTCCAAAATGGCTTGGTAGGCTGAACCATAGCTTGACTCAGCTGGTTCACCGCAAAGCATAAGTTAGGTCGTGTGTTCACCAGATACATAAGTGAACCCACCAGCTGCCAATAAATAGTAGCAGCTACTACCTCACCTAAAGTAGCATCCTCCTTCCTCCAGTTCCCAACTAGAGGAGTCTGCATGGGTTTTCACTTCTCCATGTGAAAGCACCTGAGTATCTCATTGGCATACTTGCCTTGAGACACAAATACTTCCCCATCTTTCTGCCACACTTCCATGCCTAGAAAGTAGTGCATGAGGCCCATGTCCTTCATCTCAAACTCTCTTGCAAGGTCCTCCTTGTAAGATTTGATTAGTTGATTATCACCTGTCAAAATCAGATCATCGACATAAAGTACAATAATCAATGGCTTACCTTCTACCATGATGTGGTAAAGGTTCGCATCTGCTTCACTCTTGGTGAAGCCCAATCCAATGAAATAGCTTTTGATCCTGGTATGCCAAGCACGGGGTGCTTGCTTCAACCCATACAGTGCTCACTTGAGTCGGCAAACATGCGACTCGCGATCGAAGGTCTCAAATCCTTCGGGCTGCTCAATGTATACCTCTTCCTCAATCTTCCCATTGAGGAACGTCGTCTTCACATCCATCTGATGGATCTTCCAACCCATCTAAGCTGATAGAGCTAGCATTGATCTGATAGATGAGTACCTTGCTACGGGAGCAAAGGTCTCATCGTAGTCGATCCCCTCAACCTGTGAGAAACCTCGGGCAACAAACCTTGCCTTGTGTTTCTCAACACTACCATCAGCTGCCTGCTTTACCTTGTAAAGCCATCGGGAACTAACCACTAACTTGTCCCTAGGTCTAGGGACAACATCCCACACACTGTTCCGTATGATAGAATTGTACTCTTCTACCATTGCATCAACCCAGATTGGTTGTTGCATTGCCTCCTGAAAAGATGAAGGTTCGGTCGCTACACACTCCCCAACCAGGGCCATGTAGCCAGTGTATCTATCGGGAGATCTCCTCTATCTGCGTTGAGAGGAAGGTTGCCCCACATTCTCTCTCGCATCTAGCATCAATCTGTCAGCTTCCCGCAAGCGTTTCCACTCGTCTATGGAAGACTCTCTAGGAGTGGTGGTCTCCACTACTAGATCCTTTGCATGTGGCTGATCCACATCATCAGGAGGCTCCTCCTCCTTTGGAACTAAATGTTCCTCATCTCCATGCAACTTGAGCTCACTCTCAAGTGGCACTCACATGGCTCTCTGCTTGTCAAACTCTAGATCCCTGCACACTACGGTCCTTTGACTGGCAGGCAGAAACACACGATAGTTGTGGGGTGTATCTATGTACCCCACAAGTATCCCCAACTCAGCTGTTGGGTCTAGCTTCTTTCAAGCATATTTGGTCACATGACAGTAAACTGATGATCCAAAGATGTGGAAGTGACTCACATCTAGTCGCTTCCCCAAAAAAGGCTCCATAGGTGTCTTCATCCCCAAGATATGATGAGGACTTCTGTTCTGAAGGTACACTATTGTATTGCATGCCTCATCCCAAAGATGAAGTGGTAGGCTTTGGTCATGCAAAATTGCTCGAGCTGCTCCCACAATAGATCTGTTCTTGCTTTCGGCCACCCCATTCTGTTGTGGGTTATGAGGTACCATCAGTTCCCGTTTAATTCCTTCTGCAGCACAAAAGTCTTTAAACTACTGGGAAACATACTCTCCACCATTGTCGCTATGCAAGGCTTTTATTTTCTTTCCAGATTCTTTCTCTACCGAGGCTTTAAACTCACAAAACCTCAAGAAGGTCTGATCCTTCTTTTGCATAAAGTAGATCCAACATCTACGAGAAAAATCATCAATAAAAATAACATAGTACCTTTGCTTAGTGGTGGAGGCTGTAGAGAATGGTCCACATACACCTAAGTGAACTCGCTCTAGGATTTCTCCAGCTCTACTATCCCGATCCTGAAAGGAAGCTTTTACATACTTACCCAGGGTGCATCCTTTGCATGTATCTATTTGCTCCAGTTTTTCCTTGGGTAAGCTCGTAGAAATTTGCTACATGATCTTCAAGGCCCCGTGATGCAAGTGGCCCAGTCTTCTATGCCACAACTCGCCAACATCTTGGCTCTGCATCACCTCTGCTTTGGAACTCAGTGCAGCACAATATTCTACCTCCAACTTGTAGAGATTCTTTACTCGAATCCCAATTCGCTTGGTCTGTCCGGTGTCGATATGCCTCAAGAAAACTTTTCCTTTACTAAAGACTACATCATAGCCTTTATCTTCTAGCATAGCAATAGACACAAGATTATTTTTCAGATCTGGTACATACTTAACATCAGATAGGGTGAGAGGAGCACCATGCTCCCTCTGAAACATGACTGTACCTTCACCTGAGACACAGTACTTTCCATCATCGCCCATCTCGATTCGCATCTGGAGATCCTTCTCCTCCAATGTATTGAAAAGATTCTTATCACCCGACATGTGTAAAGAAGCTCCACTGTCCAAGTACCAAACACATCCCATCATGGATGAAACCATGCATGCGATAAGAGAGAAATCCAGTTCAAACTGTGAGGCTAATGCATCACCATCAGATCCCTTGGAGGAACCCTTCTTGGATTTCTTTTGTGGACAATTCATTGCATAATGACCCACTTCATGACAGTGAAAACATCACACTTTCGACTTGTCAACCTTCTTCCCACCATGAAAAGATTTGGATTGGGATGCCTTCCCTTTCCCTTTCTTAGCTTTACTCGCTAAAGCTAGATTTTCTTCATCATCTTGTTTTGATGAAGATCCAACCCTGGTGCTTCGCCTTATCTTCTCTTGCATCAAATCCGACCAAAGTCGTTCCCAATCTGGAAGTTTCTCTCTTCCATTAACCGAGTCCTGGTAGCTATGCCAACTCTTAGGAATACCAAGGAGTGCAAGACTCACCATGTCATCATCAGCTGTCACAATCCCTACGTTTCCAAGCTCATCCCTGTAGGTGGTGAGCTTGTTCAGGAACGTAGAGATTGTGTCACCCTTTTCGCACTTGATCTTTCGAAGCTTGTCTTTCAACGCCAGCTTCCTCTGATCGCTGTTATTCTGATAAAGATCTTTCAATGTTTTCCACATCGAAAATGGAGTCTCCTTCCCATGGAGGCTCGAGACAATGTGATCTCGAACTCCCCCCAGGAGGATTCTCCTTGCTCTAGCCACACACTTTTTCCATTCTGTCAGTTGAGTAGCATCAATCGGTTTTTGGAATTCTTGATCAATGAAGTCCTTTAGACCGTTATCTTCTAATACTGCCTCCATGCGATCCTTCCAGGCTATATAATTCGAACTACCATCAAGGGCATATTCAAGTCTTAAACCACTAAACGCCATAGGTGAAATAGATGTGATAAGAACTCAATTTCAATATTCAGAAACCAAACTTCGAACTTCTCTTGCTTGTATAATGTTCTTCCTTGATCACCTTTGCTCTGATACCATGTAGAATTTTCACTGTAGATCAATTGATATATGCAATGTCCTAAAGCATAATGCTAGATCTACTTCTACCATAAACTTTGCGGAAGCTTAAACAGATATGAGAATCATCAACCAAGAACAAATATAACTGAGAATGAGAAGTAGTCAACCATAACATAGAAGATATAACGCTGGGGAAAGCAACTGCCTTAAACCCCAACTCTATATTATCATACAAGTGGAAATCTTGTTCAAGTTACAAAAAGAATTAGTGCAAAAGCTATCCTGCTCTCTTTGCAATCAAACAATACAGCTCACAGGCTGAATAGACATAGAATATATCTTCCTCAAGTCCTCCAAGCCTCCTATTTCCTTGCGCATTTTTGATTGGGGTCCAATGTTGTCACATGTGTGAATTGGCCTCATCACACTCACTGTAACCTCTGATCCAACTGCGCAATCCTTAAGGAATAATATTCCTTCCGCATGCAAGGAATATTCACAATGGAATATTCCTTCAACTAATAGTACACTGTCCCTCCATCTGATCTCAACTGGGTCTCTGACTGAACTGACACGCATGAGTTATCCATGAGTGAATACTCAGTTATCTAAAATACAGCAGTTACATGCATGCAAGCATTAACTAACTGAACTCTCATTAATTTAACAAACTGTTAAATTAATCTAACTGGACTTGACTCAGTTAACTGAGCCAACTAATTACAACTCAATATTACAACTCATCCTTATCTCTTTAACTGATGGATAAATCCCTCAATCAAAGGAGAAACTATTGCATGTCCTCACATAGACTTCATGTTTATAGCAGGGCTATTTATAGCAGTGCTATTTTTAGTATTTTCTATTTTTAGCATTTCTTGTTGCACTTTTCAACAAAGCGGATTAAGGGCAATTAACCATGGTATGATTAGTGTTGAGACCAGAGTAAGAGGGTATGGTTAATATGTGCGGGTTTAAGAATTAATCAAAGTTTATGAGGATTGAATAAAGTTTCCGCTGGAGTGATTAATGAAGGTTTAGACCATTGATTAGTTTTTGAAACATTTCTGCATGAGAATTTATTAAAGGGTCTTAAACCTTAACTAGTGAAGGTTTGACTAGGCAGGATAAATGAATTTCGTGGGAATAAAGGAGATTATGCATTTTATGTGCATACTATAGGTATCATCACAGTGTTGTCGGCTTAGGCTGGCCTCATTGATTGTATTCTACACCTCAACTATTTAATCGTACTCATCCTTATCTCTTCAATGCTTCTGATCATGAGCCTTTGCTCGGATTCATGTGTGCGGTGACTACCAATTACCCATCCCAGTCATTGCGCACTATTTGGAAACCCAATGTTTCCTTCTGCGAGTGGAAAGGAGTCATTTGCAGTCCGCGCACATAGCGTTATCCCATAATCATCTTAGGGGATGTTTGTCGTCTTCTATTGATCACCTGTCTAAAAAAATGGATGTCATATACTTGGGCAGCAATGAATTGGATGGAGAAATAACTCCACAGATTGGAAACCTAACTGGTTTAACATTGCTTGATTTAGACGAGAATTCGTTTACAAGAAGAATCCCTTCTTCACTTAAAAGGCTTTAAAAGATGGAGAGGTTATTTTTAGGTTCTAGCAATTTACAAGGAACCATTCGAATGGAAATTGGGCAAATCAGAAGTTTAGGGCTCCTAGATCTCCATGGAAATAATCTCTCAGGAAGAATCCCCAATTCTCTTGACTGCCTTTTGCAGATAAGATATCTAAATATCAATCAGAATTAGTTATCAGGTAATATACCAGCAAGCCTAGGTAATTGTGTGAACTTGGAACAGCTAGGCCTCTCATACAATAGCCTCAGTGGGTACATACCTCCAAAGGTTGCTGGTCTTGCAAATTTAGTTTTTTATTTCAACCTTTCAAATAATTTATTACAAGGTCCCTTGCCTTCGGAACTAAGCAAGATGACTATGGTCGAAGCTATAGATATTTCTGCAAATCAGTTAACTGGTGACATTCCAAGCTCACTTGGAGGCTGCAGAGCATTGAATTACCTTAATCTTTCATGCAATGCACTTGAAGGTACAATTCCAGAACCACTGTGTGAACTTCAAAATCTTCAAGACATGGATTTCTCCTCCAACCGTTTGTCAGGTGGAATACCCATGTCATTGGAAAATCTCAAAAATGCTCCAGCACTTGAATTTATCTTTCAACAAGTTGTCAGGAGAAGTCCCTCAGGGTGGTGTTTTCAAAAATCTTGGTGCCACTGCTTTTATAGAAAATCTCGGTCTGTGTGGGAGTTGGGTAAGTTTGCCACCATGCTCTACTATCAAACATAAAAGACATTCAGAGCTGAAAAGAGTTATCATATCTGCTGTCGTAGTTACAATAATTGCTGTGTGGTGTTTGTTACTGGGTATCCTATGGAGATCAAGAATGAGCAATAAAGTGGGTACTGAAGTATTTCATATGGAGAGCTCATCATTCCATGACATGTATTGAGTGAGGACAACTTGTTGTATGGTGTTTATTTTTTGGTATCCTATGGAGATCAAGAAATCACAAGAAAGTGGGTACCGAAGTATTTCATATGGAGTGCTCATCACTCTATGATAGGTATTCAGTGAGGCCAACTTGTTAAGAGTTGGTAGTTTTAGTAAAGTGTACAAAGAAGTTAGAAACAGTGCCACAATCAATTGTTGCTATCAAGCTTATGAATTTGAAGAATGAGGGACCTCATGAGATTTTTGACAAATACTACAATGTTTTAAAATGACTCCTAATACCAGAACCTTATTTGAATCACAATCTTTTCTTCAAACCTCCGAATCAAAGATTTGAAATTTCCTAAAATTGGTTATATCTTGTTGGTTAGAAAGTGGATTGAGTTTATAACAGTAGACATTGCCCAAGGCATAACAGGGTATACTGGGGTATAATGTGTCTCTATCACCATTGTTTTTTGCAAATGATCCATCGGGGTTTAAAACCAATGAGAAAGATATGATAGCATACTTAATGTACTTTGGCATTGCTATGGTATTTGTTTTGTAAATTTTGAACATTCAGTGTTCATTTCCAATATGCAAGGTTGAATTCCTCCAGCTATTGTTATTTGTTAGATATTATATTGTATATAAGTGATATCAACTGTTTCTTATTTTGTTGAAAACTGTGAATAAAATATCTTATTATGATTATCTCTAAATGCAGAATATGGACAATGTCAATTAGAAAGAAACATACCTATAACATGTTTCTGAAATAATTAAACTTGTAAAAATAAAAATAAAAATCCAAATAGAAAGATACAAGTTTGTTGACCAGAATTAGTGTGACAAACATTATGAAAGGAGATAAGGTGACTCTGTTTTGTTGCTTGCAATTAGAATCTTCATGGTTCAGGAAAAATGCCGCTTCTTCAAGTTCTAAGAGAGAAAAAGTTGTATGACTAAGTTAAGGTATTTGAATTCTAACATATTTTTCATTTGCATTCTCTTTGATACTAACATTCTACAACTACAGAGAATGGTATTGTTTCTTTTTAAATCCATATTCAACCTTGAAATTGTATGCTCCATAACTTCCTACATGCATACTCATCTTCAAAACCTGGAAACTATAAGTTCGAAACCTTTAAAGAATTTCCCTAAAAGCTCACTGTGGTGTAAGGCAGAAAAATGAATTTATCGGTAATTGTCATGCATCTTTATCTACTCTGCTCAAGCTGAAATTCCATCCATTCTGTATACAAGAAGTAATTTGTGCAGGCTCATTTTATTCATGATTAGTTTTTCTCCTTACACTAGAAACATAATATACATTTCGGGCTGTCAAATATATTTTTGGAATCGGAAGTATGCAAGAATGTCGGTGGCTCTGAAGACTAAAAAGTATGGTAACGAAAACATGAAGTCATTTGGTCCATTGTGATTGGCTACATTTAATTCAAGTCCTACCTCCCAGAAATTTTATCTATATTAATTGTATGATTGGCTATATTTAATTCAAGTCCTACCTCCCAGAAATTGTATCTATATTAATTGTACTGCTGTCAGACTGGGACACTGATCTGTTCAAATTCATAGCCGCTCTGGAAAATCCCCGTGCTGCTCGGTTATACCCAGCTTCTCCTCTATTCACACTCTCTTGATCGTCTTTTAATTTCCATGTATGGGGAAATCCCACAATCGTTTCTTCAGAATCAAGACTACGTACCAGGGTTTGGTCTCTCCGGCACACATAACACTTTTGAGCGTCCCCAATTGCATACAGGAGTTAGCCAAGCAGCACAAATAATACGCAGTCCTTTTGATTACATTATTAACCCCTAGAGGAGCCTTTCTCCTTAACTCAATACTCACAATCAGCGCTTAATGGCTGGTAATGTGGTGAGATCTTTCATTTGGTACCTTGAGTTTTGCAGGTGAGGAGATGAAGACATTGAATAACCTCGGTACCTATGTGAGCCCATTTGGAGGTCTAAAGAAACTCTAGATGCGACTAAGTTAGTTGAGTTTCAAACTACATTGAGCGGAAGAGCTCTTCGACGGTACATCAAGTTTATACCAACCCTTCAAAATTTGACTTTGGATATATTGAAACAAAAGTTCATTAAATAATTTAAACTGCCTCAATTTGAGCAATAGGATATGACAAAGTTGCGGGACATCAAACAGAAGGAAGGGGAATTTGCATGGGAGTGCATGCAAAGATTCAAAGATGTTGTAGGGAAACTATCCCATCCTGTCCATCCATATCATTCGAAAAAGTGGTTTATATAGGCTTTGTTACCATTAACAATAATA
Source organism: Pinus tabuliformis (assembly GCA_031772625.1). Taxonomy (NCBI): domain Eukaryota; kingdom Viridiplantae; phylum Streptophyta; class Pinopsida; order Pinales; family Pinaceae; genus Pinus; species Pinus tabuliformis. Next base: position 918,413,707 of record CM062805.1, on the reverse strand, counting down.
CCCTTGATACAATAAAAGATTACCACTCTAGTAGAAGCCTTAGAGAAAGCTATGAAAATTGAAGCTATGACGGGATATCTTGGCCACCTCAAATAAAGTGCTACTTCTAGTGATCTTGCTCTAACTGATGTGTAGAATCAAATTGTTGTTTCGACTGAAAAATTGAAGGATATGAATACTATGAAACCTAGTCATCCTTACATTAGGTGCATAGGTTGCTACACCAAAGGCCATCATGTTACATAGTGTCCAAGGTTGCAAGGTGTGAGATCTTCCAATGTTTCTTTAGAACCCCATCCTTCATAGACAAGGCCTTTAGGCAAAGTGCACAAGTATGTTCAATTATTCCTTTTGAGGGACACACTTAATTTCATGCCTTCCTGAATCAATAAAGAATGTCCTCCAATGAATATTGTGAAATTTGTCATTCTCATGGGGATTCACCTTGATTATGCCCCATACTACAAAAATATTTGAATGTTTCTAATTCCATTTTTTGTGTGCTTTGTGGATCTCCTACACATAGTATTGACTAGTGTAGAGCTTTGGATGCTCTAATAGTGCCCATAGACACAATTATCAATAAAGTAAATACAAGACACATTCAACAAGATGAGCACCAAAGCCAATGAAGTAGTTTAGTTTATTTAGTACTTATTAACATAACATATAACACACACATCCAAAGAATAGTCTTACAATATTCACGAAACATGCATGAAAATGTGTTCGCTCAATGAGCTTCTGATTATTAGGTGAAAGATCCAAGTACATAGTTGCAATGGTGAACCACTAGCTCCAATAGTGGAACATTAAGTTACTTCTTGCTTCTCCAAAAGAATGATTTTCTCTCTTATGCCAAGATGAAGAAGCCAAGGCTAAATCTCCAAAGTATCTGCGTCCAAAATCCCTTTGCTTGAGTTATGAGGTTGATTTTTTCCGTAAGATGAATGACTTTTCATATCCCCATAACTCTTGAACTACCCTCGTGACTCTTGGACTTCCAATGTGACCTTTCGACTTCCTTAAGACTTTTGGACTTTTCCTAATGACTCTTTTGTACATATATGATTATTTTTTCCACATGTGACTTTTCATATTCCACATGTGACTATTGGAATTCCACACATTACATTTTGTCATTTTTCATTTGATAATTACATCATTACATCCACAAATTATGTGGCAAGACACATGGACACATATGTCAATTTATTAACAATTGTACAAGCCATGACTTGGTATTGATGACATGGGACTTCACGATGATGTGGCAATACCACATTTTTCTCCTTGCTACTATGTCTTATATGTTCGATGATAAAATTGATTAGTTCTCATCTTCACCCTCCAAAGGGCCTTGGATCAGTATTGGGACCTTCTGAGCTATCATGCAATGTCTTCATTCTATCATGGTCCAGGGTTTTCTTCATGTCCTCGTGATGGTTATTCTTTATGTTGTTGGGTGTCGAGCCTAATTATCTTCTTTATTCATAGGTCTTAGTCGCGTTGGACCCCAGTTCCTAAATGGAGCGGCAACGTGACCCATATGATAACTATCAGGGGGGTCTAGGGGGGGCGATGGCCACTTTTAATGAGCACCCCCCTGGCAGGGGTTCAAGGGTAGTGCTCTCGAAGCTAAAAATAGATGAAAAAATTCCTTGTAAAATATTGTAATTTTGTAGTCAATCTAGATCGTTCATTGGGTGGATGATCTGATGGTAGAAGTTATGTTTATTTAGGTTTTTCCCCCTATAAGGCAACCCTTGGTTTATATGAGGGAATTGTGTTACAATTGTGTGTTACTATTCTAAGTGATAGAGAGAGAGGAGTCTATGTGAGAGTGAAGAGGAAATTACAGTGGATCTGTTGTAGGTTGTATCTCTTCATTTGTTGGATAATATAAAGGGAAGGACTGGTTTTTTCTCCATGGACGTAGCCCAAATTGGGTGAACCACATATATCTGTGTCTCTCTTGTTTTATGTGTTTTCTGTGTTTGTCTTTCTGCAATATTTTATGTATTTCATTGCTTCGTTAATTAATTTCTAACATTTGCTTCTTCTCTGCAAGTTCTTCTTTGTCTCTTTCCCTTAACATATTCCATGAGAATCACCTTATCATGCTAAGTTGGTACAACTCCCAGTGAAGACCACTCATGACAAGGCAAAATCAATCTTGAAATCATCTATTATATCTCTACCTTGCTCATGGAAGAAGCTACTTGTGATAAGCGTGTGAAAGCACTAAGAAGGAAGGGTTTGATGAGGATGGCACATTTGAGCTCAACAATGGTTGAGGAAGGAACCATTGTTCACTAAAATTGCACCATGCAATATAAGGAGGGGCTCATCAAGGTCCAGTGTAGTTGGCAATTGCAAAGGACAGTGTGATGAGCTTGTTGACTAATACTATGCCATGAGCTAGACTCAAGGGAGTAGGAGATAGTGATAGTGTAGTTGAGCTTGGCAATGAGAAAGGCATGAACCCACAACTCAGTAAAATTGCACCATGCACTAAGAAGGCAAAGCAAGATAAGTCTCAACACAATGAGGAAGTTAAGTGGACAAGGGTTGAGAGCTTGTTGACTAAATTTATGCCATGTGATATTACTAAGAGGCAAGCTAAAGGGAAGTCATATTTTTCTTGAACAATGATCTAACTAGGTTCACACTTTCAACTAAAATTGTTTCATGTTCTAGGGAGATAGATGGGCTCAAGGGATGGTGTAGTTTTATTCAACAATAGCTTATTTTTCACTAAAAGTGCGCCTTGCGCCTTATGCTAGCGCAATTTTCTTCAACAGTGACTGATTGTTCACTAAAAGTGTGTCATGCGACCTAGGCTAGCAAATCCTTCTTCAATAGTGGTTGAATGTTCATTACAAGTGCACTCTTCGCGCAGGAAGGCTCACTGGAAGAGGAAATTTCACATTTGACTAAGGCAAGAAGGAGAAGGCTAGGTCACTTTGCCTTGAAGGTGTTGAATGTGCAGCCCTAGGAGATGAACTTAAGAAAGACTTAATGCACAAGTCCAGGAGGGAGATATATGATCAATGAGGCTCATGAATGAGTAGTTCTCATCACCTGGTGAAGGGTTGAGGCTTTCATAACTTGCACTCGGCAGCAGGATCAAGAAGAACTACAAAATGGCTAAGTGTGGGATCAGTATAGTAAGAGAGGGAAAAGCATCTGAATGAGACTCAAACATGGATCACACACATGAAAGCATCAATACAATCTAAGTGAATACATAGGACTCATTAAAAACAATCACACCTTGAAACAATAACAAAGTGACACTTATTTATAAGTGTGACATTTGAGATGACACATTGTGACACTTAGAGTACAAGTTGTGACACAAAGGTCGAATGCGACCAGAAAGTGTGCTAAAATATAGGAATGTGTCTAGTGAATATTCCTATGATATGTAGGACCATCAAATGCAGAAGAGCGTGATAGAATTGACTCTAGTGATGTGAAAAGGTGCGACACATACAAGAGTGAAAATAGCTAGAACCGTCTCTTGTGACATAAATAAAACATGAAAACATCTCTTGCAAAATCTAAAGAGCTTGAAGGCGATACATGCCATAGTAGATATAACATGAAAATGCCATTTTTTAAAGTGAAAACAAGAAAAAATGATAGCCATGAACATGAAAGAGACACTTGTGAAAGAAAAGGTGCATAAGAGAAATAGTTAAGAAAACTCACTAGAATAGAAGTACAATTGTAACCAAAGTGAGGGAGGATTATTAATGAAAGTGTGCATTGACTTTCATCATAGGTTGAGCATTGCATGAGCGTTGTCTTGATGGATTGTGTTATGCATGTTCAAGCCTGCATAAAGGAAGTGCGCTTATGAATTCATTAAGGAATGAGCATGTGTGAGCAAGTGACTTTGAAAGTTAGAATCTGTGAAGAAGACTTAAACATTTAGCAAAACATCAATCAACCATGAATTGACCATGGAACGATAGATCGTAAGAGCCTCAATGAGCTCCAAAATTCAAGTGTAGGAAAATTTTTGGAGGGTGTTTATTGCGACGTCAACACATTCCCAATGGGACAATATTGTCCATTGTGCATAATCTAGATAATGAATTGACTTGATAATTACAATGTTCAACTGCATGTGTTGTAGGAATGTGGAACATGAGTCTTCTAACAAGGATATAAAAGCCATTTTTTTGGTTTTCCATGTTAGACAAATATTAAATTCCACATCAAATTAATGTTCAATATGGATAATTTTCCTTGTTACCCACCATTTGGTTGGGTACTTAAAGGGGGGAATTGTGTGGGAAATGTATAACAACTTGGCACTACTAGAGGCACTACAAAAAGAAAATTAACTCAATTAAAATAAGCTAATGTGGTGAAAACTTCATATGCTCAGGGAGATTCAGACACATCTCAAAATGAGAGGGACATAAAAGAAGAGTTAAATAAAGCAATTGATTTAAATTAGATGATGGTGTCTCTGATTGTAAGACACTTTGTCAAACTTCATCATGAGTAAAAGATTAATGTTTCAATGATTTCCAAATTCCATTTTCATTCAGTATAAGAAATCCACGATACAATGGGGAAATAGTTTCAAATTCAGAGAGTAGGATAGGGGACGATACATCACTCTCATAGAAGCATGTGCAACCTCCAACTTTGCACCTATTTTTTGGTTTGACCCATTTTAGTGCGCCCATGACTATGGGACTAAATTTTCCGGTAGATATTCTAGCCTCTTGGAATTCACATATGCAACATTCTCTTTCTAAAATGTTGGAAGTATATGATTGTAATACATGTATGATATTAAGAGAAGGAATTTGTGGTGAACGGTTTCTTACACATGATATTTCACATTTTTCTTATGCAAACATTGTATGTTTCCACACATATCATCAGTTATCATAAGTGTCTATTATGTCAGTGATCCATTTTTACATAATTGATGTAACTTCAATGGTAATTAAATTTCCTAGTTATGTAAGAGGCGGTCACAAAAGAACCCCAACTTTCATGTATATTTGTTCATAGATATTGATACAAATTCCCTATTCTTTTGTAAGTCCATTATTCTTTTTCAATATTGTCAGATGTTCTCCTTGAATTCTTAACTTGCCAACATTTTTTATATAGTAATATTTTTTAATACTAGAACCATAAGATTAAACATTACACGAATTTCTACATTCATACAATGTGTATTATGAATATCTTTCCTAGAAAAATATACCCTCCTACAATGTAGTCAAAAACTTCATTCACACTATGGAAAAAATAACATCACAAGTCTCCACTGAAATTATTACAAAGTTCTCTCTTTCACCTAAAAGCTCTAAAATGTGTACCTATTAACAAATTACATAGGAATATGATCAATAGCAATAGGAATATGAAGGGATTAAGTAGCATTATGAAGGAAAGAGCATTAAGTCAAGGCGACGAAAGAGGATACGATCTAAAGGCCTAAATGTTGGCTTATCGATCGATCGGGAGGCAGGGCAGGGCACATCCAGAGCCGAGTCATAGCATCAGATATAGATATAGATGCTAGCAGTTCCACGTCCAGGTGAAGCAATCGGTTAGTAAGGAGATCGATACCCATGCCAAAAGAAACCCTTGTAGGAACGACCTTAAAACTGCTTAATTCAAAATATGGTAAAGTAGCTCCTGGATGGGGAACTATATATACCTATTAACAAATTACACACATAACCTCCTCAGGGATCAAATGCCTTATATGACTTAGACATTATACTAAAGGTGCATCTAGATGTAAAGTAATTCATAACTCATTAGTTCCAAACTAAAAATAAAACATTGAACTCATGATCTACTATGCACAAGATTTTAGCATTAACATACTGCAAATACTCATAGCAATAGTTATAAATATAATATATAAGAACATGTGTGTATAAAAATACATAACTATGAATAAATGTATATTATATGTAATTATTAAAAAGCACCTTTATAATAAATCTTAAGCTACTACTAAAAATATTGATAAATGTTAATTTAGCTTTTACCACTTCTAACAAAATAGGAAGTTTAAGATGTTCTTAAAATATTTCCAACGTGTTGTATATATGTTAGGATTTCTTACATTTGTATACAAACTATGTCTACAATCATGTAGTATTTACTTTACCATTAGTGGAGATTACAAAACCATTGAATCATCGATGCAGTGATTGCTTCATACATGATTCATTGTGCTTGATACATAGAATCAATTTCTAGTTTAAGTTTTATATTGATATGGAGTTGTTCAATGACAAGGTTTTACCAGTAACTCCATAATAATATTGAAATGATTAATGTCAATTTGGCATTTTCTTCCTGGACCAACAACTTACATTAACTACATAAAGTTATTCAGGTAACATTTTGTTAAGTAACGCTCCATTTTTTCATTATCTTCCCTTATCACACATTCAATTTCAGAATGTGTAAGCAAATATATATACATGGATGACATTTAACATCATATCAACACTTTAACTTACATTGTTCTCTTTGTGCCGAATTGTATACTGATCTTCTTCTACCTTGTTAAGAAAATACTATTTATGATTGATACCCTCTCATGATTTAGTTTTGCATGTGAACTTTGTGAACTTTGCATAAATACATTGGATAATGCTTTCATATTTGGCATTCTTCTATAATAATTTTGGATTGAACGTACTTTTATTTTAGGACATCAAATTCTAGATAGCTCTAAGCTTATACATTGTGTCAGCGAGAGTATATATTTCAAAGAAAACATGCTGCTATTTTATAATAGCATAGCTACTTCTATAAACAAGTTATTATAACTTGCGTATAATACTTTGGACTATGGTTTACTTGTATTTATTTTGGTGTGTTGTTAAAGGAATGGTCTCAGTAGTTTGGTTGTTTCTCGTATTTATATTTGAAATATGTTAATGGGTATTTATAATGTGGGTAATTTTTTTATTTTTATTTTATTTATTATTTATTATTTATGGGAAATGAATGATTTATAGGTGCTAACAGACTAATTTTAGTTGCTTAGTCGCATTTGGTATCTATATTTGACATATGTTAACTAGTATTTATATTTGGACTTTTATTTGATTGAATTATTCTCTTTGCTCCACTATTCATGAGAAATGAATGATTTGTAGGTTAGTAAAGAGAGAAGATGGAAAGAAATAGCAACAACTTTAAAAATCCCTAGTTACTTTATAAATTACTTGTTTGTGCTTCACAAACATTACATAGAGTTTTTGCACCACTTTGAGTAAGTTAATTACTTTGGAGCACAGTGACAACTTGCTCCTCCTCCCGGTATTCATCTTTTAATAATCAAATAGTTAAACCTACAATTATTTTCCAACTTCCTTTGTTGCTTTAAAAATCTATTTAAAAAACGTATATTTGAATGTTATTTTATCTTGTGCTGCTTAGAAAATGTACATATGTGTAAGTCCACTACCTACTCCTTGTCCTTCTACTAAGTCCATGGAAAATGGCGTCACATACCAACTTTTGGTTGATCCAAATCAACCAACAAAGAAAAGAAAAGACATGGTTGATCATGCTTAGATGTTTGGAGGTGAGATTATGAAATTTAAGGAAGAATGCAACATATCTCCAACATTGTTGTGAATTCAATATATTTATTTATATATTCTTGTTCCAGGTCATTTGTTTTATCCAGGAACTAACTTTAATATTCATTTTTGTTTCGTTTTCCTTCGAGTGGATCTAAGTGCATATGTTGGGAAAACTGTGACAAGAACAGTCGATCATAGATTTGATAATGGCTACTTGGCGACTGTGGTGGTAGGCTCATAGCAACTTAAAGGTATTTTATATCATGTTCCTACAAAGAGAGTTGTTCAACAATATGCAATGGTTCTAGGGATAATGAGCAATGTAGGTTGTGATGCCCTTGGGTTGGAGGTGCATGTCATGAAGAAGAGGAAAGAAAGGGTACCTAAGAGAGATCTCAGTGTTGCGCGTCTATCAAAAAATGGTTACAGATTCTTTTATGTCAAACAATGCGCTAGGTTAAAAAAGACATATGCACAGATATACCATGTACGACAATGAATGATTTGTGGAACAAGATTTCAGATAATGAAAAAATGATATGTCAATCTTCTATCTTTTCCTTTCTTTGTTTTTTCTGCTTTCAGCCCTACAAAATGTGCAAGTGGATGCACTTTGTTAAATTAACTATCATTATTATTATATTTATTGTAGCAATACATTGAACAGAGTCAACAAGTTGTGCAGATCATGCTACAGGGGTGTGACATTGAGCTAACTCCATTGAGTTGTTTTTTATTAAGTTAAAAGTAGGGGTTGCATGATTATAGATTTAACAAAGATTATGCCTTTATGTGTATGGCATTTTTTTTGAAAATCATGCCTATATATGCGATTTTAAGGACTGACATAACTCCTCACGTAATTCTTTAAAGGGTGTTAGCTCAATAGAAGAGGATATGTCGTATAAGTAGGAGGTTGGTGGTTCAATTCCACTAGAGCCCTAAGATAAATTAATCAATGATATTGTGTTTATTTTTAATTAAATACCTTTTTTATTGATTTATTTGAGTGGTGAGATTTTTTTGTGGATTCATTATTTTATATTGTCTCTAAAGAAACAAAAGTGTTATTGTATTTTTTTTTAAATATAAATTTTTATTTCTCTAGAGAGATAAATAATAGCTATGATTAAAGAAATATTGTCTTTATAAAGGCAATATGTCGTTAATCCCAACTAAAGACAAAAATGAAAATGTCTCTATGAGACAATAATGCTTGTATTCTATAGTCTTTATAAAGACAAATTTTTAAGACAATAATTTGAGACACTCACTTGAAGACAAAATTTAAAACAATACATAAGTTTTTGTTTTTTTCTTCTTCTTTTTTTTCTTCAGTTTGAAAATTAAATAATTTACCCAAAAATTGTCTTAAAACCCCCTCTATGTTAGTGACATAAAGAGCAACCATATGAATTGTTAATTGGGTTGAGTCATGCTAAGAGATTCAATTGTGTGATGGACACTAGCAAATAAGTCTTTAGCTAGTTCTTTAGTTCCCTCTTCTCTTTCTTATTAGAATATGCAAACTCTAGCAATGAACATGCATAATCTACCAAAGCCAATGCAAATGTTTGACTTATATATATATATATATATATATATATATATATATATATATATATATATATATATATATATATGTTAGGGATGTTTTGATAGTGATTGATCTAATTTATAAATTTTTAACGAATTATAATTTTTTCTTTTTTACTTGAATGGCAGAGACGCCTTATTTCCTGAGTGAAGATGTAGGCGTGGGCGATAAAATTCCTTTAAATTGTCGGTACTTTGTCCAAGTTAGTTGTGTACACTGTTTACCATGTTCATATAATAGTACTCACGGTTACCTATGCTGCGAACATTGCAGCTGGGCTTCATAACAATGGTCCTCTGGTAACGCCACCTTGAGTGTTAGGCCGCAACATGTAGTTTGTTTGTCCAATAAGTGAGTGGTATTGTAGAGTATAATATTATAATTTGTTTCAGTTGAGATTTTCTTCATCGGAGCGAAAAGAAAAATTTTGGAAAATTTTTGAGATTATAGTAGCATATAGTATTGGAAAATTTTGCACTTGCAGTTAATTGGAATCAGATACCACCGAGCTTTGTGAAACAATAAATAATTAATTACATTAGTTAACACATATTTAATATACATCATGGTCACCCCCACTCACATCAACATCAATGTCAATACTTGTCCAACCAAATGTACCTAATAATAAAAATAGTCGATCACTTGAGTAAAAGGGTGTTTAGCAATAACAAGGAAAGGATAAAAAGTAGTTGTGTAGTTTAAGTTCATGTAAGAGTAGTTGTAAGTGGTCGTGCACGCTACCTTGAAGAGCTTTGAGTATGCAGTAGGGTTACACTTATTGGATTCACATAGGCACCAACACCACTAAAATGATATGTAGGGTATCAAAAGGAATCACAAGTGTTCTTATAGGTCAAAACGTTGTTTTCTTTGTTAATAGATCTCATTATTGCAATAACAATGTTGTGACCTCGAAGGAACTCAACTTTAATTTTCAACCCAAAGTTTGTACCAAATTAAAATGGCCTAGCATGATATGTGTAGAGGAACTATCTTTTTCTCTCATTGATTTTTATGTAGGTAGAAGTATTGAAATGAAAGTTAGATGTACAAAGACCAAGTTAACTAATCTATGCTACATGAAAAATATAATTATAGAAAAAAAGTTGTTGAAAGGAAAAATGACACATAAACTTAAGCTACTTGCAATGGAAGGAAGCACACTTCCACACTTCTATACTATCTGCAATTAATGGTTCAAGCACACTTACACACTTCTATGTTATCTGTAAGGAAATGAAAAGAACACTGCTTAAATTGAAACACGGGGGCTTCACTCAATGAACCTTTGACATGTCAGGTGTGTTCGTGGCATACTAAACAATACCCCTAATTTGACTACATATTGGAAAATACCTCTAAAAATCACATTCTTTAACCCCTACCAATATGAACCCAATACACCTTCCCAATTAAAAAACCCCCTACTTTCACCAGATATTGTAGGTACCCTTTTTTCATTAACATTTTTTATACAAAATTATATTTTTCCATTAACTTTGAGCTCCATTTTTTATACCTACCAATATAAAAACCCTTTACCCACTATATATCCTCCAATATATTATGTCATTTTTTCCTCAATATATATTCCCCAATATGAACTCACGTGGTATAGTATTGAACCCCTGGTGAAGCCCCCGTGAATTGAAAGAATGCGAATTCAAAACCCTAATTTGCAGAAAAAGAAATTCTATGAAGCAAATCAACAAAAGCATCTACAAGCTCTCTATACTTCCAAGTTCCATTACCAGTGTTCTAGGTGTGTTGTAATATGCTAAAGAATTCAAATCGTGAATTTATTGCAAAGCCAAATTAGAATGGGGGGTTGGTTACATATTGCTACAGGAGTCCCTATTTTGCTACGAGAGACAACCCAACAAGCATGTAACCAAGTAAAATGCAGGTCTAAGAGGTAAGGAAGCTATGGAAATGTTATGCAATGATTAAATCAACTTGATCAAAGCTTCAAGACAACCTATTGCAAATTTACTGTAGAAAAACTAAACTTTATGTATTTCCTCTAGCTACAAAATTGGTTACACCACAAAAGAAAACAATGAATGGTAAATGAGAAAACAGTGAACAATAAATGTTCTACACCAAGAGAAATAATGTACAAGAAGATTTGAAATGAGATTAATTAGTGCTACTCCTACAATCAAATGCATAAATAACTTATAAGAAATATTTTTTCATGAAAACCTTCTTTTTAACCATGCATGAGCGCTATGAAAAGGTAACTTTCAGAAATGTTTCAAAAACAAATACAAGCATAATACTAACAAAAATTATAGTAGGGCTCTAGAGATCCTTGGGTGGGCCCAACCAAAGGATGCTCAAAGTCGCTTAGAGGAAAGCCAAACTAGGCGATGAAATAGAACACCACTTCCATTAACTGAGAAATTGTTTTCACATTATAGAATTACAAAACTTGCCTGGAAATACAAATTTATTCTTTCCTCCTATTCTCACACTCTACATCTCTATTGAGCTACTTGAGCCTCTTATTTATATAATGAGTGGGGAGCAACTTCCTTCAGAGGGGGACTATTTTTCCCTCCAAAAGCCATGAAAAATGGATCTTTCTCCTAATCAAACTCACAACAACAAGAATGGGCATTAAAATCCCTCATCTAGCTTAGTTAAGGCTTTACTTAGTAGGGAACAAGTCCCAAGAATATATCCAAGAATATATCTAATGGTGGATCTCTTGAATTTGTGCAATATCTCTTTAAATCTTGCACGATAAACATGTTAAGGCACATAAAATATGAAAAACCTCAATGACTCTTCTAAGAACCCATTAAGTTAGGAAAATGTATCACTAAGTGAAAAGGGTGGGTTTAATATAGTTTTGATGTGCTTAAGAGTGGATTGATGGGCCTTGTGATTTACCTATTTATAAGGTCCATCATACCCCCCTACTGGAATTGTTGCTCACTCCTGAGCAAGTTTCTCTTCTTCTCTTGTCTACTCTTATTCATTCATCTCCATGATGCATGTTTGATATCCCAAGCCGAGCTAGTGGTGCTTCGATTCCTACATTTTCTTTTATAAACTTCCATTCCTTCGATTCTTCCTCTTGATCTTGGTGTTCTTGGAGCCCCAGTAGCAAGGGTGAATTGAACCTAAGCTCAATCCACTAGACTCTAAGTCTTTGGATGATCCTTTTGTATAAGGGAGTTTTGGCTAATGTTTCCTGCAATCGACCAGTAGAGTGGTATTCTCTTATTTTCATGTTAGGGGGAAACCCTTTCCATCTTATTTGACAAGCCTATGAGCTCTCCTCTCCTAATAGTTTTAAAGTGTATTTGAAATGGAGGTTGGCCTCCACTTGTCTCTTTTTACAAATTTCCACTATCTTGGGGTCTTCTACAAGGATCACATATGAATGAGCTTGGATGCTCAGGCCTAATCCACATTGGCTTTCTTAATTCCACATCTAATTTTTTTCTTCATTTCCTCTACCTTGATTTCCTCATGCCTCAACCAAGATGAGTGTTATTGTAATATCCTTTTCCTCTTCTTCTAGGGTGTTTTCCCTTTTCTTCTTTGTAGGGTTGGAAATTTCCTTCCCCTTCCTTTTCTTGGTTGATCCCTTTTTTGGTCTACTAAGTTCTGCCTGTACCTCTAAGAATTTTTTTTTGTCGATTTCTATAAAGCCAAACCAAGGGATGTGATGTTGTAGGCCCTCTAATGCATCATAGACTATTAACTTGATAAATCCATGATGGGACAATTAGATGTGTTTGCTTATGTTCACTTTGGGGTTGATTTCCTTGAGGGATTAAAGAAGGAAGAATGGAATAAGTAGTAGCTCATTGATTGGAAAGTGATAATGAAACCTCAGCTGATATAACAATTTGAATTAATAGGTATATACTATGCTCAACCTACCTTCCCAAGAAATATATTTGAGAATGTGATAATCTACCTCATCCTAAGGGCTAGGCAGACTCTCACTCCTCATTCCATTTTTTTCTTCATCGAGTTGTTCATTGGGAAAGAAAAATACTCTCTTAACATTAATTACTTCTTCTCTTTCTTCCTTGTTCCAATGTATCCCATTAGGGAGAGTGGTAAGCATGCTAATAGAATCATCATTGATATAGATCACCAGCCCCGTAATTGTAGTGACCAATTCTTGACCCTAAAACATTTCCAAATTCATTGCAAACTCCATAGTTATCTCATCATCAGTCCCTACAAGTTTTTCAAACAATCCCAACCATTGACAATTTACTAGGATGGTGACAACCTTAGGGTTTTGGTAGATTTTGTTTGTTTCAATAGGTTCCCTCCTATTAAAACTACCCCCATTTTATGTATTCGAGTCCTTTCAACCAAGTTTCTCTCTATAAGTAGAATAAGGTATTGTCTTTGCACTACTACATGATACAAAGTTTCCTGTGGCAACAAGGTATTCTGTTTTTTTTCTAAAATTATAAAAGAAACACATCCTTATCTAATTTTTAACTACCAGACAAAGCATAAATGTATGGAGAATAAAAATTAATGGACCCTCCTCTTTCCCTTATGTCACAACTCAGACAAAAGAATTTTTGAAAACTGGGTTGGTAATTTTTTAACAAACATGCAACAAACCCTTGCCAAATTCAAAATAAGGTGGTGGAAAGAATTCAATGTTGCTTTTTTAGAGTACCAACCTCTACAACATGCACATGGGTCTCTCTAAGTGATTTTGGTAGTAAATTGTGTTCTTGTAGCAGACCCTTAAGTCTCTTGTAGCATTTTGCAACCTGTTTCTTATAGCTTTGCAACATGTATCTCTCCTTCTTGTAGTGTTGGAATCTTTCATGGTGGGTTTTTTAATGGTATTTTTCTTGCACAAAGTCGATGGGAGGACATATGGTGAGCTCGAGTTATCTCATGACTTAACTTGAGATCTTAATGATGTGTTCGAGTGGTGGAGATGGAGGGCTTAGCATGTAGCACTGAGTTGTGATGTTTGCTCATATACTTCACCTCAGTCAGTCATCCTTAATGAAAATGGACACCTTTTTGAAATATTGATGATTTATCTTATTTTCCTCCCCCATAAGTGGTAATTACGTTTTAGATAAAGGAGAGTTGACTACTAATTTCATCGAGACTTTTGCTAGTTAGGTTGGGCTTATTTAAATCATTCATTTTGCACAAAATACTTTTTCCCTATGCTCAAATGAATTCAAAGAGTGAATACTATAGGTTTCATACCTTAAAATTACCTTTCATGGTGCTGGAAATTCTTGTTTGTTAGTTTGCAAGTGCCTCCAACATGCTTTATAGTGGATGGTTAATCCTATAACATCCTATAGGGGATCTTGTAGTTGCTCAGGATGCTTTCATAAAAGTTGGAGTGAGTTTATGAAGTTGTTTAGCTATTGGAGTGTGTGGTATTATTCAAGAAAATTTTTGTTGATATCAAACCTAGGAATGTAGGGTTTTTGCAGTTTGCTACAAGACTATGTAGTCTTATGTAGCAAGCATAGAGGCCCATCTTTCTCTCTAAACAAAATCTTTTGAAGTGGTAGGGTGACTTGATAATGCATGGAAATAGAGGTGATGGTGATGGAGAAGGTTCTTGTTGTGACTGTGATGGAAAAAATGGAGGAAGTGGGCTACTACAAGGTGAAAGGAAGCAAACAAAAGGGGAAAACTAGATTTTGATGCATGATGTTGAAAAAACTAGTTGCTAGGATTCCCCTGATGTCTTTTTTAATAATGGATGCTAAAAATTTCCTTGATCTGTAGTTTTTTCTTCAAACTAGCATTTCCTATAGCAATATAGGACATACCTATAGCAGTTTGGGGAAACTATAGAAAACACATTGAAAGGATATGGCATGCGATGACTAATGCTATGGGTGATGAAGGTGACCGGGAGATAATGTAGGGACATCATCTGGGCCCACGGGGGCTTTAGTCAATGAACTTCTGAAATATCATGTGCGGTTGTTGCATACTAAAAAATACCCTTAATTTGACTACATATTGGAAAATACCTCTAAAAATCACATTATTTAATGCCCTACCAATATGAAGCATTTACACCTTCCTAATTTAAAAAATCCCTACTTTCATTAGATATTGTAGGTATACAAATTTTCATTAACATTTTTTATACCCTTTTATATTTTTTCATTAACTTTGAGCTCCATTTTTTATACCTTCGAATATAAAAACCATTTACCCCCTATTATATGCTCAGTGTATTATGTCATTTTTTCCTCAATAGATATCCCCCAATATGAATGCACGTGGTATGGTATTGCTACCCCAGTGAAGCCCCTATGTTTGGGTCCCCCATTTTAGTAATCGAGTTAATGACTTAGATTGATATGTATGATGGTTTGTTTGAATTGATTTTCACTATCCTTGTGGGACCTGTGCATAAATCAATGTGAGACAAAAACACTCCTTTCATTCATTTCTCTTGTTCATTTTTTTTTTCTTTTGCACTTATTGGCTTCCTCATGGAGTTTTTAAGCCAGTGAGCCCGCTTCAAGTGCCTTGGAAGAGGTTTCACGTGAAGCTCTTATTTTTTCTTTTTTTTCTTCGTAGTTTCCAATTGCCTCATAGAGTTTTTTAGCTAGTGATTTTTCCGCAAGTGCCTCAAAGGAGGTTTTCACTTCAGGTTATTTTTTCTCTTTTTTCATATTTTCTTATTGTTCAAGGACTGAATGTGAACTAAGTGGGTTGGAATAAAATTTGTTTCCTTATTGAATGTGTAAATTTATCTCTCAAGAGGGGGTTCTTGTAAATCTCCAACCAGTATCCATTCTCTAGAAGTGGTATTTGTTCCTCATCCATAGTCCTAATTTTGGTAGAGTTGTTATCATAGTACTTTTCCACCAGGTAAGGCCCTAGCCATCTAGTCATCAATTTTCACTTGAAATCCTTGAATGCGAAGTCATACAAGAAGGCCCAGTAACCCTCTTGAAAGGCTCTAGTTTTAATGTATTTATCATGCCAGACTTTTCTTTGCAGTTGGACTATCTCAATGTGTAACAAGGCTTGCATTATATACTCATAAAATGTATTCAATTGTTGTATCCTATCAAATTGTGCTTTAGTCAAATCAATGTAAAATTGGGATGTCATATTCTGTGTGTTGTATTAATATTCAATTGAAAATAAATCCTTCTTCTCATAGGCTAACTCATAGGGGGTGAAATTAGTGATGGTTTTCCATGTAGTGATGTAGGCCCAAGCGACCTCAAAAAGCCTTTTTTCCCAAATGTTTTTCTATGAGTAATCAATTTGGTAAGAGTGTTCTCTAATGCCCTATTAGTGACTTGTATTGGCCCATTTTCTCGGGGGCAGTATGGAGCGGACTTCCAATGGTGAATGTGGTGTTGCTTCATTATCCCTTCAATCAAATTGGAGGTGAGATGGGAGCATTAGTTGATCACCAATTCTCTTGGAAAACCAAACTTGTAGAAGAAATTTCCCCTTAAGAATTTAACCACTTTATGTTCTATTGTTTCCTTCAATACCTTCACTTCAACCCATTTCGCCAAGTAATCAATGCATACAATGATGTACTTTTTTTGTCTCGATGGTGTTAGAAATGTAGCAAGAAAAGATTTGTTTGACTAGTGCCTTAGTCAAATGGAGAAATTATATTTTTCACATCAACAAGATGACTTGGATTGTAGTTAGCTTGAGTGACATGGCCTTGTCACTTAGTTAGATCAGAAAATTTGAGTTTGTGGGCTTGGAGTAGAGTTGTGCATGTAGTGGTTGCTAGAATTTAGCAATCTAATTCAGTTATTTCCAGTTGAACTCAATTAACTAAGCTATAGTCACTAATTGAGTCAGTTGAATGTAATTTGAGTAGTTATGAATTTTCTCAACTCACTAAACTCTGTTAACTAGTAAATCAACTAAAAATAGCCCAGATATGCATGGAATTCGAATTGTCTAGCTGGAGTGGAGGAAAAGACACATTGTAATTATCAACTGTATACTAGTTGAGTGTACAGGCTTGGTAATTAAGAAGGTGATCAATTCCCTTGGAATTGTACAAGGAAATAGGAGGAAACTGGGAGCTTGAATAGGATAAGTGTTGGCCAAAGATAGTCAGTCAGTAGGAGAACAAGTTTACAGTGCAGGGTGTGCTTCAGAGTTGAAGCAAGATATTGTAATAGTTTCTCATTCTCATCTGATTAATGAAAAGCAACGGAGGGGTTTTTCCCAGTTGGGTTCCCCTGTAAAATCATTGTGTTCCTTGTGTTTTGATGGTTGCATGTTATTTCATGTGTTTCTATCTTGTGATTTTCTATTCCGTGGGTCGTAGAAGAAATTTGTATCTCTTGTATTCAATTTGAATTCATCAGTAGTAGAAAATATATTTCCATTCCTAAATGGTATCAAAGCTTAGAAACACAATAGAAACCATTCAATAGATCTTCTCCTTTAGAAATTTTGATTTTCAGATTTAGTGAAGCAGATTTTCTTTTGTGTGAGAAAATGTCTTTCAACGGATCGAGATTGGAGTATTCCCTGGAGGGAACCTCGAATTTCATAGATTGGAAGGGCAATGTGGAAGTTGTACTCGATGATAATGGAGTGTTGGAATACGCCCAAAATGATATTGCAAAACCAGCAACATTAGATACGCAACAACTAGCCCAATGGAAGAAGGATACCACAAAATCTAGGAGGATCATCCTGGAGGGTGTGAGATACCACACAGTCTTGAATTTCATGGCAAGGAAACTCCATTTTCTATTAGGAAGAAACTCATCGAATTATTTGAAAATAACAGTGATGTTAGGAAATTGACATTGAGGGACAATCTCAAAATCATCTGCATGCACAAAAATGAAACCATTCCACATTACCTCTCTAGATTCACTCAGGTTCGAGATGAGCTTGGAGGAGTTGGAGAAAATGTACCATCTTCTGAGCTAGTGAGCCTATCTCTCCTACGCCTTCCAAAATCCCGGCATAGTTACCAGGACTATGAAATGGAAGGGAAAAATTACCAAATTGGGAGAGACTTTGGTCTGATTTGGTGCAAGAAGAAATTCGAAGGAATACTAGGGATGGAGTAACATCCAAAGTTGAGGAGGAGGAAAATTGTTCCTTGGAAGACAAAGGAAAGAAGACCAAGGGAAAGAAGGTTCAAGGAAATCCTCAGTCCAGCCAGAGAAATGGCAAGAAGAAGGACCTCAACAAGATAAAATGTTTTCACTACCATGAATTTGGATACTATCCAACCAAGTGCTTTCACAATAAATCCAACAAGAAGGCTTAAGGAGGAGCAGGAGGTGAATCCCTCACCTCACAATTCGAATTGGACTTCACCTTGATTTCATGCATGGAAAGCACTGTAATGGGGAGTGTGTGTTACGTAGAT
Organism: Pinus tabuliformis; assembly: GCA_031772625.1. Lineage (NCBI taxonomy): Eukaryota > Viridiplantae > Streptophyta > Pinopsida > Pinales > Pinaceae > Pinus > Pinus tabuliformis. The sequence goes on along the minus strand of CM062805.1, from coordinate 918,395,139 downwards.
TCTAATGCCTCATTCCAAATGACAGGATGTAAATAATCCTTCAGTATCCTAGAGCAAAAGGATCTCCAGATGCACATAGAAGTTGGAGATGATGGGAGGTATAATATTGAAGTAATTGGTATTGTCACCTTTAAGAGGGAGTTAGGCACCCATTTTCATCTGAAAGATGTCATGTATGTACCTGGGTTGAAGAAGAATTTGATTTTTATGGTTGTATTGGAGGAAAAAGGTTATGATATTGTGTTTAGTAAGGGAAAAGCTTGTTTGAAGCATGTATCCATGGGGCAAGTGAAACAAATTGGAGTTAGAGTGAAAAAAAATTACAAACTTTAGGTGGATTCTGTGTCGCGCTGAGTAGTAAGGCAGAAGATGTGCATAATCGATATGTTGGAGAACTTTGGAACAAGCACATGGGACACTTACACCATGGGATCTTAAAAATCATGCAGCAGATTACCATTAGACTCTTGAAATGCACCCTTGACCAGCATGATGTATAGAAGGGATGCACACTAGGGAAATATTCCAAATCCACCTTCCAAGGCCAAGATAACAAAGATGGAGAAATATTGGAGCAAGTCCACTCGGATGTATGTGGACCATTTTGTACAGCCTCTATAACAAAACATAGGTATTATGTGATTTTTGTTGATGACATTTCTGGAAAATGTTGGATCTTATTCATGAAGAAAAATGATGAAGTTTTTCCAAATTTGTTGAATTCAAAGCATTGGCTGAAAGGGAGACTGGTAAAAAATTAAAAACCTTGAGAAGTGATAATGGAGGAGAATTTGTATTTAACACCTTCAAGGAATTTTGTGCTAAAGAGGGTATTAGAAGAGAACTGATAGAACCTCATAACCCACAACAAAATGGGGTGGTTGAAAGGAAAAACAAAAGCATATTGGGAGAAGCAAGAGCCATGTTGCATGATCAAGAATTTCCATTGCATCTATGTACAGAAGCATGCAACACCACAGTTTATTTGTAGAATAGGAACCCTCACAGAATACTTAGCATGATCACTCCCGAAGAAACTTTTGCTGGGAGGAAGCAAAATGTATCCCATTTTTGAATTTTTGGAACTACTATGTATTGCCATGTATCCAAGAATAGTAGGAAGAAATTGGATCCTACAATTGAGATGGCAGTCTTTGTAGGAGACACAAAGACACCACATAACTATTGGGTGTATTTTCCCTCACTTTGGATGAAAGTGGTGAGGAGAGATGTCATGTTTTATGAGGAGAAGGCTATGAGATGCTCTCTAGAGCGAGAGTTGAGTATCCCACCAGATGAGGAGCTTCTAGATCCAAAGGACGAGCCTCAGACAGAGCTTCAGGATGTTATGGAGCAACCACATATGGAGGAGTAGAGAGGAGGCTAAGTGGAGACACCCACTCAACCAAAATATTCTAGAGAAGGGAGGAAGAGAACCAGAGAGGTTTACAGGTTGGTGCAAGATGCATGGGAGCATGTGGGATCTCCTACATCCTTTTGTAGGCAAAGGAGGTTACCTGACAGATACACTGGGTATATGTCTCTCATGATAGAATTTATTGAGTTAGAGCCTTCTTCATTTGAGGAAGCAATTTCTCAACCAGTGTGGGTTTATGCCATGGTGGAGGAGTATGACTCCATCATGAAGAACAATGTATGGGAGGTGGTGTCGAGATCAGAGAACAAGTCAGTGGTTGGTTCTGTTAGAGTCGGTCTAGTAGCCCTCCATCAGCAATCAAAACTCTTTGCATTTCATTAGTAGGTGTCTCATCAGTGTCATCTTATTGCATTCCATTAGGCATGCCATAACCCTGATGGAGGAGCTTGTGTCTTTATGTTCCCCTCTTGGCACTGCTGGATTAAGCTTGTTTCAGTCAATAAAATTCTTTATAGGGTCATTGGTCTTGTTATGAAGTCAAGGTCCTAAGTTTAGGGTTTAGTCCAATTTTGTCTTTTGAGGTCATGTTTTTAAGGTCAATAAATGCCCAGCAGGCCAGAGGGATGTCTATCAAAGCATCACTTCAAAGGATTTCATATTGTACAGCTAATTTTTACCTTGAATTCAAAAACCCTGTTTTTGAAGACAAGGTCATTTTCTCATTTTTTGTAAAATTGGTAAAACTTCAAACTCTTCGGAAGTCAACATGCGGCCCTGGTCCCCTTTGCCAAGACTCCTCAGAAGCTACCTTTGCAAAAATTTTCAAGAAAAAGCATCATTTCAACCAATTTCAGGACAAAAAGGAAACCACAAGTCAGCAGCAATTAGTTTGAGGGGAAATAAATTTAAATCAAGCTTATAAAAGCCCCCCTCCCTTCATTTTATCATTATTTGCCTCCAAGACTCCAAGAGCAAGTGTGAAAGGCGACTTAGTGAAAAAACTGGGCGAAATTGCTGTGAGAGCCCGCGCGCTACGCATCAGGACTTGCGCGCTACGCGTTGGGCAGGCGCTACACGTCGGGGCAGTCATCGCAGTGGGAAAAAGACACAAGCGCTACGCGTTGGGCGCGCGCTACGCGTCAGGACCCACGCGCTACGCGTTGGGTTTCACCTACAGCAAATTGCCAACAAGCTTCAAAACGACCTCAAATCTCTTAAGTTTTACAGGTAGGCCTCAAGTCATCAATGTTTTTTGCTTGCTAAAGAAAAATGAGCATGGAAAATGTGTCAAATGCCATCAAGTGTGAAGAATGAAATTCATATATATTATGTTTAAAAATTTCAAATTGCAAGTGAAGCTAGGGCTTTAAGTTTGCTGCCCAAGGTCATCTTTTTCACTCCCTCATTTCCCCACATTCCCGTTATCACTTCCCTTGTCACTTTCACACAATTTCCCTAACAAAAATATCAAAATCCCTAAAACCCTACCCCTATCCCTAAAATTCAATAAAACCTCCCTAAACCCTACCTCCTATCAAACCCCTACAAATTATGATTATGTGATGATGTATGTGTCATAATTCCTTCCCTAAATTCCCTTTTTTATATATATTTTCCCTAAATCCCCTCAAAAGTCCCCCTCCCTAACATCTCCCTTGTGTTTTTGTCCCCTTGGAGGAGCATTCAAACAGTCAAAACAGCCTTCTCCGGGTCAATGCTCATTTGGAGAGGTTGCTGGCCAAGGCTAACAAAGACAAGGACATGCTCCGGAACATGAAGAATCATTATTGGGCTCGAATGCACGTATGTAAGGCGAAAATGAAGGTGCTCAAAGGACGGTTGGCCAAGGCACTAAAACGAAGAAAAAGACCCGATCCCCTTCACATCTTGGCTGAGGCTTCCTTGAAGGAGCATGGTGCTAAATGGCTTACCTCCTGCACAAATTTCAAAAAAAATTGAGCATTTTTGGTCATTTGTGAATTTTTTGGGCAAAAAACAGGTTTTCCTCCCCAACGCGTAGCGCGCCGTGCGCTACCCTGAAGATGGGCAACTCCTTTTCATGAAAACTCAACATTTTTGGATTTTTCATGCAAAAATACACTTTCTCAGCAATTGCCAAGAAATTTCACCAAGTTTTGAGCCTCCAGAAGGTCAAAAAACAAGCAAAAAATGACTTTCTGCCACTTTTTTGACACACAGGAAGCAGTCTTGGGAGATTGACATTTTGGAGGGGCGAATGGACACCAAATTCAGAAATTCCACTTGGGTTGGAAAGTAGACATCCATACCTTTCCAACAAGCCCACTTTTGCCTCATTTGGACACCTGGAAGTGCCTCAACAGTTGCTCCAAAGGCGCACTACGCGTTCAGAATCAGGGCGCTACGCGTTGGGCAATTTTCACAGAAATGCACCTACATCTCAGCAAAACGCAGTTTTGACTGGATTTAACTTTTTGGAGTGGATTTTAATCCTCCTTGTTGTAAATGATGTAATTTTATGATATTTTGACACTCATTTATCTCTTCTAGAAGATTCATTCATGAGATAGGCAAAAATTTAATGAATGAATGGGTTTCCTAGCTTATAGAGGCAAGTTGTTTTGACTGCCTAGATTTTAGTGCTCAGTTTGGAATTGGTTGAAACAGCTCCTAGGATAGTGAGCTCGACCCCTAGAGGCAAGGAAAGATGTTAGATTGCCTATATTATGTACTTTCTTGGTCATTTTCATGGTTGGGCTCTTGAGGGAGAAAGCTTCTATTGTATTACTCATTGTATCTCTGCAATTTTGGCAAAGGAAGAAAGACCAGGGTTTTGCAGTCCTTTTTGGGATTCCTGTGGTTACATGTATTGATGGTGTGTTTCTCTTTGTACTCGTAAGTTTGTTATGTGAATCATCTTCTTGCTTTTCCTTCTGCAAATTAGGCAAATGAAGTGTTAAGGTAGAATTCATGGTTGCTATGCTCTGCCTTTAAGTTTGCTTAATATCAATGTTTTCATCTGTTTAAGGAGAACTCAAGGTGTTTACTTGCTCTCCTTAGCTCCTCACCAGTCATTCTTGCCCATCTGACTCTTTCAAAGGCATCAATACAGTCTCCTACCTTGCCCCAAAGAACCCCCTGCAAAAACTGTGTCCAATCCCCGCACCCAAAATTGCCTTTCCCCGATTTTCCACCAAAATCCCAAAAATCTCAAATCAAACCTTTTATCAGTTTACTAGCCTAAAATCAGTGTTCTTTATTGGTTATCTCTGCCCTTTGAAGATCTTTGCCGAGATATACCGGAGAGAGCCCTCTCCTGCCCCGTAGGGCTAGCTACGAGGCTAAGTGGTTTGATGTTGCCTTGGAGTTTGCCTTTCTCAGCCTGAGGTGAAATTTCAAGCGCTAACAGGTTCCAGATGGATTTACAAAGTGAAGCATACAAATGATGGGAGCATCGATAAGTACAAGGTCGTATTTGTGGCCAAAGGCTTCTCTTAGGTAGAGGGAGTTTACTATGAGGAAATGTTTTCCCCTATGGCAAGGTATTCCTCAATTAGAGCCATTATGGCATTAGTTACACAGATGGATGTGAAGAATTCCTTCCTTAATGGAGTCGTTGAGGAAGAGATTTACATAGAATGGTTTGAAACATATGACAGGGAGGCACATGTGTGCAGACTCAGGAGAGCCCTCTGTGGTCTCAAACAGTCGCCTCGATCATGGTACACTTGAATTGAAACATATCTCAGTTGATTGGGATTCACCAAAAGTGAAGTATATTCCAATCTCTATAACATTGTGGTAGATGGTAAGTTTCTTATATTGGTATTGTATGTTGATGACTTGATACTTACAAGGGATGAGCAGTTGATCCACTCTTGTAAGGTGGACCTTGCAAGAGAATTTGAGATGAAGGACATGGGCTCGATGCATTACTTCCTTGGGCTGGAGGTATGGAAGGGAGATGGAGAGTTTTTTTTGATTCAAGGGAAGTATTCCTATGAAATACTTCAGAGATTTCATACGCAAGACTACAAGCCTATGGACACACCTATAGCTATAAACTAGAGGAAGAAGTATGCTTCTTCAGGGGATGAATTAGATGCTACCATTCACAGATAGTCGGTGGTGTCCTTGATGTATTTGGTGAACATAAGGCTCGACATATGTTATGCAATTAATTAATTGAGTCAGTTTATGGTGAAGCCTAACAAGCTTCACTAGAAAGCAACAAAGCATGTGTTCAGATACCTCAAAGGCACAACTGAGTATGGGTTATGGTACAGGAGGATAGATGGTGTGAAGCTCCAAGGCTTCACTAATGTAGATTGGGCAGAGAGTCCATCAGATAAGAAGAGTACTTCAGGAGTTATCTTCAATGTTGGGTCTACAACTATTTCCTGGTATAGAAGGAAACAAATGTTTGTGGCACTCAACTTAGTAGAGGTCGAGTATATGGCTGCAAGTTAAGAAGCATGTGAGGCCATATGGATGAGGAAAATTCTTTGTGGTATTTTCAGTTAGGAAATGGATCCGACAATAATTTATTGTGATAATCAAAGTTGTATCAAACTCTCTGAGAATCCAGTATTTCATGATAGGTCCAAGCACATTGGTATCAGGTACCATCACTTGAGAGATTGTGTGCAGAGGAGAATCATGATGTTGAAATACATTCCCACTAAGGAGCAACATATATATATTTTGACAAAAGCATTGTCAAGAGGCAAATTTGAGTTCTATAGGTGCAGTATAGGGGTGGTGCAAAACCCTTTTCTTGCTAAGAGGGAGTGTTAGAAATCTAGCAAGAAAAGCTTCATTTGACTAGTGCCTTAGTCAAATGGAGAAATTCGATTTTCCACATCATTGGGATGACCTGGATTGCAATTATCTTGAGCGACATGGCTTTTTCATTTATTTGGATCAGAAAATTCGAGTTTGTAGGCTTGGATTAGAGTTGTGCATGTAGTGATTGCTAAAATTTAGAAACCTAATTCAATTATTTCCTGTTGAACTCAATTAATTGAGCTCTAGTCACTAATTGAGTTAGTTGAAGGTCAGTTGAGTAGTTATGACTATTGTTAACTCATCGATCTCTCAGTTAACTTGTAAATCAGGTAAAAATATCCCAGACATGTATGAAATTCGAATTGCCTAGTTGGAGTGGAGGAAAAGGAACATTGTAATTATCAATTGTATACTAGTTGAGTGTACAAGATTGGTAATTAAGAAGGTGATCAATTCCCTTGGAATTACGCAAGGAAATAGGAGGAAACTAGGGGATTGAATAGGCTAAGTGTTGGCCAGAGATAGTCAGACATCAAGACAACATGTTTACAATCTAGGGTGTGCTTCAGAGTTGAAGCAAGACATTGTAATAGTTTCTCATTCTCATCTGATTAATGAAAAGCAGTAGAGGGGTTTTTCCCAGTTGGGCTCCCCGATCAAATCGTTGTGTTCCTTATGTTTTGATGGTTGCATGCCATTGCATGTGTTTCTATCTTATTATTTTCTATTATGCAAGTTGTAGATGAAATTTGTATCTCTTGTATTGAGTTGGAATTCCTCAATACTAGCTAATTTATTTCCATTTCTACAGATGGGGATCAATGGGACCAATTAATTCCAAGACCCATTTCTCTAATGGCTCAAAATACACTTGAGGTTGAAGGGTAATTTCATCCTTCTCAGTATTATTCCCCATCATTTCACACCCATCACATTTTGTAGTCTATCTCCAGTCATATTTGTGAAGGGTTGGGCAAAAGTATCTTGCTTGCAATATTTTGCAAGTTGTCCTCTTTGCGCCAAAATGACCCCCATAAGGTCCATAACGGAAAGTTGTGAGGATGCCATAGACTTCATCCTCCCTCACACATTTTCTTGGAATTTGATTAGGGCCCTGATCCGAACTTAAACAGGAATGCAAGAAATCACAGATATAACCATAAATATAGAGATGCAACCGAAATAAAACTTCATTTCATTAATATCAAACACTGAAATATGCTTACAAACATAAATGGAAATAGACTAGCTTAGGCGATGGTAGTTTATCTCTAAGAAGAGATGTGGCGGCTACATGCCTCTAGATTGTGTTGCAATGAGGGTCAAAGGCCTATTTATTATTGAGAAACAACGGAAAGCCCTAAACATCCAAAAACCTAATCCTAGGAGATGAAGCGCCAAAACTGTGGGCCCCGTTTGGTTAAATTGGTACATCAACTTCCCGGGGCCGAAACTTTGGCATACGATCTCCATTTGGCTATCATAATACCTCGTTTTGAAGATATCAAAGAGAAGGCCGAAGAAAAATGTTAAAGCTTATTTGGGTCATTTTTGGTCTCTCTGTTTTCCCTAAAAAGGTTGTTTAGGGCCTCAAAACGGCTTTGGAAGTTTAGGACCCAAAAAAATGCCAAAATTAGTAAATTGTGCTACAATTAAGGAAGCAGAAAAATTGAAAGAGATAGTGTTGGGGGTCCAAGCAGAATATGCTGGTGGCCACCAATATCCACCTAGATCATTCCTCCTCCCTTAGGAAGCAATGGTCCCCATTGTGTTGAGTGCCTCCATGAGATGGGGAAACTGCTGCTGAACTTGGTCCCTGGTAAGCCACTTGCCTTGGTGCAGGAGTTGGCCAACTTTGACAACCCAATATAGATGTATCTTTTGGTGGCGGGTGTTCTTGATCTGTGTGTCCATGATCCGATCAGTTGTGGCCTCTTCCATGCAGTCTGGATTTAGCTTTGTTGGTGTGAGTTATTCTGCAATGTTAGATGTGTCCAGTAATGGTGGAAAGTATGGGCGAAGGCAGTCTACATTGGACATTGGGTGCAGACCGAGGAATGGTGGAATGTTGAGCTCGAAGGAATTGTCCCCTACCGCCTTGGTGATGGTGTATAGCCCATATCGGAGAGGGAAAAACTTGCGGTGGGGTCCAGCAAGGCGCTCCTTCTGCAAATGTAGCCAAACTTTGTCGCGCACCTAGAACTTGTGCAGAACCTAATGTTGATCATGGCATTGCTTGTACTTGGCATTTGACTTCTCCAAGATGTTGTGAACCTACTAGGGGATGTGTTGAATGCGCTCAATGAAGCTGTTAGCCCTGTCGGCTTCGGAATGGATGTGAGCCAAATCTTCCTAAGTAGCTGCAAATGGTATTGCCACATCAATGGGGCATAATGGCTAAAATCCTAGTCCTACCTGAAAGGGGTTGTGGCCCATTGAGCTATGGAGAGATCTGTTGTAGCTGTGTTGGACATATGGTAGGATTTCATCCCATGTGCATGGATGCTTCAAGTTTTACATGCGCAAAATGTGTACGATCGTCCTGTTGACAACCTTTGTTTGGACATCGATTTGGGGATGGAAAGTTGTGGACTTAGTAATTTTTGCATCCAACATCGACCAGAAACTTGACCAAAAGGCACTTAGGAATCTGTTGTCCCGATCTGAGACAATGGACTGTGGGATCCCAAAGTGTACCCACACTCGCTCAAAGAAGAGCTTAGCAGTGACCTCTTTTGTGATACTCTTCTTGCAGGCCGCCATAATGGCCATCTTAGAGAATCTGTCGACGACTACAAATACGCAGTTGTTGTTGTGCTTGGAAGAAGGAAGGCCCAACATGTAATCCATGGAGATGGATTCCCAAGGTCGACTTGGAGTAGGAAGACGAGTATATAGGCCTTTATTCTTGATGGTTTGTTTTGCAATGGCGCAGGCAGTGCAGGATTTAATGTAGCTCCCAACATCATGATGAAGGTTCGGCTAATAAAAATACTTTTGCAGTAATGCCATTGTTTTCTCTACTCCAAAATGTCCAACGCCCCAACTGTAGTGCACCTCCCAAATCATCTTGGCACGCTCGCTTGAAGGAACACAAATGTATCCCAGGTTACATAACAAAGTAGCCTGGAGGTGAAAATTTGGAACTTGCTTACCATCTAGGAGTGTCTGGAATGTGTTGCCAAATTCTGGATTGCTCTGGTAAAGATGTGGCCACCCCAAAGTTTCGAGCCCACAGGAGTCGAGTACAATGATCAGCGCCATGACTGGTGGTCGGCTGAGGCAGTCTGCAACATTATTGGTGTTGCCCTTCTTATACTTAATGTTCAAATGGAATTGTTGCAAGTATGTGGAACATTTTTAATGGTGATCGTTCTTCAACTTCCCTTGTGTCTGTATGAACTGCAAGGGTCAGTGGTTTGTGTGGATGACCATTTCCTTCCCCATAATGTAATGCTTCCATTTGATGGTATGCCTACACAATCGAATATATTTCTTTCTCATAGGTCAGATACTTTCGGACTGTGTCTAAAAGTGTCTCACTATGGTAAGCCATTGGATGCCCTTGTTGACTAAGAACTGCCCCAATAGCATAGTCGGAGGAATTTGTCTCAATCTCAAATGGTTGCTGCAGGTTTCGTAATGTGAGCATTGGTGCATAGTAGAGGCATTGCTTCAACTCAACAAATTCTTTCTATTGGATCTCAGACCAAAAGAACTTTTCTTTGGCTCTGCCCTTGGTGACCTGAATTAAAGGCCAAGTGCTATGAGAGAACCCCAACATGAACCTACGGTAGAAATTGGCAAGGCCCAGAAAGTTGCAGACCTCTTTTAGAGTGGTTGGGGTTGGCCGACCCAAATGACTTGTATCTTGGTTGGGTCCATATGCACACCCTTCTCATCAATGATGTACCCCAGATATTGAACCTGGGTCATGCCAAAAGTGCATTTCTCTATATTGGCACACAATTTGTGTTTTCGCAAGGTTTGGAGGACCTGTCGAATATTTAGAGGTGCTCTTCCCAACTGTGGCTGAAGATCAAGATGTCATATAAATACACCACCATGAACGCATTGGCGAAGGGTCGCAAGATGTCATCCATCAACTGCATGAAGGTTCCAGGGGCATTCGTCAACCCGAAAGGCATGACCAACCATTTAAAAAGGCCCTCCTTGGATTTTAAGGTAGTCTTCCACACATCATAGGGTTCGATAGGCACCTGGTGATAACCGGACTTCAAGTCAATCTTGCTAAAATATTTTCCCCCCTTGCGCTCATCCAGAAGGTCATCAATCCATGGGATTGGGTACCTATTCCAGACAGTGATCTTGTTCAGCGCTAGATAGTTAATACCGAGACTCCGGGTCCCATCGTTCTTCTGTACAAATACAATTGGGCTCCCACAGGGTGTTGATCTTGGCTTGATGTGCCCTTTCTGCAACAACTCCTAAGTCTACCTCTTGATCTCATCATTCTGTAGGTGAGGAAAAAATGTCCCTGTACTTCTCCACGACCTTGTCCATCTGCTACTGTTGTGTGGAGGAGCCCTGTTTGGAAATCATGGCCACAATATTCTTCTTGTCCTGAGAGCGAATCATAAGGAAAACAATTTTCCTAGTCTATGAAATGATCTTACTACATTACTTTGCAGAGATCAAAGAAATGGCGGTAGGTGGGGCTACCTTCGGTATCCTGTACAACTTGTTTCCCAAAATAATAATCACAGAGCAAGGTCTAGACTCATATATAGTATGTCGCTTCCACAAGTATGGTTGTCCTAACAATACATCACAAACTTCAAGAGGAGCAACATCACATAGTAACTTATCCATCAAGGGCTTAATGTTGTAGGGAAGGCAGAACTGCTGGCTAACACAAAGATCTCGTCCTTGGTGAAGCCACCCAATGGTGTACAGTTGCAGATGTGTTGTAGTCGGTAGACCCAGCCACTTCACGACCTTTGTTGAAATGAGATTCTTTTGGCTCCCACTGTCAACAATGAACTACAGTGGAGAACCCTTCACCCACATATATGAGTGGAAGAGGTGTTCCCCCTCCTCTAGATCTTCATTCTCATTCTTTTGGATCTTAGTGGTGGCTACGGTGGCACTGGGTTCCGCGTCAATGATCTGCTTCCCTTTGTCATTTCCCTTGTCGGGTTCTGACTAAGGGTCAAAACATGCATCTGATTCTGAAGCCTTCAGCTCGACCACCAGTGGTTTCTTGGCTCGACACTCACTTGTGTTGTGAGTGGAGCTCTTATGGAACTCACACCATTTTCCCATGTCCTTCTTTGTCTTCGGGGTGTAGTTGTTTGCTTGCGGCTTTGACGGGTTGTCTTGGGTCGCCCCTCCTTGGCTTTGTCCTTTGCTCTGTGGTTTGGGGTCGCCTTTCAATTGCTTCGGAATCGCATATCCAAAGTCTCGCTTCTTCTGTTTAAACTTTTGCTCAATCTTGACAGTGTATCGGTACATTGTGCCAAGCGAGGAGATGCCTAGGAACTCCATCGTATCCTGAATGTATTTGTGTAGACAGTCATGGTACTTGAGTACCAAATTTCGCTCAGAATCCTTGATACCCAACTTCGTGCGAAGGGTATGAAAGACATTGGTAAACTCTAGCACGTCTTGGTCCCTTCCGTACTGCAGTGTGGTCCACTTTATGTACTTATCCTCATAGCTCTCGACAGGGTAGTACTGCTCCTTGATGGTGTCAAAGAATGAATCCCAAGTGGGTGCAGATGAAAATAGTGAAGGTGTACTTTCGTCCATCTGCTCACAATAGGTTTCCCACTAGTCCTTGATATGCGGGGCGCCTTTGAGAAGTGTAAAAGTAATCTTTTCCCGGCTAGAAAAATCATCTAAATAAGAATATCCTTCTAGCATATTTAAGCATTTATCTATGATATCTGCATCTATCTGCCTTTCAAATATGGGGATGTCGAAGTTAACTTTTACCTTAAAGGGTGTAGCACTTCCAGAGTGGTTGTTGAAGGAAGATGTGTCACCTTTGGGTAGCTGCTGAAGGATCTGGGAAAAATTATCCGTTGTCGTGTTCCTCTATCACTCGAGGGCTTCTTCAAGCAAGATTTTTAAAGGATCTCTTTCCCCTCATATTTCTTCTCTTCCACCATGGGGAGCCATTGGGATTTTTGAGGCTAGTCTTGCAAAGGTTCAACCAATTCGAGCCCTAACTACTTATATCCCGACCTTGTTGGGGACATCCAAAGAAAAACAGAGAAAGAGCAGACCACTCTGATACCACTGATCTGAACTTAAAAAGGAACGCAAAAAGTCACAGATATAACTATAAATACAGAGATGCAGCAGAAATAACACTTCATTTCATTAATATCAAATACTAAAATATGCTTACAAATAGAAATGGAAATAGAATGGCTTGGGCAATGGTAGCTTATTTTTGAGAAGATATGTGGCAGTTACATGCCTCTGGATTGTGTTGCAATGAGGCTCAAAGGCCTATTTATTATTGAAAAGCAATGGAAAATCCTAAACATCCAGAAACCTAACCCTAGGAGATCAAGCGCCAAAACTGTGAGTCCCATTTGGGTAAATTGGTACATCAACTTCCCGGGGTCTTAACTTTTCTATACAATCTATGTTTGGCTATCATAATACCTTATTTCGAAGAACTCGAAGAGAAGGCCAAAATGATAGGAAATGGTTGTTGTGGCTTTTCCAGTCTCTCTGTTTTCCCTAAAAACGTTGTTTAGGGCTTCAAAATGGTTCTAGAAGTTTAGGACTCAAAAAACTACCAAAATTAGTAAATTGTGCTACAATTAAGGAAACAGAAAAACTGAAAGAGACAGTGTTGGGGGGCCAAGTGGAAAAGGATGGTGGCCACAAATATCCACCTGGATCATTCCTCCCCCCTTAGGAAGCAATGATCCCCATTGCGTTGAGTGCCTCCGTGAGATGGGGAAACTTTTGCTGAATTTGGTCCCTGGTCAGCCACTTGACTTGGTGTAGGAGTTGGCCAGCTTTGACAACCCGATATAGTTGGATCTTCTACTAGTGAGTGTTCTTGATTTGTGTGTCCATGATCCAATTGGTTGTGGCTTGTTCCATGCAGTCTAAGTTTAGCTGTGGGTGTGTGAGTTGTTCTGCAATGTCGGATGTGTCCAACAATGGTGGAAAGTATGGCCGAAGGCAGTCTACATTGAACACTTGGTGCAGACCGAGGAATGGTGGAATTTTGAGCTCGAAGGAATTGTCCCCTACAGCCTTGGGGATGGTGTATGGCCCATATCAGAGCAGGAAAAACTTGTGGTGGGGTCCAGTGAGGCACTCATTCTGCAAATGTAGCCAAACTTTGTCGCCCACCTGGAACTTGTGTGGAACCCAATGTTGATCATGGTTCTGCTTGTACTTGGCATTTGACTTCTCCAAGATGTCGTGAACCTACTGGCAGATGCGTTGAATGCGCTCAATGAAGTTGTTAGCCCTATCAGCTTTGGACTGGATGTGAACCGAATTTGCCTGAGTAGCTGCAAATGGTATGGCCACATCAATGAGGCATAATGGTTGAAATCTCAGTCCTACCTGAAAGGGGTTGTGCCTCGTTGAGCTATGGAGAGCTCTGTTGTAACTGTGCTGGACATAAGGTAGGGTTTCGTCCCATGTGTGTGGATGCTTCGAGTTGTACAAGCGCAAAATGTGTACGATCATCCTGTTGACGACCTCTGTTTGGCCATCAGTTTGGGGATGGAAAGTCGTGGACTTAGTAAGTTTTGCATCCAGCATCGACCAGAGACTTGACCAAAAGGAACTTAGGAATGTTTTGTCCCGATCTGAGACAATGGACTATGGGATCCCAAAGTGTACCTACACTCGCTTAAAGAAAATATTAGCAGTGGCCTCTGCTGTGATACTCTTCTTGTAGGCCGCCATAATGGCCATCTTAGAGAATTTGTTGATGACCATGAAAACGCAATCATTGTTGTGTTTGGAAGAAGGAAAGCTCGACATGTAATCCATCGAGATGGATTCCCAAGGTCGACTAGCAGTAGGAAGAGGATTATACAGGTCTTTCTTCTTGATGGTTGGTTTTTCAATGGCACAGGCAGTGCAGGATTTAATGAACTTCCCAACACCATTATGAAGGTTCAACCAATAAAAATACTTTTTTTGTACTGCCAATTTTTTCTCTACTCTGAAATGTCCAACGACCCGACTGTAGTGTGCCTCCCAAATCATCTTGGCACGCTCATTTGAAGGAACACAAATGTGTCCCAGGTGGCATAAAAGTGCATCCTAGAGGTGAAATTTGGAACTTGCTTACCATCGAGGAGTGTGTGGTATGTGTTTCCAAATTCTGGATCACTCTGGTAAAGATGTGGCCACCACGTAGTCTCGTGACCACAAGAGTCGAATACAGTGATCAACGCCATGACTGGTGGTTGGATGAGGCAGTGTGCAACATTATTGGTGCTTCCCTTCTTATACTTAATATTCAAATGGAATTTTTGCAGGTATGTGGATGATTTCTGATGCGATCGTTCTGCAACTTCCTTTATGTTTGTATGAACTACAAGGGTCAGTGGTCTGTGTGGATTATCATTTCCTTCCCCATAATGTAATGCTTCCATTGACGGGAGACTTGCAAAATGGAATACATTTCTTTGTCATATGTGGGATACTTTCAGACTGCGTTTGAAAGTGTCTCACTATGGTAAGACATTGGATTCCCTCGCTGAGTAAGAACTACCTCAATAGCATAGTCGGAGGCATCTGCCTCAATCTCAAATGGTTCCTGCAGGTTTGGTAATGTGAGGACTGGTGCTAAGAAGAAGCATTGCTTCAACTTAGCAAATGACTTCTATTGGGTCTCAGACCAAAAGAAATTTTCTTTTGCTCCATGCTTGGTGACCTGACTTAAAGGGCAAGTGATATGAGAGAACCCCCACACGGACTTGTGGTAGAAATTGGCAAGGCCCAGAAAGTCGCGGAGCTCTGTTAAAGTGGTGGGGGCTGGCCAATCCCAATTCACTTGTATCTTGGTTGGGTCCACATGAACACCATGCTCATCAATGATGTACCCCAGATATTGAACCTGTTTCATGCCAAAAGTTCATTTCTCCATATTGGCACACAACTTGTGTTGTTACAGGGTTTTGAGGACTTGTTGAATATGGTGGAGGTGCTCTTCCCAACTTTGGCTAAAGATCAAGATTTCATCTAAATACACCACAATGAATGCATGGGAGAAGGGTCGCAAGATGTCGTCCATCGACCGCATTAAGGGTGCGGGGGCATTTGTCAACCCTAAAGGCATGACCAACCATTCGAAAATGCCTTCCTTGGATTTTAAGGGGGTCTTCCACACATCGTAGGGTTCGATAGGCACCTGGTGATAACCCAACTTCAAGTCAATCTTGCTGAAATATTTTCCCCCCTTGAGCTGGTCCAGAAGGTCATCAATCTGTGGGATTGGATACCTATTCCGGATAGTAATTTTCTTCAATGCCCAATAGTAAATATAGAGTCTACAAGTCTCGTCCTTCTTCTGTACCAATACAATTGGGGTCCCACAGGTTGATGAACTTGGCCTGATGTGCCCTTTCTGCAACAACTCCTAAATTTTCCTCTTGATCTCATCATTCTCCAAAACAGAGCATCGATAGATTGGTATGTTGGGTAGTAGCATGCCCGGGGTCAGATTGATGGAATGCTTGACCTGGCAGTGCAGAGGTACCCCCGTAAGTGAGGTGAAAATCTCCCTGTACTCCTCCATGACCTTGCCCATCTATTGTTGCTCTGCGAAGGAGCCCTGTTTGGAAGCCATGGCCACAATCTTATTCTTGCCTTGAGGGCGAATCATAAGGAAAACAAATATTCTAGTCTATCAAATGATCTTACTGCATTTCTTCGCAGAGATAAAAGAAATGGCAGTAAGCAGTGCTACCTCCGATATCCTGTACAACATGTTGCCCAAAGTAATCTTTCATGTTACTCCTTTCTTATCTTTTGCCATGGGAGGTCATTTGGATTTGCGAGGCTGGTCTTGCAAAGGTTCAACCAATTCGAACCGTAACTCCTTATATCCCGACCTCGTTGGGGACATGCAAAGAAAAATAGAGAACGAGCAGATCGCTCTGATACCACTGATCCGAACTTAAGTAGGAATGCAAAGAATCACATATATAACCATAAATATAGAGATACAACAGAAATAACACTTCATTTCATTAATATCAAATACTTAAATATGCTTACAAACAAAAATGGAAATAGAGTAGCTCAGGCGATGGTAGCTTATCTATGACAAGAGATGCGGTGGCTACATGCCTCTGGATTGTGTTGCAATGAGGCTCAAAGGCCTATTTATTATTGAGAAACAATGAAAAACCCTAAACAAACCTAACCCTAGGAGATAAAGCAACAAAACAGTGGGCCCCGTTTGGGTTAATTGGTACATCAACTTCCCGGGGTCGTAGCTTTGGCATATGATCTCTGTTTGGATATCATAATACCTGGTTTTGAAGAAGTCGAAGAGGAGGCCAAAAACAAACTAACAAACCTATATGGGGTATTTCTAGTCTCTCTGTTTTCCCTAAAAACGTCGTTTAGGGCCTCAAAACGACTCCAGAAGTTTAGGACCCGAAAAACTACCAAAAATAATAAATTGTACAACAATTAAGGAAACTGAAAAATTGAAAGAGACAGTGTCGAGGGTCAAAGTGGAATAGGTTGGTGGCCACCAATATCCACCTGGATCATTCCTCCCCCCCCTTAGGAAGCAATGGTCCCCATTGCATTGGGTGCCTCCATGAGATAAGGAAACTTTTGCTGAACTTGTTCCCTGGTGAGCCACTTGTCTTAGTGCAGGAGTTGGCCAACTTTGACAACCCGATATAGTTGGATCTTCTGATGGTGAGTGTTCTTGATCTGTGTGTCCATGATCCGATCGGTTGTGGCCTGTTCCATGTAGTCTGGGTTTTTCTCTATTGGTGTGAGTTGTTCTGCAATGTTGGATGTGTCCAACAATGGTAGAAAGTATGGGCGAAGGCGGTCTACATTGAACACTGGGTGCAGACCAAGGAATGGTAAAATGTTGAGTTCGAAGGCATTGTCCCCTACAACCTTGGTGATGGTGTATGGCCCACATCAGAGTGGGCGAAGCTTGCGGTGGGGTCCAGTGAAGCACTCCTTCTGCAAATGTAGCCAAACTTTGTTGCCCACCTAGAACTTGTGCAGAACCCGATGTTGATCATGGAACTACTTGTACTTGGCATTTGACTTCTCAAATATGTCATGAACCTACTGGTGGATGTGTTGAATGCACTCAATTAAGTTGTTAGCCCTGTCGGCTTCAGATTGGATGTGAGCTGAATCTACCTGAGTAGCTGCAAATGGTATGGCCACATCAATGGGGCATAATGGCTGGAAACCCAGTCCTACCTGAAAGGGGTTCTGCCCTATTGAGTTATGGAGAGCTCTATTGTAGTTGTGCTAGACATAGGGTAGGATTTCATCCCATGTGCATGGATTCTTCGAGTTGTACATGCGCAAAATGTGTACGATCATCCTATTGATGACCTCTATTTGGCCATTGGTTTGGGGATGGAAAGTCGTGGACTTAGTAAGTTTTGTATCCAGCATCGACCAAAGACTTGACCAAAAGGCACTTAGGAATCTGTTGTCCCAATTTGAGACAATGGACTGTGGGATCCCAAAGTGTACCCACACTCGCTCAAAGAAGAGCTTAGTAGTGACCTCTATTGTGATACTCTTCTTGCAGGCCGCCATAATGGCCATCTTAGAGAATCTGTCAATGACTACAAAACATAGTCATTGTTGTGCTTGGAAGAAGGAAGGCCCAACATGTAATCCATGGAGATGGATTCCCAAGGTCAACTAGGAGTAGGAAGAGGAGTATATAAGCCTTGCTTCTTGATGGTTGGTTTTGCAATGGCGCAAGCAGTGCAGGATTTAATGTACCTCCCAACATCATGATGAAGGTTTGGCTAATAAAAATACTTCTGCAGTAATGCCATTGTTTTCTCTACTCCAAAATGTCCAATGCCTCGACTGTTGTGCACCTCCCAAATCATCTTTGCATGCTCTCTTGAAGGAAAACAAATGTATCCCAGGTTACATAACAAATCAACCTGGAGGTGAAAATTTGGAACTTGCTTACCATCTAGGCGTGTCTGGAATGTGTTACCAAATTTTGGATCGCTCTGGTAAAGATGTGGCCACCCCGAAGTTTCGAGCCCACAGGAGTCGAGTACAATGATCAGCGCCATGACTGGTGGTCGGTTGAGGCAGTCTGCAACATTATTGGTGTTGCCCTTCTTGTACTTAATGCTCAAATGGAATTGTTGCAAGTATGTGGACAATTTCTAATGGCAATCATTCTGTAACTTCCCTTGTGTCTGTATGATCTGCAAGGGTCGATGGTCTGTGTGGATTATCATTTCCTTCCCCATAATCTAATGCTTCCATTGATGGCAAGACCACACAATGGAATACATTTCTTCATCATAGGTGGGATACTTTCGGACTGTGTATGAAAGTGTCTCACTATGGTAAGCCACTAGATGCCCTTTCTGAGTAAGAATTGCTCCAATAGCATAGTCGGAGGCATCCGTCTCAATCTCAAATGGTTGTTGCAGGTATGGTAATGTGAGCACTAGTGCAGAGCAGAAGCATTGCTTCAACTCAGCAAATGCCTTATGCTAGGTCTCGGACCAAAATAAATTTTCTCTCACTCTCCCCTTTGTGACATGACTTAAAGGCCAAGTGATATGAGAGAACCCCAGGATGAACAATCAGTAGCAATTGGCAAGGCCAGGAAAGTTGCGGAGCTCTATTAAGGTGGTTGGGGCTCGCCAATCCCGAATGACTTGTATCTTGGTTGGGTCCACATGCACACCTTGCTCATCAATGATGTACCCTAGATATTGAACCTGGGTCATGCCATAAAGTGCATTTATCCATATTGGCACATGACTTGTGTTGTCGTAGGGTTTGGAGGACCTATTGAATATGGTGGAGGTGCTCTTCCCAAATTTGGATGAAGATCAAGATTGATGGGCCTCAAAATTAGACATAAATTAAGGCCCATATGACCATCCTTCAACACATTAAACCTCTTTTTTTTTCATTAGATGACATATTTTTAACTTTAATATGCTCATTAGGAAGGTTTATGGAGAATTGCATATTTGTGCCTAATATTATTTATTTTTGTAGAATATTGTGAGAATATTGGGCAGATTATGAAGATTTGGAGGAGATAACTTAGGTACTTTCTCCCTACTATAGGAGGATCAATATTGGATAATACATCAACAAGATATTATGAAATTATTGCACAAATTTTGGAGCTCCAATGATTGAAAAAATCTAGGAATGTGTTCCCTGACATTTAATGCAGATTCCTAGTGATGGGAACCAAATCAACTATTTGAGGGATTTTGGAGGGGAAATATTCCTCCTTTCAAATGTAATGCTTTCTCATCATTTTGTATAAGTACCAATTCGAATTTTCCTCTAGGGGTTGGTTTTTATTACTCTTCTTGTGGAGAAAAAATGTATTTTTGTAGCTCCACTTTGATTTATTGCAGGGATGTAATTGTGTTTATGGAAATAATGAAGTGTGGTGCCATTTTCAGCCTCTAAATATTTATCTCTTTCATAGGACTCTTCGTTTCCTTGGGCTTGGTCATCCCAGGAACCTCATATCCCTTTTTTACAATTTACTTTTCTTCTTTTCACTTCTTATTTACATGCATCTCTTGTTCTTGTTTTTCCTATTTTTTCATTTAGTATTGGTGATTTCTTGTTGTAGGATTGGGTTAAATGGTTGAAGTAATTTATTTTGCAAGATCATGAGCATGATTTAATCCTTGTAACAGCTTTGGAGGTTCATAGTAATCATTGAGATACTTGGATTAGTTTTCTTATTCCCAAATCTAAATTTCTGGAAGTCCCTTGTGGTAAATAGTAATAATTTTATGCTATTTTTTAGAACATTCTAATGAGTTTCAATTGAGTTGATTCCACTTGAATTAGATCACAAAAACATTCAAGTTAATAAAAAAAAAAAAAAAAACTCCATTTCATTTTCACTTGATTAGTTTAGGCATTTGATAGATTAACTAGCTCACTAGTTCTCGAATTTCTAGATTTTAGACTAGTAATTTTCTGCTATTTTTTAGCATGTGTTAACATGGGTATTTTTGAGTGATTCCACTTGGAATGGGGACCCAAGACATCCTATTCAATATAAAAAAAAAATTCCATCCAATTTGGATTTGATTCACTTGATCATTCGGTGAATTATATCTTCCTGTAGCAAATCCTGTAACTTCCTTTAGCGGTACCTGTAACTTCCTATAGCACTCTTCTAGCACGTATATACTTGCCCATATTTGCTCAAAAAGATTGGTTTTTGTCTCTTATTCTTGAATCATGACCCCTAGGCTCTAAATCAATGGTTGAGTAATAATAAACACCAATTAGGACATGCATTTTTGCAATGTAGATTAGGCCTATCTATTTCAATTCATGCTCTTAGGATTTCAATTACAATTTGTTGTTCTTGCCTAGGATCAATTTATTTTCCAAAGTTAACTTTCCATTTATGCAATCAGTTTAGGATTTTATTTCACTACATTCACTCCATTACATCATGACAGTGAAAGAAAGACACATTGTATGTTGCACATATTGTGTCGATACCTCTTAAGTTTATACGAACCCTGGGTTGAAAATTAAAGTTGGTAGCCTTGGGAGTTGCAACATTCTTGCTGCAATACTAAGCCTTGTCACTTTTTGGCACTGTTGTCGGGGAGGTGTCAAAGTATGCATTTGTTTATTCCCTATTTTATTGATTTCTTTTACTTTCTGCAAAAATAAAAAATATTTGCATTAGGCATATTTCATCTCAAAAACAAAAAATTTCATTGCATGAGCATTCTTATTCAAAAAAATTCTCTAACACCAACCCCCCCTAATTTGATCATGTGGTGCAATAGGAGCCACATAACCATTCATATTTGCAAGTAGAATAAGAAGAGATGACAGACACGGCAGGATAAATGGATGGAGATGATGACACTGAGGAAGATCCTCTTGGATTTCCCATTCAAGATACTGATTTTAATGTGCACATGAAGAACATCCCTCCATCTTTTCTTCGAAACTTTACTGGTCTAAGGTTAGAGGATCCATAACCTTTCTATTTGAATTTGAAACCCTTTGTATATCTTATGGTTACTTAACACTCAAAAGTTGAGATTGTTTATGGCAACATTGAAGGATAGAGCTCTTAAATAGTTCATGAGTTTAGGGACTAATTCAATAAGATCATGGAATGATATGCAAAAGATATTCCTAGAAAAAAATAAAGACCATGATCTTAAGGAATAAATATTTAGAATGAATAAAAAAGAATATGAGATCCTTGAGTATCTAATAAAGAGGTTCATGTATAACATTAAGAGGGAAAAATTAAATCATTTAGGATCTAACACACTAAAAACCCTCTTACTTAGAACAATTAAGGATGAGTGGATTCATCTCCTTGATCTCATGAGTAGAGGTGATGTATACCAATTATCATTTGAAGAAATTTGTGAAACATTCAAACACATATCAAGACGAAGGGCAAAAGTAAGTAAATTGGCATCTGTTAGGTCCCTATCATACTAGTGATTACCCCATTACTATTGTAGTTGTATCCCTTATTAATATTGTTGTGCCCCTATTGTCCCCATATTGTTATTACTGTGCCCCATAGAATCCCTCTATTATTATTTTTGTGCCTTTATATTATTATTGTTAGGTTGGCCAGGTTATATTGTGACTCCTTAGACTCCTATATATAGAAAGGAGGTTTTGTCATTTGAATCATCAAAGAATCATTCATTTGTGTAATGTAAAGGAGGTTGCCCCCTCGAAGAGGCTGAATTCTAAGGCGTTGATCTATCTTTCTTATCTTTTTGTGGGCTAGTTTCATAACAGCATCAAGATCAGTAAGTCAGGCTAAACTTGGAAATTTGTTTGATGACTTTAAAACACAAATTCTCAGTGATCTAAGCGAACAAGTAGAAATGTTAAGAATGAAAGACAAGGAAAAATAAGATGATGATATTTGTGTTGTCCATGCAAAATCACATGTTGTTAAATATTTCCCATCATTACCAAGGTTGAAGGAAATTTACCAAGAGGAAAATGGAGCAAGTCAATCACCAAAGAAACTATGTTATGTAGCTCCAAGAGGACAATGGAAGCCTAGTCAACTTGGTATGATGCAAGAGCCTCATTCACAATGGCAAGGTTTTGCACATCCATCTCAAAGTAATTGGAACATACCCTTTCCTTGGAAACCTTGGCCATCTCAACCCCAAAAGAAATCTTAGAAACAAGGTTGGCAAGAACCTTATGGGAGAAATCCACAATATCCTCAATCTTTTCATCAATATCCTCCATACCCAACTCCATGTTATCCCTACCACCCATCTCCACCACAACCACAGCCCCAACTGCATCCATCTCGAAGATCCACTCCCACTCAACTACTTGTACCACCATTTCCAAACCCACACAAGGAAGTAACTCAATCCACTTACAATGTTGAGGCACAACACTTCTAAACATCTCTTTATCTAAATGGTATTCATCTCAGATCAGGAAAGGTATTTCAAAAAAGATATTCTATTGATGTCATTAAAGGACAACATCGAGAAGAAGAAGATTCAAATGAGGAAACCAAAGGATCATGGGATGCACTTGATGGAGAAAAGACATTGGAATCAGAGATTGAGGAAGTTACATCATGTTCACCATTAGATCCTCTATGTGTTCAAGATAATAATCAGTGAAAAGAAGAAGATATGAATTTCATGGAAGAAGAAGACATCCAAGATGATCCAAATCAACTTGGTTTGATGCAAGAGCCTCATTCACAATGTCAAGGTTATGCACATCCATCTCAAAGTAATTGGAACACACCCTTTCCTTGGAAACCTTGGCCATCTCAACCCCAAAAGAAATCTTAGAAACAAGGTTGGCAAGAACCTTATGGGACAAATCCACAATATCCTCAATCTTTTCATCAATATCCTCCATACCCAACTCCATGTTATCCGTACCATCCACCTCCACCACAACCACAACCCCAACCACATCCATCTCAAAGATCCACTCTCACTCAACTACTTGTACCACCATTTCCAAAACCACACAAGGAAGTAACTCAATCCACTTACAATTTTGAGGCACAACACTTCTAAGCATACCTTTATCTAAATGGTATTCATCTTAGATCAGGAAAGGTATTTCAAAAAAGATATTCTACTGATGTCATTAAAGGACAACATCTAGAAGAACAAGATTCAAATGAGGAAACCAAAGGATCATGGGTTGCACTTGATGGAGAAAAGACATCGGAATCAGAGATTGAGGAAGTTACATCATGTTCACCATTAGATCCTCTATGTGTTCAAGATAATAATCAGCAAAAAGAAGAAGAGATGAGTTTCATGGAAGAAGAATACATCCAAGATGATCCAAATCAACAAGTGGACCAGGGGCATCACAACTATATTGAAATATGGTTCCATAAAATTGTTATGTTGCAACAACACACTCTCCTTCAACAAGTTTTGATATTATCTCAATAAAAGCAGTTGGTATCTCACATTTAGGTACATGCCAAAGCATATGTTTCAAGCCTACACATGATTTTATCTGTCATCCTGTTATGCAAGTGGCTCCATTGGAAGTATTCTTTCACTTGAAAATGATTTTGTTTTTTTCAAGTAGAGTAAGATAGGAAAAAAAATGAAAAATAAGAGAAAAAAAAATCTCAAGTGAAAACCTCCTTTAAGGCACCTGAGATTGGCTCATTGATTGAAAACCTCCATGAGGTGGTCAATGGGCTAGCAAAAAAGAGAAAAAAAGAAAAAGAAAATATGATAGGTGAAAACCTCCTTTGAGGTGCCTAGGCAGACATACTAGTTGAAAACCTCATTGAGGCAACAAGTAGGCCTAAAAGAAAAAAATGAAAAAATGAAAAAAGAAAAATCCTTTGCTCCGTGTATCTCTCTGATGAATGCAGGTGCTCTCCAACCTCTGCAAACAATAAAAACAAGTTGGCACGAAAAGAAAAAGTTGGTCAAAATTCTAGTCAAAGGAAGTCAAACTTGGACTTTCTCCCCCTTTTCTCATATGCTCTAGAAGGCCCAAGTCCATGCCAATCCATCACCTTCATCTCTTTCTACCATTTACCCATCATTCCCAAGATTTTCCCATTCATTTTCCTTGCTATCCTAAAATGCTACAGGAAGACTCTGTTTTACTACAGGAAGTCAAAATACACAGAGCATAAAATTTCTTTTATCATATCTTGAAAACCGTACATCCATTTTCTGAATTGTTACATGGGGAGATGAATATGGATGATGGTAACATGCCCAAGCAATTTCAGCCAATTTTGGTGTACACTTTTTGAGAAATTGACCTCCATCACCTACAACCATATTTAAATTTTCTTTAGATTCGTACATCCATTGGCCAAGATTTTTAATGGGGAGATGAATAGGGATGATGGAAACATGCTCACCAAATTTCAAGTCAATCCAGTCTATTGTTTGGGAGATATGCATAAAATAATTCTGCTACAGGAAGAGTGTAATTGCTATACAAAGATCTTGTAGCACTACAGGATGGCTAAGAAGAAGCTACAAGAGCAAATCCGATTAGAGAAAGGGCTCAAAAAGTCATGTCTTCTTTAGGGAAGGTTGAGAGAGGTCCCTTAACACCAGTTTCATCACTCATACACTCCATCTAACCAAAATTCATCTTCAAATTCCGCTTTTCCTTACATGAAAACAAATCAGAAAAAAACTTTGTCATCAAAATTTCCACAACCTACACCACCTCTTGATGATTTTAACCTTGTCCTTATACCTCCTATGACTTTACATCAATCCCACAGGCATTAATGATGTCTTGGAGATGAATTGAATGACTGTTACAGGAAGAGGATTCCTCTTGTAAGAAGTGTGCATAGTGACAACATAACTCAGCATTAATTCTTTTTTTCACCCACACAACAGAAGATCTAGCCGCCTTGAGTAGCATGAAGCCATTTTTGAAGATTGAGAAGGGTGCACACCGTCCTTAGGAAGCAGTCCATCCACTCCACCATAGAATATTGAACACTGGGAAGAAAGTTTCACACAACAACCTTATCATTCAAAGAATCATCAAGCTATGAAGACTTGTGTAGAAGCAAGCAAAGAAAATTAACACCTCCAGGGAAGCATGGATCGATCATCAACTTAGCAACAACATGCATTCCTCTCCAACAACCATCAGGTAGGTAAAGGTATGCAATATTATTGACCTCTTCTCTTGAGCATATTATAGTTAGAAATTTGTTGCCAATGCATGAGAGATGAGGTTTTATAAGCTTTGGATGGGTCAACAGTCTCGGCCACTCTCAACTAGTTAATTGCAGCTAACTCCCTCGCTCATGCAATGTGGAAAATCCAAATTAGGAAGGGTGATTATTATGAGGAGTGGGGACAATAGTTGAAAGAGGAAATTTGTGCAAAGACCAATTCACTAAAACACTCTGAGCCATTACCAAAATAAGAAATAAAAGAACAAGGCTTAACTTCAATTGTATCAATGCTCACTCCCAAAACATTTAGAAAGGGTCAATGAGGCATCGAGGGTCGAGCTAGATAATACCAAGTTGTTGAGAGTGCTACAGAAGAGATACACAGTTGATTTTTAGGTGTTACATGATCAGGAAGAGCTGCTACAGGAGAAACAGGGCTGCTACATGAAAGATAGACTGTGCACTACAGGAAAACATAGATGCTACAGGAAGGCAAAAGTTTCTGCAAAAGACCCTGATTTTAAGGAATTTCACTCCCAAACCCTAGGATTCAAAGGAAAACACCCAAAGCAAGGCTAGATACATATTTCTCCTTGTCATATGTGAACACGAATCTTGCAAAATTTTCATTTTTTTTCAATAGTACACCCTATGGGAAACTTTTGATAAAAGTTTACAAATACAAAAATGAAATATGGATGTTTCCTTTAAATTGAGCCTGATAAGAAGGGTAATTGCAATTATTTTTGAGTGAGCATGAAATCATCCTTCCTCCAAGAAATATAAGAAAGGTTTTTTTTTCCTCTACCATAAAAAACCTCATTACATAGGAATATCTAAAACTTCTAGCACAATAGACAAATGCCTTGCTAACTTTGGAAAGTTTTATTGAAGGCTAGAGGGTGTATCTAACCATATAAATCCCACAACCAAGAAGAAGGAGAAGAAGAATCTAATGAAGAAGTAGAAGAATATGGAGAAGAGGAAAATTAGACAAAAGAAAAACTCAAGGAGGAAGAAGGAAGAAAGGAACAAATTGTGCTAAAAACCAAAATAGCAATGCCTGAGAGAGACCTAATAAAAAAAGAGAACTCCAAAGCCTACTAAGCATTCATCTAGGCCACAAAAGAGAAGAAGAAGGAAACAAAAGGCAATAAGGCATACACCATCAAAATAGAACTCAAACCGCAGTGATGAAAAGAGGTTTTCCAAGAGGTCTCTAATCTCTTTCTAGCTTTTGTCCAAGGCCTAGAAGATGTTATAGAAAGGTAAGAGGCAAAAATTGAGCATGAGGTGCAATTTTGGTCAATATTTGATATATTTTGTGATGTGCTACATAATGCTACAAGATGCTCTGTGTTGCTACAGGATCTCATCTAAGGGCATTTTGAGGGTTTCAGAGGTGTCCAAATGGTGGAAAAAGGTACCAAGAGTGTTGTAGCAGCTACAACCACCCTCCAATATTTTGGCTCGCATGCAAATTTTAGAGCCTACAATGGATCCAGTGATCGATCATTCCTTGGTCACTTATTGGTAAGCTAATGATCTCAATCCCCTTCCTTGATCTTAAGATTTGTTCACTTTCTCATCTTTATGTAGTATGTGTCATCTTTGGGCATCAGGATTATTGTTTGTCATGCAAAGGGAGTGTTATTCTGCTTCAAGGGAAAATATTGTGCGTATGGGTTGTTCTCATTACAAAGAAATGTTTCACACTCACTTCACACACTCTTGTCACAAAGGTTGTTGCATTAAGCACAATATGTCTTTTACATTCTGGATGGTCTATGTTGTATCACTAAGTGTTCAAGTGTGTGATCATAGTCAAGTCTTGTCACCGTTTACATTAGTTTCACTAATCTCACACTTAGCCAGTTTCCCAAGCAACCTAGCCTCATCCAACTTTTTGGAACTGTACACTTTGTTTCTGCAACCCTCAAGTTTTTTTCCTTGCCCATTGGGACTGGGCAATGCGCAGAGACCCCAGCCTCCCTTGGCATCCAAAACTGCACAGTTGTTTCCTCCAATGCCCTTCCCCATCCGAAACCCATTGTATTTAGAAACTGTGCAGTGTTGTCCCTCAACTGCCCAGTCTGACTTGCAACCTGAAACTACGCAGGGGTGTCCCCCCCAGGACCCCATCCTGCAATAGTGACTTGCATTCAGAAACTACGTAGCATTGTGCCGCAGCTGCCCAGTGTGTCTTGCATTCAGGAACTGTGCAGAGGTTTCCTCCCAGGACCCCATCCCGCAGCAATTTCTTGCATCTCAAAACTACATAGTGTTGTCCAAGCTATCCAATCTGTCTTGCATCTCAAAACTACATAGTGTTGTCCAAGCTGTCCAATCTGTCTTGCATTTAGAAATTGCACAAATGGGCCACCCAGGGCCTCATCCCGATAGTAGTCACTGCTCGTTGAAACTGTGCATATCTATCTCTCAGTGAATACAAGAAAATATGACATGCTAGATCAGTCTTAAGGATTTGAGGAGAAGGACCAAGAAACCAAGTTATGATAAAATATCGGGACCGCATGCAGACTCCATAAGATGCATAACCATCTGGAGAGTAAGTATGGTAAGTAAATTATATCTTTTGAAGTACATCTCTTAGTGTATCTTGAAGGACTTATTGTCATGGTTATATCATTTTGTCTTTAATAACAAGCATGTTTGCAAGAATTAAAAGTAATTCCTTGTGTTTCCTCTACGTGTCTTGCTTCCTTTCGCTTGTTGAACCAATTATCGTCTTTGGTATATTTGTTTTTGTGCCATGCTTGCGAACTTGTTCTGGTGATGTCAAAGGTTTGTCTTTGTGTGTTTGGTTTGTTTTAGCTATTTGAACACCCGTCACACTCACACACAAAGTTGTAAGCATTGTCGCGTAAGTGTTTTCATGGTCATCCGAAGGTCTATCCCAAGCATCGCACTTGTCGCTTCCACCTATAGATATTCCCACAGAGGGTCATACTCTGCTATGTTGTCCCAGTGGTTAGTGTCGCCTCATTGTCAAAGTATGCTAAGTGTGTGATCACAATGTCGAAGTCTTCAGAAGTTCACTTGCCTCTCACTTAGCCATTTTCCTGAAAATCTCTTGATGGGACAACTTCACTTCCCCGGACCCTGACTGAGCTGCTCTATGCAGTCTCAGCCCTCAGTGGTGTTGCTCTACTGCCCAGAACTACACAGAGCTTGAGGTTTTCCTCCAAGACAACCTGCACCGCGTAATCCTAGAAGTGAGCAAGTTGTCTATCTCCCAAAACTGTGCAAAAGATGTCCTCAGGTCCGATCCAATCTATGCTTCCCGTGAGACCACTCATTAAGCCTCCCTATGGTCTATTGAAAAATCTTAACTGCACTGTGACCCAGGGTTGTACTGATCTCCAAAACTGTGTAGACATGTCCAACTGTTTGCCCGACACTGCCTCTAAAAACTATACAAACATGTGAGTCAGGCCTCTGCTGCTTGGCACTGCCTCTAGAAACTGCGCAGACATGTGAGTCAGGCCTCTATTGCCTGGAACTGCACTGTTCCAAGAAATTCGATAGATTTGACTAGCAGGCCCCCTACTGGCTTGCTATTCCCTTCTTGTGAAAATAGTGCATTTTTACTAGCACTCTCCATGTTTCCCCACTCTGCACTCATCCCAGAAATTGCACAGTTGTGTCGGGAAGGCCCTTGCTGCCTGTCTCGGATTATCCCTCAAAACTGCGCAGCTGTGACCAATAGCTCCCCGCAGACTGATCCAACCTTACTTCTGAAAACTACACAAAAATGTCTACTAGTGCTTCCCGATGCTCAGTCTGTCCTCCTTAGAGAAGCTGCATAGATTCCCAGGTGGACCACCGGATGACCTGCCCAGTCCTCATCTTGAAAACTGCACAGAAACTACCCAACAATTCCTCCCGACACCTTTCCCTGTCTTCCTCCCAGGAACCATGCAATTATGCCCAGTTGAGTTCTACCTTGTAGTTGTCACTGCCATTCTGGATTGCACAAATCTGTCTCTCAGTGACCTCTGCGTAGTTTTTCCCGACAGTGTAGGTTTTCCTCCTAGAATGCCTCATTTTTGCCTCAGATTCGCTATGCGCTATCTCAATGAGTTGTCCTCCCTCCTTGTCACCCGGAACACAAGAAAAATGCATCAATCTAGACTAGGAGGTTATGGATTTGATGTCATCTTGTCATGATTGATTACAGGAACAGGTACATTGATGGAACATGGCACGATGACGAACGAGTTGAAGAAGGATCGCATGCTAGAAGACTTTTTCTTAGTTGAACGAACGAATGAAGCATATCAGGCAGCAAACGAAAGAAAAACATGCATGGAACCATCTTGCGACGACCAAGACCATTGAAGACCCCGTAGCACCAAGCTATGCAGAGATGAAGGAAAAGTACAATCAAGGACACATCCATCAATTAACAACACAACAGTTTGACATGTGATCCAAGATCTTTTACTTATAGATGCATCAGAATTACATGAAACGGAGCTTATAAACCATGGAACTTAAAAGAAAAAAAAATATGTGGAAATAACATGATAAGAAAGAAACCATGATACAAAGATTTGACTACGGAGTTCGTCCAATTTAGACTACGTCTCCAGGCCCTGTTCAATAGTGGGGAGGCCTTCTTTCATTAAGTGGCATAAAAGAGATAAAAGTACAATAAACATTCAATTACAATCCTTATACCTCCAAGCTGGAAGATGGATGAAGAATGGGGAGCCCAGATTTAGAAACAGATAGTACCACCGAAATCCTAGCAAAAAATCGTGCAAAAATGCCTATCCAAACACCCAATTCAGATAATCGGGCTTTTTGCACCCTCTCGAAACCTCCCTGCTGCTCAAGGCGAGGTTCCAGCCCCTACTACCAAGTTGGGTTACAGATGCGTACAATGTTTTGAACTATCAACCAGTCTTCTCCATTTTCCTGCGCTATTAGTCCAATATATATACTTGGTGGCTAACCCCTCAATTCTCGGGCAGTTCCCAACAGATGACAAGTATTAGATGGCGGGTTTGTTTCAGGTAGAGATTCTTGGGCCCCTGAATAGTACGTGGTAAAAACCCTGTCAAACATAGAAAAATAGTCCATGGACTGTTTTCGCATTAACCCTCAAACGACAAAATAATCCATCGGCACAGTTAGCCTCATCGCAAATCACAATCGGCGTAAACCGGGGTTGGTACTCCATACGACTGCTCCCCTTTTTGTGAACTACGATTGTGATACATCACATCGCAACCTCACTCTGCTAGGGGATGATTCATAAACACTTGAAACACGTCAGATCCGCGATATGCGATATCGCAATCGCAACCGAGATCTTGTCGGGGACCGCTTCGTAAACACTTTCCTTTTGCAATTGCGATATGCAATTATCACATCGCAAATTTTCTTGCCTAGGGTCGATGTGAAATGCTAACCTTTGCCTTCTACAATGAGAGAAATGTGGGACCAATGGTAGCTTGTCACTTGGCACTTCCCCATTCGCTAAAGAGTTCTGCCACGTCACTTCCTCCTGCCACCTGTCCAAGTCAAACTTGATCTTTGACTTGCTCTAACATTTTCATATGAACTCGAATTTTAGTGTCATTCACACCGTTGGAATCAGGATGATGAGCACTTTGAGCCGATGCTAAGTTTATAGAGTTTCTGACACTTTGAGTTTTGAGCCTTCTTACCATGCCACTGGTACTTTTTAGAGATCCACTTGGATCAATCCTCCCCACTAAGATCTTTTGGACCGCCAAAATCCTTTTCAGTCAATTGGAAAGTGAGGAAATTACTCCCTCACTTTCTCTTTCTCCATCCATCGAGATTTACTCAGATGCATTCCTTTGAAGCCAATACGAATATACTCCACATCTCCCCATTGTGAAGTTCTGGTTTTCCTATCGAGAATGATATCTTCGGGCAACTTGTCTAGATACTCTGGTGCAAAATCGTCCACTATATGAATCTGTGTAACCTTTTTGGTATCCATAATCAATGGAGGTTCATAAAGCTTTAGGTTTTCAACATTTACTACTGAGTACATTTGCATGTAACCGAGCAAGTCAAGACGAAAAGAATTGTTTCAAATCTTTGCCAATATGGTGAAGGGACAATATCAAATGGGTCTCAATTTATGTTAGGATATTCCGACACATAAGAAATAGTTAAGTATAACTTGGTCTAGTGTAGAGTTAGGTAAAGTGTGTTTCTTTACTATGTACATTTGTAACTTACAATCTGACGGTTACGATATGTTCTAGACATGAAGTGATCCGACGGTTCATTCTCTCCTCGGTATTACCGACACATGATTCATGGCTTAACATCTGATTGGTCCATGATCTCTATTTAAAGAGCATGGAGGGTCATTTTTAGGGTAACCATTCATGAGAAAAGCTTATGTAAATTTTCATTCTTTTATTAATAAATTTCCTGAAGTGGCCGCGTTGGCTCAGGTCATGAACTGTTTCCCTCTTTGAGGGTTTTCACCACGTCAAGAATACTGGTGTATTGATTTGTGATCTTTTTGTGAGTGGTGTCCTTTGATCTTTTATATGAGGAACTTACCCTGTAAATTCCTACATGGTATCAGAGCTATTTGAGAGTCGCATCCATTGGTGATCCAAATCCGAAGTCGGTACAACTGCATCTGATTGTTGTTTCCTAGATCTATTGTTTCTTACTGCTTTCAGGCCAAGAGGACTGCTCTATTGTGTTAGGAGCATCTGTCCCAGTGAGGAACCCCTTTCGTTTCACACAAAAAGGTTTCTTGTAGCCCTAGCTATGTCATTTTTAAGATCTGGAGGTATAAAATCTTTATTTGTAGTTTTAGTTATTCTTCTCTTGTTTATTTCAGTTTATTTAGCTCTTTGTTTTTTATTACCGGATCTATATCTTTCATTTATGTGTATGCTCTTTTCCCTGCAACTCTGTGCGATCTGGGCAAATCAGGAACAGAAAGGAAGAATTTTTCTCGTGCGTATGCTCTTTTCTGCCACACCTTAGTGTGATCTCGCAAAATCAGAAACATTGAGAAAAATATTTCGTTTCCAGCGAAAGCTAACTTCAAGCCATAAGGTTTGGTTTTTTTGCATGTCCATGTAGGGTTGTGTGGTTTTTTCTTTTGTAGGCAAAAAGAGTTTTTTCAAGTAAGCACGCACCGCAAAGCTTCAGCGAAAAGAAAAAAATCCTTCCTCTTTTCCAAAAATTACTAACCTTTTAAACTAGCTCACTTGGTCCAAAGTTACTTTACGAGAATAGAGATCTTGAGTTCAAGTCTTTCTTTTTGTTGAGTTACTTTTTCAAAAAGCACATGTAATTGATGTTTTAAAGTTACTTTATGTAAAAGTGTTATCACCCATTATAAAAAGTGAGTCACTTATAATTCTAAAGTGTCTTTATCTTTTATTTCAGTTACAATTTACCATTGTAAAAGTGATTTTCACTTATTTATAAAAGTGGGTCACATATAATCTTTTTTTAAAGTGAGCTAATTAGATTGAGTTTGGAAAGGGGAGGGGGCAGCTTTTTTTTTAAATATAACATTATCATTCATTTCTGCACATTCACGCACTTCGTCGCATCTTCAACATCTTTTATTCAAAAAGCCATAACTTCTTCATCCGGAAGCTGTTTTCAAAGCCATTTTTTTTTAATCAGCCCAATTTTTTGAGATCTTTCCATTGGAACACTTAATTTTAGCATCTACAGCTTCAGTTTCTATTAAAATGGAAAGTCCATGCCAAGTTATTCTTGACAACGCCAACTACTTCCAATGGTGGTCTTACATTGTGGATTTACTTAAAAGTAAAGGTCTTTACAGAATAGCGTCAGGCCAAGAAACAAAACCTAAAGATGAAGATAAGGTAGCCAAATCGGAAAATAGGCAAGATCAAACACGTGGGTTGATAGGGATGTCTATTTCTCCAGACCTTAGATTCCATATCGCAAAACTTGATACCCCTAATGAAGTAATGAAACAACTCATGAAAGTTTTTGGAATTAAAAATGAAATTAGAGTCCATCAACTCGAAAATGAGTTGCTTACGTTGGACCCCAATAATTTTTCTTCCATTGAATATTTTTTTTCCAAGTTCAAGACCATTAGACTTCTCTTGGAAGGTGTTAAGGTTAAGAAAGAAGATGGTAGCCTTATCTATTCCATTATTACTAAGTTGGGACCAGCCTACTCTATGTTTGTTTCCACCTTCCATTCTACAAGAGAAGCCTTTATTTCTCAAGGACAAGACTACAAGTCCCCTTCTTTTGATGCCTTTTGTGATTCTTTCATAAGAGAACAAGAAAAACTCTTACATCTTTGTCTTCTTAATCTTGGAAACTCTACTAAGAAAGCTTTAGCCACCCAGTAGCAACCAAATTCAAAGAATCCTAAGAAGCAGTATCCTAAAAAGAATGGTCCTAAACCAAACAAGGGTCCTAAGCAATTTCAGTCTCAAAATGAAAAATCATTTCAACAAAATGATAAGGCAAATAAAAACAAAGGGAAGAATACTGATAGACATTGCCACTTTTGTAATCGAGATGACCACTTAGAATCCAAATGCTTTAAGTAGATGAAAGCCTTGGAAGCAGAAATGAAGAATCATAACATCCATTTGGAGCACTCTTGAACTTCAACTTCATCTTCATCTTCAGGCATAACACTTTCTGCACGTGGTTGTCAAGCATCTCAGTCTGGTTATGCATTAAATTTGTCTTCTTCTTCTCATTCTCATGAGTGGCTCATTGATTCCGGAGCTTCTTATCACATGGCCAAAAACAAAGATATGTTTTCTTCTTTAAATGATTGTAACACCAAAAATATATATGTTGGTGATGATAGATCTCTTAGAGTTGTAGGGACTGGAACTTTTCATCTAGACAATGGTCAATTTAATGATGTATTATGTGTTCCAACCTTATCCTACAACCTTCTATCTATATATCAGATAATTCATTCAAGTGAAGGTAAAACCATTGAATTTTCACCTCACGATGTTGTAATTAAGGACCTAAAAGATGCTAAATAGATTTTAGCTACTGGTATTGCTAATGATTCTAAAAGGTTGTATAAGTTTAATAACTTTGGGTCATCAACTCTTCCCTCGGTATTTGTTGCTCATAATGATTAAGTGAGCAAATTTTGGCATGAGCGATTTGGTCACTTAAACTATCGCTCCCTTCAAAATCTATGTAAAGAAAATATGGTGACAGGTCTTCCTATGGTATCTTGCAGAGATGGTGTTTGTTCCGGATGTGTACTCGGAAAACATCATCGAAATAGTTTTGAAAAACATGCCTCTTGGCATGCCTCAGCCCCTTTACAGCTTGTGCATAGTGATTTATGTGGTCCACTTCCAGTTGTTTCATTCTCTGGATATAAGTATTTCTTAACTTTCATTTATGATTTCTCCAGACGCACTTGGGTATACTTCTTAAAACTCAAGAGTGAAGTATTTAACATGTTCTTGGCCTTTAAGGCCTTTGTTGAAAAACAATCTGGACATCAAATTCTTAAGCTAAGATCTGATAATGGCAGAAAATATGTTAACAACAAATTCATCAACTTTTGCACTAAGAATGGAATTCAAATGCAACATACTGTTCCATATACTCCAGAACAAAATGGTGTAGATGAAAGGAAGAATCACACCTTAAAGGAAATGGCTAATTGTATGCTTCAATCTAAAGGACTTAGTCTTAATTTTTGGGTAGAAGCAATTAACTGTGCAAATTACATAGTAAATTTCACTCCTACTAAGGTTTTAAAGAATATCACTCCAGAAGAAGCATGGAGCTCAATTGGTCCAGATGTAAGTCACTTTCGTGTTTTTGGAAGTGAATCATGGGCCCAAATTCCAGATGAGAAACATAAAGCTTTAGAACCTAAGAGTGAAAAATGTATTTTTGTTGGATATTCTGAAGATGTCAACTGATATAGACTTATTCCACTTAAGTCCAAAAATGTTATCATTAGAACAGATGTAAAGTTTGCTGAAAATATATCGGCCTATGAGCTTAGTTCAGCAGATGTGCCACCTCTCTCTATCCCTTCTACTTCTGAAAATATTTCTTCTTCAGATGATGACAGCGAGGATGACAATCCCCCCCCCCCCCCCCCCACCTTCTCAGGATCCTCCTTCATCTCCTCAGCTTCCAAAATGGGTCTTTGTTACTTGGGATGTAGCAGGTGCTCTTGCAGGTGATCCTACAGATCAACGACGTACATGTTCTCAGTTCGATAAAGCATCTTCTTTACTGGCTCAAGATTCAGCGAATTATGATCCTGACACCTTTGCAGAAGCTTCAGGCCATCTAGATTTGGATGCAGCTATGAATGAAGAATATCGTTCATTATTGGCAAATGATACATGGTATCTTGCTCCTCTTCCAAAGGGATGAAAACTTGTTAGATGCAAATGGGTTTACAAAACCAAGTATGGACCAGATGGAAAAGTTAATAAACATAAAGCTCGTCTTGTTGCTAAGGGTTTTTCACAAGTTGAAGGCATTGACTATACTGAAACCTTCTCCCCTGTTGCCAAAATGAACTCTATCCACCTTGTTCTTTCCCTTGCTGCCTCTTTCAAATGGGAAGTCCATCAGATGGATGTTAAATCTGCCTTCTTGCATGGGGAATTGCATGAAGAAATCTATATGGAGCAACCTCCTGGCTATATACAAACAGACTCTAGCCTTGTATGCCTACTTAAGAAATCCCTTTATGGTCTCAAGCAAGCCCCTCGAGCTTGGTATCCCAAAATGGATAGCTTTCTTTTAGATATTGGCTTTTCTAGGTGTCATTCTAACAATACTGTCTACACCAAGAAAGTGGGTAAGTCTCTTATCATTCTTGTTCTTTATGTTGATGATCTTATCCTTACTAGTGGTGATCCCAACCTTATAAACCATGTGAATTCTAGCCTTAAAAAGAAGTTTGAAATGACAGACTTAGGACACTTGCATTATTTTCTTGGTCTTCAAGTCTTACAAACCAAGGAAGGTATTTACCTTTCCCAGTCCAAGTATGCTTGTGATATTCTACGCCACTTTCACATGGAAGACTGTAAGCCAGCCCCTTCTCCCTTTTAGTCTGGAGCCAAACTTTCAGTCACTTGTACTTTCCTTGAAGTTGATGTTACCTTATACCATCAGCTTGTAGGAAAACTTTTGTATCTGACCCATACTCATCTTGACCTTTCCTTTGTTGTTGGTCTTATTGCTCGGTTTATGCAAAACCCACATGAAAGTCATTCGAAAGCAACTAAATGAATACTTTGTTATGTTCAAGGTACAGTTCAGTTTGGGATTCATTACAGTGCAGAAGCATCTCCTCTATTGGTTGGTTTCACTATTCCGATTGGGCTAGTGACCCTGATGATCAGAAGTCTACTGCACGTTATGTATTCACTCTTGGTTCTGGACCTATTACATGGGCTTGCAAGAAACAAAGTGCCATTTCTCTTTCTTTAGCAGAAGCTGAGTATCGTGGCGCCTTAGAATTTAGTACGGAAGCCTTGTGGCTTAGTCAGATCCTGTCTGAGTTTGGTTTTCAGCAGCAACATCCGACTACACTTTGGTGTGATAATCAAAGTGCCATTCAACTATGCAAAGATCCAATCCAACATCAGCACAGCAAACACATTGAACTACACATGCACTTCATCATAAAGCTCATTCATGACCATGTTCTTGAAGTGCGATATTCTTCTATCGATGATCAAGTTGCAGACATCTTTACAAAGGCTCTCACAGAGGCAAAGTTTGCTAAATTTCTATTTATGGTTGAAGTTCAAGAAGTTGTCACAAAAGGGGGATAGGCTCTAATGCCTCCTTCCTTCTCCTATTGTGTCATATTTGTACATCCTTCAATCCTATCCCAAGTTTTTCTTAAGGAGGGATGTTAGGATATTCCGACACATAGGAAATAGTTGAGTATAACTTGGTCTAGTGTAGAGTTAGGTAAAGTGTGTTTCTTTACTATGTACATTTGTAACTTACAATCCAACGGTCATGATATGTTCTAGACATGAAGTGATCCGACAGTTCATTCTCTCCTCGGTATTACTGACACTTGATCCATGGCTTAACACTCGATTGGTCCATGATCTCTATTTAAAGCGCATCGAGGGTCATTTTTAGGGAAATCGTTCATGAGAGAAGCTTATGTAAATTTTCATTCTTTTATTAATAAATTTCCTGAAGTGGTCACATTGGCTCAGGCCGTGGACTGTTTCCCTCTTTGAGGGCTTTAACCACGTCAAAAATACTGGTGTATTGATCTGTGATTTGTTTGTGAGCGGTGTCCTTTGGTCTTCTATCTGAGGAAATTACCCTGTAAATTCCTACAATTTATTCCCTTCCCCCTTCATTCTATCATTACTGATATGGAGCCATACCTTGTCCCCAACTTGAAACTGATGGTCAACTCGGTGCTTATCATGTCTAGCTTTATACCGAGCCTGACTCTTCTCCAACTGCTCATGTACTACCTTATGAATAACCTGTATCCGTTGAATAAAATTTTGTGCTTTGTCCCTATCATCTCATCCATTATCGTCCTCATCTTTCCCAAAGACCATGTCTAAGGGATCCTTCGGTAGATAACCAAAACATGTCTCGAACGGTGAGCTCTGTGTGGATGAATGTGATGCTCAATTATGTGCATGCCACACATAAGGAAGTTATTCATCCCACAACTTGGGATGTTTTCCACAATAGCCTCGTAACAAGTGTACCACAGTGCGCTTGATGACCTCTGTCTGCCCATCATTCTGTGGATGAAATGTCGTACTTCTTTTCAGCTTGGTGTCCATCATTCTCCACAAGATGGTCTAGAACTATCCAAGAAAGTAAGAGTCTCGATCTGACATAATAGATGTGGGCAACCCAAAATGAACCCAAACATGTTGAAAGAAAAGATAAGTAGTTTGCTCAGCAGTGACCATCTTTTTACAAGGCATTAAAATACACATTTTTCTAAAACGATCCACGACAACATACAAATAGTCGTGACCTTTCCTAGACATAGGAAAACCTCCTACAAAATCCATGGACACACTTTCCCATGGTCAACTCGGAATGGGGAGTGGTGTGTAGAGCCCATGTTTTCTATTATAGGGCTTTGAAATAGAACAAAACACACAACCCTTTACAAAGTGAGTCACAATGTTTTTCATATTAGGCCAGAAACAAAACCTCTGTAAATGACATAAAAAAATTTCAACCCCAAAATGGCCAGACACAAGAGAGGTATGAGCCTCTCGGATTACATGCACCCTTTCATCAATGGGTATGCACAATTTTCCAAGGTGCTATAATAGTTTTTCCTGCACATAATAATTTTCCACCTGCGATCCACGAGTCAGTTTTTCATAAATCTCTTTAAAATCATTATCGTTAGCATATTGTTCAACATAACCTTCTAATGATAAAGAAGCATTTTACAAAACGACAGATACAAAAATAGGAGGGTGAGAAAGCATATCTGCTACTTTGTTGGTTGCACCCTTCTTGTATTTTATTACCAGATGAATGTTGGGTTGTGTTATATTCTTTCATGACCAGCGGGGGTGTCACAGGGGGGCAAAAGCCCCCCTATCAAGGGGTATGTAGGGGTCTCCCCTGCATGGGATCAGACCCTATATTACCTATGGTTTTGTGCATGGATTTTACACATGGTTTTGGGCACGATGGTTTTTCAGTCCATGGTATTATGTAGATCCAGTCAAGGGAACTATGGTTATGTTCTAATCCAGGGTTAATGGATTAGGGTTTATGGATTCTTTGGCATGTATATATATGTATTGTAACATTAAAAGGAACACAATGAAAAATCAATCTAGTAGTCCTAGTTTTAGGATCCAGGGGAAAATCTCTGTGTATATTTGTTTTATGTGTTATGCTCTCACCTTTGTTTATTTTCTATTTTAGAATTCGTATGCGAGTAATTTTTGTATGGGGTTTAAATCTACATTTGGTATCAGAGTTGTTTTGGCTTCAAGGGGACGCCTTTCTTGTTGAGAGGTTTTGCTCGGGCCTGTGGTAGACCCAGTGGGAGATCTACGGGATCGATTTTGGTGGTGAAAGAAGATGGCAAGCAGTGGAAAGATAGAGATCCATAAATTTAATGGTCAGAGTTTTGAGTTATGGAAACTCAATATGGAGGATCTCTTGGTGGATAAAGATCAGTGGATCACGGTAGATCCAGGTACTAAACCAATGGGAGTGTTCGATGAAGAATGGAAGAAGTTGGATCGGAAGGAAAAAGGCACAATATGATTGTGTATCTCAGATTCAATATTGTTGAATGTATCAGGGGAAGCTACGACGAAGGCTTTGTGGGACAAGTTAGGGACTTTGTACCAATCTAAGTCTCTGGTGAATAGACAGTTTCTACAGAAAAAGTTGTATAACCTGAGGATGAAATATGGAGACTCGGTGATAAAGCATCTGAACACATTTAAAATTGTGGTAAGCCAATTATTATCTATTGATATTAAAATTTCAGATGAAGATAAGTGCATCAGTTTGTTGTGCTCTCTACCAGATCTGTGGGATAGTCTGGTTATTGAAATAGGTTGCAATGCAATTGCCTTGCAGTTTGATGAAATAGTCTCATCCTTGCTGACGGAGGAGATGAGACGGAAAAATATGGAGAGCTATAATGGCAATGCTTTGTCTGTACAAGGACGATCCCAGAACAGAAAAAGAAATAAGTCATCGAGTGGGAGATCTTATTCCAGAGGGAGATCTAAATCTCCAAGAAAATTTGTAAAGGTGTACTGGAAATGCGGAAAGGAAGGGAACTACAAAAGGGGCTGTAAATCTAAATATCCTGACAAAGGAAAGGGATTTGATGATGCTCCTTCTACAGAGGCAAAAACCACCTTAAATGAAGGTGGGGATGTGTACTTGGCTTCTTCTTCAAGTACACATGTAGATCATGAGGCATGGTTGATTGACTCAGGTGCATCCTTTCACTTCACTTCCCATAGAGAGTGGTTCTGCGAGTATGAGAAATATGGCGGTGGTGATGTCTTCTTGGGGGATGAAAGGAAGTCTAGAATCATTGGTCGTGGAAAAGTTAAGTTGAAGTTGCAAGGTGGAAAGATTAGAACACTTCTGGGTGTTCTGCATATTCCTGTTAAAACAATGTTCGAGAAAGATACCTGCAAGATGGTTCGGGGAGCACTGGTATTGATGTGGGGAGTTCGGATTAGAACTCTGTATAAGATGAAAGGTAGCACTATTATTG
The DNA here is from genome assembly GCA_031772625.1 of Pinus tabuliformis. Lineage (NCBI taxonomy): Eukaryota > Viridiplantae > Streptophyta > Pinopsida > Pinales > Pinaceae > Pinus > Pinus tabuliformis. The sequence continues at coordinate 918,354,345 of CM062805.1, read as the reverse complement.
ATGGGTGCAAAAATTTTGTGGTTCCTGAAAGTGGAGCAGAAAATCTAGTGGTCTCTGGAGAAAATACCATGCTATGGCATCAAAGGCTTAGACATATTGGAGAGAAGGGCCTTTGAATACTTCATGGTAAAGGTATGGTAGAAGGTGTGTCTAATAGCTCTCTGGATTTTTATTTATGTGAAAATTGTGTATATGGGAAGAAGAATCGGGTGAGTTTCCCCTCTAGTGGTAAGAGGACGAAACAGATATTAGAGCTTGTGAACTGTGATGTGTTTGGACCTGTGAAGGTTCCGTCATTGGGTAAGTTTGTGTACTATGTATCATTTATAGATGACTTCTCAAGGAATACATGGATATATTTCCTCAAGAAGAAATCTAAATTCTTTGATAGGTTTAAAGAATTTAAGGCTCTGGTGGAAAACCAGACAGAGAAGAAAATAAAGGTGATGAGGACAGATAACAGTGGAGAGTTTTGCAAGAAGGAATTTGAAGAATTCTGTAAGAAGTGTGGTATAGCACGGTAGAAGACTACTCCACACACACCTCAAAAAAATGGAGTTTCAGAAAGAATGAACAAGACATTGAAGGAAAGGGCAAGAAGCATGCTCAATGGTGCTGGGTTAGGACAAGAATTCTGGGCAGAGGCAGTAGAGACTGCATGTTACCTGGTCAACAAATCACCTTCATAAGCGTTGGAGTATAAGATTCCACAAGAGGTATGGACTGGTAAGAAACACTCTCTTTCACATTTGAGGGTATTTGGATGTGATGCATATGCACATGTTCCAAAGGAGAAAAGAAAAAAGTTGGATATTAAATCTGAAAAGTGCATCTTTATTGGGTATAAGGATGGTTTAAAAGGCTATAAACTTTGGAACCCAATAACAAGGAAGGTTGTGTACAACCGAGATGTGGTGTTTAGAGAGGCGAAAGATGTTGTTAAACATGAAGTCCCATCAAAGGAACTTGAGAAGATAGAGTTTGAGCTAAAGGAGGAAGAATTAGACTCTACAGCAAAAGAGGAATCAAAAGATGAAGAGCCACGAACTCTGGATGTGAGAATATCAGTTCGAGAAAAAAGGAAACCAGAAAGGTATAGTCCATCTTCTTTTTGTTCAAATTTTTCTTTATTTATTACTGATGATGATCCCAGAACTATGAAGGAAGCAGTAGATTCAGAGGATGGAAAACTTTGGAAAGAGTCCTTGGTTGATGAAATGGCATCTTTACACAAAAATGAGGCTTGGGATCTGGTGGAGTTGCCGGCTGGAAGGAAACCCATTAGTAGCAAATGGGTGTTCAAGAAGAAGACGAATGCAAAAGGAAAGGTGGAGAAATACAAAGCTCGATTGGTAGCAAAAGGTTATTCCCAAGTGTCGGGAATTGATTTTGGTGATATTTTTTCTCTTGTTGCCAAGATAGCTTCTATTAGATTACTTTTTTATGTTGTTGTTGCTTTTTATTTTGAGGTAGAACAGATGGATGTGAAGACAACATTTCTTCATGGGGATCTGGAAGAAGAGATCTACATGAAGCAACCTGAAGGCTTTGTGGTGAAGGGTAAGAAAGAATGGGTATGCAAGGTAAAAAAGTCTTTGTATGGGTTAAAACAGTCACCAAGGATGCGGTATCACAAATTTGATACATTTATACGAGGATATGGCTTCACTAGAAGAAAAGCAGATCATTGTGTGTATTTTAAATTAATTGGTGACTGTGTTATTTATCTCATCTTGTATGTGGATGATATGCTGTTGGTTCGAAATTACAAAGAAATTATCCATGATTTGAAGACCCAATTGTCCTCCAAATTCGACATGAAAGATCTTGGTGCTGCAAACTATATTTTGGGCATGGAAATTAAAAGAGATCAGGTAAAGAGGAAGCTCTAGTTAAACTAGAGGAAGTATGTCGAGACAATACTGCAAAGGTTTAATATGCATGATAGTAAACTAATGAAGGTTCCTATTCCTATAGGTGTAAAGTTATCTGTTGAACAGCGTCCCAAGACACAAGAAGATGAAGAGCACATGTCCTGTGTTCCATATGCAAGTGTAGTTAGTAGTCTGATGTATGTGATGGTCTGTACTAGACCAGAAATTGCACATGCAGTGGGAGTATTGAGCAGGTTTATGTCAAAACTAGGGAAGGAGCATTGGACAACAATGAAGCGGGTTTTCAAGTATTTGTATGGCACTAGTGACTATGGTTTGTGCTACCAAGGAAGACCAGGATTGGACAGATTTTTGGATATCCATGGTTTTGTTGATGCAGACTCGGGTAGAGATCTGGATCAGAGAAGGTCTACAAGTGGGTATGTGTTTAACCTATTTGGAGGTGCATTCAGTTGGATGAGTAAGAGACGATTTGTAGTGGCAATTTAAACTAAAGAGGCAGAATACATGGCAGCCACTCATGCAAGCATGGAAGCAGTTTGGTTGCAGATATTTTGTTCAAGTATGGGGTTAGTATAGCGAGCTATAAGGATAGACTGTGACAGCCAAAGTGCAATTTTCTTGGCAAAGAACCCTGCTTATCATTCAAAGACAAAGCACATTGATGTTCAGTATCACTTTGTGAGGGATATGATAGAAGACAAAAATGTGTTGCTGGTAAAGGTGGACACTTTGAAGAATACTGCATATGCATTGACAAAATCTGTGAGCTTTGAGAAGTTCTCTTAGTGTAGAGAAACAATGGGCATTGCAGGGCTGGATAAATAACTTACCTCACCTATGGGCACCCGTGGAAAGAAAACATTAAGTGGGAGAATGTTGGGTTGTGTTATATTCTTTCACAACTAGCGGGGGGGTCATAGGGAGGGTGGAAGCCCTCCTGTCAGGGGTATGCAGGGGTTTTGTGCATGGATTTCGCACATGGTTTTGGGCATGATGGTTTTTTGGTCCATGGTATTATGTAGATCTGGTCAAGGGAACTACGGTTATGTTCTAATCCAGGGTTAATGGATTAGGTTTTATGGATGCTTCGGTATGTATATATATGTATTGTAACATTGAAAGGAACATAATGAAAAATCAATCTGGTAGTCCCGATTTTGGAATCCAAGGGAAAAATTCTGTGTATATTTGTTTTATGTGTTATGCTCTCGTATTTGTTTATTTTCTGTTTTAGAATTCATATGCAGGTAATTTCTGTATGGGGTTAAAACCTACAATGAAACTGCTAGAGGAATCCCATCCATCTGAAATGATGGGCTTGTTGAACCTTGGTCTGTGACTGAAGGTACTACAAGGGCTGATGATCCATATGGATGATGGTCTCCTTGTTGATTAGGTAGTGTTTCCACTTCTTTACACTCTGAACCAAGGCGTATAACTCCCTGTCGTACGTGGGATAATTCAGAATAGCCTAGGAGAAAGTATATAAATGGTAACATACAAGCTTCCTTTGTTGGATTAATATGGTGCCCGTCGCATATCCACTAGCATCTATTTCAATATCAAAAGGTTGTTGAAGGTCTGGTAAGGCTAGCACTTGTGCTGTGCTGATCTTCTCTTTTAGTGTGTCAAAGGATTTATGTTGCTTTCCTCCCCACTGAAAGGTCTGCTTCACACTTGTCAATGCGTGTAAGGGAGCTGCGATAACAGAGAAGTTCGCAATGAACCTTCTCCAATATTGTATCGCGCCCAAAAAGCTTTGGACCTTTGTAACATTTTTGGGTTGAGGCCACTTCATAATCACATCAACTTTAGAGGGATCTATTTTAAATTGCCCATTGTCGACTATGTGACCTAAATAAACCAAAGAGGTCTTCCCAAACTCACACTTTGACAGCTTTACATACAGTTTTTCATTTTTCAGAACATCAAGCACTCTCTTCACATGACATACATGTTCATCCCATGTCCTACTATAAACAAGAATATCATCCAGATATACAAGCACAAAATTATCAAGAAAAGGCCTAAATAGATCATTCATTACCCTCATAAACATGGTCGGAGCATTACACAGTCTGAATGGCATCACCATCCATTTGAACAACCCCTGTTTGGTTTTGAATGAAGTCTTCCAAACATCTTGTTTTTCAACTCTAACCTGGTGATATCCACTACGCAAATCCAATTTTGTAAAGTAGACAACATTTTTCAACTGATCTAATAATTCATCAATGCGAGGGAGAGGGTATCGATTCTTCACCGTAATTTTTTTAGCGCCCTGTAGTCTACGCACATTCTCCATGTGTCGTCTTTCTTTGGCACCAACACAATCGATGAGCCGCACGAAGAAGAACTCGGTCTAATGACTCCTTGATTTAGCAATTCCTACACCTGTTTCTTGATCTCCTCCATCTCGATAGAAGCCATCCTGTACATGCCAATATTTGGTAAAGGAGCATCTTGTTGTAAATGGATCTCATGTTGGATTCCCATTTTGGGGGCAATCCTCTTGGTTCCTGAAACAATCCATCATAGTCATAATAATTTCAAACACTTATTTCTTATAATCAGGATCAAAACCTTTGAAAGCGTCAGCCGTCTCGGCCTCTTTCGCTCTCACTACCATGAGCATGCACCCTTTACTGGAATTAACTAGTCATTTAATTTTTCCTTCACTTACAAGGCTAGCACTAACTTTTATATGATGAGCTCTGACTATATATTCTACCCCGTCCTTCATGAGGTGGTATTTATTTTCGTGCCGAAAGAAAACTGCCTTTCTGTCATATAGATACAGACTTCCCAAGATAATTCCACAGATATCCAAAGGCATAACATCTAACTCTACCTCATCAACTAATTTGGAAGCAATAACAAATATGGCCCTATACTACTTGGTTACCTTTAATTTTGCTTTATCTCTTATCCAACCAAGCGGGTATGGACTCGGATTAGGCTTAGTTTCGAGGCCTAAATTTTTCACTAAGGACTTTGAGATTACATTTGCTTGGGAACCTGAATCGAACAGAGTTTCCACCTTTGTGTGTTTTATAATAACTCTAATGTGGAATAATTCAATTCTCATTTGCTCATAGTTTACAGGCTCATTCAAATAACTAGTAATTGCCATTGAATCAAAATTATTACTAACAGAAGGAGTACCTTTTGCGCCCACGGCTGTGATCAATGTCTCATCACTGGAGTCTGATCCAAGGTCCTGTTGTGTTGTTTCCACTGTCTTCTGCTTGCCCTTTCCACTGAATCTCTTTGGTCTCAGCTCTGGATGTAGCTTCCAACAATGGTCCTCTTCATGACCTTCTCTCTTGCAATTCATGCAAGATGGTGTTGCTTCGTCCCCTTTCTTGGTTGCAATGGTCTTCTTAGGCTTCCCCTTGCCTTTCTTCTGAAATTTTCCATGCTGAGGGTTGAATGGTGTTTTCTTGGCTTGACCCTCTCTATCATTCTTGCCTTGGCTTTCAAGATGAATCGCCTTTATGCTTGAAAAATAACAGTGAGTGTCTTATGTAACTATGTAGCGCACCAACATACTTAGTTACAGTCTCGGGCGAATCTAATGAGATGCCCAAATTCAATGCTTGTTTCCGAAATTCTTTATTGAATCTTTGCACATTTTGGCCTTTACCTTGCCTTAGATATTTCCATTCCATTAGTGTATTTTTTTTATAGCCCAAAGGGTAAAATTGGTCTTTCAATGCAGACATAAAACTAGAACAAGAGGAAAGTAGGTTACCCAAATTTTTGCTGCCCTTCTGCAACTTGCTCTCCCACCAAACAAGAGCAGTACCACTCAGCTGAAGTGATACTAATTGGACCTTTGCCTCATTTTATTCGATCTACTGAATTCGGTAGTAGACCTCTATCTTTCTTATCCAATTATTAAGTTTTCTAAGCTACACTCTCCATTATACATGGTCAGGTCAAACTTTACATCTAGCTTGAAGAATGGTCTCTTAGATGTATGTTTGGAATCTCGATTAAAGTGATGAGAACTATCACTTGAAGAAGGAGAGGGAGGAGGCTCTTCACCACCACCTTTATGATTTGTTGATCTATTGTCATCGACATCTTCCTTCTCGTGCCCAAGTTCCTTCTCATACTCTGAAAATAGCTTGTCCACTTTCTCTACCATATTGTAGAATACCTTGCGGAAATTTTGTTCCTCTTCTCAACGAGCTTCTTCATTTGCCATGTTTCTTCCTCATTGTGCACATCCTACTTCAGGATCAAAGGACTTAAGCGTTCCTTCTCCTTTTAGCAGCTTGTTCCAGGTTAGCATATACTCATGCAATTAGCATCGAGAAAGACCTGCTCTGATACCAAACTTGATCCAATATATTTTACTTACAGATGTGTCATAATTACATGAAACAGAGCTTATAAACCATGGAACTTAAAAGCACATAAAAAATGAGGAAAGAACACGATAAGAAAGAAACAATGACACAAATATTTGATTACAAAGTTCGTCCAATTTGGACTACGTCTCTGTGCCCTGCTTAATAATGGGGAGGCCTTCTTTCATTAAGTGGCATAAAAGAGATAAAAGTACAAGAAACATTCAATTACAATCCTTATACCTCCAAGCTGGAAGATGGACGAAGAATGGAGAGCCCAACTTTAGAAACAGATAGTGCCACTGAAATCTTGGCGAAAAAGCATGCAAAAACGCCTCTCTGAGCACCCAATTTGGATAATCGAGCTTTCTGCACCCTCTCGGAACCTCTGTGCTCCTCAAGGCGAGCATCTGGCCCCTATTGCCAGGTCGGGTTACTACTGCGTACAATGCTCTGAACTATCGGCTAGTCTCCTCCTTTTTCCTGTGCTATTAGTTCAATATATATGTCAGGCCAGGGTAACTCCACATTGAATGAGAGAAAACACTGATTGATATTTTATTCATTAGCTAGTACTTTATTTATACAAATACAAAACGGATCAGTTCATCTTCTAGATGACTGTCCGGCTTCACCTCATCCGTTTCGGATTAGGTGTCAACATTCCCCCCTTAATCTGAAGGGATGTTGGTGAGTCCAAGCATCATTCTGAATCTTTCAAGCTTTTCTCTTCCAAGCGCTTTGGTGAAGATGTCTGCAATTTGCTCGTTTGTGGAACAATGACGGAGATGGATTGTTTTGGCCTCAACATGATGTCGGATCAGATGATATTTAGTATTGATGTGCTTAGTACGATCATGGAACTTTGGGTTCTTGGCCAACTTTATTGCAGATGTGTTATCAATCATGAGTGGAGTTGATTGTATTTGTTTTACCTGCAAATCTTCAAGAATTTTCCTGAGCCACACAATTTCTTTCGTTGCTTCAGCTGCTGCAACATATTCTGCTTCTGTTGTGGAATCTGCTGGTACTAATTGTTTGCGTGATCTCCAGGAGACAGCTCCCGATCCAAGACTCATAGCATATCGTGAAGTAGATACCCCAGTTTCTTTGTCTCCATCGAAGTCTGAATCAGAGTATCCAATCAAGTTGAAGTCGTCCACCTGTGTATACTTGATTCCAAGGTCTTGAGTTCCCTTCAAGTACCTTAGAACTCTTTTTGCAGCAGACCAATGTCCCTCACAAGGCCTTTGCATAAACCTGGAGAGGATTCCAACAGCAAATGAAATGTCTGGTCTGGTAGTAGTGAGGTAGATGAGACTTCCTACAAGCTGTCTATGCTTTGTTGCATCCTCAAATTCCTTTCCTTCAGTAGATGTGAGCTTCAAGTTTTGTTCCATTGGAGTAGAAAGGGGATTGCACTCTGTCATGCCAAATCTGTATAACAAATCTCCAATGTATTTCTTTTGAGAAAGAAATATGGACTTTGGATGTTGGGTTACTTCAATGCCAAGATAGTAATGAACATAGCCCAAATCAGTCATTTCAAAAAAATTTCCTAATTCTTTCTTTATGGATGCAATATAGCTTTCATTGTTCCCTGTCATTAAAAGATCATCTACATATACCACAAGATATACAACTTTTTTGCCAACTTTCTTGACAAATAAAGTTGCATCATCAAGATCAAAATGATTGAAGTTGAGTTTCAGAAGATGCTCAGTTAGTTTTTCATACCAGGCTCGTGGTGCTTGTTTGAGGCCATACAAGGACTTCACAAGTTTGCATACTTTGTGTTCATGTCCTTTCACAGCAAATCCTTCAGGCTGGGACATAAAAACATTCTCTTTTAGATCTCCATTCAAGAATGCAGTTTTTACATCCATTTGATGGACTTTCCAACCGTTCTGAGCAGCTAGTGCAAAGAGTGTTCGGATGGTGGCCCATTTTGCTGTGGGAGCAAAAGTTTCCTCATAATCGACCCCTTCCTTCTGTGCAAAACCTTTTGCCACAAGCCTAGCTTTGTGCTTGTCAAGTGAGCCATCAGCTTTGTACTTGTTCTTGTAGACCCACTTGCAGCCAATTGGTTTGGTTCCAAATGGAGGATCAACCAGCTTCCAAGTGCCATTCTTTATGAGGGCATCATACTCCTTCTGCATCGCTTCTTTCCATTCATCATGAGAAGCAGCTTCTTTGAAGGAAGTTGGTTCAAAATCTGTAGACAAATTCAATTCACAATCATAAGTAACATCCATATCAACAGGTGAATTAGAGTTATCTACATCACCTCCATCTTGTCGGTTTGAATTTCTGGTTCCTGTTTTTCCAATTTCATCAGGATGAACACTTTCAAGTGTCTTTGTCAGCCACTTTGGGGGACCTTTCTGAGATGGTCCAGGCTGTTCTGTTGATTGAGTTGGGTCTGAATCAAGATTGAGTCTCCCAATTCTATCAATTACATCACTTAAAGCATCATCCGTTGTTGGAGTGTCATGCAGGGGAGATTGTTCTTCAGAAGAAGATTCCACATGTTGATCTAGTATAGGAATCCCCCCTTCAAGATGTGGAATCTGATTATCAAACTCTTGAAATGATTTCGGTTTTGTGAATCTATCCAAGCGATCAAGTTGCCGCTCAACAACACTGTCAGATTTGGATGATTCAAGAAAAATGACATCTCTAGATAAAACAAACTTTTTATTTACTTCATCATAAAGGTGGTATGCTTTAGATGTGTTTGAATACCCCAGGAAGATACACTTACGACTTCTAGCACCAAGTTTGTTTCTATGTACCTTTGGTATTAAAGCATAACAGGTGGAACCAAATATCCTGAGATGTTTTACCGAAGGAACATGTCCATACCACAATTCATAAGGAGTCTTGTTTCTTATAGCACTAGATGGACATCTATTCTTTATATATGCAGCACATAGAACAGCATCAGCCCAAAACATTGTCTTTACATTTTTGAAGAAAAGCATGGATCGTACCATATTCAAAATTGTTATGTTCATTCTTTCAGCTACACCATTCTGTTGAGGATTATAAGGTACAATTGTTTGATGTTTAATCCCATGTTGGCGAAGATAGTGTTCAAATTCATTTGATGTATATTCTTTTCCATTATCAGTGCGAATAGACCCAATATGAGATTGTGCATCATTTTCAATCCACTTATGAAAATTCTTGAATGTTTGAAAAGCATCAGATTTGTTCTTCAATAAATAAACCCAACACATTCTGGTGTAATCATCAATAAATGTCATGATATACTTATTTCCATTTGCAGAAGGAACAGGCATTGGACCACATAAATCTGAATGAATAAGTTCAAGCTTCCTATGTGCTCTTGAATGTGAATCATGAAAAGACTATTTGCTATGCTTTCCTAGAATGCAAGCATCACATTGTTTATGTTTTCTAGGAATTGTAGGCAAACCAGCAACACCATTTTTCTTCAACAAGCGGAGACTATCATAGTTTAGATGTCCAAATCTAGCATGCCATAATAAACTTGATGGAAGTGTACCTTCATCATGATGAGAAATATATGAAAAATGTTGTGCATGAGCAGAGGTTCCTTGCAGTTTAAGAAGTCTTTCTTCTTCTATACCCCTCATGACAAGTGAATGGTCAGATGCCTTTCTTACCTCAAGCTTTCCATCAAACATATGAATGGAGTGACCTTGCTTGCGGATGTGGACCAGGGACAGCAAGTTTCTCTTGAGTTGTGGGAGATATAGAACATGATCCAGAAGAAAGTCTGGAAGACCAGGCAGTTTAAGCCTGACTGTGCCAAGCCCTGATGGCTTGATTTTTGACTGATCTGCAAAGTATACTGCTCCATCAACATTATCAGTGAAATCTTCAAAAAAATCTTTCCTATGAGTCATATGACAGGTTGCTCCTGAATCAAGCAACCAGTCATTTTTCGAAGAAGTAAGTGAAGCATTAAACAGATCTTCATTTACTCCAATGTTACATTGTGCCTCAATATAGTGAGCGGATTCAGGTGCTTTACCTTTGTCTGAGTCATCAGTTTTACCTTTCTGCTGATTTCTTCTCTGCTCAATCTTTTCCCATGGTAGCTTGCATGTAGAAGCATCATGAGATCCTTTTTGTTTGCAGCGAATGCAATGTAAGTCTGCCTTTTCTTCTTGAGGGTGTCTGCCCCCCCTGCCTCTGAAGTATCTTTTTCTTTCTCTTGAAGGCATACTGTAACAAAAAACTTCTGCTGATAGAAAAAAAAAACTTATGCCACAGCAAGACTTCTGCTGGAAAAAAAATCTTATGTCATAGCCTTATGCATTCTGTAAAAAAAAAATATCTCTGCCAAAAAACACTTCTGTTGAGAGAGAAAAAATCCTTATGTGATAGCCTTATGCATTTCATCAGTATATCAAGAGCATTTCTTATATCACCATTTCTTTATATCACTTCCATTATGTTTTAAGAAAAACGAGGGCGCTCAAATATATATATCACTGCTCAAAAAAAGGCATTCACTTCACTGCTCAAAAAAAAGGCATTCACTTCACTGTTTTATAAAAGGGCGCTCAAATATATATATCACTGCTTTGAAAGAAGAGGGCGCTCAGCATATACCATTGTTTTGAAAAAAAAGGGCACACATATATATCACAGTTTTGACAAAAAAAGGGCGCTCATATATATCACTGCTCACATATATCACATGAAAAAACGCTGTCACCATACCAAGAGTCTTCAATAAAAAACCGCAGTCGCCATTACACAGTCACCAACACACAATACATTACAGGCTTTCACTGGAGATGCTCTTTTAATACGTGGCTGTGGTCGCACTGATTTTCAGGGAGGAAGTGCGGAACAACTTTACAAATCTGTAAGGCTCTAACGAAACAGAAAGCACAAATAAAGTTCTCCCTGCACATAGCATTTATTTTTTGAGGACATAGCAAAAAATAGTGGGCGTCGAGAATCGAATGGACTTAACGGAGCTCAAACAAGTGATTGAATCCAAGCAATATGACAAAATCTCAGATTTCTGCGACGAGCTCCAACTCCAGTTGGCTGCTCAAGGTATCAAAGAGCCAGAAGGTTGGCCGTATTCCATTCATCATTGAATAGCGAATATTTCAATGAATATACCCACAGCGTTGATAGCGAATCACCATTCACCATATACCAGTCACCATATACCCACAGATAGCGAATCGGTTGATAGCGAATATTTCTAACCAGTCACCATATACCCACAGCGTTAATAACAAGACGCAGTCACCATACTTCAAACCACAGTTCTTTAAAAACGCAGTCTCCCAATGTATTTCTAAAAAAAACGCAGTCTCAGTCTCAGTCTTACAAAAAAAAACGCAGCTCCAGATTTCAGAAGAGCAATGACGCAGCGAAATTACAGTCATAACAAACGCAGACACCAGCGAAATTTTGGAGTGAGATAGGTTTTACCTAACAGTGGAAACACATATACCATTTTGCTGGAATGAGATAGGTTTGAGCAGAAACGCATCAACGTACAGTTCCACGGACAGAGGGCGCAGTCTTCATGTCAGAACAGAGGGCGCAGTCTCATGAGAGGGCAGTGTCAGTCTCCTCATGAGAGGGCAGTGTCAGTCTCAGAGGCGTTCAGGACAGAACAGACCAGGAGTTACAACCAAATTGGGACCTGTGCTCTGATACCATGTCAGGCCAGGGTAACTCCACATTGAATGAGAGAAAACACTGATTGATCTTTTATTCATTAGCTAGTACTTTATTTATACAAATACAAAACGGATCAGTTCATCTTCTAGATGACTGTCCGGCTTCACCTCATCCGTTTCGGATTAGGTGTCAACAATATATACTTGGTGGCTAATCCCTCAATTCCAAGGCAGTTCCCAACAGATGACAAGTATTAGATGGCGGGCTTGTTTCAGGCAAAGATTCTCGGGCCCCTAAATAGTAGGTGGCAACAACCCTTTCAAACATAGAAAAATAGTCCACAGATGGTTTTCACATTAACCCTAAAATGGCGGAATAATCCATTGGTGCAGTTAGCCTCATCGCAATCGGCGTAAATCAGGGTTGGTACTCCATGCGACTGCTCCCCTTTTTGCGAACTACGATTGAAATACATCGCATCACAACCTGACTCTGTCGGGGGCCGATTCATAAACACTTGATCCACCTTCGATCCACGATATGTTATATCACGATCGCATCCGGGATCCTGTCGGGGGCCACTTCGTAAACACTTGCCTTTTGCGATTGCGATATGCGATTATCGCATCACAACTTTTCTTGCCTAGGGCCGATTTGAAACCGTTGACTTCTGACTTTTGCGATAAGTGAAATGCGGGACCAATGGAAGCCTACCACTTGGTGCTTCCACATTCTCTGAAGATTTCTGCCACATCACTTCCTCCTGCCACCTGTCCAAGTCAAAATTGATCTTTGACTTGCTCTAACTTCTTCATATGAACTCGGATTTAAGTGTCATTCACACCGTTGGAATCAGGATGACAAGCACTTCGATCTAATGCTAAGTTTATAGAGTTTCTTCCACTTTGATTTTTGAGCCTTCTTACCATGCCACTGGTACTTTTTAGAGATCCACCTGGATCAACATGGACACCACATTCAACGAGTACATGTCAATAGTGTCATGTCGAGTTGTTTTTGAGTTGTCTCGGCCACCTCACTACTGTGAGCTATAATTTTGGTAATCTAATGTAATGTAAAGTGAAATTCCAAGTGTCATTAGTGGAATGCAAACAATCATATGTAGTGTAAAGAGTTATATGTAATGAAGTTGAAGAGTCATGAGGGTAGTCCAAGAGTGAAAGATGAATGTCAAGGGTCACCCCACCCTTTGCTATATATAGAACCTCATAACTCATCGAACAGGGTTTTGGGAGCCAAGCTTTTGTTAGGCATTGCTTAGAGAGGGCTTGGAGAGTATTGTGACGAGCCTTGGCTTCCCCACAATGGAGAGTGAGTACATGTCTTTGGAGGAGCAGGCAGTGTTGACAGTAACGTTCCACTATTGGGGCTAGTGGCTATCATGGTTATATGTATAGATGGAACTTTCACTTTATATAATATAAAAAATCCAACATGCCTTCATGCATATGTTTTTATTGTAGTTTGACTATTCTGATTACTTTATGAATTTATGTTGTTTAACTTACGCATTTGTGTATGAACTATTTCATATGCGATTATATGAATCTTGTTGAAGTCGTGTTGTTGGTTTAACCCATCACTTTGGATTGTCTACTATTCTGCTTTCCATCTTCTAATGTCATTCAACTCGTGTGTTCCTTTCAGGCTGTGTACTATTACAAGCTTCTAAGGGATACAATTATTTCCCCCCTTCGTGTGTTATAACCTCCCCATGCATCTCTCTTGACTCGCTGCAAGGTCACACACTTGCTTCCGACAAGGATATCTTGCTTACCTCTGTGCGCTATTGCAGTCAAGGCATAAATTTACTACCCACTGTTGGGACTCCTACCCCAAACAATCTGAGGTCTAGTTGGGACTTCTTACTGAGGAGATCCCCAGACATGTTGGCAGGTCCACCACCATCAACATTTCTGGTGCTAGAAGGAGGGCCAGATGACAAGCTGAGTCCTCAAAGTCTGTTTTGAATCTCTACACATCTACCATGGCTAACTTTACAATTCATCCTCATAGATGTATGTCTTACGGAAATGACTTTGAAATCCCGAAGGATCTCTAGAATCACTTGTCACAAAACAATTATGAAGGTGTAAGCAGAGCAGCCTCGTGTAAACACAAAGTTTGTTTCGGGTGAAAGCACCCTAGGGCTTTGGGTTAGAACCCCAATAGAGTAGAAGAAAACTACAACAAGAAATACTCAAATAGCTCAGGCAAGATGCTTATATTATCAAACTACGTAAGAGTGACTGTACCCAGATTTCCTTCGTTCAAGTAGGTCTCGCAGGGTTTAGACCCTCTGCAACTCCCGATGTTCTTCAAACCTGAAAATCATTCAATTCGAATAGACATAGCAGTATAGAAGTAAAGCACATTCACGAAATTTACTTTATATCATATAAACAAATGATTGACCATACATGAAAACGACATTCATATATGAATTAAAACATAATTTGATGCATAGACATAGTTAATTTCGGAAACAAGACAACATTTCTTTTATTGCAGTAAGCTATAAATAACATGGAGAGAATTCACCTGAGTCTTTCTCTGGCTCCAAGCGGAACCATCCTCCGGATTCGTCCTATCCCAGCCTTCAACAATCTTCTTCCATCACCAACACCATGATATCTCAAGCAAAAGGAAGGATATCTGTAATCAAGGAAACAAGGGTTTCCTGAAGCTTGGGGAAGTGCATGAGGCACAGGGATTCATCAGACTCAATCAGGGATAATCTCAATATAATAACTCTATCTCTTCTTCTCCTTAAGGCCTTCACATAGAGGTCTATTTATACCTCTCCCAATTAGTTTTTTAGTTGGGAAACAGTTGGGCCACGAGCAATAGGAGGTAATCAACAGGTAAAACCCGTGAACTCTGCCTAAAATTAAGGAAATTTATTTTTTTAAGTGTTTTAATACATATACGCAGGTTGGGTATTGACTAACCCACGTGTACATGCTTTTATCTCAGGGAAAAGTAGCGTACAAGGAATAAAACACTGTTTTTTATATATTTGGACCAAGTCTGGAAGGAGGGGTTGCCCTAGGCCATAAACAAAGCATCACATATACCAAGAGTGGTAAATGGTGCTATAAAAAATGCCCCCTAATATATGAGGTTAGAAGGGGTACATGATGGCCAAAATGTATTAAGTGTATGGAAAGAATCATGCTGAGACTGAGAAGGACTTCACTAGAATTCAGCCTGCCAAGCCATCAAAAGAGATTAGAAAGAAACTGTTGTCTGAGGTGGGCATACCCATGCTTAGAGAAAGTAAAGCATGTCTGCATATCAAGTACAAGTGGATCCAATATGTATACTAGTATAAAGGAACTAAAAGTACATAATGGATCATTTGATCGTGATCGAAAAAGTACATGTCTGAATATCACATATAAGAAGACGATCAATGATGTTGAAGGATGAAGCTGATCACTGATGTCAAAAACTGATCCCAATAGTACCAAATGAACATGATGGAATAAAATGATACTACATCGCAACTCAGATGCCAACATATAATATGTCGCTGTGAAGAACTGCAACATATAAGGTGGATGGTGTCAACTAGCAGCAACAAGAGCAACTGACAAGTGAACCAAAACATGTTGATGCAACCTGAGGTCTTCACCGACCGCCGCGGTACATTTCTACACAATGGGAATGAATGATCTGAGGTCGACCATGTGAGAAATTGTTTGATTACCAGTCATTGATGTATACCGTTAACAAACGCGAGACTACTCACCGATAATGATAATGAGAGTCAAGGTACCTAGTACAATCTAACAAGTGTGAATGAATGAGTTGAAGTTGAACACTTGAAAGAATCTATCAATCAGGAGACAATGATGGTTTCCCATTGTTGATAGCGAAGGAATCTGCCACTGATGACTGCAAACCCCAAGGTACTGGCAAATTGACTCTAGATCTTTTTCCCAGAGAAAATGAGTTGTAGTCGATAGGAAAAGATCCGCTAGAAGGAAGGCATTAAGGAATCCTTCATCAATCTAGCGCGAGTGTAACCCGTAGGCCAATAATGTGGAAGGAATTGGATGAAAAAGATGTAGTAACCCAACTGAAGCACGTTTCCAGCGTACACGAGATGTAGTTAGTGCACGATAGAAACCCTCTGAACCAACTAATAATGAAAGCTGACACAGAGGCAAGGAATCCACCAATAGGGTCAAATGGAAACCAAGGCATTGCACGAATCCCAATGTGTGATAATGAAAGCTGATGTCGAACACAAGGGAAACCACTCAGTCAAAGACCCATGATACTGATTGATGCTGAGCACAAGGTGACCTATCAATAATGAAAATAGGGCTAGGGTGTGGCTCTAGATCTGCCCTCAGAGAAATTTGTCATAGTCAATAAGGACAAGACCTGCTAGCAAGAAGTCAATGGAGACCTTCTCAAATCGGTATGAGCAAAGGACCAATATAACTGATGTGATGACAAACATGACACTGACAACCAGGGATGGCTGACTGAAAAATAGGTCAAGAGACACTGCAGAGAGGCCGACTCAGGTTTACTTCCCTTGAACAAAAGCACGACTCAATGATGACTATATGGCAGCATATGATAACTCTGTATAAGTTTGTCATGCAAGAGGCATAAGAAAACTCCCCATATGATTGGAAGAGGTAACCAGTTGAAGGAGTACTGACTCAATAACAAGGTTAAGGTGCTCCTAAGTCAAACTAAATCCCACCCCAATGGAGGAGAGACTTTCTTTTGAGTGCTTTGTTCAAGGGTGACACGACTGACTCTAGCTGCCAACAAAATATGGAAATGTTGTCCTGTTCCCACTCTTTTTGGAATATATAATTTTTTTGTCTTTTTCTTTAAGCTGGAAAAAGAATAAAAGAATGCTATAGTACAGTGGAAAGAATGAGTGTCAGAGAAATAGATGATCTAGTTCCTGGGAGGGGAACATTCCTATGCTCAATGCAGGGAGGCGAAACTGGTCAAGGACACTCAAAGGGATGTTATTTCCATGGGTAAATGATGCGTCAAGTTGCAGAAGCTAAGTGATTGCATGGTTGACTTTGCAAAAGACATGGTCAAATAAGTGGCTTAAACATGAGTCTAGTGAAGCCGGCTCAAGGCCAAAAGGTGCAGTCAAAATGCAATGCAGCAGTACAACTCAACACAAAGGAGCCTCTAGGGTATAAGGCCAAAAATTAGCGCGGAAGAAAGGAGAATGTGTCTTCAATGCATCAGTCATGGTGAGACTAAAGAGGACTCCCGAGCCTACTCAGTATAGCAGCATGGGCAACCAATGTCAGCGAGGTTCTAACTAAGATTCCCATGTAAAGGATGGCTCTACCATCGCATCATGATTTCAAAATCAGTGAGTGAAAATGGTTTGCTAACCAAGATACGATGGGGTCAAACCTACGGCTAATATATCGCTGAATGGAAGCTAGTATGCAAGATGCAGCGGAAAATGGTTTTCCCTAACCTAAATGCCAGTGAGAGAACGATACCTACCATGACGGGTCAGCGGTCATGGGACCGAAACAACATCTCGAAGAAGTCTCCAAAATTTTCTTTAAAAACAACCCACTCTCGCCAATCCAAGCCCCTAGGTCCAAAATCCATGAGACAAAAATCAATTTTTGGAAAAATATTTTGCAATTTCAAAGTTATATAATGACTTTTTGACTCACTGTTTTTTCATTTCTGTTTGGAGCAAAGAGTTGTGGAGAAAAACTAAGCAAGCTTTCCTCTGAACAATTGGACCGTTCAAATCACCCCAAAGTCTCCAGGTAATCCTCAAATCCTACTTGTAATGCTTTATGATAGTTTTTAAAAGTTTTTTCAAATTTTTGACTGTGGGAAACTATGCCCAAAAATTCAACTCTGCGTACACGCGGGTTGGATGTGAGTAACCCGCGTATACATGAGTTAAAGTTTTAACATATAAATTAATGGTTGAAACATTAATTTTTTGCAGGATGACTATCACTTGGAGGGAAAGAGAGCATACCACTATAGATAATGAGGTAATGAATGACCAAAATGCATTGGATGCTCTGAGAGGCTGTGGCTTACTCAAATTCTTCAAAATTCCAAATATGAAAGCCAACACGCACTCGCTATAAATTTTGATCCACTACTAGAGTGCAGAGGACAACGCTTTCATGATCGACTAGATGCCTCTACAGATTGAGGTTGAAGATATCTATTTCATTACCGGTCTCTCCCGAAGAGGGGAGGTCGTGCACTTGACAGGCAGGATGAGAGGTAGTCTTTCGGTGGAAGACTATGTCCATATATATTGTCCTGGACATCCAGAGAAGATTGGGAGTCAAATTCCAATCAAACATGTGGAAAGTCTATCCTTGAGGATTTTGCTATTTACCATTGCATGGGTAAATGGGTCAGCTTCCCTGCATCAGGCGTCACGAGTATCTATGAGCCTGGCAGTGGAATGTCTTACCACAGTATTTGACTGGTGCACGCCTCTTCTGACTAACATGAAGAGTCAATTGACCTCTATACAGAAGGGTCAAACGAAGAATTTTGGATATGGAACCATCTTGTGTTCATTCTTCTTCGAGAAGGTACTTGGGCTATGTCCCAAAGTATCAGTGTCCATCAGCAGCCCTAGAGATCCACGAATGGGTAGATGGGCAGACCTAATGAAGCGCCTTGGGGGTGGTGACATGCCCAAAATGACCTTTGATGATGAGTTTTTCACTTGGTGGGATCAACAGATCATTGCGGTCGATGACTACCCATATCCTGACATGGATTTCTAAGGAGATCGAGACTTAGTGTTACCACCAAATGTGGCATGGGGAGACATAGGTAATAATTTTTAAGTTTTTGTGAGTTTTTAAAGATTTTTTGGATATTTTAATATGAAATGAACTTATAAAAAATATTTTTGATGAGACAAAATACTGACGAAATATAATGACCATGTTCCAAATGTGGGTCCAGTGAGACTTGATGGATTTCCGAGGCACAGGCGTCTCCTCACAAGGCAGCTCCGAAATCAGTTTTGCAAAAACTAATGACTTCTTAGATTTAGTTGACAAGAATTCGAGCTCGAACTCTTGCAAAATAACAATCCATCGATTGTACTTGCCCCCAATTAGTCGCCTACTAAGGACAAACTAAAAAGGATTGACAATCGCTAAGATGAACGTTTTGCGAAGTAGAATGTAATGACGAAGCCGCTGGACAGCATGGACAGCCGCCAAGGCAAATTTCTCGATGGGAGAATAGTGTAGCTCAGGTCCTACTAAGCCTCGACTCAAGTAGTAGATTACATGCTCACTAAGAGCATCATCCGCCTGAACCAGAACCATATCGATGGTTGATTCTGCTGCAACGAGATATAAAACAAAATCTCTGCCATAATCTGGTGGACTCATTAATGGAGCAGAGGTTAATGCTTTTTTCAAAGCATGAAAATATCGTTGCGCGAAATCATCCCATAAAAATGGAACTCCTTTCTTAAGCAAACGCATAAATCCTTTGGTAATCTTGACGTAATTTTCTATAAATCTCCTCAAGAAATTTGCCTTTCCTTGGAGACTTTGAAGTTGTCAAATGGAAGATGGGGGAGGCAACTAAATTATTGCCTCAACCTTGAAAGAATCAACTCGAATCCATTCAGTTGATACAATGAATCCTTATAGCCGACCGAATGTGACCGCAAAAGCACACTTATTCAAATTCAACTAGATTTTATTAAAACGACATCTCTCAAAGACTAACCGAAGGTGGCTAGGATGATCAATTCTCTTGCGAGAACGAGTAGCTAAGTCATCCAAGCATGCTTTGATAACATGTTTGATGTCGTGGAAAGCATAAGACATGGCCCGTTGAAAAGTAGCTCCAACATTTTTGAGGCCAAAAGTCATCTTCTTGTATGCAAACATACCCCAAGGACAAATAAAGGTTGTCTTGTCTTGATCCTCTAGACGGATAGTAATTTGATTGTAACCAGAGAATCCATCCATGAACGAAAAAACTTCATTACCCACACATTCATGAGCAATTTGATCAATAAAAGGCATGGGGTAATTGTCTTTTGGACAAGCTTTATTTAAATCCCTAAAGTCGATACATACTCGGATCGTTCCTTGCTTCTTATCTACCAGGACTGGGTTGGAAACCCACTCAGTTAGAGGAACGGGGTATATGAAACCTGCCTTAAGCATCTTTTCAACTTCAGCTTTAATAGCTGCCGCTTTCCGAGGATTGACCGATCGAAGTTTTTGACGAATAGGTTTGGCGTTTTTGTATGTCTTGATCTCATGCTGGACTATAGATGGATCAATTCCAGGCATTTCCTCATAAGACCAAGCAAACACATCTTGAAATTATTTGAAGAGATTAGTGTAGATTTGAATTTCTTTAGGGGAACAATCAACTCTGATGAAGACATTTTCGATTACGTTAGGATTCCTAGAGATGTTCACAGGTACAGTTTGTGAGATAACCAACATGTTACCTTCGGGAAAAAATTGTACTGGAGCCAAAGGGTTTGAAACGGTATAAACATCACCAGCAGACAGATTGGACAAACTAGATTCAACTTCACGCAATGGAGGGAGAAAATATGAGTGATGATTTAAATCCTCCCATGCTCAATCCACACCCATCATTGCTTCCAAAATTGTTTCTTCATATGGTAAGACTGTATCCAAGCAATCCAGAGCTGAAGTAGAATCGAGGGTCCAAGCCAGAGCCACATCACCATCTAACTCCTCTTGTGAAAAAGGAGTGGGATGGTTGTCTATAGAGTTAATGATAGATTGATAAGTAAGTTCCGCTATAGACATCAGAAATTCCATTCCACCTCCCTGCCCTCCATCTAATGTGGTGGTAGATGAAGGTAAGGGCCAAGGGTCCGAAAAATAATGAGTTCGAAATAACTTTCCAAGAAGGTCCCCTAGAGGATGAAATCGCATTAATTCTAGTTGTAGGAGCAGGGAGGTCAAATATACCCATTAACGAAGAGTACATCCAAACTCCTAAATTCTTAATAGGTTGACGGGGATTGTCCAGCAATGGAACGGTAGAATTTGAAGTTGCGTGAGAGTCACCTAGAGAATAATTTAACTGATCAACTCTAACAATCCTCCCTTCATGAGGAAAATAGAGGATGCAGAATAATGATGAAACTATGGCATCCATCTCATAAATCCAATTTATGCCTAAGAGGAGGTTATAATCCAGGTTCGCATCGATGATTTCTACCTCAATATTCACTACCTTTCCCCCAACACAGATAGGAAAGGTCAGGATAATCCCGTGCGGCCTATGAGAATGTCCATCAAATGTCGTCAAAAGAGTCAGTGAAGGAACAACTAAAGGTGATCCAATGGCCTTCCAACATGACATAGACATCACGCATGTGGAAGCTCCCTCATTTATAACAGTCTGAAAAATATTGGTCTTTCAGTATGTGGACTTTATCTGGAAAGCCATATGGTGAGGAAGTCTCTTTTTGACATTCAACATATCAAAAGTGAGCACTAAAGAATTCTTTGGATCTACTGTGCCGATTGCCGAAAGCAAAGCACTTCTCTGAGTAGGGCACGACTGGAGTACCTCCAATGCTGACATAGCACAAGGACTTTGAGCCAGATCTTCTACAATTGAGTAGTTTTGGGCTGCCCTAGCATTAGGGTTAATAGTTGAGCACTTTGCGGAGCCTTTCAATATCTGAGGTATAGACTCAACAGAGGATCGCTCAATATGAAGTGGTTTTGTGGCTTCAGGAATAGATTTAGCCTTAGATGTTTCCGATTCACCATAATTGCATGCTCGTGTTACGACGTCGATATGAGAGCTCATCATATAAACATTTGATGAATTTTCCCCTTCCTGGTTGCCCCCAGCGGAGGTACCAGCATTAGAATTCGTCCCAGCAAGCAATTACTGCCCTTGGGAAAATGGTTTAGTCATAACAGCTTGGGAGCTAGAGGACCCTTACTGTACTAATAAGCGCTGAGCGTCTTGCATCTTAGGGTAGAGGTGAGTCAGATGATCTCCATTTCATAACTTGCACGAAAATTTTACCTTTTTCTTGGACTCTTTCCTACCCTCTCCGGCATCATTTCCAGGTTTGTTTGCATTGCCTTTCCCTTCCTGGTTCTTCTTCTTACCTTGTCCCTTCCTCTTCTCATCGTATTGTTTATTTCCTTTGGGGTTAGTGGTCTGGACAGTGTTTATAGAGGTAGGTTGGGAAGGTGTAGGTACAGACGGTGCTACATGGGTAGAAGAAGTAGTTTGTAGAGAAAACTGCTGTAATTGATTCAATAGGTTCACCACGTTAATATCAATCGATCCAACTATACCATCGGCATGGGGACCTGGTTTCGGTTTGGCTAAATCGAACTTAGATCTAGGAGCATCAAGTAGAATTTTCTAAAGAACCCCAAACTGAGAATATATCAGTTCCAATTGCTGGGCTCTAAAAATGGCCTGCTCTTTTGTATAAACACCGTAATAGAGACACATCCTTTGAGATCTCAGGTTGTAATGATTTGAGAAACCATTCGAGAAGGAACTCTATTGGGATTTCATCTTTGATAAGCCTTTTCCTCCTCCTCCATTCCTGGATGTGATCCAAAATATGAGTTGCGGTGTCTTGCTGAAAGCTAGCTAGAAGTTCAGTTCCGGCTTCATATCGGACAGGCCACTGAAAATGGTTCAAAAAGACATTAGCCAAATCACAGAAAGAAGTATAGGTGCCCCTTGGCAACTCTATATACCATTTGGCCACATTTCTAGTTAGGGTGCACTGAAATAACCTCAACCTAATCGAATCATCTATTAGGGAGTTGGATGAACACCATAAGTGAAATGTGGTTACGTGGTCTCCCGGATCTTCACCACTCTTCCCTTTAAATTTTGGGATATCTGAGGGAAGTTTATTTGGGATCGGAGGCCAAGCCAGATTGTACAAAATGGGATCATTTGCCAATTACTTAAGTCTGGCAAGTTCAGCATGGCCAGAAAAGGGAGTCATGTTGGACCTTGGGAATTCCATCTAGTGCGGGCGGGGTTCCCAAAGGTCTAAAAAGAATGACCTAGATTTTGAAAAACACCAGGTTGCCTGAAGTAACTCGTAGAGCCTACCGAACCAAAAGGTTCTCCTTGTGGTCCAACAAAATTCAGAGTTTGACCAACTCCTACCGAAAATCCTCCGTAACCAGTGAAGTTACCCCCTAACAAAGTGTTAAAAGGAGCTGATAGCCCCTAATAAGGATTCCATGTGTTAGTAAAGGGTGGAAAATTCTGAAATGAATTAACTAAAGAATACGACACGTTCCCTTATTGGCTAGAATAAAATTGATTCCCATCTCCTATCCCACTAACCATAGGGTTTGTCCAATTCTAGAATGGGTTATTACCTTGACCTGTAAAGTAAAAAGGCATTGACCCTACTATTGGATTGGAGTGTGGTATATGACCACTTCCAAATGGGAAACCCTAAAAAGAAGCCGATCCACTCATCATGGATGTGGAGGTGGTCGATGGTATGTTCAAAGGAACTGAAGGAATCCCGTGAGATGAAATTCCATAAGGGATAAATCCAAAACCAGATGCAGTAGCCTGAGAACTTCCACTCGTTGACAGAATGGAAGTAGACCCAAATAAAGCCGTGCTGGGAGTAATAGAAGGGATGGAAATAGTTCCTCCTCCTTGTATAGATATGGGAGTCTGCACACTCTCAACACTCGTCGTAGATGCCAAGCTTCCAGCAGTGGTAATCGAAGGGATAGATGGGTGTAAACCTAGGCTCAAATGCCTATGAGTTAGGGTTCCAACATATAATAGAACGTCTGGATGATCAGGAGGAAGAGGAGAATTCGGAGCCGCAACCAACTCTGAAATCTCTTCCACTTTGATATTATCTTCCGACTGAAAAAATACTCAAGAAAGAACTGGTGTGTTCCTCTCTAACTCTCTACTGGTGCCAGGTCTATCTTGTGAACTAATGACCCCAAGCGGAGGATCAATCTCTGATGCGCCTGCTGCCACTAGTTGAAAACCACTGGCAGAATTGCTCCTACGCCTTCTAGGAGAAGGCTCAGGACTCGTAGGTGATAGCCCACGAAGTCTCCTAGACCGTCGAGATGGTTAATCAGCCACTTTGAATTATTTAAAAGATCTACTTAAAGACTCAAAAAATTATAAAGCTAGGCTGACTAGGAGCAAAGAACACTCACTAAAAAGTCCCTAAAGATATCAGCAATCAAACAACTCTCAAGTATTTCCACTCTAGGTGATTAGGACCGGACACCAAAATACAAGAAAGTTAATAACAAGGGCCTTCCGAAAAATGACTTTGGTAATTACGCCCCAGGTCTACTAATGAAGGTATCAGAGGCAATTACGTTGACCTCCAGACAACAGCCTTTGCCAGTGAAAGCACCCAAGCTTCGCAAAGGTACCCTCTAGAAGTACTGTTGAACGTGATACAACGTTAGCCTCAGGTGCCACGGGATTCCCCTCCGTAGCCACCTGTGTGATCCCTAGGATAGGCAACTATGGTCACCAACTCATATTAGAAGCCGGGTGGAACAGTCATGAGGCGGGATCCGACAAGTAAGAGAGGGGGTATCTCTCGTCCTTATCTTCACTCTCCCTCGTGCTTTACTCCCAGTTACGAAGCTTTCCCGGTCTCCCTAACGCTATTGGATTTTGCTCATTAATCAAACTTCTATGTTTTGTAATTTTGAGCAGCCTTGGAGAGTTAACTCTCCTCTCACCTAATCCAAGGCCCTAATAAACCTAAACTTGTTAGTGTATTCTGATGACAACATAAAAGTTCTAGTTTATTTTAATTAATCACTTGATTTTAATGGTTGTTCTTTAAGTCAAGGGTTACTCCTTGAGTGAAACCAATGATGTTTGTATGACACAACAGAAATCAATGAAAAACTAACTACATGAATGTAATCATTTTTTCTTCAATGAAAAGAGATCTCTATATGGGTTCTACAAAACTTCTAAAAAGCAACGTACTTTTTCTCTTCTTTTCTTGAAACACACTAAAAAACTAAAAGACTATGAACGCTTTAACAATGCAAACTACCCTAATGCAAGATATAATGGAGATGCAAGATCCTAAATAACACTCAAAAAGAAAAAGCAATTGTTTATAACTAACAATGAGCCAACTTAAGTACTGAAGAGGATAAAAATTTTGAACACAAAATTCTCTCCAAATAAGAAGGACAAATTGTAAAATATCGTAATTCACTTTCAACAACAAAAAGAAACCATAAACCAAACTTGGCAAAAGAAAAAACAAAAACAAAGTTTTTTGAGATCTTTTCTTTTTTAAAGAAGTAACCAAAACAACTTTTTGAAATCACCAAAATGCTACTAAAACTCAAAAGATCGAAAAAAGAGCACAAGGAGTCTTTGCAAGTTACAAACTCGAAAATGAATGAAAACTTGAGCAAAAAGACTTCAACTTGTACAAAACGACCTAAATAGCAGCAAAGAGTTTGACAAATTGACCAAGAAGCCAAGAAAGAAATACTTCCAAATTCGTCAAAAAGACTTTCAAAAAGCAAGAAAAGCTATGAGGCCACAAAACAAAGGAGAGCAAAGCAAGTAGATTTGAAATCCAGGCTTGACACTGAAACTGAAAACAATCTCGTGTTCTGGAGGACCAGAACAATCAAGAACTTCAGGATGAAGCTT
This sequence comes from Pinus tabuliformis, assembly GCA_031772625.1. Classification (NCBI taxonomy): domain Eukaryota; kingdom Viridiplantae; phylum Streptophyta; class Pinopsida; order Pinales; family Pinaceae; genus Pinus; species Pinus tabuliformis. The sequence goes on along the minus strand of CM062805.1, from coordinate 918,328,718 downwards.
TGTGTGCCAAAACACAAATTACAAACTCGCAAAAGAAGCAAACCTAGGCCAAATGTTTTCAATGAGGAAGAGACTTCGAAACAGTAAGCTTGCAAAATAATTAAATTCTTCAGACAACAATTGACCACATAGAGGCTGAAAATACCAGGCAACAAATCTATCGGGGCTGAAATATTTGAGAAAACAATGCAAAAATTTGCATACGCGACTGTGTTCAAACACATAGGCGTGCACATGCACTCTTGACACAGGAAACTTGTGTATATGCAAGTTCACTTTATAGAAACAAGCATGTATATGCGACTGTAAACAAAGTAAAAAGTGTATACAAAGCTTTGCAAGAAAAAATAAAAAACAAAGTCTGATCCAAAAGATCAGACTTGAGGCCCGGGAGTCTAGTAGACCAAATAACACTGTAACCACAAGAAAACCAAAGACTGAGCCCTGATTGAGAATGAACAACCCAAACCAATAATAAAAAGATTGTTATCCCTAGCGGAGTCGCCAATTCTGTTTTGGGTGAAAGCACCCTAGTGATTTTGGTTAGAACCCCAACAGAGCAGATGAAAACTACAACAAGAAATACTCAAACATCTCAGGCAATATGCTTATATTATCAAACTACATAAGAGTGACCGTACCTGGATTTCTTTTGTTCGAGTAGGTCCCGCAGGGTTCAGACCCTCTGCAACTCCCGATGTTCTTCAAACCTGAAAATCATTCAATTTGAACATACATAGTAGTATAGAAGTAAATCATATTCACGAAATTGACTTTATATCATATAAACAAATGATTGATCATACATCAAAACGACATTCATATATGAATTAAAACATAATTTGATGCATAGACATAGTTAATTTCGAGAAACAAGACAACATTTCTTTTATTACAGTAAGTTATAAATAACATGGAGAGAATTCACCTGAGTCTTTCTCTGGCTCCAAGCGGAACCGTCCTCCGGATTCGTCCTATCCCAGCCTTCAACAATCTTCTTCCATCACCAACACCATGATATCTCAAGCAAAAGGAAGGATATCTATAATCAAGGAAACAAGGGTTTCCTGAAGCTTGGGGAAGTGCATGAGGCACAGGGATTCATCAGACTCAATCAGGGATAATCTCAGTATAATAACTCTATCTCTTCTCCTCCTTAAGGCCTTCCCATAGAGGTCTATTTATACCTCTCCCAATTAGTTTTTTAGTTGGGAAATAGTTGGGCCACAGGCAATAGGAGGTAATCAACAGGTAAAACCCGTGAACTCCACCCAAAATTAAGGAAATTTAATTTTTTAAGTGTTTTAATACATATACGCGGGTTGGGTATTGACTGACCCACGTGTACACGCTTTTATCTCAGGGAAAAGTAGCGTACAGGGAATATAACACTATTTTTTATATATTTGGACCAAGTTTGGAAGGAGGGGTTGCCGTAGGCCATAAACAAAGCATCACATATACCAAGAGTGGTAAATGGTGCTATAACAGAGTTGTCTTTGCAACTCTTTGTTACATGTATGGAATCGATGACGATTACATGACTTGCTCACTGTTCGCATTCACGCTTCGAGGGCACCGATTGCAATGGTGTGTCACAATGCCCGATAAATCCATTCACTCTCTTCATCGGTTGGTTGTAGAGATAGACTGTGCTTTCCATCATTTTGACCATAAAACACTCAATAAAGAAATTATGAAATTACGAAAAGCACCTGATGAATCCGTTCAACAATTTAACTCACTTTTTCATAATTTTGCATTTTGATTTCCTGAAGATGAAATTGATTGAGAATTTCTCAATGGAAGATTTAAGTATCTTCTTTACATATCCGAAAATTTGTAAAACTTAGAATCATTCAAACCCCTCCCAGCATACCGCGGTGTTGGAGCTTCCAAATCTAAGACGGACAAGGTTGTTGTCACAAGTGACCGTTCGTCCTCTTCTCATCAAGCAGCTCTAGCTCTGCAGTGTGAGGGGGGAGAAGGTGCGCATAAATATGTTGAACTATCACATCCTCCCACCCCACCTGCTCTGGATATCTTCGCAGATTTGGCTTGCAAGCCTATTGGTTGTCATGTTGTCTTGTCTTCTCAACCTCCATCTTCTGGTTCCATTGATCCTCTGGATTGTACTGTGTTTTGTTCTCCCATTCCAGACTCAACATCTTGTGTTCACCAGGATCAATTTGTCGATAGAATTGATATTGTGCAGCCAACCTGCACTTTCATCCATAATGAGTGTGTGTGGGAATATGAAGAATAACCCGTGGTGAAGGATGAATTCCTTCCATCCGCACCTCATCCACTCTATCCTGACATCTCGTGTGATTCTGCCACTCTTGATTTTCCTTGTGAAAACTCTTCGCTGGATGTTTCCACTTCTGATCATTCATAGGTCACACCAGATGTCAGTCTGTCTGAAAATACATTCAATCTATCGGAAACGCAGAGGGTGAAAATTCTTGTTTCTCATCAACCCCTCTACACGATCCGTCAAATCATGAGGATGCCGATGAACATCTCTAATTTTCTAATCATGGTTGTCATGATATCTTGTTTCCTTCATTCAATCACGATGTTGATTCACTCGATGTTGATCTTTCTAAGCCACTGGTCTTTGATGGTCTATCTGTTGATGAAGTGGAAACCCCTCAGGTTGTCAAGGCACTTCATCCTGCGCTGATGGTTATGTCAAGCCCTTCCTGTCCTAAGGTCAGTTCCACTTCCGATCATAAATCTGTTGAAACACCCAAGGCTCCTCATCACTCTCATGTGTGCATTGAAGATCAATCTCATCCACATATTTCACTCCCTCCACCAACATCACACGATCCTATCACCCATGCACTGGAGGAGTCTTACAATACGAGCACTCAAGCGAAACATAATTTGTCTTTCTTTTTCTTGTTTGCTCATCAGTCACGGTCAAAAGAGTGTATATGATTATCATCTGTTCATAGCATGTCACAACACCATGGTACATTCACAGAATGTTTGTCTTACGCATTTACTCTTTTCTTTGTTGTGGACACATTTAAACTTGGAGTGTGTTGGGTTTCACTATCTTATCTTTTTTGTTTGATGGTTTACCTACTTATCTTTCTTGTCTACCATGCCTTCACCAACATGGGCCAACCAATGTGTCAGTGGCTACATTGGAAATATCATTTCACGTGAGTAGGCGGATGCATTGTTTAGCGTAGGAGTAGGAGCAGTGTTTTCTTTCTTGATTTTCTTTGCATTCTTTCTAGCTCTATTTTTCTTTGCATGCTCGTTTTTCTTTCGCTTTACTTATGCATTTTTCTTTATTGTTTGTTTGCTTGTTTGCACCCGTAGGTTAGCTTCACATGAAACCATGTTTGGCTCTTGAGACAAGCCGGGAAAATATAAGAGGACTTGTACAACTATCAACATTTGTTTATCTATCTATTCCCTCTCTTTATGAAGATTTTTTTTTCTTCAGTCGATGATACCCTAATGGAAAATATGTTCTATTTAGAGTGAGTCTTGGTGAAGTCACAATGCTTGCACTTTTAACTAGTACCGCCTACTCTAATCAGTTTTTTGGTTAACCCTTGTCAGCTCAGTCAAGTAGAGTAAGGTGAGGGGGAAAACCTTAACAAGTATGTTAGAGGTATATATAACATACTTATCTGAAGGTACAACCTCTTCTGCTCTTAATAAGTCAGGATCCCTCTTCCACCTCTGGAATAAATAAGTTCCTATGCACAGTTCTTTGAAAAATGAAAAAATGAAAATGAAAAATAAAATAAAGGCGAAAGAAGAGAAAGGCTTCCTACATAGAGAGGTGATGTAAGTAACTCCGTCGGGGTACTGACCAGGCTCGCTGACAGCGGAGCGATGCTTGTGTTCCTGCGTGACTCCGCTGGGGTATTGTCCAGGCCTGCTGGCAGTGGAGAAACACCAGAGATGAAACTAAAACTCTGATAGTCATATTACTTGTGCATCAATATACCCCTCATCTCCAATCGAAACAACACAGTTGACTTGGCTTGGTATGTGTGTTGACTAGTCAAGAGAATGGTAGAGGCTACATATTTCACTCAAGCTAGTGAGGAATCCATGACGATAAAAAAATCAAACAATACTTCCAGAAGGGATAGGCTTGCTTTCACGAGACAAGATCCATACATAGAGCTGGAGTTCTACCAGTGTGTCGCCAATGTTGTAGCGGCTACAACCACCCTCCAAAATTTTGGCTCACATTTCTACCATGGATCCTGTGATCAATCGTTCCTTGGTCACTTATTAGTAAGCTAATGATCTCAAGCCCCCTCCTTGATCTTAAGATTTGTTCACGTTCTCATCTTTATGTAGTATGTGTCATCTTTGGGCATTGGGATTATTGTTTGTCATACAAAGGGAATGTTTTTCTTCTTCAAGAGAGAATCTTGTGCGTGTGGGTTTTTCTCATTACATAGACATGTTTCACACTCAATTCACGCACTCTTGTCACAAAGGTTGTTGCATCAAGCAGAGTATGTCTTTTATGTTTTGTATGGTCTATGTTGTATCACTAAGTGTTAAAGTGTGTGATCATAATCAATCCCTATCATTGTTTACATAAGTTTCACTAATGTCACACTTAAAGAGTTTCCCGAGCAACCTAGCCTCATCCATATTTGCAGAACTAAACACTTTGCTTCTGCAACCCTCAAGATTTTTTCCTTGCCTATTGGGACTGTGCATTGCCTCCCTTGGCATCCAAAACCACGTTGTGGTTTCCTCCAGTGTCCTTCCCTAGACGGAACCCACTATCTTCAGAAACTGTACATTGCTATCCCTCAGCTGCCGAGTCTGACTTGCAACCTGAAATTGCGCAGGGGTGTCCTCCAGGGACCCCATCTTGCAACAATGCCTTGCATTCAGAAACTACGCAATATTGTCCCAAAACGTCTCTGTCTGTCTTGCATTCAGAAACTGCGTAGAAGTTTCCTCCCAGGACCCCATTCTACAACAGTGTCATGCATCTCCAAACTGCACAGTGTTTTCTAAGTTGTCCAATCTATCTTGCATTCAAAAACTGCGCAAATGGGCCTCATCCTAGAAGCAGTCACTGCCTGTTGAAACTGTGTAGATCTATATCTTAGTGAATACAAGAAAAGATGACATGTTATATCACTCTCAAGGAGTTGAGGAGGACCAAGAAACTGAGTTATGATAAAAGATTAGGACTGCATACAGACTCCATTGGATGCATAACCATCTGGAGGGTAAGTATGGTAAGTAAAGTATATCTTTTGAAGTACATCTCTTAGTGTAGCTTGAAGGACTACTTATCATGGTAATATCATTCAATCTTCAATAACATGCACATTTGCAAGCACTAAAAGTAATTCAATGTGTTTCCTCTACATGTCTTGCTTCATTTTCACTTGTTGAACCAACTCTCATCTTTGGCATATTGATTGTTGTGCCATGCTTGCAACCTTGTTCTAGTGATGTTGAAGGTTTGTCTTTGTGTTTTTGGGTTGTCTTAGCTATGTGAACACTTGTCGCACTCACACACAAAGTTGTAAGAAATGTCGCGCAAGTGTTGTCACAGTCATCTGAAGGTATATTCCAAGTATCACACTTGTCGTTTCCACCTATAGACAGTCCCAGGGAGGGTCATGCTCTGCTATTTTGTCCTGGTGGTTAGTGTCACCTCATTGTCAAAGCATGTTAAGTGTGTGATCATAATGTCAAAGTCATCACAAGTTCACTTGCCTCTCACACTTAGCCATTTTCCTGAAAATCTCTTGACGAGACAACTTCACTTCCCCGGACTCCGACTGAGCTGCTCTGCGTAGTCTCAACCCTTAGTGGTGTTGCTATGCTTCCCAGAACTGTGCAAATATTGAGGTTGTCCTTTGGGGGAGCCTACATTGTGCAATCCTAGAAGTGAGCAAGTTGATTGTCTCCCAGAACTATGCAGAAGTTGTCCCCGGGTTCGATCGAATATGCGCTTCCCGTGAGACCACTCATCAAGCCTCCCTCTAGTCTACCAGAAAATATGAACTACGATATGACCCGAGACTGAACTACTCTCCAAAACTATGTAGACATGTGATTCAGGCCTCTGCTTCTTTGCATTGCATTATTTCAAGAAATTGTGCAGATCTGACTGGCAAGCCATCTGCTAGCTTGCTCTGACCTGCCTTTGAAAATTGCGCATTTTTTATTGGCACTCTCCCTACTGCCCCTCTCTACACTCATCTCGGAAATTGTGCAGTTGCGTCGAGAAGGCCCCTGCCTCCTGTCCTGGGCTGTCCCTCAAAACTGTGCAGTTATGACCAATAGCTCCTCGCAACCTTATTCAACCTTGCTCTAGAAAACTGAGCAGAAATTTATGACAGTGCTTCCTACTACCCGGTTTGTCCTCCTAAAAGAAACTGCGTAGATTCCTAGTTGAACCTCTGGATGACCTGCCTAGTCCTCATCCTAAAAACTGCATAGAAATTTCCCAGCATTTCCTCCCAACACTTGCCCTGTCTTCCTCCCAAGAACTGTGCAGTTCTACCCAGCTGGGTTCTACCTTGTAGCTGTCACTGTCATCCCGGATTGCGCAAATATGTCTCCCAGTGACCTCTGCGCAATTTTTCTCCGTAGTGTATGTTTTCCTCCTGGAATGCCTCATTCCGGTCTGAGTTGTGCTCTATGCTGTCTCAATGGGTTTTTCTCCCTCCTTGTCACCCAGAACTCAAGAAAAATGTATCTTTCTAGACCAGGAGGTTCTGGATTTAATGTCGTCTTGTCATGAGTGATTGCAGGAACAGGTACATTGATGGAACATGGCACGACGATGAATGGGTTGAAGAAGGAGCACATGCTAGAAGACTTGTTCGCATTTGAACGAACGAATGAAGCACATCAAGTAGCAAGCGAACGAAACACATGCATGGAACCATATTGCAAATACCAAGACCATTGAAGACCCCGGAGCACCAAGCTATGCAGAGATGAAGACAAAGTACATTCAAGGACACATCCATCACTTAAAAACACAACAACTTGACATGGACACCACATTCAATGAGTACATGTCAATAGTGTCATGTCAAGTTGTGTTTTGAATTGTCTCAGCCACCTCACTACTATGAGCCATAATTGTGGTAATCCAATGTAATGTAAAGTGAAATTCCAAGTTTCATTAGTGGAATGCAAACAGTCATATGTAATGTAAAGAGTTATATGTAATGAAGTTGAAGAGTCATGAGAGTATTCCAAGAGTCAAAGGGGAATGTCAAGGGTCACCCCACCCTTTGCTATGTATAGAACCTCATAACTCATCAAACAGGCTTTTGGGAGCCAAGCTTTTGCTAGGCATTGCTTAGATAGGGCTTGGAGAGTATTGTGACGAGCCTTGGCTTCTCCACAATGCAAAGCGAATACATCTCTTTGGAGGAGCAGGCGATGTTGACTGTAACATTCCACTATTGGGGCTAGACGTTGTCATGGTTTTATGTATGGATGGAAATTTCACTTTATATATTATAACAGAACCGTCTTCATACATATGTTTTTATTTTAGTTCAACTATTCTGGCTACTTTAGCAATGTATGTTGTTTACCTTATGCATTTGTGTATGAACTATTTCGTATTCGACTATACAAATCTTGTTGAAGTTATGTTGTTGGTTTAACCCATCACTTTGGATTGTCGACTATTCTTCTTTCCAACTTGTGATGCCATTCAGCTCGTGTGTTCCTTTCAAGCAACGTACTATTACAGGATTCTAAGGGATACACTTATTTTCCCCCTTCGTGTGTTAGAACCTCCCCATGCATCTCTCTTTACTAGCTGCAAGGTCACGTACTTACTTTCGACAAGGATATCTTGCTTACCTTTGTGCACTATCACAGTCAAGGGATAGCTTTACTACCCACTGCTAAGACTCCTACCCCAAACGGTCTGAGGTCTAGTTAGGACTTCTTACTGGAGAGATCCCCTGACATGTTGGCGGGTCCAACACCGTCAATGAGGAGGTTGGAAAAGGTTGTGGAATACCTTGCCAAACCGAAAAATATTCAAGAACCCATCTTCATTAAGGGGAAGAAGGTAGGCGAATGGTCTCTAGAAACACTGTTATTTTTATGCACAAACACTTTTGGAAAAATGAGTGAAAATGGAATGAAGGTTTCAAGGGAGATGATGTGAATGAAATGGATCTACAAGCCAACAGAGTTCACTTGCAAAGAGAAAAGTTATGTTTTGTGCTTGAAAGACTGCTAAACAATCATGAAATAACAACTACATTTTTGTGCTTGCCCTTGTAGAACTTGCAGCCATGATTCTTAAGAGAAAGGATAGAGGAATGCACAAGAGAGAGGCCACCAAGGCCAGGAAGGATGCACAATTAGGTTACTAAGTTTCTCAAAGGGTGAGCAACACTTTCAGCAGGAGGATATGATGGGCCTCCAAATTAGAAATAAATTAAGGCCCATATGACCATCCTTCAACACATTAAACCTCTCTTTTTCCATTAGATGACACATTTTTAACTTTAATATGTTAATTAGGAAGGTTTATGGATAATTGCATATTTTTGCCTAATATTATTTATTTTTACATAATATTGTGAGAATATTGGGCAAATTATGAAGATTTGGAGGCGGAGATAATTTAGAGACTTTCTCCCTACTACAAGAGTATAAATATTGGATAATAAATCAAAAAGATATTATGAAATTATTGCACAAATTCTGGAGCTCCAATGATTGAGAATATCTAGGAATGTGTTCACTGTCATTTAATGCAGATTCCTAGTGATAAGAACCAGATCCACTATTTGAGGGATTTTGGAGGGGAAAGCCTCCTCCCTTCAAGGATAATGCTTCCTCATCATTTTGTATAAGTACCAATTCGAATTTGCCTCTAGGGGTTGGTTTTTATTAGCCTTCTTGTGGAGAAAACTTGTATTTTAGCAACTCCACTTTCATTTCTTACAGGGATGTAAATGTATTGATGGAAATAATGAAGTTTGATGCCATTTTCAGCTTCTAAATATTGGTCTTCTTCATAGGACTCTAATTTTCCTTGGGCTTGGCCATCCCAATAGTCCCATAGCCCTTTTGTATAATTTACTTTTCTTCTTTTCACTTCTTATTCACATGCATCTCTTGTTCATGTTTTTCCTATTTCTGCATTTAGTATTGGTGATTTCTTGTTGTAGAATTGGGTTAAATGGTTGAAGTAAGTTATTTTACAGGATCAAAAGCATGATTTAATCCTTGGAACATATTTGGAGGGTCATAGTAATCATTTAGATACTTGGATTAGTTTTCTTATTCCAAAAGCTAAATTTATGGAAGTCCCTTATGGAAAATAGTAGTAATTTTATGCTATTTTTTAGAATGTGTTAACGAGTTTAAATTGAATTGATTCCACTTGAATTATATCATAAAAAAATTCAAGTTAATAGCAAAATTTACCCAATTGAATTTTCACTTGATTAGTTTAGGAATTTGATAGATTAACTAGCTCACTAGTTCTCGAATTTCTAGATTTTGGACTAATAATTTTCTGCTATTTTTTAGCATGTGTTAACAGGGATATTTTTGAGTGATTCCACTTGGAATGGAGACCCAACACATCCTATTCAATAAAAAAAAAAAATCTCATCCAATTTGTATTTGATTCACTTGGTCATTCAGTGAATTATATCTTCCTATAGAAAATCCTATAACTTCTTGTAGCAACTTGTAACTTCCTGTAGCACTCTTCTAGCACGTATATACTTGCCCATATTTGCTCAAAAATATTGGTTTTCATCTCTTAGGCTTGAATAATGGCCCCTAGGCTCTAAATCAATGGTTTAGGAAGAATAAAAACCAATTAGGACATGCCTTTATATAATGTAGATTAGGCCTATTTATTTGAATTCATGCTCTTAGGATTTCAATTACAGTTTGTTGTTCTTGCCTGGGATTAATTTATTTTCCAAAGTAACATTTCCATTTATGCAATCAGTTTAGGATTTGATTTCATTACATTCACTCTATTACATCATGACAGTGAAAGAAGAACACATTGTATGCTGCACATCTAGTGTCGATACCTCTTAAGTTTGTATGAACCTTGAGTTGATAATTAAAGTTGGTAGCCTTGGAAGTTGCATCATTCTTATTGCAATACTGAGGCTCATCAAATATGTCATCTAAATACACTACCATGAATGCATTGGCGAAGGGTAACAAGATGTCTTCCATCATCCGCATGAAAGTTGCAGGGGCATTCATCAACCCGAAAGGCATGACCAACCATTCGAAAGGGCCCTCCTTAGATTTGAAGGTGGTCTTCCACACATCAGAGGGTTCGATAGACACCTAGTGATAACCGGACTTCAAGTCAATCTTGCTGAAATATTTCCCCCTTGAGTTGGTCCAAAAGTTCATCAATCTATGGGATTGGGTACCTATTCTAGACAGTGATCTTGTTCAGCGTCTGATAGTCAAAATAGAGTCTCTAGGTCCCATCCTTCTCCTGTACCAATACAATCGAGCTCCCACAGGGTGATGAGCTTGGCCTGATGTGCCCTTTCTGCAATAGCTCCTGAATCTGACTCTTGATCTCCTTGTTCTCCAGAACAGAGCATTGATAGATTAGTTTAATGGGTAGCGGTGTGCTCGGGGTCAGATCAATGGAGTGCTTGACCTGACAGCAAAGGAACCCCATAGGTGAGGCAAAAATATCCCTGTACTCCTCCACAACCTTTTCCATCTATTGTTACTGTGCAGAGGAGCCCTGTTTGGAAGTCGTGGCCACAATATTCTTCTTTCTGTAAGGGTGAATCATAAGGAAAACATATTTCTTGGTCTTTGAAATGATCGTACTACATTTATTTGCAGAGATCAAACAAATGGCAATAGGCGGGGCTACCTCGGGTATCCTATACAACTTGTTTCCCAAAGTAATAATCACATAGCAAGGTCTAAATTCATATACATCATGTCGCTTACATAAGTATGGTTTTTCTAATAATACATCACAAACTTCAAGAGGAGAAACATCGCATAGTACCACATTTGTGAAGGGCTTGATGTTGTAGGGAATGCGACACTGTTGGCTAATGCAAAGATCTCATCCTTGGTGAAGCCACCCGATGGTGTACAACTATGGATGTGTTGTAGTCGGTAGACCCAGTCGCTTCATGACCTATGCTGAAATGAGGTTCTTTTGGCTCCCACTGTTGACAATGAACTACAACGGAGAACCCTTCATCCACATCTGTGAGTGGAAGAGACATCCCCCCTCCTCTGGATCTTCAGGCTTGTTCTTTTGGATCTTGTTGGTGGCTATGGTGGCACTGAGCTCCGCATCAATGATCTTCTTCCCTTCATCATTTCCCTTGTCGAGTTCTAACTCTGGGTCAGAATGTGAGCTTGTTTCTGAAGCCTTCAGCTTGGCCACCTGTGACTGCTTGGCCCGACACTCACTTGTGTTGTGAGTGGAGCTCTTATGGAACTCACAACATTTTCTCGTACCCTTATTTGCCTTCTGGGTGTTTTTCTTTACTTGCGGCTTTGGCGGGTTGTCCTGGGTTGCCCCACCTTGCCTTTGACCTTTGCTCTACACTTTGGGAATGCCTTTCCCTTGCTTCAGACACGCAGATCCAAAGTTTCGCTTCTTCTGTTTAAACTTTTTCTCAATCTTGACAGTGTATCGGTACGCTGTGCCGAATGAGGAGATGTCCAGGAACTCCATCTCGTCCATAATGTATCTGTGTAGACAGTCGCGGTACTTGAGTACCAAATGTCACTCAGAATCCTTAATACCCAACTTCGTGCGAAGGGTATGAAATATATTGGTAAACTCCAACACATCTTGGTCCCTTCCCTGCACTAGTGTGGTCCACTTTATGTAATTATCCTCATAGCTCCCGATAAGGTAGTCCTACTCCTTGATGGCATCCTAGAATGAATCCCAAGTGGGTTCAGCTGAAAATAGTGAAGGTGTACTTTCATCATTTTGTTCACAATAGGTTTCCCACTAGTGTTTGACGTGGGGGGCAGCTTTGAGAAGTGAAAAAGTAATATTTTTCTGGCTGGAAAAATCATGAACAGAAAAATATCCTTCTAGCAGATTTAACCATTTATCTACGACTTCTACATCTATCTTCCCTTCCAATATGGGGATGTCGAAGTTAAATTGTACCTTAAAGGGTGTGGTGCTTCTAGAGTTGTTGTTGGAAGAAGATGTGTCATCTTTGGGTAGCCACTAAAGGATCTAGGAAAAATTGTCCATCATTGTGTTCCTTTGTCGCTCGAGGGCTTCTTCAAGTAAGATTTTGAAAGGATCTCCTGCCCCCTCATCTTTATTCTCTTCCGCCAAGGGAGGTCGTTTGGATTTGTGAGGCTGGTCTTGCAAAGATTCGACCAATTAGAGTCGTAACTCCTTATATCCCGACCTTGTTGGGGACATGCAAAGACAAAAAGGGAAAGCGCAGACCGCTCTGACATCACTGGTCTGAACTTAAACAGGAACAAAAAAAATCACAGATATAACCATAAATACATAGATGTGACAGAAATAACACTTCATTTCATTAATATCAAATACTGAAATATGCTTACAAACATAAATGGAAATAGACAAGCTCGTGCGATGGTAGCTTATCTTTGAGAAGAGATGTGGCACCTACATGCCTCTGGACTATGTTGCAATGAGGCTCAAGGGCCTATTTATTATTGAGAAAAAATGGAAAACTCTAAACATCCAAAAACTTAACCCTAGGAGATGAAGTGTCAAAATTGTCAGCCCCATTTGGGTAAATTGGTACATCAACTTCCCGGGGTCATAACTTTCGCATACGATCTTCGTTTGGCTATCATAATACCTTGTTTTGAAGATCTCAAAGAGAAGGTCGGTTAAAAAAAAAAAAAAAAAAAAAAAAAAAACAAAAACAAAAAAAAAAAAAAAAACAAAAACAAAAAAAAAAAACAAAAACAAAAAAAAAAAAAACAAAAAAAAAACAAAAAACAAAAAAAAAACAAAAAAAAAACAAACAAACAACAACAACAACAACAACAAAAAAACAAAAAACAAAACACAAAACAAAAAAACAAAACAAAAAAAACAAACAAACAAACAAACAAACAAAAAAACAAACAAACAAAAAAAAAACAAACAAACAAAACAAACAAACAAAAAAAAGCAAAAACAAAAACTAGCAAACCCATTTGGGGATTTCCTAATCTATCTTTTTTTTCACTAAAAACATCATCTAGGGCCGCAAAACAACTCCAGAAGTTTAGGACTCGAAAAACTGCCAAAAATAGTAAATTGTGCTACAATTAAGGACACTGAAAAATTGAAAAAGACAATGTTGGGGGTTGTTAGCTCTGCTACAATTTTGAACAGTTATGGGTCAATGATAGCTTGGCAGTATTGTTGGTGCTAAAGGGAGCTTGCAGCAGTCTCTCCTCCCCTCCTCCTTCAATTTCCTCGTTTTCTTTTAGCCCTCTATATCTCTGGTTTTGTCCTAAAACCTTTGTTTCCTCCTTCCCCTTCAATCCTCCTTATGCTCTTTAAAACACCTAAAACCTTGTTTAAACCTATTTGGTGTTTAGCCCCTGGGCGCTAAAGTCATAACACATGTGACCGCACGCCTTAACCATGTACTCTGCATCTTTCAACTGTAGCCGTCGATCATCCACGATGGACGGTCTCCGCCGTTTTTACCACATGTTTAGACCTCATGCACCTTCCTCTGAATCCTGTCGTCCATCGCAGATCCGATGGCTGACGCATTCCCCGATTGCGTGACCTGCGCACGCGATAACCCGCGGAGGCGGTGGTTTTGGGCTGCCACGCGTCATGATTCAGTTCGATCGCGCCCCCATGTACATAAACTGCCTTCTCCCGAAAAGCAGTGCGGGGATACCGCCCGCCCGCGTAACCGTCTTTCCTCGCTGTTGAAACCGCACGCACCTCTCGCGCCCGTTCGCCGTCGGATCTGCCCGACTGCGATCCGGCAGCTAGAAGTTGTCTTCGCTTGTCCACCTCCCGATTCCTCCCACCAACAATCTTCGTCGTCCGATTGTTTAATCTAACAGCTAATGTTTATCCGCCTTCCGCTCATGTTTCCACCATGATTTTTTAACTCCTTTGACTGCCTGGAGCTCCCGATGGACAGCAATGATCAGTTACCTGTACCCCGCACAATTAAAGCTCCAACAACTGCAATTAATCAACAGCATGGCCGAGGACAAACATGGCAGCCTCGAGCAGTGAAGAGCATTTATCAAGCATGGTGTTCAGTCTATTATTCATTCCAGCTGCCAAAAAAGGACATCAGACAATCTAGGCAGGCTGATTTGTCCATTAAAGCTCTGAGAATTGTAGTTGCGATCCTTATCTAGATTGTAAATGTGGTTGGTGATCCATTAAGACACCTCCACGCATAGCATAGCAGAGATATTTTTGTAAACAAATTCTATATATACTCAGAGACACGATGTAATCGGATTGATGAGTGTTAGATGAGAGTTAGTATGTTGTAAGGCTCAACTTCTGGAGACTGTAACTATTATGTAACCTGCAGCGTCTGGTCTTCATTTCCAACTAATACAAGCTTCTTTTGCTGTTATTTGCTCACTTTCCACTTCTTCTTGTTCCAGGCTGTGCCTGTTTTGCAATTGTTCATGTACTGTTGATTTTCAACAGCTGAGGGGCTGTCATCCCACCTCTGTGTTTGATTTTAGCATGTATCATTGAAATTGCTTGTAGGTTTCTGTTGTTTTAATGCATAGAGAGCTGTCATCCTGTCTCTGTATTAAGCTATAGATTTACAGACCTTTAGCTGGTTACAGCCGGCCATCACAGGGTCCTGTGCATCTGTTGGTGTGGTCAATCTTTTCCATCATCACATTTCGTTTAAGCTGTGAGTAATTGGTGGTTAAAAGCCTTGTAGTCTGGGGGTGTTCACCCATGTCTGGGGTCAATCATGGTAGGAGTGGTTATCTGGCTTGAGTATGCAACATTTCTTTCATTCATCCATCATTTTATCCAACATTTTGTTGAGTTTGTAATGTTCCCGAGCATCACTGATATACAACCTAGGTGAGTTTCTTGGGGTGATAACATTAATTGGTGCCGTTGTCGGGGAGAGGAGAATCGAAGCTCAGCTTCCCTGGGAGAACGACACAGCTTCAAGCTTTGATGACAGATAAGGTTTAAACACAGTACTTGGTTGTAATCATCTGTCTGGCGACTCCATTGGTGGAACACCATCTTTTGGCGACTCCACATTGCAGTTCTCGCGCAGTTGGTGAGTCATACTTGAAGAAATCCTCAGAAATCATCGGCTGAACCATTGCTTGATCCTGAGAAGAACATTCAGCAACAGAAAATATCACAGTAAAGAGCACCAAGATCGGGTAAGCCTTAAAAGTTCCATGTATTTCTGTTAGTGAATGTCACCTTCAGAGATTCATTCAGCTCCTTAGTCATTCATTTCCCTTTTGGACCTCAGTTGAAAGAAGCATCCATGATGTCCATCATATTCCTCTGTTTCTGTCATTCTTTTCATTGATTCATTCCAATCAATCCACCAGTATCCCTTTCGTATACCACAGTCATGGCAGGACAGCAAGCACCTACAAGGATTGAGAGAATTGTTGCTGCTAAATATGAACCTTTAGTGTTGCCTGTCCCTCTAAATCCTATGCCTGTGGGAGAATATCAAAAATATATGCCTAAATGTACTGGTATAGAGGGACTAACAGCAGAAGAACACCTTGAAGCTTTTTACAATTTTGCTGATAACTTAGATATAAGTGAGAATGATGTTTGGATGAGGGTTTTTGTTCAAAGTCTAGACGGGGAAGCTAGAAAATGGTTTAGTAAATTAGCCCCTAAGTCTATAGCAGATATTGAGGTTTTAGATGATGTGTTCCTAAAGCATTGGGGGGATAAAGAAGTTTTGCTCTATGATTATTCTGAGTCTGGAAACTCGCAGTGGGAAGGGCTTTCATCATCTTCAGATCATAAGATCGATGAAATGGCCAAGATGATAGAGCTTTTGGCCTTTGAAGTTTCCAGGTTAAGAGTGGAGCAACATGCAAGGGTGGAGCAATCGCAGATTTTGCAGAGAAACAGAAATGAAAGCGATGATCAAAGGGTGAAGACCCTTTGTCAGAATATAGTCGTGGGTGAAGTGTATCCCGAGGAGGAGGAGGTTTCTGGTTTGGAAGGTGCTCCTTTCCTAACCAGAGCTGCCTATGAAGAAGCATTAGCCAAGAGCGCTGCTAGACAATTTGTTGTAGCTGCAGAACAGTAAGTTGGCCAGCAGTGGCAGCTTGCAGCAGGCACTTGCCCCTTCCAACAATCTGATCCCAAAGTCAGCGCACCTCCCCATGGCTATGCAGATCTGCATATTTGCCAGCCTGTGGTCATCCCCACCCCAGTGATCAGTGAGGGAGAGGAAAGCTCTCCATCATCTTTCGTCCCTCTGTCTGCTCAAATGACAATCCCTCTAAGCTGCCCCCCGAACACTGAAGCAGAACAAAATTCAAGGCTCAAGGCTGAAACTGATCAACTCAGTCTTGATAGTATGAAACCTGCTCAATTGGACTCTATGCAGCTTGAAGCGGCAGCTTATCAGATGACAGAGGAAGAGGATGCATAGTTTTGGGACTCCTCCTTGGATGAGGATTGTTCAAAGAAAGATTCAGGAGCAAGCAGGGTTTCTGTGTCCCTTGCACATGAACATATCGGTACATCATTCATCGTGCAGACCACAGAAGACAAAAGCAGGTACACAGCAGCCATGACTATTCAACAGGTGTACAAAGGCTCCTTTCAAGTGCATCCAAGGAGGAGAATTCACAAAGAGGGAATGAAGTTTGGTCCCTATCTACCTACTGAGCTCAAGAGGCCTAAACTGTTTGAGGTGGAGGATCAAATAAATCCAGTCCTGCTGATATATGATGAACCGATCAGGAGCGGGAGAAACAATTTTGGTGGCCCAGCTGATGGGAAATTTTTGACATTTAAATTTTCAGGCTTTATTGATTGTAATCGTGTTCCTTTAACAGTTTCCTGTTGTATGCTTAGTTGACTCCATGCCCAATGGATACTAGGCAAGTGTTTTTAGCTGAGTTTTGCATGAAGGCATTGGTCTGTAGTTCTTGAGACCTCGCAGGGAGGATCTCATCCCCAGAAGGAGCCAGTGTTAGCTCTGCTACAATTTTGAACAGTTATGGGTCAATGATAGCTTGGCAGTATTGTTGGTGCCAAAGGGAGCTTGCAGCAGTCTCTCCTCCCCTCCTCCTTCATTTTCCTCGTTTTCTTTTAGCCCTCCATATCTCTGGTTTTGTCCTAAAACCTCTGTTTCCTCCTTCCCCTTCAATCCTCCTTATGCTCTTTAAAACACCTAAAACCTTGTTTAAACCTATTCGGTGTTTAGCCCCTGGGTGCTAAAGTCATAACACATGTCACCGCACGCCTTAACCATGTACTCTGCATCTTTCAACCGTAGTCGTCGATCATCCACGATCGACGGTCTCCGCCATGTTTACCACATTTTTAGACCTCAAGCGCCTTCCTCTGAATCATGTCGTCCATCGCAGATCCAACGGCTGACGCATTCCCCGATCGCGTGACCTGCGCACGTGATAACCCGCGGAGGCGGTGGTTTTGGGCTACCACGCTGTTAGAGTCGATCTTGTCAGTCCTCCGTCAGAGATCAAAACTCTTTCTGCATTTCATTCTTAGGAGTCCCACTCCATTCACTCAATTGCATTCCGCTAGGGGCATGCCGAAATCTGACGGAAAATGTCATCGCTAGTCATTTCCCCACTGTATGTCTAGCTCCTGCTGGCTTAGGTCTTTTGTCAATGATCACCAAAGTCCATGACAGTCAAGGTCTGGTCCTTTAAAGGACAAAAGTCATTTTCGATAGTTAGCTCTAGGGATTAATCAATTTGGTCTCCAATCATGTCCAATAAAGTCATGTAGGCCAGAGTGAGGCCCTTACACAATTATGATTCAAATAGTTTCACCCTCATGTTGACAGATTTCGACTGTTCTTCAAAACTCTGTTTTGAAGAAAAGTCAAAACAGTGTGTCATTTGTGATAAAATTTTCAAAAGGTCGCCAGTTGATTCCTTCAGGTGCAGTCATGGTTTCCGTGGCCAAATGTCCTGTCATGCAATCCCTGCAAAGAGTGCCGAAAATTTCATCATTTGAGCGAAAATTTCAAAGGGAAAGTGAAAATCAGTGTTGCTTTAAGTCAGTGAAAAAGGGTCAAAGCATAACATTAGAAAAATGGGTTTTTTAGGAAGCAAAAATTTAACCCATCACTTCCAAGTCTTTATATACAAGTTTTTACCAAAATAAGAGGCATTGTGCAAATCAAGTTCATTGGGAGACATTGGAAAGGTTTGAGTGTGCATTGTGCGTGTTTGAAGCAAGTTTGGAGGCAGTTCTCAGGGCGCGGCACATATACACAGTGGTGTGGCACACACAGAGGGCGCGGTGCATATACACAGGGGTGTGGCACACACAGAGGGCGCGGCGCACACATAGCCACCCCTCAGTGCATTTTTTCAATGGGCGCGGCGCACACAGACCAAGGGCCGAAACAGTGCCATATTTCCTCAAATTTTTTGTGAAGCCCATCAAAGTGAAAGGTAGGCTCTATGACATGACTTGTTCATCAAATTTTATAAATGATATGGTGGTTTATGGCGATGTTTGAATGCAACAAAACTCATAAAATCAACCACAAGAAAACACCGAAGGCCATTGTTGCTAGGGTTGCATAATTGTGGTATTGAGGCCAAGGTTCCATTTTCACCCACCATTTTTCCCTCACCTACCATTTTTCCCTATCCTCCCTTTCTCATTTTTCCTATTATCCCTGCCCTAAAACACTACCAAACCCTATTCTCTTTCCCCTCCTCTTATTTGTCAACATAACACCCCAAAAACCTACCCTATCAAATACCCAAACCCCCTACATATCCCTAAACAAACTTCTCCCCATAACCCCTATTCCCATCACATTACTCCCCTCCTAACACTCCCTTTTGTTTCATTCTTCCCCTTGGTGGCAGATATCACAAAAGCACCCAGCTTCACACCATCATCAAAGGGAAACCTAAATACAGTACACACAGTAGTCATGGCATCAGGGCAGTCATCAGAGTATGAGATGGAGACACAAAGTGATTCATCCTCGGAAGAGCAGGCTCCCAGGAGACATCACAAGAGTGGCAAACATGTTAGGGATGAGCCCACCACCCTCACTGAATTACAAGCATGCCCTCTTGCCATGTCATGTTTCCAGCACCTAGCATGTTTTGAATTTTGTCAAAGGGTGGCTAATGTTAGAGTTCATCATGAGTTGGCCCGTCTTTTTGTGCTTCACCTACATGGAGGTCAGTCTATCTTGGCTGGGGTCACCTTCACATTGACACCCGAAACTATCTCAGTGGCAACAGGCATACCAAATGTTGGAGAACAGTGGCATAAGAAGAAGAAGGTGGATAGGCAACACTATGAGCCTTACATTAAGGCCAGATTCTTGAGTCGGCTCACAAGGGTCTTCCCATTCAGATATTTGAAAGATGAGTATGCTCCACTCGTGAAATTGATCATGAAATACTTCAGCTGTGAGGGGAGGTTCTCTCGTCTATATGCCTATCACATCAGGTTGCTCATGCACTTTACCAGGGTACGGATGATGAACCTCCCATTTTTCATTTGCAGGAACATAGAGAGGGTGAACACCTTCATGCATCATAAGACCCCTCAGCAGCAACTTAACAGTGTTTATCACTTTGCTCTTATCCGGATTTTGGTGGATCATCAGTTGGGATTGCAGGGCATCACTTGGGATGATTTCATTTCCTGTGACATCTTCAGCCCTTCACAAGTAAAATCAGAGGTTAAACATGAGATAGGTGGTCCTTCTCATCGGTATGAGCGCCATGAGACCACTAATATTCCAGTATTCATCACATATCAGAAGGGGACTAGATCTTTGTTTGCAGTAGCAAAGCGAGTGTTATCTCCACCCGGGGTGGAAGGGGCCTTGCTTCCGACATCAGCAACACAGGTACAGGACAGAGGAAGGGAGCCAATGTAGGAAGAGGGGCCATCAAGTGAACAAGAGGCCGACTTCATCCTCATCCAGGATGATGTTACAGATTTGGAGAGTGCCAAACATAGGAGGACCATCCAGGAGCAAGAAACGGAGATTCAAGCCTTGTCACTCAATTTGGATATGGCCAAATGGATTATCAGGTATTTGGAGCAGAGGAACAAATAGCTTGAAGACCAGCATGTGATCATGGAGCTGCAAAACATCCGTGAGAATCGCCAAGCTGCCCAACATAGGAGGATTGAGTTCACTTCATTGGAGCAACAGATTAATGATGATCGGGAGTCTACTCTCTAGAGACCTGGATAGAATGATAAATAAGGCCGACAGAGACAATGCATTGCTGAGGCACATGGCTTTCCACTACATGGCACGGAACAAGGTTTACAAGGCACAAATAAGGAGTTTGAAGGCGAAATTGAGCAAAGCGACAAAAAGGAAAAAGAGGAAAAAAGAGCAAGATCGGCTTCAAATCTTGGCTGAAGCCTCTATGGCCCAGCATAGTACTTCTTAGAGAACCTCCAGCCCAAATTTCAAGAAATTTGGGGCAATTTTGGTCACATGGCAAAATTTTGGTCATAACACAGGTTTTTTCTCCCAGTGGCGCGGCGCTTAGGATTGGGAGCTTCAAATGACAAATGGCTTGCATTTTTGGATTCAGCATGCAAAATCATGACTACTGTTGCTTGGACAAGAAATTTGGGCATGATTTGAGTCCCCAGGAGGTCAAAAAACACTCAAAAAATGACCTCTCTGCCCCTATTTTGACACACAGGAAGCAGTCTTGGGAGAATGAAGTTTTGGAGGGGAAAATGAGCACCAAAATTAGAAATTCCACTTGGGTTGGAAAGTAGACAGGCCAGGCTTTCCAACAAGAACACTTGGGCACAATTTGGACTCCTACAGATACCTCAAAATAGCCTCCAAAGTGGCGCGGCGCATATAGGAAAAAATGCCAATTTCACCTCCATTTCGCGAAATTTCGATTCGCGACTTTTCACAAGTGGGCCCGCTCATATAAATTTCACTTTTTCGGCACCTAAGGCAGCATTTAAAGTATTTTCACTCTAGATTGGCTTCTATACAAGTGGCAAAGGAAGGCCAACAGTCACCCAAGCCATTTGTCATGTTTGTAACGCTGCACCTGTAGCTAATGGTTGGCTTTCCACCTCCATTTTGTAATGATTCGAGTAACTCCCCAACCATTGAGAATTCTATCTCTTCATGGCACATTCTATATATTGTATGCAAACTATTTGCAAAAGGTTGGTTGATTGTAATTTCTGGGATACTGTGGGAGAGAAAACTCAGTTCTTCATTGTATATTTTGACAAAGGATTAATGAAAGGCAGCGGCTCTGTTTCATGATATTCTTGTGGTTGTGAGTGTAGCAAATGTGTTCTCTTTATGTTGCATATGTATTTCATTATGTTTCACATTTCATTCATATTCATTTCCAGTGAAATTTTATAAGTTAGATAAGGTAGAATTCATGTTTATTGCTCTACCGGTGGGAAAATTTCGTGTTCTGTGTCCTTCTTCTGTTGAAAAGGATTCATGTTGTTCATGCCCTTTTCAACCTCCTAAGCAATCTTTCCATTCCGCATTTACTTCAAGTTTAATTGCTAGACTTTCCGCCTGTCTTGCCTCGCGAAGTAATCTGTGCCTTTGTGTTAAATTCTCTGCTCATTACCGTTCGTTGGTCCCATACCATCCCAGAAACTCAGTCACTTATACAAAATTCGTTTCTTGGTTCCATATTCTTTTACTAGCCTAAAATCAAATTTTTCATTATAAGTCATCTCAGACCATTTTGTTTATCTATTCACTGAGCGTGACTCGGAGAGAGCCCTCTCTTGTTCTGGTAGGGCTAGCTGCCAGACTGAGCGTGGTTTGTGGTTACCCTGAATTTTGCCTTCCTTCAGCTTGAGGCAGATTTAGGTGCTAACATAGTGGCGACTCCACTGGGGACGAAATTCTGTGTTTGTCAATCTTCTCCGTGCGTAAACCTACAAGCACCCCAGTACTTCCGATAATCCTAAGCTTTCGAATGATAAGTTTAGGATTTGATAGGCTGAGTAAGTTGTTTATGTCCTTTTGATCGTTTGAAAGTAGCACGCTGGCTTCAAGAAGATATACCAGAGCTAATCCAGATCCAGATCCTCCTCATATCTACGAAAATCCCAATTTGATTCCAAGACTCCTTCGTCAAGAGAGCTCTATATCTCCCGTGTTCAAATCCCATTCATGTCCAGACATTTTTGAGTATCTTGAAGAGCTTGATTTTGATGAGCAGTTTGAAATATCATTGTTCGAGACCAAATCCGAAAGGGCTGTTGACTCTACTGTCCCCAATCCGCAGTTTCTTGTAGACCTCGAAACTGAAAGGGCTAACCGGTTAATTGACGATTATATTGTGACACAACCTCAAACTCCAATTGTTAATTCTATACATTCTGCACACACTCCTCCAACACCTCCAAGACCAAATCCACCAAGAGTGATGGCTACTCATTTTGCACCTCTTGTGATGCCTCAAGTCTTGGATGACATGCCCGCAGATTATCAAAGCAAAATCCCTTTGTTTGATGGCGCTCCTCACAGCATTACCGCTCAGCAACATGTAGATAGAATGGCAGATTTCTATGACCTTCATGAGATCGATGCAGAAAATGTGGCAATGAGACTCTTTGTACAGACATTTGCAGGTGAAGTTAGGAAATGGTTCAGAGCTTTGCCGGCTGCACGTATCGCTACCTTGGCCGAGCTGCAAAGGCAATTTTTAGACCGCTGGGAACTGAAAAAGAATCCTCTTCAAATTCTGGCTGAATATGAGCAAATCAAACGAAACGCTGGTGAGTCGGTCCAAGACTACTGCATTAGATTCAATTCCGTTTATAATGAAATTCCTGATCATCTAAGGCCACCTATGGGGCTATCTATGATGAAATTTTCGGATCGTTTTGATGCTGATATGGCTTATCAACTGAGAGAGAGAGAGCCGGCCACAATGGAAGACATGCAGAAAATCGCGGTCAGCGTTGAAGCAAATCTGCTGTCCAAGAGGGCTATAGCAAACGCAAAAAAGAAGGTCACAGTCAAGGAAGAGTCTTCCTCGATGGATCAATTACTCAAGAAGGTAGAGCAGATGTTAGAAAGGGTGAAAATTGACAAATCTGAGCCACAAGTTAGAAATCTTAACTTCCGTGGCCAACAGCAGCCACAATATAGGATAAGGCAGAGAGATCAGCAAGCCCAAGATCAGATAGCACAGCAGCCAGTACAGCCACCTTTGCAGCAAAATTTTGTGCACGGACCGGAGTCAGATGAGGAAGGGAACATAGTAGGGGCGGAAAACCACTTTTTTACTCCTGATGATTTGCCTACTTATATCACTGAAGAGGAGGAGTATGCAGAAAGTTCAGCTGTACGCAAAGATGCAGATTTCATTCTAGCAAATGACACAGTTTTGGAAGAAGAATCAGATGAGTATCAAAGAGGCTATATGAATGCTCTGTCTGCTCAACAGCAGTGATATTCACTTAGAAACAGAGATGTGCCGTCTAACCCAATTCAGAAGAGGAAGGAAGTTTCAGCATCAAAGAATGATTCATCAGTTGCACAAAAGAAAGGAAAGGAGGCAGTTGATCTTGTTAGCAGCAAATCACCATTAGCAGAATAGTCAAATCAGCAAAGTGTATCGAAAGAGAATGAGAAGAAAGATGTCCTAGCCAAAGAGGTAGAAAAGACTTCAGCCTTTAGTTTAGAGAATGAAATCTCCAAACTGAAGGTATCCATTCCCTTGACTGAAATAATGAGGAACAACAGTTATAGAGGGCAAGTTTCTAAAATTTTGAATTTTGATCCCATGTCTGATATGGTGAATGTCGAAGATGATCAGCCTGAAATGATTTTTAGACCAGCATTGAATGGTGAGTCTCCAGAGAGCGATGTGCCACCTTTTTATATCAGTTTAAGATTGCATGATTTTGTGTTACATAACGCCATGTTCAATTCCGGAGCTTCACACAATCTAATGCCAAAGGCGATCATGGATAAGCTGGGTTTGGACATCACCAGGAATTACCATAATCTCTATTCATTTGATTCTAGCAGAGTAAGATGTATCGGGCTCATCAAATACTTGGTTGTAATTCTGGATCAAATCCCGGTGAAGAATGTTTTGATGGATATTGTTGTGGCTGATATTCCTCCACGATTCGGTATGCTTCTTTCCAGGTCTTGGGCAACAAAATTGAAAGGGACACTACAACTAGATTTCTCCTATGCAACGATTCCGGTGTTTGGCCAAATGAGAAAACTGTATCGGGAACAAAAAATGAAATACATTATTACAAGCAAGGAGAAACCAATTAATCATCCGATTAATTATGTACATACATAACTAGAGTCTTTTCTTTTGTATTCAGATAGTTTACATGATATTGATAGTCAGTTAGTGGTAGCAGAGGACATTCCGGAAATAGCAGCAAATTTCAAAGAAGTTTTGAAGAAAGAAGGACAAGAACAACAAAAATTTCAGCACTTGGGAGAAGAGGAAGAAGGTTTGTGGACCATGGATTTCGATGGTGCAGTGGGGAATGATGGTGCTGGAATTGGTATTTGGGTACGCATTCCTTTCTCCACCCCGAACAAAGTGCCTCGTAATGTGCAGGTATGTTCTTACAAGTTAGCTTTTGATTGTTCAAACAATGAAGCTGAGTATGAAGCTTTGATTGCTGAC
Organism: Pinus tabuliformis; assembly: GCA_031772625.1. Lineage (NCBI taxonomy): Eukaryota > Viridiplantae > Streptophyta > Pinopsida > Pinales > Pinaceae > Pinus > Pinus tabuliformis. The sequence goes on along the minus strand of CM062805.1, from coordinate 918,303,860 downwards.
CTAAAAATTCTAAGAAAGTTGACTGCTAAGAGGATTGCAGTCTATGGTGACTCCGAATTGGTGATTAAGCAGGTCAGAGGCAAATATCAAGCAAAACATCCTCGGATGCGGGCTTACCAAAATGTAGTTCTAGACATCCTGATATTATTTTCAGAATACACCTTGACATGTGTGCCCCGTGTTCAAAATAGCATTGCTGATGCACTTGCCAAGGCAGGAAGCAGTTTGAAGATTCCGATGAACTCCAGTAATAAATTTGAAATCCATGTCAAGCATCGTCCGACTATCCCAGATAATCAGAGATATTGGCAAGTTTTCCAAGATGATGAGGAGATTGATGATTTTCTGCAAAACAGAGGTCAATTCAAAGATACTTCAATTAATGTAGAAAATGATGATGATAAAGATGATGTGCAGATCAATCAAAGGGACGTGTTGCAGCTAAAGAATAACATCATTCCTAAAGGCTTGATACCTTTAGAAGAACTCTTTGATCAAGATGATGTAGCCCGCAAACCAACATTGCAGCCAACATAGAAGGGTGTGGAAGAGGTCAATGTCGGAACAGTTGCTAATCCTAAATTGGTAAAATTATCTAAAGCATTACCACCAAAAATAAAGGCCAAGTATGTCAATTTGCTGTCATCTTTTGCTGATGTGTTTGCTTGGGACTATTCTGACTTGAAAACATATGATACCGATATAATTCAGCACACTATACCCATCAAGCCTAATCAGAAACCTTTCAGACAGAAGTTGAGAAGGCTAAATCCAAAACTGCTGCCATCAATTGAAAAGGAGATAAACAGGTTGTACAAATCAGGAATCATCGTTCCCATCAGATTTTCGGATTGGATCTCAAATTTGGTGCCCATACGAAAGAAGACAGGTGAGATTCGCTTGTGCATTGATTTTAGGAATCTAAATAAAGTTTCATTGAAAGATAATTATCCGCTACCCAAAATGGATCATATACTTCAGAGAGTAGTTGGAGCATCTCGTATGTCACTACTCGATGGTTATTCGGGATATAACCAAGTTTCTGTCCATGAAGATGACCGAGACAAGACAGCATTCACCACTCCATGGGGAACTTTTCATTACGCTAAAATGCCTTTCGGTTTGAAGAACGCAGGTGCCACATTTCAGCGGGCAATGGACTTGGCTTTCGCAAATGAGAAGGATGTCTTTTTGGTTGTGTATCTAGATGATCTAACGATGTTTACCAAATCTGATGAAGAACACATGTGTCATCTGAAAACTATCTTTCAAAAGTGCAGAAAATATGGCCTATCGTTGAATCCTAAAAACAGCTTGTTTGCCATGGAGGAGGGCAAACTACTTGGCCACATTATCTCAAAAGATGGCATTCCTATTGATCCAGCGCGTGTACAAGCAATTCAGCAAATCGATCTGCCCCGGAATAAGAAGGAGATTCAATCTTTCAATGGTAAGATGAATTTTATACGCCGCTTTGTACCTAATCTTGCTGAACACCTAAGAGAGATTACCAACATGCTTAAAAAGGACAGCCAAGTGAAGTGGACGGAAGAGGCTGTAAAATCTTTCAATTTAGTCAAATTAGCTCTTTCTTCAGCTCCAGTTCTAATCAGCCCGGATTACACTCAGGATTTTATATTGTTTTCATTTCCTTCGGAGCATACTATGGCAACGGTGTTGATGCAGAAAAGAGATGATCACGAAAGACCAATTGCTTTTTTCAGCCGAGCTATAAGAGATGCAGCCTTAAAGTACAACATCATTGAAAAGCAAGCCCTTGCACTTGTGAAAGCATTGAAATATTTTCGGGTATACATTCTGCATTCTCATATTTTGGCTTACATTCCTAACGCTGTTGTCAAGGATGTTTTAGTGCAGACGGATCTGGAAGGAAGACGAGGCAAGTGGATTGCAGCTTTGTTGGAGTATGATGTGGAAATAAAGCCCACAAATCTTGTTAAAGGACAGAGATTGGCAAAGTTAATGGCCGATTCAAACTTGCACGCCTTGGACATAAATATGATTGATGCTATGTCTGATGAGGATGAGGAAGGTTCGTCAAATCAGGTATCTGAAATGTTTGCTCTTTCTCTGTGGTATTCAGATATCATATATGTGCTTCAAAATTTGTCACCACCGCCCGGCATGACTAGAAACAAAAGTAGAACTCTTAAACTAAAGGCTGCTAAGTTTTGCATTCTAAATTCTGCACTTTATTGGAAAGATCCCGGTGGCATTCTGTTGAATTGTTTGGTGGAAGAAGAAGCAAAGTAGGTCATGGAGGAATTCCACAAAGGAGATTGTGGCGGTCACCTTTTTTGGAAAACAACAGCAAATAAAGTTCTAAGGGTGGGATACTATTGGCCAACACTGTTCGCTGATGTATATAAGGTTGTCAAGGGCTGTCATCAATGTCAGATTTTTGAAGGAAAGCAGAAATTACAGCCTTTTCCACTTAAGCCCGTTGAGGTGAGTGCCCCTTTTCAGCAGTGGGGCTTGGATTTCATTGGTGAAATTCATCCTGCATATTCAGGTTAGCATAGATGGATCCTCACAGCGATGGATTATTTCACGAAATGGATCGAAGCAATTCCCACCAGGCAAGCTACAGATGCGGTAATTATTTCATTTCTGGAAAATAACATTTTGTCTCGTTTTGGTTGCCCGAATAAGTTGATCACTGATAACGCAGCAGCTTTCAAATCGAAAAGGATGGTAGAGTTTTGTCATAAATATCACATCATTTTGGGCCACTCAACTGCCTATCATCCACAAGGAAATGGATTGGCGGAGTCTTCTAACAAATCGTTGGTCAACATCATTAAGAAACTGCTGGAAATAAACAAGAAGAGTTGGCATAAGAGGTTGGTCAATGCACTTTGGGCAGATCGAGTCAGTCAGAAGAAACCCATTGGTATGTCCCCCTTTGAGCTTGTTTATGGAGTTGATACAGTGTTTCCTACCTCTCTCGCAGCCCCGGTAGTCAAACTTCTTCAGGAGGCTGGCAGTGAAGATGATCCTATGCAGAGGAGATTGAATCAAATGGTCCATTTGCAGCAGACCCGAGATGAAGTTTTCCAAAACACTTCCAAGTTGCAGGAGAAGATTAAGAAGATTTATGACAGAAAAGCAAAGGCAGACAAATTTTAGTTGGATGATGTGGTGCTGAAATGGGATGCAAGGAATGAGGAAAAAGGTAAGCACGGCAAGTTCGAGAACCTCTGGAAAGGCCCCTTCAATATTGCAGCATATCGGGGTCAGAATGCCTTTCTTCTGAAGGAAATGAACGGGGAAGATTGTCCAGGAGGGCCGATCAATGGTCGGCTGCTCAAGCGGTACCATTTCTGAGTTATTAATGTTGCTTCCACTATCATTGTAAATACCATTTTATTTCAATTTGGTTTGAGTTTGTCAACTTAGTCTTCAAGTCATTTCAATATCAAATTTGAGTCAGTTTTTTTTTGTCATTTTAGTTTCATAAATGAGTCAGAGTCTTGTGTCGTTGTCGAAATAATGACTCCATAGCCCAATGGACGAAGGCACTGTCTGGCTTTTCCAGAGATCTATTGTTCTTGGCACCTCCAAGGAGCTACCATCCCCCATTGGAGCCAATGTTAGAGTCGGTCTTGTCAGTCCTCCGTCAGAGATCAAAACTCTTTCTGCATTTCATTTTTAGGAGTCCCGCTCCATTCACTCAGTTGCATTCCGCTAAGGGCATGCCAAAATCTGACGGAAAAGGTCATCGCTAGTCATTTCCCCACATGTCTGGCTCCTGCTGGCTTAGGTCTTTTGTCAATGATCACCAAAGTCCATGACAGTCAAGGTCTGGTCCTTTAAAGGACAAAATTCATTTTCGATAGTTAGGTCTAGGGATTAATCAATTTGGTCTCCAATCATGTCCAATAAATCCATGCAGTCCAGAGTGAGGCCCTTACACAGTTATGATTCAAAGAGTTTCACCCTCATGTTGACAGATTTCGACTGTTCTTCAAAACTCTGTTTTGAAGAAAAGTCAAAACAGTGTGCCATTTGTGATTAAATTTTCAAAAGGTCGCCAGTTGATTCCTTCAGGTGCAGTCATGGTTTCCGTGGCCAAATGTCCTGTCATGCAATCCCTGCAAATAGTGCCGAAAATTTCATCATTTGAGCGAAAATTTCAAAAGGAAAGTTGAAAATCAGTGTTGCTTTAAGTCAGTGAAAAAGGGTCAAAGAATAACATTAGAAAAATGGGTTTTTGAGGAAGCAAAAATTTAACCCATCACTTCCAAGTCTTTATATACAAGTTTTTACCAAAATAAGAGGCATTGTGCAAATCAAGTTCATTGGGAGCCATTGCAAAGGTTTGAGTGTGCATCGTGCGTGTTTGAAGCAAGTTTGGAGGCAGTTCTCAGGGCGCGGCGCATATACACAGGGGCGCGACGCACACAGAGCCACCCCTCAGTGCATTTTTTCAACGGGCGTAGTGCACACCCAGGGCGCGGCGCACTGGGTTTTGCGCGTGGCGCACACAGACCAAGGGCCGAAACGGTGCCAAATTTCCTCAAATTTTTTGTCAAGCCCATCAAAGTGAAAGGTAGGCTCTATGACATGACTTGTTCATCAAATTTTATAAATGATATGGTGGTTTATGGCGATGTTTGAATGCAACAAAACTCATAAAATCAACCACAAGAAAACACCAAAGGCCATTGTTGCTAGGGTTGCATAATTGTGGTATTGAGGCTAAGGTTCCATTTTCACCCACCATTTTTCCCTCACCTACCATTTTTCCCGATCCTCCCTTTCTCATTTTTCCTAATATCCCTACCCTAAAACACTACCAAACCCTATTCTCTTTCCCCTCCTCTTATTTGTCAACATAACACCCCAAAAACCTACCCTATCAAATACCCAAACCCCCTACATATCCCTAAACAAACTTCTCCCCATAACCCCTATTCCCATCACATTACTCCCCTCCTAATACTCCCTTTTGTTTCATTGTTCCCCTTGGTGGCAGATATCACAAAAACACCCAGCTTCACACCATCATCAAAGGGCAGCCTAAATACAGTACACACAGCAGTCATGGCATCAGGGCAGTCATCAGAGTATGAGATGGAGACACAAAGTGATTCATCCTCAGAACAGCAGGCTCCCAGGAGACATCACAAGAGTGGCAAACATGTTAGGGATGAGCCCACCACCCTCACTGAATTACAAGCATGCCCTCTTGCCATTCATGTTTCCAGCACCTAGCATGTTTTGAATATTTTCAAAGGGTGGCTAATGTTAGAGTTCATCATGAGTTGGCCCGTCTTTTTGTGCTTCACCTACATGGAGGTCAGTCTATCTTGGCCAGGGTCACCTTCACATTGACACCCGAAACTATCAAGTGGCAACAGGCATACCAAATGTTGGAGAACAGTGGCATAAGAAGAAGAAGGTGGATAGGCAACATTATGAGCCTTACATTAAGGCCAGATTCTTGAGCCGGCTCACAAGGGTCTTCCCATTCAGATATTTGAAAGATGAGTATGCTCCACTCATGAAATTGATCATGAAATACTTCAGCTGTGAGGGGAGGTTCTCTTGTCTATATGCCTATCACATCAGGTTGCTCATGCACTTTACCAGGGTACGGATGATGAACCTCCCATTTTTCATTTGCAGGAACATAGAGAGGATGAACACCTTCATGCAGCATAAGACCCCTCAGCAGCAACTTAACAGTGTTTATCACTTTGCTCTTATCCGGATTTTGGTGGATCATCAGTTGGGATTGCAGGGCATCACTTGGGATGACTTCATCTCCCGTGACATCTTCAGCACTTCACAGGTATTATCAGAGGTTAAACATGAGATAGGTGGTCCTTCTCATCAGTATGAGCGCCATGAGACCACTACTATGCCAGTATTCATCACATATCAGAAGGGGACTAGATCTTTGTTTGCAGCAGCAAAGCGAGTGTTATCTCCACCCGGGGTGGAAGGGGCCTCGCTTCCGACATCAGCAACAAAGGTACAGGACAGAGGCAAGGAGCCAATGCAGGAAGAGGGGCCATCAGGTGAAAAAGAGGCCGACTTCATCCTCATCCAGGATGATGTTACAGATTTGGAGAGTGCCAAACATAGGAGGACCATCCAGGAGCAAGAAACGGAGATTCAAGCCTTGTCACTCAATTTGGAGATGGCCAAATGGATTATCAGGTATTTGGAGCAGAGGAACAAACAGCTTGAAGACCAGCATGTGATCATGGAGCTGCAAAACATCCGTGAGAATCGCCAAGCTGCCCAACATAGGAGGATTGAGCTCACTTCATTGGAGCAACAGATTAATGATGATCGGGAGTCTACTCTCGAGAGAGTTAACATGCACCTGGATAGAATGATAAATAAGGCCGACAGAGACAATGCATTGCTGAGGCACATGGCTTTCCACTACATGGCACGGAACAAGGTTTACAAGGCACAAATAAGGAGTTTGAAGGCAAAATTGAGCAAAGCGACAAAAAGGAAAAAGAGGCAAAAAGAGCAAGATCGGCTTCAAATCTTAGCTGAAGCCTCTATGACCCAGCATAGTACTTCTTTGAGAACCTCCAACCCAAATTTCAAGAAATTTGGGGCAATTTTGGTCACATGGCAAAATTTTGTTCACAACACAGGTTTTTTCTCCTTGTGCGGCGCGACGCTTAGGATTGGGAGCTTCAAATGACAAATGGCTTGCATTTTTGGATTCAGCATGCAAAATCATGACTACTGGTGCTTGGACAAGAAATTTGGGCATGATTTGAGTCCCCAGGAGGTCAAAAAACACTCAAAAAATGACCTCTCTGCCCCTTTTTTGACACACAGGAAGCAGTCTTGGGAGAATGAAGTTTTGGAGAGGCAAATGAGCACCAAATTCAGAAATTCCACTTGGGTTGGAAAGTAGACAGGCCAGGATTTCCAACAAGCACACTTGCACATAATTTGGACTCCTGCAGGTACCTCAAAAGAACCTCCAAAGTGGTGCGGCGCATATAGGAAAAAAGGCCAATTTCACCTCCGTTTCGCGAAATTTCGATTCGCGACTTTTCACAAGTGGGCCCGCTCATATACATTTCACTTTTTCGGCACCTAAGGCGGCATTTAAAGTATTTTCACTCCAAATTGGCTTGTATCCAAGTGGCAAAGGAAGGCCAACAGTCACCCAAGCCATTTGTCATCTTTGTAACGCTGCACCTGTAGCTAATGGTTGGCTTTCCACCTCCATTTTGTAATGATTCGAGTAACTCCCCAACCCTTGGGAATTCTATCTCTTCATGGCACATTCTATATATTGTATGCAAACTATTTGCAAAAGGTTGGTTGATTGTAATTTCTGGGATACTGTGGGAGAGAAAACTCAGTTCTTCATTGTATATTTTGACAGAGGATTAATGAAAGGCATCGACTCTGTTTCATGAGATTCTTGTGGTTGTGAGTGTAGCAAATGTGTTCTCTTTATGTTGAATATGTATTTCGTTATGTTTCACATTTCATTCATATTCATTTCCAGTGAAATTTTCTGAGTTAGATAAGGTAGAATTCATGTTTATTGCTCTGCCTATGGGAAAATTTCATGTTCTGTGTCCTTATTCTGTTGAAAAGGATTCATGTTGTTCATGCCCTTTTCACCCTCCTAAGCAATCTTTCCATTCCGCATTTACTTCAAGTTTAATTGCTAGACTTTCCGCCTATCTTGCCTCGCGAAGTAATCTGTGCCTTTGTGTTAAATTATCTGCTCATTACCATTCTTTGGTCCCATACCATCCCAGAAACTCAGTCACTTATACAAAATTCGTTTCTTGGTTCCATATTCTTTTACTAGCCTAAAATCAAATTTTTCATTATAAGTCATCTCAGACCATTTTGTTTATCTATTCACTGAGCGTGACTCGGAGAGAGCACTCTCTTGTTCTGGTAGGGCTAGCTACCAAACTGAGTGTGGTTTGTGGTTACCCTGAATTTTGCCTTCCTTCAGCCTGAGGCAGATTTAGGTGCTAGCACACGCGTCACGATTCTGTTGGATCGCGCCCCCATGTACGTAAACTGCCTTCTCCTGAAAAGCAGTGCGGGGATACCGCCCGCCCGCGTAACCATCTTTCCCCGCTGTTGAAACCGCACGCACCTCTCGCGCCCGTTCGCCGTCGGATCTGCACGACTACGATCCGGTGGCTGGAAGTTGTCTTCGCTTGTCCACCTCCCAATTCCTCCCGCCGACAATCTTTGCCGTCCGATTATTTAATCTAACGGCTAATGTTTATCCGCCTTCTGCTCATGTTTCCGCCATGATTTTTTAACTCCTTTGAATGCCTGGAGCTCCCGATGGACAGCAATGATCAGTTACCTATACCCTGCACAGTTAAAGCTCCAACAACTGCAATTAATCAGCAGCATGGCCGAGGACAAACATGGCAGCCTCGAGCAGTGAAGAGCATTTATCAGGCATGGTGTTCAGTCTATTATTCATTCCAGCTGCCAAAAAAGGACATCAGACAATCTAGGCAGGCTGATTTGTCCATTAAAGCTCTGAGAATTGCAGCTGCGATTCTTATCTAGATTGTAAATGTGGTTGGTGATCCATTAAGACACCTCCACGCATAGCCTAGCAGAGATATTTTTGTAAACAAATTCTATATATACTCAGAGACACAATGTAATCGGATTGATGAGTGTTAGATGAGAGTTAGTATGTTGTAAGGCTCAACTTCTGGAGACTGTAACTATTATGTAACCTGCAGCGTCTGGTCTTCATTTCCAACTAATACAAGCTTATTTTGTTGTTATTTGCTCACTTTCCACTTCTTCTTGTTACAGGCTGTGCCTGTTTTGCAATTGTTCATGTACTGTTGATTTTCAGTAGCTGAGGGGCTGTCATCCCACCTCTGTGTTTGATTTTTGCATGTATCATTGAAATTTCTTGCAGGTTTCTATTGTTTTAATTCATAGAGAGATATCATCCTGTCTCTGTATTAAGCTATAGATTTACAGACCTTTAGCTGGTTGCAGCCGGCCATCACAGGGTCCTGTGCATCTGCTGGTGTGGTCAGTCTTCTCCATCATCACATTTTGTTTAAGCTGTGAGTATTTGGTGGTTAAAAGCCTTGTAGGCTGGGGGTGTTCACCCATGTCTGGGGTCAATCATGGTAGGAGTGGTTATCTGGCTTGAGTATGCAGCATTTCTTTCATTCATCCATCATTTTATCCAACATTTTGTTGAGTTTGTAATGTTCCCGAGCATCACTGATTTACAACCTAGGTGAGTTTCTTGGGGTGATAACAGGGGTCTAAGTGGAATAGGTGGGAAACCACCAATATCCACCTGGATCATTTCTCCCCCCTTAGGAAGCAATGGTCCGCATTGCGTTGAGTGCCTGCATGAGATTGGGAAACTTCTGCTAAACTTGGTCCCTGGTGAACTAATTGCCTTGGTGCAAGAGTTGGCCAGCTTTGACAACTCGATATAGTTGGATCTTCTACTGACGATTTTTCTTGATCTGAATGTCCATGTTCTGGTTGGTTGTGGCATGTTTTGTGCAGTCTCGATTTAGCTCTATTGTTTTGATTTGTTCTGCAATGTCGAATGTATCTAACAATGGTAGAGATTATAGCCGAATGTGGTCTACATTGAACAATGGGTGCAGATCGAGGAATGGTGGAATGCTGAGATGGAAGGAATTGTCCCCTACAACATTGGTGATGGTGTATGGCCCATATCAGAGCAGGAAAAGCTTGTAGTGGGGTCCACCAAGGCATGCTTTATGCAAATGTAGCCAAACTTTGTCACCCACCAGGAACTTGTGTGGAACCCGATGTTGATCACAGCGCTTCTTTTACTTGACATTTGACTTCTCCAAGATGTCGTGAACCTGCTGGTAGATTTATTGAATTTTCTCAATGAATTTGTTAGCCCTATCAAGTTCAAACTGGACATGAGCCGAATCTGCCTGAGTAGCTGCAAATGGTATGACCACATTAATGGGGCATAATGGTTGAAATCCGAGTCCTACCAGAAAGGGGTTGTGGCCCATTGAGTTATGCAGAGCTCTGTTGTAGCTGTGCTTGACATATGGTAGGCTTTCATCCCATGTGCGTGGATGCTTCGAGTTGTACATGCACGAAATGTGTACGATCGTCCTGTTGACGACCTATGTTTGGCCATCAGTTTTGGGATGGCAAGCCATGAAATTAGCAAGTTTTGTATTCAGCATTGACTAGAGAGTTGACCAAAAGGCATTTGGGAATCTTCAACTTCGATCTGAGATAATGGACTATGGGATCCCAAAGTGTACCCACAATCTCTCAAAGAAGAGCTTAGCAATGGCCTTTGCTGTGATACTCTACTTGTAGGCTGTCATAATGGCCTTCTTAGAGAATTTGTCGACGACCACGAAAAAATAGTCGTTGTCATGCTTGGAAGAAGGCCCAACATGTAATCCATGGAGATGGATTCCCATGGTCGACTAGGAGTAGGAAGAGGAGTATATGGGACTTTCTTCTTGATGGTTGGTTTGGCAATGGCGCAGGCAGTGCAGGATTTAATGTACCTCCCAACATCTTGATGAACGTTCGTCCAATAAAAATACTTCTACAATATTGCCACTATTTTCTCTGCTCCGAAATGTCAAGTGACCCGACTATAGTGTGCCTCGCAAATCATCTTGGCACGCTCACTTGAAGGAACACATATGTGTCCCAGGTGGCATAACAGTGCATTCTAGAGGTGAAAATTTGGAACTTTCTTACCATCTAAGAGTGTCTAGTATGTGTTGTCGAATTCTAGATCGCTTTGGTAAAGATGTAGTGACCCCAAAGTCTCGTGCCCACAGGAGTCGAGTACAGTGATTGGCGCCATGACTAGTGGTTGGCTAAGGTAGTCTGCAACATTATTAATGATACCCTTCTTGTCCTTAATGTTCAAATGAAATTGTTGCATATATGTGTACCATTTCTGATGGCAATCATTCTGCAACTTCCCTTGTGTCTGTATGAACTGCAAGGGTCGGTGGTCTGTGTGGATGACCATTTCCTTCCCCAAAATGTAATGCTTCCATTGATGGCAGGCCTACACAATGGAATACATTTCTTTGTCATAGGTGGGATACTTTTGGACTATGTCTGAAAGTGTCTCACTGTGGTAAGCCACTAGATTCCCTTCCTAAGTAAGAATTTCCCCAATAGCATAGTCAGAGGCATTTGTCGCAATCTCAAATGGTTGTTGCAGGTCTGGTAATGTGAGCATTGGTGCAAAGCAGAGGTGCTGCTTCAACTCAACAAATGATTTATGTTGGGTCTCGGACCAAAAGAACTTTTCTTTCGCTCTGCCCTTGGTGACCTGACGTAAAGGCCAAGTGATATGAGAGAACCTCAACACGAACCTCCAGTAGAAATTGGCAAGGCCCAGAAACCTGCGGAGCTCTGTTAGAGTGTTTGTGGGTGGCCAATCCTGAATGACTTGTATCTTGGTTGAGTCCACATTCACACCTTGCTCATCAATGATGTACCCCATATATTGAACCTGGGTCATGCCAAAAGTGCATTTCTCCAGATTGGCACACAACTTGTGTTGTCACAGGGTTTGGAGGACCTGTCAAATATGGTGAAGGTTCTCTTCCCAACTTTGACTGAAGATCAAAATTTCATCTAAATACAGCACCATGAATGCATTGGCGAAGGGTCACAAGATGTCGTCCATCAACCACATGAAGGTTGTGGGGACACCTGGTGATAACCGGACTTCAAGTCAATCTTGCTAAAATATTTTTCCCCCTTGAGCTCATCTAGAAGGTCAACAATCCATGGGATTAGGTACCTATTTCAGACAGTGATCTAGTTCAGGGCCCGATAGTAAATACAAAGTCTATAGGTCCCATCCTTCTTCTGTGCCAATACAATCGGGCTCCCACAGGGTGATGAGCTTGGTCTGATGTGCCCTTTTTGCAAGAGCTCCTGAATCTTCCTCTTGATATCATCGTTCTCCATAACAGAGCGTCAATAGATCGATCTGCTGGGTAGCGACGTGCCCAGGGTCATATTGATGGATTGCTTGACTTGACAGTGCAGAGGTACCCCCGTAGGGGAGGCAAAAATGTCCCTATGCTCCTCAACGAGCTTGTCCATCTGTTGTTGTTGTGCGGAGAAACCCTGTTTGGAAGTCGTGGCCACAATATTCTTCTTGCCCTAAGGGTGAATCATAAGGAAAACAAATTTCCTAGTCTGTGAAATGATATTACTACATTTCTTTTCAAAGATCAAAGAAATGAAAATAGGCAGGGCTACCTTTGGTATCATGTACAACTTGTTTCCCAAAGTAATAATTACAAAGGGAGGTCTAGACTCATATACAACATGTCACTTCCACAAGTATGGTTGTCCTAACAATACATAACAAACTTCAAGAGGAGCAACATCACACAATACCTCATCCATGAAGGGTTTGATGCTATGGGGAAGGCGACATTGCTTGCTGGCATGAAAATCTCGTACTTGGTGAAGCCAACCGATGGTGTACGACTACAGATGTGTTGTAGTTGGTAGACCCAAGAACTTCATGACCTTTGCTGAAATGAGGTTCTTTTGGCTCCCGTTGTCGACAAGGAACTATAGCGGAGAACCCTTCACCCACATCTGTGAGTGGAAGAGGCATTCCCCCTCCTCTGGATCTTCAGGCCCGTTATTTTGGATCTTGTTGGTGGCTACAGTGGCACTGGGCTCCGCATCAATGATCTGCTTCCCTTTATCATTTCTTTTGTTGGATTCTAACTCACGGTTAGAACATGCATATGATTCTGAAGCCCTCAGCTTAGCCATCAGTGACTACTTGGCCCTACACTCACTTATGTTGTGATTGGAGCTCTTATGGAACTCACACCATTTTCTCATGTCCTTCTTTGTCTTCGAGGTGTTGTTCTTTTCTTGCAACTTCGGTGTGTTGTCCTAGGTCACCTCACCTTGGTTTTGTCATTTTCTCTATGGTTTGGGGGCATCTTTCCCTTGATTCGGTCTCGCAAATCCTTAGTCTTGATTCTTCTGTTTAAACTTCTGCTCAATCTTGACAGTGTATCGGTACACTGTACCGAGTGAGGAGATGTCTAGGAACTCCATCTCGTCCTAAATGTATATGTGTAGACAGTTGTGGTACTTGAGTACCAAATTTCACTCAAAATCCTTGATACCCAACTTCATGTGAAGGGTATGAAAGACATTGGAAAACTCTGACATATCTTGGTCCCTTCCCTGTCGTAGCGTGGTCCACTTTATATACTTATCCTCATAGCGCCCGACAGGTTAGTACTGCTCCTTGATGGAGTCCCGGAATGAATCAAAAGTGGGTGCGGCTGAAAATAGTGAAGGTGTACTTTCGTCCTTCTGCTCATAATAGGTTTCCCACCAGTCCTTGACGTGGGGGGCGACTTTGAGAAGTGCAAAAGTAATTTTTTCCCGTCTGGAAAATCATGAACAAAAAAATATCCTTCTAATAGATTTAACCATTTATCTATGGAGTCTGCATCTATATTCCCTTCAAATATGTGGATGTCAAAGTTAACTTGTACTTAAAGGGTGTGGCACTTCCAGAGTGGCCACTGGAAGAAGATGTGTCGCCTTTGGGTAGCTGTTGAAGGATCTAGGAAAAATTGTCCATCATTGTATACCTCTGTCGCTCGAGGGATTTTTTGAGAAAGATTTTGAAAGGATCTCCTCCCCCTCGTCTTTCTTCTCTTACGCCATGGGATGTCGGTTGTATTTGCAAGGCTGGTCTTGCAAAGGTTCAACCAATCTAAGTCCTAACTCCTTATGTCCCGACCTTTAGGGACATGAAAAGAAAAATAGGGAAAGAGCAGACCGCTCTGATACCACTAATCTGAACTTTAACGATAATGCAACAAATCATAGATATAAACATAAATATAGAGATGCACCAAATATAACACTTCATTTCATTAATATCAAATACTGAAATATGCTTACAAACAAAAATGGAAATAGACTAGCTCAGGTGATGGTAGCTTATCTCTGAGAAGAGATGTGGTGGCTACATGCCTCTATACTATATTGCAATGAGGTTCAAAGGCCTATTTATTATTGAGAAACAATGGAAAACCCTAAACATCCAAAAACCTAACCCTAAGAGATGAAACGCCAAAAATGTCGGCCTCGTTTGGGTAAATTGGTACATCAAATTCCTGGGGTCATAACTTTGTCATAAGATCTTCGTTTGGCTATCATAATACCTTGTTTTAAAGATCGCGAAGAGAAATTCATTCTCTCTATTTTCCCTAAAAATAGAGACCTTGAACCATCAGCATCATCCAAGCTAGTATATGTATATTTTTCAGTTGACTCAGTTGATCTAGTCTCTCCGCCGTCAGTGAAGTACCAATAGTTGTAGTGGTTGATCCCATTGATTAAGAAATAGGTGAAGCAGTCGATTCGGTTGGAATAGCTTCTTATCCAGTAACATATCCAATAACTGAGTAAGAAGATAGGTGGTTAAGTCAATTATCCATATCCAGGAGCACTAGTAACTCCAGTAGCAGCATATCCTATTCTAGATACAAATAAAAATCTAGAAGCATAAGAAGAAGGAGAAAAACCATAAGCATATCCAGTAGTTGAAGCAATAGATCCATCTTACCTTCACAAGGTTCCATATCTAGACTCGCACCAATTCCCAAGTGAGATAGTTATGCAATTGATGAAGCACTAGTAAGTAAGACGGTGCCCATTGCGTTGAGTGCCTCCATGAGATGGGGAAACTTTTGCTGAACTTGGTCCCTGGTGAGCCACTTGCCTTGGTGCAGGAATTAGCCATCTCTGAAAACCAAATATAGTTGGATATTCTTTTTTCGAGTGTTCTTGATCTGTGTGTCCATGATTCGATTAGTTGTGGCCTCCTCCATGTAGTCTGGGTTTAGCTCTATTGGTGCGAGTTGTTCTGCAATGTCGGATGTGTCCTACAATGGTGGAAAGTATGGCCGAAGGCAGTCTACATTCAACATTAGGTGTAGACCAAGGAATGGTGGAATGCTGAGCTCGAAGGCATTGTCCCCTACAACCTTGGTGATGGTGTATGTCCCATATCAGAGTGGACGAAACTTGCGGTGGGGTCTAGCGAGGCACTCCTTCTGCAAATGTAGCCAAACTTTGTCACCCACTTGGAACTTATGCAAAAACCAATGTTGATCATGGCGTTGCTTGTACTTGGCATTTGAATTCTCCAAGATGTCGTGAACTTGTTGGTAGATGTGTTGAATACACTCAATGAAGTTGTTAGCCCTGTCGGCTTCAGACTGGACATGAGCCAAATATTCCTGAGTAGTTGCAAATGGTATGGCCACATCAATGGGGCGTAACGGCTGAAATCCCAATCCTACCTGAAAGGGTCTGTGGCCCGTTGAGTTATGGAGAGCTCTATTGTAGATGTGCTAGACATAGGGTAGGATTTCATCCCATGCGTGTGGATGCTTCAAGTTGTACATGCACAAAATGTGTACGATCATCCTGTTGACGACCTCCATTTGGCCATCAATTTGGGGATGGAAAGTTGTGGACTTAGTAAGTTTTGTATCCAGCATTGACCAGAGACTTGACCAAAAGGAACTTAGGAATCTATTGTCCCGATCTGAGACAATGGATTGTGGGATCCCAAAGTGTACCCACACTCGCTCAAAGAAGAGCTTAACAAGGGCCTCTGTTGTGATACTCTTATTGCAGGCCATCTTAGAGAATATGTCGACAATCACGAAAATGCAGTTGTTGACATGCTTGGACGAAGGAAGGCCTAACATGTAATCCATGGAGATGGATTCCCAAGTTTGACTAGGAGTAGGAAGAGGAGCATATAGGCCTTGCTTCTTGATGGTTGGTTTGGCAATGGCACAGGCAGTGCAGTATTTAATGTACCTCCCAACATCCTGACGAAGGTTCGGCCAATAAAAATACTTTTGCATACTGCCACTGTTTTCTCTACTCCGAAATGTCCAATGACCCGACTATAGTGCGCCTCCCAAATGATCTTGCCACGCTCGCTTGAATGAACACAGATGTGTCCAAGGTGGCATAATAGTGCATCCTAGAGGTGAAAATTTAGAACTTTCTTACCATCCAGGAGTGTCTTGTATGTGTTGTCGAATTCTAGATTGCTCTCGTAAAGATGCGGCCACCCAAAAGTCTCGTGCCCAGAGGAGTCGAGTACAGTGATCAACGCCATAACTGGTGGTCGACTGAGACAATGAGAAACATTATTGGTTTTTTCCTTCTTGTATTTAATGTTCAAATGGAATTGTTGCAGGTATGTGGACCATTTCTGATGGCGATCATTCTGCAACTTCCCTTGTGTCTTAAAGAACAATAAGGGTCGTTGATCTGTGTGGATGACCATTTCCTTCCCCATAATGTAATGCTTCCATTGATGACAGGCCTGCATAAAATAATAATCAAAGAGCGAGGTCTAGACTAATATACACCATGTTGCTTCCACAAGTATGGTTTTCCTAACAATACATCACAAACTTCAAGAGGAGAAACATCACACAGTACCTCATCCGTGAAGGGCTTGATGTTGTAGGGAAGGTGTCACTACTGGCTGATGTGGAGATCTTGTCCTTGGTGAAGCCACCCGATGGTGTATGGTTGTAGATGTGTTGTAGTCATGTTGTGGTCACCAACAACCCCCCTCTTTGTTTGATATTAGCAATAACATCAAGCAAAGGGGGACCCTTAACAAAAATCCCAAAAATATTTTTATCAAAATTTTTGTATTTAACTCCCTAAAAGCTATATCGCATCGCAAAGATAGAGTGAAGCGTTTTCCTAAGAGCATAAATACGCTGCAAAGAAAGCGACGCGAAATCCATCGCATCGCATGCATTGAGAGCGCCCTTAAATGGAAAACCCAAGGAATCGCCGACGACCGATATGTGACGTCGCATATCGCAACGTCGCATAAGCAGCACACAGTGATCACATGAAAATCTGCGATTTTGTGATTTTGCGATCTTGCGATTTTTCGATTTTGCGATCTGCGATCTTACAAATTACGATTCTGCGATTTGCGATCTGCGACGAACGAGACTATCAATTGCCGCGATGACACTTCTTGACATCGCAATCCTCGATACTGCGATGCGAATCGCAGAAACAACTCATCGCAAAATTCCTCGGCATGATCTGTAAGCCCAAAATTTAACGCGCACCTTAAGGGAAATTAATGATTGTACGCCTGAGTATCCAAAGATGATTGTATTGCGTTTTTCGAAGAGTCAAGTCATTATGAGTGTCATGATTATGCATTCATTAGGACTTAAAGCTTTCATGTCAATCTTTTCGTCGTGTCTCTTTTCCTTTGCGTGAACTGTAAGGCAGCAACTAATATAAATCTATATGCAGGAAACATCTACGGAAAAGAGGAAAGCGCCAATACTAGAAGAACAGAGAGGAGATGACTTCGCAAATGGATGCCGCATGCAGCAGGACCGCGGATTCCAGAGTATCACTAAACAGATACTGATGGAAATAGACTATCCAGGACTCAGAGTCAAAGGCACACAAAAGCAGCATGTTTACAAAAGATCCTGAAGCTCAGACTGGGTAAAGCAAAAAGAAAGACGCCAAAGAGGGAGGACGCTCCAGAAAAGCCTAGAACAAAGAACGGAATCAAGTTTCAATACAGAATATTGTTTAGGCAACGAAATCCCTAACTCATTGAGTCATTCGCACAGCCGGAAACCGAAATAGCAACATCAGAATCAGTTTGAAAGAAATCTGGGTTATACTAAGTATACACGCAGCGAAGACACTAATCCAGAAGAAGATTTTCAAAAATATCTTCTAGTTTGCCAGAAAGAGGTGCCAGCTCTTGTTATTTCTACTTTTATCGCTCGAACAAAAGGAAAGGACAACCAGCCGACTCTTTCCAGGCGAACAGCTCATTGCTTACAACACTAAGGAGCAGATACAGAAACGGTTAGAAGTTAGATTCAATTTTTAGAAATAAATTTGTTTTAGTAAAAGGGCGGTCATTTGAAGCCGTTTCCTAAATTTGTGTAATTAATATTAATTAGTTAGTAGTATTTAACCCTTCTCATGGCATTTGGAGAAGGGTCCGAAAATTTGTCAAAAAACTTGTCCTCAGAACATGCACTTTTGCACCCTCGGAGGAGGTTTTTGATGAATGGATGGATCGAGATTTATTTATGTTTGCATTTTAATGTCTGCTACTGATGTTGCACTTCTGTACTCTTAGTAGACGTTAGAAGTAAGTAGAAATAAATCGTTATTTCTTGAAGTTTGTGAGTAAAAATCAGTCATAAATGGTACTTTTATCTCTTGACGAATTTCTGCTTATATTCTTAGAGTAATATACAGCTGATGTTGTTTATATGTTAATGTATGAATGTGTGGGTTACCATTTGGCACTTTTGTACGGTGGAGTCATTTATTTGTGCTTGACATATGAATAACTTATTATGCGATATGCTGTTCACAACTGTTTTGCCTAACTTCTTATGCAGAATGGTTTATCTTAATTGATTTATATTCTTATAATAGCTGAATGATCTTTATTACCAGTTATTGTATGAAATCTTTTTAGATCGCATAATGGAAGAATTCTACCCCGGGTTAGCGTAGATTAGATGTGTTGTTTTTGTTAGATTACAGTAGCATAGAGTCAGTTTAGAGGTTAGAATTAAATTAGCTTAGAATTACTTTTAGATTAGCATCATCAAACTCTACACACACACACATCATCAAACTCTACACACACACACCCCTTAGATTGGGAAGCTGGTCCCATTATCCCCAGTCGGACCCGCTACACCAAACGGGCAAGGAGCCACCAACCAAGTTCCCGACCGGGTGGGTATCCCCCTTGTTGTTGACCCGATTTCAGGGCCCTCAACATATTTGGCGCTAGAAGGAGGGCACGAACTATGAATGGCACCTAAATCAAAATCTAAATACCATTCTGAGAGTAAATCACCCTCATCAACTCCCTCGACCTCTCCAATATGGTTAAACCCGGAGTTTGAAGTCGCTCGAGTATCCACCGCTGCTACTTACCCTAATATATCATACCAGCTTATTATTGAACCCCCGGAAATTCAAACTTTGATTCGTAAACTCCAGGGATTCTCCATTTTTACTCAGAGGTTTGATAAATCTCAAAGCAGCGTGACTTCGCAGTACAACCCTGCTCATCCCCTGACCAGATTGAAGAGTGAAAAATTTGGCATACAACCAAGTGAACTTCCTCTCCCCACCAGGAAAAGAGCAAGGAAAACACCACCTGAGTCTGACGGTGAGACTCTTTCATCTACTTCGTCCATTTCAACTCCCTCACTGCGAAGTCAGCCACCCACATCTTCATCCCAAATCACTCATCCATCTTCCACAACCCTTCCTCTTCAATCATCAAAGATCATAATATCTTCATCTTCTCAGCATCAGGGATCATCTTCTGCACTTTCATTAACTAGCAGCTCAACGATGGCCCAGTCTCCATGGAACAATCCTGGAGCAGTTTTAATGCCTCCACCCCTGAGCCCAATACTGGCCCATCCTGAGAAATGGCTACCTAAATTCAATCCAGAAACAGGCATGCTAGCTGAAGAGCATATCAATAATTTCATGCTTTCTGTTAATCTCAATGGAGTTACCAACGAGGATGCTGTTGTCTGGATTTTTCCCTATACAATGCAAGGAACAGCCGGGTCATGGTACTTTTCGTTGCCTTCTGGGTCCATCACAAGTTGGGACATTTTTCAAAGTCAATTCCTTACCAAGTTCGGTGATGACAGATCTACGGCGACGTTGATCAATGACCTATCTAATCTTAAAGCTGAGGCTAGAGAACCCATTAAAGATTTCAACTTACGGTACAATAAGATCCTCAACAAAATTCCCGCTGCTTCCCAACCCAGCGAGGAAGTAAGATGTAAATGGTATATCACGGCCTTACCATCAAACTTGGCTATCTTCGTAGATAGGGCAAACAAGATGACCTTAGTTGACAACTTGACAGAGGCGTTAGCAGTGGAAAAACGCGTAGTAGCCCTAGAAAAGAGATCTGCTATAGAAGAACGCAAGTCTAAGAAAATCTCTTTCAAAGAAGACACCAAGAAGAAACAAGCGAAAGATACTTTCGACTTGGAAGGATTACAAAAAGTGTTAAAGGCCATGTCCAATGAGATGATTGACATAAAAAAACAAGTAGCAGAGACTTCTTCAAAAAATCCCTACAGAGATTTTAAAAGAAATTCTCCTATGGAGATGAAACCACCCAGTGCTATCTCAAACGTCGAATCTGAAGAAGAAGAAGAAGAAGAAAATGCCACTGAAGGGCAGACCGATGACGAAGAAGTTGTGGAACTACAAGGAATGTGGGATTTCATCCTCCCACAAGAAGAGGATCAAGAAGCATTTCCGGTTAGCACAAGAAGCAAAAATCAACTTGATCCTCCCCAAACTACCCCTAAACAGAAGCGCGCGAGCCCTGCAACAAAAGATAAGGTCGCAACAAAGAAAACAACTGCCAAAGCGACCCAATTTAGCCCAGTCCAATCAGATCAAGCACCTCCATCAAGAACACTGATAGTGTCGGATGAAATGGAGTATAACATTATTGATGACATGAAAAAGACTAGGGCTAATATTACTCTTTACGAGTTGAGAAAATAGAAACATCAACAGAAAATAATGATGAAAGAACTACATGTTATGCCTACTACATCTTTACCTACAGGTGTAGCTTCCCATAACATGGGAAGACCTCCAACCAACGCAATCAATAAGATTGATCCAAATGACATCGCCTTGATTGGAGGAAGATCAAGATCCCATACTCCTCCTTTTCTTCTCACTTATGAAATCTTCAATAAAAACGTGCACAATTGCTTGGTTGATTCTGGTGCTTCAACGAATATTTTACCCAGATCAATATGTGCCAAATTGAATGTTCAACCGCAGAAATCCGCAGTGCGTATAGTTCAACTTGATCGATCCCAAGTCGAAGTGATTGGTGAACTTAATCAAGTGACCATAAGATTGTCGTCTAACCCAAAGGTGTGTCAGGTTATCGACATTCTAGTAGCTGATATCCCTGAATTCTATGGTTTGATTCTTAGCAGGGATTGGTCTGAAAAACTCCATGGATATTTCTCAACCGACTAGTTGCACATGTGGTTACCCTACAACGGTAAACCGAATCAAATAAAGGTTGAACGAGAGTTGCACCAAAAATACATAGTGACGGAATTGGAAGGAGAAAATGAAGCAATAACATACAATAGCAGCATCATAGGCAATTATTCAGTAGATTCTTTCCTCGGCAATTTCAATGCTCATACCTCACCTTACTTAGAAAATTCAGTTTTGTCCCAAGTTGAAATTTTTTCCCAAACTGATGATTCAAAGTGTTTTAATTTTTTAGATAATTCTGTAAATACATCTTTGTTTTGGAAATTATATTTTGATGGCTCTAAATCTAACGAGGGAGCAAGAGCAGGATGCGTTCTAATTAGCCCAGACGGAAACAAGATCATGCTTACATGCAGACTTGAGTTTGATTGCACAAACAATACAGCGGAGTACGAAGCCTTGGTGCAAGGCCTATACAAAGCAATCGGATTGAATGTTAAGTATCTTCAAGTCTTTGGAGATTCTGAGATTGTCGTCAAACAGGTACGTAACACCATACATTGCCTGTCAAGTCATTTAAAGCACTATCAATCTTTAGTACAAGATCTCACTGCACATTTCACAGCATTCAATATTTCGTCAATCCCAAGACTCCAAAATGCGAGCGCAGACCTGTTAGCTAACATAGCCTCTAGACTTATTCCCTCCGAAGATTTTAGTCCAGATAGATTCTCAATAGAATTAATCTTTAGACCATCCATCCCTGACAACATCACCAACTGGAGAGTATTCAACGACGATCCTGACATCGTAAATTTCCTCACTTCTGAAGGATCCTACTCAAATCAAATAATTGACGAAGACCATCATGATCACCAAATACAACAAAATAGCACTGATAATGCTATACCGAAATCGGTGGTCAAGTTAGAAGGCTTATATGATTTGAAAAGTCAGTTTAAAAGGTCCGCCAATGCTAAACTCTACAGTTCTACTCTGAACTATGAATTAGTGAACCTAGGGACCGATCAGAAGCCACAAAATGTTAATCTAGGCCACGGCCTAGCCCCTGAAGAAAAATCAGCATATATCCATCTTCTGAGACAATACAAAAACGTTTTTGCCTGGAATTACGATGAGCTGAAGACATACGACACTTCTATCATTCAACACGTTATCCCTATGATTGACAATGAAAAACCTGTCTAGCAGAAGCTCAGAAAAATACACCCCAACTTAGAAAATCAAATAAAGACTGAGCTAAATAAGTTGTTGAGAGCCAGAATAATTTTCCCCGTCAGACATTGTATCCAATATGGTGCCCGTCAGAAAGAAAAACGGAGATATTGGAATCTGTATTGATTTCCGGAATCTCAACAAAGCCTGTCAGAAAGACAACTTTCCCCTCCCACCTATGGAGCAAATATTACAGGAAGTAGCAGGCTCAGAATTAATGTCTTTCCTGGATGGATTTTCAGGATACAATCAAGTGCTGGTACATCCTGATGATCAGTTGAAAACCACATTCCGAACCAAATGGGGTACATATGCATATCGGAAGATGCCATTTGGTCTGATCAATGCCGACGCTACCTTTCAGAGAGCCATGGACATCGCATTTAAAGGTTTAGTCAATAAATCAGTGGTGATTTACCTGGATGATATAACAGTGTACTCCAAGAAGCGAAGCGACCATCTCAAAGACTTGAAACAAATCTTTCAAAGATGTTTAAGGTAGGGATTTCACTTAACCCAAAGAAATCTTTTTTCGCATTAAGTGAAGCGAAATTGCTAGGATTCATAGTGTCGAAATCTGGTATTCACATTGAACCTGACAGAATCAAAGAAATTTCCGAAATATCCATACCCCATAACAAGAAAGCCATGCAATCTTTCCTTGGACAAATCAATTTTGTGAAAAGGTTTGTCCCGGATTTTTCACGTATTATTTCTCCCTTACAAAATATGATAAAAAAGAATTCAAATTTCAAATGGGGTCAAGATGAGCACGAAGCATTCAACTTGATCAAACAAGCTATCATTAATGCTCCATCTTTGGCCACCCCAAATTTTTCAGAATCTTTTATCTTATACACATTTGCCTCAGAGAAATCTTATGCCGCGATTTTGACCCAAGCAAATCAAGAGAGGGCGGAAGCTCCAATCGCATTCTTTAGCTCGAACTTACAAGGTGCTGAACTTAATTATTCAGACGTGGAGAAACAGGCATATGCTGTTTTCAAAGCGATCAAATATTTCAGACCTTTCTTACTTAAAGCCCACACCAAAGTCGTAGTACCGTTTCCAGCGGTAAGAAACCTTCTGGTACAGAAGGATGTGGGCGAAAAGAGAGAAAATTGGATTACCGCTTTACAAGAATACGATCTTGAGATCAAACCAGCAAACATCGTAAGAGGTCAAGGCTTCTGCAAAATGTTAGCTGGAGCATCGCAAATTCCTGAGAACTCATATGAAGAGGTACACATGTATGAGGTAAGCCTAAACGACGCAGAATCATTATATGCTGACACCATTTATTATCTTAAGAACAGGTATGCTCCATTACGCCTGGATCACACCAAGAAAAGAGCTCTGAGATTGAAAGCTAAACAATACCAGCTCATAAATGATGTTCTGTTTAAAAGGAATTACGATTCTGTGCTTCTTAGGTGTCTTGAGAAAACTGAAGCCGAAAAGGTTTTGCAGGAACTCCATGATGGACCAGCAGGTGGACACTATGCTGGAGATGCTACTGCACATAAAATCTTACGTGCAGGATATTATTGGCCCACGCTGTTCAAAGACTCATACAATCACGTAAGGAAATGCCAAGTCTGCCAAACTGCTGCAGGAAAACAAAGGAAATTGTCCATGCCACTACAGTCGGTCAACATCGAACAACCATTCAGCCAATGGGGCTTGGACATAATAGGTGAGATCGTTCCTCACTCTTCTAAGCAGCATAGGTATATCCTCACGGCAATAGATTATTTTACTAAATGGGTAGAAGCAGTTCCTCTCAAGACAGTTAATTCTGAAAACATTATTGAATTCATAGATCAATTTATCATTACTAGGTTTGGATTGCCAACGGCCTTAATGTTTGATAATGCCTCATACTTTTCTGGAAATACAATGACTGAATTTGCGATTAAAAGAGGGTTCAAACTGAAATATTCTGTCAACTACTATCCGCAAGGTAATGGATTGGTCGAATCAACAAACAAGAACCTAATCAGGATTATTAAAAGAACAGTTGACCAAAACCAAAAGAATTGGCACAAAGCACTGGTAAATGCTTTATGGGCAGATAGAATCACGAAGAAAGCTTCAATCGGCACTTCTCCCTTTAACTTAGTTTATGGGAAAGAAGTGGTTCTTCCAACTCACCTAGTCATTCCCTCTTTGTCTTTAGTACAATACATCGATGAAGTATCTACTTCCTCCTTACAATTGAGACAAATGGAAATAATCAAACTGGAAGAACTACGAGAACAAACTAAGAAAACCCATGCTTACCACCAAGCGCTAATAAAATCCTCTTTTGACTCAAGCATAATAACCAGAAAAAACTTTCAGATGGGAGATTTAGTTTTGAAATGGGATAAGGCTCATGAAGAAAAGGGCAAACATACGAAATTTCAGAAGCTGTGGCTTGGTCCTTTTCAGATTGTAGAAGTCATAGGCCCATCGACGTTTATGTTGCAGGATTTGGCAGGTAGAAGAGATTATTTGCCTGTGAATGGACAGATTCTTAAAATGTATTTTCCATAGAAGAGCATTCTTCTATTTTTGTAGGTTAGTTTTAGTTTTTTTTATTTTGTTTTTCCCTTTCTTATAAATAAAACCGGTTGTAAATGATCATTTAAAAGGATTCATGAAAGAGCACTCCAATTCTCTATCAGATTTTGATTTCGCTTGTACAAGTAGCAAAAATTTTCGAAAAATCTGACTTTTATTATTGACAAATAGAGTTAACTTTAGCCTGAATACGATGTTAGTTTCAACCTCAAAAAAACTTTGATGAAAGCAACCTTTGGTAAAAAATTGTTTTGTATCAGCACAACGAAAGGTATCATCAATAATAAAATAAATATTCTCTGCAAAGCTGCTGTTTTCAAAACTCTATTATTGTCGTCCAGAGCTTTCATAAGGAAAAACAATGACTTCCTCCCTGCTATAAGGAAATCGCAACGTTCAGAGAAACAATCCAAGAAAACAATATATCTCAAAGAATAAGAGGTCTCATCACGAGCCGGCTTATCATGATCACAGATATTATAACTTGCTGACTTTGCCAATATTGTCTATCAAAACAGGGCAACGACTTAAGATTGTTGCAATCAAAAGACAAGAGGTCTCATCACGAACTGGCTTGTTCAGCAAAAGTGTAAATCAAGTGAATGACTGTGTCATAATTTTGCCACCAAACCAAGACATTGTTCTTTAGAGAATAAAAAAGGAAAAAGTGTCAAAAAGGATTTTTCTCTGGAATGTTGTAAATAACCTCAAGCAGGAAAAAGGATCATTGTTGGATAACATGGTAACCCTGTCGAGGCTATGGACGCTTGCGGGCAGCAGAGGCTCTACCTACGACAAATGAGCATACTTTAAAGCCAGTACGCAGAGAAGACCTTATTTTATCTTTAATAAAGACCAAGTAATGTCTGGTGTGAATGCAAAAAATAAGCCTGAGGAAGCAGACAATTGGAATATAAAAAGGGTTGAGACAAAGTATCATTGACAGGATAAGGGGTAATCTACTCTATCTGTCCATAACAAAATTTAGACATATGAAAATTTTTCTGTTTCGGAAGTGAAAGGTCAATAGAAAAGCAGAGATAACTGGTTCTTCACAGTGAATCGCCATTGTTGTGGTCACCAACAACCCCCCTCTTTGTTTGATATTAGCAATAACATCAAGCAAAGGGGGACCCTTAACCAAAAAATCCCAAAAATATTTTTATTAAAATTTTTGTATTTAACTCCCTAAGAGCTATATCGCATCGCAAAGATAGAGTGAAGCGTTTTCCTAAGCGCATAAATACGCTGCAAAGAATGCGACGCGAAATCCATCGCATCGCATGCATTGAAGGCGCTCTTAAAAGGAAAACCCAAGGAATCGCCGACGGCCGATATGCGACATCGCATATCGCAACGTCGCATAAGCAGCACACAGTGATCACATGAAAATCTGCGATTTTGCGATTTTGCGATTTTGCGATCTGCGATCTTGCGATTTTGCGATTTTGCGATCTGCGATCTTGCGATCTTACAAATTGCGATTCTGCGATTTGCGATCTGTGACGAATGAGACTATCAATTGCCGAGATGAAACTTCTTGACATCGCAATCCTCGATACTGCGATGCGAATCGCAGAAACAACTCATCGCAAAATTCCTCGGCATGATCTGTAAGCCCAAAATTTAATGCGCACCTTAAGGGAAATTAATGATTGTACGCCTGAGTATCCAAAGATGATTGTATTGCGTTTTTCGAAGAGTCAAGTCATTATGAGTGTCATGATTATGCATTCATTAGGACTTAAAGCTTTCATGTCAATCTTTTCATCGTGTCTCTTTTCCTTTGTGTGAACTGTAAGGAAGCAACTAATATAAATCTATATGCAGAAAACATCTAAGGAAAAGAGGAAAGCACCAATACTAGAAGAACAGAGAGGAGATGACTTCGCAAATGGATGCCGCATGCAGCAGGACCGCGGATTCCAGAGTATCACTAAACAGATACTGATGGAAATAGACTATCCAGGACTCAGAGTCAAAGGCACACAAAAGTAGCATGTTTACAAAATATCCTGAAGCTCAGACTGGGTAAAGCAAAAAGAAAGACGCCAAAGAGGGAGGACGCTCCAGAAAAGCCTGGAACAAAGAACAGAATCAAGTTTCAATACAGAAGATTGTTCAGGCAACGAAATCCCTAACTCATTGAGTCATTCGGACGGCCGGAAACCGAAATAGCAACAGCAGAATCAGTTTGAAAGAAATCTAGGTTATACTAAGTATACACGTAGCGAAGACACTCATCCAGAAGAAGATTTTCAAAAATATCTTCTAGTTTGCCAGAAAGAGGTGCCAGCTCTTGTTATTTCTACTTTTATCGCTCGAACAAAAGGAAAGGACAACCATCCGACTCTTTCCAGGCAAACAACGCATTGCTTACAGCACTAAGGAGCAGATACAGAAACGGTTAGAAGTTAGATTCAATTTTTAGAAATAAATTTGTTTTAGTAAAAGGGCGGTCATTTGAAGCCGTTTCCTAAATTTGTGTAATTAAGATTAATTAGTTAGTAGTATTTAACCCTTCTCATGGCATTTGGAGAAGGGTCCAGAAATTTGTCAAAAAACTTGTCCTCAGAACATGCACTTTTGCACCCTCGGAGGAGGTTTTTGATGAATGGATGGATCGAGATTTATTTATGTTTGCATTTTAATGTCTGCTACTGATGTTGCACTTCTGTACTCTTAGTAGACGTTAGAAGTAAGTAGAAATAAATCGTTATTGCTTGAAGTTTGTGAGTAAAAATCAGTCATAAATGGTACTTTTATCTCTTGACGAATTTCTGCTTATATTCTCAGAGTAATATACAGCTGATGTTGTTTATATGTTAATGTATGAATATGTGGGTTACCATTTGGCACTTTTGTAAGGTGGAGTCATTTATTTGTGCTTGACATATGAATAACTTATTATGCGATATGCTGTTCACAACTGTTTTGCCTGACTTCTTATGCAGAATGGTTTATCTTAATTGATTTATATTCTTATAATAGCTGAATGATCTTTATTACCAGTTATTGTATGAAATCTTTTTAGATCGCATAATGGAAGAATTCTACCCTGGGTTAGCGTAGATTAGATGTGTTGTTTTTGTTAGATTACAATAGCATAGAGTCAGTTTAGAGGTTAGAATTAAATTAGCTTAGAATTACTTTTAGATTAGCATCATCAAACTCTACACACACACATCATCAAACTCTACACACACACACCCCTTAGATTGGGAAGCTGGTCCCATTATCCCCAGTCGGACCCGCTACACCAAACGGGCAAGGAGCCGCCAACCAGGTTCCCGACCGGGTGGGTATCCCCCTTGTTGTTGACCCAATTTCAGGGCCCTCAACAAGTCAGTAGACCCAGCCACTTCATGACCTCTGCTGAAATGACTTTCTTTTGGCTCCCATTGTCGACAAGGAACTGCAGCGGAGAACCCTTCACCCACATCTGTGAGTGGAAGAGGTGTTCCCACTCCTCTAGATTTTCAGGCTCATTCTTCTGGATCTTGGTGGTGGCTACGGTGGCACTAGCCTCCATGTCAACGATCTTCTTCCCTTTGTCATTTCTCTTGTCGGATTCTAACTCAGGGTCAGAACATGCGTCTGATTCCGAAGCCTTCAGATCAGCCACCAGTGATTGCTTGGCCCGAAACTCACTTGTGTTGTGAATGGAGCTCTTATGGAACTCACACCATTTTCCTGTGTCCTTGTTTGTCTTTGGGGTGTTTTTCTTTTCTTACGACTTCTGAGGGTTGTCCTAGGTCACCCTGCCTTGGCTTTGTCCTTTTCTTTGCAGTTTGGGGTTGCCTTTCACTTGCTTCAGACTTGCAAATCCAAAGTATCGCTTCTTCTGTTTAAACGTCTGCTCAATATTGACAGCATATTAGTATGTTATGCTGAGCGAGGAGATGTCTAGGAACTCCATCTCATCCTGAATGTATCTGTGTAGATAGCCACGGTACTTGAGTACAAAATGTCTCTCAAAATCCTTGATACCCAACTTCATTAAAAGGTTATGAAAGACATTGGTAAACTCTGGCATGTCTTGGTCCCTTCCCTACCGCAGCATGGTCCACTTTATGTACTTATCCCCATAGCTCCTGATAGGATAGTACTGATCCTTGATAGCATCTCAAAATGAATCCCAAGTGGGTGCGACCGAAAATAGTGAAGGTGTACTTTCTTCATTCTACTCACAATAGGTTTCCCACCAGTCCTTAAAGTGGGGGGCGGCTTTAATAAGTGAAAACGTAATCTTTTTCCGGCTGAAAAAATCATGAACAACAAAATATTTTTCTAGCAGATTTAACCATTTATCTATGGCATTGGCATCTACTTGCCCTTAAAATATGGCGATGTCAAAGTTAACTTGTACCTTAAAGGGTGTGGTTCTTCCAAAGTGGCTACTGGAAGAATATGTGTCGCCTTTGGGTAATCGTTGAAGGATATGGGCAAAATTGTCCATCATCGTGTTCCTCTATTGCTCGGGGGCTTCTTCGAGCAAGATTTTGAAAGGATCTCCTTCCCCCTTGTATTTCTTCTCTTCTTCCATGGGAGGTCGTTGGTAGTTGCAAGGCCGGTCTTGCAAAGGTTCGACCAATTCAAGCCCTAACTCCTTATATCCCGGCCTTGTTGGGGACATGCAAAGAAAAATAGAGAAAGAGTAGACCGCTCTAATACCACTGATCTGAACTTAAACAGGAACGCAACAAATCATAGATATAACCATAAATACAAAGGTGCAACAGAAATAACACTTCATTTCATTAATATCAAGAACTCAAATATGGTTACAAACATAAATGGAAATAGACTAGCTCGGATGATGGTAGCTTATCTCTGAGAAGAGATGAGGTGGCTACATGCCTCTAGACTGTGCTGCAATGAGGATCAAAGGTCTATTTATTATTTAGAAACAATGGAAATCCCTAAACATCCAGAAACCTAACCCTAGGAGATGAAGCACCAAAACTGTGGGCCCTTGTTTGGGTAAATTGGTACATCAACTTCCCAAGGTTGTAACTTTGGCATACGATCTCCGTTTGGCTATCACAATGCCTCGTTTCAAAGATCTCGAAGAGAAGGCCAAAACAAAATTAAGAAACTCAGTTAGGCCTTTATTGGTCTCTCTGTTTTCCCAAAAAAAACGTTGTTTAGGGCCTCAAAACGACTCCAGAAGTTTAGAACCCGAAAAACTGCCAAAAACAGTAAATTGTGCTACAATTAAGAAAACTGAAAAGCTGAAAGAGACATTATTGGGGGTCCAAGTGGAATAGGTGGGTGGCCACCAATATCCACTTGGATTAGGCCCAACTTGAAGAGGTTCCCCCCAATCCAATTATTGGAAGCACTTTTTCTAATAATCTTACTCTTCTCCTTTGAAGATAGGTGAGGAGGGAAATGGATGGTAGCTAGATAGTTTGCTATGTATGTAAACCATGGAGAAATAATTCATATGGAAAAGAATATGTTCATCTAGGATCTGGTCATCTACCACTTCCTCATATTATGCAGACAAGGTTAGTCTTGATAGGAAATCCACAACAACATTCTCTTCCAACAACAGTAACCACCTAATTATGCAAGCATTCACATCTGATCTATTCATTAAATACTTGATTGATGCATGGTAAGTATGCACGAAGATGAGGTCACTTTATGCAATAAGTATTCATTCAAGTGAATGAATTTGACTAGATGAAAATGGAGAGCGCGGGCGAATGTTCTTTCGACCTAGGGTTTTTTGCTACCAACGCAGCCGCCGTAGGTCGGATCTCGATGATCTGGAGGAGCTTCCATGGTTTCGATCTTTGGGGCTCCTCTGCCGTCCCTCGTGGTGGTGCTTCTGTGGGGCAAGGAAACCAAGATCTTCTTGGGCGCGGCCAGGCGACGGATGGGTTGATTCTTGGGGCCCCCTGCAGCCCTGAATGGCGGACTGTGCCCTTGTTTTTGATCACATACTTGAACCAAGCACCCTCATCACAGTCCGTCCGAGATCTCTGTCCTGGTGCGCACATTGGGTGGTCTGTGGGATGCGCTGGGGTTTCTATATACATTGGCCATCGTGCTCAGCGCCTGCGCACCTTCGGCGCAATTTCTCAATGGCCTAGATCCCTTTGTGCTGGTCCTCGAAGGGGGGCTGTGCTTGAAATACCGGCCATCACTGTACATGCAGGGATACCAGAACTCGACCGACTACAGGAAGAGTCAGCGGCCGAAACCAACATCTCTGCAAAAGAAAATTGGATCCAGGCAGGAATTGGAGATTTTCATGCAAGAAAGAAGCATTTTAAGGACCCCTGGCGGAAGACAGTCTCACTGCACACAGCCATAGATCGAGCCTGGCTTCTCCAGATCTGGAATGAGGCAAGGAAGAGGTCTTATCTGTGTATACCATGGGGGCAGCCTCCTTTCTCGCATCTTGAGGTAGAGCAATGTCATGGGCAGCTAGAACAGCAAGAACCCAGGCAACAGGTAACATCAACTTGTTTTCAGATTTTTATTAAACCCCCTGTGGGGAAAACCAGTCTAGTGTGGGTACATGCAGAAAGCACCATTATGCAGTTGAAACAACAAATCTGGGCATTGATGGGATACCCTGTTCAGATCCAACATTTGGTCAGTGGTAGGTGGTCCCTTCAGGATAGCAGAACCTTGAAAAACTACGATATAAGCCTAGAAACAACCATTGCTTTAAACCTTAGGCTGAGAGGAGGTGCTCTGCCCCAGGGACATCCAAGCACCACAGGAGGAGACAAGGGGAAAAAGACAACATCTCAGCAACAACCCAAGGGAGGCTTCTCTTACAAAAACATCTTACAGGGTAATAGAGATCCAGGGTCCTCTCCAGATCAAGGTGGACATACACCTAGGCCATACATAGTAGATCAGCTAGGGCAAACCCCAGCCCTCAACATTGATTCTACAGGACTAGAAGAATACGTTAAGTCATATGAAACTCAGGCCCTAATCTATCGATTTAACAGTTTTTGGCCAAAGCCAATGGATCTATTTCACTGGATCTACACTAGTTGGACCATGGAATGTGATATACATCTATGCTCCAAGGGGTTTTTCATTGTTAAGTTCGCATCCACGGAAGCCAAAGATACAATCATCAGTGCAGGGCCTTGGTTTTGGGGAACAACGGGTCTTTTTATGACCCCATGGTTTCCAGATTTTGATCCAAACAAAATGACTGTCTCCAGAATGTCGGTCTGGGTCCGCCTATATAACCTTCCTCTTCACTTTTGGAGTGAATGAGTTTTGGAAGGAATTGGGAACAGCATAGGGAAATATATCAAAACAGATCTGGAGAGGATTGAGGAGAGGATCTACACCTTTGCACGCATTTGTGTGGAAGTTGATCTAAGTAAAGGACTGCCGGAAAGTATAAGGCTGGTATACAAGCAACAAAACTGGCTGCAAGGACTAGACTACGAAAACACTGCTTTCAGATGCAGAATCTGTAGGCTAACAGGACACTTGCAAAGTACATGCCCAGAAGCCAAGAAAGCAAACAGTAAAAAGAAGCAGAAAGGGAAGCAGAGAAAAGGGTGGAAATTCCCCCCTCCTGACTCAGAGGACGACGAATCAGAAGCAGAGGAGGAAGTTACTCCCACAGAGAATACTGAGCCTACCTAAGAAAAAGAGACCCAAAAGGAAACCATATCAGCCAACAAGGTTTCACAACTCCATTCAAATCAGGCAGAGAAGACAAGCGAGGATCTGAGTATGGGAGGGATCAAACGGCATCACCCCTCAGATACTTCAGACTCAGACAAGGATTCAGCTCCTCAGAAAGCAGAAACACAGTTAGTCCTAGCAACGATTGAGCCCACGCAAGGAGAGTGGCGCAAGGTCGAAAAGAAGAAGGGGAGGAAAACATGAGGTGTGAGTCTTCTACTCACTCCCTGGAACTAGTTTTTCTGTCCTTTCCTCCCTTCCCTTTTCTTTTTCTTTCTTTCTTTCTGAATGCACGGTAGCCTCGCTACATCGCATTGTGTGCAAAAGCACACAAGCCCAATGGGCAACTTCTGAAAATGCTTCAATGCATATGCTATGTGTAACTTTTCATTTTTATAAATAAAAGGTTGCCGATTTTTTCTGTGGAAAAAAAAGTATGCACGAAGACTTGAGAACCAATGATGTAATGTCTAAATTTATTTAAATAATGTACAATTGCGAGGAACTCTTTTTCAATTACTATATAATTTAATTCAGCCTTGGGAAAATTTTTGCTAATGAAATAAATTGCATAGGGGAGTTTACCTCCAAATTGTCCTATAGCTATCCCAATTTCCATGTATGATGCATCTGTATGAATGTGGAAGGAAAAGGTCCAATTTGGACCTCTAAGGACATGTGTAGTTATTATTTTTTCTTTAATACTCTCCAATGCTTCTTGACATGGATCTATCCAACAAAACTTAGAATCTTTGGATAGTAATGAAAATAAATGAGAAGCATTTTTTTCTTCTTCTTTTTTATAAATATCTAGTAATATCCTGCAAGGCATAAGAATCTTCTAAAATCACTTTTCTTTTAGGAACATGAACATTTTTAGTGATGGATATTTTACTAGGGCCCACTTGGATTCCATTTGAGGAGAGGAAATGTCCTAGAACAATTTCCTCATTCATTAGGAATAGACACTTTTCATGGCTCAAGGAGAGGTTCATCTCCCCACGCCTTTGTAATACCTTGCTCAAATTTGAGAGAGCCTCATGGATAGCTACCCTATGACATTAATAGTAGGGTCCATCCCTTTTCTTTCTTCTAAGCCTTTTGAGATATTCCTCTTTAATGCAATTTTTATAGATAGGAACATCTTTAATGGATTGGAGGAGAGGAATTTTGATATATATATTCTTTAATTATCCTATAAGTTTAGCTTCTTCGGGGGTGTGATATATTTTGGTTGTCAACCTTTCAAGTTTATGTTGGGTGACCTAGACTACATAATTCTCCTTCTCATCCTTGGTATTTTCTATTGGACAAGGAGGATGGAAATATGGAAGGACCTTCCCTAACCTAAGGTTGATTTCTTGGATTTCTAAAGCATAAGATTGGTAGGAAATTTATCCATTGTAGACTGGTTGAACCCGCATATTATTGGGATTTGGATTTGGTTGGGTAGGAATCTAGGATTTATTTTGAGAAACATTCTAGGTTATTTTTTTTTGCTTAGGAGGAGGCATCGACACAGGTGGTTGGGCCACCTGAAGAAGGAGAAATAGTTTTAGGACGATATGGCCAAGAAGTGGGAATATACGAGGGTGAAGGGTTAGGGGGGCACCATGGTTGATAGTGGATATTGTAATTAGTATTAAAAGGAGAAGGGAATTTCATACCTTGCTGTAATTGATTTGGAGCTTGTGTCCTATTTCGGTTGACATAGCACAACTACTCCATGCTCCCTTCTGCTCCTTGGTACACAACCCTCAGACCTGGAAAATATAAGAATTTATCAATAGAATGGTTATCCTCACATACATAACATACTTCTATGATATTTAAATGGAATTCATTACTAGGATCTCTTTTAGTGCATTGAGGGAAAAATATGGTTGATGCTTTTTCTGCTTCCTCCTATTTTCTTCTGATTTGTGAGGTGTCCATCTACATGGAAAATGTATATAATATCTTAGTATTCATGTCATCCAATATACCTTTATTCTTAGTAATCAAGGAGGAGGATGAATGGCTTACCAAGATTTTGTTTACTCTACCTCTCTTTCTAGTATCTCTTGAATGATTTTTGAATACTTGTTTAGTGTCATCATAATTAAGCTGGTATATAAATCCATTAGCTAGAAAGTTAGGTGTTTCCATTAGATCTTCCATGGCTCCTTGTAATAGAACTAGCTTCAAGGAGTCTAGATCTAAGGTGAAATTATGTGCCCTTCTACAACTTAGTTGGGATTGTTGGGCACAACCCAAATTGGTCCAAGTTTTGGCTAAGGACTCCGCATTTTGAGGAGCAGACCGCGCGGAGCTGGCAAAGATATATTTCATTGCGCAGTGTTTTTGGGTTTCTGGGTGGGTCAAATCCCCTTATTTTGTAACATGTATTGTGTATTAGCTCTTGTTTTTTCAAATCCATGGTATGTGGACCATGGTATTGTAGTAATAAGTTTATATAAAGATGTAATACTTGAGAGCTAGAGAGGATAATCAAAGAGAATATCAATAAACTATTCATTCTTTCTGTCTTAGTTTGTATTTTTGGAAAGGCTCCACAGCTGAGTGCGTGAAGGCCTAGAAGAGTCTACAGCTGAGTGTGCAGACTGCAACTAGGTGTGCAGGTCAGAGAAGGGAATGTATTGAAGATTATCTTAATAAAGAAGAAGTTTCGGCAAAGTGTTGTATATATTTCTGTGTTCTATATTTATTGTTATATACATTGTTATGCATGCCTTTTACTGAATTCTACGAAGAAATATAAGATACACTGTTATCCGCTAAATGTTACGGGTTTAATGGGAATCTGTTAAGTTAACCATTTACACGAAGTTAATTGTGTATGAAAAGTTGTAGAGTTGTTTAAGATTAGAAGTAAATACATGGGTACCACTGCACGGATATCCCTTCGACTGCATAAACCTAGTTCT
This sequence comes from Pinus tabuliformis, assembly GCA_031772625.1. Taxonomy (NCBI): domain Eukaryota; kingdom Viridiplantae; phylum Streptophyta; class Pinopsida; order Pinales; family Pinaceae; genus Pinus; species Pinus tabuliformis. The sequence continues at coordinate 918,268,311 of CM062805.1, read as the reverse complement.
GCAACCTCCCATAACTGCTTTGGGTGAGATTGCGATCTGCTTGCAGGTCATTGCCAAAAGGGTCAGTAGTTAAGGGTTTTTTTGGTGTGAAACACATATTGAACCTGGTCAAGCCCCCTTCAACCAACAAATGGTTCCATTGTCAGGATCAAGATTTGCTTAAGGGATATGTTTTGGCATCCGTCAAAGAAAGAACTCCAGGAGTGGGTTGAACAGAAAGAAAGAGAATTTGCAGAAAAAGAGAACAAAAACCCTCAGTTATTAGCTAAAGATTGGTTGCATAATTATATTTTTGAAGAATAATATGATATCTTCTTTGGTTTTTTGCACATTAAATTACTCAATTGGGTATCTAAGTTGGCCGAGCATATGACCTGTTTCAAAGGCGACGAACCTAAGGAGTGGAATCCTGAATTGATACGACGACTCAAAAACATCAGTAACAATATCTCAAGGGTTGTAGATTTATGGATCGATAGCATTTTGGGAGGATTTATCACTAAGTTTGAAATAGACGAGGTCGTGTCCTATAGCGAAGTTGAATGAAGATTTTTCAAAGGACCACGAGGTAAGTTCTTAAACTCTCTTAAGCTCTGGATTAAAATTCTATTGTGTGAAAAGGGGATTTTGCGAATGCAGTCAGATTAATGTTTGGATGAAGAGGAAATAAGTCTGAACCAAGATCTACGCGAAGTGGAAAATGATATAGAATAGAGCTGAAGAACTATATTGAGACTAATTATAGCCCCTTGTTAGGAGGATCTAAGAGTGACTAAGAAAGAAGTAATCCTAGAACCCTAGTACATTCCCCATCCCATCCTGAAGGCACGTCGAAGTCAAGAGTTGAGAAGAATCAGGGTGCCTTTGGGATCCCCCATCCATCTACTCCCCTTACACCCCATCCCCCTCCCCACAATTCCCCCTCCACCTAGCCCCCCGAGAAGAAGAAGAATGGTCAATGACATTAAGCTACCTATCTTTAAAGGACTGGGATCATAGGATCCTAATAAATTTTGGTTTGTAGCTAATGCAGTATGGACAACAAGGCAGATCACCAGTGATGATGTAAAGAAGGCACAACTCATCACATCGATGCGAAAGAGAGCGCTAACATGGTATATGAAATACTCTGTGACTAATCCACTTGATACATTTGATGAAATTAAGAAAGCATTAGTTTCAGAGTTCAAGAATCCAAAATCAAAATCTCAGTGCATCACAGAGCTAAAAAAGATCAAGCAAGCGTGGAATGAGTCTGTGTTGGAGTTGGATCATCGATTCAAGATATTGATGGGGCAAGTAAGCTTTATACTACCCCCTGAACAACATAAGGAATGGTTCATAGTCGTGCTTCTGCCACATATTAGATTACCTCTGACACAACAGAAGATCGCAACTCAAGCTGAAGCGTTGGAGATTGCAATGAAGTTGGAAGCTTCACCGATTAGGGATACTCATGCAGGTCTACAACAAATACATAATTAACTAGCCACTTTGACCATTGAATTGCAGGATCTTAAGAAGGGTAAGGATACCAAATCATAAATATGGTGTATGAAATGTAAAGAAGAAGGTCATTATAAGGATCAATGCCCTATATACAGAGATTATTTTCAAAGTGGAGCACCTAATCTAGTGAACCCAGGCTCAAGTTTATGGTGCGAAATTTGTAGGACAGTAGGTCAACATCGCTCTGAGGAGTGCTACCTATTACAAAAGTACGTACATACTCCAAAGAAATTATTTTGAAACTTTTGTAGATCAGTAGGCCATGATGGAGTGCACTGATGATACTTATAGAATACAAGTTGAAGGACATACACACGAGGAGTCAAGCCAGCACGTTGGTGGAGGAGGCTTTCAAGGATGCGGAGGAGGAGGAGTTGATAGAGGACGTTGCTAGATTATCTATTATAACTGTGGACAGGCATGACACTTTGCAAGGGATTGTCAGAACCCTACACCAACTTGCATCTATTGTAAGTCCTTTGATCATGTGATAGAAGAATGTCCCATTTTGATCACGAAGATGTAGGAGAAAAGGAACCAGCAGCCCATGACAAAAATTCAAATGATGATTGTTGAACCAAGAGAAGACGAACTGCACATCAACATAATGACAATAAGTGGAGCTTCGACAGGGGATGACAAAGATAAGAGGAAATCAGAAGAGACTTGGGTAAGAAATACTGTAGAAAAGGCCCTTGGGTTCAGTATCCACAAGGAGAAATAAACATTCATGGAAACGAAGCGGGGTCTCCTAGATGCCGAGGCTTCGACATCTACTATGAAACCAAAGTTAATACCAAAGATGGTTGGTGACAAAGTCTATGTTCCGACAAAAGAACTAGATCCAGACATTTTGAAGTCATTTTTACAAACTTGTATGAATTTATTAAGAAATCAGAGAGTTGTTTAAGGACTCCAAGATTTCATAGACTCTTGTGCTGATAAAGAAGTACCGCAAAGGGATCTTCGCGTAGTGAATAATTTACACCGACACTAGAAAAGAATAGGGAAGGAGATGAGATTAACTGCACAGATCGAGGAATATGATATGAATCAGGTAATCCTAGATTTAGGATCTGATGCCAATGTCTTGCCTAAGCAGATTTGGGAGTTAATGGAAAAATCAAAGTTGCAATGGTCACCGATATAGTTGAGAATGGTCAAACAATAGAATACTGTCCCTATGGGAAGGTTACCATGCATCATAGTAGATATTGAAGGAGTCTGAACCCTTGCAGATTCTAAAGTAATTGAAACTATGGATGATAGTAACCCCTATCCATCATTGTCGGGATTGGACTAGGCTTTTGATAATGCAACAATCATTAATTATAAGAAGAGGCAAATGGTGTTTGAGAAAGATGATATGAGGGTGATTGTACGTTTGGATCCCTCACAAGGAGTGTGTTATACAAAGCCTATACGGGATGATTACTGCGATGCAGATGTCAACAACCTTTATTAAAGAATTGCTAAGGAGGAAGATTGGATTAATCCCACTGCAGATGGCAAATTTGGTTGCGAACATGATAGTTCTTGTACTTCAGACTTTGAGGAAGAGCTGGAAAATTGGCAAAATAGGCTATATGAAGTATCTACCATGAAATCACTTCGCTACATTACCTCTGAGGTATGTGACCTGTCTTATTATGATGGGATTGGAGATGTAGGCCTATTTCTTGATGAATATGAAAAGGAAATACCAGAAGAACAAAGGTTGCAGATTTGGAGGTAGCAATGAGGTCTACACTTGCTAGATGGTGGGGAACTCATAAAAGCAATATCGCAGATTGGCAGCAGTTTCGCAGATTAATGTGGTTCAAGTTTGGTTCAATCAACACAGAAATCGAAGTCAATTATCATGGTAATGTTGATCCTTGGGAGCATATTCAATGTTGCACTTTGGTTTGGAAATAAATTCCAGTACAAGAATAGGCGCATGGGTTTATCCACACCCTAGAAACCATTCCTATGAACTAGTATCTTGAAATAGAATTGCGCCATGGAAATGTGAGTTGTTTAGATTTAGTTGATGGGTTTGTTGACAGTGTTGGACCCGCCAACATTCAGGGGACCACCCCGGTATGAAGTCCCAACTAGACCTCACATCATTTGGTGTGGGATTCCCATCCAGTATGATGGCCTGGTTGCCATTATCTTAAATATTTTCCTCAACTCTTACTTGTCAGCACAGGAGAGTGGTCTGCTTTGTCTTTCGAGAAGTGAGGTTCGCATGCCTGGTGATTGTAAGTGTCTCTTGTGTCAATTATTCTTTCACCATAGAGGGAGAGGGTGGGAGTGAGTCCCAAGTCGGTTGGGAGAAGTCCCAACTCTGCTAGGAACACACAACACAATAGGATGTGCACAGCTTCCGATGGAGCAATCCACACGGATGCGGCATTCACAACACACAAGGGAAGATAAGACATATAACACTCAATGGATTAGTCTGTGCAAGTACAACGGTTGTTATAGCAAGTTTTATGTGAAAGGTTCGTCTGATGTTCGGGAGAGTAGTCTACACGGGTAAGACAGCGTTAACAACATATACAACACATTTTCATTAACATATATGTATTACAACAAGTGAATTAGTTCAAGTGTTAAACACAGGTTAAAGCAACATGCATTACAAGTGTTAAAGATTAGTCTTACAACATTTACAATACATGTGTGAAAATGTGCTGGCCTATTAGCAGGCTTCTGAATTAAGCGAAAGTTCCAAGGCACATCATTACACCATACATCACTAACCCCACATGCGGGGCGTTGGAGCCACTACTTACTCCTCAAAGAAATGATTACAGACTCTCAAGGATATGTGGGAGGAGCTGAGGTGAAAATTCTTTTGCATGTACAAATGTGGGGGTATTTATAGCCAAGGGTGAAACTGACCCTTGTGGCTGTTCGACTACCCTCATGGCTATTTGACTTCCATGACTTTTTGACTTTACATAACTCTTCGTACAACAAGTGGGTCTCTTATACTTCCACGTTACATTACATTGATTGACAGAATGGCCCACAATAAAGTTGTGGACAACATGACTCGACATGACAGTGCTGGTACATTCATGCTGGTGCTGGTGTGCATGTCGAGATGAAGTGTTGATGGGTGATGGATTTCCTCATGGTGTGTCACAGCTTCACCTCCACATGGCAAAGTGTGTGGAGTCTTCAATGGTCATTGGTTTGCTTGATGTTTCATTCACACATTTCTCCTTTCTTGTATGTTGGTAATCTTGACAGGTTCGTCCATTCGTGAAAGGTGCATGTTCGTCCATCCTTCCATTCATGAACGCATCTTTCATCTTTGCTCATTCATCCGTCCGTGAACACTTCTTTGCATGATCATCCATTTGCGAGCACATCTCTTTGAATGCATCGTTTGTTCGTTCGTTGGTGAACCTGTCCTTCTGCATGTGCTCCCTTTGTTCATCCCATCCGTCATCGTGCCATGTTTTTTTTTGTTCCTATGTCGGCAATCACTCATGATGAGATGACATCAAATCCATAAACCTCCTAGTCTACCATGATGCATGATCATTTCAGATGCAGGTGACCAGGAGAGGTGACAAGGTTGCGAGGTGGGATTTAGGCTCTAGGCACTGCTGATGAAAATTGCACAAGATTCAATGCGTGATGAAGATGGGAAATCCAGATTGACACTGACTGTTCGCAGGGTCTGGCTCAACTGGATAACAAAACTGCGCAGCTGTTGAGAGGAACAGTCTAGGCTACGAAAAGGCTAGGCAGGCAAAATCTGCTCAATTTTTGGAATGAGCAGGCAGCGGGAGCTTGGAAACAAAAAATGCACAATTCCTGAGGGGAGTTGGTAGACATCTGTCAGGAGCTTGGAGTAAGAACTACGCAATTCCTGGAGGGAATTGGTAGTCAACTGTTGGAGCTTGGTAGCAAAAACTGTGCAATTCCTGGAGGGAACTGTCAGTCGGCTGCCGGGAGCTGCTGGTGGGGAAAACTACATTGATGTTAGGAGGTTGCCTTGATGGTCACCTCTGTGTAGTTTCTAAGCTGAGAGGACTATTGAGCAGCAGAGGACTTGCTCATGAAAACTGCGCAATTTTCTGGGTGAGCACCCATTCGACTGTCAAGAGGGCTAGTTTGAAAAACTATGCAATTTTCTGAGGGAGAGAGGGACGGGAACTGGGTTTCTGTCCGACCTGTTTGCGCAATTTTCTTAGTCAGTGTAGTGGGCAAGTTCTACAACCTCTCTGAAATTTTTGAGGGGAGTTAGTCCCATGGTGGTTGCATGGTCACACTCTTTGGTTGCCCAACATGAAGGTTGATTGATTTTCCTGCGGACATTGTAGCTTGAAATGGCTTGCTTGGTGCTTCTGCGTATTCTGGGTGACATTCAATCGAGTTGATGGCGGGGTGATGGTCCGGCTATCAGAGGGGAATTCGGTCTTCAAAACTTCAACAAAGTGACTAAGTGTGTGAACGAGCGAAAGATGCATACATGATCTTGCAAACACACTTACATAACTTGACGATGACACGAATCAAACCATCCAGACACACATGCTCAACATGACTGACCAACAGTGTAAGCGACAAGTGCGACACTTGTGATTGATCGTTGGTCGACCATGACGATGCTTGTGTGACAATGAATGTGACTCTGTGTGTGAGTGCGATAGATGTTTCCATAGTTAACACAACAAGTACACACGAAGTAAAGACTTTGAGTATAACCAGAACATGGTCGCAAGCATGACTTTGACATCAACATGCAAAAACTTGGGTGAAATGATCAAGAAAGGTGGGTGCGAAGACTCACACGAGCTCACGGAGTGAACCCGAGTGTGTGCAGTCATCAAGTGAAACTCTCAAGGGAGGCTCTGAAATTGGGTACAGGCCAAAATTTTGGAGGGTGATTGTAGCCGCTACAACACTTGGTGACACACTGGTAGAACTCCAGCTTCTCTATTTTGGTTCATTTATAGCAAAGGGCCTTGGTCTTTTGGGGATTATTGAATCGCTGTGCAGGTTACTCCAGCTTCCCCACTTACCTCATGGACATACATGTTTCACCTTTTGCCAACTCAGTAAAAAACAATCAAAAGTTCAGCTTGATGACAATGTTTCGAATTCGGGAAGGGTAGTTTAGCACGCGAGTTGAAGATTTTCAGAGTATATTTTTTCATCTCTGGTGTTTCTCCACTACCAATAGGCCTGGACAGTACCCCGACGGAGTCACACAGGAACACACACATTGCTCCATTGCCAGCGAGCCTAGTCAGTACCCCGGTGGAGTTGCATGCTTCACCTCTCTACGTAGGAATCCTTTCTCTTCTTTCGCCTTTGTATTTTTCAAGAAGATTGTGCATAGGAACTTATTTATTTTTGGGGCGGAAGAGGGATCCAGACTTATTGAGAGCATAAGAGGTTGTTCCCTTAGAGAATCATGTAATACCTCTGACATAGGTTTGCTCGTTTAGATTTTCCCCTTCTCCGTTTCTACTAGTTGGATGAGCTTGAACACACGCAAAAGAAGGCTGAGTGCAGACATGGGGCTTCCCAGTGTGGACACAAGTTCATGGGTGGACCAAAACTTCCCTCGCAGATGGCTCATATTTTCCATTAAGACTTCATTGGCTGAAGGTTATAACCAAGCACTGAGAAGACGGACACAAGACTGGCCAATTGCTGCAATGTCACAAGTTTTTTCAAATCTTAGCCACATACTCTATTCAAAAGCTAGAACGCAGTAGTTGGTAGTACTTATTTCCAGAAACAAAAATAGTAAGGTATCAAGAAAAAAAACAAAAGTAAACAAAAATAGCATAACAAACCGAATAAGAACAAAGATAGTAAGCAAGGAAAACAAAATGAAAACAACAAGCAACAAGCAGACTATATACATGGCACAGGGCACGACCTGACCAACTCTAAATAACGCTTGAGATCTTGGTCATTGACAAGAAGGTTGTCAACCCTCCCGTCAAGTGATTGTAGCCAGTACGTGCATGGGCCAAGCTTCTCCTAGACTGTGTACGTATTTTCCATCGATGTATCATGGACTGAAGGAAACAAGTTCATACATAAGAGGAAGGACGACAGATAACCAAGTATTGATAGTTGTACAAGTCCTCATGTACTTCACCTAGGTTTCTTTAAGAGTCACGCACAGCCCATGCGAAACTAACCTACGGACATAAATAAGCAAACAAACCGAAAATCAAAGTAAGAAGGGGAAGCAAATTCATATGCAAAGCGAGTAAGCAAACAAACAAGCAAGCAAGAAAACACACAAAGAAAGAAGAAAACATGCATGTAAGAAAAAAACTCAAAGCAAATACTACTCCTACTCCTAAGCTAATAGTGCATGGGTCGTCTCACGTGAATTGATACTTCCAATGCATCCACCAGTGCATTGGTCGACCCATGTTGTTGAAAGCATGGTTTGAGATCATCATAGTTGCGCAAACAAGAAAGCATGAAATATATAACAATGAAGACATACACACTCCGAGCTTACAAGCGTCCACAGAAAAAAAATGAGTGAAAGTGCATGTCATGCATTTTCTGGGATTTCCATGGTGCGGTGCTACACTACGTACAAATGTTGAGTGTATGCATTCTCTTGACTGTGACTTGCAAGAAAACGTGAGAAAGGTAGACCACTTACGTTGTCCAAGTGTGCTCGCTATGTAAGATTCCTCTAATGCATGAGCAATGGGATCATGTAGTTCGAGTGGAGGAAGCGAAATCTGGGTGTTTGGTTGATCTTTAATGCAAAGCAGAGAGTGATGAGGAGCCTTGCGTGTTTCAACAATTTCCTGGTCGGAAGTGAAACCAACCTCAAGACAGTGAGGACCTGACATAACCGTCAGCTTGGGCTGAAGTGCCTCGACAGTCTAAGGGGTTTCAACTTCATCGACAGACAGATCATCGTAGACCAGTGTTTTCGACAGATTAACAACGATTGAATCAACATCGTGATTGGATGAAGAAGTAGAGAGATCACGACAACCAATATTAGAAAATTCATGATGTTTTTCGGCATCCTCGTGATTTGATGAATCAGGTAGAGGGGTAGATGAGAAGCAAGGTTTTCACCCTCTGTGTTTTCAGGAATGATAAATGACAGATTGGACTGATTTCTAGAGGAAGATTTGTCCTCTCCGTAATGTAATGACAAACTAACATCCGACGTGTCTTGTGAACGATCGGAAGTAGAAACATCCAGAAATGAGTTTTCACGGGGGAAATCAACAGTGGCAGAATCACAGGGGATGTCAAGATAGAGCAAGTGAGGCGCGGATGGAAGGGAGTCATCCTTCACCGTGGGTTCTTCTTTAAATTCCTGCACACACTCATCATGAATGATGGCGCAGGTTGGCTGCATAACACCAACTCTGTCGAAAACTTGATCCTCGTTCACAACAGGTGAGGAGTCCGGAATGGAAGAACACAAGACAGTACAATCCAGAGGATCAACAGAACGCGGGGATGGAGGTTGAGGGAACGAATCCATGTGACAACCAACAAGATTGCAAGCCAAATATGCACAGATATCAAGAGCAGGTGGGGTGGGAGGATGTGATAGTTCAACAGATGTGTGTGCATGTTCTCCCACATCACTCTATAGTGGTAGAGTTGTTTGATGAGGTGAAGGCAGACAATCACTTGTGACAACAACTGTGCCTACCTGTGATTGCACAACTCCATCACAGAGGTATTTTGAGCGGGATTCGAATGATTTCAAGAATTGTGGATTTTTGGATAGGTGAAGAAGATACTCAAATATTCCATCGAGAAATTCCCAATGAATTTCATATTCGGGAAATCGGTAAGCAAGATTACAAAAGCGTGTGTAAAACTGTTCAATGGATTCATTGAGTTCTTTTCGTAATTTTAGAATTTCTTTATCGAGTGTTTTACGGTTAAATTGATTGAAAGCACAGTCTATCTCTGGGACCAGATGAGCAAGAGAATGAATATATTTTTCGGGCAGCATGGAACACCAGTGCATTGGGTGCCCTCGAAGTGTGTAGACGAACAACGCGTAGCTCATGTATTCTTCAAATATTCCATGTCTTTCGCATGAGCCTACAATGCCGACCACATGCCTAACCAAGGCTACATAGCCTCCACCACCATATCTTTTATGTGACAAGTTATCCGAGAGTTTTTCCGAGATAATGAAGTCATTTCCATGAGACATACACTCCGAAAGAGAAACTTTGTAGTTATTCATGATAGATATGCAGAGATTCAAAACAGATGTGAGGACTCAACTTGTCATCTTGCCCTCCTTCTAGCACCAAAAATGTTGAGGGTGTTGGACCCGCCAACATTCAGGGGACCACCACAGTATGAAGTCCCAACTAGACCTCACACCATTCGGTGTGGGAATCCCATCCCGTATGATGGCTCAGTTTCCATTATCTTATAGATTTGCCTCAACTCTTGTCAGTACATGAGAGTGGTATGCTTTGTCTTTCGAGAAGTGAGGTTCGTGTGCCTGGTGATTGTAAGTGTCTCTTGTGTCAATGGTTCTTTCACCATAGAGGGAAGGGTGGGAGTGAGTCCCAATTCAATTGGGAGAGGTCCCAATTCGGTTGGGAGAAGTCCCAACTCTACTAGGAACACACAACACAATAGGACGTGCACAGCTTCTGGCAGAGCAATCCACACGGATGCGGTAGTCACAACACACAAGGGAAGATAACACGTATAACACTCAGTGGATTAGTCCACACGAGTACAACGCTTGTTATAGCAAGTTTTATGTGAAAGGTCCGTCTGATGTCCGGGAGAGTAGTCTACACGGGCAAGACATCGTTAACAGCATATACAACACATTTTCATTAACATATATGTATTACAACAAGTGAATTAGTTCAAGTGTTAAACACAGGTTAAAGAAACATGCATTACAAGTATTAAAGATTAGTCTTACAACAATTACAACACATGTTTGAAAATGTGTTGGCCTATTAGTAGGCTTCTGAATTAAGCGAAAGTTCCAAGACACGTCGTTAAACCATACATCACTAACCCCGCGTGTGGGGCGCTGGAGCCACTACTTACTCCTGAAATAAATTATTACAAACTCTCAAGGCTATGTGGGAGGAGCTGAGGTGAAAAGTCTTTTTCATGTACAAATGAGGGAGTATTTATAGCCAAGGGTGAAACTAACCCTTGTGGCTGTTCGGCTACCCTCATGACTGTTTGACTTCCATGAATTTTTGACTTTACATGACTCTTCGTACAACAAGTGGTTCTCTTGGACTTCCACTTTACATTACATTGATTCAGAACATGGCCCACAATAGAGATGTGGACGACATGACTCGACATGATAGTGCTGGTACATTCATGCTGCTGTTGGTGTGCATGTCGAGTTGTAGTGCTGTTGGGTGATGGATGTCCTCATGGTGTATCATAGCTTCACCTCTGCATGGAAAAGTGCGCGGAGTCTTCAATGGTCATTGGTTGGCTTGATGTTGCATTCACACATTGCTCCTTGCTTGTATGTTGGTAAGCTTGACAGGTTCGTCTGTTTGCGAAAGGTGCATGTTCGTCCGTCTACCCATTCATGAACACATCTTGCACGTTTGCTCGTCCATCCATCTGCGAACACATCTTTGCATGATCATCCGTTTGCGAGCACATCTCTTTGCATGCATCGTTTGTTTGTCCGTTGGTGAACCTGTCCTTCTGCATGTACTCCCTTTGTTCATCCCATCCATCGTCACGCCATGTTTGTTTGTGTACTTGTGTCTGTAGTCACTCATGAAGAGACGACATCAAATTCATAAACCTCGTAGTCTACCATGATGCATGATCATTTCGAATGCAGGTGACCGGGAGAGGTAACAAGGTTTCGAGGCGGGATGGAGGCTCTGGGCACTACTGATGAAAACTGCGCAAGAGTCACTGGGTGATGAAGATGGGCAATTCAGATCAACAATGACTGTCCATGGGGTCTGGCTCAACTAGAGGACAAAACTGCACAGTTTTTGAGAGGAACAGTCTTGGTTGCGGAAAGGCTGGGCAGGAAAAATCTGTGCAATTTCCAGAATGAGTGGGCAGCATGAGCTTGGCAGCAAAAACTGTGCAATTCCTGAGGGGAACTGGCAGTCAGCTGTCGGGAGCTTGGAAACAAAAACTGCGTAATTCCTGGAGGGAACTGGAAGTCAGTTGTTGGAGCTTAGTAGCAAAAACTATGCAATTCCTAGAGGGAACTGTCAGTTAGCTGTCGGGAGTTGCTGGCAGGAAAAAATGTGTTGATGCTGGGAGGCTAGCTTGCTAGTCACCTTTGCGCATTTTCTGAGCTGAGCAAACTGCTAGGCAGCAGAGGAATTGCTCATGAAAACTGCATAATTTTCTGGGTGAGGAGTTGGTCGACTATCGAGAGGGATAGTTGTAAAAACTGCGCAATTTTCTGACGGAGACAGGGATGAGCTCTAGGTGTCTATCCATCCTGTCTGCACAATTTTCTTAGTCAGTGGAGTGGGCAAGGTCTGTAGTCTCTGCGCAATTTTTGAGGGGAGTCAGTCCCGGGGTGGCTGTCAGGTCAAACTCTCCGCTTGACCAACATGAAGATTGATTGATTTGCTTCCAGATAGTGCAGCTTGAAATGGCTTTCTTGGTGCTTCTGTGTTGTTCTAGGTGACAGTCGCTTGATTCAATGGCAGGGTGATGGTCCAGCTGTCAGAGGGTAATTCGGTCATCATAACTTCAACAAAGTGACTAAGTGTGTGAACGAGCGAAAGATGCATACGTTATCTTGCAAACACACACTTACATGACATGACAACGAGACGACGCAAACCATCCAGACACACATGCTCAACATGATTGAACGACAGTGTAAGCGACAAGCGCGACACTTGTGATTGATCGTTGGTTGACTGTGATGATGCTTGCATGACAGTGAATGTGACTCCGTGTGTGAGTGTGACAGATGTTTTCATAGCACACAACATGTACACACGAAGCGAAGGCTTTGAGTATAACCAGATCATGGTCGGAAGCATGACTTTGACATCAACATGCAAAAACTTGGGTGAAATGATCAAACAAGGTGGGTGCGAAGACTCACACGATCTCACGGAGTGAACCCGAGTGTGTGCAGTCATCAAGTGAAACTATCAAGGGAGGCTCTGAAATTGGGTGCAGGCCAAAATTTTGGAGGGTGGTTGTAGCCGCTACAACACTTGGCGACACACTGGTAGAACTCCAGCTTCTATGTTTTGGTTCATTAATAGCACAGGACCTTGTTCTTTTAGGGAGTATTGAATCACTGTGCGGGTTGTTGTCGTTCTGTATTTTTGAGGTTGAGAGAGTAAATACATAGGACAACATCAAAACCACTTTGGAAGTTGTGATCTAGCCCTACCAGCTTCAAAGAGGGATCTCTCTATTTAATTTAGCTTTGTTTTATGTGAATTTTAGGCTAGTTATGATTGTACTTGTTTTTTTTAATTTGATTGTTTTGGTTGATTTGAGTGTTATAATTCCATTGGGCTATGGAGTCTATAAATTAAACTAGATTTTTCGTCAATTTTAGAGGAGTTCTCACAGGGCAAGTTAGGTTGCACTATTTGATCTTTTCAGAAATTAAATGAATTATGGAATAGCAGAAGTGTAAGGTTCAGTAGAAACCAAGGAGAAATTAAGAATCTCTTGATCTAACTTCAGTGGAAAACATTAAAATTACCAACATCCAAAATAGGGTGCTCTAAATGAAAAATTCTATTTATCACAGTTTATGTTGATTAATTCATAAATTTAGAATAACAGAGAAAGGAAAAACAATGTTTAAACAAATAGACAGAAGAGACACATCGCCATTTAGTACACCACATGAATCCTATGAAAGGTCCTTGTATTATTAATGCTCCAGTGCTTTGAAAATTACAATATGCAGAAGGAAACTATATTTGGAAATCAATCCTTAATACTTCAAACAGTGAAGTATTTATAATGAAAATTACAAAAATTCTTTACAAAATCGTTGTCAAACCGACAGTGTATTATTAGCCTAATTACAAACAATATCATCTAATCTTGGCAGAAGAATAGGCCACGTAGGCTATTGAAAAGAAAGGTGGCTTTGTTTTGATGGTTTCGGTTGCTGAGTCAACCCGAAACAGTGTTGCGATGCTAAACTGACCGTCGTATTGGCTGCTGCCCTAGCAATTGTTTTACTGTCGTTGAATTTTCCTTCAATCCACTAAATTGACCAATTCTTCCCATATTATTTCATCTGGTATTGTCAATTTTGTTACCCTGCGTTAGATTTCATCTACCTCTATGTATTTGGAAAAGGTCGGCTTCACAGTGAAAATGTCTTTTACTTCGTTCTATACATAGAAATAATTTGACATGGTTTCCAAAAAGGCTTTTACTGTCATATTGCCTTTAATCCCACTGACCTTGATGCTTCTTCTAGCCACTTCTTTCATCTTCAAGACATAGTCTTCCTGAGTGATCAATTTGTCATTTATAACATAAATGCTGGGCAGTCCCTTTTGGATTAATGCTTCAATTATGTTTGTGAACCTGTTTACTCACAACTCCAAGGTTTCACACCTTTCTTCCAACTGATCAATGAGATTTCTCTTTGTCGAGACTTTCTTGACTTCTAGAATGGTGGCACTTCTATCATTGATCCCTACCTCTTCAAGATCATACTTGCACTTTGAGTTTGTTGACACCTAATCATAGGGATTGGGTGAACAACTCTAAATAGTGTAAATAAATAATAGAGAAATTGGAGACTCATCGGTAGATGAAACTCAACAGTTACTCCCTCATGTATATAATAATGAACAACCTAAATGAATAATAGAATCTCATTTGAGGAGTTACCTCCTGGCTTGAAATGGTATCAGAGCCAGTTCTAATTTTAGCTTTCCCCCCTTTGTAAATCCTTCATGTTCTGCCTATTTTTGCAGAACTATCACCTTCTCTGCATCATGTACACCTGTTCTGGTGATTTCTGTGTCTTATCCCTGCAAGATTTTGTGCATTATTGAATTCACTAGTCTAAATGTAGTGGGAGTGATGAAGGGTCAATTTGTTGCATTAAGGCAATGATTTTCCTCCTGTGAAGACTATAGCCAGTTGCTGTATGGAATGGTCATGTGATGCCAGGAAGTGTTGCGTACTGTGTGCTGGAAGGGTGGCGCATCTGGAAGCGCGGTGTTATGGCCAACACTGTGACTGTAACTGCATTTGAGTCTATTATTACCTAGAGCGTGGTGTTGGACTGAGTACGCTTTGAGTTTGGTAGAAGACCAAACGACCCTCCATTATATCAATATTTGGAGACTGTTGGAAAACGCTGCATACTGCTGGTACGAATTATTTATATGCATTGAATGATTGTGTTGCTAGTCTGATATCAAAATGCTGCATACGCTGGTCTGATATCAAAACGCTGTATACACTAATATTTCAATATGAATATTTTGAAAGTCTGCATATAAATCCTTGTTGTTCAACTCCACTCCCATAGCTCCAGTTGTCACAGTGTTGAAGACTGTTGGGGTATTTTTCAAACTGGTTGCAAATTCAATACTACAGTTCCGTAAAAAAAAATTTGAGGTATGGTGAATGTATATGGTGTGAAGGGCATTCAACTCCTTTGAAAATGGTGGTAGTAATAAAGTTTGTTGATATTTTTGAATGGTGATAATATAATGAGAATTTTGGACGGTATTTTTTTTCGGATATATATTATATGGTTTATATGTTGAAACAATCATATAATATATTTGTGAGTGGAGGAATATATGCTACATTAAAAGTATTAATATAGTGAATTCTTTTCCACCTAAACAGAAGATATCCAAAAAGGTTGTGTTTGTTTTGGAAATCAAAAGCGGATATTTTTTTTTGGGAATGCATTCACTAATATCTATTATTGGAGAAGTTCTCTTTGGGAAAGAGAACTATCCAAAATGGTCAAGGAAAATTAAACGCACTCTCATTTTTAATGAGCTGTGGAAAGGAGTGTGTGTTGAAGATAGAGACAAAAAACTAGAACAACCTACCTCTGACAAGGAATTCGCCATTTGGGAAAATAAGAATAGCAAGGCTTATGCATTGATTGCAACATCAGTAAATGAAGAGGTGAGTCGCCATATTTCTCCATTTTCAAATGCTTTCGAAGCCTTACAAAAACTGAAGGAACTCTATGACTCACACTCTGCACTTGAAGTTGTTCAACTCGTGATTAAATTGTTCAGCCTTGAATTACAAAATGATGATCCTCTTGCTCTTGCATCAGAAGTAAAATCTATTATGCATGATATCAAAGTCACTAATGTTGAACTAGACATTCCTCTGATAACTTTTCTCAAGGCACTTTATCCCACTTACTCAAATTATCTTGAGTCATTGCAAGCAAATGGAAACCTCAAAGATATTACCTTTGACTCCCTTGTGAAAAAATTTGTTGAAAGAGAGAAAGCTTTTGGGAAGAAGACAACTCCTCAGTATTCTGAAGAGGTTGTGTGTCTTGTACATAGAGAGAAGAATCTTGTCAAGATTCTTCCAGAGGAAGAGGTGGTCGAAGAGGAAGAGGAAGAATAAATTTCAGAGGCAGGGGGGCAGACACTCTCAAGGAGAAACGTAAGATTTACATTGCATGCGTTGCAAAAGAGATGGATCACATGATGCATCCACATGCAAGTTGCCTTGGGACAGAATTGAGCAAGAAAGAAACCAACCCAAAGATAAAACTAATGACAAAGAGAAAGGTAAAGAACCTGAATCCGCTCACTATGTTGTGGCACACTGTAATATTGGAGTAAATGAAGACTTATTTAATGCTTCACTTGCTTCTTGGAAAAATGATTGGTTGCTTGATTCAGGAGAAACTTGACACATGACTTTTAGAAGAGGTTTTTTTGAAAAATTTACTGAAAATGTTGATGGAGCAGTATACTTTGCAGACAAATCAAAACTCAAGCCATCAGGGCTTGGCACAATCAGGCTTAAATTGTCTGGTCTTCATGACTTTCTTCTACATCATGTTTTATATCTCCCACAGTTGAGGAGAAACTTGTTGTCCTTGGTCCACATCCACCAGCAAGGACACTCCATTCACATGATTGATGGCAAGGTTGAGGTAAGAAAAGCATCAGACCACTCACTTGCCATGACAGGGATAGAAGAAGAAAGGCTTCTCAAGCTGCAGGGTACCTCTGCTCGTGCACAAATTTTCTCATACAATTCTCATTATGATGAAGGTACATTTCCATCAAGTTTATTATGGCATGCTAGATTTGGACACTTGAACTATAACAATCTCCGCTTGTTGAAGAAAAATGGTGTTACTGGTTTGCCTACAATTCCTAGGAAACTTAAGCAATCTGATGCTTGCATTCTAGGAAAGCATAGCAAACAATCTTTTCATGATTCACATTCTAGAGCACATAGAAAACTTGAACTCATTCATTCAAATTTATGTGGTCCAATCCATGTTCCTTCCGCAAATGGAAATAAATATATGATGACATTTATTGATGACTACACCAGAATGTGTTGGCTTTATTTATTGAAGAACAAATCTGATACTTTTCAAACATTCAAGAACTTTCATACATGGATTGAAAATGATGCACAATCTCATATTGGCTCTATTCACACTGATAATGGAAAAGAATACACTTCAAATGAGTTTGAAAACTATCTTCTCCAACATGGAATCAAACATCAAAACACTGTGCCTTATAATCCCCAACATAACGGAGCAGCCGAAAGAATGAATAGGAAAACCTTAAATATGGTGTGATCCATGATGTTTTTCAAAAATGTAAAATTGATGTTTTGGGCTAATGCAGTTCTATGTGCTGTATATGTAAAGAATAGGTGTCCATCTAATGCTATTAGAAACAAGACTCCTTATGAAATGTGGTATGGACACATTCCTTCGGTAAAGCATCTCAGGGTCTTTGGTTCCACATGTTATGCCTTGATGCCAAAGGTACATAGAAAAAAACTTGGTGCAAGAAGTCGTAAGTGTATCTTCCTGGGTATTCAAACACCTCCAAAGCATATCGTCTCTATGATGAAGTCAATAAAAAGTTTGTTGTATCTAGAGATGTAAACTTTCTTGAATCATCCAAAACTGACAATGTTATTGAGCGGCAACTTGATCGCTTGGATAGATTCGCAAATGCAAAATCATTTCAAGAATTTGATAATCAGATTCCACATCTTAAAGGGGGGATTCCTATACTAGATCAACCTGTTTAATCTTCTTCTAAAGCACTCTCTCCCTCGCATGAAACTCCAACAACAGATGATACTTTGAGTGATGTGATTGAAAGAATTGGGAGACTCAATCTTGATTTAGTCCCAACTCAATCAACTGAGCATCCTGGACCATCTCAGAAAGGTCCCCCAAAGTGGCTGACAAAGACACTTGAAAGTGTTCATCCTGATGAGGTTGGAAAGATAGGAACTAGAAATTCAACCCGGCAAAATGGAGGTGATGTAGATGACTTTGATTCACCTGTTGATATGGATGTTTCTTATGATTGTGAATTGAATTTGTCTACATATTTTGAACCAACTTCCTTCAAAGAAGCTACTTCGCATGATGAATGGAAAGAAGCAATGAAAAAGGAGTATGATTCCTTGATAAAGAATGGCACTTGGAAGCTGGTTTATCCTCCATTGGGAACCAAACCAATTGGCTGCAAGTGGGTCTACAAGAACAAGTATAAAGTTGATGGCTCACTTGACAAGCACAAAGCCAGGCTTGTGGAAAAAGGTTTTGCATAGAAGGAAGGGATCAATTATGAGGAGACTTTTTCCCCCACAACAAAATGGGCTACCATTCGGACACTCTTTGCCCTAGCAGCTCAGAATGCTTGGAAATTCCATCAAATGGATGTAAAAACTTCTTTCTTGAATGGAGATCTAAAAGAGAATGTTTTTATGTCCCAGCTTGAAGGATTAGCTGTGAAAGGACATGAACATAAAGTATGAAAACTTGTGAAATCCTTGTATGGCCTCAAACAAGCACCGCGAGCCTGGTATGAAAAACTAACTGAGCATCTTCTGAAACTCAATTTCAAACATTATGATCTTGATGATGCAACTTTGTTTGTCAAGAAAGTTGGCAAAACAGTTGTATATTTTGTGGTATATGTAGATGATATTTTGATGAAAGGGAACAATGAGAGCTACATTGCATCCATAAAGAAGGAATTGAGGAAAGGTTTTGAAATGATTGATTTGGGCTATGTTCATTACTATCTTGGTATTGAAGTAACTCAACATCCGAAGTCCATATTCCTTTCTTAAAAGAAGTACATTGGAGATCTATTGAGCAGGTTTAGCATGGCTAAATGCAATCCTCTGACTACTCCAATGGAACAAAACTTAAAGCTCACATCCATTGAAGGAAAAGAATTTGAGGATGCAACAAAGTACAGACAGCTTGTAGGAAGTCTTAACTACCTGACTACTACCAGGCCAGACATTTCATTTGCAGTTGGAATCCTCTCCAGGTTTATTCAAAAGCCTTGTGAGGGACATTGGTTTGCTGCAAAAAGAGTTCTAAAGTACTTGAAGGGAACTCAAGACTTTGGACTCACGTATACACAGGTGGGCGACTTTAGCTTGATTGGATACTCTGATTCAGACTTCGATAGAGACAAAGAAACTAGGGTATCTACTTATGGTTATGCTATGAGTCTTGGATCAGGAGTTGTATCCTGGAGATCACACAAACAATTAGTTCCAACATAATCCACAATAGAGGTAGAATATGTGGCAGCAGCTAAGGCAACAAAATAAATTGTGTGGGTCAGGAAAATTCTGGAAGATTTGCAGGTAAAACAAGTACATTCAAATCCACTCATGATTGACAATACCTCGGAAATAAAGTTGGCCAAAAACCTCAACATCCGTGATCGAACGAAGAACATTAATACAAAATATCATCTTATTTGACATCATGTTGAGGCCAAAACAATCCATCTTCGCCATTGTTCCACTAATGAGCAGATTGCAGACATCTTCACCAAAGAGCTTGGAAGTGAAAAGCTTGAAAGATTCAGAACGATGCTTGGACTCACCAAAATCCCTTTAGATTAAGGGGGGGAATGTTGACACCTAATCATAGGGATTGGGTGAACAACTGTAAATAGTGTAAATAAATAATAGAGAAAATGCAGAGTCATTGGGAGATGAAACTCAACAGTCACTCCCTCACGTATATAATAATGAACAACCTAAATGAATAATATAATCTCATTTGAGGAGTTACCTCCTGGCCTGACAGAGTTTAAGAACTTGATTATGTTAGAGGCTTCTGTGGGCATCTCTCCTAGCTTTTCTCTTCCCTGCACAATAGTTTCTATATCCTTTTCTATCAACTGTTTCTGCTCAAATATGATTTGAATAGAAGGCCAAATCTCATTCATAGAGTCCAGGATATTCATCCAAATGGTTTCCTTGGCTTGGGCCAAGGTCTGGCCAATTGAAGTGTCTCTCTCTACCTTCTACAACTTCTCCGACAATCTCTGGGATTTCTGCATTTCAGTAACTCGAGTTGCTTTTTCTTTGGCCTTTTTCACTTCTAGAGCTTTGAGTTGACCCTGCAAAGTCTCAATCTCCTTTGAATGGAATGACATGTTCTCAAGTGTCTTTGTTACTTGTTCATCATTCATAGCTTGAGTGGAAGAAGTGGCTGTAGTGGTTGCTCCTATTGATGAAAGCTGAGAAACATGTATGGCATCCAAGGGGACAATGGCAATCTTCAGAATATCTTCCTTCTCCTTCATCATTTTCTCCATATCTGCCTCCATCTGCCTAATATATATATTCTGTTCTATGATAAATTTCATCATATCTACTTTCTGTGCTTCACCTTCTTCAATATGCTTGGTCATTGGATCCTCTATGCATGACAGCTTGAGCTCTTTTCTTAAGGCTGCAATGTTCAGGTTCTTATTTTTAATAATTTCCTCAGCAACATTGAAATCTTTAGGGTCATACCCTATATTAATCGCCAAGTCTTCCAAATAATTAATCCTGTTATCTTTGGCTAAGGAGGAAACTTCTCCATTCTCAACTGTGACTCGACATTTTCAAAAGAAACCTGCAATTTAGAAAGTGACATAGCAGTGTTATTCAAAGTGGAGGATATCATTTCACCAGTTTTCTTGTGCATCTCCATTTGATCAATGGGATGTATGTCCTTTGTGTTGAATTCAAAAGTAGTGCTCTTGTAGTCTGCTGTTGATTTTGGCTATGGAATCTGGGCCTCAAGAAAGGCCATCTGCATTTTTCCATGTTCTGTGTCAAAGACTGACAACAACCTACTCTGTGAGCTGGAGGTCTGCTTCCAAAATTGGTTATAAGTGCTATTTTTTAGAATTTCATTCCTGAGCTTTATCTCCCTGTACCTGTCAAAAATTGTCTTCTCTTTTTTTGTTTGGACATTTTGTGATTCTAGCTCAGTTTCCTTGTGACCTTATGAAGATGAAGGTCCAATAGGAGATGTTGTGAATTTCCTAGTTCCAGGTGGTTAACCTGTGATGACGATGGCAACCTTCTATCCAGTGTCTTTGTCCAATTCTACTCTAGGATTTAACTTTTCTCTCTTCCTGTTGCTGATCCTGAATTCTTTAGCTTCACTCCTAGTTGTTGATGATGATCCTTCCTCCCTCTGTCTTTTTCTTGATTTTTCCTAAGGAATAGGAGTCTACAAACTGGAAGTAGAAACAAGTTGTTCTTCAGCTTCCTGTAAGGTGTTTTCTGTCCACTCCAGTTGATTGGCATACTGCTCTATTTCTGGCCTTGAAGTATGAATGTAAGGAGTGTTTTTGTTCTCCACTCTGAGCTTTGAAATAATGCCACAGGGGTCATAAGACCATGTAAAGCTCAGACTGAACTTCATTTCTTTAAGCATTTTATCTGCCTCTTCACCTGCTATCCTTGTGTTGCACACAAATGGGCCCACCTGTGTCTTTATTTTGAATTGTGACTTCTTCTTGGCCACTACAAAGTGGATGTCATTCGAATTCAGCATCTGTCTGATGTACTCCAGGGAAAAAATCCTCATTGGGAGGTATTTGGGGAGTTTATAGGGTGCCAATTCACATCCATACACCCTGATTTCTGTGTAATTTTGGTATAAATACCAATCCCCGGTCTTTTCCTGATCTATTAGGTGCATAATTCTCTTGATTTCCTCACTGATCTTAGGTTGTACTGCACTGTTCAGAATGTTCATGGCTGATGAAAAAAATCTTCAATGAACTACTTATAGGTGAATTCCTGTTGTTCTCTCATGACCAATGAGGTCCAAAATATTATTGGCTGTTGGTTTCCTGCATCATCAAGCTTCTGCAATGCAAAACTGAATTTGTCTACCTGATAATAGAGGAACATATAAATCAAAATAGAGGTGTAATTGAACACCTGTTCTGTAGGAAATTTTATGAACTGCTCATGAATACTATCAGCCAAGAATTGACTGGAATTAAACACCAAGGAGGGCTTGTTGTATGTGGAAAATATGGAGAGGAATCCTAAAATGGGCTCATCTACCCACTGATATGAATAATAGCCTAAAATGTAGGAGATCATGGATATAATTTGCTTAGCTTGATCAGGGAAGATGGAAGAAGGATATGGAGGATTATTTTTGGCTAATTGGGCATTCTCTGGCAAGAAAATCTCAAAGATTCTGGTGATGGTGGAAAAATCCAGCTTTTGATAAATCTAGGTGAGGGCTTCTAAGGAGAAAGGAGCAACATTTTCCACAGTGGGGCCCAACATCATTTGGTCAATGGATTGGGTTGTAATTGTGAAGAGAATGTCACTTTTAGGGGCAATGATGGCTCCTTGGGCAGGGACATAGCAAGCTTGACACCTTCTAGTAAATTCTGGGGCTTAGAATGTCAAGGGGAAAATATAATGGGGGAGGTTGGACTCCCAGATCCCAATTTCATCGATTTTATCTGTGTGTTTATCTTCCAGCCAACAATATAACTCAAGAAAATCGCAGTCACATTGGGCTTCATTTTTCTTGTAATCCCTATCAGTTAAAGGTATATGATCTAAATCTACGGAAGGGGGAATTAAAGGATTAATAGGCTTATCTTGAGTCTTAGTATTTGGAGGCATGATTGTAAAAATCTGTGAACAGGATGAATTTATAAAGGAGCTTACCGAGCACAGTTGAATAATGAAATGGAGGAAGAGGAAATGTTAGTTTCTGTCATGATCTGGTCGCAGAAAAACTCTGAAAGTGATCGTTGTGGAAAACTCTAAATAACTAAAGACAAACAATAAAATGCAAGAGAGTGACAGGATGAGAAATAAATAAAAGAAAGAGATGGGTTCAGCAAGTTTTAAATGTTGCAGCGAATCACCCCATTGAAATGGTGCGAGACCGTTAGGCCTAAACGGTTACCCCGGAGAAATTGAATCTAATGCAGAATCATCGTTTTGGACGAGAAATAATTTAATAGGCCAACGGTTATGCCATGTGGCGGGCGGAGAGTGGTGGAGTGCGATAGAGCAGATGAGGTAAAATTGGTTTCCAGAGGGGGTAGCGGGCAGTTTATGGTTTTGGTGAGGGGGGGTGCAAAATCACGAGGATGCGACATGTAGAGGATGAGGCCCTCTGGCAGAAACTACTTTTCGGACTCCCCCATGACAGTAAAGGAGGGATGGAGGGGGGGGCTGAAAGCGGATGAGGCTTGTTGATCAAGAGTGGGAGCAATCCCGAGGCCTTCAATGTTATTGTACTTTAACCATAAGCGACAAAGAAATCTTTGTCTGCTTGCGCTTTTAACTTTTGCTTTCTCGACTTAGGATAAGAGAAAATATAAATATATAAATTACTTTATTCATGGCGCACATATTTCCCTTTTCATTATATCCTTAAAACTTAGGATAAAAACTAGATATGAAAATATTTACCACTAATCTAATCTACCTACCCTTAGCTAAACTAGCATTTTTTTACTTTTGTCTCTAGGGTGCACTTAGACTAGCAGACCCACATTATTTTCTTTTATACAAAATAAAAAGAATTATCTAACCTATACCTTATTTCTCCTATTGATCGAGATTAAACAGTTGGATCAATGCCATTTTCTACCTAACTAGCGATTTACCCATATTAAATTGTTGGGTAAGTCTTTATTCTCTATCTTAATTTACATAAATTTAGAGTTTAATCATGATTACACTGTATGATCAAACTAAAAGCTAGTGATTGTGGCATTTTGAACAAGCTACACGCAACCTTTTATTTTTCAGTACTGAAGAAAAACTATCTATGAGTAGTGGCATTCAGACTTGCAACACTTTCAGTATTATTCCTTTTTTGACTTTTCTTTCTTTTGGTGGGGTTCAATCTTTTCTTCTTTTTCCAATATTTTTTGTTTTTCTCTTTTTCTTATATACCCTCTTTTCATTTTTTAATCCTTTTTATTTTATTTGGAAATCATTAGCAGATTGAAAATTATTTACTAAATAAGATTCTTGAGATCCTATAAATTATAGGACCCTAACAGTGGCTCCAGCTGGGGATGGCACTCTCCCTGTGAGGTGCCAAGAACATGTGATAGTAGCCTTGAGTTTTCTATTTTAGCAATACCCATCTCTGCTTTCTTTGTTGCAGTAGTTATGGTAACACATCAATAGAATCTTAGGGTCTTCTCTGCGGGCTTCAACTTTTGTTAATAGGTCACCCAATCCAAACAATAAAGACAATGATATTTATAATGATAAATGTTGGGAAAACTTCTATTGCTCAGAGAAATAGTGTTTGAGAATCCTACCATTGATAGGTCCACCAGGTAATTCTGTCCCATCTAAATTTCTGATAAAGAATGCATTATGCCCTCTGAAAGCATAAATGACATAAGGTCCCATCCATAATTGTCAAAATTTCCATGCTTCCCTTTGTCTTCTCTTCTAGAATCCCACTTTAAGACTTTATCACCCAAGGTGAAATAATTAGGGGATTTTTGAGGTCTAAAATGGGCCTCCTAAGGAAATTATAAAATAATAGTAGAAATAATAAAATAAGATTAAATTACATCATCAAATTTTAGAGGGAAAAAACACAAAACTATTTTTTCAACTCGTATTTTCAACTTATCTCTGTATGAGTTTACTCAAATTTCGAGTGGAAACACTCATTGGATGTAGAATTTGATTCCTCATCCAAAGAGTACGCATGTTGCATACTTTCGATGGACCATGCTACACAAAAAATTAGAAATACATGAAAAACATGATTGCAATCACATTTTTTCATGTATTTCTCATTTTTTATATAGTAGGGTCCATCGAAAGTATGCAACATGGGTACTCATTGGATGAGGAATTAAATTTTGCATCCACTCTCGCTCGAAATTTGAGTAGAAACTTAGGGAGATAAATTGAAAATAAAAGTTGAAAAGTAGCTTTATTATTTTATTATTTTTTAATCTTTGTAATTTTTCACTCCAAAAATGGTGAATCATCCCCCATGGTTGACATCATCATTTTCAATCCTATTGGTTCTTATAAATTTTATTTTGGTTGTACATTTTTCTTTGGAGGCCCGTTTTAGACCTCAAAAATCCCCTAATGCATCTACTTTTGTCCTTCATGACTGGAACTCCCAAAGAGGATGGAAAAACAACATCCATTCCATAAACCAGTTGGTATGGTGACATGCCAATTGATTTCTTTGTGGTGAGCCTATTAGCCCAAAGTGCATTTATGAGCTTATTGTGCCATGAATTTTTGTTGTCTACTAACAGCTTCTTGATAATATTTACCAGACTTTTATTTGAAGATTCAACCAACCCATTACCCCATGGGTAATAAGCAATTGAATGTCCTAATGTAATATGGTATTTATTGCAAAAATGTATCATTTTCTTAGACCTAAAGGCTGCAACATTGTCTATAATAACCTTGCTTGGACAACCAAATCTAGACAGGATATTGGTTTCTAAGAATTTGATGATAACAACATCCATGGCTAGTCTAGAAGGAGTGGCCTCAATCCATTTGGTGAAATAGTCAGTAGCAGTAAGGATCCATTTATGTTGAGCAGAGGATGGAGGATGGATTTCTCCAATGAAATCTAATCCCCACTGTTGGAAAGGACTTTCAACAGATATGGGCTTCAAAGGTAGAGGCAAAATCTTTCTTTTTCCCTCAAATATTTGACACTTGTGGCAAGAGGTTACCTTCTTATGAACATCTAGGAAAAGTGTAGGCCAGTAAAAACCAGCTCTAAGGATCTTATTGGCAGTGGTTTTCCAATACAAATGGCCACCACAGTCACCCTCATGGAATTCCTGCATTGTTCTTTATGCATCATCTCTCAATAAACACTTTAGTAGAATACCACCAGCATCTTTCCAATATTAAACATTTTATATGATGCAAAATTCAACTTCTTTTAGCTTCAGAAATCTAGCCTTTATTCTTTTTAGACCAGGAGGAGCATTTAAATTAAATAAAACATAAACAAGGTCTGCATACAAGGGTGAGGTCATGAAAGCCTCATCTAGTGGTGGAGTCGCCTATTCCTCTTGATCATCTAATTCAGCTACAAAGTTGATATCTAAAGCATTAAAATTAAATTCCGTCATCAATTTGGCTAATCCTTGTCTTTTGATAAGCTTGGTTGGCTTCATTTCCATATCATATTCCAGAATGATGGAAATCCATTTGCCTCTTTTGTCGTCTAGTCCATTCTGTGTGAAGATATATTTAACTACAACATTCGATACATAAGAAATTATATGAGAATGAAGGATATATACTCTAAAATATTTAATTACTTTTATCAGTGTAAAAGCTTGTTTTTCCAATATGTTGTACTTGAGTGACACATCCCTTAAAGCCTTGCCAAAGAAAGCAATGGGTTGTTCATACCCTTCATCATTTTTGTGCAAAAGGACAGCTGCAACAGTATGTTCAGAAGCAAACAAAAAATTATAAAATCTTTAGTAAAATCTGGACTAATAAGGAATGGCTCCTTTGTTAATTATTGTTTAACCTGGTCGAATGATTGCCTAGCTTCAATGTTCCACTTGATTTCAGAATCTCGTTTTAGCATGTTTGTGATGTTTCTGAGAAGTTATGCAAGGTTAGGGATAAATCTTCTCAGGAAGTTTATTCTCCCAATAAATGATTGAAGTTCTTTAATATTTCTTGGATGATTTATTTTCAAAATAGCTTCAATCCTTTTAGGATCAATTTTAATACCTTCCTTAGATATGATATGACCAAGAAGTTTTCCCTCTTCAAGGCCAAACACTGTTTTCTTAGGATTTAATGAAATCCCAAACCTTCTACATTTTTCAAATACTCTTCTCAGGTGCATCAAATGTTCTTCATCAGTTTTAGAATATACAGTTATGTCATCTAGATATATCACAATAAATCTGCCATTTTCATCAGAAAAAGCAATATCCGTTTCTCTTTGAAATGTGGCTCCAACATTCATTAATCCAAAAGGAATCTTCACATACATGAAGGTACCCCATGGAGTAGTAAATGTTGTTTTATCCTGATCCTCTGGATGAACTAAGACCTGATTATAACCTGAGAAACCATCTAATAAAGAAATCCTAGAAGATCCAACTACCTTTTGCAGAATATGATCCATTTTAGGTAAGGAATAGTTGTCTTTTAGGGAAACTTTGTTTAGGTTTGTGAAATCTATGCACAATCTGATTTCACCTATTTTCTTCCTAGTTGGAACAATATTGGAAACCCATTTAGAGTACCTAAGAGGAACTATGATTTTATAATCATACATTATTTTGATTTCCTTCTCAATTAAAGGCATCATAATTGGATTTATTCTGTGAAGTTTTTGTTTAAAGGGTTTCTGATCTTCTTTAATTGGAGTTTTGTGTTGTATGATTTTTGTATCATATGTTTTAAGATCTTCATAGCTCTAGGCAAAAAAATCACTAAATTCCTTGAATAAAGCAATATATTTTTGTTTTTCAGCTGCTACGATTGATTTAGACAATTTTATGATTTTGGGGTGTTTTTCAATACCTAAATTACAATCTTCAACTGATGTTCTGGTGGGTTCAATCTTAGGCTTTTTAGCCACATCATTGAAATCAAATAATTCTTATAATGGAACTAGACCTTTAGGCAAAACATTATCTTTTAGCTTGAGTGTTTTGAATTCTTCTTTTTCAGGATCTATCTCAAGCAATTCTAGTTTATTTACAACTTTATCTATGGGTATATTTACATCCAAATTTTCTACTTGCCTTTCTATATTAGAGTGTACAACAATTTAAGTATCTACTTCAGATTCCAAATGAATACTATCATCTTGAAATTCATCTTTGGATTGTAGAAAACTTTCAATCTGTTTATCATTTCCAAACACCTACTAATACCTAATGTTATCTGGTACAGTTGGTCAGTGTTTTACCTCCAATACATATTCTTGATTAGGATAAGGCATTTTACAAGAGCTAGTTGTAAAAGACAGATTGTTTGGAATGATATTTTGTTTTCTAGGAATTGCAGAAAGGTCATATTCAAGAAAACTCTCTAGAAAGTCAAGCACAACATTTTTGTATGATCTCATCCTTAGATGTTTGGCTGAATATTCTCCTTTAATTTGTTTGATAATCAATTCAGCATCCCCTTGAATGGAGATCCCTTTAGCACCTATTTTTCTCAATAATTGCAATCCTAGTATAAGGGCTTCATACTCTGTTATGTTATTGGTACATTGAAAATTAAGCCTATATGAGTGACCCTCAACATGATTATTTCTTGCGTTCACTACCCAAATTCTTGCTCCATAACCATCTTTGCTACAAGAGCCATAAAAAATCATGTTCCAAAGAGGTTTAAGAGGATTATTCAGTTCTGTTATTTGTGATTGGGTTGGGTCTGTTTTAGGAATTTCAGTTTCAACATTGATCACTTGAGTGTTGATATCTCCAAGAATGAAATAATCCAAATATGAATGAACCAAATGAAGAGGGTAGTTGTGAGGTTTTTCTTGGCTACTCACCATGAATTTCATCAAGGCTTCCCTATATAATCTTCTTTGCTTCCCAAAAACTGGTATGGTGGCAAAGGTCATATCCATCTGTAGGCTTCCTTGTAATTTTTATCCCCATGAGCGTGACAACAACATGCCATACTTAGGGGGAATATATGCAACCACTATATCCATTACAATACTTTTGGCTAGGATTTGTCCTAAAGTAACACACAAGTCTTTGATGAGACCTAGACATCTTACTTTACTGGAATCAAAGGAGTATAAGTCTTTATAAGGTTTGTTAATGTCAAGTCCTAATTTCTCCATAACAGCTTTAGGCATTAAGTTGTGGGAAGCTCCTAAATCTAACATAGCATTATGGAGGATTTTATCAAGAATATTTAGGCTAACATAGAATGGAGGAACACCCCCTTCCTATGGTTTTCCCTCAACTTCCGATCCAAATAAGAGTTCAGGCTGGTCATCATTTAGATTTACAGAGTCATTGTTTTCCCCTATGTTTAAATCTTTCATTACTTGAGGTCTATACATATTTTTTCTCATTAACTCTGTGAGAGGAATAGGGATTTTCAATTTCTCTAGTTCATTCTCAATGTTGAACGACGTTTGAATCTTAATCAAGTTGGGAAGTTCAGATTGATCTGTGATTTGTTTTTTCATAGGCTCTTTTTGCTGACTGGTGGTTGGGATATCTGTTTGAGTAGTTTTAGAAACACTATCAACTATCTTCTTGACAATTATTTCTACTTTTTTCTTTCCAGAATTATCCACAGTTTTCTTAGGAAGACTATCTGTGGTTTTCCTAGGTTCAATTTCAGATGAATTTTTAGCAGGATTATCTGAGTTTTTTGTGTTGATAGTGTCTGGATTCTTTTCGCTCCTAAGGTTATACTACCTATGGACTTCCATTATGGCATTTTCAAACCCTTGTTTATATTCATCTAATTCTTCAAAATCTAGTTCAGTTTGGGCTAGGAGAAAAAGTTCTGCTCCTCTTGAGTGAGGAAAACTGTTTCATCTTCGTTTATCCCTATCAGATTTATTTGATTATCATCCAAATCTTCAAAAATATTCCCCTCATCATCTGTGTAATTTTCCTAAAAAGAAGGCCGAACCTGCTAGTCTGGACCCTTTTGTTCTCTTTGTTTAATTTGGGGAACATTCCTTCTAAAGTTTTGGTTTCTATTTTGAGGAGAATTTTGGTTCTCTCTTACTTGAGTTTGGTCATTCAAGTTTACTCTTTGCATCATATGATTCACTACTCTCACTAGGTTATCAATTTTATGATCAACAACATAAGTAGAAGGTTCTTCTTTTATGGTAACCTTGCGTTCAGATTTTAATTTAGCCTTCTTGGCTATGATGTTAGCTTCCACTTTAATAGCATTATCTTTCATTTTTTCCAAAGTTGTCGGGTCTCTTTCTCTAAGTTGATATTCCATATCTACATCAAAACCATCAGGAAAATCAATTAAACCTAGGCCAGGGAGGACTTGATGTCTTGTGGAATGGCATTGTAAACAATGTTAAATTGTTCACAGTATTCTTCCACACTTTCATTTGGTTTTCCTTTCAGTATTTTATATTCATTTAGGAGTTGAAGTGGATTTTTCTTGATCTCCCATCTAGATAAGAAAGTTTGATAGAATGCATCAAGGTTTGCTATACTTCCTGTAGGTAAACCCCTAAACCATTTTTTGACATCACCTCCTAAAGTTTGAGCAAACAATCTCATTTTAACACCGGCTTCATCTACTTCTTGAAGGTCAAACACATCATTCATCCTATCCACATGCTGTTGAGCAGTATAAGCACCAGTGTTATCAAAGGTCACAATTTTAGATTGATAATCTCTAGGCATAGCATTTAGCTGGCCTGGTAACACCAAAGGTGCATACCTACCTGCCATAACTGGTTTGGAAGATTGACTGGAAGATGGACCTGATGTAGGTGTAGTTGTGATAACTATAGGGATAATAGGAATAACAGTTTGAGATATCATAGGTGAGGAAGTTGAAACTATGGAATGAGTAGGAATGGGAGGTTGTAGATGAACAGAATGAGAAGATTGACTAGACAAAGAGGCTATTGCAACTGTTAAAGTAGAAAATTCAACAGATTGTTGAATATAAGCTTCTTCAATAGCTTGGTCCAAAACTAAAACTAGACCTTGTAATTTGTCAAATTGTTGTAGGGATTCAAGGGAAAAATCTATTTCAAGAATCTGGGCTTGGGGTATGCATGGTTGCAGTAGGGATTTATCAATGACAGTCTGATGTACAAAAGCCTCATATTTTGATCTAAACAAACAATGCTGGAAAGGAAAATCAAACTCTATATCTTGAATAGTTTCAAATTTCTCTGGAAGAGAGTTAGACCTTGACAAAGGAATATTCTCAGGAAGAGAATTGAATCTAGACAAAGGACTATTACTACCTTGACTCTCTATAAGACTTCTCTTTGTCACCAATTTTTCAGGATTTTACGAATTCGGTAAGGTTGGGATCAAGGTGAGCTCTAGTGAAAAATATTTTGGGAGCTAGCTTTATTAAAAATCATCACACAAAATAAAATCAAATAAATGACCCACTAGAACATTTACAAAATAACAACCTCAGATCATGTATTTCATAATGATATATAAGTCTTGATTTATGGAAATATTGATTAGATACCAGGGAATAATGATTTTTCACTCTAAGGAGTTTTCGTTCCCCAGTATGGTAGCCACTATGTTGTCATTCTGTATTTTTGAGGTTTAGGGAGTAAATACATAGGACAACATCAAAACCACTTTGGAAGCTGGGATCTAGCCCTGCCATCTTCAGAGAGGGATCTCTCTATTTAATTTAGCTTTGTTTTATGTGAATTTTATGCTAGTTATGATTGTACTTGTTTGTTTTAATTTGATTGGTTTGGTTGATTTGAGTGTTATAATTCCATTGGGCTATGGAGTCTATAAATTAAACTAGATTTTGCATCAATTTTACCTGCATATGAATTCTAACAACATAAAATAAACAATGTGAGAGCATAACACATAAAACACATATACACAAAGATTTTCCCCTGGATCCCAAAACCGGGACTACCAGATTGATTTTTCATTATGTTCCTTTCAATGTTACAATACAAATTTATACATGTCAAAGCATCTAATACCATGGACCGAAAACCATCACGTCCAAAACCATGGACCGAAAACAATTGCATCCAAAACCATGTGTGAAAACCATGCACAAAACCATAAGTAGGTCTACCCAACCTAATATAGGGTCCAAAAAAAATTCGTCGGGGCGCTGCCCCGGACCCTGTAGAGGGGAGCTACCCGCTCCCCTCATACCTCCCCTGTGACCCCCCCACTGCGCAATCGGCGCAACGAAGAGGGGGCTCTGCCCCCCCTCTAACCCCCCGGTTAACTACGTAGGCTAGTCATGGAAACAATATAACACAACCCAACATTCTCCCACTTGTTGTTTTCTTTCCACAGGGGGCCACAGGAGAGCTTAATCATTTATCTAGCCCTACAACGCCCATTGTTTCTCTACACCAAGAGAACTTCTCAGAGCTCATAGATTTTGTCAATGCATCTGTAGTATTCTTCAAAGTGTCCACCATTACCAGCAACACCTTTTTGTCTTCTATCATATCCCTCACAAAGTGATACTGAACATCAATATGCTTTGTCTTTGAATGATAAGCAGGGTTCTTTGCCAAGAAAATTGCACTTTGGATGTCACAGTCTATCCTTATAGCTCCCTGTACTAATCCCATACTTGAACACAATCTCTGCAACCAAACTGCTGCCTTGCTTGCATGAGTGGTTGCCATGTATTCTGCCTCTGTAGTTGATAGTGCCACTACAGATTGTTTCTTTCTCATCTAACTGGCTGCACCTCCAAATAGGTTAAACACATACCCACTTGTAGATCTTCTTTGATCTAGATCTCCAGCCCAGTCTACATCAACAAAGCCACAAATATCCAACACTCTGTCAAATCCTAGTCTTCCTTGGTAGCACAAGCCATAATCACTAATGCCACGCAAATACCTGAAAACCCGCTTCACTGTTGTCCAGTGCTCCTTCCCTGGTTTTGACATAAACTTGCTCAATACTCCCATTGCATGTGCAATGTCTGGTCTAGTACAGACCATCGCATACATCAAGCTACCGACTACACTTGCATATGGAACACGAGACATGTCCTCTTCCTCATCTTGTGTCTTGGGACACTGTTCAACAGATAACTTTATAGCTACAGGAATAGGAACCTTCACCGGTTTACTATCTTGCATATTAAACCTCTACAATATTGTCTCGACATACTTCCTCTGGTTTAACCAGAGCTTTCTCTTTGCCCGATCTCTTTTAATTTCCATGCCCAAAATATAGTTTGCAGCACCAATATCTTTCATGTCGAATTTGGAGGACAATTGGGTCTTCAAATCCTGGATAATTTTTTTGTCATTTCCAACCAGCAACATATCATCCACATACAAGACCAGATAAATAACATGGTCACCAATTAATTTAAAATGCACACAATGATTTGCTTTGCTTCTGGTAAAGCCAAGTCCCCGTATAAATGTATCAAATTTTTGATACCACATCCTTGGTGACTGTTTTAACCCATACAGAGACTTCTTTAACTTGCATACCAGTTCCTTCTTACCCTTCACCACAAATCCTTCAGGTTGCTTCATGTAG
This sequence comes from Pinus tabuliformis, assembly GCA_031772625.1. Classification (NCBI taxonomy): domain Eukaryota; kingdom Viridiplantae; phylum Streptophyta; class Pinopsida; order Pinales; family Pinaceae; genus Pinus; species Pinus tabuliformis. Next base: position 918,235,075 of record CM062805.1, on the reverse strand, counting down.
ATATCCTCTTCCATATCCCCATGAAGAAATGTTGTCTTCACATCCATCTGTTCTACCTCAAAATCAAAAGCAGCAGCAACAGATAAAAGTAATATAATAGAAGCTACCTTGGCAACAGGTGAAAAAATATCACCAAAATCAATTCCCGGCACTTGGGAATAACCTTTTGCTACCAACTGAACTTTGCATTTCTCCACCTTTCCTTCTGCATTGGTCTTCTTCTTGAACACCCATTTGCTGCCAATGGGTTTCCTTCCAACCAACAACTCCATCAGATCCCAAGCCTCATTTTTGTGCAAAGATGCCATTTCATCAACCATGGCCTCTTTCCAAAGTTTGCCATCCTTTGAATCTACTGCTTCCTTCACAGTTCTGGGATCATCATCAATAACAGATAAAGAAAAATTTGAACAGAAAGCAAATGGACTATACCTTTCTAGTTGCCTTCTTTCTCGAACTGATCTTCTCACACCCAGAGTTTGTGGCTCTTCATCTTCTGATTCCTCCTCTGTTGTGGAGTCTGATTCTTCCTCCTTAAGCTCAAACTCTATCTTCTCAAGTTCCTTTGGTTGGACTTCATGTTTAATAACATATTTCACCTCTTTGAACACCACATCTCGGTTGTACACAACCTTCTTTGTTACTGGGTTCCAAAGCTTATAACCCTTGAAACCATCCTTATATCCAATAAATATGCACTTTTCAGATTTACTATCCAACTTGGTTCTTTTCTCCTTTGGAACATGTACATATGCATCACATCCAAATACCCTCAGATGTGAAAGATAGGGTTTCTCACCAGTCCATACCTCTTGTGGATTATTATCCTCCAACGCTAATGAAGGTGATCTGTTGACCAAGTAACATGATGTCTCCACCGCCTCTGCCCAGAATTCTTGTCCTAACCCAACACCACTGAGCATGCTTCTTTCCCTTTCCATCAACATCTTGTTCATTCTTTCTGCAACTCCATTTTGCTCAGGTGTGTATGGAGTAGTCTTCTATCGTGCTATACCACACTTCTTACAGAATTCTTCAAATTCCTTACTACAAAACTCTCCACCATTATCTGACCTCAACACCTTTATCTTCTTCTCTGTCTAGTTTAAATTCTTTAAACCTGTCAAAGACTTTAGATTTCTTCTTAAGGAAATATATCCATGTATTCCTTGAGAAGTCATCTATAAATGATACATAGTACACAGACTTACCCAGTGATGGAATCTTCACAGGTCCAAACACATCACTGTGCACAAGCTCTAATATCTGTTTTGCCCTCTTACCACCAGAGGGGAAACTCACCTGATTCTACTTCCCATATAGACAATTTTCATAGAAATCAAAATCCAAAGAGACATTACTCATACCTTCTACCATACCTTTACCATGAAGTATTCGAAGGCCCTTCTCTCCAATATGTCCAAGCCGTTGATGCCACAGCATGGTCTTCTCTCTAGAGATCACTAGATTTTTTGCTCCACTTCCAGGAACCACAGAACTGTTGCACCCATCAACAATAGTGCTACCTTGCAGCTTTTACATAGTTCCAACTCGAACTCCCCGCATCAATACCAGTGCTCCCCGAACCATCTTGCAGGTATCCTTCTTGAATATTGTTTTTACACATGCATCATCCAGCTTGCTTATAGAAATCAGATTTCTGGCCAATGCAGGAATATGTAGAACACCCGGAAGTGTTCTAACCCTTCCACCTTCCACCTTGCAACTTCAACTTTACCTTTCCGCGACCAACGATTCTAGCCTTCCTATCATCCCCTAAGAAGACATCAACACCATCATATTTTTCATACTCGGAGAACCACTCTCTATGGGGAGTGAAGTGAAAAGATGCACCTGATTCAATTAACCATGCCACATGATCTACATGTGTACTTGAAGAAGCCAAGTACACATCCTCACCTTCATCTGAGGTGGTTTTCGCCTCTGCAGAAGGAGCATCATCATATCGCTTTCCTTTATCAGGAGCTTTAGATTTACAGTCCCTTTTGTAGTGCCCTTCCTTTTCGCATTTCCAGCAAACTATCTTTACAGGTTTTCCTGGAGATTTAGATCTCCCTCTAGATTTAGATCTCCCACTCGATGACTTATTTTTGTTTCTGTTCTGGGACCGTCCTTGTACAAACAATGCATCACCATTTTGGCTCTCCATATTTTTCCATCTCATCTCCTTCGTCAGCAAGGATGAGACTATTTCATCAAACTGCAAGGCAGTTGCATTGCTACCTATTGTAATAACTAGACTATCCCACGAATATGGTATAGAACACAACAAACTGATGCACTTATCTTCATCTGAAATTTTAATATCAATAGATAATAACTGACTTACCACAGTATTAAATGCGTTCAAATGCTCTATCACTGAGTCTCCATCTTTCATCCTCAGGTTATACAACTTTTTCCGTAGGAACAATTTATTCACCAGAGACTTAGATTGGTACAAAGTCCCTAACTTGTCCCACAAAGCCTTAGTCGTAGCTTCCCCTGATACATTCAGCAATACTGAATCTAAGACACACAATCGTATTGTGCTCTTTGCCTTCTGATCCAACTTCTTCCATTCTTCATCGAACACTCCCGTTGGTTTAGTACCCGAATCTACCACGATCCACTGATCTTTATCCACCAACAAATCCTCCATCTTGAGTTTCCACAACTCAAAAATTTGACCATTAAATTTCTCGATCTCTATCTTTCCACTGCTCGCCATCTTCTTTCACCACCAGAATCGATCCCGCAGATCTCCCACTGAACAGGGTCTACCACAGGCCCGAGCGAAACCCCTCAGCAACAAAGGCATCCCCTTGAAACCAAAACAACCTGATACCAAATGTAGGTTTTAACCCCATACAGAAATTACCTGCATACGAATTCTAACAACAGAAAATAAACAATGCAAGAGCATAACACATAAAACACATATACACAGAGATTTTCCCCTGGATCCCAAAACTGGGACTACCAGATTGATTTTTCATTATGTTCCTTTCAATGTTACAATACATATTTATACATGTCAAAACATCCAATACTATGGACCAAAAACCATCGCGTCCAAAACCATGTGCGAAAACCATGCACAAAACCATAGGTAGGTCTGCCCAACCTAATATAGGGTCCAAAAAAAAATTCCCCGGGGCGCTGCCCTGGACCCTGTAGAGGGGGGTTGCCCGCCCCCCTCATACCCCCCGTTGTGCAATTGGCACAAAAAAGGGGGGGCTCTGCCCCCCTCTCTAACCCCCTGGTTAACTACGTAGGCTAGTCGTGGAAAGAATATAACACAACCCAACATCTCTCTGTTTAATTTAGCTTTGTTTTATGTGAATTTTAGGCTAGTTATGATTGTACTTGTTTGTTTTAATTTGAATGGTTTGGTTGATTTGAGTGTTATAATTCCATTGGTCTATGGAGTCTATAAATTAAACTAGATTTTGCATAATTTTTAGAGGAGTTCTCACAGGGCAAGCTAGGTTGCACTATTTGGATATTTTCATAAATTAAATGAATTGTGGAATAAGAGAAGTGTAAGGTTCAGTAGAAACCAAGGAGAAATTAAGAATTCCTTGATCTAATTTCAATGGAAAACATTAAAATTACCAACAGCCAAAATAGGGTGCTCTAAATAACAAATCCTATTTATCACAGTTTATGTTGATTAATTCATAAAATTAGAATAATAGAGAAAGGAAAAACAATGTTTAAACAAATAGACAAAAGAGACACATCACCATTTAGTACTTTTAAAATTAAAATATGTAGAAGAAAACTATATTCAGAAATCAACCCTTAATAATGAAAATTACAAAAATGCTTTACAAAATCGTTGTCCAATCGACAATGTATTATCAGCCTGATTACAAACAATATCATCTAATCCTGGCAGAAGAATAGGCCACGTAGTCTGTTGAAAAGAAAGGTGGCCCTGTTTTGATGGTTTCGGTTGTTGAGTCAACCCGAAACAATGTTGCGATGTTGAACTGACCGTTGTGTTGGCTGCTACGCTGGCAATTATTTTACTATCGCTGAATTTTCCCTCAATCCAGTAAATCGACAAATTCTTCCAATCTGCTTTCATCTGGTATTGTCAATTTTGTTACCCTACGGTAGATTTCATATACCTTTGTGTATTTGGCAAAGGCCGGCTTCACAGTGAAAATGTGTTTTACTTCGTTATTTACATAGAAATCAATTGACAAGGTTTCCAAAAAGTATTTTGTTGTCATACGGCCTTTAATCCCATTGAACTTGATGTTGCTTCTAGCCACTTCTTTCATCTTCAGAACATAGTCTTTCGGAGTGATCAATTTGTCATTTATAACATAAATGTTGGGAAGTCCCTTTTGGATTAACACTTCAATTCTGTTTGTGAACCTGTTTACTTGCAGCTCCAAGGTTTCACACCTTTCTTCCAACTCCTCAATGAGATTTTTCTTTGTCGAGGCTTTCTTGACTTCCATAATGGTGGCAGTTCTATCACTGATCCCTACCTATTCAAGCTCATACTTGGACTTTGAGTTTAAGAACATGATTATGTTACAGGCCTCTGTGGGCATCTCTCCCAAATTTTCTCTTCCCTACACAATAGTTTATGTATCCTTTTCTATCATCTCTTTCTGCACAAATATGATTTGGATAGAAGGCCAAATCTCATTCATAGAGTCGAGGATATTCATCCAAATGGTTTCCTTGGCTTGGGCCAAGGTCTGGCCAATTGAAGTGTCTCTCTCTACCTTCTGCAACTTCTGCAACAGTCTCTAGGATTTCTGCATTTCAGTAACCCAAGTTGCTTCTTCTTTGGCCCTTTTCACTTCTAGAGCTTTGAGTTGGCCCTGAAAAGTCTCAATTTCCTTTAATTGGAGTGACATGTTCTCCAGTGTCTTTGTTACTTATTCAACACTCACAATTTGAGTGGAAGAAGTAGCTGCAGTGGTTTCCCCTTTCGATGGAAGTTGAGAAATAGGTATGGCATCCAAGGGGACAATGGCCATATTCAAACTGTCTTCCTTCTCCTTTTCATATTCTCCATCTCTGCCTTCATCTACCTAATCTGTATATTTTGTTCTATGATCAATTTCATCATATTTTCTTTATGTGCTTCACCTTCTTCAATATGCTTGGTCATTGGATCCTCTGTGGCTAGAGCTTCTTTCTTAAGGTTGCACTGTCTAGGTTCTTCTTTTTAATAATCTCCTCAACAGCATTGACATCTTAGAGTCATACCCTATCTTAATCACCAAGTCTTCCAAAGACTTGATCCTGTTATCTTTGGCTAAGGAGGACACTTTCTCCATTTTCAACTGTGACTCGACATTTGTAAAAGAAACCTACAATTTAGAAAGTGACATAGTAGTGTTAGTCAAAGTGGAGGATATCATTTCACCAGTTTTCTTGTGCATCTCCATTTGATCAATGGGATGTATGTCCTTTGTGATGAATTCAAAAGTAGAGCTCTTGTAGTTTGCTGCTGATTTTGGTTGTGGAATCTGGGCCTCAAGAAAGGCCATCTGCATTTTGCCATGTTTTGTGTCAAATACTGACAACAACCTGCTCTCTGAGCTAGAGGTCTACTTCCAAAATTGGTTATAAGTGCTATTTTTTATAATTTCATTCCTAAGCTTTATCTCCCTGTACCTATCAAAAATTGTCTTCCCTTTTTCTGTTTGGACATTTTGTGATTCTAGCTCAATTTCCTTGTGACCTTGTGAAGATCAAAGATCTAATAGGAGATGTAGTGAATTTGCTAGGTGTAGATGGTGAATCTGTGATGATGATGGCGGCCTTCTCTTCAACTTCTTTGTCCAATTCTACTCTAGGAATTAACTTTTCTCTCTTCCTCTAGCTGATCCTGAATTCTTTAGCTTCACTCCTAGTTGTTGATGATGATCCTTCCTCCCTCTGTCTTTTGCTTTATTTTTCCTGAGGAATAGCAGTCTCCAAACTGGAAGTAGAAACAAGTTGTTCTTCAGCTTCCTATAAGGTGTTTTCTATCCACTCCAGTTGATTGGCATATTTCTCTATTTTTGGCCTTGAAGTATGAATGTAAGGAGTGTTTTTGTTCTCCACTCTGATCTTTGAAATAATGGCACAGGGGTCATAAGACCATGTAAAGCTCAGACTGAACTTCATTTCTTTAAACATTATATCTGCCTCTTCACCTGCTATCCTTGTGTTGCACACAAATGGGCCCGCCTGTGTCTTTATTCTGAACTGTGACTTCTTCTTGGCCACTACAAAGTGGATGTCATCTAAATTCAACATTTGTCTGATGTAATCCAGGGAACAAATCCTCATTGGGAGGTATTTGGGGAGTTTATAGGGTGCCAATTCACATACATACACCCTGATTTCTATGTAATTTTGGTATAAATACCAATCCTTAGTCTTTGCCTGATCTGTTAGGTGCAAAATTCTCTTGATTTCCTCACTGAGCCTTGGCTGGACTACACTGTTCAAAATGTTCGTGGCTGGATGAACAAAATATTCAATGAACTGCTTATAGGTGAATTCCTATTGTTCTCTCATGACCAATGAGGTCCAAAATATTACTGGTTCCTGGTTTCATGCATCATCAAGCTTCTGCAATGCAAAACTGAATTTGTCTGCTTGATAATAGAGGAACATATAAATCAAAATAGAGGTGTAATTGAACACCTGTTCTGTAGGAAATTTTATGAACTGCTCATGAATACTATCAGCCAAGAATTGACTGAAATTAAACACCAAGGAGGGCTTGTTGTCTGTGGAAAATATGGAGAGGAATCCTAAAATGGGCTCATCTGCACACTAATCAGAATAATAGCCTAAAATATAGGAGATCATGGATATAATTTTCTTGGCTTGATCAGGGAAGATGGAAGAAGGATATGGAGGATTCTTTTTGGGTAATTGGGCATTCTCTGGCAAGAAAATCTCAAAGATTTTGGCTCTGGTGGCAAAATCCAGCTTTTGATAAAGTTGGGTGAGGGCTTCTAAGGAGAAAGGAGTAGCATTTTCCACAGTGGGGGCCAACATCATTTGGTCAATGGATTGGGCTGTAATTGTGAAGAGAATGTCACCTGTAGGGGCAATGATGGCTCTTTGGGTAGGGACATAGCAAGCTTGACACCTTATGGTAAATTCTGGGGCTTGGAATGTTAAGGGGAAAATATAATGGGGGATTTTAGACTCCCAGAGCCCAATTTCATTGGTTTTGTCTGTGTGTTTGTCTTCCATCCAACAATATAACTCAAGAAAATCACAATCACATTGGGCTTCATTTTTCCTGTAATCCATATCAGCAAAAGGTATATGATCTAAATCTACGAAAGGGGGAATTAAAGGATTAATAGGCTTATCTTGAGTCTTAGTCTTTCAAGGCATGATTGTAAAAATATGTGAACAAGATGAATTTACAGAGGAGACTACCGAGCACAGTTGAATAACGAACTGTCAGGTGAAAAGGAAGAGGAAATGTTAGTTTCTGTTGTGATCTGGTCACAGAAAAACTCTAAAAGTGATCGTTGTGGAAAAATGTAAAAAACTAAAGACAAACAGTAAAATTCAAGAGAGTGACAGGATGAGCAATAAAGAAAAGAAAGAGATGGGTTTAGCAAGTTTTAAATGCTACAGAGAATCACCCAGTTGAAATGGCACGAGACCGTTAGGCCTAAACAGTTACCCGGGAGAAATTGAATTTAATGTAGAATGATTGTTTTGGCCGGGAAAGAATTTAATAGTCCAGTAGTTATGCCATGTGGTAGGCGGAGAGTGGTGGATGTGGTAGGCGGAGAGTGGTGGAGCGATGAGGGAAAAGTGGTTTCCAGAGGGGGTAGCAGGTGGTTTATGGTTTTGGTGAGGGGGGGTGCGAAATCACGAGGATGTGACATGTAGGGGATGGGGCCTAATGGGAGAAACTACTTTTAGGACCCCCCCCGGGCCCCCAACAATAAAGGTAGGATGGAGAGGGGGGGCCGAAAGCGGATGAGGTCCTTTGATCAAGAGTGGGAGTGGATCTTGAGGCCTTCAACGCTGCTGTAATTTAACATAAGCGACAAAAAATCTTTGTCTGCTTGCGCTTTTAACGTTTTATTTCCCGAATTAGGATAAGAGAAAATATAAACATATAAAGTACTTTATTTGTGACGAACATATTTCCCTTTTCATTATATCCTTAAAACTTAGGATAAAAATTAGATATGCAAATATTTACCACTAATCTAATCTACCTACCCTTAGCTAAACTATCATTTTTATTTTTGTCTCTAGGGTGCACTTAGACTAGCAGACCCACATTATTTTCTTTTATACAAAATAAAAAGAACTATCTAACATATACCTTATTTCTCCTATTGATCCATATTAAATAGTTGGATCAATGCCATTTTCTACCTAACTAGTGATTTACCCAGATTAAACTGTTGGGTAAGTATTTATTCTCTATCTTAATTTACAGAAATTTAAAGGAGTTAAATCATGATTACACTATGTGATCAAACTAAAAGCTAGTGATTGTGGCATTTTGAACAAGCTGCACACAACCTTTTATTTTTCAGTAATGAAGCAAAACTATCTATGAGTAGTGGCATTTAGACTTGCAACACTTTCAGTATTATTCATTTTTTGACTTTTCTTTCTTTTGGTGGGGTTCAATCTTTTCTTCTTTTTCCAATATTTTTTGTTTTTCTCTTTTTCTTATTTATACCCTCTTTTAATTTTTTAATTCTTTTTCTTTTATTTGGAAATCATTAGGATATTGACAAGTATTTACAAAATAAGATTCTCGAGATACAATACTCAATTACCTTGAGATCCTATAAATTATAGGACCCTAACACGGGTTACTCCATCTTCCCCACCTACCTCATGGACATACATGGTTCACCTTTTGCCAACTCAGTCAAACACAATCAAAAGTTTAGCTTGATCACAATGTTTCGAATTTGGGAAGGGTAGTTTAGCTCACGTATTGAATATTTTCAGAGTATAAGTTTTCATCTCTGGTGTTGCTCTACTGCCAACAGGCTTGGACAGTACCCCAGCGGAGTCATGTAGGAACACACACATTTCTCCACTGCCAGCGAGCCTAGTCAGTACCCCGGTGGAGTTGCATGCTTCACCTCTCTACGCAAGAAGCCTTTCTCTTCTTTCGCCTTTGTATTTTTCAAGAGGACTATGCATAGGCACTTATCTATTTTTGGGGTGGAAGAGGGATCCCGACTTATTGAGAGCAGAAGAAGTTGTTCCTTCAGAGAAGCATGTAAGACCTCTGACATAGGTTTGCTCATTTAGATTTTCCCCTTCTCCGTTTCTACTAGTTGGATGAGCTTGAACACAAAGAGCATAAGGCTGAGTGCAGGCATGGGGCTTCCTAGTGTAGACACAGGTTCATGGTTGGACCAAAACTTCCCTTGCAGACAACTCGTATTTTCCATCAAGAATTCATCGGTCGAAGGTTATAATGAAGAACTGGGAAGACGAGCACAAGACTGGCCAAGTGCTGCAGTGTCACAAGTTTCTTCAAATCTCAGCCACATACTCTATTCAAAATCCAGAACGTAGTAGTTGGCAGCACTTATTTCCAGAAACAAAAATAGTAAGGTATCAAGCAAACAAAACAAACATAAACAAAAATAGTAAGCAGAACAAACCAAATAAGAACAAAGATACTAAGCAAGGTAAACAAAATGAAAACAACAAGCAACAAGCAGACTATGTACATGGCACGGGGCGCGGCCTGACCTAAGGTAAATAATGCTTGAGATCTTGGCCATTGACAGGAAGGTTGTCAACCCTCCCGTCAAGTGATTACAGCCCGTACGTGCGTGGGCCAATCTTCTCCTAAACTGTTCTCATATTTTCCATAGATGTATCATGGACTAAAGGCAACAAATTCATACATAAGAGGCAGGACAACAGATAACCAAGTATTGATAGTTGTACAAGTCCTCATGTACTTCACCTAGCTTTCTTTAAGAGTCACACATGGTCCATGAGAAACTAACCTACAGACATGAACAAGCAAACAAACCAAAAAGCAAAGCAAGAAGCGGAAGTAAATGTGTATGCAAAGCGAGTAAGCAAACAAACAATCAAGCAAGAAAACACACAATGAAAGAAGTAAACATGCATGCAAGAAAACAACTCAAAGAAAATACTACTCCTACTCCTAAGCTAACAGTGCATGGGTCATCTCACATGAAGTGATACTTCCAATGTAGCCATCAGCACATTGGTCGACCCATGTTGGTGAAGGCATGTTTTGCGATCATCGCAGTTGTGCAAACTAGCAAGCATGAAAGATATAATGATGAAGACGTACACACTCTGAGCTTACAAGCATCCACAAAACAAAAATGAGTGAAAGCACATGTCATGCACTCTGTGGACTTGCCATGGTGTTGTGCTACACTACGTACAAATGTTGAGTGTATGCATTCTCTTGACTGTGACTTGCAAGCAAACGTGAGAAAGGTAGACCACTTACATTGTGCAAGTGTGCTTGCTGTGTAAGATTCCTCCAATGCATGAGCGATGGCATCATGTAGTTCGAGTGGAGGAAGCGAAATCTGGGTGTTTGGTTGATCTCCAATGCAAAGCATAGAGTGATGAGGAGCCTTGCGTGTTTCAAAAATTTCCTGATTGGAAGTGAAACCAACCTCAGGACAATGAGGACCTGACATAACCATCAACTCGGGCTGAAGTGCCTCGACAGTTTGGGGGGTTTCGAATTTGTCGACAGATAGATCATCGTAGACTAGTGTCTTAGAAAGATTACCAATGATTGAATCAACATCGTGATCGAATGAAGAAGTAGAGAGATCCCGACAAACATGATTAGAAAATTCGGGATGTTTGTCAGCATCCTCATGATTTGATGAATCAGGTAGAGGGGTAGATAAGAAGCAAGGATGTTCACACTCTGTGTTTTCAGGAATGACAGATGATAGATTGGATGGATTTCTGGAGGAAGATGCATCCTCTCCACAATGTAATGACAGACTGACATCCAACGTAACCTGTGAACGATCAGAAGTAGAAACATCTGGAAATGAGTTTTCACAGGGGAAATCAACAGTGGCAGAATCACAAGGGATGTTAGGATAGAGCGGGTGAGGCGCGGATGGAAGGGAGTCATCCTTCACCGCGAGTTCTTCTTTAGATTCCCACACACACTCATCATGAATGATGGCACAGGTTAGCTGCATAACACCAACTCCGTCGACAACTTGATCCTCATTCACAATAGGTGAGGAGTCCAGAATGGAAGAACACAAGACAATACAATCTGGAGGATCAACAGAACACGAGGACGGAGGTTGAGGGAACGAATCCACATGACAACCAACAGGCTTGCAAGCCAAATCTGTGCAGATATCAAGAGTGAGTGGGGTGGAGGATGTGACAGTTCAACAGATGTGTGTGCATGTTCTCCCACATAACTTTGCGGTGGTAACGTTGTTTGATGAGGTGAAGGTGGATAGTCACTTGTGATAGCAACTGTGCCTGCCTGTGATTGTGTAGCTCCATCACCGAGGTATGTTGAGTGGGATTCGAATGATTTCAAGAATTGTGGATTTTCGGATATGTGAAGAAGATACTCAAATCTTCCATCGATAAATTCCCAATCAATTTCATCTTCGGGAATTCATTAAGCAAGATTACAAAAGCGTGTGTAAAAATGTTCAACGGATTCATCGGGTGCTTTTCGTAATTTCAGAATTTCTTTATCGAGTGTTTTATATTTAAAGTGATTGAAAGCAAAGTCTATCTCTGTGACCAGATGAGCAAGAGAATGAATAGATTTTTCAGGCAACATGGCACACGAGTGCATTGGGTGCCCTCTAAGCGTGTAGACAAACAACGCGCATCTCATGTATTCTTCAAAGATTCCATGTCTTTCACATGAGCCTACAATGCCGACCGCGTGCCTAACCAAGGCTACATAGCCTCCACAATCATATGTTTTATGTGACAAGTTATCCGAGAGCTTTTTCGAGATAATGAAGTCGTTTCCTTAAGACATACACTTCGGAATAGAAACTCTGTAGCTAGTCATGATAGATATGCAGAGATTCAAAACATATGTGAGGACTCAGCTTGTCATCTCGCCCTCCTTCTAGCGCCAAAAATGTTGACGGTGTTGGACCCACCAACATTCAGGGGACCATCCCGGTATGAAGTCCCAACTAGACCTCACACCGTTTGGTCTGGGAGTCCCATCTGGTATGATGGCCCAGTTGCCATTATCTTAAATATTTTCCTCAACTCCTACTTGTCAGCATAGGAGAGTGGTCTGCTTTGTCTTTCGAGAAGTGAGGTTCACGTGCCTAGTGATTCAAAGTGTCTCTTGTGTCAATGGTTCTTTCACCGTAGAGGGAGAGGGTGGGAGTGAGTCCCAAGTCGGTTGGGAGAAGTCCCAACTCTGCTAGGAACGCACAAGACAACAGGACGTACACAGGTTCCGGCGGAGAAGTCCACATGGATGTGGTAGTCACAACACACAAGGGAAGATAACATGTATAACACTCAGCGGATTAGTTCATGCGAGTACAATGGTTGTTATAGCAATTTTATGTGAAAGGTCTGTCTGATGTCTGGGAGAGTAGTCTACACGGGCAAGATAGCGTTAACAACATATACAACACATTTTCATTAACCTATATGTATTACAACAAGTGAATTAGTTCAAGTGTTAAATACAGGTTAAAGCAACATGCATTACAAATGTTAAAGATTAGTCTTACAACAGTTACAATACATGTGTGAAAACGTGTTGGCCTGTTAGCAGGCTTCTGAATTAAGCGAAAGCTCCAAGACACATCGTTACACCATACATCACTAACCTCGTGAGCAGGGCATTGGAGCCACTACTTACTCCTCAAAGAAAATATTACAGACTCTCAAGGCTATGTGGGAGGAGCTGAAGTGAAAAGTATTTTACATGTGCAAATGAGGGGGTATTTATAGCCAAGGGTGAAACTGACCCTTGTGGATGTTCGACTACCCTCATGATTGTTTGACTTCCATGACTTTTCGACTTTACATGACTCTTCGTACAACAAGTGGGTCTCTTGGACTTCCACGTTACATTACATTGATTGACAGTATGGCCCACAGTAGAGATGTGGATGACATGACTCGACATGACAGTGCTGGTACATTCGTGCTGCTGCTGTTGGTGTGCATGTCGAGCTGCAGTGTTGCTGGGTGATGGATGTCCTCATGGTGTGTCATAGCTTCACCTCTGCATGGCAAAGTGCGTGGAGTCTTCGATGGTCATTGGTTCACTTGATGTTGCATTCACACATTGCTCCTTGCTTGTATGTTGGTAAGCTTGACAGGTTTGTCCATTCGCGAAAGGTGCATGTTCGTCCGTCCATCCGTTCATGAACACATCTTGCATGTTTGCTCATCCGTCCATCCGCAAACACATCTTTGCATGATCATTCGTTCGCGAGCACATCTCTTCGCATGCATCGTTTGTTCGTCTGTTGGTGAACATGTCCTTCTACATGTGCTCCCTTTAATCATCCCATTCATTGTCGTGCCATGTTTGTTTGTGTACCTGTGTCTGCAGTCACGCATGACAAGATGGAATCAAATCCATAAACCTCGTTTACCATGATGCATGATCATTTCGGATGCAGGTGACTGCGAGAGGTGACAAGGTTGCGAGGCAGGATGGAGACTCTGGGCACTGCTGATGAAAACTGCGCAGGAGTCACTAGGTGATGAAGATGGGCAATCCGGGTCGACAGTGACTATCCGTGGGGTCCAACTCAGCTGGAGGACAAAACTGCGCAGTTTTTGAGAGGAACAGTCCGAGCTACGGAAAGGCTGGGTAGGCAAAATCTGCGCAATTTCTGGAACGCACGGGAAGCGGGAGCTTGGCAGTAGAAACTGCACAATGCCTGAGGGGAATTAGTAGTCAGCTGCTAGGAGCTTGGCAGCAAAAACTGTGCAATTCCTGGAGGGAACTGGCAGTCAGCTACTGGAGCTTGGTAGCAAAAACTGCACAATTCCTGAAGGGAACTGTCAGTCGGTTGTCGGGAGGTGCTGGCGGGAAAAACTGCGCTGATGCTAGGAGGTTGGCTTGCTGGTCACCTCTGCGTAGTTTCTGAGCTGAGAGGATTGCTGGGCAGCAGAGTTCTTTCTCATGAAAATTGTGCATTTTTTCTAGGTGAGCAGTTGGTCGACTGTCGAGAGCGCTAGCTGGAAAAACTGCGCAATTTTCTGAGGGTGACAGGGATGGGCACTAGGTGTTTGTTCGTCATGTCTACACAATTTTCTCGGTGAGCGGAGCGGACAATATCTGTAGCCTCTGCACAATTTTTTAGTGGAGTCAGTCCCAGGGTGGCTACCGGGTCAAACTCTCCGGTTGACCAGCATGAGGGTTGATTGATTTGCTTAAGGACAACGCAACTTGAAATGTCTTGCTTGGTGCTTCTGTGCTATTCTGGATGACAGTCGATCGAGTCAATAGTAGGGTGATGGTCCAGTTTTTAGAGGGGAATCCGATCATCAGAACTTCAACAAAGTGACTAAGTGTGTGAACAAGTGAAAGATGCATACGTGATCTTGCAAACACACACTTACATGACTTGATGACGAGACGACTCAAACCATCCAGACACACATGCTCAACATGACTGACTGATGGTGTAAGTGACAAGCGCGACACTTGTGATTGATCATTGGTCGACCGTGACGACACTTGCACGACAGTGAATTTGACTCTATGTGTGAGTGCGACAGATGTTTTCATAGCGAACACAACAAGTACACACGAAGCAAAGACTTTGAGTATAACCAAAACATGGTCGCAAGCATGACTTTGACATCAACATGCAAAAACTTGGGTGAAATGATCAAGCAAGGTGGGTGCGAAGACTCACATGAGCTCACGGAGTGAACCCGAGTGTGTGCATTCATCAAGTGAAATTCCCAAGGGAGGCTCCGAAATTGGGTGTAGGCCAACATTTTGGAGGGTAGTTGTAGCCACTACAACAGTTTCATACTGACATTTAGTTTTGGAGATGATTGTCTGTGTCTGGATTCGACTCTTCAAGTGATCAAAATGAAGATTTTTTAGAATGAAGCTCCGATAATTAGACAACATGATTGGGTTGTGTAGTTACAGAATGCATTTGAATGTTATAATATCAATGCTGAAGAAGATGAAGATTCTTGCAACATTGATATACCAGAGTTAGAAGGTCATCACGAAGTTGTTGGCACAAAACCAGAAATACCAAATATAATGCAGCTAGTAAAAACACAGAAAGTGAATATTGGCACATAATAAAATCCAAAGTTAGTGACAATTGGAGACTATTGGGATGCAGATACAGTTAGTATGATCACAGAGTTGTTACATGAATATCATGAGTTGGTCCTGAAGTTTTTTTTTCTAAAATGAAGGGCATATTAGGGGACCTAGGAGTAATGTGGATCCCTCTAAAACATGATGTGAAGCCTGTGAAGTAGAGACCTTATAGGTTGAATCTGAAATACAAGGAAAATGTGAAGGAAGAATTAGATAAAATGCTCGCAGCAGGAATCGTTGAGCCTATCAAAGATTCTGAATGGGTGAGTCCCATGATAGTTCAAGAGATGAAGACCACGGGCGAGATCAAAATTTGTGTTAACTTAAGGAAACTGAATGATGAATGTGTGCATGACCCCTTCCCTATGCCATTTATGAACGAAGCATTGGACAATGTAGGAGGTCATGAGTCCTACTCTTTCACAGATGGGTTTTCGGGTTACCATCAGATCATATACGATTATGCCTTTTGGCTTGAAGAATACCCTTGCCATATTTTCTAGAGTTGTAGTCGCAACATTTAAGGAGTATATACACAAATTATTGGAAGTTTACTTTGATGATTGGATAGTCTTTGGGCTATTACAGAAGCATATTGCGAGCTTAAGGCTTATGCTGGATACATGCAGGCAACATTAGATTTCGATGAACTTGAAGAAGTGTATCTTTTGTGTGCCTTGTGGCATACTGCTAGGACATGTTGTGTGAAAACAAGGGTTTTTGGTGGATCCCACGAAGATAGTAGTCATTGTACAATTTCCAACTCCAAAGATGGTGAAACAACTACGCACCAGACTTGGACACACTGGCTACTACATAAAATTTACCAAGGGGTATGCACAGATAACTGTGCCAATGGAGAAGTTATTGAAGAAGGATGTCACTTTTAATTGGGATGAAGAATGTCAGAAGAGTACGGCTAAACTGAAGGAGAAGATGGTAGTTGCACCAATCTTAGTGCTTCCAGACTGGAATAAGGGATTTCATGTACATGTCAATGCCTCCTACATAGCACTAGGTATAGTTCTTGCACAACTAGGTCCAGGCGAAGTTGATCATCCATATCTTTTGCGAGTAGGAAATTGTCCAAAGTAGAGAAGAATTACACTACGACAGAACGAGAAGGGTTAGCTATGGTCTATGCATTATAGAAGTTTAGGCACTACTTGTTGGGAGCGAAATTTAAGATGTTCACTGATCACTCTACACTGAAATATTTGGTGAATAAGCATGTTTTAGGAGGAAATATATGTCGATGGTTGTTATTTTTCCAAGAGTATGACTTCGAAGTTGTAGTGAATCCAGGGAGATTGAATGTTGGACCTGATCATCTATCTAGGATAGAGACAGGAGAAGAACCTACAAATATTAAAGATAACATGCCCGACGTGTGCTAATTTTGGGTAGCATCGGATGTGCTCTAGCTCCGAAATTTTGTGGAGGGGCTAGAACACATGAAATCTTGAAGACCCAGAAATCGTTTGGTGAAATTCCACTCGGATTGTGTTTTATTAAAATAATTAATATTTTTAATGGGTTCGTAAGTCTAAACTTAGGAAAATAAAAATATTAATGGGTATTAATGAAAATATGGGTGAGAAGCTTCTAAGAGATGAGGATCAAGTCTAATTTAATCTTAGCCGTTGATTAGGGACTTAATCTCGGCCGTTGATTCATCAACAGGAAAAGTATAAGAGGAGGCTTGAGGGTCAGTTGGAGATACACCAAGTTGATCTGTCAATTTGATTTTTCTGGGGCGTGGTTTGCTGAGAAAATCGAACCAGTGATTTGAGTTGCATTGAGAGGGGTAGAAGCAAAGATTTGGATTGGAGAAGAAGTTCTGAGCCAAATAGTACGTAGTAGAGAGGAAGCTTGAGCATTAGGGAGGCAGCGCAGAGGCATACGCAGCCTAGGAGGGTCTCGCGTAGAGATGACGCAATCCAAAGTGGCTCTTGTAATGGCAGTGCAGAGTATTCATCAGTAGTCCGAGATTTTGCTGGAGAAGCGAGGTTCTGAGCCGAGAGGGCTGAACAAAAATCTTCATCCAGCAAATTGATCTAGCAGAAGGGGTGACACAGTCTTCTAGAGGCAAGACACTAGCCCACACAGTGATTGCATAGAGACTTCGCAGTGTTTGTCGGGAAAGAGATAGATCGCTCATTGGATCAGTTGTGACTTGGGGAACGAGGTAAACCCTCATATGCATTTCTTGCTGTTGTGATTTCTCTGAAAGGTTAGCGAGTGTGAGAGGCAACCTGTTGTACTCAAATTCTACTTGCTTAATAATACAAACCCTTTATCTGTTTCACCGGTTTTCCCGCATTGGGTTTTTCTGGGGACGTGTTGTCCAAAAATAACGGTGTCCCTTGTGTGTTTGTCTCATCAAATGTTTTAGTTTATGATTTGTATGTCAGTGTAGTCTGCAGTAGCATTTTTCATCACTATTTATAAATTAAATAACTTGTTGAATGAAATAACAAGTAGGAGATGCTAAACCAGTGATTGCAGTAGGATTTTTGTTTGAAAAGATTCAGAAATTTTCACATGGTATCAGAGCATTGTATATCATAGGATATTGAAGCCATCAGTCAGGAGATCCATCAAACCTGCTACAAAGAAGCAACTTTCCTGAGTGACAACGTTGTTCCAGAGCCAGAGACGTAGAGGGAGAGTGACGTAATGTAGAAGAGGTGACACAAAGGCTCACACAATGCATGCGTCAACATTCTGAGCTAGGTGAGGGTGACGCAGTAGCTGGGAGGAGCCCACGTAGTAACAACGTCAACTATCTAGGCCAACGCAGAAGTAGAGAGGGGCAGATCAGTCTCACACAGAGCCACATCATATTTCTGGACCAGGAAGGAGTGATGCAGTGGCCAGGAGGAGCTGATATAGCTCACGCAGTGATTCTGCGGAGACTGAGGAGCTTAGATTCTTCAGTTGCTAGGACACAGAGAGCAGTACAAATCAGATCTGAGGTGCTCGTGGGACATTGTTGCTGTTGGTGTAGAACAATGTCTGAGGAGACTGAACCAAGGTAGAGGCAGTCACTACCTTAACATATTTCTTGCCAAAGAAATCTAGATCTGGGTTGCTGAGTAGCAACAAAGGAGGATCAGAGAGGGGTGATTTGACATTATTTGGCGGGAGGATTTCCGTGAAGGAAATCAAGAATCAGAGGGATTCTAGAGGGAACTTGTTCCTTAGAGGATTTCTAGCACCAAATAAATCCAGATCCGAGTTTTGTTGGGCATCAGAAAAAGAGGGAGAAGAGAACCTCTTTGACATCCATTTGAGCAGAGATGGAAGTAAATGGATTGAGGGATTAGGAAAGATTGGATGAACCATCCAACTTTGTCATTTGGAAAGCCAGGATCTTGAGAGTCTTGGACAAAAATCACATCAAGGACTATGCCTCCAGGACGGTTGTTGTTCCAGTCGATGTTGATCCTCTCAAGAAATACAAGGACGCTCAAGTAAAGGCGAAGTGCATGATCTTGGACGGGGTCAAGGATCATGTGGTCCCACATATTGCTGAAAAGGACACAACAAGGGAAATGTGGGAGGCCTTGACCACTTTGTATGAGGGAACTTCCGTTCAATGGAAGATGTTGCTTGAGAACCAACTGAGACAGTATCAGATGCAGAAGGGAGAAGAAATTGATCCCTTCCTTCTCAGGTTGCAAGGGATCCGAGACCAGCTAACTTCCATAGGGTCTACACCAGATCCTGAATTCATGGTCAAGACTGCCCTGAATGCAGTCACTGAAGACTGGGATACCTTTTTCCATAGCATCTTGGGCAGGGCTTCTCTCCCCAGTTAGGAGGAGATGTGGGCAACTCTTCAACAGGAAGAGATCAGACGGTTAACCAAGGCAGGAAGTAGCAATAAAGGAATTAGAATCAAGAAGGAGGAAGAGGAGGATGCAGCTCTCGCATCATCGGGACAACAAGGGAAGCAAAAGAGGAAAAAGAAAGACATATCCAAAGTCAGATGCTTCAGATGTGGGGAACTGGGAAATTTTTCCACTCAATGCCCTCGAAAGAAGGGAAAGGAAGAGAAGTCTGACTCAAAGGCTGCTCCAGTGAAAGCTGACAAGGAGGACGATGATGAGGATTGTGCCATGAGTGCTCATGCACCTCTAGAGAAGAGGTGGGGCGACATTGAGCTGTAGTCGGGAAGACTACACGGGGGCAGGATCCTTGAGGTGCCCAAACTCTTGGATCACATATGGATATGGGAGCCCTTAATGACAGTAGCATAATGATGAGAGTTAGTTGGCGTGAGGGATGATAGAGCAACAGTGGAAGATCTAGAGTGCCAAAGTCTGAAGCAGTGTAGTAAAGTGTTGAGCAGTGCGGGAGGCACAGAGCAGATATAACAACATAGCAGTAGCATCAAAGAGTCAGCACAGATTAGCAACATAGGTAGCTTCAACATCACGAGGTATCTAGACTAACTAGCATGTCATCTTTTGCGTTACCTTTTTAGTTGCTTACTTCTCAACAACTGAGTTGCAGAGCAACAATTAGCAGTGGCAGTGCTATGGGCAGCATGATGCAACATATTGAGAGGGAGTTGTAGTACAGATGCAACAGTGGTAGTGGCAGTGTCATGGGCAGCAGTACCGGTTGCAGCAGTGATGTGGATGAAGGGCAACAGGCCGAGCATCAGTAGCACGTAGGACCGATGCCATGGATCAATGTGATACTTCTGTTGGGAAGTATTGCTAGAGCACATTCCTCGCTAAGAGGGAGTGTTGATTTTGGGTAGCATGGGATGTGCTCTAGGTCCAAATTTTTGTGGAGGGGCTAGAACACATGAGATCTCCAAGACCCATAAAATAGTTTGGTGAAATTCCACCCGGATTGTGTTTTATTAAAATAATCAATATTTTTAATGGGTTCCTAAGTCTAAACTTAGGAAGATAAAAATATTAATGGGTAGTAATGAAAATATGGGTGAGAAGCTTCTAAGAAACAAGGATCAATTCTAATTTAATCTTAGTTGTTGATTAGGGACTTAATCTCGGTCATTGATTCATCAACAGGAAAAGTATAAGAGGAGGCTTGAGGGTCAGTTGGAGATACACTAAGTTGATCAGTCAGTTCGATTTTTTTGGGGCGTGGTTTGCTGAGAAAATCGAACCAATGATCTGAGTCGCAGTGAGAGGGGCAGAAGCAGAGACTTGGATCGGAGAGGAAGTTCCGAGCCAAAGGGTATGTAGCAGAGAGGCAGCTTGAGCATCAGGGAAGCAATGCAGATGCCTACGCAGCCCAGGAGGGGTTGACGCAGTCCATAGGGGCTCTTGCAGTGACAGTACAGAGTATTCATCAGTAGTACGAGATTTTGATGGAGAAGTGAGGTTTTGAGCCGCGAGGGCTCAACAATATTCTTCATCTAGCAAATCAATCCAACAGAAGTGGTGACGCAGTCTTCTAGAGGCAAGACGTTGGCCCACACAGTGATTGCATAGGGACTTCACAGTGTTTGTCGGGAAAGAGCTAGATTTCTCATTGGATCAGTTGTGACTTGGGGAACGAGGTAAACCCTTGTATGTATTTCTTGATGTCGTGATTTCTCTGAAAGGTTAGTCAGTGTGAGAGGCAACCTATTGTACTCAGATTCTGCTTCCTTAATAATACAAACCTTCTATCTACTGCACTGGTTTTCTTGGATTGGGTTTTTCTGGGGAGGTGTTGTCCAAAAATAACGGTGTCCCTTGTGTGTTTGTTTCATCTATTATTTCAGTTTATGATCTGTAAGTTAGTGTAGTCTGCAGTAGTGTTTTTCATCATTGTTTATAAATTAAATAACTTATTGACTGAAATAACAAGTAGGATATGCTAAACTAGTGACTGTAGTAGGATTTCTGTTTGTAAAGATTCAGAAATTTTCACAACGTGAAATTGCTCACAATCAAAGTCGCAGATGACCACTTCGCGGATATTATTAGTTACCTGGCCACAGGAATGGCGCCCGCGGAGTACACTATGCAGTAGAAAAAGGAGTTGGTGGTAAACCAACAGCTTTCACGTTGATAGCAGGATAGTTGTATAAAATGGGACCGGATGAAATACTGCGAAGATACATCCCAGAACATGAAAGGCAGAGTATTCTCGCAGAAGTTCATAGAGGAGTTGCGATTGGACATTATACAGGGAAGGCCAATGTGCAGAAAATATTGAGAGCAGGGTTATGGTGGCCCACAGTGCATAAGGAGGAAAAAGAACATGTGATATATGTCAGAGAACAGGAGGGCCCTCTAGAAGAGATGAAATGCCCCTAAATCCACAAGTAAGGTTACATGCATTTGAAAAATGGGCCATTGAATTTGTTGGACTTATTAACCCACCAAGAAGGAAAACGGGCGCAAGATACATTATCACTACAACTGATTATTTGACAAGGTGGGACGAGGCACAACCAGTGAAGAATTGCAGCGCAGATATCGCCGCAAAGTTCATTTTTGAATTAATTATGTGCATATTTGGGTGCCTGAAGATATTAATGAGTGATCAGGGATCACATTTCTTGCACAAGACTATTGAGGTGCTGATGGAAGAATTTCAAATACACCATCAGAAGAGCACTCCATATCATCCTCAAGCAAATGGGATAGTCGAAGCTTTCAATAAGATCATGGAAAATGCACTCACAAAAGTGTTCAATGGAATAGAAATGACTGGGATCTAGGGATTCCAGCGGTGTTGTGGGCCTACAGAACAATGTGCAAGAAGTTAACAGGGCATACACCTTTTAGGTTGGTAAATGGGCAAGAAGTAGTCATGCCTATGGAATATATTTTTCCCAGTTTAAGAATTGAAACTTTTACAGATATGGCAAATTCCGACATCATGGAAGAAAGGATCATGCAGTTGCTTGCTTTGGAGGAGGATCAGTTTATCACCGACTTTCATCATCAAGTACAAAAAGAAAGGGAGAAAACCTGGCATGACAAGAACATCAAGCAAAAGACGTTCCAGGAGGGAGATCTTGTCCTTTTATATGACAGTAAATTCGTGAAGTTCCCAAGAAAATTTAAGACCATATATCGTCAAGCAGGTCTCTGATGGTGGTGCAGTTCAACTCGTGAAGCTGAATGGAAAGTTGATTCTAGGACGAGTGAATGGTAGTAGACTGAAGGTACACAGGGACAATTTTGTCCCTAGAACTTTGCACTAAGGAATGAAAGGAGGAAAGTCTTAGTGCCACCTGTAATTGAAAGTGGGCACATGACTATAAACTACTATGCAGGAAAGGACTTTGTCAAAGGAAGATTATTGTGCGATACTCTGAAGTATGACAAAGTCTGAAGGAGTTGTGACAAAGAAAAGGTGACTGCGCCAAAAGGTGAAATCTGATGAAGTTAGCCTTAAATATGACCATTGGAAGGAAAAAGGGTACCGTTAAAAGGAAATTAACATTAAGGGGCGCGGGAGAAGAAGCATTTATGAAGCACAACTGGTTGTATCTAGCCCATACTTGCATTAAATGAGTCAAATATAAGCCAATCATGAGGCTGGGAATTCAAATTTTTTATAAAAACTGCATCCCGTGTCACATTTTACACTTTGCTTCCTAGAGAGTTCAGAAATTGTGTCTAAGTGTGAAAGAGCTATTGCATGTATGAGAGAAACTTTGAAGAGATGGTTAGAATATTTGTAAAGAAAGGAGTAGCTGGTATCATGGAGTTACAAGCTGAAAAGATAGTAGGAGTGAGTGTACCCATGTGCCCAGCATGCTTGAGGTCACCGAGAAAGAAGTTACATATATAGCCACAACCACAACCATAGCCGCAGAAGACAAAGGAGAAAAGACCAGTTGAGGTCTCTGTAATGGAATTGAGAACGTTGCCAAGGAAGAAAAAGCAAAAGGAAGTATGTATGAAGAAAAAGGAGGATAAAGGTAAAAATCCCATGCAGAAAGGAAAGAAGTCGATGCAGAAAAAGGGACTTCAACAGGTCCATGATAGTGAAGAAGAGGCTGAGTTTCAACGTATGGAGATAGAGGACATGGAGATCCCATCTGTGCTCCCAGCTTATATGCCATCTAGAAAACCAGGACCAAAGCCGTTTAAGGAGCCAAAGGAAGGGAAATTCACTACTTACACTCCATTATTGTCGGAAGAGGTTCCTTTTGAAGGTGAAGTGTTGGGGAAGATTCCCCAACTTAAAC
Source organism: Pinus tabuliformis (assembly GCA_031772625.1). Classification (NCBI taxonomy): domain Eukaryota; kingdom Viridiplantae; phylum Streptophyta; class Pinopsida; order Pinales; family Pinaceae; genus Pinus; species Pinus tabuliformis. The sequence continues at coordinate 918,211,571 of CM062805.1, read as the reverse complement.
TGAAAGATTGATATTTTAACGACATGAGAAAGTATCCCTAGTTCGAGCCCAGTAGATACCTAAAGAAAGTTCAGTACCTGGAAAGCGAAGTTACAAGGTTGGAGCCGCACACATGAGCTGCGGGATTACACAGAGCAAGGCTTCTAAATATGATGAAAGTACCATATTTTGGTCAAAGCTCGTCCAACACAGCCTCTGTGTGACAACTCCTCTCACTGGTGCATGATGGAAGTCTGTGGTTGGGAATGAAGATCCTAATTTATGAGATGCTCATTAGGAGGATAACAACACTACCTCGTCTAGGAAAATACCTTGCAGATGAGTTTGTGGATAAAAACAAAGATAAGGAGATGACGCAGATGTTGAAGGATAAGTTCAGACTCATAAAGAAGTCAAAGGGATATGAGATAAACTCTATAGAGGACTAAGTGGTGCACTTTGTTGTGCACATCTTGGTAGGAAAAATCATGAGGAAGTGTAGGGCCAATGAAGTTCCTGCAACAACGTGTCCTTGGCTTAGCAGTGTAGCGCAGGGGTCCAGTTCAACTGGGCCTCTTATCTGTGTAAGGATTTTTAACAGATTGTAGGGAAGCGCAGGAAGAAGGAAAGACCTTTCATTACGCCTGGCTGTTAATTATTATCGCACTCATTGCATGGAAGGAACTAGACGACTCACAATTTCCATCTGTCGAGGTGGATGTGTGCGAAGCTGCAAGGTATGATTTTTTATCATTTACAAAGGAGTCAACACGCGCAACAGAAAATCGGATTTTCTTTGTGCTGATGTTGATGGATTTGCACATGGTGGTGAATCAACATCTCAAGTTGTCACCGAGCTTATGGAAACAATATTGTCACATCTCAGAGTTGAAGGTAGACTTTCACAAAGCATATGTGAAAGCGATGAAGGACCCAACTAAGACATGGCATCCCTTGCCATACCTGGTGACTGAAGACGATTTACTTGCAGTGGTACAGAGCTGGCTGCAGGAATGGATGACTCCACCCACTGGAGTAGTAGGAGCAGAGAAGGGTACCTCTCAGGGTGCAAGTACAAGTGGAAAGGATGTAGATGTAGATGTAGAAGTAGAAACTAAAGAAACAGGGTGTGAGCAAGAGCACGGAGAACACCTCAGCGATGCAGGGGTATTATAAGATTCACCCTTTGTAGTAAAAATGAGACTGAGGAAGAAGAAAAAGGTGGATAATTCCAAGGGAGCAGTGTCGCTTGTCCTCACTGATGGGGACATCAATGAAATAGAAGAAAAGGTTCAGGAGATGAACACGGAGACCTAGGATAGGATTGATGATCGCTAAAAAGTGATCTTGGCTAAGGGTTGCCACAGAAAGCGAAGCAATAGGATCAGGTAACCCAGTCATTGCAGCTGAGCAGAGAATAGAGACGTATTTCGGAGTCCGAATTGTGCAAGTGCGGGCTGGGGAACTACAACATCGTTGCACTGCCCATTAAGGTGATACACGAATTCCATCAAACTTTGACAACTGAGCTAGAAGAACGGGATCAACGGACTTTGGCAATGGTGGTACAAGCAAAGAAGCAGAAAGCTGCCATGAAGAAGGATATAGAGGAGCTGGCTCAGCACAAAGATGATGTATGCCAGTGACAACAAGAGTTGGAGGAGGCTATCACAGATACCTGTAGAACTATCCCAGATGTACAGGTCCTTGAGGAAGATCCACCCGCGGAGAAGGTCGTGAAGCTCGCCCTCGCAATCAAAGAGTCGAAGAACACAATTTCGACGCTAAAGTTTGATTACGAGGTGAATATATCGGAACTACAAAAATAAGGTTGCAGCTAGCCACATCACCCGAAGTGCACGAGCAGAGGAAGAAGGACTTGAAGGAGGCCTTAAAAGGAATTAATGATATAGTCGCAGACTGTAGGAAGTTGTTAGATGACACAATGCAAATTCATACCTCTCTGTAGGAGGATCCAAATATCCAGAAGATTAAGGAGGAACTATAGGAGAAGCAGAAGCGACGCAACGAGGTCCTTCCAGATGTAAAGAACACACCAGTTCTGCAGTGGCTAGCCAGCATTACAGAAGGAAAAAGCCTCCAGAAACAGATCGACGATCTTCAGGGAAAGGAGCAGATTCTACAGGAAAGAACACAGTCGTGGCAAGATGAGGCCCTCACCCTATCTCATACAGTGGATGGGAGACTAAAATATTTGAAGAGAAGGGAGGCATAAATACTACAGAACGTTGTTGGCCCACTTACAAAGGCGTTGGTGAAATAGGTACGACAGGTAAAAAAGAAGATGGCAGGAACGGTTCAGCAGTACAACATAGTATATAGTGGAATTGCAGCAAAGATCAGAGGAACGACAGCTGAGTGACTCGGGACGATTCACTAGTGAGTGTTGGGGGCCTATTGGGCACATCCCAACTTGGTCCAAGTTTTGGCTAAGGACTCCGCATTTTGAGGAGCGGACCGCGCAGAGCTGGCAAAGATATATTTCATTGTGTGATGTTTTAAGGCTTTGGGGTGGATCAAAGACCCTTATTTTCTAATAGATATCGGGTATTAGCTATTTTTTTGTCAAATCCATGGTATGTGGACCATGGTATTGTAGTAAGAAAGTTTATATAAAGATGTAATACTTGATAGCTAGAGAGGATAATCGAAGAGAATATCAATAAATTGTTCGTTCTTTCTGCCTTAGTCTATATTTTGGGAAAGGCTTCGCAGCTGAGTGCGCGGAGGCCTGGAAGAGTCTGGAACTGAGTCTGCAGCAAAGTGCGCAGACCACCTGCAGCTGGGTTTGTAGGTTAGAGAAGGGAATGTATTGAAGATTATCTTAATAAAGAACAAGTTTTGGCAAAGTGTTGTATATCTTTATGTGTTCTGTATTTATTGTTATATGCATTTTTATGCATGCCTTTTACTGAATTCTACGAAGAAATATAAGTTATAATTTTATCCGCTAAATGTTATGGGTTTAATGCAAATATGCTAAGTTAATCGTTTGCACCAAGTTACTTATGTATCCGAAGTTGTAGAGATTTTTAAGATTAGAAGTAAATACACAGGGCCCACGGATATCCCTTCGGTTGCAGAAACCTGGTTCTGCAACCTCCCATAACTGCTTTGGGTGAGATTACGATCTGCTTGCAGGTCATTGTTGAAAGAGCCAATAGTTGAGGGTTTTGTTGGTGCGCAGCACACTTTGAACCTGGGTCAAGCCCCCTTCAGCCAACAGGGATCTCTCCTTAAAGTCTTCTAGAGACTCATTTTATCCTTGGATCATTCTGAATATTTCGTCTCTCGTATCCTTTGCTCTGCAGTACTCCTTGTATTTGTTGTTGAGGGATTGTTTCGTTTATTCCAGTGTGGTGATGTTATTTCCTTCTACGCTCATGAACCCTCGAAGGATTACATCCTTCAAGATGGAAGGAAGTATTCCAGATCTAGTGAGAGCATTTGCAGAGAGGCATAAGAGGCACAAAGAAGCTCACGCAGGGGAAGCGCAACAACTTCTAGAAGCAAATTCGATTTGCTAAGATGAAAAGACATCTTCAGTTCCAGAGGTCGAGAAGGAGTCTTAGACTGCCAAAGTGTTATAGACATTTTTGTGCCTTACAGCAATAAGCATGAAATGTCCATAATCCAAGGGATCCAAAGTCCCCAAACATGTTGTTCCTACCCCTAGAGGAACAAGGCCAACAAACCACAACAATTCACAGAAGTTCTCCACCAGAAACTGCTCAAAAACAAGTCAATTCAGGATCAATTCAGAAGCTCCACTAGCTGCCTGCGTTGAAATGCAGAGGTTACACTGGCCAGTTGCATTGCAACGCAGGTAGAAGCACTACCAGGGTGCGCTGAGCGGGAAATGACAAATGTCAGGGTTCTTGTGAAAGGTGTCAAGACTGTGGAAGCTTCCAGAAGATTCCTCCATGACACTTGCCTTGATGAGTTCGACTAAGTGATGAGTAAGAGGCTCTTAGCCTCCAAGTGGAAGTAAGAACTGACAGAGAAAGAGGACACTAGTCAGGTCACAAGCTGACTCATCTTCACTCTAAACATCTATATATAGATCTCTTCTCCATGAGATCTAGAGGCGGGAATTTTGTTATTGCAAAGAATTGCTGTTGGTTTGAGACTGGAATCATTGCGTGCTTAATGCTTTGAAGGGAGGTGAAGATAGGAATTTCATTTGCTGGGAAGGAGGTGCTGGATTGGACCTCTTTTGGTTGTATCTCCTCCTGAACCTTGTTATTCATCAATAAAGCTATCTTGGTTTCTCCTATATACTGATGTGTCTTTGATGTATGATTGCATTAGTGTATTTGGTTTATTTCTAATCCTGAACCAGTTATGAATGTGGATATCTGTCTTTGTGTAGTGTTCTTCTCTTGTGATCTTGCAGGTTCCTGTTGAAGCTGGGCGAGCGAGAAGGCAAGTAGCTGTGAACTCCCAAAGAGAAGAGAAACTGGATTGAGGGACAAACGGAAGACACCGGTAAGTCCATCTATTTCTCTTCACTCTCATTTCATAAAGGAAGAAATACTAGAATAGCTGTCTTTGTTTGTTGCTAAGGCACTGTCACACCTTAGGTGGATAGGATCGTCCTGCATAGGCATTTTTCCCCACAACAAATTGGCGACTCCGCTGGGGAGATCTGTTTAGTCATTTTATTTGTGTTTCTATCATTGTTTATTTCATAGACTCAACAGCAGCAATCGAACTGCATCTGCTATTCTCAGATGCAAAGTAGACAGCTGCTGCTTTGATCCAATCACTGGATTTGTCTATGATCTGAATGATGGACTCACAAATGATTTGATGATCCTTTGTGATAGATCTTAGTCCTCCCTAAAAGCATCCCTTTGATTGCACCTTGCTTGTTGCTTTTATTTGGCCTGAAACTGTAGATTAAATAGCAAACCGTGACCCAGAACCCAGAGAAACAACTCTCGTTTCTTCAGCGCAGGCTCTGTGAAGAGACTCTGCATTTCAACGCAGTTCCCGTGAAGGCTACCTGCGCTGAAATTCAGTTTCCCTTCTATACAGGGGCGCTGATCCAATTTTGCCTTGTGCAGCTGGGGTTCTCTTCTCTGTTTTGCCTTGTTTTGATCTCTGATTTTTGCAGCCTGTAACCAGCATAGGTACCAGTCTGATAACCCCTTTTCTCTACTTAAATTCCTCCTCCTTTTGTACAAAAGACTGTGAGTGTTTTTATTTGTTTGTGGCGTCATTTACAGTCTCCTTTTGCATGAGTGAAATAGTCATCCTGTAGCCCTTGATTCAGATCTATTGATTGTGATCTTAGGAGAGAGTTCATTGGCTGTTTACAGATTGGTTATACATTCATTTTTGCTTTTGGTTTGAGTTTGTCTCTTTTAAGTGTCAAAACAAGTAGTTCATTTCAAAAATCGTTAAGTGTTGTAATCTCTTCTACCCTTTCTGATCTCGAAAAAGTAAACTTGTTTGTAGTGATCATTTAAAAGCAAATTCAAAGTTGTGCAAAAAGCTTTCTTTGTAGGCATCGATATTAAGAAAGCAGAAAACAAACACTTGCATTGTGCATTTGCATCTTGATAGTTTGCATGTTTGATTTAGGAAAAGTGCATTTTAGAGTGTGTTGATTGCTCTTTGAGAAAAGATGGTGTCTTTCTTTTCCCTTTGTAGCTAGGATTTTCATTGTTGAAAAAGAGATAAAATTTGCTTATCATCTTTTAGATTGCATTTAGGAAGTTGTCTATACATCTCGTGGTGAACCTCAAAAGGCAAACTTCTAAGAAAGATCAACATAAAATAAACTGAATGAACTTAATAACGCTTTGTAACATAACGCACAACATAGAGGTCTAGGATAGAGACGTGTTTCGGCGTCGTTAAACCTGGTATCTGTTGGCCTCGCTGATGGTGGGTGATTCCTCCTGAGAGACCAAAAGTGCCAGTACGGATTGTGCTCCCACGTACCGTTGCGTATATATTGGGAGACCCCTATAGGCTTAAAACCTTTATCCTTAGGAAGCCGTGTTGACCGCCCTACTGATCGCAATGCACCGAACACAGCATTCAGGAAGATTGACTGCCGTACCGTAAAACGTATTCTGCAGTTTTGTGATTGGTTTGGCACACCCTCTACCTAGATCTCCAGAGCAGTTCCTTCTGGCCTTTTTCAGACTATATAACGGAAAAATTCCATCCGAGCATTTGTCACTTCGGGCTCGTTAAAACATCGAAGGCGACTAGAGTCATCTTTAGCTTTTTCTCGACTCTTTAAAACTGAAAAAGCAAGTTGTGTCTAAAGCGTCATTAAAATTTATTTTAACGGAATAATCAATCACCCTTATTCCCGCGTTGATCTTTCAGTTGAGAAAATGGAGCCCTCCAACCAAGGAATTCCCCTTGGTGGAAATCCTAGTCCCTTCTCCTCTTGGGGAGATGTTGGAGCGCCCCATATGGCCACATTGTCGCTTCCAGGACTGACAATAGGCTTGCCTGTCTGGCTCTTCTCAACTAATGTTGTTCAAAACACCACTACTCCTGAACAATCGAATCAGCAGTTAGACCAGTCTAGAACTGCCCACCAGCCTTCTACTTCCTATAACTCTTCCTCTCCTCCTTCCTCTTCGCATGATGGAGCTGGCAAAGCCAAAAGCCAAGCTCCTAAGGAGAAGAAAGAGAAGAAGAATAAAGAGAAGAAGAAGAAGGAGCCAAAAGCGACTGGGGGCAAGCAGATGGCATCTAACGAAAATCCACACACTGCACTGACTAGGCCTAAATTGCCATGTGTCATATGCAAGGGAGACCACTTCCACAGAGATTGTCCTTGCATCCCTCGGATACTAAGGGACTGGTCTCCTCGCTTGCACAATTCGGTTGCGTCAACCTCTAATAGCCATGTTGATAGCACACCGTCAACTAGTGAAAGTGAAGCCACAGGACAGAGAGGGAAAGCTAGATTTCCCTGCAAACTGTGTGAAGGCAACCACGCCATCCACCGTTGTCCCTTCTTAGACGAGGCTAAGAGAGTTTTGGAAGATTGCTCGATTTTACGAGCGCAACTTCCTCCTGGATATCAAAAACTCCTGCCAAGTCCTTCACCAGTTGAGAATCCGGCTGGCCCGCCCAGGTGGTCAGCCGAAGCACCTATCATTGAGGATGAACCGTCTGAATCCATACCTGACGAAAGTCAAAAGGTTGAGGCGGCAGTTGACCCGGTTTTGCCTTCAGAGGCTCTCTCCTCGAATGATACCATCACAGAAGAGAATGAAGACGACACCGTCCAAATTCTCTTCATCAACACAGACTCCGACGAACAAGGGGGCAATGTGCCCATTCCTTTATCGCAGGAAGGAACTTCGTCAGGGTCATACCCGGCCGTATATTCGGTCCCACCACCAAGCAACCTAGTTGTGTCCTTCGACTGGAACCAACTAGGCAGACCCCGGTTGCCAGCAGCCATACCATTCAGAATTATTGTCCAAATATACAGAATGGTAATGGCTGGCACTATCATTGATGAGGGGGCATCTGTGAGTATCCTTTCCTCTATTGCTTGGAAAGCACTTGGTTCGCCAGCGCTTTTGCCTGAAATGAGAAATCTGACAGGCTTCGATAAAGGAACCAGTCGACCTTTAGGGATCCTGCCCAATGTGCCCATAACATTGAAAGGGAAGACCGTTCAAATGAACGTGATGTTCGTTCAAGGACCCTTGGATTATAACCTACTCCTTGGATGAGACTATATATATTGCATGAGAGCCATCGTCTCATCACTCTTTAGAGTAATGTGTTTTCCGCATGAAGGAAGAATGGTCAAGCTCGTGGACCAACTTTCATTCCCCGGATCGCGCATCGCAAATAGTCATATACCATCCCTAAATGGTCTATTCACTCAAGAAATGTCTCAACCCACAGTTCGTCCTCCTGATGAGCGCGAGTAATCTGGGAGGATATGACTGGAACCCAGGGGGCATGCGTCCTGGTCTGCTTCGGCAAGAAAACTTTGGGTATAGGGTAGGTTTCCGCGGGAGAATATGACTAGTCTGTACCCCGTCTGTGGTTGGAAGAGGGGTTATTCTAGAATAGGATTCTCTTGTCAAAGTTATGTGTTTGGCACTGATGTCATTCACCTTTGTCTATCTCGGTAGACATCGCCGAGGAAGTGTTTTGTTTGGGGTGCAAATAGAACAATCTTTGGATAGCCTGAAAGAGGTAAGCCTCTCTCGCTAAAACAATTGCTTTGGCGGAAGAGAAGTAGAGGTAACCTTGAAACTCTGTTTTATACCTGGGGGCATGCAAACCTTTTGGAGTGCAAGCAAGGGCGGCCATTTATTTTTTTAAATTTTTAGGTCCTCCCTTTAAACCCGTAGGTCTAACCCTTTAAACTCGTAGGATTAGTCGTTTCCGAACTTGCATAACGAAAGGATCTGGAGCAAAGCTTTGTAAGATGAAGCTCCATAAAAAATAGGATCTTAATGAGACATTCTTACCTTATGACTGGATAATCGGGCAGTTTTAGCACACAGTTCATGCTCGTTAAAAAATAAACGCAAGATCCGAGCAGTTTTAGCGCATAGTTCATGCTCGTTAAAAAATAAACATAAGATCGAGCAAATGTTTCCACCCGTGTTTAAGCTCATTAAAAAATGAACTATTCCGGTAGATAACCGCGGTGAACGTAATACCATCAGCCATTAAAGCCTTGGTCGTTTTTTCCCACCACTTCCACTTTTCCATTGGCCGATCATTCACCTCCATATGATTGTTTACCCATTTTGAGGAACAACTGCGAAGAGTGATTTCACTAGCCATCCTTGTGACACTGCCGTGATTTGGAAATTCCAATCCCTTCCTGGAATCAGCTGCTACCCCCTTTATCACTTGTTCCTCAAAAGACGAGTCTTCTTTAAGCTCTTTTCATCTGACTCGTAAAATATGAAAAGGTTATCAATTTTTTTCCTTCCAGCTCGTTAAAGTGACCGGAAGAGCTATCCCTCCTCTAGATTTTAATCTTTTTGGACCTGAGGGATTATTGCACAAAAAGATCGAGCGCTTGTTTTATTCGGCTCGTTAAAAAAGATCGAAAATTCATCCCTTCTGTATTGTTTTATACTTTTTCGGACTTAAGGGATTAGATGACGAAAAAGGACCTTTGGAGTTAACTTTATGTACCTTTTCAGACTCTCTAAAAATGAAAAGGACCGAGTTATCCTTGTCGTTAGACTCGTTAAATGCATTAAATAGCGACAAACTTGTCTTTAGACGAGAACGAGTTTCCCTATCGCTAGGCTCGTTAAAACATAGCGATGGGCTTGCCCGAAGGGCAGGTTATAGAACAAGCATATGTTATCCTCCTCAAGCTTGACAAAAATAAAGAGGTATTGGTCAGCAATGACTGGGGAAAAATTGGGAGAAACTAAAGAAAACTTTGATGGTAGCAAGTCGCTCTTGAACATGACACTTTTCCTCCGTACCACAATCGGGTTGGGTTGTTTCATTCACCGGTCACATCACCATGGTCTCGTCGTACCATCCATATTTGGGGTAATGCTACCGATCCATCGCATCAGTGTCGCCATATGTTCAAGAGAAGTCATTCAGAGAAGTCACCTGTGTCCCATCCACTACCATACATTATACTCTTTCATGACCGCCACCCTGAATCATATGTCATCAGATCGTTTTCACCTCTATCAAAATCATTAGCTCCGTTCCGTGTCATCGATGTGGGATTCATTAAGGCCCTCCTTTGACGGATCGCTTCTTGTCGACATCAGCTCACTATCCAAGAAGTCGATCTAGGAACACCCCCTTCAGTACTTTGAAGCTTGCATGCCTTAATGACAAGTTTCTCACTTCCGGCGACAGGTATACATCAATGACCTTCGACCGAAAGATTTTGCGTGGTGTTCGACGCCAAGTCCTCTATTCACACCACGTGAATTGTACTGCAGTACCTTGAGGGTCATCATCATTATCGGTGATTCCTCTCGCGCTTGTTAACAGTTTACATCATTGACTGGTAATCAAGCGATGTCTTTCCATGTTCGACTTCAGAGAAATTCTCACATGGATCGACTTGTACTTAGAGTGAAGATCGGACGAGATTGAAGACCCCGGATCTAGTTTCATCCATCCGGGCTGCGATATATATTCAGGAAAAATAAAGACATTGACATGTACAGCATTGCAACAGATGATCATCCTACCAAAAGGATGATCATGCTTCAGCTAGATCATGAAAAAAGTATGAAAATAATGTATTGTATTGTATTGTATTACAGGTCTCCTCCCAGCAATGAATGAACTTCGGATCCTCCTAATAAAGCATTTCACTCGATAAACGGCCTCATACTTTAGGGGGCAACTGTTATAGACATTTTTGTGCCTTACAGCAATAAGCATGAAATGTCCATAATCCAAGGGATCCAAAGTCCCCAAACATGTTGTTCCTACCCCTAGAGGAACAAGGCCAACAAACCACAGCAATTCACAGAAGTTCTCCACCAGAAACTGCTCAAAAACAAGTCAATTCAGAATCAATTTAGAAGCTCCACTAGCTGCCTGCGTTCAAATGCAGAGGTTACACTGGCCAGTTGCATTGCAACGCAGGTAGAAGCACTACCAGGGTGCGCTGAGCGGGAAGTGACAAATGTCAAGGTTCTTGTGAAAGGTGTCAAGACTGTGGAAGCTTCCAGAAGATTCCTCCATGACACTTGCCTTGATGAGTTCGACTAAGTGATGAGTAAGAGGCTCTTAGCCTCCAAGTGGAAGTAAGAACTGACAGAGAAAGAGGACACTAGTCAGGTCACAAGCTGACTCATCTTCACTCTAAACATCTATATATAGATCTCTTCTCCATGAGATCTAGAGGCGGGAATTTTGTTATTGCAAAGAATTGTTGTTGGTTTGAGACTGGAATCATTGGGTACTTAATGCTTTGAAGGGAGGTGAAGATAGGAATTTCATTTGCTGGGAAGGAGGTGCTGGATTGGACCTCTTTTGGTTGTATCTCCTCCTGAACCTTGTTATTCATCAATAAAGCTATCTTGGTTTCTCCTATATACTGATGTGTCTTTGATGTATGATTGCATTAGTGTATTTGGTTTATTTCTAATCCTGAACCAGTTATGAATGTGGATATCTGTCTTTGTGTAGTGTTCTTCTCTTGTGATCTTGCAGGAACCTGTTGAAGCTGGGCGAGCGAGAAGGCAAGTAGCTGTGAACTCCCAAAGAGAAGAGAAACTGGATTGAGGGACAAACGGAAGACACTGGTAAGTCCATCTATTTCTCTTCACTCTCATTTCATAAAGGAAGAAATACTAGAATAGTTGTCTTTGTTTGTTGCTAAGGCACTGTCACACCTTAGGTGGATAGGATCGTCCTGCATAGGCATTTTTCCCCACAACACAAAGAAGGATCTTTCCGGCCAACAGAGGGCAGAACAGCTTCATCAGAGACTAGTGAGAGGCTTGACGTCAAGCAGGTTGCGCAAAGCAACGCAAAGGCTAACACAAAGGGTCAAAGGGTTGAGTTTCTGAAGGCAAGTTGTGTCAGGGATTGCCTATGGGGTGAGGAAATTCCTCACTAGAATTTTGCCAGTATTTTTCTCTATAGGATTGCCATATTTCAGCATCAAGTTGTACTCAGAATTTCTCACTGCTGCATAATAACAAAACCCTTAGCGACTTCAATGGTTTTCCCAACTTGGGTTTTTCCAGGGACTTTTGTCCAAAAAATAATTTTGTTATTTTTTGTGTGTGCGCTAGCATTTCTCAGTTTCCAGCGTTTTATTTTTCCGCAGAATTTTATTTGTGAAGGTTGTAGTGTATTTTTTCAATATTTGTCGTAGCAGATAAATTGTTAATTAATTAACAATTAAGAGAAATAATATCAGTTGTTGCTATAGGATTCCAGTTTGGAATTTTCACATGGTATCAGAGTGCAGTTGATCAACCGGAGAACTCAAAAGCGAAAGAAGGAATTTTGTTGCTTAGTGTGGGAAGTAGGCTGAAATTCCCTAGGGAAGCGTAATCATCTGCTAGGAGGCCGAGTTACTTGCGGAGGTTCGATTTTTCTGAGTGAGAGGCAAAAAAAATCGATCCTATTAGATCGAGTGATTCCTGAGGCAGAGGGAGCAGCTCAGAGTTTTTGTTGGGCAGATCTCTCACTGGACGCAATGGTTTTTGCAGCATTTGGCTATAGCAAATCCATCGTCGAGGTGGAAGAGAGAAGAGTGCACACATGGAAAATTTTCCTCGGGGAACTCCTAGTCTCAAGAAGTTCATTTTTTCTTGCAGATTGGTAGTATTTGTAAGCGGATCTTCTCACTTCGGAAGGGAGTACGAGTAGCTGAGCAACGACCATGCAAAAGTAAAGAGGAAGTTTTCAACAGTTCATTGAGATGGCCACTGCTAGGCTTCGTGATCATGACTTGTTAGATGGAGCTTCCAACTACATCATCTGGAAGGCAAGGATGTCCTTCCATCTAGATGAATACAACCTGAAAGCCTATATTGATGTAGTTGTGGCAGTTCCTCAGGATGCAAATCTGCTGAAAGAGTACAGAAAGGAGATGACACGGGCAAAGAGGTTTATCCCTAGACGGAGTCAGGGATCATATTGTCTCACATATAATGACCAAGGGAACGATCAAAGATATGTAGGAGACCCTCTCCATGCTATACCAAGGTACTTTTGAGCATCATAAGATGTACTTAAAGGAGAAGTTGAGATGCATCAGGATGCAAAAGGGGGAAGGCATATATCCCTTCTTCACCAGGATTCAGGAGGTCTGATATCAGTTGTTAATTTTTGGGGAAGCGCCTCAACCCACGAAGCTAGTGTGATTGACACTCAATAGTGTCTCAGAGGAGTGGAAGGTATTCGTCCAAAGTATCTTGGGAAAAGATATCTTGCCAAGGTGGGATAGGATGTGGACCGATTTGCAGCAAGAGAAATTGAGACGAGCTCTGTTAAAGAGCTCTATCAGTGGCAGCAGTAGCAGTGGACAGAAGGTGGTGAAGGAGGAGGAGAATGTGGCCCTAGCATCTAAGGGTCCCACTCACAGGCAGGGGGAACAGAGAAAGAAGAAGAAGGACCTACCTAAGGTCAAGTGCTTCAGGTGTGGTGAGATCGGTCACCACAACACGCAGTGTTCTCTCAAGAAGAAAGACAAGTCGAAGAAGGAGGACCAGCCGGTAGTGTCAACTAGGTCGACAAGTTGTTCTCCAGATTGGAGGAAGACTTTGCGATGATCGCAGTCATACCTCCAAGAGTGAGGTGGGGTAACTTGAAGTTGTAGCCTCAGAGAGCTACAAAGATTGGGAAAGGTCCTTGACGAGTCCACCTCATTGATCAATATCTTGCTACGGGGGCCCACAGTATTCAGTATCAAGGTGGATTAGTGACAGTTGATGCAGTGAAATGCCATAGTGAAAGTTGCAGAGACTAGTAGTAGTCAGATGCTCGGGACCGCGGTGTAGAGTTGGCAACGGTGCAATTGGCACAATGCAGAGTCATCAACAACGTAGATTCTGTAGTGACAATGCATATACTAGCAGCAGCTAGAGATTCAGATGACAGATGCATCATACTGAACACAATTGATTCAGTGTTTTGAATGTTTTTCAGTTGTAGATGTTGCAGTTGTAGTAGAAACACATGAGAGGGAATTGCAGTGCAGATGCAATGTTGGAAACAGTTCAATAGTGTTAGCAGAAGCACAGATTAAACATATATTATAGTTGCGCAGTGGTTGGTGGGAAATATGGCCAGACATAAGTAGTGTGATAGGAGATGATGCAGAGACAGGGTGTTGCTACAGAGTGTGCAATAGGACTAGAGCACATTCATCGCTAAGTGGGAGTGCTAGTTTTTGTAGCATTGGATGTGTTATAGCCACGGAATTTTGTGGAGAGGCTAGAATACATGAGATCTCTAAAACTCAGAAATCGTTTTTGGAAATTTCGCCTAGAAATGACTTAATTAGATTATTAACTAGTTTTTAAATATTTCCTAAGTCTAAACTTAGGGATTATCGTTAATTAATCAATATTAATTAAGTCAAGGCGAGAATCATCTAGAAACTCACACAGATCGATATAAAGATGATCATAGCCATAAATTATGTTTTAATATTGGCCATTGGTGCTCCAACAAAGGATTATAAGAGGAGGTTGATGTGGTGATGGAGAGACACTTGAGCAGTTCAATTTCTAAGCAAATAGATTTCCAGAGTAGCAGCAATCAGTTGTCGAAGAAAGTTAGAGATTGAAGCAGTGATTGAGGGGCAAAGACAGTGAGCCTGGAGGAAGTATTACAGATCTAGTGAGTGAATTTGCAGAGAGGTAGAAGAGCCACAGAGAAGTTGACGCAGGAGCAACGCAACAACTTCTAGAGGCAAATTTGATTTGTTGAGAGGGAAAAATGTCTTCAGTTCCAAAGGCCTGGAAGGAGTCCTAGAGTGTCGGAGAAGCATCTTTCTAGCAACCAGAGGGCATAACGACTTCATCAGAGATTAGTCAGAGGCTTGACATCAAGCAGGTTGCACAAAGCGAACAAAGGCTGATGTAGAGGGTCAGAGGGCTGAGTTTCTGAAGGCAAGTTGTGTCGGGGATTACCTGTGGGGTGAAGAAATTCCTCACTAGAATTTTTCCATTATTTTTCTCTGTAGGATTGCCAAATTTTGGCATCCAGATGTACTTAGAATTTCTCAATGATGTATAATAATAAAATCCTCAATTGTTGCTCTGATTTTCCTAACTTAGGTTTTTCCGAGGATTTTTGTCCAAAAACAATTGTGTTAATTGTGTGTGTGTGTGCTAGCATTTCTTAGCTTCCAGCATTTTATTTTTCTGCATAATTTTATTTGTGAAGGTTGCAATGTATTTATTTTGATATTTGTGGTAGCAGATAAATTCTTAATTAATTAACAATTAAGAGAAATAATATCAGTTGCCACAATATGATTCCAGTTTGGATTTTTCGCATTCAAAAGTGCATGGTTACAATGAAATTTTTGCAAGAGGAATATGTTGAAGAAATACTTTTCCGAAGTCCCCTACATTATAATATTGAGATTTAAATTGACCAAAATTTTGAGCAGCATGTGGAGGAGCAAAACTCAATAGCAAGTTGGGTGAATTATGGAGAAATGATGACCAAGGGAGGAATGGAACCCTAAAACTTGGAAGATGATAGCAACAATACAACAAGGTGAACACAATGGGAAACTACAACACCAAATTTGGGACCCTGGAGGATTCGACAGATTGAAGGCATTTGACCAAGAGGTCAAACTTTTTTTCACTTGGGGAGTTTGATGTAAGAACATCCATCTCCAAGGAGCTCATTTTGACCAGCGCTGAAGGGGTCATATAAATTCCCAAAGGGAAAGGAAATTCCATCAATCTGTAAATTTGTATAAAATTAGAATTAGTATTTTTGTTGTAATTACATGTGTCCAAATTCTAGCAGAATCTGAATTGTTAGGTTGTTATGACGAGCTAGTAATTTGTCCAAATGGGTCTGTGTAAAGTCAAAGTGTTTAGCTAAGCTACAAGCTAATTTTGATTTTTGAGATGGGTGTCCCATATAAATATTCTCTTGGGATATTTTTTCTGGTTGTAAATATTATGTATAGAGAGAAGGGCCTCTGGGAAATTAGAGTAGAAAGTTAGCTCGAAGGAGTGTGAGAGTTTTGTAGTTAAGCTAGTTAAGGCTATACCAACCCTATGTAAATACTTGTTGATGTATTCTAATAGAACCTGCATTAGATATCATTTTTCGGGATTCAACTGCGTTAAGTAAGTCATTCATCTATGACCATTTCCATTAGAGGTAGTCGTAATTGACTTACTTAATGCAATTAAATCCCAAAAAATGATATCTAATATAATGCACTGCAAAAACCCCCAATGGTGAAGGGAACTCTACTTGAATGGTTCATGAGGCGCAATACTTGCTAAGGTTTTTCAAATGGGGTAGCAAGCTAAGTGGGCTTGATTGTGTGGAAAACTCCACAGTTAAGCGCGCTTGAGCCAGAGGCGATCTGGGATGGGTGACCACCCGCGAAGTCCTGGTTGCCGGGTGCAAGCCCCGGAAGTGATGATTGACGCTATGTGATTCATTTCACTAGTTTCAATCCCACTTCTTCACCCCTGTGAGCATCCCCTAATGCAATGAGTGCTAAGTGGACTATTAAAAATCATGATAAATTAGTCAGTGACGACTACCTCTCATGGAAATGGTCATAGATGAATGACTTACTTAACGCAGTTGAATCCCAAAAAATTATATCTAATATAATGCACTGCGAAAACCCCTAATACTAGAACCTGCATTGTCAAAATTTCTAGTGTGTTCTCTGTCCAGATGTAATTCACTGCCCAGTCATGACGTACAAGGATCTTTGTGTCAATGTAGGTAAAAATGTAAGAAATCTCTAGGTTGAACATACTTGTTCCAATTAGAAAACGAGAATAAATATTCGTTAACAATAAAGGCTAAATACCCAAGATCACAAAAGCGAAGACATGCTATTCAGATTAAGACTCGGTGGGCCTACGATTGTTGAGGTAGAAGTCGAGACTGAACATTTCTGAGAACGAAGTGGTTATAAGAGTATATCATAGGTAATTAAGCCAATAGGCCTTTCTTTTCAATCAGTTCATCTTAAAAAAATTTCTAACTTATGTGTGCACCAAGACCACATTTATACTTTTTCCTCGGCCCTTGACATGGACATTTGTGCATCATGAACACATTTATCCTAATTTCAATGTCCTGGCCTACGATTGTTGAGGTAGAAGTCGAGACTGAACATTTCTGAGAATGAAGTGGTTATAAGAGTATATCATAGGTAATTAAGCCAATAGGCCTTTCTTTTGAATCAGTTCATCTTAAAAAAAATTCTAACTTATGTGTGCACCAAGACCACATTTATACTTTTTCCTCGGCCCCTGACATGGACATGTGTGCATCATGAACACATTTATCCTAATTTCAATGTCCTTATATCGAACGAAAATGCGGTTTGTAACGCCCTCTCTAGAAGTTTTCCGTTGAGTACTTGGACGAAGATTGCAGGGCGAATGAATTTCCTCAACATTTATGAGCACCACGTGGTTTCCTACTCTTCCTAACATTACCATTATTGTGCCAGCGGGTACCCTAATAAGCCAAAATTGTACACATTCTATCAAGCTCTAATTAGGCCGATAGACCTTCCTATGCATCAACTTCTTCGTCAACACTTTTATCCTGCTTCGTTGGATCAAGTAAGACACTTTCAACCATTAATCTGAACCAAAAAATGAAACAACAGAAAATAAAAAAAACACGGAAAATTGCCGTTATAACAAAGCTATGATTTTAACCCCAAGAAAGCGCACCCCTGAGAGAAAAGCAAAGAGAGGAAGGATTGTTTTGAGAGGAAGGATGTTATTATTAGAAACAAAGTTTTTTGCGCTTATTCGCTGTTTTGAGTCAATATAAATAGGATTTTATGTGGTTTTAGTGCCCGCGCGGCGTGCCCATTTAGTTGATCACACTAAAGATATACTCTTAGTATAACCGTTTATTTTGCTTTTTTGCTGTTTTCAGTGATTATCAATATGCTTTTTAGCGGTTTTAGCGCCCGCGCGGCGCGCCCAAAAGATAGAGATACTCTTAGTATTACTGTTTTTTGCAATTTTTTTTGCTGTTTCCTATCATTATCAATAGATTTTTTTGCGGTTTTAGAGCCCGCGTGGTGCGCCCACTTAGTTGATGGAATCATACTAAAGATAAAGATACACTTAGTATTACTGTGTTTTAGCTGTTTTCAGTGATTATTAGTAGGTTTTTCTCCAGTTTTAGTGCCCGCGGGGCGGGCCCACTTAGTTGATGGGAATCACACTATAGATAGAGATACTCTTCCGATTGCTATTTTTTCTGTGTGCTTTTTTAGCTGTTTTAAGTCATTATCAATAAGCTCTTTTGCGGTTTTAGTGCCAACGCGGCGCGTACACTTACCTGAAATGAGTCACACAAAGGATATACTCTTAGTATTACTGTAGAATTTTATAAGTAAATGAGACGGTCATGGATTCTTCTGGAATTTTTTTCTTCGCTTTTGTGTGCTGTGTTCTGATCTGATTTGGTTCGGAATCTTCCTTTCGTTTTGATATGTCTGTGCAATTGTGTGCATCCATTAGTTACGTAATCATTATTTGTCACTTTGTTTTATAACATCAGCGTATTTCTCTTAATGCTTTAATACCTCTTCCTCCAGTAAAAGGTAGCAACGATGCATATAGAAGCTTCTATTGAATGAACCGGTGATTAGTTTATAGTATATTTATGTTTATAGTTAACCATTTTTTTGTCTAAAGCTTCAATAAATAATTTTATTATTTATTTCAACGTTGTATTCTGCCCATAGAGATAAATCCTTATCAATATGAAAGACCAGATCATACTTTTTATTATTTAAAATTATAATTGAATGACGATGACGAGAGGGAACCTAGAGCTGCAGGAAATATAATTTTTTCCTTATTTCTTTCAATGTTGTCTTCTCCACTTGTCCACTTGAATTTTCGGCTTTTATTATTCAATAACTTAAAGTAAGTGACAGGCATGGTATCCTTTAGCCGGACTCTGAATGCTGTCAATAAACATCTAAATTTTGTGTTTTGGAGGATCATCCCTCGATTGCAGGGCTAAGGCGTTCCTTGGGACGTGCTATGCATTTCTTGGGTGCTATTGATCGGTAGGAGCGAAGGCCCATAAGCATTTCCCTTTTTTCTTTCACTGAACTATTTTTATTTGACTACTACCTCCTTGACGTAAACATTCGCGTGTCTTCTGAATTGGAAGTCGTTAGTCACACAAGCCTCCATGCCAGAATCTGTGGCATGCAATATAAATCATCAGAATATGAAGGGTTATCAATAAAATGGAATGTTTTGATATTTTTTAATCGACTTTGGTTTGAGGTTTGAGTTGCGGTGACGTGGGAAACTGCGACTGGTCCCTTTTCCCCGTCCATTATGATGCGGTAGTTTGTTTCTGGCTAACGGATACGGTTCTATTTTTATCGGCTTGGTTAATCTTTTTAAACTTTAGTTTATTTATTTATTTTAATTATGATTTTATTATTTAAATTTATACATTTTTTTAGATTGTTTAATTTATAATTTAAATTTTATATATTGCAAATTTTTTGGATTGAATTTCACACTTTTACTCTCTACTTGACATCTGTGGGTGGAGCTTCCCAGAGAGTTCATGGAGTTTATGGCACAATGCTCGGAGTGGAACATATTCAAAGTCATGTGATGACATATTCAACAAGATGATTCAGAGTAGAACATCCCCTGAAGATTTCTACAATGCTGTTTTAATCTCAACTTAACTCTAACTAAATTGGTTGAATTTCCTTCTAAATTGTCTGCTCTAATTCTCTGGTAGCTTGTATGTCATAGGAGATTGAAATTGTTTTGACTGCACATCCAACACAAATAAATAGACGGACTAAGCCTTTCAATCTTTTCGGCTTATTTGCTTATATCAAACATTTGTGCAAGGTTTCAACCAATTAACATTTCATTGAGTATGTATTTACAAATCAATGATTTTGGGATCAAATCCCACAAAGTAATTCCTTTTCGGCTTATTTGCTTATATCAAACATTTGTGCAAGGTTTCAACCAATTAACATTTCATTGAGTATATATTTACAAATCAATGATTTTGGGATCAAATCCCACAAAGCAATTCTATCCCTGCTCTTCAAATTCCTTCAAGCTTTTGAAAGTAAAACCAATGAATTATCAATATAATTTTACCATAATAAAAAACAAATTAGAAAGCATTTAGCCAGCGCAAATTCCTCATCCGTTAGGCTTGAACCAACATCTCTTTTAGAAAAACTCAACAATTCCAATTTAGTAATCCTATCAACCTCTCTTTGTACCTTTTGAGACAATTGCTAATAAGTACCTTGGAGGGATTTTTTTGCCAGAGCACAAGCCTCGATTACATATTTGGGGCTAACTTTTTCTCTCTTTCTAGAAAAGCCAGTGACCCCATTGGAATTGGTGGTGGCAATGCCGAAGAAATAGTCAATGGCCTTGACCTCCCATCTGGAGGCCCTGTGGGGAGGAGAAGGATTGGCGGTGATGTCGCTAACAGGAAAATGCCATGCAGAGGAGCCATGGGAATGGGAATGGGAATGAGAATGACATTCAGTGGTACTTCTGGTGGATCTGCACACGCCCACGCAGAGCTCCTTTGTGGCATTGCACAGGAAAACAATTGCATCACCGACAACGAATTTCTTTTGGTTAACGAATGTGCTCCAGCCGATACTCAGCAAGCGGCGGCAAGGGGTTCCTCTGTAAATATGCCTGAACTTCCAGACTTCTCCATGGACATCCTTGGCCAAAACTGTCTGCACCGGCGGATCGCTGGAGTAATCAAGGTGGGGGAAAATGGTCTCGGCACAGTATCTGGGCACCGAGAACCCACCTCTGTTGTTCGCGTTGCTCTACATCAGTGTTTTGGCGAAAGACGTCGGCGGGTGATTGTTATTCATGCTCTAAGTCTGAGAATTGACAGCTGGCGACGGAGGCCATGACTCGGCCCCAGAATCCTCGGCGTTTTTGTTATGCTCTTCGTCGGAGATGGGGATGAGGCACATGCGAGCATGCACATCGTCGGTCTCTGTGTCGGCCAAGAACTTCACCGACCCCACTCTGCAAAAGATCGATGGGCTCATTCGCATATTGCCCACGAAATCAGGCATAGTGGCAGCGTGCTCTGCATGGCCCTGGGGTAATAATAAACCTTTGAATTTATAGCAGGCATCTATACCATTCCCCTGCACAAGCATGCCAGAGTTGTGGGGTAATAATAAACCTTTGAATTTATAGTGGCTACCTATATATATTTCAAACAAGAACTCTTGCTCTTGCACTACATCTTCATCTCAGAGATCTCGCAAAGGCTCTGAAAGTTCTATATTTCAATCCAATGATTAACAGAAGCATCAACAACAAATACAAATTGTTGGACAAGGAGTACTCTGTTCTGTTTAGAGTGTTGTAGTTCAATGGGCATTATTATTGAGGAGAAGGAACGGGGTGATGATAGAAACAAAGAAGGGGAAACCCAATCCCAATCATATTCATTTTCTTATTCCCATCCATTGCATGTGATAACAATACGAAGAATGACATGACATATAACAAGAAGATTTTCCCAAAAAACAAACACAACACACATTCACATGCCCTCAATCCTCCATGAATGTCTCAACATAATTTACTTAAGAACTAGGCATATGATGTCCAACCCGATTTTCTTCTGTCAATTCTTGAAATGAGCTTAATTAATATTATCTTTTTCCTTTAAATATCTTCGGTTCAGACCATGCTGGACTATTGAGATTTCTTACAGTTTTGTCATTGATCGCGAGCAAGGATTTCTGTTAGCAAGTTTCCCATTTCTAAATCTCATGAAATATCTTTTGCAGTATCTCTCTGCAGTGTGTGGTTGTTATAGTCTATCTTGTCATTGACGCAAATATCATTAGAATTAGGGTATTATACTCTTCATTCCGCAATATTGATGGTAGGTTTGTTCTCTTAGACCATGCATTTCATTCTTTTGTTTACAATGTTGTTGTTAAGTTTTGCCCTTTTTGAATGTGGGGAGGTCTAAGGTCTCAGTGCTTGTCCAATTTTCAAATTTGTATCATAGCTAGGTGTTGAGGCTGATTGGCGGGTCACTGGAAGGCTTGAATCAAAGCCCCTTTTTAAATGGGACAGGTCCAGGGCAGGGGTTGGTTCCCGGCCTATCTTATTCTCAACATGGTATTGTATCAAGGTGTTGAGGTTGATTGACAATAACTAGGAGGCCTGAACCAAAGTGTGGCTTGACAGAGAGTTTTGGAGATAACTATCCACACTTTGATACTGAATCCAACAAGGGTGTTGTGGATAACTATCCACTTTTTATGTTGAAGCCAATCAGGCTCCTCATCATGCAAGGGGTTAGGGCATAATGTTCAGTGGTAAAGAAACCCTTTACATGGGCAGGTCATGGGTTCAATTTTCTAATATATTTTGGAAAAAGATCAGAAGAATGCCCTATTTTGTTGCACATATTAGAGTTTGAGAGGCAGTCAATGATTAAATTAAATTGATCCTCCTATTTTGTGATCATTAGAGTCTGTAATGTCCCAAAAAGGAAAGAACAATGCTAAACAAGCAAAATACACATGACACAGAAAAATTTACACAATAATTAAACACCCATAAAATTGCACTAGAACTGCGCCAAACAGAGTCATTTTATTATCAAAGGAGAGTACAATGCATGGAATGTGTGCACCTGGCTTGCCGAAGCAAGCTAGACAATCTCGGGTGAGAAAATTGCTACCTAGATGCAAAGGAAAGACTTCTCCTTAATGTTTTGCATAGGTTCTAGAAATTCTGCAACTATTGGTTGGAACAAACCCCTGTTTGAGCCTCCAAAAGTGCTCCAAAAATTCTGCCAAATTGATATTGAGCTCTCCACCAAAAACACAGAAAAGGTTTGGCCTATCTCCAAGCCAAAGACGAATCCACAAAATGGTGCAAATTCCCCAGTAAACTATCCATTCACCCTGTTATAAGAATTAACATTTCAGGCCCGAATTTCGCTTGCAAAATTCTAAAAGTTCAGCCACGGACTCCTCTCAGAAAACCCATAAAAACCCAGAAATGGGTTGGCTTGATTTTGACCTCCCAAAATCGACCCCCAAAAGGCACTGCACAGTCCCTAGCAATTTTGCACGGTCTGCTGCAAAGATACGACTGAAAACCCCACCTCTAGTGCTTAGAAAATTCTGCAAATTTATATTTGAGGTCCTTGTCAAAAACCCAAAAAAACCCAGAAATGGTTTGGCTTGGTTTTGACCTTCCAAAATCGACCCCCAAAAGGCCCTACGCCCTCCAAATCCGCTGAAGCACACTGCTTGCCAATACACCAGCAAAATCTTTCTCAAACACTCCGGAAAGGTAGAAATAAACTCCACCGATACTTCCCTTATTTCTCTCGGCAAGCAATAACCCTCTGGAAGAATGTTGCAATGGCCACACTAGATACACTACTGCGTCTTCTAGAAATATGCACTGCTGGGTCGAATTGAATACAAATGCTAGAAATCTCTCTACAAATATCCTTCGGATGATAATGGATGAACCTCTCTAGGGTGGCACTCAAAGTTCCCCGAAGAAATGGTGAGTTCTCCGCTTGGAAAACTCTTTCTAAATAGGAAGTGACCCGACTAAATAGCTCGAACAACATAATCAAATTCAATGAGTCAAGAATGATGAAATGAGGAGTGTTGCCTTCCCTTTATAGATTATGTGGAGCCTTTTTCCCTCAATTTTCCCTCCTTCGTGGGTCCCTTACTAAGCCATTTATTTTCCCTCTCATGCAATTCGAACTATTGGCTTAGGAAGTGCTTAATTTCTTTGTGTGAACAAAACCAAAATAACTTACTTCTAACTCCTAAGTCTCCTAATAAAATCAAATGGGCCCCATCTCCAAAATTGGCCCCAAAATGTAGAAATAAATCTTGTTCCAAAATAATTTAGGAAGGGACATTACAGTCCTTCCCGCCAAAGATTGCTTGTCCTCAAGCAATGCCTGAACAGGTGCCCTCTCTGACTGTTGATCACCACCGTAACCACCAATAATACCAGGGTCCCAAATGTACTATTGAGTAATCCCCAATCTCAGTACTGTCTCGACATGAAGGAATCCCTAGATACCAGGGTCCCAAGCCATCCTAATCAATGTGAAACACACCTTGCTCCACTCGCTATCCAACCAGATACAGGTACCAAAAGCCCTCTTCATACTAGCAATAAGTAGAGCATCATGATAATGTAGGACTCTACCCAACTCCCCATGGAATTTCCTTACTGAGTAGTCCATCTCATGCACTACAAGAGTAAACTCCTGAAGATGCAATTCAATCTTGGTGAAAATGAACCCTCGTCTACCTAGGCCTCCCCTGATCTCCTCTTGTCAATCACCCTGCCACACCGGTGAAGTTCCCCACACCATCAATGAATCATTTAAACCAAATGGAAGACTTGAATGACCCTTCTATGTAGAAGCCAACTCACCGCTACGAGTAGTTGAACTGCTCAGCCCTATAATGCCAGAATTCCCTACCCGTCGCAAAAGGAACCTATCCTGCTGACATCGTGACACTCTGGTCATGAATGACTGCCTAGCATGCTCGTACCTAAGCCTCCTCCCCCATATCTCTTGGCCATAATCTATGCGATGATCGAGGCTAGGCCAATCTTGCCAAAGTGACTCAATAGTGCCAGTGCCTATCACTCCATGGCTAGCCCAAATCTTGAGCAACAATTTGCCTCGTCCTATGGTGAGGGCTTTGGTGACCCCCCATGTGTCCGCTTGTGAATGAATCAATCTGCTTGTTATCCCAACCATACTCGCTGAGGAGTGGAGTATCCCACCAATCCACTAGATCCCTGGATCTCATAACCATACTAGAGGTCCACAACCCCCAATCCTCTCTGTTTGCCATTGTGATATGCTACTAGCTGTTGGGACCCCTTTGTGCCCCATCTCTGCCCCCTGTAGGTATCTAACAGGTAGGCACCGAGCATCGAAAACCCGTGCTGCAAATATCCAGCTGCTCTGTGTCTGCAAAATCACATAGCAAGATTTGCTAGCACAACTCCTAATGATGTGCTTGGGTACTGCCAGAAGCCTAACCATCATCCTGCCAACAAGGACTACCATCCTTCGCACCTCATGCTCACCTAACGCCGCCAGCTGTCTAGCTGAAAAAGAACCATGTAACTCCCTCTCGATCACCTCCCCAAGTGTAAGCCTAGGGGTGGAACATATGCTACCTCGACAATCAACCATGCCATCCCTAAGCTTGTAGTCGTCAACTCATGCACCTACCAAATGTCTCAACTACAGAGTCTCCTCTCGATCCATGACACGCAGTGTCTCATCCAACCGCTTAGGGTGAGTCTCCCATGCCTTGCTGCCTGAATGGAAAGTGTCAAAGGATATCAACCAAACTCGCTGCGATTGTAAGTAACACTGGAGGATGATGGATGTGTATGTCCCAAAGAGTATGATCAAGAGTCTGCGGAAATGCTTAAGAGTAATCCTACGGAGGACCCTCTCTCCACCTCGGATATGTCGATAACTACCATGAGGCCTCGCCTCCACTAAACATGGTATCCCCAGATGCTCAACAATGTCCTCATTGATCCTAGGTGAGTTGCGTCCAATAGTACAACTATTGTTCCTATCCATAAGTCTCCCTGGAGGCAACGCTCCAAGTGCCAGCACTGCATCATGTGTCATTGCATACCACGAAGTAACACCGCACTCCTTGACATGCCACTATATGTTGCAACCTATCCCTATACACCACTGGATACCCCTGGCTACGACTATACCATTCTGTGTCCTTCCTGTGTCACTGCACTTTTCATTCCTTGCACGTCCTCAATGCGATGCGAGTCACTCCTCCTACCCCACAATGTAAACCAGCATGTTGTGGTATACCACCATGTATCTCCATGCTCCTTTGTAGGCCACTGCTCCTCCCTGCATAGCCCTGCACACCACTGGGTGTTATGGTCTAGAATTGGGTCTGCGTGCATCAGGCCACATCCCTCTATATAACACTAGACGCTACGACCTGACTTTGTGCAGTCTTGTGTACCACTGCCTACTATCATACCACCCTATAACATATGGCATCCCACATGTGCCAAAGTGTTTTCCACTCTGATAGTGACCTCACCATGACACACATCATGTCCCCTCGTCCATCCTGGTAGACCTGAGTACCCTAACTGCATTCCTGCTTGAGGGGATATCTCTGCTGTGTCGATCCTATGTGACCCCTGGGTCCTAAACCTCAATGGGAGATCATTTTCTCCATACAATATCTGGTCCGATGGCCTACCTATGCCACCTCCTCTAACCAACTCCTCCCAGAGAATGCTAATCATCATGTGCCCCCATGCACAACCAACATGCCAAAACAACCAATGGAGTCTGCTGATAAACCACTTGGCCACTAGCGTCAACTGGAACTCCCCTAAATAATGCATGCGCTCAGGCACGGGGTCGACTACCTCATCAATGTCATAGACATCCCGCATCTCTGATATCGGATAGGAAGCCCTGCTTGGATCCCAATGCCAACCTGGGTCTTCAGCACTCTCGATGTCTGAGAGCTCCCATTGAGCTTTACTCTGGACTACGACCATCTCCATGAGTCTAGCCCACTCCACTGGATACCAACTTAGAGGCTCTCGTCATCCAACAGCAAGAGAGGGATCGAATTCACAAACTCTAGCACATAGAACAAACCCTCCATCCTGCGAGTCTTGCACCCTGCACAGCTCATGTTGCCTAGAAAACCTAACATTTTATCCTTTAAAACAAATATAAAGCTTTTGGTAATTTACATGGCTAGAAAACCTAACAAATGCAAAGCATTTTATCCTAGACGTAGACAGCTATTGAACAATAAGTCTAGAGATATAATAAATAGGACTCAAACCAAATGTAGCATAAGGACAATGGACTCCACTTCATGTCTCAACTATAAAGCCACTGTTACCCTAAAGCAGATACAGTTCTAGAGCAACTGTTCCCTTGCAGCAGAGGGCTAGGATGTTGAAGAACTTTGCATTTCGCTGGCATTTCTACTAGTAGTACTTGAACTATTTGTTGTGGTTGATACATCAGCTTCAGTGCCAACGACTCCCAAAAAAGCGTTTTTAATGGTTTGCAGTATGAGCACTATTTCCATCATGCTAGGTCGTTCATGAAGAGATTCTTTTGTGCAATGCAAACCCACCTTTAAGAGCTGATTGAGGCAGTTGAACTCCTGATCTTCTTCAGTAATGATTGTAGCATCGGTACTCCTCAATAAACTTCTATCTACCACTTCCCAAAGTTGGTGTGGTATACTACTACTCACCCATTTTTGCAAAGACACTCCATCCACAAACATATCGTGGGTGGGTTTTTTTCTAGTTAGCATCTCCAATAATACTATTCCGTAGCTATAAACATCACCTTTTGTTGTAACATGCCCACCTAATCCATATTCTGCATTCAGACATCTCTAAATCAATCAAATTTCTGATTTACAGTTTTAATAAAAATACGAAACAGTTAACATTGCTTACATGCTTTCTAACAAACAATAATTACCTGGAGGAACATAGCCCATGGTTCCTTTGAGTTGCGTGGAAGTAAATGATGATGAATCCTCAGAGTCTGCATAACATATGGTAGCAATGCCAAAGTCTATTAAATGTGCTGTCATATCTTCATCAAGAAGCACGTTGTTAGGTTTTAGATCGCAATGAATCACTCGCTTGACACAATAGTGATGAAGATATGCCATGCCTTCTGCAATATCTATTGCTATATTCAGTGTTTGAATCAAACTCAACCCACTTTCTTCTTCCCTATCTGGATATAACCACTTTTCTAAGCTTCCATTTGGCATTAATGGAAATATCAAAGCTTTGTTTTTGAGGTCTGAATAAGAGGTTATGATTTTAATGAGATTCCAGTGCCGCACTTGTTAGGAGATATTATGATCTAGGTGGCTTTAGATGCGCTCAAAATTCAGCAATGGCTTGAAATAGCTCAAAAATCGAAGTCCTCAGATTGAAGTGAAACTATGATCAGACTATAGTGTTCGTCGTCCTGATTTCAAGAGTGCGAACGACACTCAAATTCGAATTTGTATGCTCAACATATTCGCAGTCAAAGTTCGGGTCAAACTTCGCCACATGGAAGTCACTAACGAGGCAACAATTTGGCAGAAACCGATGCAAGGAATTCGGCCACCGGAACGGGCAAATTTGTTGCCTATTTAATTTCCCTGCTGACGCTTAAAAATCGGTCAACGAAAATTATAGAGTTGTTAATTAAAAAACAAAAAAAAAATATTTTTTGGGGGCGGGTTGCCACTCTCGCCACCCCCCAATGCGCTGATATATATTTGAAAAAAATGTGTGTTGGGTGGGCAGGCCACCTGTGGCGAACCTGCCCAACCCCATTAGAGCCACCGGTGCCAATACATATAAACCACAACGACCCACGACCGATTCAAAACAACGGCCAGTTGGCCCAACACTTTAACGCCATACCACATATTCCATAATGGTCAGGGCCGGTGGGAGTCGAAACCACCTCGCCGGTCGCCCATTGATCTGCCGGCAACCCCACATCATAACATCTAACTGTTATACGTTACAACAAACCACCAACAACAAAACCAAAAGCCACGCATCAAACTTAACTGTTGCCATATATTGTGATTGCCAGATCATAACCGCCGTGTTAAAATATGTAACCACCTGCATAATATTCAATCGCCAACGTTAATTATATTTCAATGCGCGTTTTGTTAAAACAAATACACTATGTATGGGGTGGGAGGAGTTTGAACCCTGTTCGCCCCCACCCAATTTGCTATACTTGACCATTGGGCCAACGACCCTATGTTTTAAAGTCCGCCCAGAAAATTATATATAAACTCATTTTTCCATTCGAACCAGGAGGGTGGTGGAGAGCACAACGGAACGTTGAGCGACCTAGGCAGCGGAACCATGAGCGGGGGAATATGCCAAGACACTGAAAAGATTCCCTTAGAGAGTTAGAGGTGTCAGTGCCAGAATTTGAGAAGGTTACAGTCATTTTTGCACATTTTCTCACCAGGAGTCCAACCGCGCAATTTGTTTCCCCATATGAGCAGCAAAGAATCTTTGAGAATTCTGTGGGATCTAAAAGATTCCCTTGGAGGCTTATTTTTGACCGAGGCAGAATGATGCCAACTTTATAGTCATTTTTCACAGAATTTCACCGGGTGCGCAGTGGTGTGCTCAAAATCTTCATCCGAGCAATGGATTTTTTGGCCATCTTTAGGAAGGACTCTTTGGGGGAATCTTCGAGAATCCCGAGGGTCCAGAATTCGACGGTGTCATAAAGGGGCAAATTTTATAGTCGTTTGACACGATTTCGCACCATGAATTCAGCGGTGATGTCCATTTCAACAACTGAGCTTTGCATTTTCCTGCCATCTCAAAAAGTGGAGGTAAATGATGCAGTTATGCCATGTCTTTTTTCTGATTTGCTGAAATGATTTTTTTGTTGTTGAGATTTCTTATAACCATTATGTTGAGAGATACTTGTATGCTACATCATGTGATAATTTATTAGCTTGTCATGCTGAAGGAAGGCCCATTTGAGTGAGAGTTCCATAGGAGAACGTCTCGTGGAGAGACATGCCACTCTGGTTGAGGGTATTTATCCTTGTAATGACAAAGAACATACCATGTACATCATCATCATTTGCAACATTTAATAAAGCAACCTCTCCACTCTTGGTCACCAAGGCCCGGAGACGTAACCCACACTGGGTGAACTCCGTTATCAATGTATTTGTGTTCTTTGATTTGATGGTTGTCGTTATGTTTCATCTTCTTTACAGTATGCACATGTGGTTTTTCATACTCTTTCATATGCAATTCTGCTAACATCACAGAAGTAAAAGATCTTGG
This sequence comes from Pinus tabuliformis, assembly GCA_031772625.1. NCBI lineage: Eukaryota > Viridiplantae > Streptophyta > Pinopsida > Pinales > Pinaceae > Pinus > Pinus tabuliformis. The sequence goes on along the minus strand of CM062805.1, from coordinate 918,181,953 downwards.
TTAATTTTGGTAGCTGAAGAGATCCAGATCATATTATGGCTAATCAAAAGAGATATCTGTGAAGAAAAGCTAATTTAGGGACAAGAGTCTACAAGGTAGAGTTCGAGCTTGTAGCGTTCGGACAAAGAGTCCGTAATAACTATTGTAAATATTTCTTGCTTGGGAAAGGAACACAGTTTGAATTTCCACCATGTATGTGTGTATAGTTTCCTTGTATGGCTAGATCGTGTATTGATATAGTTAGCACCCTGTCAGGTAGAAAAAGTGTAGTGGTCTAGACTCTAGAGACTTGCATGTTATTTTTGAGTTGAAGTTCGAAAATTGAAGCAGAGGACTGGAGGGAACAAGAAGGATGAGAGAGCTTAGGCAACAAGCCCTCAATGCGTGTGTGAAGTTCTCGGGAGAAGAAGACCTCCCAGGTGTGGGATAAGGGACAGAGCGAGGAATGTTCACTGGGCAGTAAGCTAGGAGGATCCTTACGATGTTCTTTTGATGATAAATTGTGGTTCATTTAGGATTTATGCATGTGCTATGCGTATAGACCTTTGCATTCCTATGATGGTTTTGTGTTGGGGTCAAAGTGTCAGTTCCTTAACCAGTAGTTGAAAATTCTGTGGATCCTCACACAATACCTCAGATCCATTTTGTGGATTGAATATAATGTGTTTAGGTGTAGATTAGGACCTGACTTGAGATTACGACAAAGTCATCAATAACCAGAGCGGGAAAATTATCTGTCACAAAGCCTTCCAACTATTCAACCCTTGACAAGTTCAAAGGATATCGAAAAGAGCAAGGCATCACCGAACTCTTGAATTGTAATGGACTTGACATTCGGGCCTGACATAAGGCGAATGCGCGGATGAGCAAGAAAGGGCCGAACAACTCAAACCGCTGAATTGACTGAACCAGATTATACGTTCGGGACCCAATATAGTAGGTAGTGTGGAGCCGGTCTGAATATACCAGAACTAGCCCCATAATGGGAATTGCGCCATGTCTTTGGCATTGGTTGGGGAGTGTGAACTCACATGTCTGTCAAGGGTTGACCTGGGTGTAGCCAAGTGATGCCAAGAGCCTTGGGAAAAACAAAATAAAGAAACTTGTAGACCGAGGTTACCACTAGCGGGCCCAAGCCACAACCATGATGTTGTTATATGAAGGAGGTGACAAGTGCATTACCTGGCATGTATATTTGGGAATGAGGCAAAAGCGTCATAACACCGCATGTGTCATAAGACGGGGCACTAGACGCATAAGTTGACCTAGTCCGTATGAGGGGGATATTTGAATAGAATAACCCAATGGCTTCTTCACAATATCGATTACACAACGCTCGAGTTGAGACAAACCTTGTTATAGCCAAAAGTATTCAAGATTTCCAATTGGGAAACTAGAGTGTTGTGTCATAGTGGTATCAGAGCACGTTACGCTCTTGGGGGAATAAGTGTCTATCTAAATCAAAGATTCCAGTCAGCAAGGGGGACGAAGGAATTTTTCTTGAAGAAGAAACCTAGAACTAAGAACCAAGATCCAGTGAGAGAGGAAATTGGGAAAGATTTCTCATGGAGGAGAAGATTAGGAATGGGCCGAGAACCAAGGATAATTGGTGGCCAGGATAATAAAGAGTCCTGTTACCCACCATCTGTGGGTGGTATCTATAGTAGAATTTTTTTCTCCCGATGGTCCTCAGTCGGTATCCAGTAGCCCTTTGCGGCCACCATATAGCTTGATGTGCCACTATCTTTGCCACCTGAGCTAGCCATATGCTCCCTCTCCCATCTGTTATGATCATATGTTTGAAAGTGGGCCTTCCAACCCTGAAGGTATGACTTTTCATTTTGTAGTTGGGTATTTTTGTTTACTTATCATGGACACTTTTGGGCATGGATTGGTGGGGGGATTTGGTGGAAAGAATGGGCCTGGCTTATATTCTTGTCTCCTTTGTCCAATTTGGTGGTTAGCTTTGTATCCTAATCTCGTGGGATCTCCTTTATTGGCTATTAGCTTTAGGGGTGGCATTACATGGGAAACCTTGATTTTGGTTGTGTCATCCCTCTTCTCGACACCATATACATCACCCCCCTTCCGCTCGTTATAACCCATTTTCCACATTTCCCATTCGGGTCCACATTTGTCCATTGGATCCACAAGGAGTTAGCCTCCCCTTCCCTTTGTCCACACTTTGGTTCAGGCCTGAAATGATGTCGCGGAGGTTGATGCAGCTAAAAGAAAAGAAAAAGCATAATTTGGCCACTCTCAACAGGAAATGTACCATAAAATGCAAAAGATGGCCAAGACATACAAATTTAGCACGTGGGCAAAAGCCAAACATGAGCTCTACCCCTTTCATCATGGCCATCACCCTGGTTCCTAGGGCCCCTCACATTGGCCCCTTACATCATTTAGGAACCCATGATTGTCCCAACCCTTGGTGGGCGATGAACTGCCCCACCTTAAGGGGTATTCACTGATGTATCCTACACATCATGCTCTCATCCCTTGGACCCCCAAGCAGTTACAAAGGAAAAAGAAATAAAAAGAAAAAGGCATATGAAGAAGGGTGGAAAAACAAAGGCCGGGGTAACTCATGTACCACAATTGCTCCCTCCTACATTCATACATCCAAGTGTGGGATTCTCTTATTATGGCTACCCTTGCAATGTGGCATGTGGCATGGAGCCTTCCTCTGATGTCTCATTCTGTTCCACCATTATATCACATGCCCCCTGCCATTTGATGGATGTACCAAGGACATGTCACCCCCATGGAGGCTCAAACCACCTAATAGGGTCCTTGGTTAACCTTATTGAACTTGGAGACACTTGTACGTTCTAAAACCCACTATGGAAGGGCATGCCATTATGAAGTGTCCACTTGGTTCCATGATTTGTAGTCTTATTTACTCAATTGCACTAATGATCTATTGTACTAGAAGGTGAGGGGATGCATTGGATCTTATACAGGATTGCAGATGGGTCTTCATCTTGTGTTTGGTCTCCCTATACGGGGTCCAAGCCCTCTAGAGGGTCATATTGGCATTTTAGGGTGAGCGTTGAGAGCCACGAGTCTCCACCATAGGAGAGAGCAGATTGTCACTTTATGGGATCCTTTGGTTCCACCTATTGCTTGCTTGTGTTCTACCTTTTGGATGATGATGATGTGCTTGGACCACCTTGCTCAACTAACTCCACTCTTGCACCACACACTTGGCAGCTGATCTAGGGTCTAGATGAGGATGCGTCTCACTGCTGGAGACAATGGGAGGGCTTGCACCATTCTTCTAGCCCTTACAGATGGGATGCATGCTTGTTTGATCCATTTGGAGACCCATGAGGATGTTTTGTACCCCCATAGCCACTTGGGGACGCCACAGGTTGTTTGCTTGGATATCAAAGGGCCAACCCCTTGATCAATAGGGTTGGAGCTCATTTATTCATCTTGGCACACATTGGACTCCATTAGGCCTCTTCAATGGCTTTTCGACCTAATGTATCTATTATTTTGCCCTCTTGGGAGGCTTTTTGTTGTATTATGGAGCTATCTTGGTGGGCTTGTCACCACGGGATGTTATCTTTGCACATTATTTTATTAGTAGGGGCCTTATCAGGCCTTATTAGGCAAATCGAACCCCTTAGGGAGGATATATATTGAGGTGATGATCATTTCATTTGATCATCACTTGGATTTGGATCATTTGTTTCTTTTGGGAATTTCGCTAGCCTTATTGATGGAAGAATTGGTTTCTTAATGTATTTCAATGTTTTGGAAGAGCTTAATTCTTGTGTTGGAGCTTCGATTTTCTTGCACTTTGATGATTGGAATAATTTTGCTATAATTGTGAGTACTCCTTTCATGTTTTATCGTATACTTTGTCTCATGTAATGATCTATGATATATTTTCATTCATAAAGCTGGTGTAGTTGCCCTAATGCTAATGCAAAGTTGCTAATCTTGTCTTTGTGAGGGAATTTTCATATGATTATTGTGAAGTATGGTGAATTATTGTCCTAGGCATACATGATCATTGATGATTTGCCTTGATAAGTCATCAATCTGCAACATAAAGAAGTATAAATTTCCCTAAGTAACTTAGTTGCTGCTAAGGCCATACGAAGTTGCTGGGGAACTCCTTGGTTGGGAATAGGCATCTCTAAACATTGATTTTATTAGACTCCATTCTCCCAATAAGCTGAGCACTGGTCTAGTCCTTGGTGATCACTAAACGAAAATCATTCTCACCTCCTTCTTTTCTAAGCCCTAACCCATAAGGCCATCTAGGCCATCACACGAATTCTATTGTAGCCGTCAACAATCGTTGAAAATTGGTCTAGAGCTACGCTGGTGAGTCCTCTTGAGGTCCTCCAAATTTGAGGCTATTCTGACGGTTGAATCTTGAGATATCTCAAGCCCTAGCTCGGAGACCATTCTTCCCTGGGTGCACTTTGGTCAGTGGTTTCATCAAGGATCATTACATCCAAATTTCAAGTCAAATCTTATCTTTTGATCATTTTCTCCCCCCTTACTTGGTCTAGTCCATCTACTTGAAGTCTTACTCTGCACCCTTGACCTTGTTTGGGTCTGCTAGTGCTTCTTTGTGGTCCCACAACCTTGACATTTAAATTCCATAAGAATTGCTTAGAAACCCTATTCTTCTTGGATTCTTTGGTTTAGGGCACCTCTTATCAAGACATACCTCTCAACCATAGACCCAAGTATCCTCTTAGCCCTTCTTAGAGAGCCATACATCTTGCTTCTAAAGCAAGCTTTTCATCTAAGGATCTCTTATGAATAGGATTTGGAATCACTTTATGTCCTATCATTGATCTATCTTTCCTAGTGATTCTTCTAATATTGGGACTCCTCCCATTGGTGAAAGTTCGTAAAGTGCAGGGAGCTTTAGCTGAGGTGACATTGGGCTATTGCTTCATTGTTTCCACTTGACCTAGTAGTTGCTCTATAAGAACCCCTCCTAGGACCCCTACTAGTTTGAGCGGTAACAAGTCCATCGACAGAGAAAACTAATTATTCTTGAAGGAGAAATTCAGGGCAGAGGCAAAGAACCGTAGAGATTAAAGAAGAATTCTCGAGACAAAATATAGAGGATGGAACAAACTAAAGAGATTTTAGTCAAGACGTAGATTTGAAGATAGTCCAAGCAAATTGAAGCAAGGAGTGCAAGAAATATTGAATTCTCAGTAAGGGAGAAACCTGGTAGGTAAACTAGTCTTTAAATTTTATTTTAAATTTGGCAAGAAGATAGCAAGTGCAGAGATAACAACAATAATGATGGTATTGACTATAGCAAGGATGGTTGTAACAAAGAACCAATAGTGTTCTTAAGGTTGGGGTAAGAACCCTTGTTGTAGAGAGGTTGCAAAAGTAGAGAAGTGTTCCAGTTGAGGTTGGAAGTCCTCTAAGAGAAGGGAGCAAGTGGAGTTATTAAGAGGTGAGCAGAGTGCAGAAGCTAGAGAAGAGCAAGGGGTGCTCAAGAGGTTCCAGAGGAAGGAACCAAAGGATCACCAATAGCCCAGGTTGAGGAGAAGTGGGTGAGGTACCAGGTAACAAGTGATGGAGAAGACTTGTTACGATCAAAAGGAGTCTTGCCATAAAATAAAAGAAACCATGCTTGCAACCAAATTGAAGTTGGCTTATGAAGATAGCCATGTACAGAATGAGCGACAACTCTTTAAGGTTGTTATAAAAAGAAGCAGAGATAAAAAGAGGATTTGTGGAGACATCCATAATGAGGAGAAAGGACAACATTAGGATATTTTGATGCCACAATATGAAAAGGACTTATAATTCCTAGAGGACTGGTTGGATAGTTCCAAGATTGAGGAAGACTACATGAAGAATGCAGTGAAGAAACTAGAAGAGGCTGAGGTGCTCAAAGCATCCAGATATTTTGATAAATTGCATGATAAAAAGGTTGTTGAGAGTATAGTTGAGTTTGCAGTAAAGGGACAACAAGCGTTGTCAAAGGAAGATGAGAAGAAAGGAGAAGATTGGTAGCCATGCAATTTCAGATTTGATGAGGAAACATGTATGTGGCATTGTGGCCAAGATACACCCAAGAAGGAATGGAACAACAATTTGAAAGTATCCTGAATTGGGTTAAAAGTGATGCAATTAGCAAAGCATGCAGAATTCTAAAAGAAGATGTGCAACTCTTCCTTTAAGCAAGCATAAAGCTTGTCAAAGAAGAAGGGATAATTCAGGGAGATGGTAGTGAGGAAGCACCGAATCAAGAATGCATAGTTACAGTGAAATGTTTGCAAGAAGAATATCTGGAAAAAATGCTTTTCCAAGGTCCCTTGAATTATAAAGTTGAAGTCGTGATTCACCAAAATTTTGAGCAATATATAGAAGAGCAGAAATCAGTAACAGATTGGGTGCATTATGGAATAATGATGACCAAGAGGTGGGTTGTGATAATTTGCAACCACAAAAGAAGGAAGGCAACAAAAAAAGAAATGTGGTTGGCTATGGAAGATTTCATCAACGCAACAAGAAAGCAACAACAAAACAAGGTATGGGACCTTGGGACATGGAAGGTGGCAGCAAAACAACTAGAGCAAGTCCATGATCAGCAACAATACAAATTTTGGGATCCTGGAGGATGCTGCAATTAGAGCATATGAGTAGGAGGTCATTAAATTTTCCAACCCTAGGAAACCCACTTTGTCTAAGCCCCAAGGGGGGGTCCTAAAATTCACAAAGGAAAAAGAATTTTCTCTCAGAGTGTGAATTGTATAAATTAGAAATAGTAGGGTTTTAATGTACGTCCATGTGTCCCCCATTCTAGAAAAAATCTAGACTATTAAGCTGTTAGGATATTTTATATGAGCTAGTATTTTGCCCAAGTGAGTCTGTGTAATAACCATAAGTCTCCAGTTGAGGTGTTAGGCAGTTTTCTGGTTGCTGGGATAGATGTCCAAACAACTTGGGTTCTGTTAGGAAATATTCTGGCTAATCAAAAGAGATATGTGTGAAGAAAAGCTAATTTAGGGACAATAATCTAGAAGGTAGATTTGGAGCTTGTAGCGTTCGAACAAAGAGTCTGTAATAACTATTATAAATATTCCTCGCTTGGGAATGGAATTTAGTTTGAATTTCCACCATGTATATGTGTGTATAGTTTCTATGTAGGGCCAAATCATGTATGTGAATTTACCTATCTGTTATTGATATAGCTAATGCTCTGTCAAGTAGAAAAAGTGTGGTGGTCTAGAGACCTTCCTATTAATTTTGAGTCAAAGTTTGAAAATTGGAGTAGAGGACCAAAGGGAACAAGAAGGTTGAGAGAGCTTAGGCAACAAGCCCTCTGTGTGTGTGTGTGTGTGTGTGAATTTCTTGAGAGAAGAAGACCTCCCAAGTGCAACAGAATGGACAAAGCAAGGAATTGTTCGCTAGTTAGTAAGCTAGGAGGATCCTTACGATGTTCTTTTGATCATAAACTGCGGTTGACTTTGTGGTTGACTTTGTGTTTATCGAAGTGTCAGTTCCTTAACCAGTTGCTGAAAATTCAATAGATGCTCACACAATACCTCAGTTCATTTCATGGAATGAATATAATGGGTTTAGGTGCAGATTAGGACCGAACTTAAGATTACAACAAAGTCTGTCCATAGCCAGAGTGGGAAAATTATTTGTCACAAAGCCTTCCAACTATTCAGCCCTCGACAAGTTTGGAGGATTAAGCAAAGTCTTTCGGTAGAAATCACAAAAGAGAAATTTTTGGCCGACGCGTTTCGAACCAACAAGTGTGGCTCATCATCAGGACCAGATGAAGAGGCAGACCATGACAAAGGCTTAAATAGAGAGCAATGTAGAGACATAATTTCAAGTAACAGTTATATTTGAGCAATAATATTTAAATTATGATATTAATTTATTAATATATTAAAAACAAATATTATTAAGTAACGACTATATTAAACGGCTAGTTTTTGAAAAATAATGTTTAAATAATGATATTAGTTTATTAATTTATTAAAAATATTAATAGGTAACGACTATATTCAAAAACTAGCCGTTTAATATAGCCATTACTTAATAATATTTGTTTTTAATATATTAATAAATTAATATCATAATTTAAATATTATTGCTCAAATATAGCTGTTACTTGAAATTATGTCTCTACATTGCTCTCTATTTAAGCCTTTGCCATGGTCTGCCTCTTCATCTGGTCCTGATGATGAACCACACTTGTTGGTTTGAAACACATCGGCCAAAAATTTCTCTTATGTGATTTCTACCGAAAGACTTTGCTTAATTCATTATGGATCACAGAAGCTTGAATACAGAAGTTTGGAGGATATCGAAAAGAGCAAGGCATCACCGAACTCCCAAATTTTCCTCGATTGGACATTCAGTCCAACATAAGGTGGACGTGCGACAAGCATGAAAGGGTTGAAAAAGACAAACAACTGAATTGACTGAACCAAATTGTGCATTTGGGACCTAAACTAGTCGGGGTTGAGGGAGTCCGAGCTTGCGATTAGTTGTAGTGTGGAGTCGGTTTGAATATACCCGAACTAGTCCCATAGTGGGAATTGCGCCACATCTTGGGCATTGGTTGGGGAATGGGAACGCACATACCTCTCAAGGGTTGACTTGGGCATAGTCGAGTGAGATCAAGTGCCTTGGGAAAAACAAAAAATAAAAACCTATAGATCGAGGTTACGACTAGCGGGCCCAAGCCATAGCCATTATGTTGTTATACAAAGGAGGCAACGAGTGCATTACCTGGCATATATATTTGGGAGTGAGGTGAAATCATCGTAACACTGTGTGTGTCACAAGACAAAGTGCCAGATGCATAAGTCAAGTTGGTTTACATGATAGGGGGATATTTGAATAGAATAACTCGATGGTTTCTTCAAGAGATTGATTACGCAATCCTTGTGCTGAGGAAAACATTGTCATAGCCAACTTCTTGTACTGTTCATGATGAAGATCACATTTGAGGTTTTTCCTTGGAATACCATTTTACACAGAAGAATGCACTTATTTTACCTCAAGTGAAGGTAGTGATTTATTTTTCCTACCAAAAGAAAAGTAAAATACATAAAAAATAAGTCATTGCCCTTCACTTGAGGTAAAATAAATGGACCTCCAATTTCAAGCCAACTTCTTGTATTATTCATGATCACAAATCACATTTGAGGGTTTTCCTTAGAATACCACTTTACCCATCACATAAGAGCTCCACTTATTTTACCTCAAGTGAAGGGTAATGATTTTTTTTTCCTACCAAAAGAAAAGTAAAATACATGAAAAATTATCTCAAGGGATCGTCTGGCACCTGGATCTTCCTTGATTTACTAAGGAGTAGTTTAAATTTGAATGGCCTATTAATAAACTAGTACTCTAGAAGAGGATATTTTGGTGAGTATTTGTATCATTTAATGAAATGCACTGAGACTCTTTTTAAGCACCTGAATCTTTGCATATTGACCTTGAGTTCTGAACAAATCTCATTGTATTTGAAAAATTTTCTGTTTCAAGGCAACGACACTATGTTTCTTTAATATGCTCAAAGAAATTATCTTTTGCTTCTTCAATTTACACATAGAAATATGTTTGTACAAGTGGATCATTTTTAGCGAAGTGGCCATAATGCACAGAGGTGAAATTCAGGAGGGATTTTTGGATAAGTTTGATCCTACATTTCTCCAGCTCGACTGTACATGTCTCATGTTGCTTTAGAGGTTTTATGAAAAGAACATGAAATCAAAACTGAAGTAGATTGTAACTTAATTATCCTAACAACAAATTTCAAGATGCCTTTTTTAATTTATACCCATATCTTCTTTGCTGAACAAGATCGTGCTTTGGGTATTTACAAGGTAGCGGATTCCCAGAGAAATGCATGGGCGATATTGACGATCCGAGCAAAGAAAATGTGAAGATGCTGATCAATTTTGCAGCCGGCATATTGAAGCAAAAGAGCCTGGAGTCTGTCCCCTTTAGAAGGAAAAGAAAGCTCTCCCTTATCAACGCCAAGAGGCTCGACTGGCTTGCCGAACAAGTCGTTGTAGAGCATCTATCGAGACTTTTGAGACGGATTCCCACTATACTACTAAAGCAATGGAGTCCTCGAAACTCGCTATTGAACTCCGCACGCATATCACAATAACAATTCCCATGATTCTTCAAAATTACTTATTTTGACAAGAAGGGAGAAAAAAGCGGAATGCAGGCACCCTTTGCAATTTTTTACTGTTTAATATTGATGGGCCAATCAGGTAATTAATGGTGTTTGTTAGATAGTTTTTGTGAACAGTAATGGCCATTGGATGTAGCTAATTAACATCGCTAGATGGTTTTTGCGAGCTGCAATAGTGACCAGAAGTAGTTGGTTTACGACATTCATCGACCTAGGTGTTATCTCCATTTCCCAGCCATTATTTATTAAACAGTACGCTGATGTCTTGCCTTGGGTTCTGCAGCCCTAGTGTGGTGGCGCCAAAACGTCCGTGTCCGCTACATAGGGAACCCAAAACTCCAAAGTTAACATTGGAGACAGGGGAAAAAATTGTACGAGCAATTTTATTTCCATGTACCAGAGAACTAATACCCAACACCGATCATATATGTCACTATAAAGCAGTGACAATAAATATAATATATGAATAAATCCAACAATATATATGTTTTAAATCTAGAAACATATGTTTCTGTTAGAGATAATGGAGAATATCTTAGAATAGTGAGTTGGTTCACAAGACCTCAGGATAGGAATTAATTTATATTTCTTAGGTTATGGTTCTAACTTTCCTAAATCTATGATTGCTATATAATGTGTGATGTACATGGACAATGTAGAGCGTTCTGCAGAGCTAGACTTTCCTGGTTCAGACTCTCTTTCGTAGAGCTGACCAGTGGGTTCTTTTTTATTAATTCCAACATCACTTTTTAACATGGTATCAAAGTTGTAGGACGAAGGAACCTGTACGCTAAGTGAAAGATTTGAAAGGCGCGACTGAGGCGAAATTGTCGCGTGGTTTGGAGGGCTAATCGCACTGATCCCACTGTGACATTCCCGTTCGTTTCATTTTGGACGACCGTTGCTGGATAATCCTGGATAGTCGCGAAGACCTTCGCTAATCCGTGGTGCTAAATCACGCCGACTGTGCAAACAAAAAAGGGGCTACGTGGAGGCCAAGAGAAGGCTGCGTCTTGGCGGTGGCTGCCGAGAGAAGGCTGCGTGGAGGCCGAGGTCTGCCGAGAGAAGGCTGCGACAACCCTATACGTGGAGAGGGCATGCACACTGCAAGGGATCAGCCAGTGCTAGAGGTTGTTGACAATACCAGAAATCGGACTCGCAGAGATCAGCGATTTCTGTCTTTGACACAGATCTGGGTTAAATCTAACATATATTTTTGTTTTACCTATCAATTTTTTAATCGCCAAGATGAATAATCAAATGAATGAAGCATACTTGAATGAGCATAACAAGCTCGATGGCTCCAATTATGCAAAATGGAAATTCAAGATGCAGACCCTTCTAGAAGTGCAGAGTGCTTGGACGATTGCAAATGGGGATGAGCAGAAGCCAGCTGTTGGATCGCATCTATCCCAGATTGGGAGAAGCGAGAAGGTAAAGCTAGGACGTTGCTGAAGATGTTAGTGAAACACTTCATCATACCACACATCAGAGAATGTAAATCAGCAAGCGAAATCTGGGGAATTTTGAAGGATTTGTATGAGATCAGGAATACAAATCGCCTTTTGTTCTTGAAGAGCAAGATCTTATCCTTGAAGATGGAGGAGAATGAAACAGTTGCTGCCTTCATAGCGAGGATCAAAGATCTGAAGAACAAATTGGCAGACATTGGTGATACAATTGCAGATACAGATCTTGTAACAATTACCATGAATGGTGTGACCGATGACTACCAAATGTTTATCACTGGGATAAATGCAAGAGAGAAAATCCCAAAGTTTGAAGAACTGATAGGAATATTAATGCAAGAAGAAGAAAGAAGATTGACTCTGAAGCCCCAGAGTGCAGATCTTGCGTTGATGGCAAAGAAGAACTTCTTCAAAGGAAAAGGAAATCCGCAACAGCAAAACGGAGGAAACTCACAGAAAAGACCAAATCAGACTCAAGGTATGCATCCGAATAGAAACAACTTTGTAATTAAATGTTTTTATTGCGGAAAACTTGGTCATATAGCTAAGGAGTGCAGGAAGAAGAAATATCATGAACAACAGCAGAAGCAGAAACGACATGCAGGTCATCTCGCAAATGATAATCATGAGTAGAACTTCAGATTGTTCATGGCAGACTTTGATGAGAATGTTGATGCAGACATCTGGTATGTAGATTCGAGAGCATCAACACATATGACGGGGAACAAGCAATGGTTCGAAGATTTTAAAGAAATCAATGACGGAGCACAAATTTACCTAGGTGATGATAGAAGTCATCAGATCAAAGGGTGTGGGAAAATTTCTGTCATTTTACCTAATGGTACTGTAAGACAAATTCATAATGTCATGTATGTGCCCGGTGTAACAAAGAACTTGATTTCTGTATCCATGATTATAGATCAAGATCTTAAAGTTGAATTTTTTAAATCTAATTGTTATATTAAAGATCTGTTAGATGGCATGAAGACTATTGCTACAGGAATTCGAATAGGAGGTCTGTACAAATTGGATGTAAGACCAACACTAGTTCGAGCTTTGACAACAACGAGTTTGACTACAGAAGAGTTGTGGCATCAGAGATTTGGTCATATCAACTACAATGATTTGCTGTTACTTTAGAAAAAAGGAAATGGTAAGAGATCTTCCTATGTTAAAACAAGTGCATAATGATTGTGATGCCTGTACATTAGGAAAGATGCATAGAGAAGAATTCCCTATTTGAGTAGAGAAGAAACAGAGAGACATACTTGAATTAGTGCACACAGATCTTTGTGGACCCATGCAAACAAAGTCATTAGGAGGTGCACTGTATTTTTTACTGTTTATTGATGACTGCACAAAGTTTTCTTGGGTATATTTTTTGAGTAAGAAAAGTCACACATTTGAATACTTTAAGCAGTTCAGAAACATGATTGAAAAGCAAATAGGGAAGCATATAAAAATTCTCCGCTCCGATCAAGGGGGAGAATACAGGAAGGATGAGCTTATCAAGTATTGTAAAGACCATGGGATATTACAACAATTCACAGTACCCCATACTCCTCAGCAGAATGGAGTAACGGAAAGAAAGAATAGAACATTGGTGGAATGTGCTAGGAGCATGTTGAAAGGTAAGGATCTTTCGAATGGTTTTTGGGCTGAAGCATTGAATACTGCAGTTTATTTGAAAAATAGGAGTCCTACAAAGAGTCTTGAGTTTAAAACTCCTTATGAAGCATTATATGGATTTAAGCCTGCAGTAAAACATTTAAGAGTGTTTGGGTCTAAAGCATTTGCCCATATTCCAAAGGAAGACAGAAGAAAACTAGATTCAAAAGCCATCAGATGTACCTTTATAGGGTATTGTTCACAATATAAAGCTTATAGATTATTTAATCCTTCTACTCACAAGATTTTTGTTAGTAGAGATGTCATATTCCATGAGTGGGATCATGAAGAATCTGATAAGCACAATGAGGAATGGGATATTCCGTTCTTGGTGGAAGAAAGCGAAGAAAAAGGTAACAATCAGGATCAGCAGACAAAGGCAAAAAATGAGCAGCAGCAGATACAGCAACAACAGCAGCAGCAGCAGAAGCAAGAAGGAAAAGAAGATGATGTAGCTATCAAGCCAAGTCTAGAAAATGATGATCAGACAAGGTTTGAAGCTACCCCACCACTCAGGAGATCAGGTAGGAAAGCTCAATTGCTTGCAAGATATAGGGAAAATGCTTTTATAACTAGTATGATGAATGTTGTTGAACCTTCTAGTTATAAGGAAGCAAATGAATGCAGTGAATAGAAAACAACTATGGAACAGGAATATGAATCTATAATCAGGAACAACACTTGGGAGCTGGTTGAACTTCCTAAAGGGAAACAAACCATAGGTTGTAAATGGTTGTATAAACCCAAGATTAATGCAGATGGAACCATAGATAAATTAAAAGCTAGATTGGTAGCAAAGGGATATTCACAAAAAGAAGGCATTGACTATGAAGAAACCTTTTCCCCTGTAGCTAAACTAAATACCATCAGAATGTTGATTGCTTTAGCTACTAAGAAACATTGGATGATTCACCAACTAGATGTAAAGTCTGCATTTTTAAATGGAGAATTGAAAGAGGAGGTTTATTTAGAGCAACCTGAGGGGTTTGTCCAGAAAGGGAAAGAACATTTAGTTTGTAGATTAAAGAAAGCTCTTTATGGACTAAAGCAAGCACCCAGGTCCTGGTATGAAAATATTGATTCATTTTTTCTACAACTTGGCTACAACAGAAGTAAAAACGATCCTAATTTGTATACCATGAAAGATGAAAAGGGGCGCATAGTGTTGATTTCTTTGTATGTAGATGATTTAATTATTATAGGTGATGCTATTGCTCTAATCAAAGAAATCAAGCAACAAATGTCACAGGTGTTCAAAATGAAAGAGCTCGTTGAATTAAGATACTGTTTGGGTCTTGAGATCTGGAGAGTTTCAAGACAAACATTTCTATCCTAGGGTAAGTATGTCAAAGGTCTACTGGAAAGATTCAGGATGGATCAGTGTAAGCCTGCAACAGTACCACTACAGCAGAACATCAAACTGCAGAGTGAGGATGGCTCTAAAGAGGCAGATGTGACACTTTATAGACAACTGGTTGGGAGCTTAATCTACCTGACTACTACTAGACCAGATTTGGCTTATGCAGTCAGTGTGCTAAGTCAATACATGTCCAAGCCACTTGAGAGTCATTGGAATGCAGCGAAATGTGTTTTGAGGTATTTACAAGGTACTATAGACTATGTATTATTTATACTGATTCCTCTGATGTTAGATTGACAGGATTTACAGATTCAGACTAGGCTGGAAATGTAGACGACCGCAGATCCATAACAGGCTATGCATTCAGCATTGGATCCAGGGTGATTACATGGAGCAGCAAGAAACAGAACACAGTTTCCTTGTCTTCAGTGGAAGCAGAGTATCAAGCCATGTGTGCAGCAACGTGTGAGGCAATTTGGTTGCGGAGACTTCTCCAGGATGTTGGCGAAGAACAGAAAGATGCAACAACAATCAGATGTGACAATCAAAGTTCAATCAAACTTGCTAATAATCTAGTGTTTCATAAGAACACTAAACACATTGATACACAATTCCACTTTGTCAGGGAGAAAGTGTAATCAAAAGGAATCCATTTGGTATATTGTAATACATGTGATAATGTTGCAGACATTTTCACTAAGCCTCTTGGCAGGATTAAGTTTGAAATGTTTAGGGAGATGTTAGGCATATTTATGAACCCCTTCTCCATTAAGGGGGAGTGTTAGAGATAATAGAGAATATCTTAGAATAGTGAGTTGGTTCACGAGACTTCAGGATAAGAATTAATTTCTATTTCTTAGGTTATGGTTTTAACTTCCCTAAATCTATGATTGCTATATAATGTGTGATGTACATGGACAATGTAGAGCGTTCTGCAGAGCCAGACTCTCCTGGTTCAAACTCTCTTTCGTAGAGCTGACGAGTGGGTTCTTTTTTATTAATTCCAACATCACTTTTTAACAATTTCCCAACATATATATTATCGTATGAAGCAATATTGAATATATGATTCAGATCCAACAATACTATGTTTGGGATCATGACATATATGTTGTTGGATCTGAAGCATATATTGCATTTATGGCTGCATTGCTCCTTGCGTGCATAATTTATGTTGTATAAATATGTATTATGTGCCAAGTAATGTAGTATTAAATATAATATATGTTCAGATATGCGTTTTGGATTCAAAGCATTTCAGATACAATTGATCTTAAATATTTCAGATTCAACTACACATATTTTGATGTATATTGTATTTAATATTAAACTTAAATATTTCAGATTCAACTACCCATATTTTGATGTATATTGTACTTAATATTAAATTTGATGTTTATTCAAGAGTTTTATACTTACTATTTTAGAATATACATCATTGAATCATAATCATTGCAGATTCAGTAATATACATCCCAACATGTTGCATTTATTGCCTTTATATATAATGTTTATGGATACAGTGCTTGGTGCTTGAACTTTTGTTTCTCACAACTATATTTGTGTGTTTTCTTGTGAGCAAACAGTGACGAGGGGGAGCTGGTAGATAAGATTGTTGAACGTGTGCTCAAAAAGGTTAAGACAACAGCCCTGTGTGTTGCAAAATATCCAACTGGTTTGGATGAAAAGGTCAAGGATTTTGAGAGAACAGGCTTATTGCAGCAAGAGCTGAGTGGAAAACCTCAGGTCGTGGGGATCGTGGGGTCAGGTGGAGTAGGGAAGACAACCTTGGCTACAGAACTCTTTAACAGGAAGCGTTCAAATTACAGTAGATCATATTTTTTATTTGATATAAGAGAAAAGGCAAGCGAAAACTCACTACATTCCTTGCAGAGCAAACTTCTGAAGGGGTTGACTCAATGTGATTTTCATATAGAGAGTGTTAGTGAAGGCATTGAGATGATTAAGCATCAGCTTTCATATTCTAATGCCTTGATAATTTTAGATGATGTAGATAATGTGAATCAGGTGAATGCGTTTTTGCCTGTTCAAAATGTTCTCCGCTCAGATAGCTTAATATTAATTACGTCCAGGGATAGAGATGTTCTCAGATGTGGAGGAGTCCAAGATTCATCAATTTATAAGCTGTCTGGCCTTAATACACCGCATTCCCGAGAGCTCTTCTGTTCACATGCCTTCGGCAGACCCTATCCACTTCCAGGATTTGAATATTTTGTAAATAAGTTCTTGGAAGCTTGCGATGGATTGCCTTTATCTCTGAAGGTATTTGGGGCACACCTTTATGGAAAACATGACCCTTCTTATTGGAAAGATCAATTGGATAGAATTAGACAAATACTTCCCCATGAGATTCAAAAGAGGCTCAGGATTAGTTATGATGTGCTTGATAGAGACGAAAAACAGGTATTCTTAGACATTGCCTGCTTTTTCATAGGAGAAAACAAGGAAATGGCAATAAGAATATGGAATGGATCAGGCTGGAACGGTTTGCTGGTGTTTAAAAATTTACAAAACAAATGTATTGTGGAGGTGGACAGCGAAGATAACATAAAAATGCATGATCACTTTAGAGACATGGGCAGAGAAATTGTGGTGGAGGCTTCAGGATTGCCGCGTTTCCTTTGGCGTCGAACAGAGAACATTGATGATCTGTTGCAGCAATCATATGTAAGGGCACGCATCATTCAAACCTTTATAGATTGTTCAATAGAAATCTGTGTCTATTTTCTGATTCCTCATTGTTTTTTCAAAACTGAACAGGAAATAACGGAAGTGCGCGGAATTAGGATGCTCACTGCTGAAAACACTGATAGTGATGAGGATATCTTGGAATTGTCATGGGGTAAAAGATGGATTCATTCGGGATTGCTGCGTTTCCTTCGGCGTAGGACAGAGAACAGTGATGATCTGTTGCAGCGATCATATGTAAGGGCACCCATCATTCAAACCTTATAGATTGTTAGATAGAAATCTGTATCAATTTCCTGATTCCTCGTTGTCTTTTCAAAACTGAACAGGAAGTAACGGAAATGCGCAGAGTCAGGATGCTCAGTGCTGAAAACACTGATAGTGATGAGGATATCTTAGAATTGTAATGGGGCAAAAGATGGCTACATGAACTCTTTGGGAACTGCAGAATGAATCTTTGCAATGGACTTCATGAGTTGTTTCTCAACTTCGCGATGAAGATTCGGAATAGACTGCAAAATACATGTTATCATGGTATTGGTATGACGAAGTTGCAACTTCTTGATACTGAAGGTGGTCTGTTGCAGGGCATTATGAGGAGGGTGTACTCACCAAATCTCATCTGGCTTCGCTGGTCAAAATGTCCCTATTATTCTGTGCCTTCCTGGATTCCAATGGAGACTTTAAGGGTTTTACAATTGTCCGGGAGTCTTTTGAGAACATTGTGGGAAGACAAACCTCAGGTAAATATAATTTTGTTGAATTAAGGTTTGTGTGTCTATTTGATATTGATTTCGTACCACGGGGTCTGCAATGAATTTGAAGGGTTTTGTAGAAGAGAATAAGTGAGTCTGCAACTAGTTGGAAGGGTTTTGTAGAAGAGAATTGTAATCTTTCTTATAATCGAAACCTTTGCACATTTTGCAGGCACCCTTACAGTTGCGAGAGCTAAGGGTAAATTCTCCCCTTTCAAAGTTACCAGAGTCCATAGGTCGGCTTGAGCACCTCGAACTGATTGTCCTGGAGCAGGCTAATCTCAAAACTTCACCAAATGAATTTTGTCAACTGCGGTCGTTGAAACGCCTCCTGTTAACAAACTGCACAAAATTAAAGTCGCTGCCAGATTGCTTCGGGTATTTAAGGAACCTCAACCACATTGATCTGTCACACTCAGAAAATTTGGAGAGGCTTCCAAATTCCTTTGGAGATTTAATCGGACTTAAATATCTTGATTTGAAGTTTTGCTCTAATTTAACCATCTCTAGGAGAACACTTGGAAATATCCGCGGTCTTACATACATAGATCTTTCTTATTGTGAGAAAATCGAGGTATTGCCTCCGCAAGTGCCACGCCAGAGGTTTCTGGAAAAATTATATTTGGATGGTACAAACTTAATACAACTGCCAAGTGCCCTGGAAGAGCTAACCGATCTGGAAGTTCTGAGATTTGGAAGCCGTTTGCTGAAAACTCTGCCACCATCGCTGAGTGACCTGATCAACTTAAAGGAATTGACCTTGACCAATTGCAAAGAATTGAAAGGTTTGCCGGATTCGATTGGATTGTTGGCATACTTGACAAAGTTGACAGTGAAGGATTGTTCCTTGCGAGAACTGCCATTCAAAATGGTTGGAGACGAAAGTGAAACATTGACAGAATCAAGAGGGCGAAGAAAACGGAGAAATTTGGACCCTCCCGTTGACAAATGCATGCTTCTGCGGCTCCAACACTTAGAACTGCACAGAACAGAAATATCACAGGTATCATTTCCTAAGGATGTTTGTCCCAACCTTCAACATCTCATCATCCGTAGCTGTAATGATTTAGTGAAGGTTGGAACATTGCCGAGTTCACTCATAAAACTGGAATTGACTGGTTGCTCAAAATTGAGGAAATTAAATGGACAATGTGGTCTTGCAACACTTCAAATGCTGGACATGAGCCGGTGTAGAAACGTGGAGCGGCTCCCAAATGTTGAGACATTGTTATCTTTGGAGGTGCTAGATGCATCTGGATGTCTGAAGCTGAAGAACATAAAGGGGTTGGCTGAACTCACAAATCTTCGAGTGCCATATGTTTATGACTGCTTTAAGTTAAAAACACTGCCAGGTGTTGAGCGTTGCATGTCGTTGGAGAGGCTTCATGCCTATGGATGTCCAAAGCTGCAGCGAGGTAGAGTAGCGGAGCAGCTGCGCCGACGATTGAAGGCACGCCTCATCATATGAAAAGCAAAGAAGAAGAGCAGCAGTTTCGAAATGTAACGAGGATATTTTAACCAGGACAGTCCTTCCTGCCCAAAGTGCTCATGATAGGCTGCATATATGGCTGTTTTATGAGGCTGAGAAGGTGGGTATACATATAAACTATATATATATATATATATATATATTCTTCTTGTATTTGATTTGAAATGCATTAGTAGTGAGAACAATGGAAAACCATGGAAAACCATGTTTCTTTTCCTACTCTCACATTGGTCTTTGAACAATTTTAAGAGGGGAATAAAATAAGACAGGTTACGGTTTCAGTCGATAGGCAAGGATCATGAGGGGTAGACAGTCTGGCATAGAAACGATATTCTATGAATTCATATTTCTCACAAAACCATTTTTCCAATAACGATTAGTAGTTTGTCAGTATATATCTCGAAGTGCTTTCAGCCTCAAGTTTCCTTCCCATAGAGACAGTTTCGGAAGGTGTTCCCAACCCCTTTCGTTAATCTTTCATGGTGGCAGTAGTTTCTGGCGATCAAGTTCAAGTGTCCAAGTTTATTCAACAAACCACATCTTCCAAGCCTCAATGTTGTATCTTAAAGGTGGAGTCCAACCCCAAGATTTCTGTTCCATCGGGGTAAACATATTAATACTCTGAGCTTAAACATAGCTTTGGTTCCAATAAAAGCCTTTCCTGTTCCACCACTTTGAGTGGACCCTCATTAGCCTGAAGACAAATAGATCCCTCTCCCATCCAATGCGAATATGTCAAATGGGACAACGACCAATAATAGCAATTAAATTACTGGAATGAGGGTTATACGTGAATTCTTGGAGAAGGAAAATAAGACGTGGAAAGCTACAGATTTAGGAAACATTCCTGTCATTCTGCAGTAATAAATGTCTAACCCCTCTGATCATAGCTCTCCCTCAATCCCCAATGCCGGCACAAAAATTTAGAATGAGATGGTTGACATTTATGAGGTAGAGATTCTTCCAGACCTACTTAATCTGAAATTGCTTATAGTCTTAGTTCCAGAGGCAGAAGTAACATAGAGAGAATCGTCAGCCAAGAAGATGAGTTCCAACTTCCCAAGCTCCAGTGTTCTTCAACCTTCACCTTAGATAGCTACTTAAAAACAAATTGTTGTTGGGGTGACGGGAGGGGCTTCCACAGAATATCGGTATAAAAAATAAATCGAGAACCCTATCATATGATTGAGGCAGGGAAGATGAGACCAATGGATGGGTTTTTCTTGTCCCAGTCACAAGGCAATTATCATGAAAATTCTTCTTTGAAATTTTCAATTGTTCTACTTCCCAAGTAAAATCAGAAATATTGAAGCACAAAATTTCAGTGAAAAAACCAAATATCATTCTTCTTCAAGAGACCAAGTGAATAGGGATAAAATGATGCAATTTGCGATCGTCAGATGGGAAGGTTTTCAATGGGCCCTTGTAAACAGTTACATTGCGTCGTATAAAGGATTGGCAATCCCTGGAATCCCAAAACTATAAGCATGCAGTACCAAGCCAACAATAAACATTGGATCTCTGTAGTGCTTTTAGAATATAACATGAATCTCCAGTGATGGTTAATAAATGTGTATGCTGCTTCGATTTCTCTTCCTGGAAAGATCCGTCTCTTTAGGTATTGCTCACTCTGGCTTAGGGAGGAAGGTCTCTTTGATATAGATTCATGGTGTAGGGATGAGGATGCCATGAAAAGAAGTAGAAGAGCGGGGCTCCCATCGATCATTACTCGTGATTTGATACCATCACCAACTTTGATAGAGAAATAAGTTTGAATAGGAAAACTAGACACGACTAGATCTGCCCTATCAGAATCATATCTACCCTCGAGATAATCAATAATACTCCCTAGGATGGTAGTTTCACTTGGAATAGCAAAAGATGGGTGCACCGTATTGCGGAAAGATTGGATGATTTCAAGATATAAAAAATGTTTCTTCTTTCCACATGCTCCTCTGCTGAATCCTACACTTTATTGGGTGTCGTTAGGATCATTAATGACTTGGCTTATGGGCTTTCTAGAAACAAATTTACCTTTAACACACCTTTCATTTTGACAAAATCTGTACCATTGTCTAGACTTTTGTTTGTCTCTTCAAAGTTGATGGACTGCCTATCATGGTATTAATGTCTATTTTGCATCAAAAACTTAAACTGCTTAAAAAGGATCCAAATGCTTTTAATCAACAGGTTTTTCGTAATATTTCCATGGAAAACAAAATTTGTAACTTGAACTGGTCTCCCTAAATGAACCAATATGGGTTTACAGTTCTCTGTGATTAACCAAAAACTCCCTTCGTCAAAAGATTGAAGACATCGATAAGATAAGATAAGATAAGATAATTATATTTATGTCCAACGAATGACCACAAAGTAGGTCAAAGGGACTGTTGAGTACAATGATGTCCATAAAATGCGGGAGAACCAAATAGTCTCCTATAAAAAATACAATGCATGAATATAAAAGGTACAATGCAGGAACATAAAAGATACAATGTATGGAATGCCCTGATGAAGAGGATTAGATCCATCTCTCCTAACATCCGAGATTGACTGAAGAGCACTGAAAAAAATTCCACAATGTTTGTTGGCCTGATGAAGGGTCAGTGTGAGCTACGGACTGTCCACTAACTCATTGTTTGGGGGAGTTTGTGCATTGCTGAGGTCTGGAGGACCTAGTCCGTCTCCTAGGGACAGATCTGAGACGATTTAGCTGCTGGGGTCTCGTGTGGTGGGGTGAGGTCCCACGGATCCTCACTGGTCTAGAGTCTGGATATGAAACGGTATCAATTGTTCTCTTTGTGCCCCTGTCTAAAGGTAGTACCCTGAAAAATGTCATGATCCTCTGTGTGGGGTCTGGTCTGATGGGAGGCTGAAGAATATGCGCTCGGAACCTAAGAGCCTCCTGCATATATAGGGCCAAACATCTCTGATCGAGATACCTAAAAAACTCTATGAGGGTCTGAGAGTCTCTGAACAAGCAATGGAACCTTCCTCTGATCTCGTAATAGATAGGGCATCCAAAAATGAAGTGCACCTCAGTCTCTACTTCCTGTAAATGACATACCTGACAGATTCTGTCTGGCCTATCAATCTGGTGGTCTGTCTCTACCCGAAGTCTATGAGAACCTACTCTGAACTGGCCTAGAGGAATGTGAAGAGCATGCATCCAGTGGTGAAACATATATTGGGGTCAAATAATGAGCCCGTCTCTCAACTCCAAGAAGTGCTCAGCGTAGAAGGCCATCTTTGGGTGCAACCCTCCTAGAGGATTGACCCAGGTGACCTGGATGAACTGCCTGTAGATGTCCTCCCTGATGATCTTGTTCAACTCTTGTCTAGTAGGTAGAAGGTGACCAAGAGAATCCAAGGAATATCAGAAAGGAGGGAGACGATCCAACTGAATGCCCACTGACTCTAAGAGATCTGAAACTCCTGTAAACCAACATATACACGAAGAACTGTTCTAGAAACAAAGATCCAGAGTAGAATGGTTTAAGGAAAGGAATCAAATTACATAGTTTTATACAAATTTTCATTTATTTGGAATCTCGATAAAATTGACAAATTACAATCCCATTTCAGATTGCTTCTTGAATCTTGAGAAGCTATAGCAATTGAACTTTCATCTTACTTTTATAATCGTCTATTGAAGCTGGTCTGTAGCAATTCATCATATTTGCTCCAACATTCCATGTCTTGTTCCACAATCTCAAACAATGATAACCAAGATTTATGTGATTAATGGAAACCAATTTCAGAGGAAGAAGTTTGGCTTCTAGAAGATTTAGCCAAGGGAAAGGCACCAAGTTCAAATGGATTACTTAGTAGTTTTCTCTTTGCATTTTTTGACATACTGGCTAGAGTGCTTTAGTGGTGGAAGCGTTCAAAAGAAGTTGGTCTAGTCTAAGGGCCCATAATGAAATTTTTACTACTCTTATCCCTTAGGAACAAGATGCACTATCTGCTAATAAATTTAGATTGATTGACTTGTATAACCCAATCTATAACAATATCATTGCTGGCAACCATTCACCTCAAACTTATCATCCCCATGCTCATCTCACAAGAATGGGGAGGTCTTTTTTCCTTGGTAGGCAAATCTTAGATGGGTCCTCATAGCATTGGAAACCATTCATCCCCTCAAATCTCAGAAGAAGTATGTGATGATCATGTGCTTGTTGTCTCTAAAAGTCTCACTGTACAAATTGAATGTTTATTTAATAGATTTTGAAAGCCTTGGATTTTTTATTTTTTTTTGTATTCAATGGGTAGTTTGTTGTGTTTTGACAACCTTTTAATCCATCATTTTTAATTAAGGAAAATTTTAAGGATCCATACGTATCATTGAAGTGTACAAATTTCAACAACTCTTAGTAATTCTCAAAATGTAAACTATAAATGTTTGATGATGCTTTTGTAAAAATCTTAAAATTTGTAAGAATTTTATCTAATTTCTAGAAAAAATTGGCAATTTTTTATTAAAATAATTTTATCTTGTAGAAATATGGGTGAATATTTATTTTGAAATGGTGAATCATTTTTGGAAAACATAGCCAAATGAAAAAGTTTTGCCCCAAAACTTTTCTTTGTCCTTAATGGATCTTCCTTGCCACTCAAACATAGACAAATGATAAAGTTTTGCCCCTAAATTTTGTCTATCCTTAATGGATCTCCCTTGCCACTCTTACTCCTAGTAGAGGGGAATCAAGAAAAGCGCCCACATATTGTCATATCTATTTTATCTTAAACATTGGAGTCTATGGTGCTCTACATCCTCTCTCAAGGATAATGGCTCTATTTTAGGGAATTCTTTGACTCCTATCTAAACCTTCTCATTCACCTCCAACTTATTGATGACACTGTTTTTCTAAGGGTAATAATTGACAAGAAAGCCCTTGCTTTTAAACGATGTCTTCATACCTTCCTTTGCTCCTCTAGTTGTGAAATAAATGAATCCAAAACAAAAATCTTTATTAACTTTCCGATACAAATTCAACATGATATTACCCACTTCCTCGATTTCCTTAGGGAGTTTTTCCCCATGAAATAATTTGAAATTACAATAATGGAGTCAAGCATGTGGGAAATTAACTAGGATGACTCAATAAGTAAAATATGGGAATGCTTACATAACTAGCAAGTTCAAAGCTTGTTTTTTGGTAGCTAGTCTTTGGTAGCATGGATCACATAACTGGAAGCTCTAAGGCTTCCTTTTGGTAGAACGAGTTATAGCTTGCGGTTTACGTAAGTGCTTTTCTATTTTTGTCTTAGATATGGAAAATCTAAATATGTAAGGAACATTTTGTGTGATGATGTTCCTAGAAACCCCATTTTTCCTAGAAGATATCACTTATGGAACACAACAAGAGGCAATATGGCACTAATATCACATAATAACTTTTCAGATTGGGGTGATGGTAGATGAACTTTATTTTGGAAAGATCTTGGAATTAATTTCCTTGGCTTAAATAATTTTTGACCCTTCAACATATCTCTATCCCATATTGTCTTCTGTAATATCCAAAACGTTAAAAATTATAACAGATCTTGCACAATTTAGTGTTCCGACTAAAGTAAAAGAAATTAACGTTCAACAAGAACAAGAACATAGATGTGATCTAGAAATGCAACCCTTTATTGATATTGTTCGCTGAAGAAAATAACACATGCCCATACAATAAGATTGGAACTCCTACAAATAGCATGCACGACTACTCAACACAAGAAAAACAAGACATTGAAGCCCACTTGTGAATCCTGAATGGATCCACCATACAACTGTCACCGCTGGGTTTTCATCCTTGGATCAACTTAGAATTGGCCACGCCAAGTTCTGAACAAAACACAATAAGATAGACAAACTTCGAATGATCCCAATGCCTAGCTTCTATCCCCTTTTATAGGCTTGATGGACCCTCTAGAAACTTTATTTTGTTATTTTCCCTCGAAAAATGAAGGAAAATACCATGGGCAGATTCCATCCATTTTGATCGTATCCAGAAAAAGGGAATATTACAAATCTTCCCGCCCAATCTTGCCCTCAAGCTATCCACTTCTATCCACAACAGAAGCATTTGTACATTGATACCAGGATCCCATACAACCCAGTGTGTTATTCCATGCTTCCATGCTAAATGATCTTAAATGGATCCTTTGATACTTGGATCCCAAACAATCCTCTGGTCAATCTTGCCCACAATGGATTCTCCCAGATCCCAATGCCACCTAAGTCCTGGGACTTGTGGGTTATGATACCATCTCATCCCTCCATCACTGTCTGTTCTTAAGGGCCCAAATTGCAATATTTTCTTGGCTAAGAGTATCCCATCAATCAAGTTCCAACTCATAATCTCTCACCAATCCATCTCGTGGGAAGGATATAATGCATGAATGCCTACACATGGAATAAGTCTACCATGCTGATGTTGCCTGATGCTCAACTCATTTTGCTCTACCCGATCACCCAACACGATCTATTTCTAGAACTCTGCTTTGCTATCCACAATGTATAAAGGCAGGTTAGTAGTGTTGCAAACCTTATCTATGTACTCCGGTAGAGTGCTGCTCTGGAGCTCCCAATTGTATTCCTCCTGCTGCCTAGTGAGAGAATTGAGATGTTCCTCTACATTAGACTTTTTGGTTGCTGACTCAGCACATACCCCTATGTGTTGAAGAATATAGGGAAAATGAAGTTAATGAGATTCTTCTAGTCATCATAACTATTTGTGAGGTGTTTTTTATTTTTTCTTATTAGCACAATCTTTAATATTAGAGTGTGTCTTCTTAGATCATCAAATAGCTACCAAAATAAAAGAGACAAGAACACAAGATGTTGGCTTTCTGCCAAGGCCAAAACCTCTCACTCTTTAAGAGGAAAACTTGAAAAAAATTCTTCTTATAGAGATTCCAATTGACGAATACCAAGACCATGACCCTTGACCTATTAGGCCACTCCAAGACCAAGACACCAATCCTCTTCTTTGTCACTGTTGAGATCGTCATCATCAATGTTGCTTCACCAAGGTCATCATTAATGCACCTTCACTGAGATATTCATCATAACAATGAGATCATTACTGCTGCACCATAGCTCCACCTTCACTTAGATCATTGCTGCACTCTCACTGAGATCATCACCATGTCAACGAGGTCTCTATACTGAGATATGTATATGTATACATATGAGAGCTGCACCGAGATCTTCATCATGACCTTGTCTTTTCCAAGATTATGACTGAGACCATGATCACTACTATACTGAGATCATGATTGAGTTCATGATTTATGTCAAGACATGTACACCGAGACAGCGTGTCATTATGGGATCACCAAGATCCTCATCATCCGATACTGTGACTGTGTATGCCGAGAGTGTATTAATGAGAGATCTTCATCACACATGTGCCAAGATTGTGACTGCGTTTTTCCTTGCACCGAGATCTGTATCATCAATTTACCACCGAGGAGGAGACTATAGTTTCTAGAGACTGTAATTTCCTTGCACCGAGATCTTTACCACCAAGGAGACTATAATCACTCACTGTAATTAGCCACGAAGTTTCAGAGGTGTCTGAGATTGTACCCTACTGTACCCATCCGAAAGTTACAATGATGTCCGAGATCTGTACTCATCTGAAGTTACAGAGATGTCTGAATTACTGTGCTTTCTGTGGTGACCCTAGCCACATATATATAGTGGTATGCCTCTACATTTGAGCCGACATGATAGAGTGAACTAATGTGTCTCCTTATTTGAGTCGACATGACTGCTTTTAATTCGATTTTGCAGGCCGACATGACGAAGAGGATTGTGCTTGTCATTTTGAGGGCTTCTTGACATTGTTTATGACTCAAATACATTTGATAAATGCCTAAGAAGTGTTCTTCATGACATTGACTTTTTGACCTTTAAAGATAAATCCTAAGGCTCTCAATGGGAGCCATCTATACATAAAAATTCTTGTTCATGAAACCCATGAAGCAAGCAAAGTAATAAATTCATTTTCTTGTTTACAAAAATCATAATTACAATGTCTTTATTAAGGCCGAACCTAATTACCTTTTTTTCAACACTCCCTCTTAAATAGAGAGGTATTCATAATGGTACTTGGTCATTCTCAATCTGAAGAATTTCTCATAAGAAAAATCAGACTCGTAATCATAGTAACCGACATTATTTCCACAGCAAGGCCCTGACTGACAACTCTATCTCTCATTAGATCATAGCACAATATTGGCGAGACAAATTATTATAGACACCTTCATCATTGTCTCTCAAGGTACATACCCACGCGGGTGTTCATTGAATATGACCTTCTAGGACTATTCTTATCTTGGGTTCCTAGCCCTCAAAGAATATCGGTCCTCTTTCCTACTTTTATCTTGGATGCCCCACACATCCTCAAAGAGCATCAGATGCCAGATGATTACCCAATCCTCCATTCTTTCTTCTCAAGTGAAGACAAGAATGTTGTGTCTATCTCTCCCTCTCAATTAGGGAAGATATGCCCATTCCTGTTAAGGAATGTACCCAAGTTCCTTCTGACGAGGAACTTGCCAAGCTCCCTCTCAATTAGGGACTTGTCAGAGCTCCCTCTTAACTAGGGAATCTCCTTTTCATCAACCGATTTTTCTTCATGGGTCATTCATTTGCTTGATCAACTTCCTTCCTTGATGTCATGAAATTCAGTTGAGATTCTTCCTTGTAGGGCATTAGCCATACATAACTTTCCGTCTTGGTTCGTCATGTCATTCCTTTCTTCATGGAAAGTGGCCTTCTTGATACATATCTGGAATCTTCATCATGTGGCTACTTCTTCCTCATTATGTTTCTTTCAAGAATTTCCATCCACCACATGAATGCTAGTTGTACTTGTACTTACAAATCTTGTTTCAATAGCCCTGCATGAACTCATCATGACATCTTCCAGTAGGTATCAACATCCTGCATACTTGTTGACACATCTCCCAAATATATCCATTGTCAAGGGTCTCCACATTTTTCAAACTTTCATCAGAGTCTTCATATCTTTCCGGGGGATTTCCTAGTCAAATCTTCTTAGTCCTTTGGATGTTGATTGCCTTCATCATGGTTGCATATCTCACAATCTCTTCCTTCCTCATACATTTCTTTCCCAGGAGCTTTCAATCAGAGTTTCTTAATTGTATTCAACTACCTCATACTTCATATGAGGACATATTATGTTGATTTAGTGTGACTTATGCCTTCCTAGATCCTTTCAAAGGAGGAGATTATTTTTCTCTTGATCATGCTTCTCAAGATAGAAGTAATGATCCTTGTTACCTGCGACTATACGATATGACATTATAATATTAAACACAAGCATACATATCTCATTTTACCTTTAGGTCATCTAGGCTTCTTCCAGCGTCTTCCTTGATTGAAAAGATCTTCAATCCCTTGATTTGATTCATGTCATCATACCATCATCCCATGAATTCCATAAGTTGGAGTTCCTGATGAAACACTTTCTTCCTCTATTAGAGGAATTTTGAGGTCTAAAATGGGCCTCCTAAGGAAATAATAAAATAATAGCTAAACCAATAAAATAATATTTATGAATTTGCAATTCACTTTTTGCACCACAATTCATGTAACCATAGTTAAATTCAATTGAAAAGGTATACCAAAATAAAATTAATAAAAAAATTGTATTGGTGTGATTATAAATAAGAATGAGTTTTTCAAGAAAAAAGCATTATCATTGAACAACTAATTCATTTGTCCTTTGTACTTAAATAACTTAAAATATATTATAAATATAAATTCATAAATTCTTAATTATATAATATATTATTAATTACAATTTATATTATTTGAACTATATAATTAAAATTTATGTAATAAATATAATACCATGTAATTAATACTATATAAAATTCAAATAATATAATATAATAAATATAATATATTATTTTATGAGCCCCAAGGGTTAGCTCAATCGGTCAAGCCAGGGCCTCGCCAATGGGAGGTCACAGGGTCGAAATCCGAAAGCCCTTGGGGTTAGGTCTGTGATGGCCGAGGGGTGTGACCCCCTTCGGGTGGGGTCCACTCTAGAGACTTTCGATCCTGGATGTAGCGGACCACTGACCATGGTATCCGTGAACCAGAAGTGAAAATATATATATATTATTTTATGTATTAATTTATAAATGGGTTACAATTGTCATAAAATTGTGTAAGAGTTGATCAAATAATTTATAAAAATTAAAGATTTTTTTTTTTGGATGTAATAACTTGAAATTAACTAGAATTTGTAAGATCAATCTATTAAAAAAAACCATAAATCATACAAAAATAATATATATTTTTTCTTTCATTTTAGTATGCTTGTATTGCTATTAATATTATAATAATATTATTCGTAGATTTGATTTATCCTAAAATTACAAGGTCACATTTTTATTTATTTTGATTTCACATGTATAATATATATGTATAGATATTAACTTATAATTAATTTGAAATTGTAATATTAAATAAAATGAGATGAATATATAATTTAAAAATAAATATATGAAAATATACAAATATAATATTTATTGAAAAATGTGTAAATACATGAAGATTGTATAGAGATATGCATTATTTCTTTCAAAAAATATGAAATGACAATAATAATATTTTATTCAAAAAGTGTGAAATGATTTTTATTATAAGTACTTTACTTTATGACTTTAAAAGTACTTAGATTACTACCATGGTTAACCATGAGTTTTTATCCACTATAGAGAATGTGACAAGTAAGTACTTTTAACTCAAACAATGTTACCTCAACCATTGGGGATGATTTCATCCCCTAAAATGTGATTGGTTCTCATAAAGTGAATTCTGATTGTACATTTTCCTTAGGAGGCCCATTTTAGATCTCAAAATTCTCCTAATGTGTAGATTAGTGAACCCTTCAATGAGCATTCCATTAGAGAACTATAGGAATTTACAGGGTAAGTTCCTTAGACAGAACACCAAATGACACCGCTCACAGATGAATACACCAGTATTCTTGACGTGGTTAAAACCCTCAAAGAGGGAAACAATCCACAGCCTAAGCCAACGCGGCCACTTCAAGCAGTTTATTAAAAAAATAATGAAAATTTACATAAGCTTCTCTCATAAACGGTTATCCTACAAATGACCCTCCATGCCCTTTAAATAGAGATCATGGACCAATCGGGTGTTAAGCCACAAATTAAGTGTCGGTAATATCGATGAGAGAATGAACCATCGGATCACTTCATGTCTAGAACATATCATGATCGTTGGATTGTAAGTTACAAAAGTACATAGTAAAGAAATACACTTTACCTAACTCTACACTAGACCAAGTTATACTTAATTATTTCCTATGTGTCGGAATATCCTAACATCCCCCCTTAAGAACAACTTGGGATAGGATTGAAGGATGTACAAATATGACACAATAGGAAAAGGAAAGAGGCATTAGAGCCTATTCCCCCTTAGTGATAACTTCCTGAACTCCAGCCATAAATCGAATTTTAGTAAACTTTGCCTCTGTGAGAGCCTTTGTAAAGATGTCTGCAACTTGATCATCTGTTGAACAATATTGCACTTCAAGAACATGGTCATGAATGAGATTTCTAATGAAGTGCATGTGCAGTTCAATGTGTTTGTTGCACTGATGTTGGACTAGATCTTTGCATAGTTGAATGACACTTTGATTATCACACCAAAGTGTAGTTGAATGCTGCTGCTGAAAGCCAAACTCTGACAGGATCTGACGAAACCACAAGGCTTCCTTACTAGCTTCTACGACACCATGATACTCTGCTTCTGTTGAAGAAAAAGAAATGGCACTTTGTTTCTTTCAAGCCCATGTAATAGGTCCTGAACCAAGAGTGCACACATAACCTGCAGTAGACTTCCGATCATCAGGGTCACCAGCCCAATCGTAATTAGTGAAACCAACCAATAAAAGAGATGCTTCTACACTATAATGAATCCCAAACTGAACTGTACCTCGAACATAACAAAGTATTATTTTAGCTTCTTTCCAATGACTTTCATGTGGGTTTTTCATAAACCGAGCAATAAGGCCAACAACAAAGGAAAGGTCAGGACGAGTATGGGTCAGATACAAAAGTTTTCTTACAAGTTTATGGTATAAGGTAGTATCAACTTCAGGGGAAGTACAAGTGACTGAAAGTTTGGCTCCAGATTGAAAGGGAGAAGGGGCTAACTTACAGTCTTCCATGTGAAAATGGCGTAGAAGATCACATGCATACTTGGACTGGGAAAGGGAAATACCTTCCTTGGATTGCAAGACTTGAAGACCAAGAAAATAATGCAACTATCCTAAGTCTGTCATTTCAAACTTATTTTTAAGGCTAGAATTCACATGGTTTATAAGGTTGGGAACACTACCAGTAAGGATAAGATCATCAACATAAAGAACAAGAATGATAAGAGACTTGCCCACTTTCTTGGTGTAGACAGTATTGTCAGAATGACACCTAGAAAAGCTAATTTCTAAAAGAAAGCTATCCATTTGGGCATACCAAGCCCGAGGGGCTTGCTTGAGGCCATAAAGGGATTTCTTAAGCCGACATACAAGGCTGGAGTCTGTTTATATAAATCCAGTAGGTTGTTCCATATAGATTTCTTCATGCAAGTCCCCATGCAAGAAGGAAGATTTAACATCCATATAATGGACTTCCCATTTGAAAGAGGCAGCAAGGGAAAGAACAAGGTGGATAGAGTTCATTTTTGCAACAGGGGAGAAGGTTTCAGCATAGTCAATGCCTTCAACTTGTGAAAAACCCTTAGCAACAAGACGAGTTTTATGTTTATCAATTTTTCCATCTGGTCCATACTTGGTTCTATAAACCCATTTTCATCTAACAAGTTTTTGTCCCTTTGGAAGAGGAATAAGATCCCATGTATCATTTGCCAATAATGAACGATATTCTTCATTCATAGTTGCGTCCCAATCTGGATGGCTTGAAGCTTCTGCAAAGGTGTCAGGATCATAATTCGCTAAAGCTTGAGCCAGTAAAGAAGAGGCTCTATCGAACTGAGAATGTGTACGTCACTGATCTGTAGGATCACCGACAAGAGCACCTGTTGCATCCCAAATAGCACAGACCCATTTTGGAAGCTGAGAAGCTGAAGGAGGATCCTAAGAAGGTGGGGGAGGATTCGCATCCTCGCTGTCATCATCTGAAGAAGAAATATTTTCAGAAGTAGAAGGGATAGAGAGATGTGGCACATCCGCCGAACTAGGCTCGTAGGCCGATATATTTTCAGCAAACTTTACATCTCTTCTAATGATAACATTTTTGGACTTAAGTGGAATAAGTCTATATCCTTTGACATCTTCAGAATATCCAACAAAAATACATTTTTCACTCTTAGGTTCTAAAGCTTTATGTTTCTCATCTGGAATATGGGCCCATGCTTCACTTCCAAAAACATGAAAGTGACTTACATCTGGTTTAATTGAGCTCCATGCTTCTTCTAGAGTGATATTCTTTAAAACCTTAGTAGGATTGTGTTGGCTTGTAGGGGCCTGACCCAAGTTTAGAGGTGATTTCGCCAAACAAATCCCGGTACTACTAGCCCTTTCGGCAACAGTCCGCGGAGCGCGCACTGAGGTCTCACCCAAAGTAGTATGGGAGGGTGCTAGAACCAGGTTTTCACACCCTAGAGATGTCTGATGATTTTCGGTGGTTCGTGGTTTGACCCTACGCACACGTCGCTACGCACACCTATCAGTGCCTCGCAGCCTGTGATGCTGCCTTCGCGCAACCTTACTCGGGGCTCGATCCGTGTTAGTACCCAATCCCTTACTATTAACCCGATATTAGTTGATCACTTAGCTTATCTGCATGTGTTTAGTTATACTTAACAATGTTCACCATTCATACCAGTGCGCGCGATAAATAAAACAGTATAATTGCAAAAGATATCAACCATATAATAACTCAAAACAGATACACAAGATTTGGAATCAAACTTCTCTTTATTATTCTTCTTCCTTGGTTACAAACTCGACTCCGCCCTGCGCACTCAGCTGTAGGGGTCCGCGCACTCAGCTACGGACTCTACTAGGCCTCTGCGCACTCAGCTGCAGAGCCTCTTCCTACTACTACGACTCAAAGCACTTAGACCTTTACTCTATGCTCGCTATCTTTCAGACTCCATCCATTCCTCTATGTATCTCTAATTATCTTTACAACTTAGAGCCTCGCTCTATTTATATAATCCCATGGTCCGCGGACCATGGGTAGGCCGACACTACATTCAAAAATTAGGGCGGAAAACCCTATGACTCTAACATACAATTTGCGCTTCGCGCCTGCAATTCACAGAGTCTTTACAACAATAGTACTCAAAACTTGGGCTTTGAGCCCCAAAACATGCTGTGGGGGGATTCCATGCCCAACAGAGAGGTGATTTAGCCAAAAAAATCCCGGTACTACTGGCCCTTTCGGCAACAGTCCACGGAGCGCGGATTGAGGTCTCACCTGAAGTAGTATGGGAGGGTGCTAGAACTAGGTTTCCGCACCCTAGAGATGTCTGATGATTTTCGGTGGTCCGCAGTTTGACCCTGCGCGCACGTTGCTATGCACACCTATCAGTACCTCGCAGCCTGTGATGTTGCCTTCGCACAACCCTACTCGGGGCTCGATCTGCGTTAGTACCCAATCCCTTACTATTAACCCGATATTAGTTGATCACTTAGCTTATCTGTATGTGTTTAGTTATACTTAACAGTGTTCACCATTCATATCAGTGCATGCGATAAATAAAACAGTATAATTGCAAAAGATATCAACCATATAATAACTCAAAACAGATACACAAGATTTGGAATCAAACTTCTCTTTATTATTCTTCTTCCTTGGTTACAGACTCGACTCCGCCCTGCGCACTCAGCTGCGGACTCTACTAGGCCTCTGCGCACTCAGCTGCAGAGCCTCTTCCTACTACTACGACCCAAAGCACTTAGACCTTTACTCTATGCTCGCTATCTTCTAGACTCCATTCGTTCCTCTATGTATCTCTAATTATCTTTACAACTTAGAGCCTCGCTCTATTTATACAATCCCATGGTCCGCAGAACATGGGATTGTATAAATAGATGCTTATGGTTTTTCCTGGTAGTGGATCTCATGGATGAGATATCTTGTTTCTACACCTTTTTTCTTCATTTTGGTTAATGGCTCTCTGTATTTCACTTTTATTCCGACAGGGAGAT
This sequence comes from Pinus tabuliformis, assembly GCA_031772625.1. NCBI lineage: Eukaryota > Viridiplantae > Streptophyta > Pinopsida > Pinales > Pinaceae > Pinus > Pinus tabuliformis. The sequence continues at coordinate 918,147,084 of CM062805.1, read as the reverse complement.
CCTTTATCCTCATTTTTGTTTATTGTTTTGGAAGAAGGTCTAGGAAGGTTATTCAAATATGCCACTGTTAGAGGTGGTCGTAAAGGTCTAAGGATTTTTGGAGAGGAACTCCCCATCATCCACTAATAATTTGTTGATATATATATATATTTTTCTTCAGTAACCATCTCTTCGAGAAGCTAGATCGATACACTCTCTATGTTAGCCTTCATGGAAGTTTCAGGCATGATGATAAACAAGGAGAAGTCTAACATTTCTTTTTTAATTGTAAGGTCTCGGTTCAACGTTATATGGCGAGGATTTTGGAATTCCAATTGCCTTCCTTCCCTCTAAATATGATGCTGATAGGAATTGTCGGATTCCCAATGAGGAATTCTATTATGACTTTCCTTCTTTATTCTCCACAAAACACACATATCATATTTAAACTCACACACAAATGGAACAATTGCACACGCAATTCACACAATTTCCATTAACACAAAAATTATGTACAAATGAGCCAAAATTATAATATGGGATTTTCTTTGATCTGGCCACTTCTCTCACACTCTCACCCACTCTAACATGCCTCATAGGCTTACATAGATTTATACAAGTATATCTGAACCAAAATTGGTTTTAGATCCTAAACTAACTCCTATTATTTCTTTAGATCCAAAAATTCACATTAAGATCTCTAATAGATCCTTGAATCTTGTTATGACTCAACTATGTGGAGAATATCTACATTATTTTTCTCCAAATCATAGACAAAATTTCCTTCAATAATTTATACATGTCGATGAGGAAATTCTCTCCTCATTTCTCAACTAAATTTCTAAAATCAAATCCCTATTTCATTAACAAAACTAATTCCTATATTTTATTTACATAAATTTTACTCAAATTAAATTAAGGGAACCCACTCCCTTTAGTAAAGATGGAAAGACCTCCTAAGTCTTGTTGTTGTGTAGAATAATCCTGCATCAAACTAATCCCCAAGTAAAAATAATTCATGGACTCTTTTTCATGAACCTACTTCTGTTGGTTGTATCTTTCACCTTTGTTGTCTGGCATTTTCCAACTGCAGGTGCATTTACTGCAATTTCTTCTCCTCGTGGATCCCAAACTTTGTTCTATTGTTTTCTATCTACTTCGTTTCTGTGATCATCTTTAGTAACCTGTGTTTGATTCTGAATTTCCTCATTTGTTGTTGATGTGCTACAATTGTCCTTAATTTTATAGGTTTCCATACTTTATTCTGTAATGTTCCACTTGCCTTGTTGATGTATTCTCTTGTAGTCAACTGAAATTTGTTGTTGACTCTCTTATTCACTTCAGTATGCCTCCTCTTAGGTATTTTATTGATCATGTTGAAGATAGCAACAAGAAATGCTAAAAATAGCACTGCTATAAATAGCAGTTTCATCCAGTGTTGAACTTAGCTATATTGGATGAAAAGTGAAAATGCTAAAAATAGCATTTCAGATGGATTCCTATTTTAGTCAGTCCCTGGACTAAACATAGGAAGTAAAATTCGAATTTGAACTTAACAACTGTTTGAAAATAAATAAATTAATTCACCATGAGTTAATTAGTTGTGAAAAATCAAACATGAAGTCTATGTGAGGACATGCAACAATTTCTCTATTAATTGAGGAATTTATCCATCAATTAAAGAGATAAGGATGAGTTCTAATTTGAGTAGTAATTAGTTGGCTCAGTTAACTGAGTCAAGTCCAGTTATATTTGATTTAAACAGTTTGTTTAAATTAAGTAAGTTCAGTTAGTTAATGCATGCTTGCATATAACTGTTGTTCTTCAGATAACTGAATATTCTCTCATGGATAACTCATGCATGTTAGTTCAGACAGAGACCCAGTTGAGTTCAGATAGTGGGACAGTGTACTATCAGTTGCTAGGATATTTTAGGTGAATATTCCTTGCATGGAGAAGGATTTATTTCCAAGAGAATTACGTGATATAGGAGCTTGGAGGACTTGATTAGTATATATACTTGTCTATATAGTCTATGAGCTTCATTATCTGATTACAAAGAGAGCAGGAAAGCTTTTGAGCTGATTCTTTTTGTAACTTGGAATAGATTTCCACTTGTATGATAATACAGAGTTGGGGTTTTATGCTTTGGCTTTCCCCTGGTTATATCTTCTGTGTTATGTGTGATTGATTTCTCCATATCAGTTATATGTGTTCTTATTGATGTTGCTCAATTCAATTAAGCTTCCGCTAAATTGTTTGTAGAAGTAGATCAAGTATTTTGCTTTAGTATATTGCATTATCAGGTGATCTACAGGTGGGAATTTCTACATGGTATCAGAGCACAGGTGATCAAGGAAGAACAGTATACAAGAAGAGGAGAAGTTTGAAGTTTGTGATTCCTGAATATAGAAATCAAGTTCTTATCACATCTCTATTTCACCTATGGCGTTCAGTGGCTTAAGACTTGAATATGCCCTTGATGGCAGTTCAAATTATATAGCCTAGAAGGATCGCATGGAGGCAGTATTAGAGGACAACGGTCTAAAGGACTTCATTGATCAAGAAGTCCCCAAGCCGACTAATGCTACCCAATTGGCAGAATGGAAGAAGTGTGTGGCTAGAGCTAGGAGAATCCTTCTGGAGGGAGTTCGAGATCACATAGTCTCGAGTCTCCATGGGAAGGAGACTCCATTTTCAATGTGGAAAACATTGAAATATCTATATCAGAATAGCAGTGATCAGAGGAAGCTGGCACTGAAAGACAAGCTTTGAAAAATCAAGTGTGAAAAGGGTGATACAATCTCTACATTCCTGAACAAGCTCACCACCTGCAGGGATGAGCTTGGAAGTGTGGGGATCACAATCGCTGATGATGACATGGTGAGTCTTGCACTTCTCGGTCACCCTAAGAGCTAGCATAGCTACCAGGACTCGGTTAATGGAAGAGAAAAACTGCCAGATTGGGAAATACTTTGGTCAGATCTAATGCAAGAGGAGATACGAAGAAGCACCAGAGATGGATCCTCATCGAAACAAGATGATGAGGAAAATCTAGCCTTAGCGAGTAAGGAAAGGAAGGGGAAAGGGAAGGCATCCCAATCCAAATCCAATTCTTCCCATGGTGGGAAGAATTTTGACAAATCGAAAGTGAGATGCTTTCATTGTCATGAAGTGGGCCATTATGCTACTAATTGTCCACAGAAGAAATCCAAGAAGGGTTCCTCAAAGGGATTTGATGGTGATGCACTTGCCTAACAGTTTGAGATGGATTTATCTCTTATCGCATGCATGGTTTCATCCATGATGGGATGTGTTTGGTACCTGGACAGTGGCGTCTCTTTCCACATGTTAGGTGACAAGAATCTCTTCAGTACCTTGGAGGAGAAGGATCTCCAAATGTAGATCGAGATGGGAGATGATGGAAAGTATTGTGTCTCAGGTGAAAGTACGGTTGTGTTTTAGAGGGAGCATGGAGCTCCCCTCACCCTGACTGATGTTAAGTATGTTCCAGGTTTGAAGAAGAATCTTGTGTCCATTGCCTTGCTAGAAGATAAAGGCTATGATGTAGTCTTTAGCAAAGGAAAGGTATTCCTGAGGCATATCGGCATTGGATAGACAAAGTGAATAGGGATTCGAGTCAAGAATCTCTATAAGCTGGAGGTAGATGACTATGCTACTTTGAGTTCCAAAGCAGAGATGGTGCAGAGCCAAGATGTTGGCGAGCTATGGCATAGGAGATTGGGCCACTTGCACCATGGAGCCTTGAAGATCATGCAACAGATTTCTACCAGATTACCCAAGGGAAAACTTGAGCAGACGAGCACATGCAAAGGTTGTACCTTGGGTAAGTATGTGAAATCTTCCTTTCCGAATCAAGACAATAGAGCTGGAGCAATCCTGGAGCGAGTTCACTCAGATGTATGTGGACCATTCTCTACAGCCTCCACCGCTAAACAAAGGTACTATGTTATTTTTATTGATGATTTTTCTCGTAGATGCTAGATCTACTTTATGCAAAAGAAGGATCAAACCTTCTTGAGGTTTTGTGAGTTTAAAGCCTTGGCAGAGAAAGAATCAGGAAAGAAAATAAAAGCCTTGCATAGCGACAATGGTGGAGAGTATGTCTCTCAGCAGTTTAAGGACTTTTGTGCTTTAGAAGGAATTAAACGGGAATTGACGGCACCCCATAACCCACAACAGAATGGGGTGGCCGAAAGGAAGAACAGATCGATTGTGGGAGCAGCTCGAGCGATGTTGCATGACCAAAGCCTACCACTACACTTGTGGGCTGAGGCATGCAATACAACAGTATACTTACAGAACAGAAGCCTGCACCGTATACTGGGGATGAAGACACTTATGGAGGCCTATTATGGGAAGCGACCTGATGTAAGTCACTTTCGTATCTTTGGATCATCAGTTTATTGTCATGTGACCAAAGATGACAGGAAGAAGCTAGACCCAACAGCTGAGTTGGGAATACTTGTGGGGTACACGGATACACCTCACAACTATCGGGTGTACCTACCTTCCACTCAGAGGACTGTGGTATGCAGGGATCTGAAGTTCGACGAGCAGAAATCCATGCAAGTGTCACTTGAGAGGGAGCTCAAGTTGCATGCAGATGAGGAACCTTCGGTTCCTAAGGATGAGGAGCCTCAGATTGATGCAGAGCAGCCGCATGTAGAGGATCCGGGAGTGGAGACATCCACTCATGTTGATACTTCCAGAGATGGGTGGAAACGCTTAAGGGAAGCTGATAGGTTGATACAGGATGCACGGGAGAATGTGGGACAACCATCTTCTCAGCGCAGACAGAGGAGGTCACCAGAGCGGTACACTGGTTACATGGCCCTAGTTGGGGAGTGTGTAGATTCCGAGCCTTCTTCATTCGAGGAGGCAGTGCAACAACTAGTGTGGGTTGATGCAATGGTGGAGGAGTATGACTCCATCATGCAGAACTATGTTTGGGATGTTGTCCCAAGACCTCAGGACAAGTCAGTAGTGAGTTCCAAATGGCTTTACAAGGTAAAGCAGGCAGCTGATGGTAGTGTTGAGAAACACAAGGCAAGGTTTGTTGCCCGAGGTTTCTCATAGGTCGAGGGGATCGACTACGATGAGACTTTTGCTCCTGTAGCAAGGTACTCATCGATTAGATCGATATTGGCACTATCAGCTCAGATGGGGTGGAAGATCCACCAGATGGATGTGAAGACAACATTCCTCAATGGGACGATTGAGGAGGAGGTGTACATTGAGCAGCCAGAAGGTTTCGAAACCTTTGATAGTGAGTCGCATGTGTGCAGACTCAAGAGGGCTCTGTATGGGCTGAAGCAAGCACCCCGTGCTTGGTACACCAAGATCGACAACTATTTCACTGGGTTGGGCTTCACCAAGAGTGAAGCAGATGCAAACCTTTACCACATCATGGTAGAAGGTAAGCCATTGATCATTGTACTTTATGTTGATGATCTGATTTTGACAGGTGATGATCAACTGATACAGTCTTGCAAGGAGGACCTTGCAAGAGAGTTCGAGATGAAAGACATGGGTCTTATGCACTACTTTCTAGGCATGGAGGTGTGGCAGAGAGATGGAGAAGTTTTTGTATCTCAAGGCAAGTATGCCAATGAGATCCTCAGGCGGTTCCATATGGAGAAGTGCAAACCCATGCAGACTCCTCTAGCTAGGAACTGGAGGAAGGAGTATGCTACTTCAGGTGAGGTAGTAGTTGCTACTATTTATCGGCAGCTGGTGGGTTCACTTATGTATCTAGTGAACACATGACCCGACTTATGCTTTGCGGTGAACCAACTGAGTCAAGCTATGGTTCAACCTACCAAGCTGTTTTGGAAGGCAGTGAAGCATGTGTTGAGATACCTCAGAGGCACATCTCAGTTTGGATTGTGGTACAGACGGACAGAGGGAGTGAAGCTTCAGGGCTTCACAGATGCGGATTGGGCAAGGAGTCCATCAGATAGGAAGAGCACTTCTGGAGGAATCTTCAACCTTGGTTCAGCTGCAGTTTCCTGGTACAGCAGGAAACAGAGATCAGTTGCACTTAGCTCAGCAGAGGCTGAATACATGTCTGCTAGTCAGGCTGCATGTGAGGCCATTTGGATGCGGAAGAGTCTAGTGGGATTGTTTGGTCAGAGGATGGATCCTACTGTGATCTACTGTGATAATCAGAGTTGCATCAAACTCTCTGAGATTCTAGTTTTTCATGACATGTCCAAGCACATAGATATCTGGTATCATCATATTCGAGACTGTGTGATCAAGAGGATCATGTTGTTGCTATATGTTTCGACCAAGGAACATGATGCAGATATTTTGACAAAGGCATTGTCAAAATGCAAGTTTGAGTTCAACAGAGACAGAATTGGGGTTGTTGATAATCCCTTTCTTGTTGAGAGGGAGTGTTGAAGATAACAACAAGAAATGCTAAAAATAGAAAATGCTAAAGATAGCACTGCTATAAATAGCAGTTTCATCCAGTGTTGAACTTAGCTATATTGGATGAAAAGTGAAAGTGCTAAAACAGAATTTCTAAAAATAGCATTTCAGATGGATTCCTATTTTAGTCCGTCCCTGGACTAAACATAGGAAGTAAAATTCGAATTTGAACTTAATAGTTGTTTGAAAATAAATTAATTAATTCACCATGAGTTAATTAGTTGTGAAAAATCAAACATGAAGTCTATGTGAGGACATGCAACAATTTCTCTATTAATTGAGGAATTTATCCATCAATTAAAGAGATAAGGATGAGTTCTAATTTGAGTAGTAATTAGTTGGCTCAGTTAACTGAGTCAAGTCCAGTTATATTTGATTTAAACAATTTGTTTAAATTAAGTAAGTTCAGTTAGTTAATGCATGCTTGCATATAATTGTTTTTCTTCAGATAACTGAATATTCTCTCATGGATAACTCATGCATGTCAGTTCAGACAGAGACCCAGTTGATTTCAGATAGTGGGACAATGTACTAACAGTTGCTAGGATATTTTAGGTGAATATTCCTTGCATGGAGAAGGATTTATTTCCAAGAGAATTACATGATATAGGAGCTTGGAGGACTTGATTAGTATATATACTTGTCTATACAGTCTATGAGCTTCATTATCTTATTACAGAGAGAGCATGAAAGCTTTTGAGTTGATTCTTTTTGTAACATGGAATAGATTTCCACTTGTATGATAATACAGAGTTGGGGTTTTATGCGTTGGCTTTCCCCTGGTTATATCTTCTGTGTTATGTGTGATTGATTTCTCCATATCAGTTATATGTGTTCTTATTGATGTTGCTCAATTCAATTTAGCTTCCGCTAAATTGTTTGTAGAAGTAGATCAAATATTTTTCTTTAGTATATTGCATTATTAGGTGATCTACAGGTGGTAATTTCTACAAATCACCACACAACTTATCAATATTGAAATCTAACACATTCCTTTGTTGATCCATGTTGCTAACAATGCTCCATTGTAGCTTTTTTTTCAAAACTTGAAAATTTTATGGCATTCATTACCACATCACTATCCAACATCCATTCTTCATCACTAGACATATTTCCAAAAATGGTTAAGTCACTTTGTTTCCTCCTCCATGACTATATTATGAAATATTGACTTTCCTTTATAAACCATTCATCTTTACCTGGACCTGAAAATTCCCAAAAATTATCATTGGTTTCAAGAATGGCTGTCTCTTCTTTCCCACAGTTGATTAAAAATATTTAGTTTGTTGTACCTCCATGTGCATTCAGCCCCTTTTTATTTTCCACAACTTGCTGGTGACTTTTACTGCTTTCTTCCTCTTTATGATTCATGTCTCCAATCTCCATGTTGTCTTTATCAATCTTTGGATTGATTAACCATTCCTCTAACATCTTCAATTATTCATTCAAATATGTATTTCCGAGATTTTGATCCTTCATTTCAGATGTTGGAATCTTCTTGTTTATTCATCATCCTCTTGTGTTGAATGAAATAAAGTTTCATTCTCAAGTTTTCTCATCAAACTCTTCAAAATTTTGATTTCCTCATCAAATTTTATTAACATTGTATTTGAATGTCTCTCTTCATATTCTTGATCCTTCCTTTGACTATCCTCACAAACCAACCTTTCCCTGTTCACTTCAATAATAGGCTCTTGTAACTTTTCTCCCATAACTGCACCTGTCCACTGTATATAACTATCATCTTGATTTCCTTCACAAGACAATTTTGTCTCTTCCTTTCTTGTAACAAAATTTTGATTATGTTTTTCCCCAATGCTTATGACAATCTTCAAAGGTAGTCCTTCACCTTCAATGTCTGCAACACCTGCACACAAATTATTCGTTTTTAAAACATAAGGCTTTCTAGCCTCACTTGTTGTTGTCATCAAATCTTCATACTGATATGAATTTTCCAAGTTCTTCATGAACTCATCCAAAATCTCATTTTCTTCTTCCTCATACTTGTTCTAAGTTGATATCAGTTTGCACTTTCACAAATCCCACACATCAATTATTAGGGAATTGCATCCATATCGACTCCCATTTGCAACATCATGCTTTCATGCATGTTGTTCTATGCTCAAGTCCCCATTTTTTTTACGACAATCCTTGGTAACATTTTAAGGCCTTTAAGAGGAAAAAGTACAAATTCTAAATTAAGTTGTAGTAGCTGTTTGGAAGAAGAAACATTCACGCAAAATATTGGACACATTGCTATTTAATTAACTCACGACCACCTTCACGGGAGATATGATTAAGTAGTGGAAATGAATGTTGCTAAATGTAATTAAAGTAGCAACGTATTTTTAAAGGAAAATAAGAGAAATATTAAGCAACAATTGACTTTAAAGAAAAAGAAAAATTAAAAAAAAAAAGACAAACTGTGGTGAACGCTCTCCTGTGTTAAAATCCTCTTGAAAATGAAGGGTTTCAGCTTGAGGGTTAAACTCAACAAGTAGCTCGAATAACCAATTTTCAAAGTTTATAGAAAAAAATGCAAAGATCCTCCTTCATGCGGCTCATATATGTATCACTCATAAAATTTGTAGCCCTAAGTCCCTTGCATTGTAACACAAATTTTCATTTACCTCAAAAGTCCCTTGCATTGTAGCAGAATTCACAACATACTCTTACAACTTTTTTTGCAAAATTTTATCCCAATCCATCACAATGCTCATTGCTTCGGTTCTTGAATTGTTAGTGACTTCTCCCTATGAGACCATTAGGTGCACTGCTACTGATTCTTTCATTGACTCCTTCCGTAATCGTCTATTCTGACTTACCATATTTATCCTCCACAAAACACACATGTCAGATTTAAACTTAACACAAAATTATGTACAAATGGGTCAGATTTACAACATGGGATTTTATTTGACTTGGCCACTTCTCTAACACTCTCACCCACTCTAACATACCTCGTTGGCTTACATAGATTTATACAAGTGGATCTGAACCAAAAGTGGTTTCAAATCCTAAACTAACTCCTATAATTTCTTTAGATCCCAAAATTCCTCTTAAATCTCTAGTAGATCCTTGATTCTTGCTATGACTTAACTATGTGGAGAATATCTACATTATTTTTGTCCAACTCCCAAACAAAATTTCTTCAAAAAATTTATACATGTTGATGAGGAAATTATCTCCTCATTTCTCAACTAAATTTCTATTCAAATCCCTATTTAATTAACAAAACTAATTCCTATATTTTATTTACAAATATTTGACTCAAATCAAATCAAGGGAACCCACTCCCTTTAGTAAAGATAACAAGACCTCCTAAGTCTGATTGTTGTGTAGAATGCTCCTGCATCAAAATATTTGGGAGTGTCGCTAGCTCCAAACCTGAGGAAATCATCTTGTTGGCAAGAGAGCATGAGGAAATTATCAACCAAGATAAATAATTAGGCCTTCAAAGCACTCAACTTGGTCGGGAGAGCGGTGCTAAAAAAATTGGTGCTTCAGGCTTTTATGTTATATCAAATGGCATTGATTCATATTCCGAAGAGGATTGCCAAAGAAATCATAACAAGTTGTATAAATTTCCAAAGGAAGGGAGAAATCAAATCAAATAAGTGGGCGTTGATGGACTGGGAGAGGGTATGCCTACCTAAAAGTGAAGGAGGTTGGGGTTTAGAGATCATGAAACCTTGAGTGAAGCGCTTGGAGCCAAATTATGGTGGAGATGGGTGATGGGAGGTAATGAATTATGGAAGAAAATATGGGAGAGGAAGTATAAGCCTCTGGACTCCCAAGAAGATCGTCTATAGGACCTCAACTATTTTTCTGGATCTCCCATTTGGATGTGGGAACAAGTAAGTGGGAATTTAATAAGATATCATGCTTTTTGGGAAGTAAGGAAAGGGGAGATGGCTCGCTTTTGAGAGGATTCGTGGTAGCAACTTCCAAGATTAAAAGTAAGGCCATAATGGGATGAGATAGAAAATTTTACTAAGTGAAAGGGAGGCCTTAAGGTGGCATATTTTTGGAAGGAAAACCAATATTCCTTGGTTTGGTGTGCTTGGAAATCTAAGGAGGGTTTTGGAGGACAACATAAAAACTCGTCATGGGAAAATTTAAGTGAAAAGTTGTCGGAGAGGGAAATTCGGAAAACCCAAGTCTAGGATAAATTTACGTGGGGATACAAACCTATTAGTATGTATACATTGAAGGAATCATATTCGGCGTTGGCAGGGCATCAGAAGCTTGAGAAGGATCCGATATGGTTGGTGGTATTGTCTCGCAACATCTAGTCGAAGGTGAGGCTCTTCCTTTGGCTGATGGTGAACATGAAAGTCTTAACATGGGAGCGCATAAGGAGGAAGGGATTCCTAGGCCCATCCTTTTTCTTTCTGTGCCAATCATGGGAAGAGATGATGGACCATTTGTTTAATGCTTGCCAATTTTCTGAGGAAGTATGGAGGTCAGTTTATTAATGTTTGGTCAAATAATTCAAAAACAAGGAAGATGTGTTTCTTCTTCTTAGGAAATGGAACAAGACAAAATATTTGAATTCTATAATTAATATAGCTTGGGAATTAGTGGGAGGATTTGTGTTATGGTAAATTTGGAAGGAGTAGAATGTGAGGATTTTTAAGAGTAGACATAGAAGGTTGGGGGAGATCTGTAACATTATTAAATAAAACATTAGGGAGACTATATTGTTGGCTTCATGGTCGGAGGAATATTGGAAGGAAAATGAAGGGGAAATGGTTATTTTGAGGAATTTAGACCTGGATCAGGGCATGGGTCCTTTTAGGAAATCACCATCTCTAGGGGCGAGTAGTAATGTGGAGAGAATTTGTTCTTCCCCTTCGACTGATTTCCTCTAGTTAAATTTTGACAAAGCGTCAAAAGGTAATTTGGGTTTGGAAGGTCTGGGAGGCATGTTTAGAGATTTTCCAAAGAACTGAGAGTGTTTTCTCAAATTTGTGGGTCCACCAACAACAACTTGTAAACATTTCAAACTCTTAATCATGGTATCCACATAGCAATAAGAGAAGGGTTCAAATCATTACAAGTGGACAATGATTCAATTTTAGTAATCAACTACCTTCAGAGTTTGATAAGGGGCCAACCCGTTGAGAAGGTAGTAAAGAGATGGAGACTGGAAGCATTAATTCAAAGTATTCAGAGTTTGCTCATATTTTTTGAGTATATTATTATTCATCATTCCAGAAGATCTAGGAATAAGGTGGCATATTTTCTTGCCAACCTTGGGTGTTAGGGAAGAGAGGTGGATATTGATGTTTGCTAGCCCTCTCGCATAGAATATGATTAGAATGAGGACCTCAATCATTTTTTGGAAGGAGATGTGTCATCCCTCAATGGGGGTGTCATATTAGAAGGAACGGGGCATGAGGAAATGTGCCCATCACCCTTGTCAAAGTAATTTTGCATTAATGAGAGGAGTACACATTTGGAATCTCACATGCATAAGCATGCAACCCTCCAGTTGGTGGAGGGGATATGTAATGGCGAGGATGGGTGGAAAAGGAATTTGTGTAAGATGGGCTGGGGGAGTGGTGAGTCCCTTGCCGCCCTGGTGTAGTCGTATAATAGGTTTTGTTGGTGGTGAGGTCTTCGCAAAGAGGGTAAGTCCCTTGTTGACTTCATGAAATTATATCAAAGGCTTTGCCGATGGAAAGTTTCCAGCTAAGAAAGAGGTGTTGGGGTGGTCTGTAAGATTGGAATTCCCTCGAGCCACCAAAATTTGGACCGTCGAGAGTATATATGTTTTGGCATGGCCATGCGAGGAGTGAGTGGATCTCAATTGAAATTTCATGCTAGTATGTGGGTTTGGTAGGTCCTTTGTGCTCTTGTTGACCTCATCCTGGTTAAATTTAAATATCTTGCTGAGCAATTTTAGGAGCGTAGTTTTTCTAGGTTTATTGTCTCAATGTTTTCTTGTGGTTTGTGTCATGGGGTTGGGGTTTTTGATGGGTCTATGATTTTTTTTTGGCATCGGAATTTGGGTTTGTCTCTTCTTGTGGAAGTGGGTAGCCGAGTTTCAAGTCGAGGGTTGGTCAAGATGACGTTAACTAAGAAGCTTTCCTTTTGTTGTGGGTTGGGCTTGGTTAATGGTCTCTGGGCTTTTGATCACGTCAGTCTCTTAGGCCTAGGTTTTATTTAGTTGTTCTCAATGTTAAAGAGGGTTGAGTCTCTGGACGATAAAGTGTTGTCCACCTCCTTGCCTAGTGGTTCTTCATGCAAAGTCAATTCTTTTGTTTGGTGTTTTTATGATGAAATATTTTGTTGGTATCTGGGTTTTGACGAGGTAGGGTCAAGTCGGTCCCTATGTCATTTTGCAAGTACAAGAAACCCTTACAGGGAAGTTGAAGAACCCTCTTGTGAATCTATGATGTTGCTTAGGTAGAGGGGGAGAAGCAAGAGGGGAGGAGGTGGAAGATCTCAACCAAGTCAATGTGGTACAAATGTTTTTTCCCATGACTTCGTGGCAATGTACTTTAATGCTATTCCACCCGAGAATCATCTGGATAGTTATGAGTTGGAGATTAAATAAGGTGAAGAGAGGCAATCTCTCTTAGACTTGGAATTATTGTAAGACATGTTAGGATGGGTTTCAAACCCTGGAAACAAAATGGGAAGGTGTACGTAGTACTTGAATTTAGTGGTGCTCCATTGGTAGATGAAAACACTTTTGGGGTTGGTTTTGAGAGACAAGTAGGTGGAAAAGTATAACATCTTTATCTTTGTGAAAGATGTGAAGAGAATGTTGAGGAGCCTGAATTTTTGTGTGGAGGAAATAGAGGCCCTTCTGATTCATGTGGAGAGCCACATAGCCTGTGATTTAGAGGGGGGTGAATAGATGGACCCTCCTAGGTCTAGTGCTCGGGATCCAACCAACATTTCCTCCTCACAGAATGATTAGTATGTTCGAGAGCTTGTGGGTGTATTTCGAGTCTCTCCTATTGGTTTCAATGTGGTTTGTGATTTCTACGGATGACAATGACTTAAATGGTTCATGACCATGTGTTTTCAAGCTTTTCTTTTGGTTTCAAGTCTTAACCATTAAAGTTGGTTTTCATCTCTGAGGTAGTATAAGGAGGATGCTCAGTGATTGGTATGAAGTTTTGGGCGAAGGGTGATTGCTTGGGTTGGTGTGGTGGGTCGCTCCTTCTGTTGGGGTTTGGTTTTTTCTTGTCACTGCCTAATGAATTTATTGTCATGGTGTGTGGGTTGTCCCTCTATGTTCTCTTATGTGATGGCGTTTTCAGGCCTGAAGCACAGGCGATTGCCTCCATTCTAGGCTCATGTTTTAGTTTTTGTAATTTTTTTTTTTTTTTCCATGCCCTGTAATGGAATTGAGATTTATATTTTGGTCTAGCTAGTAGATATATTCCATATACAATGATAGAGGTCGATATGTTTTCCCTTCCTATGGTTGGTGTGTTTCCTATGATGTATCTATGTTTATTATGGTAATATGAAGTATTTTAATTTACAAAAATAAAATAAAATCTGAAATTAAAAAAGAAAAATAAAATGAAAGAAGTAGTTAATATAACTATACAAAATCAAAAAGTAGTTTCATTGGTAGCACTACTTTTTGAAACAAAGTTAAAAATAACCAGTAAATGTGACCTCTAGAAAAAAGAGAACTTGGCAAAATTGTCATTAAATTGATAACTTTTTTGATTGATATTTAGGAAAGAAACAAGAAGGGTGGAGCATCGTGACTACTCACATCTAAAAATGGTCATCTTAAGTTGGCCCTTACTCAAGAAAATGACTAAAAGAGAGCCAAACACCAATAAGATAACCATAGTAGTAGGTGAATAGGTGAAGAAATAAAAGAAGAGAAAAGAAAGGGAAAAAGACAAAATGAAAAATGAAAGAAGTTGTTACTAATTTCTTGAGGTAGAAAGTGGTCCAACTAATTAATGAAAAAAGCGTCAAGTTGACCTCACAAGATAATTTTTGAAACAAGGTTTCATTTATATTAGATTTGGAGAATTCCTTTTATATATAAATAAAAAAATATTATATATAACTATAATAGAAATAATCATATTAATAATGTTAGTGTGTCTATACATTGGTAAGCATATATATGTTTATTATGGAATAGGGTTTCAAAAATTAATTAGGATGGTATGGATTTAAGCTCCCCTGAATATTCTAGAATATTCTTATTAGTAGTCAAAAATCAAAGGTTGAGATTTATCTCAAAATTAGTTATGCTCTTTTTGTGTTTTTAATTAAAATGATTCTTTAAAAAAAATGCCATATGAACAAGTGTTATATGAAATGAGGCATAGTTTTTGGGCATGTGGTATTGATAGTGTTAGATTTCTTAACCCAGATTAGATTTAAAGTTCAATAAAATTTCTTAAAACAAAAATAAAACTAATTTCTTCATATGTGAAAATTCATAAGAAAAAATACTCTAGGTTCCTAACATAAGTATGCATAGCAGGAATAAAATAGAAAACCAAGCACATAAAAGAATTATTTAGCACAATTTTTGTTAGTTTTTGTAGCATCGGATGTATTCTGGCCACGAAATATGGTGGAGAGGCTAGAATACATGAGATCTCCAAGACTTAGAAATCGTTTCTGGAAATTCCACCTATAAATGACTTAATTAGATTATTAACCAATTTTTTTAATGCTTCCTAAGTCTTAAACTTAGGAAAACTGGTTAATTAATCCATATTAATTAAGTCAAGGTGAAAATCATCTATAAAATCACACAGATCGATTCCAAGATGATCATAGCCATTGATTAAGTTTTAATCTTGGTCGTTGGTGCTCTAATAGTGGATTATAAGAGGAAGTTGATGGACACTTGGAGAACACACTTGAGATCACAAGAAGTAATTCCAGAGTAGTAGCAGTTAGTTTCCGAAGGGTCGAAGATTGAACCAGTGAGTGAGGGGCAGAGGCAGTGAGGTTGGAGGAAGATTTCCAGATCCAGGGAGTGACTTTGTAGAGAGGTGGAAGTACCACAGTGAGGTTGATGCAGGGGCTTCACATAAGCCTCCAGAGGGTAGCTCAATTTAGCTGGAGAGAAATCAAGTTTCAGTTCTAGAGGTCAGGAAAGGGTTCTAGAAGGTCGGAGAGACAGTTTCTCAGCCAGTGGAAAACAGGACGGCTACAAGAGCAACTGATTCAGGGTGATTGTGGCAGATACTGCACTAGGGTGACGCAGGCCAGCGTAGAAGTAGTTTGGATGACTCACCTGGAGTTGCAGTCAAAGCCCGAACTTCACTGTTGGGTGAGTAAAATTCCTCACTAGAATTTTGCCAGTATATTTCTCTGTAGGATTGCCAAATTCAATATCCAGTTTATTGCACCCAAAATTTATCACTGCTACATAATAATAAAACCCTCGCCTATTGCACCAGTTTTCCCAAGTTAGGCTCTTTCGGGGACATTTCTCCAAAAATAACAGTGTCATTTTTAAGTAATAGAAACATTTTTGGAAGAAATCACATCAGAAGAATTTGGTCAACGCGTTTCGAACCAACCTGTGTGGTTCATCATCGGGACAAGATGAAGAATCATATCATAGTTGTAAGTTAAATAGGGAGTTTAAGGAAAGCTAGATCCGATTTCAACCTGGATACCCGTAGGCGTGCTCGTTCAAAATGATGAACTTTTAAATCCATGGCCCTTCCGTGCAGGGTAGTGATATTCAAATTTAAGCTTCTGTGATCCATATTTTGAGTAATAGAAACATTTTCGGAAGAAAACACATTTTGCTTCTGTGATCCATGGCCCTTCTGATCAGGGTAGTGTCATTTTTATTACCTGTGTGTGCTAGTATTTTCTCAGTTTTCGGTACTATTATTTCCACAGTGTTTTATTTGTGAAGGTTGTAGTGTGCTTATTTCGATGTTTACATAGCAATAAATTGAAGAACTAATTTTTCAGTTAGAAGAAATAATACCAGTTGCTGCAATAGGATTCCAGTTTTAGGAATTTCCACATGGTATCATAGCATAAGTGATCAGCCAGAAGCTCAGAAGCGAAAGGGGGGAATTTCACTCCTCAGAGGGAGCAGTAGACGGAAATTCTTGAGGCAGCACAGTATCCATACAGGTAGCCCAAATTTTTGGGGCAGAAAAAATCGATTTTCAGTTGCAGGAGTGCAAAAAAGTTGAATTGTCTGGGATTGTAATTCCAGCAATTAGAGGGAGAAATTGTAGCTCAAATTTTCGCTGAGCAAATTCTTGGTTGGACGTAGAGGGTTTTGTTGTAGGTTGCAGAAGAAAAATCCACGTTGGGGGGAAGAGAAAAGCACACGTAGCAAAGGGAAAATTTTCCTCGTGGAACTTCGAGTCTCAGAAGTTTGAATTTCCAGTTGCAGATTAGAAGTAGTAGCTAGTAGAGCCACACATTCGAGAAGGGAGTGAAAGTAGCAGAGCAATAACCAAGTAGAAGGAAAGAGGGGATTTTCGACAGTTTCAGAAATGGCCACTGCAGGGCTTAGAGATCATGATAGGTTGGATGGATCATCCAACTATGTCATCTGGAAGGCTAGGATGTCCTTCCTTCTAGATGAATATGGCCTAAAAGCCTACATTAATAATGTAGTGGCAGTTCCCTAGGATGCAAATCAGTAGAAAGAATACAAGAAGGAAATGGAAAGGGCAAAGAGGTTAGTCTTGGATGGAGTCAAGGATCATATATTCTCATATATAGTGGCCAAGAGAACAACCAAATAAATGTGGGATTCTCTCTTCACATTGTACCAAGGCACTTCCGAGCAGCATAATATGTTCCTAGAGGAGAAGCTGAGATGCATCAGGATGCAAAAGGGGGAAGGCATAGATCCCTTTCTCACTAGGATTTAGGAGGTCCGAAACCATCTGTCAGTTGTTGGGGCAGTGCCTCAACCTTCAGAGTTGGTACAATTGGCACTCAACAATGTCTCAGAGGATTGACAAGTCTTCGTCCAGAGTATATTGGGTAGAGACAAGCTACTAAGATGGGACTGAATGTGGGGTGATTTGTAGCAACAGGTGTTGAGACAAGCTTTGTTAAATAACTCCATCAATGGTAGCAGCAACAACAAATCGAAGGTGGTGAAGGAGGAGGATAATGTTTCCCTCGCATCAAAGAGTCTTAGTCAAGGGCAGTAGGAGCAGAGAAAGAAGAAGAAGGAACTATAAAAGGTCAAGTTCTTCAGGTGTGGTGAGCTAGATCACTACAACATGAAGTGTCCTTTCAGGAAGAAGGGAAATTCAAAGAAGAAGGATCAGTAGGCAACGTCAACTGAGATCGACCAATTGTCCTCCATATTGAAGGAAGACTTCACGATGATGTCCCACATACCTCCAGGAGTGAGGTCGGGTGACTTGGAGTTGTAGCCCCAGAGAGCTACAAATTTGGGCAAGATCCTTGAGGAGTCCACCTCATGGATCATTACCTGGCTACGGGGACCCACAGTATTTAGTAGTAGGATGGGTCAGTGGTAGGTGATGTAGTCGGTACCAGAGTGATAGTTGTAGACCAGTAGTAGTCAGATACTAAGGAGCGCAATGCAGTGTTGAAAACAGAGTCGGTGGCTGATTCTAGAGTCGGCAACAACAAATATTCATTAGAGATAGTGTAGAGGCTAGTAGCATTCAGGACTTGGGAGATAGACGCATCATACTAAACACAATTGATTTAGTATTTTGGATGCTTTTTAGTTACGATAGTTGAAGTTGCAGCAACAATAGATGAGAGAGAGTTGCAGTGAAGATGCAGTGTTGGCAATAGTTAAACAGTGTCAACAACAACACAAATGCAACATCAGAGTTGCGCAGTAGTTGGTGGGAAGCAACAACCAAACATCAATAGTGTGACAAGAGATGATACAGAAACATAGTGTTTTGACAGGGTGTGTAACGCTAGAACACATTCCTCACTAAGAGGGAGTGTTAGTTTTTGTAGCATCGGATATATTCTAGCCATGAAATTTGGTGGAGAGGCTAGAATAAATGAGATATCCAAGACCTAGAAATTGTTTCTGGAAATTCCACCTAGAAGTGACTTAATTATATTATTAACCAATTTTTTTAACGTTCCCTAAGTATAAACTTAGGAAAATCGTTTAATTAATCAATATTAATTAAGTCAAGGCGAGAATCATCTAGAAACTCACACATATCGATTCCAAGATGATCCTAGCCATAGATTAAGTTTAAATCTTGGTCGTTGGTTCTCCAACAGTGGATTATAAGAGGAATTCGATGGGAACTTGGAGAACACACTTGAGAACACCAGAAGTTCGATTTTCTTGACAGATCAAATTCCAGAGTAGCAATAGTTAGTTTCTAGAGGGCCCAAGATTGAAGTAGTGAGTGAGGGGTAGGGGCAATGACATTAGAGGAATATTTCCAGATCTAGCAAGTGCATTTGCAGAGAGGAAAAAGTACCACAGCGAGGCTGACGCAAGGGCTACATAGAAGCCTCTAGAGGGAAGTTCAATTTAGCTAGAGAGAAGCCAAGTTTCAGTTCCAGAGGCCGGGAAAGGGTTCCAGAAGGACGGAGAGAAATTTTCTCAGCAAGTGGTAGATAGGACAACTATAGGAGCAGCTGGTTCAGGCTAGGCGTGGCAGATACAACATTAGGGTGATGCAGGCCACCGCAAAGGCAGTTTTTACGACTCACTTGGAGCTGCAGTCAGAGTTCAGATTTGCCTATGGGGTGAGGAAAATTCCTCAATATAATTTTGCTAGTATTTTTCTCTGTTGGATTCCCAGATTCAACATCGAAATTATTGTACTCAGAATTTTTCACTGCTGCATAATAATAAAACCCTCAGCTGTTGCACCGATTTTCCCAAGTTGGGTTTTTTCGGGGACATTTGTCCAAAAATAATGGTATCATTTTTATTACGTGTGTGTGCTAGTATTTTCTCAATTTCCAGTGCTATTATTTCTGTAGTATTTTATTTGTGAAGGTTGTAGTGTGTTTATTTCGATGTTGTTGTAGCAATAAACTGAATAATTGATATATCAATTAGAAGAAATAATACTAGTTGCTGCAATAGGATTCCAATTTTAGGAATTTCCACATGGTTTTAGAGCATAAGTAATTAACCGGAAGCTCAAACTCGAAAGGAGAGAATTTCGTTGCTCAGAGGGAGGAGTAGGCTGAAATTCTTGAGGTAGTGCAATATCCAAACAAGCAGGCCGAATTGTTAGGGCAGAAATATTCGATTTTCAGTTGCAGGAGTGCAGAAAAGTTGAATTGTTTGGGATTGTAATTCCAACAGTCAAAAGGAGAAAATGAAACTCAGATTTTCGCTGAGCAGATTATTGGTTAGACACATAGGGTTTTGCTACAGGTTGTAGAAGCGGAATTCATGTTGCGTGGAAGAGAAAAACACACACAGTAGAGGGAAAATTTTCCTCATGGAACTTTAAGTCTAAAGTTTGAATTTCAAGTTGCAAATTGGCAGTAGAAGCTAGCAGAGCCACACATTCCAGAAGGGAGTGAAAGTAGTAGAAAAACAACCAAGTAGAAGGAAAGAGGGGATTTTCGATAGTTTCATAGATGGCCACTACAGGGCGTAGAGATCAGGATAGGTTGGATGGATCATCCAACTATGTCATTTGGAAGGCTAGGATGTCCTTCCTTCTGGATGAATATGGCCTAAAATCCTACATTGATAATGTAGTGGCAGTTCCCCAAGATGCAGATCGGCAGAAAGAATACAAGAAGGAAATGGCGAGGGCGAAGCGGTTGATCTTGGATGGAGTTCGAGATCATATAGTCCCATATATACGGACCAAGAGAATGTCCAAAGAAATGTGGGATGCTCTCTCCTAGTTGTACCAAGGCACTAACAATCAACGGAAGATGTTCCTAGAGGAGAAGTTGAGATGCATCAAGATGCAGAAGGGGGAAGGCATATATCCCTTTCTCATCAATATTTAGGATGCTAGAGACTAGTTGTCAGTTGTTGGGGAAGCACCTCAACCTTCAGATTTGGTATGACTGACACTCAACAATGTCTCTGAGGATTGACAGGTCTTCGTCACGAGTATATTGTGTAGATACAAGCTAAAAGGATGGGACAAAATGTGGTCTGATCTACATCAGTAGGAGTTGAGACGAGCTCTGTTAAAGATATCCATTAGTGGCAGAAGAAGCAACGGATCGAAGGTGGTGAAGGAGGAGGAGAATGTGGCCCTTGCATCAAAGGGGCCTAGTCAAGGGTAGGGGGAGCAAAGGAATAAGTAGAAGGACTTATCAAAGGTCAAGTGATTCAGATGTGGTGACATCAGTGATTACAACATGCAGTGTCCTCTCAGGAAGAAGGGTAAGTCAGAGAAGAAGGACCAATAGGCAACGTCAGCTGAGATCAACCAGTTGTCCTCCATATTAGAGGAAGAATTTATGATGGTGGCTCACATACCTCTAAGAGTGAGGTGGGGTGACTCGGAGTTGTATCCCCAGAGAGCTACAGATTTGGGAAGGATCCTTAAGGATTCCATCTCATGGATCATTACATGGGTACTGGGGTTAACATTATTTAGTAGCAAGATGGGTCAGTGGCAGTTGATGTAGTCAGCACAAGAATGACAGTTGTAAACTAGTAGCAGTCAGATACTGAGGAGCGTAGTGCAGTGTTGATAGCAGAGAAGGTGGCTCAGTATAGAGTCAACAATATCATATATTCTTCAGAGATAGTGCAAAGGCTAGTAGCAGTCAGGACTCAGGAGACATATGCATCATACTAAACACAGTTGATTCAATATTTTGGATGTTTTTAAGTTGTGGTAGTTGTAGTTGCAGCAACAACATATGAGAGGGAGTTGTAGTGCAGTTGTAGTGTTGGCAGTAGTTCAACAGTGTCAGCAACAACACAAATACAACATCAGATTTGCGCAGTAGTTGGTGGGAAGCAGCAGCCAGACATCAACAATGTGACAGGAGATGATACAAAAATAGAGTGTTGTGATAGCGTGTGCAACACTAGAACACATTCCTCGCTATGAGGGAGTGTTATTTTTTGTAGCATCGGATGTATTCTAGCCACGAAATTTGGTGGAGAGACTAGAATACATGAGATCTCCAAGACCCAGAAATTGTTTCTGGAAATTCCACCTAGAAGTGACTTAATTAGATTATTAACCAATTTTTTTAATGTTTCCTAAGTCTAAACTAAGGAAAATTGGTTAATTAATCATTATTAATTAATTCAGGGTGAGAATCATCTAAAAGCTCACACAGATCGATTCCAAGATGATCCTAGCCATCAATTAAGTTTTAATATTGGTCGTTGGTGCTCCAACAATGGATTATAAGAGGAAGTCGATGGGCACTTGGAGGACACACTTAAGAACACCAGAAGTTTGATTTTCTTGGCATATGAAATTCCAAAGTAGCAACAGTCAACTGTCGGATGGCCAGAGATCAAAGCAGTGAGTGAGGGGTAGGGAAAGTGAGGTTGGAGGAATATTTACATATCCAACGAGTACATTTGCAAAGAGGAAGAAGTACCACATTAAGGCTGACACATGGGCTGCAAAGAAGCCTATAAAGGACATTTCAATTTAGCTAGGGAGAAGTCGAGTTTCAGTTCCAAAGGTTGAGAACGGGAAGGTTGGAGAGAGTTTCTCAGCCAATGGCTAACAGGACAGCTACAAGAGCAGTTGATTCAGGGTGGTCATGGTAGATCTTGCACTTGGGTGACACAGGCCAATGTAGAAGTAGTTTGGATGGCTCACTTGGAGTTGCAGTCAAAGCCCAGATTTGCCTGTGGGGTGAGGAAAATTCCTTACTAGAATTGTGCCACTATTTTTCTCTGTAGGATTGCCAGATTCGACATCCAGTTTATTATACCCAGAATTTATCACTGCTACATAATAATATCCCTCAGCTACTGCACTAGTTTTCCCAAGTTGGGTTTTTCCGAGGACATTTGTCCAAAAATAATAGTGTCATTTTTATTGCATGTGTGTGCTAGTATTTTCTCAGTTTCTAGTGCTATTATTTCCACGCTATTTTATTTCCGCGGTATTTCTAGCGCTAAAATTAATTAATAATTAGAAGAATAATTTCCACTTGCTACAATAGGATTTCAAAAGTAAGTTGAAATTTTCACATTTTTTACCTTGAAACCATAAAGTGGGGAAAACTAATGAACTTGGGCTCTTGATTCAACATCAGAATATTGATTACGACTACACATTTTCAAGAATTTTACAGTGGGAAATCACTCAAAAATTTCAACACTTTGATCCAACAAAATAATTGATGTATGTTTTTATGGAAATAGGCATGTATGGTTTAGCCAGTTAGTCAACTGATCAAATAAACCAACAAGAAGTTTCTAAATCCAAATTGCTATTGTGAATGTAAATAATTAATAATTAACAATGATTAGTATGTTGAGGAAGCATGTCTCAAAAGACATAACTATTCATGAAGGCGTACCCACCTATATATATATATATATATATATGGGACCCTCAGTTGTAACCAAATCATATTCTTCATTCATACATTATATATATGTATAATTATATCCTCAATGAAAATATTCATATTTCAAGTGTTTTAGAGTATTTAACTTGTAAGTATGAACTTTGTTTGTTACATTGGTATCAAAGTTGTGTTCTCTGATCCCACCCCTTGCCCATCAACTCTTTTTCTATTTGTTGCATTTGATTGAGGATTTTAGCTAGATAAAGTTTTTGGAGGTTCTCCATTTTTCCGTTAGGCCCTTGATCATTTAAATATATATGTGTGTTATAAAATTAATAAAAAAATAAAAAACACAAAAAAAGAAAAGCAATCGACTAGCTGCCACTACCACCACCATCGCACTTTGTACAAAACGCAAACGCATTGTTCCTATTTGCATTTTTATCCATCGGCCAAACTCACAATCGTAGTTGTATTTGTGTTACCACCCGAGAAGAAAACTCAAGAATTTGATCACTGTACTCTTCGACAACCACTGTCTATTCTATATTTCTATTTTCGCTGTACTAAAGCTCCACCTTGCTCCACTGATACACATCTATAACCATACCAATCGTACCTACCATATTTCCATCCACGCCAATTATTACAGTCCCAACATCCATTCGTATACTATATGTACTGACATTTGTACGTCATTTAAAATTAATTAGAGCGATCGTACAAATCTGAATATGGGTGTGAGAGAAGGTTGTGACCTTTGATATATTAATGACGTGACCTTTTATATATGGTAAAGGTAGTAAAGTTATATAAAGGTTTTATTTAAAGCATTTGTTTTATATATATAGGTGAATAATTAAAGAGTCAAAAGAATTCAAGGAAGAAGAAAGAGATGCATTCGATAAGGAACCTTGGTTTCTTTTCAAAATGTCCTTTTTGTTTTGAGGGATATACTAATTGTCAAGAGTCATTTAGAAATCAAAATGTTTTCTGCACATAATGTGACACAAATTGTACTTTAGTTGAATACCAGAGTGATGCACAAAAACAATCATTCGAAGAAGATATGAAGTTTTGTGAAGGGACAAAACAATTAATGGCAACACTTGAGTGACAAAAGGCAAGAGTTTAATAGAGAATTCATGGCTCAAGAATTGAAGAAAACATAATACAATTTACAAGTTGAATGCTCAACATTTCTCCTATGCGACGATGTAACCTAGTGTACTGAGAAATTGTAGTTGGAAGATGAAGATAATTCACATATTAAAAATTTAGAAGACAAAATAGCCAAACTTCAATGAAATAAGAAGGAATCACAATAGCAATATAAAGATCTTGAGGATATGCATCATAAGGAAGTAATAAAAAAAAATGAAGAAATTTCTTGCATTAGGGACCATATTAAAAAATTTATTACACAAGTCAGGAAGGCTAAGGTCACAAATAAAGAACTCAAGAAGCACTTACTAGAAAAAGAAGAGGAAAAATTATGCTTAAAGAACATTAATCAAAGGTTATTATAACAAATTAAAAGTTTAAAAGATGAGGAGAAGGACACGAAGAAAAAAGTGAACAATCTATAAAATGAAGAACTTTCATGTCCAAAGGATCATAACCAAAACCTACTTACATAAATAATGTAGAAATTAGGCTGTAGATTTGCAACTTATCATGATGTTTTAATCAAAATCATGTGACACAAAACTACACTATTGCTCTACAGACATTAATTCATAATTTAGAACACAAATCTCAGACATGCACAAAGAAATAACACACATGAAACAAGTATTTTTATCTAGGGAAAGAAATCTACTAAAAACCCCAATGCTTGATTGCATTTATCTGATGAATAGAGATGTATTACAATTGCTTTTCTCAACTGAGCACAACCTGCATGTGTCGAACCTATCTCTCTACTCACTGAGAAGCTTTGACCCAGACTTAGTCAAATTTTGCCTCTACTTGAGCCCCTATTTTCTTGTGCATTTCCATAGGAAATAGGCCCCTATTAATTAGGAATCTCCTCCAAAATTCTTGCGCAATTCCTCAGAGTTGATCACCTGACCTCATGCAACACCTGTACACTCAACTAGTTTACAACTGTTGGTTAACTGCCTTGGAAACTCCACCACAACTAGGCAACTCATATTCTTTGCATGCATGAGCTAATTATTAGCTTATTGATCAGTTAACTAGATGGTCTCTGAGTTAGAATGATGTCCCACTACTCAAATGAACACCAACTAGTTCTATTAATAGTTATAACTAGTTTAACTGATTACAACTGAAATTAACTCAACCTAGGCTCCTAAAATTTAGGAATCACTACATACAACTGAACTTCATGCCCCTAACTCGAATTAACTGAGCTAGACTCCTATAAAATAGGAATCAACACATGAAAATTGAACTTCAACTCATTAACTCGAATTGAGTGCTATTAACTGAGTGAAAAGAGCCATGTCACCTCAGTTAACTCCTCAAGTTGTCTGCTGATGTGGAATTTCAAATTTCCTCAATTTGATTAAGGAAAAATAAAAATTGAGACTTTCTTGTTGCATTTTCAACACTCCCTCTAAGAAATAAATGGATTATCAACTACCCCTCTCATGCACCTGTGGAATGTATTGCATGTAACACCTCTCACTATTGTTGCTGCTACTACAACATCTGCAACTAAGAAGCATCCAAAAAAAGTTGAATCAACTGTGTCTGCAACTGTCAACCGAGAAAACTTCGTTGCTTCTTACTCTGCTACAGAGCCTCCTTCTCTGTTGTCAACACTCTTTTTCACTCTTTGGTATCTGACTGAAACTAACCCTCTTTCTATTGAATATTGCGGGCCTTCGTAGCAAGGTAATGATCCATGAGGAGAATGCCTCAATGGAACCTGCTCAAATTTTAGCAACTCTTAGACTAAGGATCTACATCGATCTACATCGCTCAACCTTACTCCTAGAGGTATACCTGCATGTGCTCCCTCTACCCTTTTGGCTTGAAATATCCCCTTACTTGAGGTATTTTCTTTAGTGGATTTCTCCACACTTCCTCCTCTCTACCTCTCCATTTGTGGTTGCTCCACAACTTCCTGAGGCTCCTTCTGAGGCTGCATGTTGAGAGGTCTAACATGCTCCCTCTCAACCATCATATCTCTAGTCTCTACCTTGCTCCTCAAGGTTGTGCATGCATCTTGTGCCTCAAGTGAATACATGTTCTTAACTCAAACCCTGATCGACTTCACCTATCCCGTGGCTATGTGTCTCAAGAATGCCTTTCCTTTGTTGAAGATCACATCATAACCACAGTCTTCCAAAACTGCAACAGAGATGAGATTTTTCTTTAGGCCTGGAATGAACATGACATCCTTGAGTCTGAGAGGGATCTCGACTCCCTCTAAAATGTGATTGTACTAATCACAGTCCTATTGTACCTTTCATTGTCTTTAAAATGAATATTCATCTGGGGATCTTTCTCCTCCAGGCCACTGAAAAACTCTCTACACCCAGTCATGTGGAACGAGGCACCCCGAATCCAAGTAACACACACTCCCCATCACAATGTTGTCCATGCATGTGATAAGGGTGAAATATAGTTCAAACTGTGAAACCAAAGCTTCACCTGTTGCTGCTACTGTAGACTCCTTCTTGCTAGAATTTTTGTGTGGACACTTAGTAGCATAGTGCTCAAATTCATGACAATTGAAGCATTTAATTTTTTACAAATATTTCTTCTTTCCCTCTTGGTTGGATTCAGCCTCACCTTGGGACTTCTTTCCCTTGGCCTTCATTCCTTTGTTAACTAGAGAAAATTCCTCTTCCTCTTCTTTGGATGAGGTCCCATCTCTAGTATTCTGCCTTATTTTCTCTTGTACCAAATCAGACCATAAGCTCTTCTTTTTCGGTATTTTCTCCCTCATGTTCATCGAATATTGATAGCTATGCCAACGCTTGGGAAGGCCCAGAAGGGCTAGGCTTACCAAGTCATCTTCAGGGACAATAACACCGACCCCGCCCAGTTCATCATGACATTGTGTGAACCTGCTCAAATACTATGGCATAGTGTCATTCTTCTACAACTTGATACTTCGAAGTTTATCCTTGAGCACCAACTTCTTGTGGTCACTACTATTCTAAAACAATTATGTCAGTGCTTTCCACATCACGAACATAGTTTATTTTCCGTTGAGATTCAAGACAATATGATCCCGTACTCCCTCCAAGATTATTCTCTTCTACATCTTTCTTCCACTGTGCAAGGTATTGGACATCAAGTACTAGTGGTCTTGGAATATTTGTCTTGACATATTCAAGCAATCCATTGTCATCCAATACTATCTCCATGCGATCCTTCCATGCAACAAAATTTGAGGTGCCTTCCAAGGCATACTCTAGCCTTAGTCCATTGAATGCCATCTTCTCAGCTATGAAGAAACCCTGCTACACTGATCTTCAAGTTCGAACCTCTCAGAAACAACTTCGAATTCCTTACTCTAATTTGAATCTAGATCTTATACCATGCATAATTTAGGTTGTATATTTACAACTTCTCAAGAAGTTTTAATCAAAATCACAAGACACAAACCTACACTACTGCTCTGCAGACATTAATTCACAATTTAGAACAAAAATATCAGACATGCAAGAATAAATAACACACATGCAACAAGTATTTTTATCTAGGGAATGAAATCTACTAAAAACCCCAATGTCTGCTTATATTAATATGATGAATAGAGATGTATTGCAATTTATTTGCTCAACTAAGCATAGCTTGCAAGTGCATAACCTATCTCTCTGCTCACTGAGAAGCTCTCACCCAAACTCAGTCAAAATTTCCCTTTGCTTGAGCCCCTATTTGCTTGCATAATTCCTGAGGAAATAGGCTCCTATTAATTAGGAACTTCCTCCAAAATGCTTGCACAATTCCTCAGGGTTGATCACCTGACCTCATGCAACACCTGTACACTCAACTAGTTTACAACTGCTGGTTAACTGCCTTGGAAACTCCACCACAACTGGGAAACTCGTATTCTTTGCATGTGTAAGATAATTATTAGCTAATTGATCAGTTAACTAGATGGTCTCTGAGTTAGACTGATTTCCCACTACTTAACTGACCACCAACTAGTTCTATTAATAGTTAGAACTAGTTTAACTGATTACAATTGAAATTAACTCAACCTAGGCTCCTAACTCGAATCAACTAAGCTAGACTCCTATCAAATAGGAATTAACACATGCAAAATCAACTTCAATTCATTAACTCGAATTGAGTGTTCTTAACTAAGTGACAAGAGCCATGTCACCTAAGTTAACTCCTCCAGGTTGTCTTCTGGTATGGAATTTTGAATTTCCTCAATTTGATTAAGGAAAAATAAAAATTGAGACTTTATTGCTATATTTTCAACAAATAAAGAAGCTTAAGAGTGATAAGAAATCACAAAAAGACACGTTAGAACAACTTGTTTAAGAAGAAACATCAAAATCTTGAGATGTCCAAATTCAAGTTGAAGAAAAAAGTAAACATTGATATGGATAATATCACAATTCAAAAAGATTCCAATCTAATTGAAATGAAGATGTACTCGGAGTTTGTAGGTCAAATGATAGAAATTTCAAGTGAATATCTAGGAATTAACCAAGTGATTTCTATCCCTGAAGGAATTCAACTACTTCAAGTAGATCAAGAAATCGCCACATACATGATAAGGAGAAATCAAACCACAATAACTCCTTATGAACACCCAAATAAAAAAAATAGACATCTCAACTAGTCTACAAATCCATATCACTCTGATCATAAACAAGTGACCTATATTCCAAAGAATATCAATGTCATCATAATCTAGTTTTGTGATAACAACTCATCTCAAGTTTCTAGTAATTGCAAGATTCCATAGAATATTAATTTGGGATGGCTAGATCATTTTACTGTGTGACAATTTTGTACCACACTCAAAATTTCATATCGTCTTGTATCATCGAAGATGATAGTTCCACAAGTTGAGGAGACGAAGAGACATTACAAGACAGAGAAAGATATCAGCTTTTTCATTAATAAGCTTTGAGGACAAATCTTTTCTAAAGGGGAAGACAATGTTATGGATGTAAATAATTAATAATTAACAATTAACAATTAACAATTAACAATGATTTATACTGAGGAGGCATTTCTCAGAAGACATGATTTTTCATGAAGGAGTACCCACCTGGGTATATATATGGGACCCTAAGAAGATGTGGATGTTCATGAAGGGGTACCCACCTAGGTATATATATGGGACTCTCAGTTGTAACCAAATCATATTCTTCATTCATACATTATCTCTCTCTCTCTCTCTCTCTCTCTCTCTCTCTCTCTCTCTCTCTCTCTCTCTCTATATATATATATATATATATATATATATATATATATATATATATATATATATATATATATATATATATATATATATATATATATATATATATATATATATAGACATATTCATATTCCAAATGTTTTGGAGTATTTAACTTGTAAGTTAAAATTTCCTCACAAGTTTCCAAGTCGGCAGCCATGTAATTGGCCTCAACAAAACTTAGCACAACTATTTTCTAATTCTTGCAGAACCAAGACCTTGCTTTGATCCTAAGTTGAAACAACACCCAAAAGTGATTTTTTTGTCAGTTGTATTACCTGCCCAGTTAGCATTGGTATACCCCTCTAGCTTGACTCCATCCATCTGAGTATGTCTCAGTGCATAATCAACTATGCCTTAAAGATATCTCTCTCAACACATGTTTTTCATCCACCTAGTGAACTCACTTGGGATCCACCATATACTGACTAAGTTTATTGACTGAAAAATAGATGGTAGGTCTAGTATTGAATAAGTACATGAGAGAGCCAATCAAATGTCTATATAATGTAGGGTCCATTTCCTACGATCTGGATTCAGGCACGAATTTTATTCTAGTTGGTCACTAGTGGCATAGACATGGGTCTATAGTCCATCATCCTAAATTGCTTTAGGACCTCAATTGTATCCTTCCCTTTCCTGAGAAATATTCTCCATCCTTCTGCCACATATCGAAGCCTAGAATATAATGCATCAAATCTAAATCCTTCATGTCAAACTCTATTGCTAGGTCCCTCTTGCATTATGTTATGAGCCTTTGACAATTAGTGAGAAATAACTCATCCACACACAACACCAAAAGGAGAGGCTCGCCCTTGACCTTGATGTAATACGAGTTTGGGTTTGCTTCACTCTTGGTGAAGCACGTGCCCTACAAGTAACTATCAATCTTGGCATAGCATTCCTTGGGAGCCTGTTTAAGTCCATACGATTCTCTCTTCAATTTTCACACACGAGAATCCCTCCCATGCACCTCAAAACCCTTTAGCTTCTCAATGTAAATCTCTTCCCCAAACACATCATGGAGGAAGGCCATATTCACATCCATCTAGTGAATCCTCCAACCCATCTACACTACAATATAAATTACTACCCTAATGGATGAGAATCTAGCTAGTGGGGTGAAGGTCTCATCGTAGTCAATCCCTTCCTTCTATGAAAACACCTTAACCACAAATCAAGCCTTAAAATTTTCTACCCTACCATTTGCAACATGCTTAATATTGTAGACCAATCTAAAGCTAACCACAAATTTTTCCTCTAGTTATGGAACATCCTCCCAAAAATTGTTCTTCATGATGGAATAATACTCTTCTACCATAACATCCATCCACACTTGATGCTTGAATGCCTCTAGGACGCTGGAAGGCTCAACCTCAATCAATTCGCTCATCATCACCATATGTCCTAAATATGTCTATGGTGCCTTTCTTTTTCTGATTAAATATATAGGAGTACCCACATACTTCTTGTTGGATAACAAAATTAACTTCTTTTACCTTGTAAGTTGGTCTCCTTTTTATCCTATCCTTGCATCCATTTACCGTGCCTATTACTACATTCACCCATACTTATGTGCTTAGCAAGATTAATGAGTAAAATTTTGTTAATATTTATAATTTACTTTGTTTTTAATGTTTTAGGAAGGATTTAGACTAATCTTGTTGATGGAAGATGTTCTTAGTTAAGTTCAATTCACTTTCAACAATGATTTTCCCGCATGATTTCTGAGTTGATCGAGATGAATTTAGAAAATCTAAGACATGGGTTTTAATGAAAATTCCCCCAACATGTTTTTTTTTTTTCATTATTTCATGCCCAAGTCACACATTTTGACCTCTAATCAAGGAACAAAAGTTCAGCATGAAATTAGGAAGAGTTCTAGACAAATAGTCAACTTCCACCTCGATTTTCATGCATATGAAGGTAAATTTAAAACTTCCAAAACATGGGTTTTTTGTAGAACACATCCATTTATCCAACATTCGAGTGGTTTTACAAAATAGAAAAGGATTTGGGATATAAGGGCAAATACCTTAACCATGTTTTCTTAGATTTATAGTTACAACCCTCTTCTACATTGCTCTAGAAAAATGTGTGCGCCCAACCAGTAAAGGAGATGGAATCAACTTATTATCATCGTTTTTATTATCAATTGTAATCATATCTTGGGTTACTTCTGCAACCAATATCCATTAAACATGAGAAACCATATATTTTGTAAATTAATTATACCTAAATAGTTCTAATTTGAAGGAATTTCTCATGATCCATTCCATTTCCCTCCTTTTCATATATATAGCCATAGAACAGAGGATAAGTTTAGAAATGAAAGTGTAAGGAGGATTATTGTAAGAGGGAGTGGTATCCATGCTTGGACATTTGTAATCTCTCACTTTCATCTCATAATAATCAAATTTTCATATTTTGTCTCTAGCTTGAAGTACTCACTTAGTTTGTAAGCTTTCTCACAGTGTATGCTAGGTTTGGCAGAGCCCCCATTCTCTAACACGCATTGTGCCATTTTAATTTTTCTTAAATAGCTAGTTCAATTGTAGATTTAAATTTCCTTGTATTTTTGTTTCTTTTATGCTTTATCCTCTCTAGAGGAAGTCCCTCTATTGAAGGTCATTGGGCAAGTCAATACTCTCACTTGAATTGCAGGAACACTTAGAGTTGATCTTAGTGAAAGAATGTGATTGGCACCATAAGAGTATCCCTATCATCAACACAGTGCACAAGACACCTTTGTGGAATTTACAACAAGTTTTTTTCCTTCCTTCCATTCATTTCTTAATGTTCATTTCCTGCAGTTTGTGTAGTTTGTCGGCATTATTTTTTAGCATAGACTAGAATAGGCTCTAATCATGCATTTCCTGTGCTTTCATCTTGAATCTTACATTCCCTTAGGTTGATGATTTAATGTTTTGGATTTATGCATATAATTCACTTGATATTTTTGGCTTCGATGTTGGGGAAGGTGCTAAAGGGATTAGGGCTTAGGTAGGTGGCTTGCCTTTAAATTATAGAACTTGGCAGAGGAGAAAGGATAAGATGCAAAGATGCCTACTTTAGAATTTTTACAAGGGTTCTATCCTAACACATCCACTTTGGTGGGTTTCACCAATGCCTTTTTGTTCACTTCATGCAAAGTTTCAATGTTTCTTTGTTTAGAGTATTGCATGGAAAGAAAAACATTTCTCATGTCAACAAACAACATGGTGATAGTAGGGTCTCAGTAGCCTCAGTTTCCCGAATACATGCTTTGCTTCAGAATTTGTTTTATGTGGTGTGAAAAATTTCATCTATTTTCCTATAATTTTTGTTCTAGTATGTAAAGACCCCATGTGCAAGACATGAATTAGAAGATCAACTAGAAGAATGTAAATATTCTTAAGCACTCGTTGATAAAAGGAGGATATACATCTACAAGGATTTTTTCAAACCCTTGTCCACATTCCAAAATAGTCACGAAGGATGCATCTATAGAAGATCAAAGAATCGGTGTACCACAAGAGGAGGACTTAAAAGAATCTTCTAATTGTCCTAATTAGTATATCCAAGAGTCATGGAACATTTCCAATGAAGAGAAACCACTTGAACCGGAAATTGAAGCATTTTTGGCATGTCTATCCCTAGATCCTTCGTGCATTTTGGGATGTGATGATCAACTTTCTTAAGGACTTTATGGCATGACAGTCAAAGAGAGTCAATGAGATAGACGTTGCATCAAAATTTGGTTCCAAACTATCATCCAACTACAATCCCACTCCATCCTTCAACAATTCTTGGCACCATCTCCATAAGAGAAACTGACCTCTCATGTTTGGGAAACCATTGAGGTACATTTTTCATTTTCAAATATGAGTATGCTTATAGATCTATTGCGCACATGGATTCACTGGAAATACTCCTACACTTGAGAAAATATTTCCTTTCTCAAGTTGGGTAGGGTAGTAGATCAATAAAATACAATAAATGTTGCATGTAGTTTTTGGCTCAACTTAAAGTATAGTGCAACAACGTTTTTTATGTTTTTCTTGAATAGGAGGGGAATACGAACAATTGACAATGCAACTTGAGGGAGATCTAATTTCTTATAGTAACACATGTGAAAATATGCAGACAATTTACAGTAGACAAACGTCTCAAAGGCAACAACAAACCTCGCTAGCAACGATATTTTTTTGTCATGGCCTCAGAGTAGTTCAAAAGTATGTTGTGATTTGAATTATCTTGCACATGCTTAGATCTAAAATTCATATTTGTAAGTATCGACTCCAAAAAAATAAGGTGA
The DNA here is from genome assembly GCA_031772625.1 of Pinus tabuliformis. Taxonomy (NCBI): domain Eukaryota; kingdom Viridiplantae; phylum Streptophyta; class Pinopsida; order Pinales; family Pinaceae; genus Pinus; species Pinus tabuliformis. The sequence continues at coordinate 918,113,503 of CM062805.1, read as the reverse complement.
CTTGAGGTAAATGTTTTTATGGTCCTTCTAATTTATTAAAGATGAAGGAAGTTTATCATAAAAACAACTACTCTAGAGCTTTTTAGTACTTCTTATTGTGAACTAATCCTTTGGGATATATTGTAACATTAGTAGATTAGAATTGATAGTTTAGGTAGTTTTATGATTATAGTTAGGAAAACCACCAAAAATTATGATCTGCTAACTATATTTTCTTGTATAAATATTTTATGATTGCACTCAATAAAATATACATTTCATTGTGGAGTTCATCGGGCCTGTAACAGTGGTATCAAAGTGGCGAGGTTTAGAAGCGGTGAGAGCCTGGTTTGAAATCCATTGTCGATTTAAAGTGGTGGACGTGTTGCCTGTTGTGATCGAGGTGGAAAACATTGTGTGGTTAGTAGAACCTGTAGTAGGAGTGCATGGTGAACCCGATGTGACTAGTCGACAGTGCACGGGACTGGTGGTTTTGGACACCACCCTGACACCACACATTATGGTATTGGAAACCACTCTCGGTGCCCCCGTACTGAATGTGGGCCGTCGATTTAAGCGCTGAGTTGTTTTCTTGAAACCGTCCCTAGGACCACTCATCTCATTAAATTCTGACGAGTTTCTTATTGTCATAGACCGTTGATTTGTCTGGACTATTGATCAGATTGGGACGTGTATGAGAGTTGTCATCCCCATCAATTACGTGATGTACCCACCAATGTTATATGTCGTAAAAAATTTAACGTCTGGTACATTATTATTTGACGAATATTTTAACCTTGGTTAGATTTGGTTAATATTCATTAAATTTTTATTTGTTGCGAAGGCCTTGCCACAAGAATGTTAATCGCTTACTAGATATTTTAAATCTTTTTTCGAATAGTGACATATTTTGCAAGTCATTAAATTTTTTATTTTATTTAAAGATGACATCAATAATTTCTTTGGTTGGAGTTGTCCTTTAAGGGAAAGAAAATTAGCCAGAATGGATCAGAAAGCTAAAGAGTGCATTGATTTTTAATTATTTGCAGCAAGATATTTGCGAAGGGAAGAAAGAAAAAGTCGATAAAGAAATTACACCAGAAGCTCTAGAAGATGAAAAACAATGTGTTATCTGGGAAGTCAAGAATAATAAATCCTATGATATGATCACAACATCAGTTTCAGAAGAGGTAATCAGGTAGATTAATTCCTATAACACAACATATGTAGCATTAGAAATTTTAAAGGAACTCTATGATTCAGATTTAGAATTAGAGATTATTCAGTTGTTATTGAAGTTATTTAATTTGGAGATGAAGGAAAGATCCAATGAAATTGGCTTCGGAAATAAAGGCTAGTTTCCATGATATAGAAGCAACATGTGTTAAAGTAGATTTACAATTGATTGGCTTCATCAAGGCGCTACACCTTGCATATTCTCACTAATTGGAATCTCTCCAAGCTAGTCAACAATTAAAGGATATTACTTTTGATAAGTTAGTAAATAAAATTGCAGAAAGAGAAAAGGCTTTTGGGAAGGAAGATTTTGTTTCTACTGCTAATACATAAACCTTGTGCCATGCACAAAGGGAACATAAATCATAAAATGAGTCTGCCAAAGGTGGCAAGAATCCTAGAGGTCGGGTTAGAAGGAACTTCAGAGGTAGGGGGAAACAATAACAACAATTAGGGTGATAGAAAAAAAAATGACCAGGCACAAGAATTTTCAGTCCAAATCAAATATCATATGTTATAGGTGTGGCAAAATTGGTCTTAGTTCAGTTAATTGTAAGGTTCCTTGGGAGAAGATTACTAATGAAAAGAAAGAGCCAATTAATGACAAGACAAACCAACCATCTTCTGACAAAAATAAAACAAATGAAACTACACATTATATAGTTGCTCACTACAATTTCAATATTGATAATGTTTTTAATACTACATTTTCTTCATGGGAGGATAGTTGGATTTTAGATTCAGGTGCTACTTGTCATATGACATTCCAAAAATATATTTTTGAAAGTTTTAGTGATAATGTTGATGGTGTTGTTTATTTTGCTGATAAGTCTGAAGTTAAACCATCAGGAATTGGATCAATTAGATTAAAAATTCCACATTTAGCAGATTACATATTGAAGGATGTTCTTTATATTCCCCAATTTCAAAGGAACTTAATGTCCCTCATTCATATCAGAAAACAAGGACATCCAATCCATATTTTTGATGGCATAATTGAAATTCGTAGAGCAAGTGATAATTCGGCAATTATGAGTGGTGTTGAAGAAGGTGCACTGTCGAAATTGAATAGTAGTTCATCTATTACACAGTCTGCTACAAATCCAGCTCTATTAGTGCAACAAGATAATCTTTTGTCTTCAAGTTTATTATGGCATGCTAGATTTGGTCACATCAACTATAACAACATTAGAATTATGAAAGAGCAAGGCATTAAAAGTCTCCCCACTATTCCAAGAAATCTCACACCATGTGATGCTTGCATCTTGGGAAAACGCAGTAAACAACCATTTCATAGTTTTGTTTCTATATCTTCCATAAAATTAGATCTCATACAATATGATTTATGTGGGCCTATGCCTATACCAACTGAAAATGGAAATAAATATATACTCACCTTTATTGATTACTATTCGAGGATGTGTTGGATTTATCTTTTGAAGGAAAAGTCACAAGTTTTTTATATGCTCACAACATTTCATGTTATGGGTAAAAATGAAATTCAACAGAATATTGGTATCTTAAGGACTGATAATTGAGGTGAATATACTTCAAAGTATTTTGAACAATATTTAACAGATAATGGCATCAAACACCAAACTATTATTGCATATAATCCACAACAAAATGGTGTTGTAGAAAGGATGAATAGGACTTTGCTTAACATGATTACATCAATGATGTTTTTCAAAAATGTCAAATTAATGTTTTGGGGCGAAGCAGTACTCTGTGCAACATATATTAAAAATAGATGTCCTTAATCTGTCCTCAACAAAAAACCACCATATGAAGTTTCGAACAACAGATTGCCATCAGTTCAAAATTTTAAGGTTTTGGATCTACTTGCTATGCCCTGTAGATTTTCCTATAGATTCACATCTCATGTAATGTACTAAAACACAAGACAAGAATCTACTCTACTCTTTAAACAACAGAAACCAATAAATCGATGAAACAATAATTGAAAAGAAGAAGATAATCAAAGACACATAACACAATTTTTTCTCTGGGGAAAGCCACTACTCAAAACCCCGACTATCTATTGCATTAATAAAAAATTTGAGTGATAATACAAAGATTGTTCTCACAAGAAAAATTCATGCACAAGTATGATCACCTCTCTCTCCTCATAAGCCCACTTTAGCCAACACTTAGCCAATTTTTTTGCCTGCCAAGCCCCTACTTCCTTGTGCAATTTCAGTGAGGATCAACCCATAGTTAATTGGGAAATCCTTCCTCCATAATTGCGCAATCCAAAACTAGGCCCTTCTCTGATTGCATGCATGACCTGTACAACTTGGACCATTCTACAACTGATAGTATATTGTCCATGCACTCTAGTCTCAACTGGGTCTTTCTTTGAATTGACATGCATGGGTTTATCATGAGGGAATCTTCAGTTAGCTGGAGTAGCACTGAGGATGCTCCAGTGCACCAACTCACTACTAGACCTCTACTAGTTCCACAAATAGTTAGAACTAGCTTAATTGTCTATAACTCAATCAAACTGAGTTATCTAATTACAACTCAAATAGACTCATCCTGGACCCCTAAAATTTATGGAGAACATATACATAACTACAAAAATACTTCCAACTCGAAATTCATAAGTTTATTAATTTAATTAAACTTAATTAACTATTTACAAGTTGCTATGAGAATAGAATTCGATTTTAAATCACAGTGTAATTCAAGGACAAATTAAACTAGAATTTCTTGTTGCCATTTCTCAACACTCCCTCTCAACAAGAAATGGATTATCAACTACCTCGATCTTGTCTCTATGAAACTCGAATTTACATCTTGGCAATTCCTTTGTCAAAATGTCAGCATCTTTCTCCTCCATGGCAATTTACTCCAACAACATAATCCACCTCAATACACAATCTCGAAGATGATGATATCGGATATCAATATGCTTGGACTGATCATGAAAAGATGGATTTTCAGAGAGCTTGATACAACTCTGATTATCGCAGTAAATCACAGTTGGATCCATCTGTTGACCAAACAAACCAACTCACATGTTGCTTGACTTGCAGTCATGTACTCTTCCTCTGCCAAACTGAGTGCAATCGATCTTTGTTTCTTGTTGTACCAAGAAACAACTACTGAATCAATACTGAAGATATCTCTTGATGTGCTCTTCTTGTCGGATAGACTCCCTACCCAATCTGCATCTGTGAAGCGTTGAAGCTTCACTCCCTCTGTTTGTCTGTACCACAATCCAAACTGAGAAGTGCCTCTAAGGTATCTCAACACATGCTTTGTCACCTTCCAATACATCTTGGTAGGCCTAACCATCACTTGACTAAGCCAGTTAACTGAATAGCACATATTCGGTTGTGCGTTCACCAAATACATGAGTGAACCCACAAGCTGCCTATAAATAGTAGCTTCCACTACTTCCCCCAAAGTAGCATCTTCCTTCTTCGAATTACCTGCTAGAGGAGTTTCCATGGGTTTGCTTCTCTCCATGTGAAACCTCCTGAGTATATCGTTGGCATACTTTCCCTGAGACACAAACAACTCCCCATCACCCTTCCATACTTCCATGCCTAGAAAGAAATGCATGAGCCAGATGTCCTTCATCTCAAACTCTCTTGCAAGATCCTCCTTGCAAGGCTTGATGAACTTATCATAACCTGTCAAAATCAAATTGTCGACATATAACACAATGACCAACAATTTTCCTTCCACCACTATGTGGTACAAGTTTGCATCCACTTCACTCTTGGTGAAGCCCAACCCGGTGAAGTAGCTATCGATCCTAGTGTACCAAGCACGGGGTGCTTGCTTCAGCCCATAAAACACTCTCTTGAGTCAACACACATGAGACTCACAGTCAAAGGTCTCAAAACCTTCAGGTTTCTCTATGTACACCTCTTCCTCAATCATGCCATTAAGGAAGGTTGTATTTACATCCATCTGATGTATCTTCCAACCCATCTGCACTGATAGTGCCAATATGGATCTGATCGATGAGTACCTTGCAATAGGAGCAAAGGTCTCATCATAGTCAATCCCCTCTACCTGTGAAAAGCCACGGGCCACAAACCTGGCCTTATGCTTCTCCACACTACCATCTGCAACTTGTTTTACCTTGTAAAGCCATCGAGAGCTCACCACTAACTTGCCCTCCATTTTCGGGACCCCATCCCAAACACTGTTATGAACTATGAAGTGATACTCTTCCACCATGGCATCAGCCCAAACCAACTACTGCACTGCTTCCTCAAAGGAAGATGGCTTTGTTTCAACACGTCTGCTCATAAGAGCCATGTATCTAGTGTACCTCTCAGGTGACCTCCTCTGCCTCTGCTGAGATGTGGGTGCTCCCACATTATCTCGTGCATCATGCAATAACCTGTAAATCTCTCTGGTGTGCTTTCTCCCATCTCTAGAAGACTCTGCTTAAGTGGATGTCTCCACTCCTGGATCCTCTGCATGTGGCTGCTCCACATCAATATGAGGCTCGTCAACCTTATGAGCTACAAGCTCCTCAAACACATCTAGTTGAAGATCCCTCTCAAGGGAAACTCGCATGGCCTTCTCCTCATCGACTATGACATCACTGTGAACCATTTTCATCATGTTGGTCAACAAGTACAACCGATAGTTGTGATGTGTATTAGTGTACCCCAAAAATATCCCCAGCTTTGTTGTCGGCTCAAGATTATTCCATGGATCTTTGGTCACATGGCAATATATTGGTGAGCCAAAAATCCTGAAGCGACCAACATTTGTCCTCTTACCAGAGAAAGCCTCCTTTGGTGTCTTCATCCCAAGTATCCGATGTAGGCTTTTGTTCTACAAATAAACAGTTGTGTTGCATCCCTCAGCCCGCAAGTGTAGTGGTAGGCTTTGATCATGCAACATCGCCCGTGCTACCCCTACAATGCTTCTATTCTTCCTTTCGTCCACCCCATTCTATTGTGGGTTATGGGGTGTCGTCAACTCTCGTTTAATCCCTTATGTTGCACAAAAGTTCTTCAACTCATTTGAGATATACTCACCACCGTTATCACTCCTTAGATATTTGACCTTCATGCCAGACTCTTTCTCAACCAATGCTTTAAATTCACAAAACTTTGTGAAAGTATGATCCTTCTTCTGCATGAAAACGATCCAGAATTTACGAGAAAAATCATCAACAAATATAACATAGTACATGTGTTTGGTCATGGATGCTATCAAGAATGGTCTACACACATCTAAATAGACTCGCTCTAGAATCGCCTCTGCTCGACTAAAACTGTCATGAAAGGAAGCCTTGGTGTCTTTTCCCAAAGTACACCCCTTGCATGTATCAACTTGTTCTAGCGTACCTATGGGAAGACCAGTAGAAATCTATTGCATGATTTTCAAAGCCCCATGATCAAAGTGACCCAGTCGCCTGTGCCAAAATTCGCCAACGTCTCCGATCTGCACCTTCTCTGCTTTTGTGCTCAAAGCAGCATAATCCTCTACCTCCAACTTATAGAGATTCTTAACTCGAATCCCTATCTTCTTTACCTAACATGTGGCTATGTGTCGAAGGAACGCCTTTCCTTTGCTAAAGACCACATCATACCCTCTATCCTCAAACATGGTGATCGATAATAAGTTCTTCCTCAACCCGGGCACATACATAACATCTCTCAAGGTGAGAGGAGCACCCTGCTCCCTCTGAAAAGTAAATGTTCCCAATCCAGTAGCACTATACACCCCATTGTCACCCATCTCAATATGCATCTAGACATCCTTCTCCTCCAGGTCACTGAACAACTCCTTGTCACCAGTCATGTGGAATGAAGCTCCATTGTTAAGGTACCATACACTACCCATCATTGGTGACACCATGCATGCAATGAGAGTAAAGTCCAATTAGGATTGAGAAGCCAAATCCTCACCCGCCGCTCCTCCTGAGGACTTCTTCTTGGACTTCTTGAGCAGATAGTTTGTAGCAAAATGTCCCAACTCATGACAATGAAAGCACTTAACTTTCGGCATGTATTTATTCTTACCTCCATGACAAGAATCCGATTTGGAATGGGACGCCTTCTCTTTCCCCTTCCTTTCCTTACCCACAAAGGCACAATTTTCCTCATCATCAATCTTTGATGAGGAACCATCTCTGGTGTTCCTTATGATCTCCTCCTACATCAAATCTGACCACAGTCGTTACCAATATGGTAGCTTCTCCCTCCCATTGACAGAGTCCTAATAGTTATTCCAACTCTTGGGAAGGACTAGGAGAGCTAGGCTCGCCATATCATCCTTGAGAATAGTTATTCCAACACTTCCAAGCTCATCACGACAATGAGAGAACTTGGTCAAGTATTTTGGAATGGTCTCACCTTTCTCCATCTTAATTTTTTGAAGTTTGTCTTTAAGTGCCAACTTCCTATGGTCATTGCTATTCTAAAATAGGTTTTCCAATTCTTTCCACATAGCATACAAAGTTTACTTCCCATGGAGACTTGAGACAATGTGGTCTTAAAATCCCTCAAGGATTATCCGCCTCGCCCTCGCCACACACTTCTTTCATTCGGCTAGATTTTGTACATCCGATGCTGCTGGCTTAGGAATGTATTGATAAATGAATTCCTTGATGCCATTATTCTCCAGCACTGCATCCATCATGTCCTTCCAGGATATATAATTCGAGTTTCCTTCCAAGGCATACTCGATCCTCAAACTGTAGAAATCCATTTTCTGATCCTGAAATATGTATTGCAAATTCGAATTTCACCTGTAACCCAAAACTCAAAACTTCGAAATCTCCTCTAATATATTATCGTCAGCTCCGATACCATGTAGATTTTCCTATAGATTCACATCCCATGTAATGTACTAAAACATAAGACAAGAATCTACTCTACTCTTTAAACAGTGGAAACCAATAGATTGATGAAAACAATAATCAACAAGAGGGAGATAATCAAAGACACATAACAAATTTTTTTTCTCTGGGGAAATCCACTGCTCAAAACCCTGACTATCTATTGCATTAATCATAAATCTAAGTGATAATACAAAGCTTGTTCTCACAAGAACAATTCCTACACAAGTGTGATCAACGCTCTCTCCTCATAAGCCCACTCTGGCCAACACTTAGCCAATTTTGCTGCCTGCCGAGTGATCCAGGTGGATCTTCAGATACAGTGTCATGGAAAATCTCAAAATTCAAAGTGGCAGAAAAGCAAGTATCCTAACATTAGATCGAAGTGCTCGTCGCACTGATTCCAACGGTGCAAACGACACTCCAATCCGAGTCCGGATGATGAAGTTGTGGCAGAAAGAGTTTGCCTTAGTTCCTTTAGAAAATGAGGCTTTTTCTTATAAAAATGGGTTTTAGCCTTATGAAGGCAAATCGCAATTGGAGGGTCCAGAGGGGCGGACTTAAGAAGCAGCAGTAGAACCCCCTGATCAGCGATCTCTGACTAAATCGCAATCGGGGCAGGCAATTGGCGATATCGGGATGGAGCGGTCGGAACCGGGCAGAGCCGACTTGCAATTGCGATCGACCGATCGACGATCGACACGACCAAGGACCAGGACCCCTAAGCCACAATGATGCAATATACTGATCTGATCATGTCGACGCGATACACCGATATCGGCGATCGACGATCGGTGGACCCTCGGGATAAAGGGCCATTGAATGAGTGATATGCTGATTGCAATATGGGGATTGGACACGATGGTTCTATAAGCCCGATTTAATGGAATTTGAAGTCTAGCCTAAAGGCTTTTGGTTGAATTTTCTTATTTTTCCATGTATTATCGGTCCAAATGGAAAAGGCCTATTATTAAGGTTTGTTGCGTGTGCCGACCCTTCCATCTAAACGACCTCTATTATAAACAAAAAAAACTCCAATTTTTAAGTGAAATTGTGCTATAAAACCCAAGGCACGCAATAGTGTACAGGGAGGAAGGATTTTCAGCACACAGTTTGAGGCAACAGCTTGTAGGAGGGCCGATTGATCATTTTGTCTGAATTGGGCGAAGTTTATATGGTTTTTGCCCCTCTTGATGCCACAGATGCAGTGGTGCTGTCCATTTCTCCATCTGAGGTCTCCATTTCACAGCCATTGTCCAAAATGGAGGTATAACCTCTTTTTATGTAAACTGATGAATGTATTCTCTTCTTTTCATGCCATTTAATATATGAAGGCCTCCCCATTGATCGAGTAGGGCCCGGAGATGTTGTCCGAGTTGAACAAACTCCGTTATCAAGTCTTGTTGTCTTCTTGTTGTGCCCTTATGAGTTCCTTCTTCTTTTCTTGTGTGCACATTAGATTTCTGTGTTAAGCTGCAATTTCTACATGTGATTCTTTTCATACATCTATAAGCAAAAGATCCCTGGATCAAGTGGTATCAGAGCAGGTCTTTTTAGATGTGAATTGCATGTTTGTATGCTAACAAGAGATAGACTCCGAAGAGGCAAAGGGGAATTAGAGCCTTTCAATCCTGAAGTGGGGCGTGCACATTGAAGGAGAAACATGGCAGAAGATGAAGCTCATCTTGAAGAGGAGCGCAATTTCCGCAAGACCTTCTATTCAATGGCAAAGAATATCAGTCAGTTGGTTTTAAGGCTGGAGAAAGTAGAGGAGAGAAACCCAGAAGAACAAGGTTCAGCACATGGGAATGGTGGAGAAGAACCCCCTCCTTCTCCTTCTAGGAGTGAAGGTTCTCCTTCCTCTCACCACCATAATCGTAGAAATTCAAAGGATGCATCTAAGAAACCTTTCTTTAAATTAGATGTTAAATTTGATCTTCCCATGTTTAATGGTGAAAGTAACACAGAGAAGCTTAATAATTGGATTAGGTAGATTGAGGTCTACTGCAGGATTCAGCAGATCATGGAGGATGAGGTAAAGATTCAACTGGCCTCTCTACGGCTGACCAGCACTGCTCTCGTTTGGTGGGAGAGAAAATTGCAGTGCATTAAGAATGTGGGTAACCTCTTTTCCTCATGGCTTGATTTTATTTCTGCGTTAAGGGAACAATTTTATTCCTTAGGATACAAGAAAAAAGCTTTAATGAATTGGCAGTATTTAAGACAAGGCAAAGGTCAGGATGTTTAGATTTTTACAGAGGAGTTTAGAAAGCAAGCATTGAATTTGGGTATTGCACTTGATACACCTGATGTTGTAACTAAGTATATTTGTTCATTGCATAGCTACATTAGGCATTCATTGTTATTGTTTGAACCAACCATTATTGACTCAGCCAGTGTAAAGGCAATTCATATTGAGAATAGGGGCAAAAGTGAAAGAGATGATCAGTTCAGAAAACCACTGTTCAAACCTCCCAATGGCAAATCCAAAGCGAAATGGAAAGGAAAGGAGAAGAAGATGGCAGCAACCAAAGAAGGAGAAAGGTCGTATTACAATCACTGCAAAAAGGAAGGCCACGATGACGATCATTATTGGAAGCAGCACCCAGAAAAGCGTCCAAAGAAGTATGGAGGAAAAGGGAAGCAGAAGACAGTGGAAAATGCACAGCAAGACCTTGGATTGGATTCCGGAGATGAAGCAGCCGCGGGAACAAAAGGTACTCTCACACCTCATGTTAATTCTGAATTGCATGAAGGCACTAGTTTTGTAAATGAGTCCCTTCCTAATGATCGAAAGTGAATTGAACTGTTTCATATCAGATTTGTTGTAAATCATACTAAAGTTGAAACTCTGTTTGATACTGGATCGCAAGAAAATTTAATCGCAGAATCCCTGGTAAAGAAACTTGGCTTAGAAACAAAACCACACCCGAAACCTTACATGCTTGGATGGATACATGATAAGGCAAAACTGAATGTAACGAAGCAGTGTAAAGTCAAATTTGTGATCACTTCTAAGTTAGTGGACGAAGTAGAACTGGATGTAATACCATTGGATATATGTGGCATGTTGTTAGGGAGCCCATATCTGTATGATAGAAAGGCAATCTTCTTTCGTCACAAAAACAAATACCAAATCACAAAAGATGGGGTATAATATATAGTAAGGGCTCATCAAAATAAAATCAATGCCAGCCTTGTAAGCACTAGACAAATGAAAAGACTGGTGAATTCCAATAAGGGTTGCATGCTTATGGTTGTAAGGGAAAAAGAGGCAGAATTCGCTAATGCTTTCCAGGGCTGCGATCAGGAACATAAACAAGAATTATTTGAATTAATTTCTAATTATGATGAGTTGTTTCAGGAACCGAAGGGATTACCTTCGAAGAGGGAAATCCAACATGAAATCCATTTGCAGCATGATGCTCCTTTGCCAAATATTGGCATGTACAGGATGTCGACCATTGAGATGGAGGAAATCAAGAAACAGGTGCAGGAATTGTTGCACCAAGGAGTCATCAAGCTGAGCACTTCTCCATGTGGATCACCAATTGTCTTAGTCCCAAAGAAAGACAGCACATGGAGGATGTGCGTGTATTACCGTGCGCTAAACAAGATCACGGTGAAAAATCGCTACCCTCTTCCACGCATTGATGACTTATTAGATCAGTTAAATACCATCGTTTATTTCACCAAATTGGATTTGCACAGTGGTTATCACCAAGTCCAAATTGCAGAGTAGGACGTGTGGAAAACCGCCTTCAAGACCAAACAGGGGCTGTTCGAATGGATGGTGATGTCATTCGAACTTTGCAACGCTCCAACCAATTTTATGAGGGTCATGAATGATCTCTTTCGGCCTTTCATTGATGAATTTGTTCTTGTATATTTAGATGATATACTTGTCTTTAGTAAGAGTTGGGTTGAACATGTGTGTCATGTAAAGAAAATGCTTGATGTACTGAAAAAAAGAAAAACTCTTTGTAAAGTTGTCGAAGTGTGAGTTCGGGAAAACCTATTTGGGTTACCTAGGTCATATTATTGGTCATGGTCAGTTAAAGATTGATCCTTCTAACGTTGAAGCAATTGTAAATTGGCCTAAGCCTACTAGTGTAACCGAGGTCTGCAACTTTTTAGGTGCAGTCCAATATTGGAGGAGATTTATTGCTAATTTCTCTGTTATTGCAGCACCTTTTCACACATTGACAAGTGTGAAACAGGTCTTCCAATGGGGAGGAAGATAGCAGAAATCCTTTGAAACATTGAAGGAAAATATCAACACCGCACCAGTCTTAGCCTTACCTGATCTCCAACAGCCATTCGAGATTGAAACCGATGCCAGCGGTTATGCCATGGGAGTTGTACTGATGCAGCAAAAGAAGCCGATTTGTTACCATTCTGAGAAGTTTTCTCAAGCTGTGATAAACTATCCCACTTATGACAAGGAGCTTTATGCCTTGGTGCAGAGTGTGAAAAAGTGGAAACACTACCTGATCGACAAGGAGACCATCATCCATACAGATCATCAGCCCTTGCAGTACCTTCAGTCACAAACCAAGTTGCAGCAATCTCGTCATTTCAGGTGGATGGGTTTTCTTCAACAGTTTCATCTGGTAATAAAGTATAAGAAGGGCACTAGCAATAAAGTGGCTGATATGCTATCTTGCCCTCCTATTTCTTCTTCTGTTATTTTGCATAATGCTTCATTGTCTTTTGAGAGTTATGCTGAACAATATGCTAACGATGATGACTTTAAGGAGATTTATGCAAAACTAACCCATGGTTCACAGGTGGACAACTATCACTTGCAAGGGAAACTGTTGTATCACCTTGGTAAATTGTGTATTCCCACAGGGGAAAGAGTACATGTAATTCGAGAGGCCCACACCTCTCTTGTGTCTGGACACTTTGGTGTCGAAAAGACTTTATGTCATGTACACAGATTTTGTTTTTGGCCTCATATGAAAAATATTGTGGCTCGCTATGTAAAGGGTTGTGTGATGTGTTATGTTTCAAAGCCCTCTAATAGAAAACTCGGGCTCTACACACCACTCCCTATTCCGAGTCATCCATGGGAAAGTGTTTCAATGGACTTTGTAGGAGGTTTTCCTTTTTCTAAAAAGAGTCATGACTATTTGTATGTTGTTGTTGACTGTTTTAGCAAGATGTGTATTCTTATGCCTTGTAAAAAGCAGATCACTATAGATAAAACTGCTTCTCTTTTCTTTTAGCATGTTTGGGTCCATTTTGGATTACCCACATCGATTGTGTCAAATCGGGACTCTCGCTTTCTTGGAGAGTTTTGGACCAGCTTGTGGAGGATGATGGACACCAAATTGAAAAGAAGCACGACATTTCATCTGCAGACTGACGGACAGACAGAGGTTGTAAACCGTACCGTGGTACACTTGCTACGAGGCTATTGTGGGAAGCATCCCAAGTTGTGGGATGAGCATCTCCCATATGTACAACATTCCTATAACCGAGCAGTGCATTCATCTATGCAGCGTTCACCATTTGAGACATGCTTTGGTTACCTGCCAAAGGACCCTTTTGATATGGTCTTTGGAAGGGAAGATGGCTCTAGTGGACGTAATGATAGGGACAAAGCTCAACAGTTCATTCAGCGAATCCAGCTGATTCACCAAGCAGTACAAGAGCAGTTGGAGAAAAGTCAAGCCCGTTACAAGGCTCAACATGACAAACACCGAGTCGACCACCAATTCCAAGTGGGCGACAAAGTGTGGTTCCACATTAGCAAGGACAGGATGAAGGGAGAAGGGAAGAAGTTGAGACCAATCCAGTATGGTCCATTCACCATATTGGAGAAGATTGGAAACAATGCCTTTCATCTTGATTTGCTAATTTATATGCAGATGTACTCAGTAGTGAATGTAGAGAACTTAAAGTTGTATGAGCCACCATTGATCATGGACACAGATGAGGTGGGCACAGTTCCTACAGTTGATGATTTTGCTCTAGAATATCTCGATGAGTTACCGGAAGACATCATCCTTGACAGAAGGACCAGGACTTCACAGCAAGGAGATGTGGAATACCTTCGAGTGGGTTTTTAGGGAATGCACCCCAGCAAGTCCAAATGGCTGGAGAAGGAAGAGGTGAGGGGACAATTCCCTCACTTGCCAATTGACTACGGATAACTTTTGGCGGTCCAAAAGCTCCTCAATGGGGAGGATTGATCCAGGTGGATCTTCAGATACAATGGCATGGAAAATATCAAAATTCAAAGTGGCAAAAAAGCAAGTATCTTGACATCAAATCGAAGTGCTCATCGCCCTGATTCCAACAGTGTGAACGAAACTCCAATCTGAGTTCAGATGATGAAGTTGTGGTAGAAAGAGTTTGCCTTAGTTCCTTTGGAAAATGAGGTTTTTTCTTATAAAAATGGGTTTTTAGCCTTATGAAGGAAAATCGCAATCGGAGGGTCCAGAGGGGCGGACTTAAGAAGCAGCAGCAGAACCCCTTGATCAGCGATCTCCGACTAAATCACAATCAGGGCAGGCAATCGACGATATCAAGATGGAGCAGTTGGAACCGGGCAGAGCTGACTTGCGATCGCGATTGGCAATCAGAGCGATCGGCCGATCGGCGATCAGCAGGACCAAGGACCAGGACCCTGAGCTACAGCGATGCGATACGCCGATATCGGGGATTAGTGATCGGCTAGATCGACGATCGGCGATCAGCGATTAGTGGATCCTTGGGATAAAGGGCCATTGAATGAGCGATATGCCAATTGCGATATGGGGATTAGACCCGATGGGTCTATAAGCCCAATTTAATGGAATTTGAAGTCTGGCCTAAAGGCTTTTGGTCGGATTTTCTTATGTTTCCATGTATTATCGGTCCAAACGGAAAAAGGCCTATTATTAAGGTTTGTTGCGCCTGCCGACCCTTCCATCTAAACTACCTCTATTATAAACAAAACAACTCCGATTTTTAAGCGACATTGTGTTATAAAGCCCAAGGCACGCAACAGTGTACGGGGAGGAAATATTTTCAACACACAGTTCGAGGCAGCAGCTTGTAGGAGGGCCGATTGATCATTTTGTTCGAATTGGGCGAAGTTTATATGGTTTTTGCCCCTCTCGATGCCACGGACGCAGTGATGCTATCCATTTCTCCATCTGAGGTCTCCATTTCACAGCCATTGTCCAGAATGAAGGTATAGCCTCTCTTTATGTAAACTGATGAATGTATTCATGAAGGCCTCCCCATTGATCGAGCAGGGCCCAGAGACGTAGTCCGAGTTGGAAGAACTCCATTATCAAGTCTTGTTGTCTTATTGTTGTGCCCTTATGAGTTCCTTCTTCTTTTCTTGTGTGCACATTGGATTTTTGTGTTAAGCTGCAATTTCTACATGTGATTCTTTTCATACATCTATAAGCAAAATATCCCTGGATCACCAAGCCCCTATTTCCTTGTGCAATTCCAGTGAGGATCAGCCCATATTTAATTGGTAAATCCTTCCTCCATAACTGCACAATCCAAAACTAGGTCCTTCTCTGATTGCATTCATGACCTATACAACTCATATCATTCTACAACTGATAGTACATTGTCCCCGCACTCTTGTCTCAATTGGGTATTTCTCTAAACTAACATGCATGAGTTTATCATGAGGGAATCTTTAGTTAGGTAGAGTAGCACTGAGGATGCACCAGTGCACCAACTCACTACTAGACCTCTACTAGTTCCACAAATAGTTAGAACTAGTTTAACTGTCTATAACTCAGTCAAACTGAGTTATCTAATTACAAATCAAATAAATTCATCCTGGACCCCCAAAATTTAGTGAGAACATATACATGACTACAAAAAGACTTCCAATTCGAAAATCATAATTTAATTAAGTTAATTAAACTTAATTAACTATTTACAAGTTGCTATGAGGACAAAATTCGATTTTAATTCATATTTTAATTCAAGGACAAATTAATCTAGAATTTCTTGTTTTCATTTCTCAACATGCCCTTATTCCTAAGCATCAATGGAACAAATTAAAGTAGCTAGAAGTTGAAAGTGTATTTTTCTAGGATATTTAATACTTTAAAAGCATATAGATTATATGATGAAGAAGACAAAAAAATTATTCTTTCCAGAGATATCATTTTTTTAGAGTCTGCAAAATATTTTTCTACTATCGATAGACAAATTACTCTTTTATTTTGAATCTGAAAATACAGTTCCACATACTAAGGGGGAGTTCCCATTCTGGATCAGTCTGTGGGTTTTCCATCTTTAATTCATGAAGATGTTTCTGCTGAGGAAAATTTGGAAGATAATATTGTTTTTGCAGAATCAGGAAGTGTTCCTAAAGAAGTTCCTAAAGAAGCTACACTCCAGGATGAGCAGCCTTCACAACCACCTCAACAATCTTTGAGAAGATCCACTCGTATTCACAAACTTCCAAGAAAATATGATGATTATGAGATAAACAATTCTTCTACAGGTAATGTTTCTCATGATTGTAATTATTCCACAATTAGTGAACCTAGTTGTTTTGAAGAAGCTACTAATTGTGATTAATGGAAGGATGCAATGAAGAAATAATATGATGCCCTTATTAAAAATGGCACATGGAGGTTGGTGGATCCTCCTACTGGCATCAAACCTATTGGTTGTAAATGGTTCTATAAATTCAAGTAAAAAGGAGATGGTTCACTTGACAAATACAAGGCTAGACTTGCAGCTAAAGGCTATGCTCAGAAGGAAGGTGTTGATTATACAAAGACTTTTGCTCCTAGAGCGAAATGGGGCACAATAAAAACTTTGTTTTCTCTTGAAGCACAAAAAGGATGGAAGATACATCATGTGGATGTGAAGACAACCTTTTTGAATGGAGATTTGAAAGATGATGTCTACATGTTTTAGCTTGAGGGTTTTGTTTTCAAAGACAAAGAAAATAAGGTATTGAAATTGGTCAAGGCATTATATGGATTGGAACAAGCATAGCGTGCTTGGTATGAAAAATTAATTGAACACATCCTCGAGCTGAATTACAAAAATTTTGACCTAGATGATGCAACTTTATTTGTCAAAATGATTGGAAAATATGATGTATATCTAGTTGTATATGTTGATGATTTGATGATTACACCGAGCAATGATAGTTATATAGCGTCTGTTAAAATGGAGCTGCAGAAAATCTTTGACATGACATATTTGGGTCTGTTGCATTATTATTTGGGAATTGAAGTTGCTCAACAACCCAAAAACGTTTTCATTTCTCAGAAGAAGTATGTTATTCAACTATTAAACAGATTTGGAATGGAGGATTGTAACCCTGTTTCTACTCCTATGGAGTAGAATTTGAAACTTACTTCCATGGAAGGAAGTCCATTTGTTGATCCAAAAAAGCACAGGCAACTAGTTGGAAGTTTAATTTTTTGAACCACTACTAGACCTGGCATTACTTTTGTTGTACGGATACTTTCCAGGTTCATGCATCATCCTTGTGAAGGTCATTGGAATGCAACAAAAAGAGTGTTGAAATACTTGAAGGGCACTCAATATCTTGGTATCAAATACTCGAAAGTTGTAGATTTCCATCTCACTAGATATTCAGATTCTGACTTTGATGGTGATAAAGATAATGGGTTCTCTACTTCTGGTTATTTCATGAATCTTGGATCAGTCGCCATTAGTTGGAGGTCACACAAGCAATCTGTACCTGTTGATTCTACCACAGAAGTCGAATATATTGTAGCAGCTCAAGCCACAAAAGAAATCATTTGGCTTTGCAAGATACTTGAAGACTTGCCAGAGAAGTAGAAAGATTCAACTCCTTTATTTGTCGATAATTCTTCTGCAATTCAGTTGGCCAAGAATCCAAAGTTTCATGATCGAAGCAAACACATTAACACCAAGTATCACTTGATTCGACATTATGTAGAGGCCAAAGTTAGTCATCTGACATATTGTCCTACTTCAAAATAGATATCAAATATATTCACCAAGACAATAGGACGAGAAAAGTTTGAAAAATTCAGAATGTTACTCAACATGTCAGATGTCCCTTTGGATTAAGGGGGGAATGCTAACTAATCCTTCAGGGTATATTGTAGCATTAGTAGATTATAATTGATAGTTTAAGTAGTTTTCTTATTACAGTTAAGAAAACCACCAACAATTATTATCTAGTGATTGTATTTTCTTGTTTAAATACTTTATAATTGCACTCAATAAAATATATGTTTCATTGTAGAATTCATCGGGCTCGTAACCCTTATTCCTACCATATACCATCGTATTTCATTGTTGTTCCATGTTCCTTATTTTATATCATTGCAGAGAAGCGTGGTGAGTAGTGTGGTTAGCAGTATGAGCAGAGTAGTGTGAGCAGTGTGGGCAACAGCGAGAGCAGCGAGCAGTGAATAGTGAGCAGGGTGAGAGCAGGGAGTTTTTATGCAGCAGAAGTATCAAATAGCGAGAAAATAGTAGCAAATGCATTCAAACATGACAAAGGAACCAGAAATTTCAGAACATGTGGAGACAAATGATTTAGGACAAGTGAAAATTGCCTCATCCGCCAAAGCTGGGAAGTGGGTTTGGGTCAATGCCAAACAATATCGGGGCATTTTAAAACGAAGAATAGCCCGTCTAAAATGGGAGAAAACAAGGAAGAAACGGTCTAAAAATAAAAGTAATCGAGCCCTTCGCAAAAAGCACTCAAACAAGTCTCCTCCACAAGCACGTGGCAACAAGAAGTCCAAAGGAAAAGTCATTGATGATTCTGCCTTATATAGTCCCACATCCACACCTCTCACCTGGTCATCTGATCTTTATGTGACAGAAATGCTAAATATAGAAGTGCTAAAAATAGCATTGCTATAAATAGCATTTCGGGATACATTCCAATTTTAGTTAGTCCCTGAACTAAAATTGAGAATTAAAATTCGAATTTGAGCTCAGCAGTTGTTTGTGTTAGCGCTTGAATTTGACCTCAGGCTGAAAAGGACAAAATCCAAGGCAACATCAAACCACTTAGCCTCGTAGCTAGCCCTACGGGGCAGGAGAGGGCTCTCTCCGGGTCTATCTCGGCAAAAGGTCTTCAAAGGGCGGAGATGACCAATAAAGAACACTGATTTTAGGCTAGTAAACTGATTGAGAAGGTTTGATTTCAGATTTTTAGGGTTTTGGTGGAAAACAGGAGGAGAGCAATTTTGGGTGTGGGGATGGGACACAACTTTTGCAGAGGTCTTTTTGGGGCAAGGTAGGAGATTGTCTTGATGCCTTTGAATTAAGTGAATGGATAGAAATGACCGGTGAGGAGCTAAAGAGAGCAAGAAACTTTCGAGAGTTCTCTTTAGACAGAGGAAAACATAGATATTAAGCAAACTTAAAGGCAGAGCATATAAATTATGAATTCTACCTTAACACTTCATTTACTTAATGTGCAGAAAAGAGAAGTTGGAAAATGATACACATAACACACTTACAAGTACAAGAGAGAAGCACACCATCAACACAAATAACCACAGGAATCCCAAATAGTGCTGCAAAACCCTGGTCTTTCCTTTGCCAAAATTGCAGAGATACAAAGTGTAATACAATAGAAGCTTATCCCTCAAGAGTCCAACCATGAAAATGACTAAGAAAATACATAATATAGGCAAGCTAACACATTCCCTTGCCTCTAGGGGTCGAGATCATCATCCTAGGAGCTGTTTCAACCAATTCTAAACTGAGCACTACAATCTAGGCAATCAAAACAACTTGCCTCTATAAGCTAGGAAACCAATTCATTCATTAATTTTTTGCCATTTTATGAATGAATCTTCTAGAATAGGTAAAAAAGTGTCATGTCAACATGAAATTACATCAATTACATCAAGGAGGATGAAAAATCCCACCAAAAAGTCAAAACTGGTCAAATGCTGCGTTTTCCTGAGCTGAAGGTGAAAAATTGAGAAAATGTCCTGATGCGTAGCGCGCCATTTCTCAACGCGTAGCGCGCCTTTGAGCCCACTTTTGGGGCACTTCCCGGCATCCAAATGAGGCAAAAGTGGGCTTTTTGGAAAGGTCTGGATGTCTACTCTCCAACCCAAGTGGAATTTCTCAATTTGGTGGCCATTTGCCCCTCCAAAAATGCAATCTCCCAAGACTGCTTCCTGTGTGTCCAAAAAGTGGCAGAAAGTCATTTTTTGCTTGTTTTTTGACCTTTTGGGGGCTCAAATCTCCATGAAATGTCTTGGCAGTGGCTGAGAAAGTGTAATTTGTCATGAAAAATCCAAAAATACTGAGTTTTTGTGAAATGGACCTCCCCAACTTAAGGGTAGCGCGCGGCGCGCTACGTGTTGAGGGCAAAAACCTGTTTTTAGCAAAAAAAAATTCAAAATTGACCAAAATTGCTCCAAATTTTCTGAATTTTGAGCTGAGGGTGTATCATTGAGCACCATGCTCCTTCAAGGTGGCTTCAGCCAAAATTTGAAGTGGATCGGGCCTTTTCCTCCGTTTTAATGCCTTGCTCAATCGCCTCTTAAGGATCTTCATTTTCGCTTTGCAAACATGCATGCGGGCCCAGTAATGATTCTTCGTATGGAGGAGCATATCTTTGTCTCTGTTTGCCTTGGCTAACAATTTCTCTAAATGAGTGTTCACCCGGATGAGCATAGACCCTTGCTCAATAGGTGTCAAATCACCGGGTCTCTTGCGGGCCAAGTTTCGGTCTTCTCGGATTCGCCGCAACTCATCAAGAGTGTGTTCATCTTCTAGCTACTTGTTACGCTGCTCCAAGTAGTTGATTGTCCAATTGGCCATTTCCAATTTCTATTGCAACAAGTGATTCTCAGCCTTTTGTTGTTGAATGACCTCCTTTAGCTCTAAGCTAGGAGAGCTGATATCAAGGTCAATAATATCTGTGTCTGGATCTCCTGAAGGTCCCTCATCAAATATGGGTTGCTTGCCTCTGTCCTGTACCTGTAACTGTACCTGTGCTGCAGAAGGCGAGACCCTTTCCACCTTATGTGGAGATAATACTCGCCGTGTAGATGCAAATAAGGCCCTGTGGCCTCTCTAATATGTAACATATGAAGGAGCGCTGACATGCTCGAGCTTAGGAATGTCAAACTGATGTGAAGGTCCTCCCTCATCATGGACAATCTCGGGAGGTGGCTGTGGCACCGTGAAAAAGTCGCGAGAAATGAAATCCTCCCAAGCAATACCCTGCTGTGCCAATTGATGCATCACTGTAGTTTGCTTGAGGTAAGAAAGGATTTGAATGCTTGCTGGCAAGTTTTTGGGCGAAAAACCCAACGTGTAGCGCCCCTCTGACGCGTAGTGCATGAGCAATTTTGTTCTGAGAAAGACAGCCTAATGCGTAGCGCGCCCCTGACGCGTAGCGCGCCCTCCCTGATGCGTAGCGCGCACCCAGCTACATAGGGCATTTTGCAGGAGGCTTTTGGAGGCCTTCTCGGTGTCAAAATTGGGCACAGGATAGCGTGTTGGAAAGGTATTTGAGTCTAATTTCCAAAAAAATTATAATTTTTCAATTTGGAGTTCATTTTCCCTGTCAAAAATCAAATCTCCCAAGACTGGTAAAAATGTGCCAAATGAGGCTGCCTCAAGGCAGAGTGCTGTTGTAGTCAACTTTTGAATGCCTTCCTCAACTCGAAATTGAGCTCATGATAGCTCATTGGAAAGATCTTTGTGTCTAGTTATCATTTGACTCATCAAGAAAGTCATTTGGCCAACCAAGATAGGAGAAAACTTGATTTTCCCAAGGTCCCTTCAGAGGTGCATTCGATTCTCCTAAGGCAATGGTATTTTTGACATTTCTCTAAAACCATGACACCTGTGTAAAAAGTGAAGGAGGTTTTTCTTCCTTGGCATGTTTTAGACAAAAACCTCTCTCATTTTTCCCAAATTCATTTTTTATTGCTCTGAAAAATCTTTTGAGTGAAACTTATCCCGATGTGTGAAACATGGAATTTTGTGGAAATGATGCGAAATGAAAGGGATAAGGGGCTTATAAATTCTTGGGGAAATTTTTGGAAGTAGGAGGGATGTTAGGAAGCAGGGGAAAGTGGAATCTCAGAGATCGAGGGAGGGGAAGGGGTCCAAACGGGCAAAACACAGGTCCAACCTAGAAAATTGCCAAGTTGTAGCAAGAAACTAGGGTTTGTGTGAAAATGAGGAATTTGGGGGATCTCAGTGATGGGAAGCATTTGATAAGGTACTTTAAGGATAGGGGAAGGTGTATGAACATCTGGATACAAGTTTTGCTAATGATTTGACCATCCAAGAGAAATTAGCTTTCAAAACCCTAGGAGAGGGAAATGACCTTGCCTAGGCGCAATTGAAGCATGAACAAGGTGTAAAATGACTCATTAGACACTGACATGATAATGACAACCCTATGAATGATGATAGACTCAGCTGAATAGTGGAATAGACTGACATTTGGGCAATTTTGAAAGGAGTGAAAGCAAACCCTAGACCTAATGCCTAGTGACCAAATTTTGCTTGAAGACTCACTGAAATGATAAAATTTGACATTGACACTTTGAGACCACTTTGTAAGAGCATATTTGATCACTGGAGGAAGGCTGGAAAGACTGACACTAACAGTTTGTAAAATAAATAATTAATTCATCTTAAGTTAATTAGTTGAAGAAAATCAAACATGAAGTCTATGTGAAGACATGCAACAGTTATCCCTTTGATTGAGGAAGTTATCCCTTAATTAAGGAGATCAGGATGAGTTGTACTTTGAGTTGTAATTAGTTAGCTCAGTTAACTGAGTTAAGTCCATTTAGATTAGTTCCAACAGTTTGTGGAACTGATTGTGAGTTCAGTTAGTTAATGCATGCATGCATGTAACTAGTGTACTTCAGATAACTAAATATTCTCTCATAAATAACTCATGCATGTCAGTTCAGACAGAGACCCAGTTGAGATCAAAGGATGGGACAGTGTACTATTAGTTGTAGGAATATTCCCATGAGGATATCTCTTGCATGCAGAAGGAATTCTTTCCTTGAGGATTGCACAATTATTTCTAAGTTTAGTGAGCAGTGTGTGAGGTAATTACACACAGGTGGCAGCTTGAGGACCTAGGAGAAACTGTGCAAGGAAATAGGAGGCTTGGAGGACTGAAGGAAGGCATATGTGTTGTCTATTTTGTCTATGAGCAGCATTGAGGGATTGTACTGAGAGCTGGATAGCTTGTGAGCTAAAGATTTGTGTAATCCGGAGATATTTCCACTTGTATGATAATACAGAGATTGGGGTTTTTAGCTAAGGCTTTCCCCAGAGCATTCTTCTGTGTTCATGTGTGATTGATTTCTTCTTCATATGTTATATGTGTTCTATTTGATCTTGCTCAAAATCGATTAAGCTTCCGCAAGTTTGTTTGTAGAAGTAGATCAAGTATTTTGCTTTAGTATATTGCATTATCAGGTGATTTACAGTGAGAATTTCTACATGGTATCAGAGCAAAGGTGATCAAAGTAGAGAACAATATACAAAGAAGGGAGAAGTTCGAAGTTTGAAGTTCTTGATTATAGAAATCGAATTCTTATCACATCTCGAATTTCACCAATGGCATTCAATGGTTTGAGACTCAAGTATGCCTTGGATGGCAGCTCGAATTATATAGCCTGGAAGGATTGCATGGAAGCGGTATTAGAGGACAACGGTTTGAAGGACTTCATTGGTCATGAAGTCCCCAAGCCAACAACAGCTAATGCCTAAGAATTGGCTGAATGGAAGAAATGTGTGGCTAGAGCGAGGAGGATTCTTCTGGAGGGAGTTCGAGACCATATTGTCTCGAGTCTCCATGGGAAGGAGACACCGTTTTCAATGTGGAAAAAATTGAAGGATCTATATCAGAACAACAACGATCAGAGGAAGATGGCTTTGAAAGACAAGCTTCGAAAAATCAAGTGTAAAAAGGGCGACACGATCTCTACATATTTGAACAAGCTCACCACCTGTAGGGATGAGCTTGGAAGTGTAGGAATCACGACAGCTGATGATGACATGGTGAGTCTTGCTCTCCTTGGTCTTCCTAAGAGCTGGCATAGCTACCAAGACTCGGTAAATGGAAGAGAGAAACTGCCAGATTGGGAACGACTATGGTCAGATCTGATGCAGGAGGAGATCAGGAGAAGCACCAGAGATGGTTCTTCATCAAAGCATGATGATGAAGAAAATCTAGCCTTAGTGAGTAAGGTGAGGAAAGGGAAAGGGAAGGCTTCCCATTCCAAATCGAGTTCTTCCCATGGTGGGAAGAAGATTGAAAAATCTAAAGTGTGATGCTTTAATTATCATGAGGTGGGCCATTATGCAACAAATTGTC
Organism: Pinus tabuliformis; assembly: GCA_031772625.1. Lineage (NCBI taxonomy): Eukaryota > Viridiplantae > Streptophyta > Pinopsida > Pinales > Pinaceae > Pinus > Pinus tabuliformis. The sequence continues at coordinate 918,089,141 of CM062805.1, read as the reverse complement.
CACAAAAGAAATCCAAGAAGGGATCCTCGAAAGGATTAGATGGTGAGGCACTGGCCTCACAGTTCGAATTGGATTTCACCCTCATCGCATGCAGGGTTTCATCGATGGTGGGTTGTGTTTGGTACCTAGACAGTGGAGCCTCATTCCACATGATTGGCGATAAGAGTTTATTCAGTACCTTGGAGGAGAAGGACCTCCAGATGCGCATAGAGATGGGCGATGATGGAAAGTACTGCGTTTCAGGTGAAGGCATGGTTGTGTTTCAGAGGGAACATGGAGCTCCTCTCACCCTGGCTAATGTAAATTATGTTTCTGGACTGAAGAAGAACCTAGTATCTGTTGCAATGTTGGAAGACAAAGGCTATGATGTAGTCTTTAGTAAAGGAAAGGCATTCCTGAGACACATCGGCACGGTATAGACCAAGAGGATTGGGATTCGAGTGAAGAATGTGGTAGATGACTGTGCTGCATTGAAGATCATGCAACAGATTTCTACCGGACTTCCCAAGGGTAAACATGAGCAAGTGGATACATTCAAAGGTTGTATCTTGGGTAAGTATGCAAAATATTCCTTTCAGGATCGAGACAGTCAAGCTGGAGCAATCCTGGAGCGAGTTCATACAAATGTGTGTGGACCATTCTCGACAGCCTCCACCGTTAAACAAAGGTACTATGTTATTTTCAGTGATGATTTTTCTCATAGATGCTGGATCTATTTCATGCAGAAGAAGGATCAAACCTTCTCAAGGTTTTGTGAGTTCAAAGCCTTGGTTGAGAAAAAATCATGAAAGAAGATAAGGGCCTTGCGAAGCGAAAATGGTGGAGAGTATGTCTCTCAAGAGTTTAAGGACTTCTGTGCAACAGAAGGAATTAAACGGGAGTTGACGACACCCCATAACCCACAGCAGAATGGGGTGGTCGAAAGGAAGAACAAAACGATTGTGGGAGCAGCTCAAGTGATGCTGCATGACCAAGGCCTACCACTTCATTTGTGGGCTGAGGCATGCAATACAACAATATACTTGCAGAATAGAAGCCCGCATCGCATACTAGGGATGAAGACACCAGAGGAGTCTTTCTCTGGGAAGAGACCAAATGTGAGTCACTTTAGGATCTTTGGCTCATCGGTATTTTTCCATGTGACCAAAGATGCCCGGAAGAAGCTAGAGCCAATAGCAAAGTTGGGGATACTTGTGGGGTACATTGATACACCCCACAACTATTAGGTGTTCTTGCCTGCCAGTCAGAGGACAGTGGTACGCAGAGATATAAAGTTCGATGAGCAGAAGGCCATGCGAGTTTCCCTTGAGAGGGAGCTCAAGTTGCATGCAGAGGAGGAACTTTTGGTTCCTAAGGAGGAGGAGCCTTAGACTGATGCAGAGCAGCTACATGTAGAGGATCCAGGAGTGGATACATCCACTCATGCAGAGTCTTCTAGAGATGGGCAAAAACGCTCAAGGGAAGCTGACAGACTGATGATGGATGCAAGAGAGAATGTGGGATAGCCATCTTCTCAGTGCAGACAGAGGAGGTCACCTGAGCGGTACACTAGTTACATGGCCCTGGTTGGGGAGTGTGTAGAGACCGAACCATCTTCCTTTGAGGAAGAAGTGCAGCAGCCAGTTTGGGTTGATGCTATGGTGGAGGAGTATGAATCCATAGTTCGGAACAGTGTATGGGATGTTGTTCCAAGACTAGAGGACAAGTCAGTGGTGAGTTCCCGATGGCTTTACAAGGTAAAGCAAGCAGCTAATGGGAGTGTGGAGAAACATAAGGCAAGGTTCGTTGCCCGTGGTTTCTCACAGGTCGAGGGGATCAACTATGATGAGACTTTTGCTCTTGTAGCAAGGTACTCATCTATCAGATCGATGTTGGCACTATCAGCACAGATGGGTTGGAAGATCCATCAGATGGATGTGAAGACTGTGTTCCTCAATGGCAAGATTGAGGAAGAGGTGTACATAGAGCAGCCGGAAGGATTTGAGACCTTCAATCATGAGTCGCATGTGTGTCGACTCAAGAGAGCTTTGTACGGGTTGAAGCAAGCACCTCATGCTTGGTACACCAGGATCGACAGCTATTTCACCGGGTTGGGCTTCATAAAGATTGAAGCGGATGCGAACCTATACCACATCATGGTAGAAGGTAAGCCATTGATCATTATTCTTTATGTTGATGATTTGATATTGACAGGTGATGATTAGTTAATCATGTCTTGCAAGGAGGACCTTGCAAAAGAGTTCGAGATGAAAGACATGGGTCTCATGCACTACTTTCTAGGTATGGAAGTGTGGCAGAAGGATGGGGAAGTGTTTGCGTCTCAAGGAAAGTATGCCAATGAGATACTCAGGAGATTCCACATGGAGAAGTGAAGCCCATGCAGACTCCTCTAGCAGGTAACTGGAGGAAGGAGAATGCTACTTCAGGTGAGGTAGTAGCTGCTACTATTTATTGGCAGCTTGTGGGTTCATTTATGTATTTAGTGAACACACTACCAGATTTGTGCTTTGCGGTGAACCAACTGAGTCAAGCTATGGTTCAGCCTACTATTGTTGGGAAAAGTATCCAATACGGAATGACCCTATCCCACTCTAAGGGTGATAGATCCTTAGCAACAATCAAAGCAAAGCTATCTAAGATTACTTCTTTATGACATGCAAAAGAGGAAAGAAAGAGATCCACTCACTGATGTCTTTCGCCAATGATTGATCCAATCTTCTCTCCTTGCTGCTTGCTCCCAGCTCCTTGTCTTCTCACGGGCCCAGCTACACCAAGATCCTGCAAACAAGACGAGAAAGGGAAACTACAAGAAGCATGCATTCATAATTGATTCAAGGATTAGAATAAATCAAATACGCAAGTAAAACAATACATCATTGAAACACATGCGAATAGAAGAACCTCAAATGCTTTATTAATGGAAGAAAGTAAGGTTCAGGTGGTGATACAACCATAAGAGGCCCAATCCAGCATCACCTTCCCGACGGAAAGAAATCTCCTCTTCACCTCCTTCAAGCAATCACCCAATAGTTCCAACTGTAAACCAACAGCAATTCTTTGCACAAAATTCCGGCCTCCAGATCCCATGGGATGAGATCCTTATATAGAGTTTTGGAGAGAAGATGAGTCAGCTTGATGTGTGACTAGTGTCCTCTTCAACTCCAGTTGTTCTTTAGTTCTTGAGTCCACTTGGAGATCCTACCTTCCACTTGGAGTTTTAGAACCTCTTACTCATCACTAGGCGAATCCTTTGATCCAAGTGTCATTTTGGAAGCTTCCTGGGCACTGACACATTGAGGAAAGATTCCTCCACATGTCCAAACTCGCTCAGCGCAGGTAGCCTTTGTTGAAGTTGACATTCAGCGTAGCTAGACCATGGAGCAGTTGACATTCAGCGCAGATGCTCAGTGGAGCAGTTGACATGATCCAGAATTGACCTGTTTTTGAGTGTTTTTTAGTGGAGAACTAATTTGAAGTGCTGTGGTTTGCTGACCTTGTTCCTCTAGGGGTAGGAACAACATGTTTAGGGACTTTGAATCCCTTAGATTATTGACATTTCATGCTTCATGTTGTAAGGCACAAAAATGTCTATAACAGTTGCCCCCTAAAGTATGAGGTCGTTTATCGGGTGAAATGCTTTATCAGGAGGATCCGAAGTTCATTCAATCGTCGGGAGGTGACCTGTAATAAGATACAATTATTTTTCATACTGCTTTCATGATCTAGCTGAGGCGGGCATTTCCCATGCTCAGCTTTATAAATACATTTTCTGTACATAGAACAGACGATCGTCTGATGGTAGACTGATAATTCTCTGCTGAAATTATCATCCTTTGAGTAGGATGATCATCTGCTGCACATGTCAATGTCTTTATTTCCTGAATATATATCACAGCCCGGATGGATGAAACTAGATCCGGGGTCTTCAAACTCGTCCGATCTTCACTCTAAGTACAAGTCGATCCATGTGAGAATTTCTTGGAGTCGAACATGGAAAGACATCGCTTGATTACCAGTCAATAATGTAAACTGTTAACAAGCGCGAGAGGAATCACCGATAATGATGATGACCCTCAAGGTACTGCAGCACAATTCACGTGGTGTGAATATAGGACTTGGCGTCGAACACCACGCAAAATCTCCCGGTCGAAGGTCATTGATGTATACCTGTCGCCGGAAGTGAGAAACTTGCCATTGAGGCATGCAAGCTTCAAAGTACTGGGGGGTGTTCCTAGATCAACTTCTTGGATAATGAGTTGATGTCGACAAGAAGCGATCCTTCAAAGGAGGGCCTTAATGAATCCCACATCAGTGACACGGAACGAAGCTAATGATTGTGATGAAGGTGAAAACGATCTGTGAAATATGATTCAGGGTGGCGGTCATGAAAGGATGAAAGATGATGTATGGCAGTGGATGGGACACGGTTGACTTTTCCTGAACGACATCTCTTGAACATATAACGACACTGATGTGATGGATCGGTAGCATTACCCCAAATGCGGATGGTATGGCGAGACCATGGTGATGAGACCGGTGAATGAAACAACCCAACCCGATGTGGTACGGAGGCAAAAAGTGTCATGTTCAAGAGCGACTTGCTACCATTAAGCTTTGAGATTCTCCCAATTTTTCCCTAGTCATTTCTGACCAGTACCTCTTTATTTTTGTCAAGCTTGAGGAGGATAACATATGCTTGTTCTATAACTTGCCCTTTGGGCAAGCCCGTCGCTATGTTTTAACGAGCCTAGCGATAGGGAAACTCGTTCTCGTCTAAAGACAAGTTTGTCGCTATTTAATGTATTTAACGAGTCTAGCGACAAAGACAACTCGGTCCTTTTCATTTTTAGAGAGTCTAAAAAGGTACGTAAAGTCAACTCCAGAGGTCCTTTTTCGTCATCTAATCCCTTAAGTCCGAAAAAGTATAAAACAATACAAAAGGGATGAATGTTCGATAGTTTTATCGAGCCGAACTAGACAAGCGCTCGATCGTTTTGTGCAATAATCCCTCAGGTCCAAAAAGATTAAAATCTAGAGGAGGGATAGCTCTTCCGGTCCTTTTAACGAGCTGGAAGGCCAAAACTCGGCAAACTTTTCATATTTTACGAGTAAGATGAAAAGAGCTCAAAGAAGACTCGTATTTTGAGGAACGAGTGATAAATAGGGATAGCAGCAGATTCCAGGTACAGGTTGGAATTTTCCAATCACGGCAATGTCACAAGGATGGCTAGGTGAAATCACTCTTCGCAGCTGTTCCTCAAAATAGGTAAACAATCAAGTGAAGGTGAATGATCGGCCAAATGAAAAGTGGAGGTGACGGTGCAAACACTACCAAGGCTTTTATGGCTGATGAATTTATGGTCTCAAATGGTTATTTACCGGTTCATTTTTTCTGGATGAGCTTGAACTCTGGGGGAAGCTTGCTCACAGGTGCATTTATTTTTTAACGAGCATGAACTCTTGCTAAAACTGCTCGGTTTTGCGTTTATTTTTTTAACGAGCATGAACTTTTCCAAAACTGCTCGTTTGATAAGGTCAACTTTATATTTTACCATGACTAGCTTTGCCCTTTCAGAGATAGTACTGTATCATCAATTGCTGCAACAAACTTTGTTAGAAACGAATAACATGAGGTAAAAACTCTAATATTTCACTTTGAACTACGTAAAAAGCAATTAAAAGGTGTTTTTACCTCTCATTTTACCATTCCATTTGCATTTGGCTTGTTGGAGCTCTGGAGGTGCCTCTTCCTTTTGATTTTTCACCAGCTGATTTCGGGAGATTCAGTGGACGATTCTCAGCGCCGTTTGGACCAGGTAGGAGCTAAACCCTAGCTCTCTCTTTTCATGGTTTCATTTTTCAGTTTTGTGCCTGTTTTCTTGCCCCCATGAGCCCCTGGGGTTTCATTAGGGCGCTCTGCCATCAACGCAGGTGTCCCATTCGAAACCTGCGTTGAAGGTCAAGCTGCCTAAGGGCAGTTTGACCCTCAACGCAGGTGGGACACTTGGCTACCTGCGTTGGGCGTAGAAAAGCATTCTGTTGCACAATTTTTTATGAAAATTTTGCCAGTTTCTCATCAAATCTGGGATCTTACTCCTTCTCTTGTTTGTTTTGCAGAGTTTATTGGAGCAAAATGACCCTTACATGGCGAGAACGAGAGCACGAAGAGGAGGACATGATTGCCCTCCATGATCCTGTCACGGTGAACGCGCTGCGGAACTGTGGCCTGCTAAAATTCTTCCGTATCTCTAGCATGAGGGCACAGATACTTTTACTGCAGTACATGCTTGATGCTTGGGATCCTGTTAACCAAGTGTTCCAGATTAGGGGCAAGTCCATCCCCTTGACCATAGTGGACATTTACTTCTTGACTGGGTTGTCAAGGCGGGGTGCCCCCATTTCTTTGTCCGGTTCGGCCCGAGGGAGTGATTCCGTGAGAGACTATGTCCGTCAGTATTGTAGGGAAGGGTCCCAGCCGAGCAGAGACGGCAAGGTTACTATCCGTGAGGTCACTGACAGGTCTCTCAGGTCCATACTGTACACGATTTGTAGGATGGCCGGTAGTGCATCCCCTCATGTTGCCAACAGGTCTTATGTGCAGCACGCCCTGGAGTGTCTTCAGCCGAAAGTGTTTAACTGGTGTGATGCAGTACTGGTTCAGATGAAAAGCCAGTTGACCAAAGTAAAGGACGGGAAACTGAAGAACTTTGGTTTCGGTTCAGTTCTGACTGCCTTCGCTTTGGAGAAGATACCACTGATGCAGCCTCAGTATGTTGCACTCGACTTGCCTTCTCCTACTGAGCCACGCATGCAGAGGTGGGTTGACCACATGTCTAGACATGCTGGTCAATCTCAGATTACTTTCACTGATACCTTCTTCAGGTGGTTCGAGTGGCAGGACATGGCCTTTTCCGAGTATCCATATGTTGGCATGGATTTCCGAGGTGATCCGGATTTGGTGCTACCGGATGGCGAGCAGTGGGGCGATATTGGTAAAATTTTTGACCATATCACTGTTTACTGTTTTCATTTATAATGTCCTTGTGCTTTATTCTGTCAAGACTCTAATCAAACTCATGTGTGCATGCAGATGTTGGTCCTGTCCGTCCAGTAGTTCGCCCGAGAGCTCCAGTCGCTGCCCCAGCAGGGGAGGCTCCTGGGAGAGCTATTCTCCGCGACCTTGACTTGGCCGAGACTCTCACAGCTGTGCAGGAATAGGTCGAGGGTCTTACTCTTGGGATTCCGGATGTACGGATCGACGAGTTACCTCTACGGTTGCAGCGACATACCATTGGTGTTCCCAGACGATGGACTCGTCTCTTGCGCATGATTGCACAGGCCGTGACTTGCTATCATGAGCATCACTAGGCTAGGGTGCCCCCCAGCCATTTTTGAGTTTTGGGGTCATATGACCGATTTTGTCTTGGTTATAGAACATTATATGTAAACCGTAAACAGCTATATATTTTTGATTTTCGGGGTTTATTTCAGTTTTTATGTGATCTATGATTGAAACATTGATGTATGCTTCTCTTTTTATCAATTTTGCAAATGTCTATCTAACACATAGTTTGCTAATGAGTCGGTTAATGTGTTTAAGTTTCTGGAAATGTGTTGATATTGAATGAAATCAAACTGTCTTTCCAAGATTTTAACTCTTAGGAACTTGCGATAAATAGCTGGATTTCGGACAGAGTAGGTACCATTGAGCTGTAGTACTACGAGCTGTGAGTCTAGCCTGACAACTAGTCAGCGTATGCCACGGGTGACGGCATCAGAGAGGAGTTCTATCAACGCGCTATACTCAGCGATGTTATTCGTTGATTGACCAATACATATCCCCCTGAAACTCACTAACTCGCCGCTTGGATCAAAAATGGCCCATGCTGCAGAGGATAGGTTTCTCGAACTACGACTCGCTTCGTCGGCATATCCAACCCACGGTTCCAATGGATTTGACATCTGCAGTAAGTGTAAAAAGCGGATTACTTAAACCGAAACAAACGTTTTAGCGAAAACAAAAATGTAACAAAAGCATACAGGTTACTATTAGGCATAGTAACGCTTAAGGTACAACCCGTTGCGGGGTTGCGCCAGTGGAATTCCGTCATAATCCACCAACTCGTAGGCTCCTTTTGCTAATACTTTCTTAACAATATAAGGGCCCATCCATAAGGACTTAAATTTCCCAGCTCCCAATTTATCGGATTCTTGGTCATAAAGTAAGACCAAATCACCTTCTGAGAAGACACTGGGTTTGACATTTTTGTCGAACTGCGCCTTGACTCGTTTCTTATGGGCTTCGTTAGCCAATGCGGCATCACGACGGGTTTCATCCAACTGGATTAATTCCAAGAAACGAGCCTCTTCTTCCGAAGTTCCGGGGAGGAGATCAATTGCGAGTTTAAGAGACGAAATTTCACACTGGATTGGTAAGACTGCTTCCAGGCCATACACCAGTTGGAATGGTGTGAACTCGGTCGCATTTCTTACCGATGTTCGGTAAGCCCACAAAGCCGAGTACAGGATTAAATGCCACCTTCTTTTGTGAACCCCAACCATCCTTTGCAGCATGCGCTTCAGGACCTTGTTGATTGCTTCAACTTGTCCGTGAGCTTGCGGATAGTATGGAGTAGAGCTGTCGTGAGACAATCCTAGTTTGGCAGTTAATTCAACCATCATGTGATTGCGAAAATGCGATCCATGATCTGTGACTATGGCTTGTGGTACGCCGAACCTGCTGACTACATGATTAAAAAAGAATAGGGCAGCTGTTTCACCAGTATTATCCAATGTAGGCATCGCCTCGGCCCATTTGGTAAAATAGTCAACTGCGACTATAATATACCCATGCCCCCCGGTCGAGGTGGGGTTACATTGCATGAAATCGATGCCCCATTTGGCGAAAGGCCCCACAGCTATTATTGGCTGTAAAGGAGCGGGTGGTCTTCTGGTTTTGCTATCGAAAATCTGACAAGCATGGCAGCTTCTAATTGCGGTTATGCAATCTTTGAACATGGTTGGCTAGAAGTATCCTGCTCGTAAGATTTTTTGTGCTATAGCATATCCAGATTGATGCCCCCCACAGGCGCCTGAATGACATTCATTCAGGGCTTTTTCGGCTTCCTCATGGGTGAGACACCTTCTCAGAACCGTATCGACACCACGACGGTAAAGCGTATCACCGACGATCATGTAGTCTTTTGCTTGGTATCGAATGCGTTTTTGTTCTGAGTGGGAGGTGTTTGGCCGAAACTTCTGGGTCTGGAGATAAACTATTATATCTCCATACCACTCATCATTTGCTGATATCAGAAACAAACTTTCGTCCACGATAGATTCTTGGGATGTTTCATCGTTGGACGATGATGGGAGATCGCATAATAATTCTGCGAAAACTAAAGCTTTCTTTGATTTGGATTTCACAAATTCCAGATCAAACTCTTGAAGGATAGCTATCCATTTTGAATATTTGCCCCCAAGCAACTGTCGCGACAGTATATAAGTCATGGGGTTGCAATCTGACAATACGGTAGTCTTCCGGAAGAGGACATAATGCCGAAATCTTTGTATCGCTTGAACAGCAGCAAGTGCTAGCTTTTCAACGTGAGAATATTTACTCTCTGTATCATTTAAGTTTTTACTTAAATAATATATAGGGTGTTCAATTCCATCGACTTCTTGAACTAAAACCATTGCAATGGTCGTATCCACTGCAGCCAGATACAGGTTAAAGTCTCTTTGATAGTTTGGGGCGTAAATTAATGATGCTTTTACTAGAGAATCTTTCAGAGCATCAAAGGAAGCTTGCGCAACCTGGTCCTAGACGAAAGGTACATCCTTTTTCAAGAGACGGGTATAACCTTTAGCAAGTTCTGCGTAATTTGGAATGAACCTCCTTAGAAAGTTTGCTTTCCCTTGGAGTTTCTGAATCTGAAGCAAATTCAAAGGTGGAGGCAAATTAATGATTGCCTGCACCTTGCAAGGGTCGAGACGAATCCCATCCTTGGAGACTACAGAGCCAAGTAAACGACCAGAACCGACGCAAAACACACATTTGTGCGGATTGAGTCTTATCTTGTAGTGTCGGCAACGTAGAAATATTGCTCTTAAATGCTGCGGATGATCAGTCCGCTTTCGCGAATGAGCCGGAAGATCGTCGAGATAAGGTTGGACGATGTTCTTGATGTCATGGAAAGCATAATTCATTGCTGTCTGAAACGTCGCCCCTGCGTTCTTTAAACCAAAGGGTAATTTTCGATAAGCGAATGTGCCCCACGGACAAATAAATGCAGTCTTTGACTGGTCCTGTGGGCGGATATTTATTTGATTATACCCAGAAAATCCATCCATAAATGAAAAGATTTCACATCCGGCGCATTCATCAATTATCTGGTCGATGAAGGGAGTAGGGTAGTTGTCCTTTGGACAAGCTTGATTTACATCCCTATAATCAACGCACACTCTTATTGTTCCTTGTTTTTTCATAACTGGGACAATATTCGATACCCAATCGGTTAGAGGAACCGGGTAGATGAAACCAGCATGGAGAAGCTTTTCAACTTCTGCCTTAATGGCAGCGACTTTCTTGGGGTGCACCTGCCGAAGCCGTTGTCTTACTGGTTTGACATCAGGATACATCTTAATTTCATGTTCAACGATACTCGAGTCAATGCCTGGCATTTCATCATATGACCAAGCAAAGACATCTCTGAATTCGTGGAAAAGAGCTTTATATATTTCCAGTTCTGAAGGGGAACAACCTTTTCCGACATGAATATTCTCTACAACATCTGTTTTGGTCGAGCTATTTATGGCTATAGTCTCTTCAATATTAGATAGGTTTCGCTCGGAATCCACCGTATTTACAGTATTTGTTAGGAATTCAAACACTGAAGGGTGATAAAGGTCATCTTGAGTATCTTCCGGAGGAAGGGAACGATGGTGGTTATCATTCCATGGTGCCCCCTCAATCAACATTGATTGCAGGATTCCTTCGTCACTTACATGCACTTGTGACCAGGGATCCAAAGGGGTGCCATATTCTCTAGACCTATCTACCCAAACGCTTGACGAGCGTTGATTTGGGCTCGCCTCCCAGGCCTGAAACATTGATTGCTACAATATTTCGATTGGGCTTGGGGGCAAAACCATTGTACGATCCATGTTGACTTTGTCTTTCACGACCTTCGAGGAAGATATCATGTTGCAGGTTGCTACAAACGGTATATTTCCTATGTGTATAGGATTCGGTAGTGAGAAAGTTCCCATCATTGTGGGGTCCTTCAACAGGCCTACTATGATATCTTGAATTGAATGGTCGCTCTCATGGATCATGGGAATGCTTCCTGTAACTTGTGAACCATTAGGGAGGAAGTTTTGTTGGTCGACGACCGTAATCCCTCCTTCAAACGGGAATGCGATTTTCCTAAAATAAGTCGACACAACAGCCGCCATGGCATAAATCCATGGTCTTCCCAGTAGGATGTTGTAATCAAGATTCCCATCAATGACTTCAACATCAATTTCTACTGTTTTTCCACCTAGTTCAACCTTCAAGTTACTTAGGATACCGTAAGGGGTATATGTCCTACCGTCGAATGCTTTTAGTGTTGTTGAAGATCTTGACAAGGTTGGTGACCCTAACGTTTTCCAGCAACTCATCGACATAATACATGTAGATGCTCCCTCATCAATAATTGTTTGGTGAACAGTTTTGTTGAGGGCTTTCACTTGAATAAGGAAAGCTAGTTGAGCTGGTAACTGAGGGTCATATCCTTTGTGATCAAAGGATACAAGATTGGAATCCTTAGGATCAACCCCCCCAATTGCCGATAACAACGCCTGCCTTTGGGATGGACAATTTTGTAGTACCTCTAGAGTCGACATAGCGGATGGCGATTGGGCCAAATCTTCTACTATGTTATAATGCTGCGCCGCTCTGGCGCGAGGATTAAAGGTCGACTTGTGTACTACTCCCTTAGGCGGTTTTATTGTTAATTCTGGCATTATGGGTGGGACAACTTCTGTCGAAGTTGTTGTCGAACTACTTGGTTGATCTTTACCTTTTTCGTTTGACAGTTGCGGATTCCCGTAATCTTTGTTCCTTGTCGAAATCAAAGCATCATTCTGTTGCTTAGAGATCGATAACATTAGCACTTGCGACGGGGAAGCATTTCCACTATCAACCAGATTTTGACCTGGATTGGGAAATGGATCAGTCAATACAGCTGAGGTCTTTGGACTCTTAAAGAATCTCTTGAGCTCAGATCTGAATGGACAATCTTGTGTCCAATGATCCTCGTCACATATAAAACATGGACTTTTTGGTTTCCCTTTCCTAGGAGGGTTTGAAGAAGTTTTTTCAGGCGATGGTTCATCCTGTTTCTTCTTCTTCCCTTTGTTTTGCTTCTTCTTGCTTCCTGGTTGATTGGTTTCTTTGCCTTTATCCGCTGATATGGCATTTACTTCCGAAGCAAGAATCTCTTCATTTGCATTTTGATCTAAAGTCTTACGGGATTTCTGAGATGAAGCCTTTTTCGATTTCGCGCTTGCAGTGCCAATCACACCATCTCCGGCATGAGAGTCAATATTCGATTTAGGAGGGGGAGGAATTGAAAATTCAGGTCTAGGGGCATCAGGTATCTTGTCGTAGAGCGTGCCAGACTGAGTATATACTAAGTCTAGATATTGAGCACGAGCAATGACTTGCTCCTCTGTTACGACTCCCCCCTTGGCCACATCTTCCGTTATAGCCGGAAGTAACGACTTTATAAACCATTCAGCTAATAGCTGATCGGGAACGTATGTTTTCACCATCCTACGACGACGACGCCACTCATGTATATGATCGGATATGTGAGTAGCCGTCGTCTGTTTGAAGTTGGTTAATATTTCAGTTCCCGTTTCATACCTTATTGGTAATTTAAAATGGGTTAAGAAAGTCGTGGCTAAGGAGCTGAAATTGTCGAAAGAGGCTCTCGGCAATTCAATATACCATTTAGCCGCTGGACCTGTCAATGTCCTCTGGAAGAGGCGAAGTCTTATCGAATCATCGTTTCGAGTGTTCGATGAACACCACAGATGAAAAGTCATGACGTGATTCGACGGGTCTTCACCTGGATTTCCATTGAATTTAGGAATGTCCGAAGGAAGTTTGTGAGGAATCGCTGGCCACCAAGGGGCATAAGCAATCGGATCGTTCGTCAACCGATGTAAATCGGGTAACTCTAGAGTTGCCACGAATGGCAACTATTGACTCAGATTAGGTGAAGCATATCCAGGATACGATGGAATCGCCTGAGCAGTTGGCCTTTGCATACCAGCATAATGTAATTGATGTTGGTATGATTGGTACGGTTGGTGGACTACCCCACTATAAAGTGGTTGGTTTTGACCGTGTTGTATATACGGTTGTCCACTGTTCGCAAAAATCTGCTGCTCGGAACCTTGGTACACTTGCTGGAATTGCGGTTGTTGGTACTGCACCAACCATGGTTGTGAAGCCATGTGTTGTTGTGCTATACTAACCGTTGGACCAAGATGAGGGGTAATGGTACCCGTTTGTACTTGTGTCGCCCCGCCAGTTGGCGATTGTGGTTGAGTCGCAGGGTCAAAGGGCTGTTGCATTACAACCTGAGAAATCTGAGGTTGACATACAACAGGCATCGTTTGAACTTGCGACACGGTTACAATCGCTGGTGTTGTCGGGATGTTCGTCACAGGTACACATTGTTGCATAGAATACACAACTCTTGGTTGCTGGGGTAGCATAGGTACCCAACCACTTGTAGTCATTCCAGTATAACCTGAATACTGTTGTGAACTCCCGTATGGGTAACCTCCCGGAGGGGGTAATGAAAAGGCATACTGCCCCCCATACGGTGGTGATCCGGAACTGAAAGGAATTACTAAACCTTGAGGACCGGATTGCCCAAACTGACCTCCAAAAGGATCAATTTGTTGAGTTCCAACATAAGAGTTACTGGGTATTATCCCGGAAGAACAAATAGGAACAGACCACATTGTCGTTATAGCCCCTGAAGGGGCTCCTTCCAGCTGTTGAGAGCTAGTTGGGATAGATGGTATGCCGGCAAACATTGTCGGAGTGACGGCAGGGGGGTATGCTGTCGCTGTGTCATTTGACACAGTCCTAGATGTTGACGGTTGTTCAGACATTTTGAGTCTATCCAATAGATTGCCTAGCGATTCTACAGGAACTTCCCCTGGTGATAGGCTAGCTTCTGATGTAGAAGGAAATAGAGTGACCCCTACCCCAAAATGGGTTGGAGTAGTTGCTTGCAGATCTTTTACAATTTCCTCTATTGCAATCAGACCAGGTGGAAGAGGAAGACCGTCAGGTCCGTAAAAAATTTCTGGTGCCGAAGAAGGGGTTGTTTCAACAGCGACAGTTGTCTGAGGAGCAAGACTCTCTGAACCGGTTACAGATGGAACTGACTCAGTAACACAAGTATTTGCTCTCAGACTAGGATCAGTGTTACTGTCCCTCTGGGGATGTTGAACTTCTTCAATATAGGCAGGGTTCCCAGAAATGTTTGGAGTAACCGGAACCTCAGATGTTGTTGGAACACTTGTTCTAACTTTGATAGGAGATTTTGAACCGGTTAAACGAGTTCGCTTTGCCCGTACTATTTTCGATTCCGGAGACAAAGACGGTTGACTCGTAAGCCTCCGCGAACGACGGGGTTTCGATTGACTTTCTTCCACGATTGCGGATTACTTGATCAACCAAAATACATAGGGTAAAATGTGTTTTCGAATTGAATTAATTTTAGACGCTTTTAAGACACAACTTGCTTCTTCACTTTTTAAGAGTCGAGAAAAAGCTAAAGATGACTCTAGTCTCCTTCGATGTTTTAACGAGCCCGAAGTGACAAATGCTCGGATGGACTTTTTCAGTTATAGAGTTTGAAAAAGGCCAAAAGAAACTACTCTGGAGTTCTAGGCAGAGGGTGTGCCAAACCTTTCACAAAACCACAGAATACGTTTTACGGTACAAGTGGTCGATCTTCGTGAATGTTGTGTTCACTGCATTGCGATCAGTAGGGCGGCCGACACGGCTTCCTATGGATAAAGGCTTTATTCCTATAGCGGTCTCCCAATATATACACGACGGTACGTGGGAGCACAAGTCCGTATTGATACTTATCGCTTCACCGTGGAGGAATCACCCAACCACTCGACGCTAAGATATCACGTTTAACGACGCCGGAACACGTCTCTAGCTTAGACCTCTATGTGTTTCGTTATGTTTCAAAGCGTTGTTATGTAAATTCAATTCATTTTAGGTTGATCTTGCTTAGCAGTTTGCCTTTATGGATCACCACGTGATGTATGGTACAACTCCTAAATGCAGTCTAAGAATGATAAGCAAGCTTTTTCAATTCTTTCAACTCATGAAAATCTTAACTACTGAGGGAAAAGAAAGACATCAACTTTTCACACAGATCATAGAGCACACACTGATGCACTTTTCCTAAATCAACATGCAAGCTGTCAAAATGCACATGCACAATGCAGGTATTTCTTTTCTTCTTTCTTAATGTTGATGTATTACAAAAAGAAAGCTGTTGTATAATTTCGAATTCAATTTCAAGTGAAAGCAAACAAGCTTTTGTCCAAAAATCAAAAGAACACCTTAAGATTCACTCGTTTCAACACTAGAAATACTTAAATTCGAACCATATGACGAAAGCAAATGCTCAATCAGCTATGAACAACAAATAAACTAGCTCTTAGGATCAACAATGACACTTTATCACAGGTCTAGATCTAAGAGGCCACAGCAAGACTGGTTCACTTTCGTTATGGGAAACTGTAAATGAAGTAAGAAATACAAAAAGAACAATCACAGTTTCTTCATACAACCGAGGTGGAATGATGGCAAAGAAAGGTAGTTTCAGATAGGTACACAGGTTGATAACAGGCTGCAAAAACAATACTGAAAACTGGGCAACAGAAGGCAGGGAACCCCAGTTGCACAATGCAAAACTGGTTCAGCGCAGGCTCTGCACTGTCAGTTTGACATTCAACGCAGGTAGTCCCTTCGGGACCTGCATTGAAACGCAAAGAGCCTTCACTGCAGTGGCGCTGAAGAGAAAACTCTCGTTTCTCTCAGGTTCCGGGTCACAGATTGCTCAAAAATCAACTGTTTTAGGCCAAATCAGAGGCTATCAATCAAGTACACACTAGAGGATGATTAAAGGAAGATGAAGACTATCACAAAGAGCTATTTAGAGTCCTTGTGGATCAGCTCTTCAAATCATAAACATGCCCAGAACTGAGCTAGAGTAGCTGCCCTCTACTTTGCATTCGAAGGACTCAAATGCAGTTCGATTCGGTACTCCCTTTGTTTAGGAAATGAATAGCAAGAAACACAAGCTACCAACAAGATACGATCCCCAGCGGAGTCGCCAGTTTGTTGTTGGGAAAAGTATCCAATACGGAATGACCCTATCCCACTCTAAGGGTGATAGATCCTTAGCAACAATCAAAGCAAAGCTATCTGAGATTACTTCTTTATGACATGCAAAAGAGGAAAGAAAGAGATCCACTCACTGATGTCTTTCGCCAATGATTGATCCAATCTTCTCTCCTTGCTGCTTGCTCCCAGCTCCTTGTCTTCTCACGGGCCCAGCTACACCAAGATCCTGCAAACAAGACGAGAAAGGGAAACTACAAGAAGCATGCATTCATAATTGATTCAAGGATTAGAATAAATCAAATACGCAAGTAAAACAATACATCATTGAAACACATGCGAATAGAAGAACCTCAAATGCTTTATTAATGGAAGAAAGTAAGGTTCAGGTGGTGATACAACCATAAGAGGCCCAATCCAGCATCACCTTCCCGACGGAAAGAAATCTCCTCTTCACCTCCTTCAAGCAATCACCCAATAGTTCCAACTGTAAACCAAGAACAATTCTTTGCACAAAATTCCGGCCTCCAGATCCCATGGGATGAGATCCTTATATAGAGTTTTGGAGAGAAGATGAGTCAGCTTGATGTGTGACTAGTGTCCTCTTCAACTCCAGTTGTTCTTTAGTTCTTGAGTCCACTTGGAGATCCTACCTTCCACTTGGAGTTTTAGAACCTCTTACTCATCACTAGGCGAATCCTTTGATCCAAGTGTCATTTTGGAAGCTTCCTGGGCACTGACACATTGAGGAAAGATTCCTCCACATGTCCAAACTCGCTCAGCGCAGGTAGCCTTTGTTGAAGTTGACATTCAGTGCAGGTAGACCATGGAGCAGTTGACATTCAGTGCAGATGCTCAGTGGAGCAGTTGACATGATCCAGAATTGACCTGTTTTTGAGTGTTTTTTAGTGGAGAATTGATTTGAAGTGCTGTGGTTTGCTGACCTTGTTCCTCTAGGGGTAGGAACAACACGTTTAGGGACTTTGGATCCCTTAGATTATTGACATTTCATGCTTCATGCTGTAAGGCACAAAAATTTCTATAACACCTACCAAGCTGTTTTGGAAGGCAGCAAAGCATGTGCTGAGATACCTCAGAGGCACATCTCAATATGGATTATGGTACAGACAGGCAGAGGGAGTGAAGCTTCAGGGCTTCACAGATGCAGATTGGGCAGGGAGTCCATCAGATTGGAAGAGCACTTCAGGAGGAATTTTCAACCTTGGTTCAATTGCAGTTTCTTTGTATAGCAGGAAACAGAGGTTAGTTTCTCTTAGCTCAGCAGAGGTTGAATACATGGCTGCCAGCTAGGTAGCATGTGAGGCCATTTGGATGCGGAAAATTCTAGTTGGTTGTTTGATCAGAAGATGGATCGAACTGTGATATATTGCGATAATCAGAGTTGTATCAAACTCTCTGAGAATCCAGTATTTCATGACAGGTCCAAACACCTCGATATCCGGTATCATCATCTTCGAGCCTGTGTGTTGAAGAGGATCATGTTGTTGTTGTATGTTTCGACCAAGGAGCAGGATGCGGATATTTTGACTAAGGCATTGTCAAAATGCAAATTCGAGTTCCATAAAGACAGGATGGGGTGACGGATAATCCCTTTCTTGTTGAGAGGGAGTGTTGAAAATAGCAACAAGAAATGGTAAATATAGAAGTGCTAAAAATAGCATTTCGGGATACATTCCAATTTTAGTTAATCCCTGAACTAAAATTGAGAATTAAAATTCGAATTTGAGCTCAGCAACTGTTTGTAAAATAATTAATTAATTCATCTTGAGTTAATTAGTTGGAGAAAATCAAACATGAAGTCTATGTGAAGACATGCAACAATTATCCCTTTGATTGAGGAAGTTATCCCTTAATTAAGGAGATCAGGATGAGTTGTACTTTGAGTTGTAATTAGTTAGCTCAGTTAACTGAGTTAAGTCCAGTTAGATTAGTTCCAATAGTTTGTGGAATTGATTGTGAGTTTGGTTAGTTAATGCATGCATGCATGTAACTAGTGTACTTCAGATAACTGAATATTCTCTCATAAATAACTCATGCATGTCAGTTCAGACAGAGACCCAGTTGAGATCAAAGGATGGGACAGTGTACTATCAGTTGCAGGAATATTCCCATGAGGATATCTCTTGCATGCAGAAGGAATTCTTTCCTTGAGGATTGCACAATTATTTCTGAGTTTGGTGAGCAGTGTGTGAGGTAATTACACACAGGTGGCAGCTTGAGGACCCAAGAGAAACTGCACAAGGAAATAGGAGGCTTGGAGGACTGAAGGAAGGCATATGTGTTGTCTATTTTGTCTATGAGCAACATTGAGGGATTGTACTGAGAGCTGGATAGCTTGTGAGCTAAAGATTTATGTAATTCGGAGATATTTCCACTTGTATGATAGTATAGAGATCGGGGCTTTTAGCTGAGGCTTTCCCCAGAGTATTCTTCTGTGTTCATGTGTGATTGATTTGTAGAAGTAGATCAAGTATTTTGCTTTAGTATATTGCATTATCAGGTGATCTATAGTGAGAATTGCGTTGATGATTCTGCCTTATATAGTCCCACATCCACACCTCTCACCTGGTCATCTGATCTTTATGTGAAAGAAATGCTAAATATAGAAGTGCTAAAAATAACATTGTTATAAATAGAATTTCGGGATACATTCCAATTTTAGTTAGTCCCTGAACTAAAATTGAGAATTAAAATTCGAATTTGAGCTAAGCAACTGTTTGTAAAATAATTAATTAATTCATCTTGAGTTAATTAAATGCAAAACAAAGGTTGGAGGTTTTAGAAGCTAAAGGGCAGGAAAGAGATCATAAAATTCATATAGTAACGGCTGAGAACAAGGCGTTAGTAGAAAGCAATAAAATTTTAAAAGAACAAGTGGCATTGCTACAGGAAGCTTTCGTGATAGGGAAGACAGAATGGCAATGCATGAAGGTGGATGTGCAAACCATAAACAAATTTGTAGTGGAAAGTACATAGGTGGTGAATGTGAAATCATCCTAGGATAAAGGGAAAATGATTGCCCAAATAAACAACCATGAAGAGAACGCAAGAGAAGAAACGAAAGGAGATTCCACCAAAGTTTCCAAAACTTGGGCTCAAGTTATTAGCAATTCTGCTAATAAGGAAGGAGAAACAAATATTCAGGTTGACAACATGCAAGATAGTGAAGGCAAGAAAAGACAAAATAGGGTAGCGAACATAATTATTAAAGGGGTGAAAGACTATGGGAAAAATGAATGCACTCTTGACCTTGCAAGAGACTTCTTGAAAGACAAGGTGCTATGGCAAGGACAAATATGCCAAGCATGGAGGGTGGGTAAGTTTAATGGGGAGAGAGCCAAATCCATAAAATTCATTATGCCTAGCTTGCATGATAAATATATCATTCTAAGCAAGAAACATCTCTTGAGGGGTTCTCGTTTTTTCCTAGAAGAAGATTTAACTGTAAAACAACAGGAGGAAAGAAGGGAGGAAATTTTAAAGGTTAGGGCAGCAAGAGATGAAGGAAACAGAGCATGGATTTATAAAGGCAAAGTTGTGATAGCGCGATCTGGACCTCCTTCTAGAACAGAGCAGCAAGATGGTAACAAAGAAGAGGCAACAAACTCTTCAACAAGAAATCAAAAAGCAAGGTCGGTATGGGAAAATAGGGACAAAGACTCAAATGTGAGTCTTTCATGTCAAAATAAATAGCAATCAAGTCATACCCAGGTTTCCTTAAGATTAGTTTTTTGGAACTACAGAGGTTACCCATGCAGATGAGGAACTGGGTTAGGGCCTATTGCGGAAAATAGAGACATAATTTCCCTCATAGAAACACATGAGCATGAAGGGTGCAAGACACCTTTGTTTGAAGAATACTGGAAGATGGTAGTGTGGAACAAGGCAGCAGGGAATGGCAAAGGGCACGGGGCTATCATGGTTTTAGTAAGGGAGAAAGAAGGTCGTCTCATTCAGTTAGAAAAAGAAGACTCAAATAAGCAATTCATTTGGTTTAAAATATCAGAAAATGGAAACCACATCAGAATTGCAGCATGCTATTTTGTGCCGCAGGTTTCAAAAATCTACAAAGGTAGAGGGCTTGACCACAAATATCCATTTGCAACTTTAAAAGCGGATATTGCAACATATTCGCAGCTAGGTGAAGTCCTTATAGTGGGTGATTTCAATGCTAGGACTACAAGTGAGTAAGCTAGCATTCTTTGTTGTAAAGATGATTGTGACCCTATTTGGCTTATAGAAGAAAGTAATCATCAGTGGGAAAAAATTTCAAAGGAAAAGGGCTGCAATGTCTTTGGTGAACAATTGCTTACTCTATGTGGGGCCTTTGATTTAGTCATTTGTAATGGCTTGACTAGATGGGCAAAGTCCGGTAATTTCACTTGCAATACTTACAATGGAGCAAGTGTGGTAGATTATGTAATTTTCTCGCATCGTTTGTGTGAGAAAATGGAAGAAGTTTTGGTTGGAGATCAACTGTGGGATTTGAAATCAAATCACAAGCCAATTTATTTATGTTTCTCTTGGATTGGAAAGAAACTATTAGAGTCAAAAATTCAGCGTGTCCAACAAAATATCCCACAGGGCAAATTATTTTGACCCCAGAAAATTGTAATACCTTCAAAATCACGCTAGAGAGGCTCTTCGAGAAGGATAAAATTACAATTCATAGCCTTCCTAGTCATCAATTAACACATTTAATTCAATGGGCACTTGCAAAATGCAAAAGAACAAAAATTAAGAAGTCTGAAACAAATTGATTTCCTATTAATGCTTGGTTTGACGAGGAATGAAAAAAGGCAAGGAGAATGTGGAAAGAGTCAAACAAGGATAACATAAAGCTCAAATCTTACAAGCAGTTATTAAGCAAGAAAAAGGTCGATTTCATGGTTTCAAGGAGGGAAGAACTAATCTTCCTTGGGAAAAATAATCCCAAATTATTTTGGAAGGAGCTCCAACTGAAAAAGATACAAATTGGAAATAATATTACAGCTTCTAAATGGTTTGACTATGCAAGACAACTCTATGAGCAGGTTCCCAAGGTTGACCCTCCCCCCTTGGTCGGCATTGATACTGAACTCTTCGTGGTACAAGAGGTAGAGATGGGTATCAAGAAGTTGGGTGTTGGAAAAGCAAAAGACTTAGCTGAACTCCAAGCAGAATATCTAAAGTGGGGCTCAAAGATTGTTGCAGCTCACATTACAAAAATATTCAACAACATCATACAACAAGGGCTCCCCACAGATTGGACAACTAGTTTGGCAATACCTCTTTTTAAGAGTGGTGATGTCAATAATCCCTCCAATTATAGGACCATCATGATAAACCCTTTGTTTGCAAAGCTATTTGGAAGCATGCTAGAAAACAAAATTAGCAAGTGGGCAGAAGAAAGAGATAAGCGTGCTAAAGGGAAAACAGGTTTTAGACCTAAACATTCCACAGTTGATCATTGTATAAATTTAAGGCGCATCATTGAAAAATTTTGGGAGAAAAAGAAAGAAGTCTTTTGTTGCTTTGTTGATTTCAGAAAATCATTTGACTCGGTTCCTAGGGATAAACTTTGGCACAGAATAGAGGAACTTGGGGTTCCTAAACATTTGAGAGCAGCTGTGCATAGGTTGTATGAAGAGGTAAAAGTCAAAATTAGAACTTCAATAGGCATTTCTGAAAGTTTTAGAAGCGATATTGGGGTCAAGAAAAGTTACCCATTGTCTCCTACCCTTTTTGGTTTATATATCGACAAGCTTGAGGAGTGGTTAAATTCACAAGGGGGTGATGGTATCTATTTGTGCAAGTTTGTTATAAGGCTTCTTTTGTATGCAGATGACCTTATTCTGATTGCTAAATTGGCTCTCGGTTTGCAAGAGCACTTACTATCCCTTGAGAATTTTTGTAGAAGTGTGGGGATGCCAGTCAATATTAGCAAAACGAAAGTGGTGGTCTTCTCTAAGAAAAGAAAACATAACCAGCATAAGTTCTACTTTGAAGGCAACATTCTGGAAGAAGTTGCAGATTACAAATACCTCGGAATTGACTTCAACAAAAATCTAAGTTGGAATGGTTGTAGAAAGAAAAGAACTTTGGGGGGTTGGAAAGCATTTTATGCTTTTCAAAATAGGTGTAGAAAGGCAGAGTTATGGGACTGGAAAACCACTCAAACTCTTTTTGGGTTTCTAGTGATTCCGATGATTCTCTATGGTTGTGAACTGTGGGCTAGCAGTACCTCCCACATGCAGTGGAGACAAATTGAGAAAATTCAGAAGAGTTTTATTACAAACAAATTTAAGATTAAAAGTGTAGTTCCTTATGATATCTTGTTAAGTGAAACACGGACTATTCCTATTGAAGCAATTGCTATGGTGCAAGTCATAAGGTATTTAAAAAAATTGAGCAAATGGAAGAGGGTAGATGGCCTAAGGTTGTCTTTAATGATAGATTGTGCAAGAGAAAAAAACTTGGATGTAGCAAAATAACAAATGGTTTAGTAAATGGGGTATTTGCTTGAATGCGTGTCCCATAAACAGCAAAGAGATAAAACCTTTTGTTATGGAAAAGTTCCACAAACGTGCTTGGGATAAGGAGCTAGGAAGAAAGAAAAATTACTATATTGAAGTGTTTAATCCCACTCATAATCATCAACCAAAAGCATACATAGAGGCCAATATCTCTTGGAGAGCCAAAATTCTTATTGCTCAGTTAAGGACTAATTCTCATCAACTCTGTTGTGAAACAGGGCACTGGAAAAGGCCAAAGGAAGTGTGGGAGGAAAGGGTATGCATTTTTTGTTCTTCCAGAAAAGTGGAAATAGAGAAACATTTCATTTTAGAATGTGAGGCCTTCAAAGACAACAGGGAAAGTTATGCAGATATGCTAGCAGCTAGCTCTTGGGATAATCTATTTAGTGAGGGGTTTGTCGAGAAGATGGGAGCATTTATTTTGAAGCTTCACAGAAAAAGGGCCGAATACATCAAGCAGATGAAGAAGCAATCTGTCCCATAGGCTATCTTTAGCCTCGTGGACGTTAAAATAATTTATTTCTTTCTTTCATCCCACTAATAAGTGTGAAGAGTCGAGATAGTTAAAACACATCTCTAAAGGAAGATGACCAAGAAGTCTAGTCGTCTAGTAAGTGTGAATGAAATCTTCTATGCAGAGACATAAAGCTTCTTCATGAGGCAAAAGACAAGAATTTTCGATGAACAGGAATTCTGATGGGGAAGTTGGAAGGAAGATAGTATTTGGTATGTTGATCCTAATCACTTCAAGAGTGGAAATAAGTATGTATCTGTTGGGGAAGTTGGATGGAAGATAGTATTCGGTATGTTGATCCTAATCACTTCAAGAGTGGAAATAAGTATGTATCTATTGCTCGAAAGGGTTACTGACAGTTTGATATGAGAGACTTCCTCATTCATGATCACTCAACAGGGCCCTGCACTGGAGGTTGTGCTGCTATTGCAGATTATGAAACTTCTTTGTTGGCTGGTCCATAAGCATTATAACATAAATTAAAAATGATATTGATGCCTTGGGTGTTGACAAACAAGAATGCAAAACAGTAGTATCACAATACAAAGATGTGATTATTGAGCTCTTGATGGCATGACTACCTAGAGGAGTCTGGGAATTGTTTCAACAACATGGTTGCTCTAGGTTCCGAAATGGATGGATTCAAGGCAGTCCACTATGAGAATGTTCATAAAAATGTTTTTCCCAACGAGCCTAATCTCCTTCTTTAACCTCTTCCCTTGTTGTTTCCAGCTGCAAATTTGTGCCCATAATTGCAATTGGCATCAACCAGAAAGAAAAAAGAACAAGAGAGAAAGGAAACAATTCTTCAACTGTGTAGGCATCAGCTCAGTGAATAGAGCGACTTATAGTAAAGAAAGAGTTCCTTTTGAATAAAATAGCGGCGTACTTTCATGACGAGGTCGCTGAAACTACTTGTAAGGAGTTCACATGTGAGCTTCTGAGCATGTCGAGCAACCATTTTTGGCTTGCTCGAGCTCAATGTGTTCTGGTTTAAAAAAAATGCTAGGATTTTCCCACTAGGCCCGTGCAAAACTTTATTTTATTTGATTGGGATTATATGGTAAATTTCAGGCTTTCTAACTACATTAATGTTTAGTGACTAGGGTTATGTAATATCAAGCAACAAAAAGTTCTTTTAGCACACAACCAACCTGCATTCCCATGCTCAATCTCTTTCTTATCCGGAAGGGAACATGTGCAACGACCTCTCACCCTTTGCGATTGAAACACAATGAGAACTCATGCAAAATCATACAATGTTGATGGGCCACCACCATTGTCTCTTCTTGAAGATGAAAATAACCTCAACCCTGTGCATTTACGTCTGTCTCGCATTTCCATCGCATTCTAGTGCCTTGCTTTCGCAACACCTTCATTGAGCCTTGATAAATATTTTATTTGATGGTGTATAAGAAACACACATGGCCGAGTTAAAGGTAGAGACGATTGCAAGGCTTGCACAATGGAGGATTGAAAGCTTGGGCTCCTGCTCTTACCGGAGGTCTGATGCCTTCAGAATCGAAATTTGGAACTGGTACTTTTCAATTGAGAAGAACAGAAGTCAACGACCTTGGACATCACCAGTCTATGATAAGTTGCTCTGCAGCAGTGAGGATTTTGTGTGGCCTATAGATTCTAGCTTTCATGGACGTTTTATAATTGATGTGGAGTTCCTGGACCTGAAAATTGCTACCATGAATGGTGGAGAAGCTTGTTCAATATGGCCCAATGAAGGAGTAATGAAGTGTCAATCAACTAAGGGTGCATTAAAATTCCTTTCTCATATGTTAGAGCACATCAGGTTATTTTAGCAGCATAATCCCCTGTTTTTGAGTGTATGTTCTTGCATGATGTCAAACAGAAAGAATCATCAAGACATATATCTAGAAGACTTCATTGCCCTTCTAAGATACATCTATGGAGGTATCAAACATTAGGACTTTTTTAACCATAGAATAGCTTTATTGAGAGCTGCTGATAAATACAACATTGTGAACTGCCTAGAACTGTGAATAAATTGAATTATAAAGCATGTCTTTAAAGTAAAGGGGAGAAAAGGGACAATTATTTTTGTTGAACCAGAGATCATCCACACATTGCCAGTATTTTAGATCCAATCAGATGAGTCACTTGGATTATGGTGGGATGCCTCGTGAGTTATGAATAAGAAGATTGTTGAGTATCACATCTAGGCCTGTCTTGGAATTATTCTTTGGTTGTCACATTTTTTAATTCTTATCTGCACATTCAAGAGTAAAACTTGATCCGTAGGAGCGCTAAAAAAGGGACATCATCGTTGTTCATTGCCTATAGATTCCATGGTGTCAAGCCTGTGTGTGTGCCCGAGACTCTGCACAGATTTCTTGTATATAAGGGTATGGCAATAACAAGGGAAAATGTTGGTATACATACAACTATTCATATTCGAAAAATAAATATTGGTGTTGGCACTGAGAGGTTGAAACATATGGAAACAACTTAGGAGTCCACCGATCAAGGAATTCCTTTTGATGGGAATCCTAGTCCTTTTCCTCCTTTCAGAAATATCGGATTGCTAGTATGGTTGTTCTCAACCTCCTTGGCCCCGTAACTGAATACTTCGATATCCTTTCAAACTTTTTACGGGAGACCATCTTCTCTGAAATTTTTCTGGTATTCCTCAGATCTTAGAAGAATGGTCTTCTCGTTCACATCATCCTATGTCATCAACTTCTGGAGATCATGCTGGTGACACACCATCAACTAGTGGTAGTAAAGTTCATCAAAAGAAGGGTAAAGTTAAGTTTCCCTATAGGTTATGTGAAGAGAATCACCCCATTCACCTTTGTCCCTATCTGGATGAAGCCAAAAAAGTGTTGGATAACCATCCTGCTTCTCCGCAACGACTTCCATCTGGTTACAGGAGACTCTCCCTTAATCCTTCACTAGTTGATGAAGTGACTGACCAAAATCAACCGTCGGTCAAACCCACTCTCTATGAATGTGAATCCCATGAGTCTATACCTGACCAATCATAGGTCGAGGAAACAGTTGACCCGATTTCACCTTCAATTAATCGTGCCTTTCCCATAGAGAGTGAGTATGATATCACTCAGGTTCTTTTCGTTTCCTCAGATTCCAATGAGCTTGGAGGCAACCCTCCTGTTCCATCAAGACAGGAGGAAAATCCTCCCATTCTAGTAACTCAAAGGGGTAATTCTCCCATTCTTACGGTACCCCCTCCAAGTAGTCTGGTCACTTCCTTTGATTGAAATCCATTGGCAAGATGTCGTCTTCCTTCTTATTTGCCTTTCTAGATCATAGTATAGGATTGTAATATGATTGCACCTGGAACTATTGTAGATGAAGGTGCTTCTATGAGTATCATTTCCTCCACTGCTTGGCAAGCACTTAGTTCACCACCACTTGTGCCTATTACCCAGAATCTGTTGGCTTTTAACAGAGGAACCAGTCAACCATTAGGGATCCTTCCTCAGTTGCCTATTACTTTGGGAGGAATATTTTTTTATCTCAATTCGATGGTAGTCTCAGGCCCTTTAGATTACAATTTTCTTCTTAGGTGCAACTATGTTTATGACATGGGAGCTACTGTTTCAACACTGTTTTGAATGATGTGTTTCCTGCATGAAGGCAAAATTGTCACCGTTGACCAGCTTTCATTTCCTAGTCCAAATATGGCTTCCAGTCAACCATCTTCCCTAAATGGTCCTTTTTTCCCAATGGTTTCTTCCCCACCACGGGTCAATTATGTGGCAACCTGTTCCATGGCTACATCAAGTGACGATCAATTCCATGATGTTGTACATTATGTATTGGGGGCGTTGGAACTAGATCTCTCTAATGGATTCCTTGCTACGAATCCCTTCCAGAGAATTGTTCTCCCATCTGATGAGAACCTCTTGGAAGTCATGACCTCTTATGGGTCATGATCAAAGGAATATGAGCATAGTTCCTTATCTTGTGTCAAGCTCATTAAAAAATGAAACAAGGAATATGAGGATAGTTCTTTTACTGTGTCAACCTCATTAAAAAATGAAATAGGTCCCAGAGCATAGTTCCTTGTCTTGTGTCAAGCTCATTAAAAAATGAAAGGAATCTGAGCAGAGTTCGCTGTCTTGTGTCAAGCTCATTAAAAAATGAAACAAGGTCCCCTGGAGCAAAGTTCCAATTCGAGTCTTTGATTAGATCTTGTAAAATCCTAGTCGAGTCTTTCACTTGATCTCGTAAATGAACCTTCATTCCATCCACCTGATAGCCACGAGTAGTCTACTTAGGTGAATGTAATGAAGCTTGGGGGGCATGCACCTAGAATCGAGTCATCATGCTGGGGGCATGTAAACCAATCTCAAGCATAGTTTTTGTTTCAAGCTTGTGTAAAAATGAAACTGAATCCAAGCATAGTTTTTTCGTTTCAAGCTTGGGTAAAAATGAAACAGAATCGAAGCATAGTTTTTTGTTTCAAGCTTGTGTAAATATGAAACCGAATCCCAACATACTTCCCTATGGTTCAAGCTTGTGTAAAAATGAACCCATCTCCATTTTAACCGTTGTGATTTCCATTCTATCAGACTCTTCCGTTAGATAAGCCTTGGTTTTTCTCCTTCCATTGTCACTATCTGCTTGGCCAATCATACGCTTTCACTTGGTTGTTTTACCCTTTCTGAGGAACAGTTGCAATGAGTGGTCTTATTAGCTAGCCTCTTCACATAAATACACATGTTTTGAGAAGTTCCAACATCACTGGAACCAGTTGCTATCCTAGACACCACTCATTCCTCTAAGTGGAGTCCTCTTTAAGCTATTTTTAGACTCTCGAAATATGAAAAGATTTTTGAGCGCTTGTCCTTTTTAGCTCGTAAATGGATTGGAAACGACATCTACTCAGTATAAGTTTAACCCTTTTCCAGACTGAGATAGATTACTTATGAAAAAGGAATACGTTGATCGAACATGGTGTTACAAATCCATTTGGGAACATCACTCCCATCATCCAGATCAGTGTTTTAGGGCTCATCAAACCCTAATTTCAGTTGCTACATGCCCTAAACAAGTCACCCTTTTGAATGCCTCCTTCCCAGACAGTTTCATGACTTGAAGACATCCTGAAATGACCTCTAGAGGGACCAGCGCAGGTAGGCCCATGTAAGGGTGTGCTGCAGAGCAGTTGAGTCCATGCCAGGGTGCTCTGCAGAGCACTTAGGCCCTCTTTCACTTGCGCTAGGCGATATTGAGCGAAATTCACATAGGGTTTGGGGAATATTCTTATCTTTTGGAGTCATCTAGGAGTTTCCCTGAATTATCAACTCCTATGAGCTCGAAAATGGATGAGGAATGAGTTAAGATGCATCCTATCCTCTCATTCCTTCCTCCATGGAACTAATTCTAAGTATGGAAGGCCATTCAATACCCCCATTTATGACATAACCTCCTTCATCCTCCTATAAATTGAACACTCATCTAAGTGATCTGGGACTGGACTATGTTGAATTATAAGGAGATAATGTTGCTATGAGAATTGACTTTGAGACAAGTATTGTTATGCTACAAGTTTGTCATGCTTTTGATGTGATGTGGACGGGATCCAAGCTGGAGGAATGACTTTGAATCAGACACGATGGTTGTAATTCCTTCTTCTATTCAATAAAGTATTTGAGCCTTTTTCCCATATGTTTGTGTTATTATATGATGCTTATATGTGTGAAATGTATCTGATTCCATTCACTTGTATTCAATAGATATTTTTCTTTGATCAGTTCTTTGTCTTATGTTGATGTTTACAGGGACTCCTCAAGCGTGTTAAGTATGGGAAGGAGCGACAGGATCGATACAAAGGAGACAAGAGGAAAGCGAAACTACAAGTAGGTCTTATCATCTTCTTTGTCTTATCTATTACTTATAGGAAAAGGCTAAATTTCTTTAAATTGTTGTTCTAGATATGGCTACTTATCTAGGGAATTAGTATTTATCCATAGATACCAAATTCTCCAAAACAAATTGGTGACTTCGTTGGGGAACGATTATTGTTCCAAGTAGCTTATCCACATCCTAGGACACTCTAGCAGACCTTACTTCCTTTCATTGATTGTATTTCAGCCTTGTTAAAGTGTTTTTTGGTCAAAAAATTGAGGTTAGATGACTCTTGAGGGGCCTCTTAGGAATTAGCTCTTTTGCATTGAGTTTTGTTCAAATCTATGTCAAATTGCCTTTTGAAATGGCTCATTGTCTCCAGCGCGGGCTAGTGAGGGACACAGTGTGTTGCAGAGCACCCTTGGCTTAGGGACAATGCTCTCAAGCACACTACCTCCCATTCAAGGCTGCGTTGATCCTCCTAAGGGTCAGTTTCCAACCTTTGGATTGAGTTTTTGCCAATTTTCTTTGTTTGTTTGCTTGTTGAATGATCAATGAATGTCATGCCTCATAAAACAAGTTTCAATCTACTTTTGATGCAGGAGCATCAAGGGCGCTTTTTTATTTTGTAAATATGTTAAAAGGGGGTGTGTTGATTTTTAATATTTTATTAATTAATTTGTTATTTTTAATAAAATAGGAGAAAGAGAGGATTTTGTAAATATTCTTTTAATTAAAAGGAATATGAGAGAAAATAGGGTTAGATAGAAATTCTAGGAAGTAGAAATGCTATGTACGAGACTTAGTTGAGTCCACACCTAAAATCTATTTAAATTAGATTTAGTTGCAAAACTTTAGGGACAGATCTAGATTTTAGGGATGTTGAGAGATTTAAGGGTTTGTTGAGTAATTTTAGATCATGCTAAGTTTAATAAATTATGAAGCCTCAAAGGCAAGGAGAAAGAGTGTGAGGAGTGAGTGTGAGAAGGAGGAAGGTTTCTCCTTGGGAGCCTTCGGGCAGTTTGTAAAAGGGCCATAGATTTGCATATCTGGCCATGAAGAAAACTCTATGGGAATGGTTTTGTTTTATGTATATATGAGTATGTTAAATTAGTTCTTTATGAGCATGATTGTCTTAATGAATGCTGAGATGGTTCTGTGCTTGATGGCAGAAATTGGTGTTTATATAATGTTGAAATCACATGTGTGCTGATGGATTTTAATTTTATGCGTTACTGGTGTATATTCATTATGGAGGACCGCTTGCCTTCCTCTGGATTCTTGATATATGTTTAACTCTGTGGTGGACAGTGTTTAGATTTTAATTCTTTTATTATGGCGGATATTGTGTTTTTCCAACACGCAATTGTTAACTGTTGATACGCTGATTTTATATCAGGATATTATTATAAGTGCGGATAGACTTCTGTCTAAAGGCTTAACTGCTGTCTCTGTTTCATATATAGATATAGGATTGAAGAGATATGCGTACGAGCCGGTGTTTATAATAAAGACCGGCCTATAACCAGTGCGATACCAAAGATTTAGTGTGGATGTGCGTAGTATATCCTATGCGCATTCTTCAATTACAGGAGTCGTTTTGAAAGGGGGAGCTACTTGTTGTTTCGACCATCGTGGCAAGTGAACTGGCGATATAACCATTAAAGATTTAATTAAATGGTTTTGTAATTCGTTGGTTCTCCTGATTATTAGCATCAGATCGTGGAGAAATGATCCAAAATCGCGCCATATAGGCACAGATCCAGCTGCGGAATTTGTGGATTGGGTTGAGATGATATTGAATCTGAAAGATATCGCAATATTATAGGGAAGTCGTTGTCCAACTGTTGTAATACAGCAATTCTGATCTCCGATTGAGGTAGCATCGGAACAATTGTAACCAACACATTGCACAGTGGTGATTGTGACAGCGATTCAATTTGAATCACATCGCATTAGAATGGTGGAGGTGGTCGACTGTTGACGAAGTAACATTTAAACTCAGGAATTGAGATTGCCGATGTCATTGCGTTAGAGCTGTAATGAATGTCAATAACTTAAAAAGGGAATGGAGACTGCCGATTAGCAGATCTATTTAAAGTGTGGGACTGATCATATCTGTGAAGCGTTAAATATTGGTTCTCACGTTATCATCTGCGCAGTGTTTTATTGTGAAGACCTGTGTTAATAAGAGGATTGAAGCAGCCTTAAATGGTGTTAAACCCAGTGTTAGCGATGACCCATTTGTCAGAAGCTGCGTGCGGAAGGTTTAATTGAAGCAAGGCGCATTTTGTTTTATTGTATGACGGGCGCATTGTGCCATTGAAGCCATACAGAGATGGTGATTGCAATTGTGATTGGTTTGTTCGATCTACTGAATCTGAGCGTAAGAATCCTCATAAAATTCTGTTGGTAAGTGCATTCAACACAATTTATGAATACAGTTAAGGGTTGACTATTTGCAATCTCATTTAAGGGGCGGATCGATCAGATTTGAAATTATTGTGATGAATTTGAAATGGGTATAAGCTGTTAAATGGTTTAAATGGATGGAAGTATGAATCAGTGTGCAGACAGGGAAATGAAAGGGACAGTGAGGTAAGTTTAAAACGAATTGCTTGGTATTATTGCAAAAGGGTGACACGGTTACAATTTAATTGAAATTGAAATATGATTTCAATGTATATTGAATCATGAGTACTGAAGATTTAATTTAAGCTTCCACAAAATAGTGTATGAAATTGCCAGCAATCAGAATTTTTATATGGACAGTTTTGATGTATTCATTTTAAGATGGAGAAAAGTGCGATTCTGGATATTGCAGGTTTAACTCTGCGTCAATTTTGGTATCAGAGCCGGAATGCTCTGTTGAAATAGAAGGTTTTGTTGAAAACTGAAATGTATTTTTGACTGTATGATGAATGATGAAAGGAAGATCAGAGTTTTAAATTTGATGTGTAAGCTACACAAATGCAGTAAACAGATTGGCAGAAGCGAAAGGAGGAAACGATCATGCAAGATCTTAAGAGGTGAGATGATTTTTCTGAATTGAAATTTGTGATTGAAGTTTATGGTTGCAGAGAAGATGGCATTGAACCTGACATTCAGCTAAAGGCTGGATAAGGAGGACAATTGCAGTGTCCTGAAGAAGAACGTGAGTTGAAGAGACAGCCTAGAGAGTGAGCAGAGGAGAGTGCTCAAAGAGGTTCCAGAGGCAGTGAACCAGTACTTACCAAAAGACTGAGTGAGGAGGGCTTGGTGAGGTAAGTGACAGCAGAAGAGATTGCTGTCGTAGAGGCTAGTACAAATCATAGTGAGTGAACAACTCATAGTGATCATGGAGGATCAAAGAAGAGGTTTAGAGGAATGCCACAGCGATGAGATGACTATAGAAGTCAGAGAAAAAGATATTGTAGTAATGAAAGTGCAATTGCAGGTACTAGAGGAATGGCTGCAAGAGCAGGAAAACCAGAATAGAGGATGGATCTTTCCACTGAAGGGAAAGAAAGTGAAGTGGCAGAGGCTACAACAGAAAAGAGATCGACAGATAAACATGTAGTTAACGGAAGAGCTGAGAAAGCTCGAGCAGATAATGGATGTACAATTGAGACATGAAGAACTCAGAGCAGCTGAGTTGGAAGAGGAGGTTTCCATTGATGAAACAGAGGAGGAGATCATTGATGATTTCTTGAACTATTGGGCAGATCCAGATCAGCTGGATAATGTGAACTCTTGTGTTTTTATAGCTGACAGTTGTGATGTGATTACAGGTTTTGTTGAAGAGGAAGTTCATGTGAATGAAGAAGATGATCAGCTGGAAGAGCTGGTATATGAACCGACGGTTAAGGTTGTTGAAACTTGTAGTTTTCAAACTGACAAGTTGTGTATGAATGTAGGGACTGTAAGTGATGGTGATGTTATGCTTCAGCAATGTCACAGAGAAATTGCATTGCTAGAATATTTGTTGAAGAATTCGGAGTATGACAGAGAGATGGCAGATGAAAGAGTTCAGTATAGTGAACAAGTGCAAAAAGATATCATGGAAGCAGATGATGTGGGAGAAAGACTGGTTGACAGTCTTGAGAATTCTTCAGAGGATTCTTTGGGCAAAGAGAATCAGCATAGTGATGTGTTGATGGTGGAGGAGAATTCAGAACAGCATACTGAAGTGCTAGCAAAGGAGGACAAGGCACTGATGCCTTCTGATTTTTATTCTAACAAGTGTTTTGTGAATGCAGGTATTGTTGCAGAACATTTGACTCAATTGATAAGTCAAATGAAGGAAGAAGAAGTTTTCTGTTCTAGAAAACAAGAGGGCATGGATGATTGGGTGGCGATGAAGACTGAACAAGTCAGAACAGAAACAAGAATAGAAGCAAGAAGTCAGCAAGTGACAGTACAGATAGAGAAAGTAAAAACTGAGCAAGCCGTCTTAGCTCAGCAGGCAGCAAGAAATCAACAGCCGGGAGATTATTTGGACCGAGAGATTGAAAGTATCAGAAGATTGATGACAAAAGAATCCCGGAAGAGGCCAGCAGCAAGAAAGGAAAGGAAAGACAACAAGAGAAAGATAGCGAAGGATTGCAAGAGCAAAGCAAGTGGAGCACTACAGCACAAAATATGGAAACCTGGAAGACAACAGCAGATGATAACAGTAGTAAAGCAATCGACAAGCATGGGAAGATTACAAAATAAAATTTGGGATCCAGGAGGAGATATCCAGACTTATGACCAGGTGGTCATGAACTTTCTTACATGGGGAGTCTGATGCAGGAGCATCAAGGGCGCTTTTTTATTTTGTAAATATGTTAAAAGGGGGTGTGTTGATTTTTAATATTTTATTAATTAATTTGTTATTTTTAATAAAATAGGAGAAAGAGAGGATTTTGTAAATATTCTTTTAATTAAAAGGAATATGAGAGAAAATAGGGTTAGATAGAAATTCTAGGAAGTAGAAATGCTATGTACGGGACTTAGTTGAGTCCACACCTAAAATCTATTTAAATTAGATTCAGTTGCAAAACTTTAGGGACAGATCTAGATTTTAGGGATGTTGAGAGATTTAAGGGTTTGTTGAGTAATTTTAGATCATGCTAAGTTTAATAAATTATGAAGCCTCAAAGGCAAGGAGAAAGAGTGTGAGGAGTGAGTGTGAGAAGGAGGAAGGTTTCTCCTTGGGAGCCTTCGGGCAGTTTGTAAAAGGGCCATAGATTTTCATATCTGGCCATGAAGAAAACTCTGTGGGAATGGTTTTGTTTTATGTATATATGAGTATGTTAATTCAGTTCTTTATGAGCATGATTGTCTTAATGAATGCTAAGATGGTTCTGTGCTTGATGGCAGAAATTGGTGTTTATATAATGTTGAAATCACATGTGTGCTGATGGATTTTAATTTTATGCGTTACTGGTGTATATTCATTATGGAGGACCGCTTGCCTTCCTATGGATTCTTGATATATGTTTAACTCTGTGGCGGAAAGTGTTTAGATTTTAATTCTTTTATTATGGCGGATATTGTGTTTTTCCAACACGCAATTGTTAACTGTTGATACGCTGATTTTATATCAGGATATTATTATAAGTGCGGATAGACTGCTGTCTAAAGGCTTGAACTGCTGTCTCTGTTTCATATATAGATATAGGATTGAAGAGATATGCGTACGAGCCGGTGTTTATAATAAAGACCGGCCTATAACCAGTGCGATACCAAAGATTTAGTGTGGATGTGCGTAGTATATCCTATGCGCATTCTTCAATTACAGGCGTCGTTTTGAAAGGGGGAGCTACTTGTTGTTTCGACCATCGTGGCAAGTGAACTGGCGATATAACCATTAAAGATTTAATTAAATGGTTTTGTAATTCGTTGGTTCTCCTGATTATTAGCATCAGATCATGGAGAAATGATCCAAAATCGCACCATATAGGCACAGATCTAGCTTCGGAATTTGTGGATTGGGTTGAGATGATATTGAATCTGAAAGATATCGCAATATTATAGGGAAGTCGTTGTCCAACTGTTGTAATACAGCAATTCTGATCTCCGATTGAGGTAGCATCGGAACAATTGTAACCAACACATTGCACAGTGGTGATTGTGACAACGATTCAATTTGAATCACATCGCATTAGAATGGTGGAGGTGGTCGACTGTTGACGAAGTAACATTTAAACTCAGGAATTGAGATTGCCGATGTCATTGCGTTAGAGCTGTAATGAATGTCAATAACTTAAAAAGGGAATGGAGACTGCCGATTAGCAGATCTATTTAAAGTGTGGGACTGATCATATCTGTGAAGCGTTAAATATTGGTTCTCGCGTTATCATCTGCGCAGTGTTTTATTGTGAAGACCTGTGTTAATCAGAGGATTGAAGCAGCCTTAAATGGTGTTAAACCCAGTGTTAGCGATGACCCATTTGTCAGAAGCTGCGTGCGGAAGGTTTAATTGAAGCAAGGCGCATTTTGTTTTATTGTATGACGGGTGCATTGTGCCATTGAAGCCATACAGAGATGGTTTGCAATTGTGATTGGTTTGTTCGATCTACTGAATCTGAGCGTAAGAATCCTCATAAAATTCTGTTGGTAAGTGCATTCAACACAATTTATGAATACAGTTAAGGGTTGACTATTTGCAATCTCATTTAAGGGGCGGATCGATCAGATTTGAAATTATTGTGATGAATTTGAAATGGGTATAAGCTGTTAAATGGTTTAAATGGATGGAAGTATGAATCAGTGTGCAGACAGGGAAATGAAAGGGACAGTGAGGTAAGTTTAAAACGAATTGCTTGGTATTATTGCAAAAGGGTGACACGGTTACAATTTAATTGAAATTGAAATATGATTTCAATGTATATTGAATCATGAGTACTGAAGATTTAATTTAAGCTTCCACAAAATAGTGTATGAAATTGCCAGCAATCAGAATTTTTATATGGACAGTTTTGATGTATTCATTTTAAGATGGAGAAGAGTGCGATTCTGGATATTGCAGGTTTAACTCTGCGTCAACTTTGCTAGCCCTACTTTGACTTGATTGATTAATGTTTCTTAAATGTTTTCTTTGTCATTATTGATCCATAGTCAAAGTTAGATTATAGTCGATTAATCTTTGTTCAAAAGAAAGTGTCGTAAAAGTCTTCTTTTCCTTCGAAACAAAACTGTCCTAAAGTCTTCGTTCTTGTTAAAGTTTGATTGATTTTATGTGCATTAGTTTCCTTTTTTGTTCACATTCACATTAAGGAAATCGAAAAGAAGTACATGCATGTTGCATTGAAAAAGTTTGTGTGTGCTCACTGGAATAATTTATGGAAATTGCATTAGATTGTGCTCTTTTCTCTTTGATCGAAAGAAATATGATTGCTCTATCCGTAGTAGCTAGGATTTTCATTGTTAAATTGAATGGAAATAATTATTATCATAATAGTTGCATTCCTAGGAATTTAAGAATAAATCACGTGGTGAAATTGAAAGGAAAATTCCTAAGAAAGATCAACTTAAAATTAACATCAATTTACCTAATGGAGAATTGTCATTAACGAAAAACATTTAGTGGTTCTAGGCTAGGGACGTGTTCCAGTGTTGTAAAACAAAGCAGTTGTCACTAACTTGTCTGCAATACATCCCGAGTGTGATACCTCATTCCACGTACGTGAGTATATCATAGCTCGTCCACGTACCTTTGGGTATATAGGGCGGTGTTACAGTACGTAAAGTATATGGGAATGCTCTCACTGTGTGGTTTTGCATTAGACAACGCTAATATGGATTGGGCCTCCACGTACTTTCAGGTATATATGGGAGGACAACACTAGGTTTCTATCCATCTTTAGGTAACCGAGTCGGCCACTTGGTACAATGTGATACACCGAACACAACATTCGGGGAGATTTTCTGCCCGTACTTCTTGGTTCGCCATGAAGTATTATGCAGTTCACAGTTGCTTGGTAATACTTTTGCCTAGACCATCCCTCTTTCATTTTGTTTTGATATCTTGATTAAAATAAAATTAATTGACCACAGATAACATCCTCCACGCTCGCTCCTTAGTTGGTCTTAGGTTGAAAACATATGGCAACAAATCTGGAGTCCACCGATCAAGGAATTCCTTTTGATGGGAATCCTAATCCTTTTCCTCCTTTTGGAAATATTGGTGCTCCTTATATGGATACATTGTCCCTTC
Organism: Pinus tabuliformis; assembly: GCA_031772625.1. Classification (NCBI taxonomy): domain Eukaryota; kingdom Viridiplantae; phylum Streptophyta; class Pinopsida; order Pinales; family Pinaceae; genus Pinus; species Pinus tabuliformis. The sequence continues at coordinate 918,051,618 of CM062805.1, read as the reverse complement.
CGGGATTTACCATTGACTTGCCAGTATGGTTGTTTTCAACCTTCTTGGTTCAAAATGTCGTGATTTCTTTGCAATTGAGTACTCCTCCAACTGGACAAAATCAACCTCTAGTTGATCCTAAAGTTGACCCTTTTCCTTCTTCCTCGGTTGTTTCTTCCTCCACTTCTTCCTCTTCGCCTGGTGAAAGTATTGGTACTAGTAGCCAGGTGGCTAAGAAGAAGAAGAAAGGGAAGAAGAAGAAGAAGAAAATTCAACAGAGGGGCAACCAAGCAACCATTGCTTTGAATGCAATATCTGATGAGAAACCATCCATCAAGCCTCACAAAGTTTGATATCCATGCAAACTTTGTGTGGGAGACCATATTCTTCGAAATTGTCCTGATATTCCTCAGATCTTAGAAGAATGGTCTTGTCGTTCACATCATCCTGTGTCATCAACTTCTGGAGATCATGCTGATGACACACCATCAACTAGTGGTATTAAAGTTCATGGAAAGAAGGGTAAAGTTAAGTTTCCCTGTAGTTTATTTGAAGGGAATCACCCCATTCACCTTTGTCCCTATCTGGATGAAGCCAAAAAAGTGTTGGATAACCGTCCCGCTTCACCGCAACGACTTCCATCTGGTTACAAGAGACTCTCCGTTAGTCCTTCACTAGTTGATGAATTCACTGACTCAAATCAATCGTCGGTCAAACCAACTCTCTCTGAAAGTGAATCCTATGAGTCTATACTTGACCCAAATCAACAAGTCGAGGAAACATTTGACCCAATTTCACCTTCAGTTAATCGTACCTTTCCCGAAGAGAGTGAATATGATACCACTCCGGTTCTTTTCATTTCTTTAGATTCTAATGAGTTTGGGGGTATTCCTCATATTCCATCAAGACAGGAGGAAAATCCTCCTGCTCTCGTAACTCAAGGGGTTAATTCTTCCATTTCTATGGTACCCGATCCAAGTAGTCTGGTCACTTCCTATGATTGGAATCGACTGGTAGGATGTCATCTTCCTTCTTATGTGCCTTTCCAGATCATAGTACAGGTTTGTAATATGATTGTACCCAGAACTATTATAGATGAAGGTACATCACTAAGTATCATTTCCTCAACTGCTTGGCAAGTGCTCGGTTCACGCTACTTATGCCTGTTACCCAGAATCTGTTGGATTTTAATAGAGGAACCAGTCAACCATTAGGGATCCTTCCTCAGTTGCCTATTACTTTGGGAGGAAAAATTGTTTATATGAATGTGATGGTAGTCCCAGGCCCTTTAGATTACAATTTACTTCTTGGGCACGACTATGTTTATGACATGGGAGCTATTTTTTCAACACTCTTTCGAGTAATGTGTTTCCCGCATGAAGGCAGAATTGTCACCATTGACCAACTTTCATTTCTCGGTCCAAATATGGCTTCCAGTCAACCATCTTCCCTAAATGGTCCTTTTGTACCAATGGTATCTTCCCCGCCACGGGTCAATTATGTGGCAACCTGTTCCATGCCTACATCAACTAACAATCAATTTAGTGATGTTGTACATTATGTACTAGAGGCATTAGAACTAGATCTCTCTAATGGATTCCTTGCTATAAATCCCTTCTAGATCATTGTTCTCCCATCTGATGAGAACCTCTTGGAAGTCATGAACTCTTATGAGTCGTGATTGAGGAATATGAGGATAGTTCCTTGTCTTGTGTCAACCTCGTTAAAAAATGAAATAGCTCCCATGAGGATAGTTCCTTGTCTTGTGTCAATCTCGTTAAAAAATGAAACAAGGAATATGAGGATAGTTCTTGGTCTTGTGTCAACCTCGTTAAAAAATGAAACAAGGAGTATGAGCATAGTTCCTTGTCTTGTATCAAGCTTGTTAAAGAATGAAACAAGGAATATGAGCATGGTTCCTTGTCTTGTGTCAAGCTCATTAAAAAATGAAACAAGGAATCTGAGCATAGTTCATTTTCTTGTGTCAAGCTTGTTAAAAAATGAAACAAGGAATATGAGCATAGTTCCTTGTCTTGTGTCAAGCTCGTTAAAAAATGAAACAAGGAGTATGAGCATAGTTCCTTGTCTTGTGTCAAGCTCGTTAAAAAATGAAACAAGGAATCTGAGCAGAGTTCCTTGTCTTGTGTCAAGATCATAAAAAAATGAAACAAGGTCCCCTCGAGAAAAGTTCCAATTTGAGTTTTTTTATTAGATATTGTAAAATCCCAGTTGAGTCTTTCACTTGATCTCGTAAATGAACCTTCATTCCATCCACATGATAGCCACGAGTAGTCTACTTAGGTGAATGTAATGAAGCTTGGGGGGAATGCACCTAGTGGTAAAGTTAAGTTTCCATGTAGGTTATGTGAAGGGAATCACCCCATTCACCTTTGTCCCTATCTGGATGAAGCCAAAAAGGTGTTGGATAACTGTCCTACTTCACTGCAGCAACTTCCATCTAGTTACAGGAGACTCTCCCTTTCATCATGCTGGGGGCAAGTAAACCACTCAAGAATAGTTCTTCGTTTCAAGCTTGTGTAAAAATGAAACTGAATCCAAGCATAGTTTTTCGTTTCAAGATTGTGTAAACTTGACACTGAATCCAAGCATAGTTCCCCATGGTTCAAGATTGTGTAAAAAATGAACACATTTCCATTTTTAACCCTCGTGATTGCCATTCTATTAGCCTTTTTCATCAGATGAGCCTTGGTTTTTTTCATGCCATCACCACCATCCCTTTAGCCGATCATACGCTTTCACTTGGTTGTTTTACCCTTTTTTGAGGAACAGTTGTAATGAGTGGTCTTATTAGCCAACCTTTTCACATAAATCAACATGTTTTGAGAAGTTTCAACACCACCGGAACCAGTTTCTATCCTAGACACCACTCTTGAATTATGAAAAGATTGTCGAGCGCTTCTCTTTTGGATTGGAAACGACATCTACTCAGTATAAGTTTAACCCGTTTCCGGACTGAGATAGATTACTTACACAAAAGGAATACATTGACTGAACATGGTCAATAGGTTCTTTCTTGTATTGTTTTATGATTTTTCGGGCTTGAGAGATAAATTAACGAAAAAGAACTTGTGGAGTTTTCTTTTTGTCCCTTTTCAAACTCTCTAAACATGAAAAGGACCAAGTTATCTTTGTCGTTAAACTCGTTAAAACATGAAATAGCAACAAACTTGTCCATATAGACAAGACCGAGTTTCACCTTCGCTAGACTCGTTAAAACATCACATAGCGATGGATTCACCCGAAGGGTGGAATTATACAACAAGAATATGTTATCCTCCTCAAGCTTGATAAAAAATAAAGAAGTACTAGTCAGCAATGATAGGGGAAAACCACTTTATGGTGGCTGGTCGCTCTTGAACATGACACTTTCAATCCATCACTATGACTATTTGGGTTGGGTTATCATATTGATGGTTATCATACCATTGGTCTATCATATCATCCATCACTTTGTTTTGGGTCAATGCTACCAATTCATTTCAATGTCGCCGACATGTTCAAGAGAAGTCATCTAGTCAAAATTCATCCTTTGCAATACCATAAACCTTCATTTTCAAGACCGCGATTCCTAAACCTTGTGTCATCAGTCAATTTCCATCTCCAAAATCATTACACTCATTTCATGTCATTGATCTGGGATACATCAAGGCCCTCTTGCGACGAGTCACTTCTTGTCGACATCAGCACATTATCCAAGAAGTTGACTTAGAAACACCCTTCCAGTACCTTGAGGCTTGCATACATCAATGGCAGGTTTCTCACTTCCAGCGATAGGTTGACATCAATGGCCTTTGACCGAAATACTTTGTATGGTGTTCGACATCAAATCATCCATAAACACCATGCAAAATGTACGGAAGTACCTTGAGGATCATTATCATTATCAGTGATTTCTCTCGCATCTGTTAACGGCTTACATCATTGGCTGGTAATCAGACGATGTCTTCCCATGTTCGACTTCAGATCACATATTCACATGGTTAGGCTCGTACTTGAGCGAACGATTGAATGAGATAGAAAACCCTGGATCTAGTTTCATCCATCTGGCTATGATTTCAGGAGTACTAAATCATATGTACAATGGCTTTACATTGATGGTCATTCTGATCATGGGTCTATATCTGTAGATGACTGTCTGTGTACATGTAATGAAATTTTATATGCTCAGCATGGGTCTGCCCTCCCTCAACAATTCATGTCAAAATCAAATATCATGATATACATATTGTAATTGATGCAGGTCACCTTCCACTTTCAAACCTCCTCATCACATCGTAAAGCATTTCATTTGACATTTGCATTTTTTGACTTCATGCTTTAGGGGGCAGCTATTACAAATCCATTTGGGCACATCACTCCCATCATCCATATCAGTGTTTTAGGGCTCATCAAACCATAATTTCAGTTGCTACATGCCCTAAACAAGTCACCCTTTTGAATGCCTCCTTCCCATAGTTTCATGACTTGAAGACATCCTGAAATGACCTCTAGAGGGACCAGCACAGGTAGGCCCATTTAAGGGTGCGTTGCAGAGAAGTTGATTCCATGCCAGGGTGCTCTGCAGAGCACTTAGGCCCTCTTTCACTTGCGCTGGTCTAGATTGAGCGAAATTCACATGGGGTTTGGGGAATATTCTTATCTCTTGGAGTCAACTAGAAGTTTCCCTCACTTATCAACTCCTATGAGCTCGAAAATGGATGAGGAATGAGTTAAGATGCATCATATCCTCTCATCCCTTCCTCCATGGAACTAATTCTAAGTATGAAAGGCCATTCAATACCCCCATTTATGACATAACCTCCTTCATCCTCCTATAAATTGAACACTCATCTAAGTGATCAGGGGCTGGACTATGTTGAATTCTAAGGAGATAATGTTGCTATGAGAATTGACTTTGAGACAAGTATTGTTATGCTACAAGTTTGTCATGCTTTTGATGTGATGTGGATGGGATCCAAGTTGGAGGAATGACTTTGAATCAGACATGATGGTTGTAATTCCTTCTTCTATTCAATAAAGTATTTGAGCCTTTTTCCCATATGTTTGTGTTATTATATGATGATTATATGTGTGAAATGTATCTGATTCCATTCACTTGTATTCAATATATATTTTGCTTTGATATGTTCTTTGTCTTCTGTTGATGTTTACAGGTACTTCTCAAGCGTGTTAAGTACGGGAAGGAGCGACAAGATTGATGCAAAGGAGACAAGAGGAAAGCGGAACTACAAGTAGGTCTTCTCATCTTCTTTGTCTTATCTATTGCTTATAGGAAGAGACAAAGTGGATTCCTCTTTAAGATCTTTTCAGACTCTCGAAATATGAAAAGATTGTCGATCGCTTATCCTTTTCAACTCATTATCGGATTGGAAACGACATCTACTTAGTACAAGTTTAACCCTTTTCCGGACTGAGATAGATTACTTACGAAAAAGGAATACGTTGACCGAACATGGTCAATAGGTTCTTTCTCGTATTGTTTTATGCTTTTTCGGGCTTGAGAGACAAATCAACGAAAAAGAACTTGTGGAGTTTTATTTTCGTCCCTTTTCAATCTCTCTAAACATGAAAAGGACTGAGTTATCTTTGTTGTTAAACTCGTTAAAACATCAAATAGCGACAAACTTGTCCATCTAGACAAGGCCGAGTTTCACCTTCGCTAGACTCGTTAAAACATCACGTAGCGATGGATTCACCTGAAGGGTGGAATTATACAACAAGCATATGTTATCCTCCTCGAGCTTGATAAAAAATAAAGAGGTATTTGTCAACAATGACTGGGGAAAATGGGAAAAAGGGGAAAACCACTTTATGGTAGCAGGTCGCTCTTGAACATGACACTTTCACTCCATCACCGTGACTATTTGGGTTGGGTTATCAGCTTGATGGTTATCATACCGTTGGTCTATCATACCATCCATCACTTTTTTTTGGGTTAATGCTACCAATTCATTTCAGTGTCGCCGACATGTTCAAGAGAAGTCATCCAGTCAAAATTCATCCTTTGCAATACCATAAACCTTCATTTTCATGACCGCCATTCCTGAACCTTGTGTCGTCAGTCAAATTCCATCTCCAAAATCATTACACTCGTTTTGTGTCATTGATGTGGGATACATCAAGGCCCTCCTGCGACGAGTCGCTTCTTGTCGACATCAGTACATTATCCAAGAAGTTGACTTAGAAACACCCTTCCAGTACCTTGAGGCTTGCATACATCAATGGTAGGTTTCTCGCTTCCGGCGATAGGTTTACATCAATGACCTTCGACCGAAAGACTTTGTGTGGTGTTCAACATCAAATCATCCATTCACACCATGCAGAATATACTGCAATACCTTGAGGATAATTATCATTATCGGTGATTTCTCTCGCGTATGTTAACAACTTACATCATTGGCTGGTAATTAGACAATGTCTTCCCATGTTTGACTTCAGATCTTATATTCACATGGTTAGATTCGTACTTGAGTGAACCACTGAACGAGATAGAAGACTTCGGATCTAGTTTCATCCATCTGTGTTGCGATTTCAGGAGTACTAAATCATATGTACAATGGCTTTACATTGATGGTCATTCCGATCATGGGTCTATATCTCTATAAAAAAAAATTAGGTGTATATTAAAAGAATTTACTAAAGTGCTATAAACCCTAAACACGACTCTCTGTGTACATGTAATGAAAGTTTATATGTTGAGCATTGTTATGCCTTCCCTTGACAATTCATGTAAAAATAAAATATCATGATATATGTATTTTAATTGATGCAGGTCACCTTCCACTTCGAAACCTCCTCAACACATCAAAAAGCATTTCATTCGACATTTGGATTTTTTGACTTAATGCTTTAGGGGGCAGCTGTTAGAGATCCATTTGGGCACATCACTCCCATCATCCAGATCAGTGTTTTAGGGCTCATCAAACCCTAATTTCAGTTGCTACATGCCCTAAACAAGTCACCCTTTTGATTGCCTCCTTCCCAGGCAGTTTCATGACTTGAAGACATCCTGAAATGACCTCTAGAGGCACCAGCGCAGGTATGCCCATGTAAGGGTGCGCTGCAGAGCAATTGAGTCCATGCCAGGGTGCTTTGTAGAGCACTTAGGCCCTCTTTCACCTGCGTTCGGTGAGATTGAGCAAAATTCACATAGGGTTTGGGGAATATTCTTATCTTTTGGAGTCATCTAGAAGTTTCCCTCACTTATCAACTCTTTTGAGCTCGAAAATGGATGAGGAATGAGTTAAGATGCATCCTATCCTCTCATCCCTTCCTCCATGGAACTAATTCTAAGTATGGAAGGCCGTTCAATACCCCCATTTATGACATAACCCCCTTCGTCCTCCTATAAATTGAACACTCATCTAAGTGATTTGGGGCTGGACTATGTTGAATTGTAAGGAGATAATGTTGCTATGGGAATTGACTTTGAGACAAGTATTGTTATGCTACAAGTTTTTCATGCTTTTGATGTGATGTGCATGGGATCCAAGCTGGAGGAATGACTTTGAATCAGACACGATGGTTGTAATTCCTTCTTCTATTCAGTAAAGTATTTGAACCTTTTTCCCATATGTTTGTGTTATTATATGATGCTTATACGTGTGAAATGTATTTGATTCCATTCACTTGTATTCAATAGATCTTTTTCTTTGATCTGTTCTTTGTCTTTTGTTGATGTTTACAGGTACTTCTCAAGCGTGATAAGTACATGAAGGAGCGACATGATCGATACAAAGGAGACAAGAGGAAAGCGGAACTACAAGTAGATCTTCTCATATTCTTTGTCTTATCTATTGCTTATAGGAAAAGGCTAAAGTGCTTTAAATTGTTGTTCTAGATATGGCTACTTATCTAGGGAATTAGTATTTATCCATAGATACCAAATTCTCCAAAACACATGGTCAATAGGTTCTCTCTCGTATTATTTTACGCTTTTTCAGACTTGAGAGACAGATCTACGGAAAAGAACTTGTGGAGTTTTCTTTTTGTCCCTTTTCAAACTCTCTAAACATGAAAAGGACCGAGTTATCATTGTCGTTAAACTAGTTAAAACATCAAATAGCGACAAACTTGTCCATCATGACAAGACCGAGTTTCACCTTCGCTAGACTCATTAAAACATCACATAGCAATGGATTCAACCGAACAGTGGAATTATACGACAAGCATATGTTATCCTCCTCATTCTTGATAAAAATAAAGAGGTACTAGTTAGCAATGACTGGGGAAAATGGGAAAAGGGGTAAACCACTTTATGGTAGCAGGTCACTCTTGAACATGACACTTTCACTTCATCTCTGTGACTACTTGGGTTGGGTTATCTGCTTGATGGTTATCATACCTATGGTCTATCATACCATCCATTACTTTGGTTTTGGGTCAATGCTACCAATTCATTTAGTGTCGCTGACATGTTCAAGAGAAGTCACTCAGTTAAATTCATCCTTTACAATACTCATAAACCTTCATTTTCATGACTGCCATTCCTGAACCTTGTGTCATCAGTCACATTCTGTCTCCAAAAATCATTACACTCGTTTCGTGTCATTGATGTGGGATACATCAAGGCCCTCCTGCGATGAGTTGCTTCTTGTTGATGTTAGCACATTATCCAAGAAGTTGACTTAGAAACACCCTTCCAGTACCTTGAGGCTTGCATACGTCAATGGAAAGTTTCTCGCTTCTGGCGATAGGTTGACATCACTGGCCTTCGACCGAAAGACTTTATATGGTGTTCGACATCAAAACATCCATTCACACCATACAGAATGTACTACAGTACCTTGAGGATCATTATCATTATCGATGATTTCTCTCGTGTTTTTTAACAACTTACACCATTGGATGGTAATCAGATGGTGAGTTCCCATATTCGACTCCAGATCACATATTCACATGGTTACACTTGTACTCGAGTGAACGATTGAACGAGATAGAAGACCCCAGATCTAGTTTCATCCATACGGGTTGTGATTGCAGGAGAGTACTAAATCATCTTTACGATGGCTTTACATAGATGATCCTCCTATCATGGGTTTATATCTGTAGACAACTATCTGATTTATGTACATGTAATGAAAAGTTTATATGCTGAGCATGGGTGTGCCTTCCCTCAGCAATTCATGAAAAATCCAAAATATCATGATATTATATATTGTAATTAATGTAGGTCACCATCCACTTCAGAACCTCCTCATCACATCGTAAATCATATCACTTGACATTATCATTTTTAAGTATTGGGGGGTTTTCGCAGTGCATTATATTAGATATCATTTTTTGGGAATCAACTGCGTTAACTGAGTCATTCATCTATGACCATTTCCATGAGAGTTAGTCATAACTGACTAATTTCTCATGATTTTTGAATAGTCCACTTAGCACTCATTGCACCGGTGATGCTCACAGGGGTGAAGAAGTGGGATTGAAACTAGTGAAATAAATCACATAGTGTCAATCATCACTTCCAGGGCTTGCACTCAGTAACCAGGACTTCTCAGGAGGTCACCCATCCCAGATCGCCTCTGGCTCAAGTGCTCTTAACTGTGGAGTTTTCCCCACAATCAAACCCACTTAGCTTGCTACCCCATTTGCAAAACCTTAGCAAGTATTGTGCCTCATGAACCATTCAAGAAGAGTTCCCTTCACTCTTTTTGAATTTTTGACTTCATGCTTTAGGGGGTAGTTGTTACAGGTCTATTTGGGCACATCGTTCCCAAAATTCAGATCAATACTATTAGGGATCCTCAAACCCTAATTCAATTGCTACATGCCCTAGACAAGTCATCACATTGAATGCCATCATTCCTGAGAGTTTCCTGGCCTGAAGACATCCTGAAATGACTCCTTGAGGGACCGACGTAGCCTTGGTAAGGGGTAAATGCGTTGTAGAGCACTTAGGCCCATTTAAGCCTGCTCTGCAGAGCACCTAGGCCCATTTAAGCCTGCTCTGTAGAGAACCTAGGCCCACTTTGACCTACGCTGGGCGAGATTGAGCGAAATCTTCATAGGGTTCTGGGAATATTCCTACATTCTAGACCATTCTAGAAGATTCCCTTACCTCTGCAGAGATGCCTCCGTTATTCCTCCATTTTCCTGCATCAAGCACAACCTCAAAAACCATAGAAACAATCACATCTTCACCAAGGCCAGCCAATCGCTCCTTCGCTTAGAAATCAGTAAATTATTACATTCAAATAATTTTAATTTAATATATATATATATATATATATATATATATATATATAATAATAATAATAATAATAAAGTAAAATAAATTTATTTCTGAGCATTAGCAAACCTGTCGGCTCCATTCATTATCTTCCCTACCCTATCCTCTATTTATTTGTCCATTATTCATTGATTTTTTCACACATCTGATCCTGATGATGAACCACAGAGGTTGGTTTGAAACGTTGATACAATAAAATCATGAATGCGATGACTCCGGAAAATAACACTACACAAAATGAAGATCGCAGAAGCCTCAAATCTACAATTTTCAACCTATACGGAAGGGAGAAATCACATGAAATTCGTGCATTGGAACATTCCAGGGTACAAATTGCAATGAAGAAGTCAGACCTTACCTCTGTAGAGATGCCTCCGTTATTCCTCCATTTGCCTGCATCAAGCACAACCTCAAAAACCACAAAAACAATCACATCTTCACCAAGGCCAGCCAATCGCTCCTTCGCTCAGAAATCAGTAAATTATTACATTCAAATAATTTTAATTTAAAAATATATATATATAATAATAATAATAAAGTAAAATAAATTTATTTCTGAGCATTGGCAAACCTGTCGGCTCCATTCATTATCTTCCCTACCCTATCCTCTATTTATTTGTCCATTATTCACTGAATTTTTCACACATCTGATCCTGATGATGAACCACAAAGGTTGGTTCGAAACGTCGATACAATAAAATCATGAATGCGATGACTCCGGAAAATAACACTATACAAAATGAAGATCGCAGAAGCCTCAAATCTACAAGATTCCCACCTCTTATCCTCTCCTATGAGCTCGAAATTGGATAGGTAATGAATCAAATAACCTCCTATCCTCTCATCCATTCCTCCATGAAAACTAACTCCCAAATTGGAAACCCATTCAATGCCCAATGTATGACAAAACCACCTCCATTTACCTATAAATTGAGCATTCATCATAGTGATCAGGGGCTAGACTTTGAAGAATTGTAAGGAGATACTGTTGGTTTGAGGTTTGAGATCATAAGAAAGTATTGTTATGCTGTCAGAGTGTTGTGCTTTTGGTGTGATGAAGGATGGAACTCAAGTTGGATGAGTGACATGGGATCAGACTTCTTTGGCTGTAACTCTTCCTTCTAGTTAATAAAGTTGTTTACACCTTTTCCCATATTCTTGTCTTTATGTATGATGATTATATGTGTAAATTATTTCAATTCCATTTTCTTATAGTAGATAGATCTCTTTCCTTGATTGGTTTTTGTCCTCTGTTTATGATTGCAGGTATTGATCAAGCGGATTCAGTTTGAGAAGGAGCGACGGGAGCTATTCAAAGGAGACAAAGGGAAGCGAAAGATAACAAGTAGGTCCCTTGTCTTATTTATCTTCTATAGGAAAAGGTTAAACTCTTTAATTCTGTTGTTCTAAGTGTAGCTACCCACTTAGGGAAGTTGTGTTTATCCGTAGATGCAAAATTTCACATAACAGGGCCATGCCTTGACTTGGTGGTAGAGCCACACAGAGACCCTAATATTGGAGTGATAGACTTTGGTGAATAAGTGGGAAGATTTAAAAACCCTTCTTAAATCATAGTTTAACCTATTGGGTATATAGAGGACCAGTGGATTTGGTGGCACTACTTCAAGAAAAATCAAGGGCAAAGTGTGTAGGCGTACATAATAGAGTTCAAAAATATGGCATAATGTTGGGTATTTCCCCAAAGAACCTAGATGTATACCTCAAGTATTTAGGGGGTCTACAACCCCATCTACAAAACCAAGTGATACTTTTCAATCGCGGAACAATGGACGAGGCTTGTGTAGACGCGCAATACCTAGAGAACATAGGACTAAAGAAATGGTAATCAAGTAGATCGAAGAAGAAGGAGCAACAAGATTATTCTAAGGAGGGGAAGAAGAAGAAAAAACAAGGAAAAGATAAAAAGATGGTAGCCATGACACATCAGTGCAAAGATCCTGGAAACCACTACAACAACTGCAACATTAACGCCCATACAAAAGATAAGTGTTGGAAGTTTCATCTAGAGCTTAAACCGAAGAAATACAATAAGAATAATAATCTCATGTTTGTTGTTTCGAGAAACCAAGTTTAAAGCAACTAAGATGTGTATGAGAATATTTTCTATATGTTAGTGAATAAGGAGGTCAATCTGAGTAGCTTTTAGCAACAATAAGAGAAAGAAATGACCAAAATCTTCCATATAAAGATACAAGTCAAGAAGATAAATATTGTCGGTGTTGTATACACCCATAGCACCAGTGCCCTTCTTGTAGTAAAACGCCCTAGTGCATACCTAGAAGGAGAACTACTGTAGTTTTTTATTTTCAAAAAAATGCAGTGACATATTCCAATGAAGCACCAGCCTTTTTCATGTATTAAAACACCCTGGTGCATCTTCTAAAGAGCACCGCTAGGTGGTTTTTTTTTTTAAATGCGTTTCTATAGTCCAACAAAGCATTGGTGTGGTACATGTATTAGAACACCCCGGGCATCTTAACAAAAGCACCTCTATAGGCTTTTTAATTAAAATAAAATGATACTCTTGGATATCTGAGGCATCAGTGCAACTATAATAACAAACCAGAGGAGGGTTAAATAAAAAAAACCTCCTGGCCGTAAATTTCATCTTTACCATTTATAGTGTTGGAGAGCTCTGAAGCACTGGTACCACTCTTGCCTCATGCAAGCACCCTGACATCGGTGCTTCTCTTGCTCACCATCCTTCCATATCATGCTTAGTGCGTGGCTTTCCAATTTTCTCAAACGGTGGTGAAATTTGTTTTTCTCAATTACGTGTCAACAATGCCTCCCCGACGAGCAAATGTTCAGGTAATGTCTATGTTTATCTCTAATTTAATTTTTTAGTGGATTAGAATTGTAAACTAGTTTAAAAAATCCATTGTTTTTGAAAAGAAAAGAAAAAATCCCGTGCAATACGCTCGATAACTTCAGCTCACATCGATAACGGTGCACCCTGTAAATTTATAGGGTGCACCACCATTCGGTGCATGAGCCTAACAAACCATTATTTTTGCAGTGCATTTCGTAAATGAAAATGCATTGGGAAACACTATAAAGTTTACATCAGTGCATACATTTTTAGGTTATGCCTGGTGTGTTTATATTTACTAAACACACTACAAATATAATATTAAAAAATATAGCTTGGTGCATTCGATAACCTGAATGTTGTATCGGTGCGAAAGTGTTATATGTACACACCGATGCATAAGTTTGAGTCACACCATGATTAAAATTTAAATATGTGAACCAACAATGGTGTGTCATACGTATATGCACATTGTATCCAATTTGGTTATGTTTGATAACGCACCGCAGTCGATGCATTACTATTTTTTGGGTGCACCAAGGATTTTATTTTTTTAATTGAAAGTTATGTTTCCATATTTATAAATACATTTTTCATTTAATAAAAAAAAAATGTATTTTATATATGAGACTGATGCATTTTATATGTCAATCATGTAGTAGAGCCTTCAACAGAGGGAGCAACGGTAGGAGAAAATGGTAGACCAATACAATGTGGTACAACCATGGGAGGCCCAAGAGAGGGAGAGGGATTTATAGCCTAGCCCTATTAGCACAATGACCTGAATGATCTTGAGGAATGTAGGCCTCCTCAAGTACTATGAGAAGGCTACATCCCTGAAGATTCATTCTATCTTATTGGTGCATCTGATCTGTCAGTGCAGTGTCCAAGAGTAGGGCTTCAATGTCGGTCCTGAGGTGTGGTATAGGCCCTTTGAGGAGGACATATATTTTATCATTGGCCTATCCAAGAGAGGGGAGGATTTTACCCAGTTCCCTGATGTTCCCCATGGAGTTGCAATAGAGAATCAACTTGCCTACTCTCAGAGACATGTTGAGCCTCATGCAGTTCATCTAGCATATTTTCAGGTGTGTGGTGGACAACTACAAATTTCTTCTTTTGCTGCACAGGAATTTAGGTTCCTCTCATTATTAGTCACCACCAGCTCACACTTTACTAGTGATGGGCATCACATTAGTTTCCCTCTTTTGTATTATGTTGATTCTTTGATTCAGGTTCCATGATGTATCAGATGGTCTGCCATTTTCTTGAGGCAATTTTGTACGAATTGAAATAGATGTCATGTGCTGATACATGGGAGGAAGAGATTCCCTTTCGCTTAAGAGATTTTTTGTTTATTTTTTGAGAGGTTTCCAAAGATGAGACCTATGTTTGACCTTCGCCCTCCTAAGATAATGTCTAAGGTCCAAATGCGCATATGGGGGAAGATGCTACCCAAGAGGGGCTGCTAGAGTATCTAGCTAGGATTTCTACCCAGGAACTGGCGCTACTGTCTGGTGAGTATGACCATATTTTTATCTTGTTGTCGTTTCCGTACATGGGCATTTCTTAGAGAAAGTGTCTGAACATACTATTCACAGCGGATGAGCTTGCAGACGATAGAAGTAATATTAGTGTGTTTTTTAAATTAATCTAGTTTCATTTTATTGTTTTAATTAATTATAATAAAATTTGTTCTAGCACTCCCCAATCGGGGTGCAAACTGGCCCTATTGGGCTTGTACGGGCCCAGGGAATAATGAAGTTCATTCAGAGTGCCCTTGCCACACTCTCCATGTAGCCGGCACTTGGAGCGGTGGCGGTAACCATGCGAGAGTTATTACATGGTGAAGCGACGTGTTAAGCACAGCTAGAGAGGGAAAAACCTTATTATGAATGTTGAGGAGAGTAGTGTGGGTGATAACGATTCTATGGAATGGGAGAGCGATGGGAAATCAGGATAGTCGGAGGCAATCGACATTCGCAGATCTTGGTATCGCATCCTGGTATGTTATTAGTATTCATCCTGCAATTTTAGTTAGAATGGCATTGATTATTCAGCCTTGTGTCGGGGAATTGACAGTGTTTGGGCTATGGGTGATGGTTTTGGAAGGGCTAGAGGCATGGCCTTGTTGGGATCCAAGTTGGGTTGGTGTCCATAGTTTTGCTTGTCCCTATGTCTATAGAATTCAAGATCTATTTGTCTCTCATGGGTGCATGCATGGTAGAGGGGGTCGAGAGTAGGGATGGTGAAAGTCCCCCACCCATGGGGCTGGAAGAGTGGATAGGGGGTTGGATCTGCAAAGATTGGGGTGGGGGGTTGTTGAGTCTTGAAAATGTCATTCATTTGCATTATACTTTCACTATTATGTCCATTATATCACTTCCATTTCACCTCCATTTCACTACTATGTCACCACATTCATCCCACTTTCATTATCATTGGGCCACCTTTATGTTTTTCCAATCTTTATTATTTCTAAGCCTTTTAAGTGAATTTGTGGTTAAACATTAGAAAATAATGTGCATATGCTTATACCTAACAAATGGGTTGAGGTTGTTGACATGTGTAGGTTGAAATGAGACTTCTAGAAGACCCTTATGTGGCACTCTAAGGCCAAATTCGAATTTGGTTGGAAAGAATTATGGGATCATGAGGATATGTGTCACATCTCCTAATTGTATTGTAACTCTAAGAAGACATGTGTCTTATCAGTTCCTATTTTGATTAGGACTCTAGAGGTAGAGGGAGAGATTCATGGACTCTCATTAATGAGATGGCTCTCATCTTTTTGTATAAATAGGAGATCTCTCTCCTTCATTTGCTAGTCCTTTTTAGTCTTTTCTTAGTCTTTTTAGCTTGTTAGACCCATGGCTTTTGAAAGCTTTGGAGAGCTTTGTTGTACTTTGCACTTTTGAAGAAATTGAATAAAGCTTTGATGTTCTCAACATGGAAGGAGATGTGAAGTAGATGTCATGGAGCATATTAGGATGTAAGTAGAGTAGATTTCATTTTGTAAATATTGCTTTGTAGAATGTAAGGTAGATTAGATTTTCATTCATGCAATTTTAATTTATGCAAGTGTGTTTAATTTTGCTTTGATTTTATAGGTGGTAGAAGGCCCCTGCCTTGTATAGTTGTCACTTTAATTTCTTGTATTTCTTTTTCTGATTTTCATGTATATTAATGTACAGTTTGAATTACTGCATTTTATTTTCTTTTTAACATGTATATTATTGTACATAAATTGCTTTCAAGTTGATTGTAGATTAATGATGCACCTAGCCTTTTAATGAACTAATGACGTGATAGAATCATCTTGTCCTTTTGCTGAAGCAGCAAGGATACTGGGTCTCATAGTCATTCTCTCATTATTTGATTATTGCATTTTATTTTGATTGAACTAGTTGTATATTTACACTTTTGTTTAAATACTAACTCCATCAATAACATGTTTTAAGTTATTTTGAAGTGCTAAGTTTTGGAAGTTACCATTAAGGACATAGGCCTTGTCTTGAAATCTTTATCCATACTTGTCCTTTAAAAGTATTCTTAAGACCTTAGAAAACCAACAAGAACAAAACCCCAAAAACAACATAAACTATAAAACAACGAAGTAAGAGAAAGGTTAACTAAGCACATATAGTGCACCACACTTCATCAGTTTACGATACCCGGATTGATAATTTATGTAGAGCAATTTAAGACATTAAATTGACTAGACATTTTGGCGCCGTTGCCGGGGAAGTGTAATTAGGAGACCTTATTTCTTACATCTGAAAAAAAAATAAAAAAAAATAAATAAATAAATAAAATAAAATAAAATTAATAATTCTTGAGTATGCTCTCCTCCTGCACTTTGTGTGATCTAGAGGATCATAAAAATGATTGTTAAGTAAAAAAAAAAAGGTTAATAATTCTTGAGTATGCTCTCCTCCTGCACTTTGTGTGATCTGGAGGATCAGAAAAAGAATTGTTAAAAAAAAAAATAGGAGACAAAATAAACTTCATCACTTCAATTGATTCAAGAAAAAAAAAAAGGAGAAGAGAAAAAAATAAACTTCATTTCATTTCCATTTTCACTCCATGCCATCCATTTCATCAATAAAAGTTATTTCCCCATGATCATTTCCATTAAGATTGCCTAACTATCTCTATTTAGCTAAGTGGTTGCTATGACACTGGTTTCCGCAGCTGATACTGGTTTCCGCAGCTGATACCGGTTTCTGCAGCTGATACCACTATGTTTTTCAAACTTACAGTCAAGATGTTAGTGCAATAAAATCAAAATGCAGGAATGACTAAGCAATATAAAAATTCACAATTTCAAAGAAAAAAAACAATCTATGGCTATCTCCATTCCTAGTTTTCGTTGTGGCTTCAATAAAGAAATCTGCCTCCCTGATCAAGCTTTGGCCTTAAAACGAACCTGCAAAAGCATTACGTCTCCTTTAGTTGTTTTCATGTCACTTGTAAACAACAAATGCTTAACAGGCAAGTACTTGGACTCTTTTGAGGAATTCGCTCTTCTTCTTAAAGAATGAAAAAAATTGAGAGTAGTGTCGTAAGGTCAAATCTGATAACTTGTTTGCAAAACAGAATTTTATTTTCTTCATTCGAATGTGCATAGACCTCACCAATGAGAAGAAATCCCACTGCCCTTCTCCAATTACCCAATGTCCAGGCTTGGGGAGCCTTATATGCTACAGGAATTCGTGCAAGCAAAAGAGTTGCAGCAGAAGTAAGGACATATTGCTATAGAATACTGCTACAAAAAAAAAAAAATTAAATAGTGTGTTGTCCAAGCCACATGGGTGTCACCATGGAGTTTTCCCTCAATTGCAAACTAATTTATGAAGAGGGGCCTACCTTCTGGTCACAAATGAAAACAAAAGTGCAATGGTTTTAGACTGCCTCCAGTTGAGAACTCGCATTGAAACCAGAAAAAATAGATTATTGAAGAAATTGATGGAAGTTGTGGATTTCATCATCCATCTTGTCGAGAACTGGTTGCAAGGCGGTGTGTTGGTGGGCATATGGGAGAACAGATAGAATCACCATTGTCAAAAGCCTTACCATAAGATATTTTTACAAGCTACATGAAACACAATGAGAGCTTGACATGTATGAGAATGCAAATTCATAAAAGGCAAAACAGTGAGAACAGTAAAACTCAGGAAAAATGCGTAAACACAGAAAAAACGTCAAACTTCAAACGTTCGATTTGCCCAAATGGGGACGAATTTTAAAAAACTAAAACATGGGTTTTTTTGCCAGGTGGGTTAATTAGATAACCCAGAAACTGTTTGAAGAAATTTGTGGCGGTCTGGGAGAAATCTTTGGTTCTTTGGAGCCTCTTTTTTTGCCGCCGCGTGAAGAAAAATGTGAGTTAACTGATAGTCTGATGTGTTCGGCGTGCCTGAAGAAGGGGAATTCAAATTTGGTTCTATGCTGCTACCTCTACCATGTCCTCTGCCCATATGCCACCCATTGCAATTCATTAAAACCCGTTAAACAACAGTTTCAATCCAACACGGCTCTCCATTACGTGATCTGGTCGGATACGGCTCTTCACAGCCGATTGATAGACGTGGCGTGAACCAAGTGACCTAGGTAGCGGGAGTTTCAACTTTAGATTCTCTTTGTTATCTCAAAGCCTAATGCCTTCAGAAGTCCTGCATCAGATACCTACATAGTGTTTGGCGAAGCTAAGATTGAGGACTTGAGTTCAGTTGCAGACAAAAGTAGCTGAGAAGTTCAAGGCGCCTGATATGAGTCATGTAATGCTAAAAAAAAAAAAAGAACATCTACAGCTGCACAGGAGGAAGATGAGGAAGTAGATGACACTGGAGTGGAGCCCAAAGACATTAAACTGGTAATGACCCAAGCTGGAGTATCGAGAGTTAAGGCAGTTAAACCTCTAAAAGCTGCTAGTGGAGATATTGTTAGTGTGATCATGGGCCTTACAACATAGGTGTATGAACTGATATAGGCAACGAGAATGGAAAAGGCTATCATATGGAAGATCAGTTCATTTACACCTTAACTTTCTTTTGGCTGATGCTATAAACTATTAATGTCACACAGCGTTTCCACAGCCAATACAGCGTTTTCGCAGCTCACACAGCGTTTCCGCAGCCAATCCCGGATTCCGCAGCTGTTTTGTTAAACTCTAGGTTGCAGGTGTCATCAAGCAAAACAAGTCACATGGGTAGCTAGGGAAATGTCAGTACATGGATGGTGTCCTATTCATTCGGTCAAATTCGATGAAAAAGACCCCGGTCAAAGGGAAGTCAAATTGTGTGTTATCACAAAGTCGCCACACTAAGTCGCTGCATGTCAAAAAAAAATAATAATTTTGAATCAATGAAATGAACAAGTTATTTTCTCACTTTTCTGAAGGTATTGATTAATTTTGGACTGATAATGAAAGATGAATGGCTAACTTTTTATTCAAGATTTTTAGCTAGAGAGCTGTTCCCCAATTCCGCAGCCAGAAAAACCTCATTGTTCAAATCAGCCTATCTTTCTCATACAAAATCAGATTTTGATTATTTAAGTACCATTGGAAAGATCTCAACAAGATCTATACAATGAGAAATATATCATTAGAGTTTGAAATGGCAAATAATGAAATAAATTGTTGAAAAGAAGCAACATCAACTTGAGGCACTAATTCCAAAGCAGGTATAAATTCTTTTGATTTTTCCTTTGAGAACTTGTTTCATTAATACAAATTCTTAGTTTTGTGTGTAAATATCATAACTAGAGAGATTGATCACCTCTCTCCTTTGATAATCTTACATTCCATTGTAGAAGAAGTATTAGTTTTTTTTTGCAAGTTTCAGGAGGAAGGACAAATGACTACAAGAGAATGGTGTCTCTCTAAGAGACCAATTTGTTTCATAAGAGGATGATCAGCAACAAAGAGGAAATATGCTGATGTAAAATCAGTTCCAAACACTTGAAAAACTTTCAGATACTATTGTCTCCATCACATCCATACTTCATAATAAACCATTCACCTCATTCCACTCCATATTTTCCATTTACATTCACAAACACTTTCCATCTCTTTTTGTCCATTCATAACCCACAAATAAAAGCAAGAGGCTCATTCACATGCTTATTGCCATTGCCATTTCTGTTCTCCATTGCCATTTTCCATTTTCATTTTCCATTCCTTGTCATTTTCATTCCGCAAATAAGCCCTGCTTCAATGCAAATTATTGAGTCCATAGTCCTTTGAGTCTAATTTCTTTGTAAAAAAAAACCTTGAGGCTTGCATGCCTTAATGGTAAGTCCTCATGCTAACAAACAATGGGAATACATTAATGTCCCTTGTTCGTTAGATCTTCTAGGTGACTCGACATCAGCAAATTTATTCGTACCTAGCAAGATGTGTTTGGGCATCTTGACTCTCATTGTCATCAATGGTGAGAGTTCTCGTGTTGACTAGTGGCATCCATTAATGGCCACTAAGCCAACAATTTCCTACTATGTTCGACATCAGAACATCTTTTCACATAGTAAGAATTGTGCCAATGAGTTTTGAAGACATGAAGACTATTATTTTCAGCATTTTGGAGCAGATTAAGCAAGTTTTAGTAGAAGCAATAAAAAATCATCTTATCTCTCTATCCATGACTCCTCTTGATCAGCCACTTGAAGAAGAAAATGATCAGAAGTTTTCATCCACCACACATACAACTCATCCATTCCAAAGGGTAAGTGAAGGTACGGAATTTTCTAACTTTTAACCATAGAATTCCATAAAAAGCTAGAATGATAATTGTTGGAAAAACATTTCTCTTCCTCATTTCATAAAATTGCCAATACCATCAGTTGGGGGGGGAATACATTCATATTCATATCTTGCCATGTCCATATCATATTCAAGAGCTCACATACTTCCAACATATATTAATTATTACATTGCTATTATGAGCATACAATGGCTTTTGAAAAAGTGCTTCAAGGATAAATTGGATACAAACAAAATCATGGTTGTCACACAAGAACCAACCATCATGCAATCCAATAAAGATATACTTTGCAACAATAATCAAAATATCATTATGCAAAGTTCAAAGATCAAAGTAGAAGGCAACAACAAAGAAAAAAATGGTTGTAACACAAGAACCAACCATGTTGCAATTCAAGTAAAACACTTTGCAGAAATATGAAGTTATCAAATGATATCATGCAAAGTTAAGCCAAAGTTCAAGGATCAAAAGAGTTAATGTAATATATATTGCATGAGGACATGTAATAGCTTCAGTTGGAGGGTATGTTGAGTCTTGAAAATGTCATTCATTTGCATTATACTTTCACTATTATGTCCATTAGATCACTTCCATTTCAACTCCATTTCACTATATGTCACCACATTCATCCCACTTTCATTATCATTGGGCCACCTTTATGTTTTTCCAATCTTTATTATTTCTAAGCCTTTTAAGTGAATTTGTGGTTAAACATTAGAAAATAATGTGCATATGCTTATACCTAACAAATGGGTTGAGGTTGTTGACATGTGTAGGTTGAAAGGAGACTTCTAGAAGACCCTTATGTGGCACTCTAAGGCCAAATTCGAATTTGGTTGGAAAAAATTATGGGATCATGAGGATATGTGTCACATCTCCTAATTGTATTGTAACTCTAAGAAGACATGTGTCTTATCAGTTCCTATTTTGATTAGGACTCTAGAGGTAGAGGGAGAGATTCATGGACTCTCATTAATGAGATGGCTCTCATCTTTTTGTATAAATAGGAGATCTCTCTCCTTCATTTGCTAGTCCTTTTTAGTCTTTTCTTAGTCCTTTTAGCTTGTTAGTCCCATGGCTTTTGAAAGCTTTGGAGAGCTTTGTTGTACTTTGCACTTTTGAAGAAATTGAATAAAGCTTTGATGTTCTCAACATGGAAGGAGATGTGAAGTAGATGTCATGGAGCATA
Organism: Pinus tabuliformis; assembly: GCA_031772625.1. Taxonomy (NCBI): domain Eukaryota; kingdom Viridiplantae; phylum Streptophyta; class Pinopsida; order Pinales; family Pinaceae; genus Pinus; species Pinus tabuliformis. The sequence continues at coordinate 918,029,596 of CM062805.1, read as the reverse complement.
TTAGGATGTAAGTAGAGTAGATTTCATTTTGTAAATATTTCTTTGTAGAATGTAAGATAGATTAGATTTTCATTCATGCAATTTTAATTTATGCAAGTGTGTTTAATTTTGCTTTGATTTTATAGGTGGTAGAGGGCCCCTGCCTTGTATAGTTGTCACTTTAATTTCTTGTATTTCTTTTTCTGATTTTCATGTATATTAATGTACAGTTTGAATTACTGCATTTTATTTTCTTTTTAACATGTATATTATTGTACATAAATTGCTTTCAAGTTGATTGTAGATTAGCGATGCACATAGCCTTTTAATGAACTAATGACGTGATAGAATCATCTTGTCCTTTTGCTGAAGCAGCAAGGATACTGGGTCTCATAGTCATTCTCTCATTATTTGATTATTGCATTTTATTTTGATTGAACTAGTTGTATATTTACACTTTTGTTTAAATACTAACTCCATCAATAACATGTTTTAAGTTATTTTGAAGTGCTAAGTTTTGGAAGTTACCATTAAGGACATAGGCCTTGTCTTGAAATCTTTATCCATACTTGTCCTTTAAAAGTATTCTTAAGACCTTAGAAAACCAACAAGAACAAAACCCCAAAAACAACATAAACTATAAAACAACGAAGTAAGAGAACGGTTAACTAAGCACATATAGTGCACCACACTTCATCAGTTTACGATACCCGGATTGATAATTTATGTAGAGCAATTTAAGACATTAAATTGACTAGACAGGGGTTTCGAACAACGTTAGTGAAGGGAGAGACAGGGGCTCAAGAAAACCCAGATATACCATCTGGTGGCAGAGGGGGGAAAGCAGAGAAGCCCAGTTGGTCAAACCTCAGGTTAGTCTGGTCTTGTGGTCTTGATTTTCCTGGGTGGGGAACCTCGGCTTAGATGGTATTCATCTCAGGTATCGGGGGAGGGTGTGGAGTGATGTCGAGCAACTGAATTCAGCTATGGACAAAGCGGGCCTGAGTCCCATTGTCCGGGCATTTTGTAAGAGGTCGCTAAGCAAAGGGTTTGACGGGCGATAGGCTCAGTCCCACGGCTGGCTTGAAACCTAATTCATTCCTAGTAATTGTGTTTAGCTGATGAAATCAATTAATGTTGGAAACTGTAGATATAGTATTGACGACATGGTGATAGTTGTTATGGCTCTACACTGTTCGTTTAAGCTCTGCACTGGGCAAACTAAGGCTTGCAATCACGATGGCACTAGAATCCTATGTTGGCATTCAATTACTTGCAAACAGTTGAGTGGGTTCCTTACTCGGAAGGTGTATTTTGAATTTGAAGTAGATCTGCAGTGGGGGAGAGACCGCTGGTAGAGTCAAGCACCCAACCTGCAGCCTTGGGTAGTAGAAAAGCTGAGAGTGCAGTAAAGAGAAGAGAATTTGACAGACATAGGCAGCAAAATGGCTCGACCAAAGGGGATAAAGAACAATGGAGGAGGAAACTAAGGTCGGGGGAGGCAGAGAAAGGTAACCTCATCTCCGGTAAGCCAACCCAACTCCTCTAGTTGGGTGGCAAGGAAGAGATGAGGGCATAAGCCAGCCTTGCGTATCATTGATGAAGCAACCCAAGCTCACCACGCCAGTAGCTCCAACCCGGTTAGGCAATTAATAGCAGAGTGGGAAGAAGAAATCTGATAAACAGTGGAAGACTTCGATCTAGACCTAGATGAGTGGCAAGCAGTGGCCCTGGATCCAGGCCATATTAGAGGGAGAGTAACTCAATACAAAAAGACTATGCACATATTATGGATGATGAAGAGCATCCTAGTGAAAGTTATAGAATAATTTCCTCAAGACATGCATGCAGCCCCTCGGGGGCATTTGGTGAAGTCAACTTTTACCAAAGAATTGCAAAACATTCAGTTCTAGCTACAACATTAGAGTGGTAAGCTGAGCCGAATCAAGGAGCACATCCGTTGCATTCCTCACTCGGAGCTGCGTGGTTCTATAGTGAAGGATCCTTCTTTGGTGGATTCTGCTGATGATGAACAGTGACATTGCACCCATGGTTTTATTTTTGAATGCTTTGATTACATAGTTTAAGACTTATTATCAGTTATCTTTACATTTATTTAGAGAATAGGAAGTATAAAGACTCTTAGGTTTATATCGCGTGGCTGGATAGACTTATGTTTTTTTGCTTATGGATGGCATATTTTGCAGTTAGGTGGCCAATAGACCTGGTTTCCCACTGGGTAGGTTGAGGCCACTTAACTCATGGACATATGGATGTAACCTGCTTCATTTCCAAAAATTAATAGAAAGGCACCACCAAGCTTACAAAAAAAAATGTTCTAACACGTTCTTTAACTTGTTTTATTAAATTGTTCGATGAAATTGTCTAATATTTGTTGTGTACTATATATTTTGTAGACATCGACACATTCCTTGGGGACATGCCTCCTCCCCCACTGGATGGAGAAGATGAGTAGATGGGTGAACCCCAAGAGGGTGAGGCACATCCTTAAGGGACGTGGGCATCCAGGCCTGTAGCGCTGGTATGAGATTTCGGATGGACAACTGCGACAAATTGTACAGATTTTTTGTTGAAGAGGGACTCTGCCTTGCGAGGCTCAAGTCCTCAGCACAGATCCTAGGTTCGTGGATATGTACAGAGACTCTCTACATGAGAGGATGACTCTTATGTGTCATATCGTCAAAGCTGGTAGGCTACTAGCAGTAATGAGGGATGCATGGCATGCAATGCCAGATATGTCAGATGAGCCTTCACATAGTTCTACCCTGTCGAATCATGATGATGAGGGTGGTGATCATGATGATTTTGGTAGTACTACCCCATCAAATAATGGTCAGTGTGTCGTTGATCCTTTTGGTAGTACACCTCCTCCCCATTCGCTTAATGATTAGATGTCAGAGCTAAAGAATGTGCCTTATGTTTCTCCTGATAGAGCATACCAACCACTTCCTCCTCCACCTCATATTTCAACAGACCTTGAGGCAATATTTAACCATCCATTATCTTCTATTGCAGATGAGCCACCTCCTCCTCCACCTTAGAGTTCGACATATGTTGAGGCAGTAGCGGACCATCTATTGTCTTCTGTTGCAGACTAGGCTAGCACTAATATGTATGTTGTATAAAATATTTGATTGCAGTTATTTGACTTGATGTAGTTGTTTGACTTATATATATATATATATATATATATATATATATATATATATATGGTGCAATTTTTTTGTTCATGTTCATGTACTTTATTTATATGTTAGTGTTGATGTATATATTGTTAGGTCATGTTAGATATGTTCATTTAATGTGCTTGCATATAGATGTGTATGTGATAGAAGTTATTTGACATGAGATGTATATTAGTTTGAGTATGTGTGTGGTGATGATGTTTGATTACAATGTTTGTGTTTTGTTAGATGTAATCACGATGATAATGCCCTATTATATTATTAGATTTTTGTGCTAGCTAATGATGTTTATATGTGCTAGAGGTGTATATAATTAGATGATAGTAGTGAATTTAAATGTTTATTTTAGATGATGTTTATGTTTGTTAGATGGTTATCATCACGATGTTTATTTTTATGAAATAATATTTATTATAGATTATTATTGGTGAACTTATATCAAAAGTTTATATATGAAATTGCATGCAAAAGGACTTACTTTAAAAAAAAATGCAAAGATACTTTTATAAATTACAAAGTTTGATATGGTTGAAACTATGATTGTAAAATTACAATAAATATTTTTCAATTATTTAGATAGATCATTCATATTTATTCTAACTTAATTAGTAAAATATTCCAATACTCACAAGGAAAAAATAATTAAAGATAAAATAATTTAGTTAATTCTCAATAAGACAAAAATGTGTAACTCATTAAATTTTTAATATAAAATAATAATAATAAATTATTCAAAAATACAATTTAACCAATTCAAATTTGGTTTATGAAATTCAATCTATTCTTAAATTTAAATAACTTAAGCCAAAATTTTTTATAATTAATTTAGATTTAATATAACTTCAAAAATTATATTTTTATAAAATTTAATATATCACTAAAGTAATGAGATTTTCAAGCAATTTAAATTTAATATTTATAGCAACTCTTAACAATTTAATTTAGAAATTTCTCTCTCTAAATATGAGGATCAAGAAATGTAAAACAAGGCTTGTGAAGTTACTTGTATTTGGGGATTCGCCCTATTGGAAGTTCTCCCTTAAAGAGGCAAGTGAACTTTTTTCTAGTAATAAAGATATAACATTTTGGCGCTATTTTGGTTCTTTATTTGCTATTGTACTAGTTTAAATTTAACTCTTTCTAATAATAAAATGGAGTTGAATAATAGAAAAATCATATTATATTAGATTTAAATGTTTGACAAATAATATATTTTATTATTTCTTAATGAACAACTCAAGAAATATTATTTTTCCCACATACTTATCACAAGATAGTCATTAAAATTCATGTTTTCACATTTCTCTTAGCTAATATTACATCATGTTCACAATGATAAAGACGTTTCTATTTTAAATAATATACTTATAAATACATAGAAATAGATATTTCTTTTACATAATCTAATTAGGAAAGAAAAATGCATCACCAAGACTATTAAAAAGTCAAACAAATGCCTTTTAATCACCATCACATTATTTATCATTTAATTCTTAGCCATAAAATATTTATTAATTCAACTTTTATTTATAATTACCATTGAAAAGAAAAAGTAAAAAATGTTCCATTATCCATGAAGAAAAAAATTAAAACCTCTCATGCATCCATGTAAGCCCATTTTTTCTCTTATGGTCCATATAAAGGTGTAATCAACATTTTATACATGCATAAGACCTCCTTTTAGTTTACATAATGCTGCAAGAACTATAATTTAAATATAGTAAACATGAATTTACCTCTCATGTCAAGAATTTAATCTTACATATTATTTCATAAATTTTTCTTTTTTAAAATCCTCGTAGAGTTATCACTACATGATTTAGATTTATTTTGAACTAAACAAGAAGAAAAAACCATGTGAACTAATTAATAAACCAATAAGTATTTTAATCGAGAATAAATATTCAATGTTATTTATAAATTCACAATTTTCTCATTTTGGTTATATTCTCCCCATTTTCCTATTTGAGAAGGACTGTGACTTTGAATCCTTATTATCATAGATATTATACACAGTTGAAAAAAATTATTTTCAAGTGTAAAAATGTTTCCATTGCAAAAAAACTTGTAAAAACGTTTGTGAATCTTACCAATTATATAAAATTCCAACAAAACGAACAAAAAGGAAATATACTTAGCGAAATAAAGAAAACAAAAAGATACAACAATAGTATAAATGATGAAATAACACAAGTACATATCACTCTCCATTGTCATCACCCTAATTATATTCCTCACTTGGCATGATAACATTGTTGTTCTAAAACTATGTTTTGATCTAGGGTTGTGTCTTAATACAAACCACCAATCTCTATCCAAAACATCTAGCTATAAAAACACTTGGTTGCAATGTTTTTGGAAAACATAAGGCTCCCTAACTTCATGCCACATTTTTATAGAGTTGATAGATATTAGCCCACTATTGCGATCTCTTTTACATTATTCTGATAAAAGGTTTCCCACCACCTGCACCTAAAAATAACACATTGGAACGAAGAGAAGTCCACTTAAATGATCTCTTGTATCTTTCCAGCGTAACCTAACGTCCTCTACATTAGGCGTTGATTGTGGTAGCTAGCATGACTAGATTGTTTGAACTCGACTTCCACTCCATAGTCTTGTGTCATGCATGCATCATCAACATCCTTTATGCGAAAATGATGTCCACATGCCCACATAGATGGGAACAAATACACCCATAAAAAGTGAAAAAATCACGGTGTCACATGTCTAATAACTCTAACATAATTAAAAATACAAAATATATACAAATGTTACAATTCAAAGGTGTAGTATCAAGTTAAAAATGTACAGAAAGAGATTATAATTACTGAGTTGTTGCACCCAATCACTATGTTTAGCGCATCCTCTTCAACACATAGGTAACGACTAGATGCACCGTATTTCTCTCTGACTTTACAAACAAACCAACTACTAAGGAATGTCATTGACATATTTTCTTTTAAATGACCATGATAAAGCACACTTCTACCATTCAACCGTTTGAATCCTTTCATGTCACTATCTCATTTCCTCCTCTTTTGCTCGTACAGTGCAATCCACGGTTGTGCCACTTTCATATTGTAAAAAATGAATTTGTTGATGGCTTCAATTTTTTAATTCACTATTGAAATCAAACCAACATATATAGTACTTATGAGACCAAAATATATGAATTTCAGTGTGTATAAATTTGACAAATGATAAGCCACTTACTCTTTGTCATGTGCCTCTTTCCATTCATTTCGAGAAGCTCCCATTCTTTTTTGTATTCATCCCTTTCGTCATCCCAAATCGTTGCACCTATTGTGTTGTCGATATGATTTATGTACTCACTAGAATAATAGAAAGACTCATATGGTATATACCCCTCTTCCATAGACCCCTCGGGTTTTTCCCTTTGTTGAACAAAACCTTTCAATTTTTTCATGTACCTCTCTAAGAAGAACATCCAATGAAAATAAACCACCACAACTAATTCAACCTCGTCTACTAGGTGAATTAGAATATGAACCTGCAAGTCCATGAAACTTGTTGGTAGTTCCTTCTCAAACATATAAACAATCTCACTATCTCTTGGCACCAATGTGGAATTCTAGCCATATGAATCTCCTTTAATGTGATCCAACATACAAATGCATATAATTTAGATATGGAACGTCGTAGGTCTTAGGGGAATTCATGGTTCACATGCCCACACACGAGAAAAGGATAATGACACTGCACAATAAATATTACATTATACAAAAATTAATTATAAAACATCCCATTGCATAAAAATAAAAAATAATAATAAAATAATGTTTTTCACATATGCACTCTTAGAAGGTTAAAATGGTCATGTGATTTCAACCTTGACAAACGGTCTTCCACAGTGAAGCATCGTCGTAGTGAAGACCCATATAAAGAATGCACCCTCACCCTCATTATAACTTCCTTTTCCAAAGAAAGATCCTCTTTATTTAAAATCCACGGGACATCACCTTCTTTGAAAGACCAAGAAGGACCAACCTCCCCTCTAGTTTCTTGTCTTGGCCAATGTTTCTTTTTAGTTTTTGAAGAAATAAGATCTCTCCTAACAACCAATGTTTCACTTTCTTTCATTGATATGTGCCTCCATCAATAAGATGAAACATTTTTAAATATATGCATGTGATCTAGTAAGTGGGCAATCTTAAGATGCTACCAATATGGGATCTCATAAAAGGAAAATTTCCTTTTCATCCCAATGGGAAATTTTTCAGCGTAAGTGTCGAATAATTTTGGATCATCGAACATAGGCTCCCCATTTGAATCAAATATTTATTCAAACTCGTTTTTCTTCTATCTTTCTCATATTCTCTAAACCATTCAACTGATGTCAATATTGGAGACCTTTGGGTTCTCTCTGGTTTACCATTAAAAGGAGATGTTTCTCTTCTTAAGGGTGTTCATCTGGGAGGAATACCCTGGAGCAGTCATACATTGGCTTTCATAGGTGGTTGGACCACCTAGCCTTCAAAGAAGGTCCACATCATTTACATCCATGATACCCTTTTATTACAAGACCTATGAATTTATTGTATTTAGGACGACACATTAGCAACCATGAAGATCAGAACAATTACAGCGAATTAAATTAATATGTGAAATACTACTGTTGCGTATATAAATGTGATATAAACAAATCAATAAAAATGTAATTTACGAGAGCAAACTCCTAAGCCTAGACAATCATGTATGGTGTAAGCACATATTCCATGCAAGATAAAACTCTCTCTGTTGCGATGGGTCTTGATACATCATACACATGTTTCCCTTCCCATAATTCCTTTAATTCGTCTACTAATGGTTGTAAGTAGACATCCATATTCTTCACTTGTCTCCATTAGAGAAATTTTGAGGTCAAAATGGGGTCTCAAAACTAAAATGTACAACTAAACTCAACTTTATAAGAACCAATAGGATTGAATATGATGGTGTCAACCATGTGGGGTGATTCACCATTTTTGGAGTAAAAGAGTAAAAAGATTAAAACATAAAATAAAATAAAATATATGAAAACTACTTTTTCAACTTATCTCCCTATGGTTTTACTCAAATTTCAAGTGGGAGCACTTGTTTGTTATGGAATTTAATTCTTCATCCAAGAAGTATCCATGTCGCATATTTTCGATGGACCCTGTTATACGAAAAATGAGAATTATATGAAAAACGTGATTGCAATCACGTTTTTTCATGTATTTCTCATTTTTTGTATAGCAAGGTCCATCAAAAGTATGCAACATGGGTATTCCTTAGATGGGGAATTAAATTATGCATCCAATGAGTGCTCCCATTCGAAATTTGAGTAAATCTTAGGGAGATAAGTTGAAAATATGAGTTGAAAAAATAGGTTTTTCTTTTTTCCCTCTAAAATTTGATGTAATATAATCTTATTTTATTATTTCCATTATTATTTTGTAATATTCCTTAGCAGGCCCATTTTAGACCTCAAAATTTCTATAATTCTACCAGGGACTATAAGAGCCAACATAAGATGTTCATTCTTCACAGACAACCATGGGGGGATATTGTTATTGATCACTACTACATGACAAACATAATAGTTAGTGTTTTAGAGGGAATATTGGTTGATGCCATCCATGGCTATGTTGATTCGTAAACTTCATACTTCATCCTTGAATTTTTCAGACCATGTATCCTCTATATGCTACATGGCTATTAAATTTGTTGGGATTCACAAAACTCCTGAATCGCTTCTGTGCGGGGCATGTCTTTCCTGCAACATAGCTAATTATTTGCAACAAAAGATCCTTTGAATCTTTCAAATTATAGGCATGTGCCTCAATATCTTATAAGGAGGAGCATGTAATTTACCAATTTTTTTAAATTATAGTACCTGTCATGCTCACATTTCGAACATATCTCTTTGTATGAATATTCTCATCTATATAGAATACAATCATTTGGGCATGCATGATATGATATATAATCAACACCTAACATTTTCAACAACTGCTTTTCCTCTTCACAGTTACCCGACAATACATTATCACTTAGAAGAACCTTATATTTGAATAACCTGCAATTGGTGGGGAATATAATTATACAATGTCAATATTTAACATTCATAAAATCAACCATTTTTAATGTTAATCATGTGCCAAGATTTCTCAAAATATAAGGGACTTGATCGATCATGTAGGTGAATTACCTCAATATTGTCGAGAAATATGCATTTAACATGCCAAACGTTTCTTTCAAGTTGTACAACAACATCATTGTCCCCAATTGAGTAGACTTGACTTGATGCCAGGTCCAAAGATAGGGGTGGTGGAAGAAAATTTCAGGCTTTCGAATAAGGTATCAGTGATATGAGCATTATATCTAATCTTTCTAGAATGCATCTAACAACATTGTCTCCATGGTAGTTGTATCATGTAAGTAATCATCCATACCAAACTCTTTTTTATCGCCTCCATTGCCAACTTGTGATGAAGAACTACTATTATTATAGTCATTCCTAATTGGTGAATCTGAACATAGTGGGAATTGATTAGGTGGTTGATTCAACCATTCTTTGTATGTTTCTTGCTCTTAGTGTAGCATTATCTTGAGTTGATGTTGTAATGGGACGCATCAAAAGATGGTAGGTGGGTCACTCATCATCACTAGAATCCTAATTTCAAAAAATATTGAACGCCATTAGTACAATATCGATGAAATTAGTAAGCACGTCAATGCAATTAGTTTGTTGAAATTACGTTATACCAAATAATTACTACCATTGTTGATCCATGATTGCAGTTGGAAGATGCCATGTTCTAATTGGTAGGGTGAAGAGGTTGTTCATTTTCATCTACCAACTGCTCACAATATGTTGCTCCTAATAAGAGCTTCCGACATTTTTCTGCATCTGAACTCAATTCTAAATCAGGACCCTACAAATTTGAATACATTTTTATTTAAAAATAAATAAATTCAATTAGATAATCGAGATATAAATAAAATTTGAACTTACTAAAGATGGAAAGGGAGAACTCTGCGAAAGTCTTTATTCAGTAATATGGAAGGAGCTGGAATTTGAAGAATTGACCATTTGATATTATTGAGATTTTGTCCCGCATTTGAGAAAAATCAGAAATAAAATTTTGTATGCACATCTAAAATTAATTTCAAGAATAATATAACCACACTCTGAAATTCAATATAGATTTCAAACCATTTTCCAAGAATAAGGCGTCTTTAAGTGGAAAATGTATACTATGAACTACTGTAATTCATGTGGATTCATCCTAAAAGGAAATTTGAGATTAATATTCCATTCTATGTGATAATAAAATTTCAAATAGATTTTAAACCCTATCGGTGTACTTATCAGAACAAATCGCACCTACACATTTAAATAATAATAGCACCGAGGTGTTAAAAAAATACCCGCACTAATTTCTGGCATTCTCAGAAATAGAAAATATGTTAAGATATTGGTGCTGTTGTACAAAACCGTACCGATGTGTTTAAATAAAAACAACACTGATACACACCTATTTTCGATATTTTGAAAATACAAATGAACTCTACCATCTCGACGCTCTTATAAAAATTATAGCATCGATGTATTTAAATACAAATTGCACCGTTGCATTAAAATATTAATCACACCGTTCCGGGATTTCAAAAAAAAAATTGTATCATGTTGGTGCGCTGAAAAAAATTGGAGCCCCAATAATGTCGATGTGATTTTATTGTAAACGCATCGGTGCTCTTTACTATCAAACGCACCGATGTTTGGATAAAGTGAAAAAAATGTGATTTTTTTTTCTTTCTTTATAATTAAAAAATGAGCAGCAATTGATTTTTGAAATCTAATTTCATAGTCTTTTAAATAGTAAAAATTATTCACTATTTCATTATTTTTCCCAAAATTTCAAGGGAGTGATTTGCAAGAGAAATATTCCAGGAGAACTGTGCAGCAACATAATACTTCAAAGTAGTGGAACTATTCAAAAGATCAAGAGATGAAAGGTATGGTGATTCACTCAAAACCTTGCATAGTAAAAACTTTAAATTGTTGATTTTACTAATAAAAAATTTTACAATTTTTTTTAGGGTTTAATTAAAAGAGAGATCATTTGCGAGACATATTGAGAGCATTGTGGAGCAACAAAATATTTTGGAATCACCAAAAGATAAAAATTTGAAAGGTATGGTGATTCACTCAAAACCCTGCATAGAAAATATTTTAAATTTTATTGTTGATTTTACTGTTAAATTTTTTTACAATTTCTGTAAAATTTATTCACAATTCAGAGAAAATAAATAAATAAATAAATAATAATAATAATAATTAAAACCCTGTATAATAAAAAATTTACTATTGATTTTAATAGTAATTTTTTTACGATCTTTGTTCCTATTTAAATTTAATAAAAATTAAGAAAGAAAATAATAAAAATAAATAAATAAATGAAATTCAATACTTACCTTAAACCCTTGCTTCTTCTTACTAGTCACTGCAAAATTTCACCTTAGGGTTTAACTCCCTCTACCACTTTACAATCATGATTTTTCATTTTAAGCATTTTAGATTTAATGCGTTTGTGTACTTACTATATATATGGCATTTTACATGTGAAGTAGGGGGATCGGTTATTAAATTAGATCCAAACCTTGTCAGCTCTGTCTGTTTTTTTAAAAGAAAACGTATGTTTCGCGGTGCGCTAATGTAATATATAACGCATAATTGTGCCCTGTGTAATACAACGCACCAGTGCATTATAACATTGTCGGTTCTATCAAGTCTATTCATCGGTGCTCTCAGTGTAATATAACGCATCGACGCGCCTCTTCTAAATGGCACTGTTAATTCATTGCGATGCCTTTGTCATCACAAATCACACCATCATAATTTAAAATTATTTAAAAATAATAATTTTCGCTGACGGTGTCGATCAATTAAATGCCCAATGCGTTTAATGGCATAAACGCATCGATGCATTTCTTCAAATAAACACACCAGTTACCAAAGCTCTGTTTGGCTGAAAATTATTTGATTTATGTATAAAAATATATGTAATGGCTTTTGTATTGAATGGTACAGTTTTATTGATAAAAAAAATTCTTAAAATGTGTCAAGTAACAAAAATAATGATCGACACAATGATAGAACATCGAAAAAAGTAGAGAAAGCAAGTTCTTTGTAAATACTTTACAAAATTAATATGTTTGAAATATATGTAAGTTTCAATAATATGTATTGGTTAGTGTGTGTCATGTGGAGCCACAAAATGAATAAGGTTGATAAGATTATCTATAATTTAAGTGCAAAAGAGCGTAAAATCCTAATAGAAAAATTACAGAAGGATGAATCAAGTGAATGAAAAAATACTATTCAATATGAGTTTTTTTTTGAATTTTCATTAATAATATACTTAAGAATATTAGATAACATGTTTCAAACAATATATTAATTCATATTTCTTTAATGTTCTACTGGCAGCAACAACGAAGGAAAATATCAATGTCATTCTAAGAAAATAAATTTTATAAAACATATAAATGACGATGAATTGGTCCTTAGCTCATCTAGAGTGGTGTTGGAGGTTAATGAAAGGGGGATTTTTTTTACAAAAATATGAGGAATCTAATGGAACGAACGTATACACATACTTTCCAATTACAATACAAAAATAAATACAATGATTACAAGAACCAAATTATATTTAAACTACAGGAAGTGTTTCTAGAGAAATGGTCAATGAGACATGTCCGACTTGCAATGGAAAAAACATACAACAACAACAAGAAAGAATCATTCAAAAGGTAATATTCCTAATTAGAATGATTTTCTAGAATTATATGTATATTTTACTACAAACTATTCATTTATTAATATCAATTTTGTTATTTTTTATTTTCATATATCAATATAAAAATAGTTCATTACTTTCTTCAGGAAGATTATGAAAATACCAAATGATCAACGAGATGATATGCGAAACATGCAAATAGGAATGTCCAAAAAAATGTACAAGGAGATGGTCAAAGAAATGGATCTAATTGCATAACAAGAGGAGCCATATCAACAACAACGCATTTCAAATGTATGTAATCATGATTTACTTTTTACATATAAAAAAAAAATTAGCATCAAATATTAATTTTCAAGTATTTTCTTGCAATCCGCTTTGGATAGCTCAATTGGCAATGGCCATGGAAATCAAGTCTCACAGAACCAAAAATCTTGGGTTCAAATCTTGTGTTATCCCCCTCAACCGGGGTGAGAAGTTGGACATGATGAGTATGTACTCCTACCAATCTTACAAAAAAAAGGTATTTTCTTGCAGAAAGTAAAATAAAATGGAACTCATTCAGCACATAAAACAGGACGACAAAGAAGAAAAGGGTTAATATCAAAGTTTGTGAGTAATTGTTAATATTTCCTTATAACAACTAAAGATTTCATTTTTGTACATTTTAACTTATTTTACCACAATCATCCTTGAATGTCTTCACATAGGTGCTAACATACATAAAAGAGCCATCAGAAGAATTGATTGACATTGGGTTAAATATGGGTTGTGAGTCTATGTTGGCATATTGAAAATTAATTGTGGAATTTGTAAGTATCTATGTTGTTTTACTTCTCTGAGTTTATAATTAATAGAACAAAAAAATCCTTTATATTAAATCTATGATTTATAATGGAGTTTAAAACATGCAAGAAACAAAGTATGGAACTACGCCAGCAAAAGACTTGTTGCAACAAGGCATGGGACTTGGTTTTGAAACCATGTGTATAGTTTATGAGTCACTTATTTCTACGGTAGATTATTATTTGATATATATTGATGTATATTATTTATTTCAATTTTCATTATTCTCGCCAATGTAGATACACTCATTACACTTTATTTTTATGTTTGGATATGGAACAAGATCAAGAAAACGAAAACAATCCATGTAATCAACAATTTTTTTCCAAGTAATCCAAGTCATGGAAGTAGCTTAAAAACTTACAACAATTCCAATGAAGAATGATGATCTATTTGGATATCAATGCAACCTATTGTATTTTTTGAAATAATTGTCTATGAAAATCAGACATTTTGTTTAATGTAATGGACATAGTGTCCCAATTGAAAGAAAAGGGATTACCAATAACAATCCCATTTTGTATGAAAAAGAGTCTCTTATTAATATATAATAAAATACATTTTAATTTATTATATTGTGCTATCCAATGTTGTTGTGAAATGTTACACCATTGATTAAATATATGGATTATTAAATATTATAATGAAGAGATGTGGAATTTGATAATATAACAAATTAATCCAAATATCATATACAAATGCACTAATCAAATTTTAATTTATATGAATAGTGTTATAAGATATACGTAAAATTTGCGATGAATAACAGATTTAAAAAATTACAATAATTGCACTATCACAGGTCGATGTTTCCAAAAAAGAGAAAATCTCATACAAAAAACTGGTATGTCCATAACATAAAAATGCACTAGTGTGTTATGTTCTATAAAAGGACCTGACGACATATTTTCTGCATGATCGATGCCTTTTCGTAAAATGACAACGTCGGGGCATTTAGTTCTTTAAGCACCGGTGCATTGTAATTCTTAATGCACTAGTGCTTTCATAGAACTAACGTCTCAGCCCTACAAAATATTATTTTCGGCCCTGGTGCATTATTAAAATTAAAAGCATAAGTACTTTTATATCCATAACGCACTTGTATGTTTATACAAACAATATGCATCGACACTATGAGTTTAAATAAAAGCACTAGGTCTACAATATTTTTTGCGTGCCCCGGTGTTGTTCCCTAAAGAACGCCCCTGTGAGTTTTTGGATATATATGCACTGGGACAATATACATTTCAAGCAACAATGTTCTTTTCATTCAACGCCTTGGTGCTCTTAGTTATGTATGCAACCCTAATGCTTATATATATATAGTGCATTACTGCTACTTGTTCCGTGAAGTACACCGCAAAAAAAACATTCACTAAAACCTCCAACCGCCCATATTTTTTTAATTGTGATGAAGTTCCGTTATAATCTCCACTAAAACATCTGCTATCACAAACAAATGTTTTAGCAGATTTTTTTTTACCATTTTTGCCAATTTTATAACACTAAAAACCTTCGTTAGAAGGTATTTTCCTTGTAGTGATGCTCTACATGACTTAAGATCATAGGTGACTCTCATTGCAACAGATCTAGTCAGGAAGTTGGGGTTGGAATTTCATGATCATCAAAGCCCATATCCATTGTGATGGGTAAATAAAGATGTCAAATTGAAGTTAACAAAATAGTGCAAAATTAGATTTGCTATTAGTGTTGATTTTATTGATGAAGTAGAACTAGATATGATTCCCCTTGGTGTATGTGAGATGAAATATTCATATAAAAATATTTTATTACTTTTTTTCACGACAATTATGAAAATCCCAAATGATCAACGAGCATATATGTGAAACATGCCAATAGGAATGTCCAAAAAAATGTACAAGGATATGGTCAAAGAAATGGAAATAATTGAATCATGGGAGGACCCATCTCAACAACAACTTGCTTCAAATGTATGTAATCAAGATTGAATGTATACACATAAAAAAATAATTTAGCATTAAATATTAATTTTCAAGTATTTTCTTGCAGAAAATAAAATAAAATGGAACTCATTCAAAACAAAAACATGACAACAAGGAAGAAAACGATTAATATCAAAGTTTGTGAGTAATTGTTAATATTTCCTTATAACAAATCAAGGTTTCATTTTTGTATATTTTAAGTTGTTTTACAAAAATCATCCTTGAATATCTTCAAATAGGTGCTAACATACAAAGAAGAGCCATTGAAATAATTGATTGACATTGGGTTAAATATGGGTTGTGAGTATATGTTGGCTTATCAAAAATTAATTGTGGAATTTGTAAGTATCTATGATGTTTTACTTCACTAAATTTATAATTAATAGAACAAAAAAAATCCTTTATATTAAATCTATGATTTATAATGAGGTTTAAAACATGCAAGAAACAAAGTATGGAACTACGTCAGTAGAAGACTTGTTGCAACAACGAATGAGACTTGGTTTTGAAACCATGTGTACAGTTTATGAATTACTTCTTGCTATGGTACATTGCTATTTGATTTACTTTGATGTATATTATTTATTTCAAATTTCATTAATCTCATCAATGTAGATACACTCATTACACTTTATTTTTATGTTTGCAGATGAAACAATATCAAGAAAATGTAAACAATCGACGCAATCAACAAAAAATTCATCCAAATAACCCAAGTCACAGAAGTAACTCGAGCACTGGCAGCAGTCCCAGTGAAGAGTGATAATCTATCTGGATATCAATGCAACATGTTGTATTTTTTGAAATATTTGTTTGTGAAAATAAAACGTTTTGTTTAATGTAATGGACATAGTGTCCCAATTGAAAGACAAGAGGTTACCAATAACAATCCCATTTTGTATGAAAAAGAGCCTCCTATTGATATATAATAAAATACATTTTAATTTATTCTATTATGTTATCCAATGTCACTGTGAAATGTTACACCACTCATTAAATATATGGAAGATTAAATATTATAATGAAGAGATGTGAAATCTGATAATATAATAAATTAATCCAAACATCATATACAAATCCACTAATAAAATTTTAATTTATATGTATAGTGTTATAAGATATATGTCAATTTTTTTATGAATAACAGATTTAAAAATTTACAATATGTTTCCAAAAAACAGAAAATATCATACAAAAAACCGGTGCATCAGTAACATAAAAATGCATCGGTGCCTTTTTGTAAAACGATAGCACCGTGGCATTTAGTTCTTCAAGCACTGGTTTTGTTTGCAATTAACACCCTAGTGCATTGTAATTGTTAACACACTAGTTATTTCATAGAACTAACACGCTGGTCCTACAAAATATTGTTTCCAGCCCTGGTGCATCATTAAAATTAAAAGCACAGGTCATTTTATACCCTTAGCACACCTTTGCGTTTATACAAACAATACACATCAGCACTGCGAGTTTAAATAAAAGCACTAGGTTTGCAATATTTTTTTGCGTGCCCCGGTGTTGTTCCTTAAATAATGCCCCGGGGCATTTTTTGATATTTATGCACCGGGGAAGTATACATTTCAGGAACTGGTGTTCTTTGCATTCAACACCTTGGTTCTTTTAGTTATGTATGCAACCCCGATGCTTTTATATACGTAGTGCACTGGTGCTACTTGTTCCATGAAGTACACCGCAAAACAAACATTCACTAAAACCTCCGACTACCCATATTTTTTCAGTTGTGATGAAGTTCGGTTATAATCTCTACTAAAACATCTTCTATCGTAAACAAATGTTTTAGAGAATGTTTTTCTGACATTTTTTGCCAATTTTATAACACTAAAAACCTTCGTTATAACCTCCACTAGAAGGTATTTTCTTTGTAGTGATGCTCTATTTGACTTAGGATCGTAGGTGAATTTCATTGCAACAGAGCTAGTCAAAGAGTTGGGGTTGGAAATTAATGATCATCCAAGTCCATATCCATTGGGATGGGTAAATAAAGATGTATATTTTAAGGTAACAAAACAATGCAAAATTATATTTGTTATTAGTGTTGATTTTATTGATGAAGTAGAACTATATGTGATTCCCCTTTGTGCATGTGGAGTCATGTTTGGGAGTCCCTACATGTACATGTGATATGAAATATTCATGCAGAGAGACATCCAATATCATTTCATCAAGGATGGAAAATTGTTCACCATCAAAGTGCATAAAGGCAAGTCAAAATTTTCATTAGTAAGTGCCAACCAAACCAATAAATTGATCAGTTCTAGCAAGAAGTACATTTTATTTCTTTTAAGAGAAAATTAGTGTTTAGAAGAGTCAATAAGAGGCAACGCATCCTTCGAGGGGTGTACTAAGAAACAAAAACAACTGGAAGAGTTGCTACATGCATACATGGATGTGTTCCGGGAGCCTAAAGGGTTACCACCTAAGAAGGAAGTGGAGCACGAGATCTAGCTATTGTCGGACTCCCCATTGCCAAACATTAGGTTGTATAGGAAATTTGTTATAGAAGAAAGTGAGGTGAAGAAACAGTTGCAACAGTTATTGGAATAGGGTTTCATCCAACGAGTACATCACCATGTGGGTCACCCGTCATCATTGTGCCAAATAAGGATGGGACTTGGAAGGTGTATATAGATTACAGGGTGTTGAACAAGATACGCTCAAGAACACGTACCCCCTGCCTAGGATAGATGATCTACTAGATCATTTATAACAAGAAAATTCCTTCACCACTATGGACATAAATTCTAAATATCACCAGGTTCGAGTTAGATAAGAAGATACTTGGAATACCGCCTTCAAAAGTAGACAAGGTTTGTATGAGTGGTTATTCATGCCGTTTGGCCTATGCAATGCACCAACTACATTTATGAGATTAATGAATGTTGTATTGCACCCTTTATAGATTCATTTGTTATTGTTTATTTGGATGATATTTTGGTATACAATGCTACTTGAGACGATCACATCTCACATTTAACGCAGGTACTGAAGACATTAAAGAAGCATCAAATACTAGCAAATCTCAAGAATTGTGAGTTTACAAAGAAGTCTTTGGTTTCTTAGGGGTATGTGATAGGTGGAGGAGAGATGAAGATAAATCCTATCAAGATGGAGGCCACCATGAAATGGATGGTTCCTACTAATGTTTCTGAAGTGACAAGTTTAATTAGGGTAGCACAGTAGTTGAGAAAATTTATAGCCTCATTTTCAATAGTAGTAGCACCACTCCATACTGTAACTACAAATGGGAAGAGTTTCCAATGCAGAAAGGGTCCAAGAAAGGCCTTTGAGGAGCTAAAGAAGATCAACCAAGCTCCAATTCTAACACTACTAGACTTGCAACAACCTTTTGAAGTGGATATAGACGTGAGTGGGTATGCTATGGAAGAAGTCTTGGTGCAGGGATGAAGGCTTGTATGCTACCATTCTGAAGTATTTAATGGGGTAGTTCTTAACTAACCTACATACGAAAAGAATTTCTATGTCCTGGTCTAAGCTGTGAAGAAGTGGAAGCATTATCTTATGGGAAAGGAGACAATAATCTACACATATCACCAGCCGCTAAAATACATGTAGGCATAGTGTAAGCTACACCAGACTAAGAATTATGAGTGTATGTGGTTTCTACATTAGTTTCATTTAGTGATTAAGTTCAAGAAGGGTATTACAAACAAGTTGGCCAACATGATTTCAAGGCCACCCACATCAAATATTAGCTTTGAGAACTCTGATGCACATAGAGCCATTCACCTATGATATATATATATATATATATAGAGAGGCATATTCAGAGGATGGGGACTTCAGGGAGGTGTTTTAGGAGTTGCAGATTCATAGTCACATGCATGATGCCAATTACACCATTGAATACCATCTAGAGGATGGGTTGCTCTACAGGCTAGATAAGCTATGTTCTCCTAAAGGTGAGTGATTGTATCTTATTAGAGAGGCTCACACCTCTAAGGCTGCAAGGCACTTTGGTGTAGGGAATATAATGGCCAACTTGCATAGGTATACGTATTGGCCCAAGATGCAAGAGCAGGTAGCTAGATTCATAAGAGGATGCATGATTTGTTGTACCATCAAGCCTAGCAACAAGAAACATGGTCTATACCATCCCTTAGTTGTACCCACTCATCCTTGGGAAAGAATTTCCATGGACTTTTTGGGAGGTTTACCAACAATCAGGAAGGAACGTGACTACCTATTCGTGGTACTTAGTCGGTTCAACAAGATGTGTGTTCTGTTGCCCTGTAAAAATACCATCAATGGGCAAGAAATAACAAACTTGTAGTTTGTACACGTCTGGGTACACTTTGGCATACCAAGGAGCATCAGTTCAGATAGGGACACAAGATTTATCAATGCATATTGGAATACATTATGGGATAAGATGAACACAAAGTTTAAGAGGTCTACAAAATTCCATCCACAAACAGATAGATAGACAAAAGTAGTCAATAGGACTTTATTGCAGCTAATACGAGGATATAAGTAGAATCACCCGAAGAACTAGGATGAAATTGTAGCAACCCTAGGTTCCATGTAAATAAAAGGACATTATAAAGGTAAAAATAAAACCAAGGTCATGGGACGTGTATTCCAAGATGAATGAGGGGAAAAACATCACATTGGGATCCACTTGCGGTTAATTATTTATTATTGGTTATGGAAATTGGCATTGGAATTTGCAAGAGGAAAAATACAATAAAATACAAATGATTTATTACAGGCTAGCAAAGAACATGTGGCATGGATGTAAAAGAAATTAAGGAAAATGAAATAAATTCCATGCAAGGGAAAAATGAAAAATTTGCATGCAAGGGAAAATGAAGAAAAATAAAAGGAAAAGAAAAGAAATGGGAGAGAGGACATTCATTCATTCGCTTTTGGGAGAAAATCAAGACATAACACTACAACAAAAGAGAGAGAGAAGAGAACTTGGACACAAGCAATGAACGAGTAAGGAAAGAAAGGATCGCGAGAGGAATTTGTGGGCAACCAAGAAGAAGATTTGGATAGCAGCAAGAAAGGGTATAAAATAGTTGTGGAATTGTAGGTAACAATGTGCATGTTTGATTATCTTGCTGGAATTCGAATGCATGGTTCATGCATTGGTTTGTTGGTTATTTTGTTGTCATTTGCATGGGATTTGCCTGGATTGACAGTCATGTACAACCTTTCCTTATGCCATTTCCTGGATAGCCATGATGTAGTGGGTTCCCTATTTGGTTGAGCTTTGGATTGCCGGTAGATTTTGGATCCTAGTTGAGGTGGTCTCAATGTGGAGATGGTTTTCTTCGGGAAGCTCTTGAAAGGTGGGTGAAGACAGGAAAATTCCTTTGGGTATGGTGAAGAAATTATGAGGCATCCAAGCTTGTATTGGTTTTGGTGATTTCTGGACCTAGTATTGGATGAAATCACTGTGGTATGAGGGTAGAGTTGGCTTCCTTTGGATTTCCTGTATGGTTATGTTTTGGTTTATCCCATGTGATCCCACATTCATGCTTGTAATATGGCACGGGGGTGATTGGGCTAGAAGAGAGAATTGGTTCAACCCAAATATATGGTTGGGTGGTACGTGGAAGTCCTTGACTTGGTTGGAACTATACATATGTTATTATGTGTTATTATTTAATGAGATCAATGAGCACAAGTTTTGGTTTATTGTGTGAATATATGACTAGTTTTTCATGGCTTCATTCTGGTTAAATGTTGGTTACATGCATGGTATATTTCTTATTATATGAATTTCTCTTGTTATTGATCTTGCTCATGGTTTGATAGGCTCTTTAATAGTTTATATGAGTGCATGAGATAATATGGGTTTGTTACAACTAGTATGAGAGGGAAGTAAGCCTTCTTGATGAACATCTGATGAAACTAAGGTAGACAGTGAACAAATTATGCATTCATGACTACAAATACTATGTTTACAATGTGTTTGTCTAAATGATTAATATGTGTTTGGAAAGCTTGAATAAGAACAAGACTTAGAAACAAAGCATGAATACTTGTACTTATCATTGACATATTTATGGAGAATTATGGGTAGTTGGCCTGTAGGCTAGGCCTAAAATTCTGGAACCAAGTCTGTCGTCGCATGCACAGAAAGAGGAAATTTCAGCAATAGCCACATGGAGGATGGGTTATGCCTACGGTTGGAGGCCTCTAACTGCTCTGACAAGCTTACATGCATGCGGTTGGGTTGTAAGCTAGGTCAGAAAGTGGTTCTAGCTTAGGGAAAAGGTCACCAATGAAAATTGTCTAACATTTGGGTGATCATGTGTCTTTGAGTGTTGCAGTAAGTATGGATAAGTAGACCTCATTTCCATAATTGAATCTTGGAGGTTGGGTCATGCGTAGTAACTCTCAGCTCATGTTTACCCCAGTAAGCTTGTAAAAATGGGTAAATGTAGGGTGGGGTGTTACAAAAGTATAGTATATATACAACACTCTTACAACAAAGTAGTTCACACTTCTACTCGTAAGTCTCGATTTGAAACTTATTTTGGATATTTGTTTCCTTCACCACTGGATATCGCATATGGGAAAGAAGGAAGAGAGAGGGAGGATCTTACAAGGGATGCCTTGAGGGCTTAAAAGTTTGTAGAAAATACCAAGCAGATCCATATATAGGTACAAGAGATGTGCTACAAAATTTATAGGATAAATATAAGGTCAGACATGATCAACACAAAACAAAGAACACGTTCAAGGTGGGAGACAGAGTAAGGCTACAGTTGAACAAGGAGAGGCTACAGGGTCTTCGTAATAAAATTAAGGCTCTACGATATGGTCCGTTCGAGATACAGGAAAAGGTGGGTGATAATGCCTATCAACTCAATTTACCACCATATATGCACATTTACTTAGTTGTGAATGTAAATAAACTAAAACCCCGTGAGCCTTCCATGCTAGATTAGGAAGAGGAACAAATCCTACCTTCTGTGGAGGATCTGGCACTAGATGCTCAGGAAGAGTTGAAAAAAGATACATTTTTGCAAAGGAGGTACAGAACTATAAGACATGGAAAGCATGAAGTTTGGAAAATTGGGTTGAAAGGAAAACTTTTAGGCAAAGCTAAATGGTACACTCGAGAGAAGGTGGAGGAAAAATTTCCTCACCTCATTCAATAAAAAAAATTGGGGACAATTAGCCTCCCAAAATGGAGAGGTGTGATTCAAATTGGATCATTATTTTTTTTTTCATCCATCTTGATGCTTTCAAAGTGGAAAAAGTGGAGGAATCAACTCATAGGACCCTTATTACCGGTGGGACCCAATTTGGCAAATTGGGGTCTGAAACCTTACGGGAGCATTTGAGGCATCAAACGATGTTTTTTGGGGAAAAATTTTTTCCATTTTAGTGTCACACATTCTTTTCCTTTTCCACACATAGAGATATTTCTAATGGCACAAGGATCGTGTCAATCAAAGTCCGTGTGCACAATTTATGCCACTCAAAAGTTGACCTTCCTATTTTCACCACCATAATTCAAGAGGATGCCACATTAGCCCCCATAATTCATGGAAAAGGGGCTAGCCACATGATTATGATGAAGAAGACTCTAGAAAAGTCTATATTGTAACTTTGGTTAAGAGTTGAGGTAGTCAAACCTAACCACTAGTAGGCTATCAGGTTGTGTTATAACTAGACCACTAGGAGGAAAAGGGGTTCCATTCTTTCGAGTGTATTTGTTCCATAGTTGAGAAAAAATTAACTGAGAGGGATAGGAGATAGAGCACATAGAGAGGATTTGTGCACTGTAGTAACCCACGGGTCATAGGCCATACTTCTTTGTACTCGCAACCATTTTCTATTCAAAGAAATATAGTAGAGCAACCTCACTTTCTAGCTAGTTTTTTCTCCTGAAAGGTTTTCCTAGGTCATATCTTGTGTCAAATGTGTTTGTGAGCTTTTATTTCGATGTTCTCTATTTTCTGCATAATTTTAATTCACATGCATACACTATTAACATTAATTTATAGATCCAGAAATCTTAAAAGAAATAAAATTGTAATAGTGTAGAATTTCAAATTTCAAATATAATTTTATCATATTTGTTATGACAAACTGTCGAGTGGAATATCCATGGAAATTTATGGATCACTGAGGCATCTTAGTCATTGGTGTAAAAAATGTTTTTGTAATATTTTACAAAATACAAAGTGTCATTTTTATTTCAATTTCTAGCCATATTTAGAGCTAACATCTATGGTTTTAGGTTTTGTTGTGTGTTCTTTTATTGCAAAAAATTGTTGTAATTCAATCTCTATTTTACTCATGTTATACCCCTTCATTTTTCACTTTATTATCATGGATCTTGGGGCTATTATTTATTGTTGCTATAAACCAATTTATTGTTGCAATTTTCTATTTGACAAGCTAGTTTGCGACAACACTGTGTAATTTTCAGATCTTGTGCATTTGAGGACTTTCCTTGAGCTCAATCTAGTTTACCTAAAGCCATTTGAATAGCCATAGGACCCTTTGAATTAAAATATTGAAATTACCTTCAATATCCATCATAAACCCTAATTGTTTGATCCTCTTGATTAGTGGTGATACAAGTAGAAGCCTTACAAGATTGTTGACTTGGTTTAACTAGGTCATCAGATCCCTAAGATCTACTAAGAAAACCTCCATTCTATTGAATTGTGTCCATCTTTAAAACAAGAGTAGTAATTGCTAAAGTGATAATGGTGACTATCCCATATTACTCTTTGTCTTAATCACCTAATAAAACTTTTCCACAAAATGCACAATATATATATCTATATATATATATATATATATATATATATATATATATATATATATGAATATATCTACCTTATCAGACACTTAGACATAAACTCTTTATATAAATATATTGTATTCAAATGTCATTCACAACCGCATAGATCCACTACCTTAATAATATTCTCGAACTAGTCAAATGAGGGAGACAACACCACTACAATGGCAATTGCAAAAGGGATCTTTCAATATTTTTTTTTTTTTTCAGAAGAAAAAGCATCATATTGATTATATTATGATTATGGTAAATACCGAGGTGGTATGTACAATACATCTGGAGGAAACAGTGCAAGAAATATACCTCAGAACTCTGAGAAAGAGAGCATCAAAAAAACATTTGGGCTCATGAAAACATAGCAGATATTTAGTACAAAAATAACCGGCTATTCAGAAAAATAGATGGAGACAGAGTTCCAAAGAGATAGGCCATATAACAACAAAAACAGTAATTCTGCAAGTGTTTATGAATCGGGCATAGAGAAAGGTTGGATCTCGTATGCGTAGGAATCCATCGTGATGATCAGATGCCAGATACCGATAGGAGAGTTCAACCCTTGTTTTGATAGAGCATCCGCTTGCACGTTTTGGTTTCTCTTAATATGAGCAATAGGGAAAGAGACAGAGTCCCATAGTGATGTAATCCTATGAAGCCATCCTGTTAGGTTATCCTTTGTAATTTTATGTATTCCATTCACATGATCTATAATAGTCTTTGAATCCCCATATACTTTTATAGGCCCAAATTCCATGAAGGAACAGAAGAAGAGCAGGCCATGCAGGGCCATGGCCTCTGCCTTGTTATTAGTACCTCTGCCACCATTCCAGAAAATAGAAAAGTGATGATCCTTTGAAAAAGCAATGAAGACTCCGCAAGCGCAATTTCCGTCCTTTGCCGCACCATCAAAGTGTGCTCTAGGAAATAAAAGCGGAAGTGAGGGAGAGGGAGCCATATGCTGAATTTTCTGTTGAGGCATGTTTTGATTGTAGGAGAAATAAGATGGGATAATCTTGTCTATAATACTTCCAAAGGCCTCACTGTTGTTTTGAAAGATTTTATTGTTCCGCCACTTCCAAATGAACCAAATAGTAATCATAGGGATGGAACACCAGTCAGGTCTAAGAGCGCCCCAGCATTCGAAAGCCTCTCTGATTGATGGATGTGAAGCAACCGGAAAGCCAAAGAAAGTAGCCAGATACCTCCAGATAAGCTGTGTCTGTGGGCAGAGTAGAAACATATGCAGGTTGTCTTCAGAATTGTCAAGGCAGATCATGCAGATCGATGGACCCTGCCAGTTCCTTCTTTGTAAATTGTTCCAAGTGAGATTCCTATTATGATATACGAGCCAAGAGAATAAGATGATTTTTGTAGGGCAGCAGACCTTCCATAAGGCGAAAGGAAAAGTATTCCGTGAGGGATCCCTGAGTTGATTCAACAGTGTTAAATATATGTCTCTTACCTGGATATTGCACGATCCTTTCTTAGCCTGCCACCCTAAAATATCTCTGTCTGCAGATTTATAAAGACCCACGCACTTCATATTCCAAGTGGTGTTGTTCCATTGGGCTGCCAGGATACCATCAATGCCCAGATCTTGACCCGTTTTCCATATCGGGATGGCGTCCTTCCATCCAGCAATAGCCTGAGCCCAGAAGAATATACCCTTTTGATGGAGAAAACTGAGAAGCTGAGGGTCAATAATTGGATCCGAATCAATTCCCATGATGGGATCCAGCCCAATCAGGATTTTGTTGCCGGTATGAAATTTCCATATAAAATTTCTGCGGAAAAAAGGCAGAATTTTCTGAAAGCTTCTCCAAATCACTGAGCCTTGAGCGGGCCAAGAGAGGCCCCTCCTATACCAGATGGAAATATCTTCGTCGCCAAGGTATTTCGATTTGATGATATGGCTCCATAGGTTTGACCCGAATATCGCCCGCCATAGCGATTTACATAAGAGGGCTTTTCCAAAAATGTGGAGGTTCATGATGCCCCAGCCTCCAAGTCGTTTGGGAAGAGAGATGAGTTCCAGCCTTGAGAGGTGAAATTTGCTTCTATCCTTACTGCCGCCCCAGATGAAGGAGGCCATTAAGCTGTTTAATTTATTTATAATAGACGATGGGATATAAAACAAATGAGCCCAGTAAACACAGATTTGAGCCAAAACCGCCTGAGATAATACTGTCCTGCCTGCAAGTGTTAAGCATTTACATTCCCATCCTTGAATCCTCTTGTAAAATATGTTAATGATCCAAGACCAGTCCAAAGAATTGTATCCCGTGGGCTTAAGATGATATCCCAAGTATTTTAGCCCGTCCTTGATGGAGGTCGCCTGAATATTGAAGAGCTGGGAGATATATACCATTTCTCCATATTCATCTTTGCCAAAGTGGAAAGAGGATTTGCTTGCATTGACATAGAGACCAGTGGCTCTTTGAAATAGCAGAATAATTTCATGCATAACATGCCAGGTGAACCTGCACAGTCTAGCAAACAACAGAATATCATCCACAAAGAGATTATGAGAGTGAAAATTACCTCTGGAGATGACCAGGGGATCAATTTTTCCTTCATTGACCGCATTCTTGATGTGAAGACTAAGGGAATCCATGACCAGGATAAATAAAATAGGGGATAAGGAGCATCCTTGTCGAAGACCTCTTCCAGCCGGGAAAAAAGGGGTGGGCAGCCCATTAACAAGGATTGCATAATTGACACCTTCCACGCAAGACATGATCCATTTAGTGCACCTGTCATTGAGTCCAATTTTGATGAGCAGACATCTGAGGAAGCTCCAATCAAGGCAGTCGTATGCCCTTTTTAAATCGATCTTGAGGATGGCAGCTTCTATATTTTTAGATTGTATAGAGTGCATAGCTTCCTGAGTTATAGCAACAGCTTCAAGGATGTTCCTTCCACACAGGAATCCATGTTGTTCCATTGAAATATGCTCTGATAGTTTTCCTCAGATTCTCTCTGCAATAATCAGCAAAAGAGGAGTCCTTTTTTTTGGGATCAGCGCAATGTAGGTGGAAGAAATATATGGATGGATTTTCCCTTGAGTTCTGATCTCTTCAGCCATACCAAGTATGTCATTCTTCATAATGTTGAAAAAGTAGATAAAAATGTCTATGGACTAGCCATCTGGGCCGGGGCATTTGTCCTTTTTGAAGGACTTCATGACAGCAAGAACCTCCTACTCTGAAATCTCAGCAAAGAGCCTTTCATTATCATCCTCGTTGAAGATATTTGAAAAAGGACTGATACCCCACAAAATATTGTTAATTTCCCTGTCCTCCTCTCGTTTGTATGCCTTTTTGAAAAAGTTGACAGCTTCGCTTGCAATGTCTTCTTGTGAGTACAGTAAAGAGCCGGCTTCATTTTTGATTTGCCATATGGAATTGACTGCTCTTCTTTTGCTAGCAAATCGGTGAAAGAACTTAGTGTTCTTGTCACCTTCTTTCATCCATGTGATTCGACTCTTAAGCTTCCAAGTGATTGCTTCAATGTTCAACATATGTTGTTTCTTCTTTTCAAGTGCCCATATCCGGGACTGTTGATTCCATGACATGGATTGAGTCTTCATGCTCTCGGCTAATACAACAAGCTCCTTTTCAATCTGTTGCAACTCATAACAGTTTTCCTGTTTTTTCCGAATTTGCCATTCTTTTACCCTGGATTTAAGATTGGACAGTTTGTAAATAAAGAGCTGCGATGGAGAGGACTGTGCAGGAAAATCTGAAGCCGTCCAGTACTCCCGAACCATATTGACGAAAGCTTCGTCTTCCAGCCAATAACGATTAAATTTGAATGGATACCCTTTACGAGCTTTTGAAGACAACCATTGAAGAGAGACCGGCCTATGGTCAGAAATGAAATTCGGGAGAATGTGTGAGGATGGGATACCAAACTTCTCAATCAGCTGTTCGTGCATAATAAATCTGTCCAATCGTTTGGCGATATAGGCCTCACCCAAGCGGCCATTATCCCATGTCGGAGACAATGATTCCGGAGATATATCAACAAAATTGCAGAGCATCATGGCTTCTTTGATTTTCTCCCCAATAGAATCGGCTTTCTTGCCCCTTCCCCAAACTTCGTCTGGCCCCATCGTGCAGTTAAGATCACCCGCTATGAGGAGCGCTTCGTCATCCAAAATACCAGACGCGATGAAAGGTTCCCAAAAGGATGCTCTGTCCTTATAAGGAGCATAAACATTCAAAATATGAATAACGTCGGGACATCCTCTAAAATTAGCAGAAACTAAAATACCTCCAAGGCATCTGAACGATTTTGCAGAGACCCATCTTGGATCCCAAATCACAGCAAGACCACCTGAGAGGCCCGATGCCTCTGTAGCTGCAATATACCAGGCAGGGAGCATTCGCCTGAAGTAAGAGATGGTATCCTGAATATTATGCATAGTTTCCTGTATTAAGATCAACTTGTATGAAGAAGACAAGAATAAACATTTTAGAGCATTGAATTTGGGACTTGCCCCGAGTCCCCTAATATTGATGGATAGAATATTCATCATTTGATATTATTATCGGGCAAATCTACTCTAAGAGGCCCAAAACCAGAGGAAAGATATATAGGAATGTCAACAAGGGACGAATCTTGGAAATCTAGGTGCCGGGATCCCTTGCGACCTCTAAAGTGATGGCTGCCCCTATTAGTTTTCTGGCGAACAGTAATGTTGATTGCAGAATTAGGGCTGATACAAGGTGAAGGAGATTTCTGTGGTTTGTGGGTGGTCAGGGGGAGAAGGTGAAGAGAATTCTTCTGCAGCAGCAAGTCCAAATCGCTTCCGATGGAGTTTGATGGGGATGGTAATGGAGAGAGAGGGGGAGAAACATATTTCATGGGGGCTTTTCCTTTCGAGGCCAAGCGAAATCGAGGGGAGCAACCGGAAGGAGAGCGGATAGGAATGGTGGGGGATCGGACAGCTCTGATGGGCGAAGGGGAAGAGGAAAGGATAAAGTGGGAGGATACTGCCTTTTGGGCAGGGAAGTCCGTTCTATCCATGGAGGGAGGGGGAGCAATCGGGAGATCAGGGGAAGGAGGGGGGGGGGAGATTGATGTGAGAAAAACGGATTACATGCAACGTGCAGATCTCCCACAGAATTTGATCTCTTAGAGGGTTGGGGATCTGGGGCGAGAGGGAGGTACGTTGATAATGTTCCCCAGACATATATGATGAGGATTGGCAAATCTAGTATCGAGCGGGAGGGAGAGACTCTTTCTGGGGAGAGGCATCTATGAAGAGATGGCTATCAATGTTATCATCAGCGGGAGACCCAGAAGAGATGAATGATGTGTTTTTGACTTTGTTGCACTTCTTCCATATCATACCATGATTTTTCCACGGACATTTCTCCTTTAAATGGCCTGTTTTATGACAGAGAGCACACCTAAAAGGCACGCCCCAGTAGTCCAGCCTTTGAGAGGCTGTTAAATTGCCCCATATGAGGTCGAGATGATTCGGAAAACCGCCTCGGTAATCCATTTCGATCAGCAGCCAAACGACCCTCTTATCCTTTGCGCCAACGCAGCTAGGATCAATGTAGACGAACCTCCCAATGGCATTTCCAATGGAGGAGAGAGTCTCCTTCATCCACAATTCAATAGGTAGCGCTGGGAGTTTAACCCAGATGAAATAATTTTGAGGGGTTTTGCGGAGAGGGTCGAACCCTATATACCACCTGTGGAGAGCCAGATAGCTTCGTCCATGGACCCAAGGCAGTTTCCAAATGATGTAGAGATCTTTCACTTTCAGAAAGTGGAAGCTGTACCACCCGCGCATCAAACGGACAATGGTGGGCGTGTAACCAATGAGAGGTCCCCATCGCGATCCTAGCCATTTACGAAGCTAATTATCATCCATATCAGGAAAATGCAGCTTCCCAATTAAAGCCCGCGATTTTAGACTTGCAATACGGTCCGAGAGTTTTGATCTGTCCAAACAAATGGCCGAGGGAGAAGGAGTGATTTTCGCAGGTCGTTGATTAAGTCTGCGACCGGGAGCAGATGGGGAGCCCTCGGAGAGGTTAGATGCATGGAGGGAAGGACAGAGATGTTCCGCCAACTTGGCGCGCCAGTCAGAAGCTTTTTCAGCTCCAACATAAGCAGCCTCAGCATCCATCGCGGCTCGGACCAAATCCGACGTGTCGGATTCTGCGTGAAGGATATCCATAGAAAATCCAATTACGACATCAAGTGAAGGGAGGGTCACGTCCAGAAGGTAGGCAGAAAAAATACCAATCAGCCAGAGTCTGCCTCGGGATCTAGAAAATGCTCCGAAATATGGGAAGCTTTATAAACGAGATCCGGAAGTACATAGCAGATCCGAGGGGATCATACTTGAAAGCCAAAAAATCTCCCAGAATTAATAGGCAGGTGGTAAAAAACACAGATGTAAGGACCAAAAACACAGAAAGGTAGGTAGATATAGTAAAGAAGGTATTATGGAGAAGAGGAATTTGAATGAAGACTGAAAGGGAGTACAACAGGTTCCGATGGGGAGATTGGAAAAAGGAAAACCGGCAGCCTGAAAAACCAGCAGGAGATCGAGAACTGAGAGAGAATACAGTCAAGTGGAGGTTTCCAGTCAGACGATACAGCAACAGACGAACCCAAAAACACACCACCAGTGACCAATTTTCAGACGGACATCAGTGCAGGGTCTAAAAACTACGAAATGGTTTTTGAAATATTCAATAGATGACTGCAAGGGAATTGAGATATCAGACCATGTCATGATAGGGATCAATTAAAAAGCATTGGCAGGCCGGTTCTATGTTAGTTATACATTCATGACTATAACTCTCATCTACCTCACAGAGTATGTGAGGCATTACGCATCAGACAAATACCTGTTAAAACTTGCATAACACAAAAATAAACTTTTATGTATCTAAAGAAAAACAGGGAAAAAAGCTTTCAAACCTGGTGCCGAGCGAGACACGAGAGAAAAACCATACGCCGCGATAGAGAGTAGAGAAGGTTCGTCCTTACCGAAAAGAGAGGAAAACAGAGATAATATGATCCATGGAAGAAACTGAGATGATAAAAAGCTTGTTGGTGAACCCCGCGCCTGTGGGCGCAGGGAAAAAGAAAAAAGTGGGTAATGCAGTCGAAAATTGAGAAAGTAGGTTCAGTGGGAATATGAAGAGATTACAGCCATCATAGAGATGCGGACATGATGGGACCCTGCCACCTGCAGAAAAATTGAGAGCATGGAAATGGTGGAAGGTGGTCGCTGAGAGACGTGGCGGACGGGGACGAGATGGATCGTGCAGATACGGTGAAGGTTATGTTCATTTGTTATACGCACCTACTGACAGAGGATTGGTTTGCCATGGAAAGAGTAAGGCTATAGGCTGGTATCGCGGCGCGGCTCCACTCGGCCCCACTCAAGTTTTCCAAAGCAATTGAACATAATGAACGTGACCTTTCTAACAAAATCAATACCTGCTAATATCGCCATACTGCATTTCCCCTTATCGTACCAACACCACCGAACAAAGCGCCCTGATTCTTTGCTTTGCTTTTGACTATCGTAATTATAATTATTTTTTGACTTGGTTCTATTTCCAAATGGCTTGAATTTATCAAAGACTTTTAATAGTGCCTCGTTGAAGTTTCAATTTTACCCATCAATATAATATTTAACTATATTTAATTAATGAATATTTAAAATTTTTAAGAAGAAATTTGAATTTTTAGAAGAGAATTGTGTAAAAGATTAAATTTATTTAACATTTTGGGTTGACATTTTACTTATCATCAAAGATTTAATAGATAAAGTGTTCATTTAAAATGTTGCATTAACTTAATTTTCTAAACATGGCTCTTCCAAAAATTCTTAACAACATGAAGAACCATAAAAATCTCCAATCACAAATTTTATTTTATTAAAATATAAATAAATAAAAATTAGTTAATTTTTGCTCATAAAATATAGCTTAATTGGCAAATGTATAAAATAATATGTGGATCTATAAAATAATATAGCTTAATTGGCTCTATATATCTTCTCTCTATGTGGATCTGCCACACTTCTTTTTCCATATCAAACATTTTCCATATCAACATAGCTGTACATATGTGTTAGATGAATATAATATAACCATATAGCTTTTTTTCGTGCTTAAAAAAAAATATGTAAAATATGAAATTTAAAATTCAAATCCCATAAATTAAACCCCAGAAAAATAATTAACTTTTTAAAGGTTCCTTTGAGATTAAACTTATTAAATTTAAAATATTTTATAATTTATTATTAATATATAATAAATTAAATAATATAGTATAATGCAATATGAAGTATAATAATAAACACTCGGTTAAGAATATCCTAATTTCTTTTCCAGCCATTATTATTACTTTGGTTTGGCGAGATTTTTTTCCAAATATTTTAAAATTGATTACGAATATTAATTATTTATTTTTTCAACCTGAAATATTATAATTTAAAGCTCACGACAACGCACATAAAATTGATTACAAATTTTAATTATTTATTTTTCCAACCTGAGATATTATAATTTAAAGCTCACGACAACGCACATTAAGATATTGCAATATTTTTATTGAGAAGGATTTACAATTGTTGTATTGAGGCCTCTGTGATCCATATCAAGTTTAAGAGAGATTCTTTCGGCATAAATCACATGATGTTTCATTTGTCGACGCGTTTCGAACCAACTAGTGTGGTTTATCGTAGGACAAGTTGAATGAACAGAGCAGGCTTTGCATGTTAAATAGACCAAAACCTCCAACGGCTATAATCAGGTAACACCTATATTGATAACGGCTAGATTTGACCGGTTAGTTGGGTCATGATAATAACTATTATTTAATTAGATAAGTCACCCCAGTTAGTTATAAAAAGGACCCTTTTTATACCCTCACCATTATACAAATGTATTAAAAATAAACTTTTTATATGGTTCCTGGTGAAATTGAAATTATATGTCTAGTTTGGTTTCCCTAGTGGTAAGCTAAGACGTAAATCAAAGCATCTTGATATATAACAATGATTTGAAGAAATAGAAAATTGTACTTCACAAAAAAAAAAAAAAACATAAACATCAAAAACCAATATAATGTATTATCATGACTTAAGTTATAACTAAGAAGTATACTTATATTGCAATTTATTATGATTTGACTTATTTAAATATCAATTTGTTGGAATATTATAATATGTTATTTAGTAAATTAAAATGGAAATATATATATATATATATATATATATAAAAGAGAGAAAATTAAACAAATACTAAAGAAGTAGTGATTTTGGAATGACACTTATTTCAAGATGAGGTAGTGCTTCTCAAAGTATAAAAATCATTATTTTGAAGTTTTGAGATTTTGCTCATTTTTTACTTTTTCAATAGTAAGTCTTTATATGATTGGATGTAAGAAAATATTGAGTAGATATGTTAATATTACGGTTTCTAGGGTTGGTCTAATATTTATGGGGAAAATGATAAAATAAAAAGATAAATTCTTAAATGTATAGTTTGTTTTCACTCGAAATAGTAAATATACAGATCATTTTCTTTCTTTTTTTAGTGAAAAAATAATATTAACATATTATGTGTCTATGTGTAAGGTTGAGAGATGTTTTTTTAGTTGCAACACACACCCAATGTCTATAATACACTTTCCTCAAAAGCCCTCCTATCTATACATAGGCTATCTAACCACAACACACTTTCATCAAGATCCCTCGTAAAACATTGAACATTATACTTACTTTGAAACAGGAACTATAAATCAGAACGAGAACTCTGCCCAAAAAGCCCCGAAAAAACATGAAAAACAGTGCTAAAAAAGAAAAGTGTGTATACTAGAACAATGTTTTTTTTTTAGGGTCAATTTTGAACATGCTTTAAAAATGGTAGTGAGAACGAATTTTTTGTGCAAAAATTGTGCAAAAACCAGCCTGAAAATGAAAAGTGTTAATAATGGAACGATGGATTTTTTTTTGGGTTAATTTTCAACATTTTAAAAAAATGCCAGTAAAACCAAATTTTTATCTGCAAAAAACACCCCCAAAAAGAAAAGTGTTGATGCTCGAATAACAGTTTTTTTTTTTTTTTCTTTTTTTTTTGGTAAATTTTCAACATTTTGAAATATTGGTGTAAATGATTTTGTTATGACTCTGAAAAACATTAAAATTTCAAAAAAATAATGAAAACATAAAATTAGAAATAAAAACAAAAATAAAAACAATGAAAAAAAACACAAAAAAAAAATAAAAAAAAATACCAAAACCGTAAATAAAAATATATATTAAAAAAAAAAAATCAATCATAAAAAATGTAAAAAAAAAAACAAAATTAACCTATAAAATATAAGAATTAAAAAATAAAAATGTAAAGACATAAATAATAAGAAAAACATATTTTCAAAAAAATAACTTTTTTTTTTTTAATGTGGTAAACTACAAAGAAAAAAAAAAAAAACTATAAAATTAAGTAAAAATAGGAAATTTTAAAAAATCATTAAGAAAAATTAAACTAAATTAAAAACAAACTAGATTAAAAAAAATAACAAAAAAAACCGAAAAAAAAAAAAAAAAAAACAAAACAAAACAAAAAAAAAAAAAAAACAAAAAACAAAAAACAAAAAACAAAACAAAACTAAAAAATTCAAATTAAAAACATTTTCAAAAACCCTAAAAAAAAAATGCTGAAATTAAAAATAAAATAAAAACCCCGAAAACAATTAAAATTTAAAAAAAAATACATATTTTCAAATTAAACATCATTTTCAAAAAAACATTAAAATTAAAAAAAAGCTAAATATATTTTTGATATTTTTTAAAATAACATTTAAAATAGATATATTTTACAAATATATATATATAAAAAAAAACATTTAAAATTAAAATGGAAATATAGATATATATATATATATATATATATATATATATATATATATATATATATATATATATATATGAGAAAATTAAACAAATACTAAAGAAGTAGTGATTTTGGAATGACACTTATTTCAAGATGAGGTAGTGCTTCTCAAAGTATAAAATTTTTATTTTGAAGTTTTGAGATTTTGCTTGTTTTTTACTTTTTCAATAGTAAGCCTTTATATGATTGGATGTAAGAAAATATTGAGTAGATATGTTAATATTACCGGTTTTAGAGTTGGTCTAATATTTATGGGGAAAATGATAAAATAAAAAGATAAATTCTTAAATGTATAGTTTGTTTTCACTTGAAATAGTAAATATACAGATCATTTTCTTTCTTTCTTTTTTAGGGAAAAAATAATATTAACATATTATGTGTCTATGTGTAAGGTTGAGAGATGTTTTTTTTAGTTGCAACACACACCCAATGTCTATAACACACTTTCGTCAAAAGCCCTCCTATCTATACATAGGCTATCTAACCACAACACACTTTCATCAAGATCCCTCCTAAAACATTGAACATTATACTTTGTAAATGAACTAAGCACTACAATTCAACCAAGCCAATAACTCTCTCTAAAAGGTGATCATTGGAACAACACAATAAGGTTGTCACATTGAATGTATGAGGCCAAGGGATACCTTTTTCTCTCGCAATGGACACACCCATTGCCTACATAAACTATCTAGTCACATGCCACTCTAGTCATTGAGAGACTCTGTTGGGAGGAAAACATTGAACATTATACTTTGTGAATGGACCATGTGTTATAGCTTTGATAAAGTGAGCCATTGACTCCCTCTAAAAGGGGATCACCAGACTAACATGATTACGTTGTCACCTCCTTTGTATGAGGCCAAGGGACTCATAAACCTACTCAAACTATCTAGCCACACACCAATTTGGTTAAGAGGCTTTCCTAGAAATAAAACTCTGGACATGATACTCTGTGAATGGACAAAGCACTATAGCTCAACTAACTAAGCTATTGACTCTCTATAAAATAGGATCATCATACTATCATGGTAAAGTTGTCACATCCTATCTATAAAGCATACATATATGTTTCTAGTTGCAACTCACACACCCATATGTGTAAAAGCTAATAAATATGTTTTCACTTGTATTTGTATAAGGCTAAAAAAATATGTTTTTGTTTGCAACTCACACACTCATATATAAAAAGCTAAGAAACATGTTTTCACTTGCCATTCATCTCTAACTCCATGAGAGTAAACCATTAAACACAATACTTTATAAATAAGCCAACTAACATAACCTAATCAATTGACTCATGGATTCTTAACCAATTAAACGAACCATTCTTAACCAATTAAACGAACAATTCTCAGGTAAACCAAAATAAATAAAATTTATAGACTCTCTTTCTAAACCCATCCCAACTAAACCCATCTTTTTTTTTTTGTAAGCTGGGGTGGGACCTTTACATTTTTCCGAAATACAACATCAATCGCCTCTGCAGGACTCGAACTTGGGTGGGGGGTGCGACAGCCATCCGCCCCTACCATTACACCATGACTCAGAGATAACCCCACCACGTAAATAGAAAATTAAACATAATATACTTATTAGATTTTGCATAAATAGAAGTCCCATTCGTTAATATTTCTCCTTGCCCTAATGAAGAATTACCTAGTCGTTTGCAATTTAAAATAAGTTATAAATTGGTTAAATTCAGTGCGAATATAATAACATTGTCATGGGTTGTGAGTGCAAGCGGGAACTGAAATTACTTGGAAATGAAGTCACGACAACAAGAAACTTTTAAAATTTATTTCATGGAAATTACAGACTATTAAAAGTCAAGTCATGTCAATTAGACTAAGGGTGTTGTATAATTATTGTAGGTTTTACTTTTAAAATTCAATTCATGGAAATTACAAACTTTTAAAAGTCCAGTCATGGCAATTACAGACTAAGGGTTTTGTATAATTATTCTATGTTTTAAAGCGTTTGTTGGAATTTTACATGGTTTTTAATTATATAATATTTAATTTTGAATAGATAAATAACTTTAGTATTTTGAAAAAGTTTTCGAGAATTTGAATGATATAGATTTCATAGGTCATATGTAATTCATCCAAATTTCTAACAAATTCATCCAACCTAAGACAGGGAGACTACGGCTATAACAAGTACAAACACTCCATTTTAACAAAATCTGAGTGTGGCTCGAAAAATTAGGCGAGCACCTGGTTCTTTTCTCAGTAATGAGTCTATTGGTGGTGACAAATTATTATGCACTGTGACTTGTGATTTAATATTCTGTCAGAGTCTGTTTCTTTAGCATATACTTCCTATTTCTCCTATAAATAGATGCAGAAATTCCAACTAATGTGTGTGATTTTCTGACCTTTCGTCGCTGTTATACTTGCAGAGATTATTGTATCGCAACGGGCAGCGGGAGATGGAGATATGTTGCGTTCCTTCTCCTTTCCTTAGAACGCCACCTCTGTTCTTCTTCTATTTGATTGTATTCGTCATTCCTTTTGGCTTTTCCACACCTCAACTATCTAATCGTACTCATCCTTATCTCTCCAATGCTTCTGATCACGAGGCTCTTCTCGGATTCATGTCTGCGGTGACTACCAATTATCCATCCCAATCATTGCGCACTGTTTGGAAACCCAATGTTTCCTTCTGCGAGTGGAAAGGAGTCATTTGCAGTCCGCGCACACAGCGAGTGCTTTCGCTCAGAGTAGACAGCATGGGATTACAAGGTACAATCCCTCCTCTTCTCGCTAATCTCTCGTTTCTTAGAATGCTCGACCTTCGAAATAACAGTTTTCATGGCTACATTCCCTATCAACTGGGAAGTCTTTTTCGCTTAAAGATGCTTCTCCTGTCTTGGAATCAACTCGAAGGTTCTATTCCGCCCACTCTTGGTGGGTGCCGAAGTCTACAGAACTTGTCTATGCCCTATAACAATTTGAGAGGAAACATTCCGTCCCAACTGTGTGCTCTCCCCAACTTACAATACATTCACTTAGATTTAACAATTTGTCGGGTACAATTCCCGCTTGCTTGGGCAACTTATCCTCTTTGGACTACATCAAATTGAATAGCAACCACCTTCGTGGCCGCATTCCTTCTGAATTAGGTCTCCTAAGTCGAGTCGGCGTCATCAATATGTGGAACAACAGTCTGACAGGT
Source organism: Pinus tabuliformis (assembly GCA_031772625.1). Lineage (NCBI taxonomy): Eukaryota > Viridiplantae > Streptophyta > Pinopsida > Pinales > Pinaceae > Pinus > Pinus tabuliformis. Next base: position 917,990,872 of record CM062805.1, on the reverse strand, counting down.
CAAATTCCTTCCTCCTTTTCAAACTGCTCAAGTCTCCGTCAATTGACTCTGGCTGACAACCAATTAACTGGACACATTCCAGCTGATTTATGTAGCGAGAACACTCAGTTGACAGGACTATATCTGTTTGGTAATCAGTTGAGTGGCAGCATTCCCGCTTCCCTCTTCAATTGCACGAAGCTTCGAGTGATTGAATTAGGGAGAAACCAGCTCAGCGGAGTAGTGCCCATGGAATTAGGTAAGTTGACTCAACTCGAGCACCTTTACTTACAAAATAATCAATTGATTAGCGGTAGCACATCAAGCTTGCCCATTCTTACTGCTCTTAGTAACTGTTCCACCCTGCAAGCAATAGCGTTATCCCATAATCGTCTCAGGGGACGTTTGCCGTCTTCTATTGATCACCTGTCTAAAAAAATGGATGTCATATACTTGGGCAGCAATGAATTGGCTGGAGAAATACCTCCACAGATTGGAAACCTAACTGGTTTAACATTGCTTGATTTAGACGAGAATTCTTTTACAGGAAGAATCCCTTCTTCACTTAAAAGGCTTCAAAAGATGGAGAGGTTATTTTTAGGATCTAACAATTTACAAGGAACCATCCCAATGGAAATTGGGCAAATCGGAAGTTTAGGGCTCCTACATCTCCATGGAAATAATCTCTCGGGAAGAATCCCCAATTCTCTTGACCGCCTCTTGCAGCTAAGATATCTAAATCTCAATCAGAATCAGTTATCAGGTAATATACCAGCAAGCTTAGGTAATTGTGTGAACTTGGAGCTGCTAGACCTATCATACAACAGGCTCAATGAGTACATACCTCCAGAGATTGCCGGTCTTGCAAATTTAGTTTTCTATTTCAGTCTTTCAAATAATTTCTTACAAGGTCCCCTGCCTTCAGAACTAAGCAAGATGATTATGGTCCAAGCTATAGATATTTCTGCAAATCAGTTAACTGGTGAGATTCCAAGCTCACTTGGAGGCTGCAAAGCATTGAATTACCTTAATCTTTCATGCAATGCACTTGAAGGTACAATTCCAGAACCACTGTGAGAACTTCAAAATCTTCAAGACATGGATTTCTCTACCAACCATTTGTCAGGCGGAATACCCATGTCATTGGAAAATCTCAAAATGCTCCAGCACTTGAATTTCTCTTTCAACAAGTTTTCAGGAGAAGTCCCTCAAGGTGGTGTTTTCAAAAAGCTTGGTGCCACTGCTTTTATAGGAAATCTCGGTCTGTGTGGGAGTTGGCTAAGTTTGCCACCATGCTCTACTATCAAACATAAAAGGCATTCAGAGCTGAAAAGAGTTATCATATCTGCTGTCGTAGTTACAATAATTTCTGTGTGGTGTTTGTTTCTGGGTATCCTATGGAGATCAAGAAAGAGCAATAAAGTGGGTACCGAAGTATTTCATATGGAGAGCTCATCATTCCATGACATGTATTGAGTGAGGCCAACTTGTTGTATGGTGTTTATTTTTGGGTATTCTATGGAGATCAAGAAATCGCAAGAAAGTGGGTACCGAAGTATTTCATATGGAGTGCTCATCACTCTATGACAGGTACTCAGTAAGGCCAACTTGTAAAGAGTTGGTAGTTTTAGTAAAGTGTACAAAGAAGTTAGAAACAGTGCCACAAACAATTGTTGCTGTCAAGCTTATGAATTTGAAGAATGAGGGGCCTCAATGTTTTGAAATGGCTCCTAATACCAGAACCTTATTTGAATCACAATCTTTTCTTGAGATCTCCAAGTCGAAATTTCCTAAAATTGGTTATATCTTGATGGTGAGAAAGTGGATTGAGTTTATAACAGTAGACATTGCCCAAGGCATAACAGGGTATAATGGGGTATAATGTGTCTCTATCACCGTTTCTTTTTGCAAATGATTCACTGGGGTTTAAAACCAATGAGAAAGATATGAGAGCATACTTAATGTATTTCGGCATTGCTATGATATTTGTTTTGTAAATTTTGAACATTTAGTGTTCATTTCCAATATGCAAGGCTGCATTCCTCCAGCTATTGTTATTTGTTAGATATTAGATAGTATATAAGTGATATCAACTGTTTCTTATTTTGTTGAAAACTGTGTATAGAATATGGACAGAGTGAGTGTGTGACAACAACTATGAAACGATTTTATTGGTGATGTCAATTAGAAAGAAACCTACCTATAACATGTTTCTGAAATAATTAAGCTTGTAAAAATAAAAATAAAAATCCAAACAGAAAGATACAAGTTTGTTAACAAGAATTAGTGTGACAAACATTATGAAAGGAGATAAAGTGACTCTGTTTTGTTGCTCGCAATCAGAGTCTTCATGGTTCAGGACAAAGGCCGCTTCTTCAAGTTCTAAGAGAGAAAAAGCTGTATGACTAAGTTAAGGTATTTGAATTCTAACATATTTTTCATTTGCATTCTCTCTGATACTAACATTCTACAGCTACAGAGAATGGTATTGTTTCTTTTTAAATGCATATTCAACCTTGAAATGGTATGCTCCATAACTTCCTACATGCATACTCATCTTCAAAAGCTGGAAACTATAAGTTTGAAACCTTTAAAGAATTTCCCTAAAAGCTCACTGTGGAGTAAGGCAGAAAAATGACTTTATCGGTAATTGTCATGCATCTTTATCTACTCTGCTCAAGCTGAACTTCCATTCATTCTGTATACAAGAAGTAATTTGTGAAGGCTCATTTGATTCATGATTAGTTTTTCTCCTTACACGAGAAACATAATATACATTTCGGGCTGTCAAATATATTTTTGGAATTGGAAGTATGCGAGAATGTCGGTGGCTCTGAAGACTAAAAAGTATTGTAACGAAAACATGAAGTCATTTGGTCCATTGTGATTGGCTACATTTAATTCATGTCCTACCTCCCAGAAATAGTTCTGTTGCCAGGACCTTGAAATTTAACCAGAGTTATTCTGATAATGTCGAGTAGGATTTTAAAGAGCAATACTCAGACCTTGATCCGAATCGAATCCATAAACGACTGTCAAAGAACCTTGACTATATTGGGACGAAACAAATCTCTAAAGAATCCAAAACAGCAATCAAAAACACCCTAAACCAGTGGCAATGGCAGCCAGCGTGGAGCGACGAGGACCTCGGTCAAAGCGCACTGACCGAGGCCCATGGAGACTGCGCAGGAGGTCAAAGTAGCCCCTGGGAGCCCCGGATCGGGAAAAGGAGGCATTTCTCCTAAAAATGGCATAAAAGGCCTTATAAAGGAAAAATCGCATCGCAAAAGGTTCAAAGAGCGGACTTAAGGCCAGGGTGGAAGGACCCCCAATCAACGATCTCCGACTCATCGCATCGGAGGCAAGCATGTATGCAATATCGGAACCCCAGACTTGGCGATTGAGATAATGCGATTATGTGATTGCGATAATCGGCGATTGGAGCGATCGACAGATCGGCAGATTGGTGGTCGGCATGGCCAAAGGAAGGAACCCCCGGGGCCATTGCAATTGCGATATGACGATAGCGATACGCCGATATCGACGGTCGGCTATCAAGCGATCGGTGATCCCCGATACAAAGGGTCGTTGGGCACGCAACTTGCGATAAGGTGATAAGGGCAGACCCGATGGGTTTATAGGGGTGATTTCATAGAATTTGAAGTCCGGATTTCGCACCCGATAGAGTATTTCCGGTAAAACTCTGTGTATTGGAATTTTGTTCCATTTTCGGGTTTTGCCTGAAGGAAGGCCCCGATTCCTTTCTAACTGCCCCTGATCATTGTGCCACGCTACAAGCGGGCGTTTTATAGACAATGATGCGTTTGTAATGCAAAGAGAGCCACAGAGCCAGATGGCCAGTCGAAGAGACAAGGAGCAGAAAAACCGCAGAGCTGCAGAAGGTGAATCGACAGAGGCGGAAGAGGAACCGAGCGGGCATGGGTTCGAATGACAAAAAGCCATGAATAGAGACAGAATACACAGTCAAGTCGGAGGAAGTCCGGGAGACGAGGGAGAAAGGACCAGAATCCCGAGAGGAGGACGGAATACAGAGAAAAGGCAGTGAAGCAAGAGAAGAGCAGAAAGAGACAGAGGGCCGAGCTGACCAGTGACAGCATCGAGCACCAGAGCTTGAAGATTCAAGCCATCCCATAGGGGAATCTGTCCGGACTGAGTATCACATTTGGCTCTGTCCATTGTAGACCCGAAGGTCACAGAGCTGGTAGGAAGAAGAAGAGTCTGTGCACTCCAGTGGCTTGGGAAATCCAAGAACCACCCTGCCAAGCAAAACCTGCTTCAGGAGAACTCACATTGAGTCCCTGCATTGTAATTCTCTGCTAAAGGCACAATAAAACAAGGCCACCACTGAAAGCTGGACCGGAGACGTAGCCCTGGAGAATAGGGTGAACTTCTTATTAAAATTGCCTGTGTCTTTTTGGTTGCTTACTGTATTTCTCTATTGTCTTTCTACTAAATGTCTGTGTATTGGCAATCTGATCGATCCGTTGCTCAAATAACACAGAACACATACCAGCACATGAGTCTGTAATACCTTTTGTTTAATAAATCTTCAACTGATGTCACTCATAGGGTGAATATCAGATCAAGTGGTATCAAAGCTTTAGGCTGTAAGGTTGGACAAGCTTGTGTTGGTTTAGCTGTGAATGCTCACTAGATCAAAGCTCAAATTAGGAGAAGGAGAGTTGGTGGAAACTAATCCTGAAATTGGGAGAGTCTATTCTCGGAAGACAATGTCAGAGGAAGGTTCTATAGGGCCAGACCCTCAATTCATAGAAAGTTTTCTAGCTATAAAGTCTATGGTAGAAGAAATGTATAGGGACTTTAGAAAGCATAAGGATGAAGATTCATCAGGCTCTAAACAAGATAAAGAAGAAGATGAATCTCATTCCCATGACCACTCAAAAGGAAAGGGGAAAGAAGAAAGCTTTCCTACACCTCCTAATAGCCCTGTGCATAATAAGAAAGCATCTTTGATTAAACTGGATGTTAAATTTGATTTGCCTATATATGATGGAGAGCTAAATGCTGAAAAGTTGGACAATTGGATCAGACAAATTGATGTGTATTGCAGAGTACAGAACATAGACTCAGACAAGAATAAGATTCAGCTGGCAAGCCTACGCTTAGGAGGCATTGCCTTGGTTTGGTGGGAAGGCAGAACCCAAGTTGATATGAAAAAGCATGGTAAGGCCATCTCTGTCTGGAGTGAATTTGTTGCTGCGATCAAAAAGCAGTTCTATCCATTGGCCTACATGCAACAAGCCATGATGAGTTGGCAAACTCTTCGGCAGTTGAAAGGGAAAAGTGTGCAAGGGTATACTCAAGAGTTCAGAAAGAGAGCATTGATGTTGGGTATCTCATTAGACTCACCAGAAACTCCTTTAAAGTACATTGGTGGTCTACACAGCTACATGAGGCATACCATCCTCATGTTTAATCCCACTAGTATAGATGAGGTATCTGTACAAGCTACTCATCTAGAAGCTAGAGGAAAGAATGGAAATCCAGAAGTTGAGGGACCATCCTAACCCACTGTAAGCAAGAGCAAGGAGAAAATAAAGCAGAAGTGGAAAGCAAGGAAGGCTAACACTGCACAAAAAGGCAAAGCTTCATGCACTCACTGTAAAAAGGAGGGGCATGATGATGAGCATTGTTGGATTCTGCATCCAGAGCTGAGACCTAAGAAGTCCGAGGGCAAGAAGAAGAAGACTGCTGCAGCTATTCAGAAAGATTTGGGGTCAGACTCGGGAGATGAAACAATCATTGCAGCCACAGGTATAAAAGGTAAGAATTCTGAAGCATCTACTAGTAATTCTGCTCAATCTGTTATTGATGAAGAACATGAGAGAAAAAGACATGAGCTTTTCCATATTTGAGTTGTTTCCAAAAATCAAAAGATTGATACTTTGTTTGATAGTGGCTCACAATTAAATCTAATTTCTGAAGCAATTGTAAAGAAATTGGGATTAGCAACTACACCTCACAAGAAACCATACCCATTAGGTTGGTTGAATGATAAAGCACAACTACAAGTGACTAGACAGTGCAAACTCAAGTTTTCTTTTGGGTCAGCATTTGTAGATGAGGTTGAGTTAGATGTAATTCCTTTGGATATATGTGGAATTGTTTTAGGAAGCCCTTACTTGTATGATAGAAAGGCTATTTTCTATAGAGTTGAGAACATGTATCTACTTGTTAAAGATGGAATCGAATACTTTGCAAGACCTCATAAGCTCAAGAATAATTATACTCTCATAAACTCAGGGCAGATGAAAAGAATGATAAATTCATGCAAACAGTTCTCACTGATGGTTGTAAAGGAAAAGACACCTGATAAAACCAATGCATTTGAGGGCTGTAATGCTGATCAGCAAGCTGATATAGAAAAGATCGTTTCAAAGTATGATGTCTTATTTCAAGAACCTAAAGGTCTGCCACCCAAAAAGGGAATAGTACATGATATTATTTTGCAGCAAGATGTTCCTTTGCCTAACATTGGGATGTACAAGTTGTCTGCTTTAGAGAATGCTAAAATCGAGAAGCAGGTGCAGGAGTTGCTCGAGAAAGGGTTCATCAAGCCTAGCACATCACCATGTGGGTCACCAATCGTTTTGGTGAGAAAGAAAGATGGCTCGTGGAGAATGTGCATTGATTACCGAGCACTAAATAAGATAACAATCAAAAATCGTTATCCCCTTTCTCGCATAAATGATCTTTTAGATCAACTAAAGGAAGTTGTTTATTTCACCAAGCTGGATTTGCACAGTGGATACCATCAGGTCGGAGTTGCATAGCAAGATGCATGGAAGACTGCTTTCAAAACAAAGCAAGGATTGTATGAATGGCTGGTTATGCCTTTTGGCCTAACTAATGCTCCTGCTACTTTCATGAGATTAATGAATGATGTACTCAGACCTTTTCTTGATGATTTTGTTATTGTGTATCTGGATGACATTCTGATTTTTAGTAAAATGTGGGAAGAACATTTAAAGCATGTTAAGCAGACATTAGATGTTTTGAAAAGAGAAAAACTTTATGTTAAACTCTCCAAATGTGAATTTGGCAAAACCTCTCTAAATTATTTGGGTCACATAGTAGGGGGAGGTGAATTGAAAATAAATCCCTCTAAAGTGGTAGTCATTGTAAACTGGCCTAAACCCAAGTCTGTTACAGAAGTGAGAAGCTTCTTAGGAGCAGCACAGTATTGGAGGAAGTTCATTTCAAATTTTTCCTCAATTGCAGCTCCCTTACATGCTTTGACAGGATTGAACAAGGTGTTTCAGTGGAGAGGCAAACAGCGGAAAGCCTTCGACACCTTGAAAGAAAAGATTAGTACAGCACCTGTACTAGCACTGCCAGATCTACAAAGACCATTTGAGATCCAAACTGATGCCAGTGACTATGCCATGGGAGCAGTGTTGACACAGCACGGTAAACCCATATGTTATCATTCTGAGACTTTAATCCTGCAGTAGTTAACTATCCTACCTATGATAAAGAATTTTATGCATTAGTTCAAAGTGTGAAAAAGTGGAAACATTACTTAATGGGCAAAGAAACAATAATACATACTGATCATCAGCCACTTCAATACCTACACTCCCAAACTAAGTTGCAGCAATCAAGACACTACAGATGGATGGGTTTTCTACAACAGTTTCATTTAGTCATCAGATATAAAAAGGGCATACATAACAAGGTTGCAGACATGTTATCTAGACCCATTATAAATGCATCTACCATACTTAAGCATAATTCTGTGCTGCATGAAAGCTACATAGAACAATATGCTCAGGACATGGACTTTAAAGATGTATATGCAACTTTGAGTCAAGGCAAAAGAATAGAAGAATTGGACTATCACATGAAGGACTGACTCTTATATCATTGTGGGAAACTCTGCATTCCACAAACTGAGAGAGCAAAGATAATTAGGGAAGCACACACTTCTCTGATATCGGGTCACTTTGGGGTAAGTAAAATAGTTGCACAACTGCAAAGGTTCTACTATTGGCCGAGAATGAGTGAGACAGATTCTAGATATGTAAAGGGATGTGCTATGTGTGCTAAAAGCAAGCCCAACAATAGGAAACTAGGCTTGTACACTCCATTGCCAGTTCCTTCTCACCCTTGGGAAAGCATTGCCATGGATTTTGTTGGAGGACTGCCTAAATCTAGGAAAGGTCATGATTATCTATATGTTGTTGTGGATAGGTTCAGCAAAATGTGTATTTTGATACCCTAGTAAACAGATTACAGCTGAACAAACTGCAAAATTATTCTTTGAATATGTATGGGTTCATTTTGGATTACCCACTTCTATAGTATCTGTTCGAGACACCCGATTTGTGGGGAAGTTTTGGTCAAGTTTGTGGGAACTAATGGACACCAAATTACAGAAAAGCACAACTTTTCATCCACAAACAGATGGCCAAACAGAAGTAGTTAACAGGACGGTGATCCAGTTACTGAGAGGATATTGCAGCAAACACCCTAAGCTTTGGGATGAGCACTTGTGCTATGTGCAACATGCTTACAATCGAGCCAAACACTCTTCTACACAGAGATCTCCTTTTGAGACCTGTTTTGGTTTCATACCAAGGTCTCCTTTGGATTTTGTCTTTGGTAAAGATACCATGGTTGATAAACACAGTGATGTAGACAAGGCAACTAGGTTCATTGAACAGATCCAGGAGATCCACCAAGCAGTACAGGAATAGCTGGAAAAGAGCCAGGCCAAGTACAAGGTTAGGCATGATAAGCATCGGATGGAGCATAGTTTTCAAGTTGGAGACCAAGTCTGGCTGTACATCAGCAAGGACAGGATGCAAGGTGAAGGTCAAAAGCTAAAACCTATCAGGTATGGACCCTTTAGGTTACTTGAGAAGATTGGGGAAAATTCTTTTCGCCTTGATCTACCAGCTTACATGCACATCTACTCAATCGTGAACGCAGATTGCTTGAGGTTGTTTGAACCTTCAATGATTGAGGACCCTGAAGAGCAAAGTCAATTACCTTCTGTTGATGACCTGCTACCTGAATATCTTAGTGAATTACGGGAAGACACAGTGCTGAATAGGGAGGTAAGGACGACGCGCAGTGGACGAGTGGAATACCTCAGGATTGGGCTTAAAGGTTCGAAGCTGAGCAGTGCGAAGTGGATTGAGATTGGACAAGTGAGACAACAGTTTCCTCACTTAGTCGATGCTTGAAGAAAACCAACTTTTGGTGGTCCAAAAGCTTTTTCAGTGGGAAGGCCGTGATCCGAATCGGATCCATAAACGACTGTCAAAGAACCTTGACTATATTGGGACGAAACAAATCTCTAAAGAATCCAAAATAGCAATCGAAAACACCCTGAACCAGTGGCAATGGCAGCCAGCGTGGAGCGACGAGGACCTCGGTCAAAGCGCACTGACCGAGGCCCATGGAGACTGCGTAGGAGGTCAAAGTAGCCCCTGGGAGCCCCGGATCGAGAAAAGGAGGCATTTCTCCTAAAAATGGCATAAAAGGCCTTATAAAGGAAAAATCGCATCGCAAAAGGTTCAAAGAGCGGACTTAAGGCCAGGGTGGAAGGACCCCCGATCAGCGATCTCCGACTCATCGCATCGGAGGCAAGCATGTATGCGATATCGGGACCCCAGACTTGGCGATTGAGATAATGCGATTATGCGATTGCGATAATCGGTGATTGGAGCGATCGACAGATCGGCAGATTGGTGGTCGGCATGGCCAAAGGAAGGAACCCCCGGGGCCGTTGCAATTGCGATATGCCGATAGCGATACGCCGATATCGACGGTCGGCGATCGGGCGATCGGTGATCCCCGATACAAAGGGTCGTTGGGCACGCGACTTGCGATAAGCCGATAAGGGCGGACCCGATGGGTTTATAGGGGTGATTTCATAGAATTTGAAGTCCGGATTTCGCACCCGATAGAGTATTTCCGGTAAAACTCTGTGTATTGGAATTTTGTTCCATTTTCGGGTCTTGCCTGAAGGAAGGCCCCGATTCCTTTCTAACTGCCCCTGATCATTGTGCCACGCTACAAGCGGGCGTTTTATAGACAACGATGCGTTTGTAATGCAAAGAGAGCCACAGAGCCACCGAGCCAGATGGCCAGTCGAAGAGACAAGGAGCAGAAAAGCTGCAGAAGGTGAATCGACAGAGGCGGAAGAGGAACCGAGCGGGCATGGGTTCGAATGACAAAAAGCCATGAATAGAGACAGAATACACAGTCAAGTCGGAGGAAGTCCGGGAGACGAGGGAGAAAGGACCAGAATCCCAAGAGGAGGACGAAATACAGAGAAAAGGCAGTGAAGCAAGATAAAAGCAAGACGAGATAGAGGGCCGAGCTGACCAGTGACAACATCGAGCACCAGAGCTTGAAGATTCAAGCCATCCCATAGGGGAATCTATCCGGATTGAGTATCACATTTGGCTCTGTCCATTGTAGACCCGAAGGTCACAGAGCTAGTAGGAAGAAGAAGAGTCTGTGCACTCAAGTGGCTTGGGAAATCCAAGAACCACCCTACCAAGCAAAACCTGCTTCAGGAGAACTCACATTGAGTCCTTGCATTGTAATTCTCTGCTAAAGGCACAATAAAACTAGGCCACCACTGAAAGCTGGACCGGAGACGTAGCCCTGGAGAATAGGGTGAACTCCTTATTAAATTTGCCTATGTCTTTGTGGTTGCTTACTGTATTTCTGTTGTCTTTCTGCTTAAATGTCTGTGTATTGGCAATCTGATCAATCCGTTGCTCAAATAACACAGAACGCACACTAGCACATGAGTCTGTAATACCTTTTGTTTAATAAATCTTCAACTAATGTCACTCATAGGGTGAATATCAGATCAGACCTGGTGGGAGGAAAAGTGTAATGCCTTTTGTTCATTAACAAGCAAAATTACAATTGAAGAATCTTGCCTCACTGCGCAAAGAGATCTTTTTCTTTGAGCCAGCTAGTAATCAATACGAAATATTTTGGGTTGAATTCCCTAAAAATCTATATAAGTGGTTGTGACGGTTGTGAGATTCTTTAAGAGATCGAAGTTCTAGTCGGATCTATCACAACCGGTTTTCATCCAATCTAGCTGCATTAGATTGCTTAGATCACAAACTTACTAAAGTTGTTGATTTTTGGGTGAAAACTACACTCGAAGGGTATATTATTGAATTTGTTGCAGAAAACCATTAGTATTTCTCAAATGCATAAGTAGTTTTCATGTTTGGGTTAAGAGGAAGATTGTTGAAGGAAATCCTTCTGTGGATCAAGATCTTATTAGTGGAAGAAATATTGCTACCCTTCTCTTCAACTAATATGGTAGCTTAAAACCCTCGTGTTGGGCCCAGGATCTTGAGGGAGATGACCTATTGCGGAAAGATGGAGTGCTAGAGATTTTAGGGCAACAAGAAGGACTCATATATCCCAGAAATTCAGAGAGAGAAAGTTGAGGGAGATTTGAAGGAGATGAGAGGATTTGAGGCAAATAGAAGAAGTGTTGGCCAACCCAGAGTTGCAGAAGAGAGGATTGAGAGGAGATGAGAGTTCTAACAGAGGAAAGGAAGCTATAGAAAGTGAGTGAGGTGAACAAAGTTGCAGTGATGACACCCATTAGGAATCAAGTGAAGCCTAGACACCAGACTAGAAGATTGTGGTGACTGACCCTAGTATCCCTATAGATGAATACATGCATTATGTGATGTGTAGGTTGTTCCAAGAAGACAATTCGTCCCCTAAAATCAGTACACCGCAAGATAGCAGCATGGTTGTTTCTCTTCCATCCCTTCCCCTAATGCTTTATCATAATCTAGTAAGTTTTTTTTTTAAGCTTTCTAAGACTTTGAAGTTTCATGGTATTCACAAAGTAGATACAATTGGTAGATCCTCTAGTGGTAGTCAGCAGACTCTGCTGAATATTTCACAGCGTCGTCCAATTGGATTTGTTTTAGTTTTACCTAGTCCTACTCTAATGGTTGGTAATGCGGTGAGATCTTTTATTTGGTACTGTTAGTGTTGGTATCTTCATCCCTCCGTCAGTGATCAAATTCTCTTGTTGCATTGCATGTTAGGTGTCTCACCCGATCAGCTGCATTCCATTAGGGTCATGGATCATCTGATGGTAGTGGCTTATTATACATTTTCCCTCATGTGCTGGCCCATTTTCATTCATTTAGATCATCTGCAATCAATTTTTGTCTTTAAATCTGCAAAAGTCATTTTTAGGGTTTTAGGTCTCATTAGGTCTAGGGTTTCGTCAATAAGGTCTTCAAAATGCTCAATAACGGTCAGCAGGCACATGAGGAGGTCAAATAAAGTTTCAGCAACAATAATTTCCATAATCACATGCTCAGTGATTGATTTTTCCTCAAAACCCTGTTTTGAGGAAAAACAGAGTTTTTTATGTTTTCATGTATAAATTTGATGTAATTTCATTTTTTTTCATATGTAATAACCTCAGTGGCAACCCTGGTCACCTTGCCAAGCCTCTGCAACTCCATCACCTGCAAGGCAAACAAAAAGTCAAAGCATTCAGTTCATCAAAGGCAAAAATAAAGCAAACTGCCCAAAAACAGAGTTTTAAAAGCAAGTCAAAGGCAAACATTACAAAGTGGGTTTTTATAAGTGAAAAATTAAAATCCTTTGTATATAAACCATTTGTTATGTTTAAAGAGTTCATTTGCATCTAAAGGAGAAAGAGTGAACAAGAGAAAGGTCATGTTGAAGTCAAAGAGCAAAATCGCAGCAACTTGGGCAAATTTCAGGGGCGCGACGCATCCATCTGGCGTGGCGCATTGGGCCGCACTCTTCAGTGTAAAAATTACACAGGCGCGGCGCATTGATGTGGTGCGGCACACAGGGTTTGGAAGCCGATTTCATTCACAACCACCTCCCAAACTGCCAAATTTGCTCAATCTTTAGTTGTTCAAGTAAGTCAAACATTCCTCCATGATCAGTGAATGAGTTTTTCTTGGTGTTTATGGTGATTTAATGAGAAAAACTTGAAACCCTACCTCCTTGCAATTTTTGTCAAAAACAGTTGCATAGGGTTTACAACTTATGGTTTTTGCTGCTAACTCCACAAAATTTCTCATTCCCTCACTCCCTCATTTCATTTTCTCCCTCCCTTTTCATTTATATTTACCCTTTCCATATTCCCCATATCCCTAAACTACCAACCCTAAATCCCTAATTCCACTATCCCAAACCCTAATCAAATATCCCTAATCCCTAAATGTTATACCCTAAACCCTTTCATTCCCCAAAACCTTACAGTTAGCATCAAATCCTCCCCTCATCAGTCCCACTCATCCATGGAGCTCGAAAACATAAAGAAAAACCGGCAAGCTGCCAAGAGGAGGAAAATCAAATTAACCACACTTAAGCAAGAAATTCAAGCTGATCGTGAATCTTGGCTCGAGATGACAAACATGCACCTAGAAAGGATGCTAGAGAAGGCCAACAACGAGAAAAATATGTTGAGGAACATGGCATACCACTACTTGGCGAGAAACAAGGTGTGTCAAGCGAGAATCAGGAATTTGAAAACCAAGTTGAAGAAAGCCATGAGGAAGAGAAAAGAGAAAAATAGACTCCAGATCTTGGCTGAGGCTTCCTTAGCCCAACACAGCACCTAATGAGGAACACTCAGCCCAAATTTCAAGAAATTTGGGAAACTTTTTGCAATTTTGAAAATTTTGGCCTAAAAAACAGGTTTTTCTGCCTGATGTGCTACGCCACTTGGCGCGCGCTTTTGCTAGAGACCTCCTTTTGAGAAAAACTCAGCATTTTTGGATTTGTCATGGAAAAATATGAATGCCCTCACATGGCCAAAAAAATTTGACAGGTTTTGAGCTTCCAAAAAGGTCAAAAACACCTCAAAAATGACCTTTCTGCCCCTTTTTGGACACACAGGAAGCAGTGTTGGGAGAACTCAATTTTGGATGGGAAAATGGAGGCCAAATTCAGAAATTCCACTTGTTTTGGAAAGTAGATAGACAGACCTTTCCAACAAGCCCACTTGGAGAAAATTTGGTGCACGGGAAGGCCTCCAAAATCAGCTTCAAAAAGGCATTACGCATAGGGAAATCAGCGCGACGCATAGGAGGAAATTTGCTCATTTTGGCAAAAAAACTCTGTTTTTCGCCTAGTTTCTTCACAGTTTGACTTTTCTCTTTCTAATAGTCAAACTCATGATGTAATTTAATGTGACTTGATGGATTTTGATGTAATTATGCTAAATTTTCACTCATAGAGGTAGATTCATCCATCAAAAGGTAGTTTGCAACTGAATGAATCAATTCCCTAGTTTTTAGAGGCAAGCTGTTCCATTGCCTACTTTTTAGTTCTCAGTTTAGATTTTGTTGGAACAGCTCCTAAACTTATGAGCTCGACCCCTAGAGGCTAGGATGAGTTGTTGGTTGCCTATATCTTGTAATTTTTCAGTCATTGGCAAGGGTTGGACTTTTGGGAAAGCTTGGAGCTTCATTGTATACTCATTTCAGTAGTTTGGCAAAGGAATAGACCAGGGTTTGCAGCACTTTATGGGATTCTTGTGGCATCTTGCTTTGGTATTGTGTCTCCTTCTGTAATTGTAAGTTTACATGTGTTTTATGTATGCCATCATCTCTCTTTGCTTCATCTTAACTAAATCAAACAAGGATAAAGGTAGGATTCATTGATTTGCAGTGCTCTACCTAGGGTTTATTTAGTTATTTATGTTTTCAGCTGTTTGAAGAGGATCCCTGAGACTTTCATGCCCTCTTCAACTCCTCACCAGTCTAAAAGCTCTCCATCTCACTCAATTTGAAGTACCAAACCATTTTCCTACCTTGCCCCATAGAGATCTCTGCAAAACTGAGCCTCATTCCCCGGACCCAAATCTACCTTTCACATTTGAGCCAACAAAACATCATCAAATTCAATCAAAACTCTTCTGAACATATATCTAGCCTAAAATTAGTCTTTACATTAGTCATCTCAAGCCTTCCTTGATAAATTTTCATTGAGATTGACGAGGAGAGAGCCCTCTCCCGACTTGGTAGGGCTAGCTACCAAGTTAAGCGTGGTTTGATGTTTCCCTAGATCCTACCTTTCTCAGCCTGAGGTAGATCAAGGCCCTAACAGGTACCCTGAGTTTTGGGGGTGAGGAGATGAAGACGTTGAATAGAACTGATACCTATGTGAGGTCATTTGGAGGTCTAAGGAAACTCTAGATGCAACTAAGTTGGTTGAGTTTCAAACTACATTGAGGGGAAGAGCTCTTCGACGGTACATCAAGTTTATACCAACCCTTCAAAATTTGACTTTGGATATATTGAAACAAAGTTTCATTAAAGAATTTAAACTACCTCAGTTTGAGCAACGGGATATGACAAAGTTGCGGGACATCAAACATAAGGAAGGGGAACTACATGCAAAGATTCAAAGATGGCGTAGGGAAACTTACCCATCCTATCCATCTAGATCATTAGAAAAAGTGGTTTATTTAGGCTTTGTTACCATTAACAAGAATACCCTTGACACAATAAAAGATTACCACTCTAGTAGAATCCTTAGAGTGAGCTATGAAAATTGAAGCTATGCCAAGATATCCTGGCCACATCAAATCAAACACTACTTCCAGTGATCTTGCTCTAACTGATGTGTAGAATCAAATTGTTGTTTCGACTAAAAAATTGAAGGAGCTGAATACTATGAAACCTAGTCGTCCTTGCATTTGGTGCATAGGTTGCTACAACAAAGGGCATCATGTTACATAGTGTCCAAGGTTGCAAGGTGCGAGATCTTCCAGTGTTGCTTTAGAACCCCATCCTCCATAGATAGGGCCTTTAGGCAAAGCTGCATAAATATGTTCAACTACTCCTTTTGAGGGACACACTCAATATCATGCCTTCCTAAATCAGTAAGGTATGTCTTCCAATGAATACTATGAAATGTGTCATTCTTATGGGCATTCACCTTGATTATGCCCCATAGTGAAAAAATATTTGAATGTTCCTAATTCCATTTTTTTTTGTGTTTTGTGGATCTCCTACACATAGTATTGACTAGTGTAGAGCTTTGGATGCTCTAACTGATCAGTTGGATCGTTTCGCCTTTCAAGTTAATGAATCCACTCGTGGAAGGGTAAGAGCAAGGTATAAAGGAGGAAAAACCGGTGGAAGAGGGCTAATTAGATGTTATAGTTGTGATCAACAGGGACAAGTAGTTGGGGATTATCTACTACCAAAAAGGCCATGTTTTCACACTATCATGAACTTAATACCCATGCAATAGAGGATTGTCTTGAATTGATTGCTCGATGGGAGCAGAGCAACTGACAAAGAGGAGCCAATTTAATTAATTTAGAGTTGCAAAAACTAGAACAAGTCCAACAACCAAACATTGATGTTGTTATCCAAGGAAGCACTTAGACTTGTGTTGATAAGGGCACTTCCAAATAGTCTATCATTAGAAAAGTTGAACCTTTAGGAACCAAGAATTATCACATTAAATAGAGGGGATGCTTTAAAGATGTTGCTAATATTTTCAAGGAACTCTTCTTACATTCCTAGAGTTGCAGAACCAAAGAAGGGACAAATTTTATTTCGTGACAAGATATCATCAACTAGTCCCCTTTTTTCTTCATAGTTTTTGTAACTTGTTGCAATGTGCTTTCAGATGTTCCTAGATATTCTCAATGATGAGAAACTCTTTAAGCAGTTTCAGAAGAAGTTGAAAAATATAGTGAGAGATGAAGAGTTATCTGAACGAAATATCTCTACAAACCTACTAGAGTCCATATTCGAAGGGTCAGGGGTAATAAAAGGATAACTAGAAAAGAATTCATGATAGATGCTCAAATTGTAGGCTATCAAATTAAAGATACCATGCTAGACCTTGGTTTCAATGTCAATATTTTGCCTAAGAAAACTTGGGAGGTTTTGGGACAACCTAAGCTAGTATTTTCTCCAGTTCAATTACGAATAGAAAATTGGTATTACATTTTCCTATTGGTTGGTTGGAAGATGTAGAGGTGGACGTTGCAAGTGTCAAAACCTATGCAAACTTTGAAGTTATTGAAATTATTGGAGACAATGATCCATATCTTGCTTTATTAGGGGTTGATTGGGCCTTTGAAAATTATGTTATTATTTATTTGGAGAGGGAGACCATGACCTTCGAGGTTGATAGAGTTAGAGTTATTCAACCATTGGGTCCTTATCGAGATCCTAGGTTTACAGAATTGTTGATGATGTAGAAGATCCTAATGGCCTTGATCAATTGTATCAACTGATTGCACGAAAAAAGGGAAGATTACATCAACCCTACAACTGATGGATTTATCAGCGGACGAAGTATCCAGAACACAAAATAAGGTTTTGATGTTGTGCTAGAAGAATAGCTGCAAGGAGATCATGAACTATATTCCCAAAGATGTGTAACTATCCAATCTACTTGGTGGATTGGAATAGAGTTAAGAATATTGGAAATGTAGATCATGACTGAGAGGGGGGTGAATTAGTGGTGATGGAATTTATTAAACTTTTGCTAATTAATTAATCCTTTAACATTTACAATTTGAAACACATAAGGAGAAATTAGAGCATCATAACATAAAACATAACCACAAAAATAATCACACATGTAAGACACCAATGATTTATGGTGGAAACCCCGAAGGGAAAAAAAACCACCCATTGTTGTTGTGCTGCTTGTCGTTCTATTATTATTATTATATCAATAAAATATTTACATATTTCAGCTGGCCTCCACCAGCTAGGAGCCACCACCCCTTTAATAGTATTTTTGGCCACTACTAGCTAGGAAGTCTCTACTCACATGACTTTGCAGGCCGCCACCTACTAGAAGCCCCCACTCCCATTAAGTCTCGCCCAACAACCACTAAATGGAGCTACCACTTCCAAAATACCATTTTTCTATCCACCACCAATAAAGAGAAACTACTCCTCTCTTTTCCAGGTACTAAACGAAGGCCCAAACCTCCTCAAACTCTCAGAGTCACACTTTCATGCATTTTCAAAGTAAGCTCCAAGGAGAACTTCACAACTCAACAACAACAAAATATGCTCTACAAAATGACGAATCTGATCAAAACAAACACTTCATATGATAATCCGCTAAACACATTAGAAACATCAAAATACTTTGAATAGATCTTCAATACTCCCTTTTCTCCATATCCTCGCTCTCTGCTCAATATGTCGGGTGAAACATGCTTTTGCTACATTCTACAACTTTTGTTCGGTATCTGCAAGTCTTTAGAAAATCTTCTTAGTCTCCTCTACTTACACACTCTTCTTCTCTCCCTCAATACATCAACCAACCTATTCTGTAGAGAATTTCCTCACATAAATAATTTTCCAAAGTGATTAAAACAATAATTACAAAGGAGTGCAAAGCTCAACAACTCTATTCATACACTCTTGAATTTCTCTAGTATTTTGAACATTTCTCCTACTTGACTTGATCCTCCTTAATCTTCATTGAATGAGGGATATTTTCAACGTTAACCACTTTCTAAAATGTAGACCAACTAAATTAAGCTCTATACCATCAAAACCCTTGGGTAAATACTCTAGGAAATACTCATGGTAATTTATGCGCACGCACAATTCAAAAATTCCTCTCTATAGCTATTTTCGCGGGGATTGAATTAGCTCCCATAGATGATTGTTGGTTGGATAGTATGGACATCCCAGAGAAGATGCTACTATCTTTTCTCTGTGCATAACTGCCTCCCAGAGAAGATGCCTTAACACATGAAGTTTGTATCCTTCTTCCACCAAATTTGTAGCTCAAATTCAGGACATTAATATGTATATTTAGACATTGTTATAACCATAGAATATCATACATGAAACCTAATACAAAGCATAGAAGACATCATTACAAGGAAAATAGTGCTGAGTGATTATTGACATCAATGAAAACACTACAATGCAAACATGCTCCCCCTTTGGCATTGATATCAACCTTAACTTGATCTTCCCTCCTGAACCTAGCCTCTGAAGTTGATATGCATAATCTCCCCCCTTTTGACATCAATGGAAAATGGAAATAATAATACTAAAGAACAATGCCAACAATGTGGGGTTTGAGAGATACTCTCCATGAAATGCTCAACAACATGTTAACTACAAAGCTAATACAAATTGATCTTATGATAAGAAGGGATATCTCTCCTGCAAGATAAGCATGTGAAACAATGAACTCATGTGCAAAACATGTCTCTATCCAACACTATGCATCCTCTCATGTTGACCATGCTCCCCCTAAACACGTAATGGAATTGTAAACATACTCTCTTTGTTATTGTAGCAACACTTTTGCTTCTTTGCAATAAGCCTCCTTGCCAAGTGCAAGAGACTACTCCTCATGGGCTGGGGCTTTAACCAACTTTTACTAATGATATACAATGATATGTAATACAAATC
Organism: Pinus tabuliformis; assembly: GCA_031772625.1. Classification (NCBI taxonomy): domain Eukaryota; kingdom Viridiplantae; phylum Streptophyta; class Pinopsida; order Pinales; family Pinaceae; genus Pinus; species Pinus tabuliformis. Next base: position 917,971,430 of record CM062805.1, on the reverse strand, counting down.
AATTCTCTCTGGAGCAAATACATGCTTGTGATAAGTACATATGACTGAAATATGACTCTTCTATAAACATACATATCACCAACCAATGACTCTATGGACCCAACTTACATCATTAAATCAAGTTGCCCAAAGAAACAAGGGCTATGTCAATGACATGCAAAGAAAGACTTTGGCACCCAATAGTCCATACATGGTTGAATTTGACAACTTTTACAATACATGTTAGACACCATGGGTCTCTCCATAACCAATGCACCAAAAGATGAGACAATAATGATACATGGCTATTCAAATGCACACACGTGTGTTTTCCTCTATGCATGCCCAATACAATGATATAACATAAATGCATGGTGTCCATGAGCAACAATATATGCTCTACACAACAACAACAACAAAAGTACAATACATAGCATGGTTACTCTAAACACCTAAGCCATAATCAAGGATCCCAACAACATAGAAATGTGATATCAATGAAGACCTTTTGTAGCATCTAAAATCCTCACAAACCATTAAGTATAGTATCAAAATAATATTGATTAACAACGTATCAAATACCAACCAACACCAAAAATGAACTCTTTGTAGAAAATTCATGGTAAAATACAAGCAACCACAATACTCCACATAAACCTCTGCAACATAATGATTTAATAACATCAACAAAAATAACATGACTTAGTGACAATAACATATATATCCTCCTCATCAGTAAAACAATATATCATCTATGAAGCTCAAGATTATAGAAGCATACTCTTGTTGCACCAACTCTAGCTCCAGGCAACAAATTAGCAAGGGGAAAAACATCACTGGTAGTAGATAAGACAATACAACAAAAAACTCTCCAACATCTTCAATGCTTGGCCAAATAAGTCACGCATCCAAGAAGAAATATAAGCAACAACCAGTACTACATAAGATTTTTCAATAAAGCACGATCATCAACTCGTGACCACATCATAATCTCAGACCCCTTACTATCAAGGTCAACATACTCTCTCCATGTATAGTAAAGGCCACAATCCCAAAGTATCACAAGCATATCATTCTCTTGGACTAAAACATCATAGACAACATACATACTCTCTAATCCAACAGGATTTAGCTCATAAGCTCATCACAACTCATCCATCCAAATGCAAAACATGCTAGCAACAACATATATCATACATATAGATATAGATATAAAAGGCATAAATAACAATATGTACACTCTAGATATTCCACCTCCAATACACCATTGATTTATCTCAATAACAATCACACAAGCATGATAATACATGACATAGATATAATCTAGCGATGTGAGCACTAGCAATGATCCAGGATGTTTTCGCTTATAGATGTATAGAAAAGAATCACATGTAAAATTGAAGCTTAACACAAAAATGTGCACATAAGAAAAGAAGAAGTAAACACATACAAGGCACAAAAGAAGACACCAAGGCTTGATAACGGAGTTCGTCCAACTCGAACTACGTCTCCAGGCCCAGCTCAACAATGGGGAGGCCTTTCTTATTAAATGGCATGAAAGAAAAGAGAATTACAATCATCAATGGTCCACAAGAGGCTTATACCTCCAATCTGCAAGATGCCTTGTGAAATGGATGCTTGATATGGAGAAGTACGCAGCACCAAAGCGTCTGTAGCAATAAAAGGGGTTGGAGTCATGTAAAAACTGTCCAAATAGACAAGTATGCTCTCTCGGCCTCCTGCCAACGAAACAACGTGCTGCCACAAAATGCCTCCTCCCGTGCTCTTCCATTGATTGTGTTTTATAATGGGTTCTTTGGACAGAGTCCCATCCAAATTGGAGTTTGTCTGGTTCATTATATAGGTCGGTAGCATGGAATGATCAGCGGGGCGCAACCGCCTCTTTAAATGGCTTTCTATCGTTGAAGCGATAAGACTTCAAAAATCCTGAAAAACACTGAAAATCCGCCCAAGAACCATATTCCCGGACTTCAAAAATAATTAAATCGGGCGCATATTCCATATCGAGTCCGACCTGAGATCGCAAATCGGCCTATCGGGGGTGTCCAGTCCTGGTTATCGAGAATGAGTCGACCGCCGATCGCCAATATCGGCGTCGGCCGATCGCGTCGGCATCCCACACATATATCGCCCCGGGTGTCTGATAATGGTTCCGCCGATCCGATTAATCGTCGATCGCAACCTGCCACCGCTGATATACATATATGTAAGACCTCCGATCCGATTGCCTCTGATTCGCCGATCCAATCTGATCAGAGATCGGCAATCGGGGGTTCCACTGCCTGTCGCTTAAGTCCACCTCTATGCAACCTCCGATTGTGATTTGGCCTTAAAGGCTTAAGACCCATTTTCAAAGGAAAATCCTCATTTTCTTAAGGATCAGAGAATCCTTCTTTGTGCGATAGCTTCATCATGCAGACCCCAATTGAAGTACCATTTGCGCCATTGGAATCAGGAAGACGAGATCTCCGCTCTGGTCCTGAGTTGACTTCATTCTGCTCACTTTGATTTCTGAGTTTTTCCATGCCATTGTATTTGAAGATCCACCTGGATCAATCCTACCCATTGAGGAGCTTTTGGACTGCCAAAAGCTTTTCATTAGTCAATTGGAAAGTGAGAGAACTGTGCCCTCACTTTCTCTTTCTCCAAGCATCTGGCCTTGCTGGGATGCATTCCTTTGAATTCAACTCGAAGGTATTCTACATCTCCTCGCCGTGAAGTCCTGGTTCTTCTGTCGAGGATGATGTCTTCGAGCAACTCTGTTGGGTCCCTATAATACTAGTGATTACCCCATTACTATTGTAGTTATACCCCTTATTTATATTGATGTACCCATGTAGTGCCCATATTGTTACTATTGTGCCACATAGAAGCCCACTATTGTTATTGTTGTGCCCTACAATATTATTGTTATGTAGGCTCTGATTGTATTGGGACCACTTAGACTCCTATATATAGAAAGGAGGTATTTTCATTTGTATCATCCAAGAATTGTTCATTTATGTAATGTAAAGGAGGTTGCCCCCTCGAAGAGGCTGAATTATAAGGCGTGGATCTCTCTTTTCTATCTTTTTGTGAGCTGGTTTCATAACATTTGGTATCAGAGCTTTGGATTCTAGGGTTTCGCTGCTCCAAACAGGTCATCGTGGCATTTTCGCTATAACTTTTTTTCTGTGACGTTTCAGAAGTCGCAAAAAAAACCCATTTGAGAAGAATTGGCGCTGAACCTTGGGTCCGAATTTCAGAGCTTTTCTCGCGATAATTTCGGAGATATGATCTGAGGAAGTTGGTCTTTTGGCAGACTCCTGAATTACATTCAAAACAGGTGACCTGGGGAAAATCGTCATAACTCTCTCTCTGAGGATCGGATTGAAATTTCGTAAAAAGGTACAGAAAGAGGACGGACTGTAGTTTCTTGTGCGTGTGTTTTAGATTCAAAGGTGGAAACAGTGACTCGTGGCACGTCGTACAAGTTCGCTCTACTGAACCAGTCTAAAAGCAAGTCACTGTGGGAGATTTCACATAACTCTTCCTTGGAGAATCCAATTTGGCTCAGACTTGTGGCATTGGAAAGAGGACGCAGAAGGCTACTACAGGTAGCAATTTCAGAATTGGATGATCTGAAATTACAGAGATACATCAGATTCAATATCAGGCTTCTATAAAGTGAAAAAAGGTGTGTAGTTTTTTTTAAATTTTTGTGTAAGCTTGGTTTAACGGAATTCAAAGGGCATAGTAAAACATTATTATCGGTAACTGATGCCCCGAGGAAAAAAAATGCAAACACCTAGTAAGGAACCTGAAAGCTCTAGCATGACTCATGAAGAAGAGGAAGAAATGCTACATGATATATCAAAATTACAAGAACAAGTGCAACAAATGTCACGCTCACAAAAGCTAACAGAAGCTAAGATAAGTGGCGTGGAATCTAAGGTAAATGGCATGGAAGCTAAGATGGATGGCATGGAAGCTAAGATTGATGCTAAATTTGATGGCATGGATGATAAGATGGATGAATTGAAGAAGTTGCTACAAGAAAGGGTCACTAATGGTGAAAAGGTAGTAAAGGAAACTCATGATGAGAACAAAAGAAATGTTAATCATGATTCCATAGATGCTAATGTTGGATCGAAGACTCACCATGTTCCAAAAATCGATATGAGGAAGTTTGATGGCAAGGATCCCGCCACATGGATATTACAGATGGAGCAATTCTTCGATCTCAATAATGTGCAAAACACACAAAAGGTACGTATGGCAACTTTATATTTGGAACCAAATCAGTTTGTATGGTATCAATGGCTTTGTTCTCGTAAACAATTTATCACTTGGGCAATTTTTACGGAAGAATTGATAGCACATTATGAGGATACAAAAAGCAACACTTTTTTTAGCCAATTGATAAGTCTCAAACAAAAGGGTTCAATAATGGAGCACATTGAGGAGTTCCAAAAATTGAACATAAGGGTAAAAGATATTCCAGAGGAGCATAGGATTGATGTGTTCATAGGGTCTTTAAAGGATAATATCCAACATGATGTGCGCCTTTGGGAACCTGATTCATTAGAGAAGGCATTCAGGTTAGCAAGAAAAATGGAAAGCAAAATTATGGCAACTAGGAAGCATACCATTCACAACTATAAAGACGGAAGTGTTGTTGCCCATAGTCTTCCACAACCTACAAGGTTGACACCACAACAATTGGAAGAAAAAAGAGCAAAAGGGCTTTGTTACAATTGTGATAGCAAATACACAAAAGGTCATAAGTGTGCTGAGAAGAAATTATTCTACATAGATTGTGAAGAGGAAGAAGAAAAGGAGCAAGAAAGGTCAAAAGAAGAGGATATATTCCAGGAACAAAGCCTAGATGAAGAACAAATAAATCCGACCATATCTTGTAATGCATTGGCGGGAATTACCACTCCTCAAACCATCAAGATAGAAGGACAAATCAAGAAGAAAAAGGTAATAGTGTTGATTGATTCAGGAAGCACCCACAATTTTATTCATTGTAGGGTAGCAAAAGAATTGAATTGCTTCCTATATCCAGCACCAGAGTGTCAAGTGATGATTGCAAATGGAGGAACAATAAATTGTTCTGGAAAGTGCCATAATATCAAGCTATCCATGGGAGAATATGTATTGACTAGCCCAATGCTTTCCATTCCAATGGGAGGTGCTGATGTTGTACTAGGAGTCCAATGGCTACAATCCTTGGGTACAATAGCTTTTAATTTTCAAGAACTTTTCATGAAATTTTCTGTGGAAGGAAAGGAAGTTGAATTAAGGGGTATTGCAGGGAAACCAGGAAAGATAATCAGCTCTAATGGTATGACAAAGCTTCTAAAAAAGGAGCAAAGAGGTGTAATTGCACAATTATGTTCGCTAGATGTTTCCACATTGGAATCATCTATTTCTCCAGATCTCCAAAAAGTCCTGGACAATCATTCCAAGGTATTTGAGACTCCCAAAGGTCTCCCACCTATGCGTGATCATGATCATGCTATTCATCTGATTCCAGGAAGTGTTCCTCCAAACATCAGGCCGTACAGATATCCCTATGTCCAAAAAAGTGAAATTGAACGTATGGTTGCAGAAATGCTAGAGGCTGGTATAATTCAACCGAGTCAAAGTTCTTTCTCAGCTCCAGTAGTATTGGTGCACAAGAAGGATGGATCATGGCGCATGTGTCCAGATTATAGGGAGCTCAACAAGCTCACTATTAAAGATAAGTTCCCCATTCCTGTCATTGATGAATTACTGGATGAATTGCATGGATCAATTTACTTCACCAAGTTGGATCTTCGTTCGGGATATCATCAAATCAGAATGAAGATTGAAGACATTCCGAAAACAGCATTTAGAACTCATGAGGGTCATTATGAATTTTTGGTCATGCCTTTTGGCCTTACCAATGCACCTTCAACATTTCAAGGTTTGATGAATTCAATTTTCAAACCATTCCTTAGAAAATTTGTGTTAGTATTTTTTGATGATATACTAATCTACAGCAAGTCTTGGAAGGATCATGTTGAACATGTTGACAGGGTGCTACAACTATTGGAGGAGAAACAATTATATGCAAAAAGATCCAAATGTTTCTTTGGAGTCCAGGAGGTGGAATATTTGGGTCATATTGTATCTCATGAAGGAGTTAAGGTAGACCCTAGCAAAATTAAAGCCATTAAGGAATGGAAAATCCCCACATCCATAAAGCATCTGCGAGGATTTCTTGGGTTGACAGGGTATTATCGCAAGTTTGTTAAGAATTATGGGAGAATAGCAGCACCTCTAACAACATTATTGAAGAAAGATTCATTTTCATGGACTTCGGAAGCAACAAAGGCCTTTGAACATCTTAAAGAGGCAATGTGCCAAGCACCGGTCTTAGCTACACCGGACTTCACAAAAACCTTTATTGTGGAATGTGATGCTTCAGGAAATGGAATTGGTGCTGTTCTAATGCAAGATGAAAGACCCATTGCTTTTGAAAGTCGTCCAATCAAGGGAAAGTTTTTAAGCAAAGCTATTTATGAGAAGGAAATGTTGGCAATACTCCATGCACTTAAGAAATGGCGACCCTACCTAATGGGAAGACACTTCAAGGTAAAAACGGATCATGATAGCCTTAAATACTTTTTAGAACAAAGATTATCCTCTGAAGAGCAACAAAAGTGGGTCACAAAGATGTTGGGTTATGACTTTGAAATCATCTACAAAAAAGGGAAGCAAAATGTGGTGGCAGATGCACTCTCAAGAAAGGATGAGGATGTGGAAGCATTGTTGTGTGCCATTTCTATTATCCAACCAGATTGGATAAACGAAGCAAGGGAGGAATGGAAGAATGACGAAGAAGTGTGGGCACTTATTCGAAAGCTACAACAAGATTCCAGTACTTCTGATACATTTAGCTGGAAAAATGATTCGTTATGGTACAAAGATCGCTTATACCTCTGTAAGAATTCCCAGCTAAAACAAAAGATTCTTATGGAATTGCACACTTCTCCCTTAGGAGGGCACTCAGGATTTTTAAAAACTTACCACAGGGTTAAGAAGGAATTTTTTTGGGATGGCCTTAAATCAGATATTCAAAAGTTTGTGGCGGAATGTTTGGTTTGCCAGCAAAATAAAGTTGAAACAATTAAGACACCGGGTCTATTACAACCTTTATCCATTCCAAGCCAACGTTGGGAGGAGGTTTCAATGGATTTTATCACAGGTTTACCCAAGTCTGAGGGAAAGAGTGTCATCATGGTGGTAGTTGACAGACTTACCAAGTATGCACACTTTTGTGCATTATCACATCCATTTAAAGCCAGTACAGTTTCTACTGCATTTATGGAAACAGTTCAAAAGCTACATGGAAACCCAAAGATTATTGTAAGTGACAGAGATCCCATTTTCACTGGAAATTTTTGGACAGAATTATTTTCTTGTCTTGGTACTCAGTTAGCTCATAGCTCATCTTATCATCCTCAATCTGATGGGCAAACTGAGATAGTAAACAAATGTTTGGAAGGATATCTTCGTTGCTTTGTATCTGATAAACAGACACAATGGGTCAAATGGTTGCCTCTGGCTGAATGGTGGTATAACACTTCCTTTCATACAGCAACAAAAATGACCCCATTTATGGCACTTTATGGGTATCAACCACCATCCATCACATCATATTTAAGAGAAAATTCTAAGGTTCAGGCAGTGGAACATCACATCGAACATCAACAACAAGTCCTCCAACTCTTAAAGGATAACCTCGTGTTGGCACAGAATAGAATGAAACAACAGGCAGATCAACATCGCAGTGAAAGAAGTTTTGATGTAGGTGATTGGGTATTCCTACGGCTACAACCATATAAGCAAATGTCCCTCAAGCAAGCTAAGAAGGATAATAAATTATCACCAAAGTATTATGGTCCGTACAAGGTGTTGCAAAAGATTGGTACTATGGCATACAAATTGGAGCTTCCTGCAGCTTCTCGATTGCACCCAGTTTTCCATGTTTCATGTTTAAAGAAGGTTATAGGCGACAAGCTCCCAGTTCAAACAATATTGCCAGAACTTGACGAAGAAGGAAAAATTATATTGGAACCAGAAGCAGTTATAGAAACAAGAACTCGACAGCTACGAAATCGATCAATTTCAGAGTACCTTATCAAGTGGAAGAACTTATCCGCTGAAGATTCCACATGGGAGGATGAGAATTTTATGCAGAAGTATCCTGAACTACTCAAGCGTTGAGGACAACACTTTTTGAAGGAGAGGGGCATGTTGGGTCCCTATAATACTAGTGATTACCCCATTACTATTGTAGTTATACCCCTTATTTATATTGATGTACCCATGTAGTGCCCATATTGTTACTATTGTGCCACATAGAAGCCCACTATTGTTATTGTTGTGCCCTACAATATTATTGTTATGTAGGCTCTGATTGTATTGGGACCACTTAGACTCCTATATATAGAAAGGAGGTATTTTCATTTGTATCATCCAAGAATTGTTCATTTATGTAATGTAAAGGAGGTTGCCCCCTCGAAGAGGCTGAATTATAAGGCGTGGATCTCTCTTTTCTATCTTTTTGTGAGCTGGTTTCATAACAAACTCATTGAGATATTCTGGTGCAAAATCATCGACTGTAGGAATTGTGCCCACCTCATCAGTGTCCATGATCAAAAGTGGTTCATACAGCTTCAGGTTCTCCACATTCGCTACTGAGTACATCTGCATATATACCGGCAAGTCAAGACGAAAGGCATTGTTCCCAATCTTCTCCAATATGGTGAATGGTCCATACCGGATTGGCCGCAACTTCTTTCCTTCTCCCTTCATCTTGTCTTTGCTAATGTGGAATGACACCTTGTCGCCCACTTGGAATTGATGGTCGACTCAGTGTGTATCATGTTGAGCCTTATAACGGGCTTGACTTTTTTCCAACTGCTCTTGCACTACTTCGTGAATCAATTGGATTCGCTGAATGAACTACTAAGCTTTGTCCCTCTGAGCTTTGTCCCTATCATTACGTCCACTAGAGCCATCCTCCCTTCCAAAGACCATATCAAAAGGGTCCTTTGGCAGGTAACCAAAACATGTCTCAAATGGTGAACGCTGCATTGATGAATGCACTGCTTGGTTGTAGGAATGTTGTATATAGGGGAGATGTTCATCCCACAACTTGGGATGTTTCCCACAATAGCCTCGTAATAAGTGTACCACGGTATGGTTAACAACCTCTGTCTGCCCATCGGTCTGCGGGTGAAATGTCGTGCTTCTTTTCAGTTTGGTGTCCATCATCCTCCACAAGCTGGTCCAGAACTCCCCAAGAAAGCGAGAGTCCCGATCTGACACAATTGATGTGGGTAATCCAAAGTGGACCCAAACATGCTGAAAGAAAAGAGAAGCAGTCTGCTTTGCAGTAATCTGCTTTTTACAAGGCATAAGAATACACATTTTGCTAAAACGGTCAACGACGACATACAAATAGTCGTGACCCTTCCTAGACAAAGGTAAACCTCCTACAAAGTCCATTGACACACTTTCCCATGGACGACTCGGAATAGGGAGTGGTGTGTAGAGCCCAAGTTTTCTATTAGAGGGATTTGAAACAAAACACATCACACAACCCTTTACATAGCGAGTCACAATTTTTTTCATATGAGGCCAAAAACAAAATCTTTGTACATGACATAAAGTCTTTTCGACACCAAAGTGTCCAAACACAAGAAAGGTGTCGGCCTCTCGAATTACATGTACTCTTTCTCCTATGGGAATACACAATTTACCAAGGTGATACAACAATTTCCCCTGCAAGTGATAGTTGTCCACCTATGAACCATGGGTTAGTTTTGCATAAACCTCCTTAAAGTCATCATCGTTAGCATATTGTTCAGCATAACTTTCAAAATATAATGAAGCATTATGCAAAATAACAGAAGCAGAAATAGGAGGGCGAGATAGCATATCGGCCACTTTATTGTTAGTGCCCTTCTTATACTTTATTACCATATGACACTGTTGAAGAAAGCCCATCCACTTGAAATGACGAGATTGTTGCAACTTGGTTTGTGACTGAAGGCACTGCAAGGGCTGATGATCTGTATGGATGATGGTCTCCTTGCCGATCAGGTAGCGTTTCCACTTTTTCACACTCTGCACCAAGGCATAAATCTCTTTGTCATAGGTGTGATAGTTTATCATAGCTTGAGAAAACTTCTCAGAATGGTAACAAATTAGCTTCTTTTGCTACATCAGTACAACTCCCATGGCATAACCGCTGGCATCGGTTTCGATCTCAAAAGGCTATTGGAGATCGGGTAAGGCTAAGACTGGCGCGGTTCTAATATTTTCCTTCAATGTTTCGAAGGACTTCTGCTGTCTTCCTCCCCATTGGAAGACCTATTTCACACTTGTCAAGGTGTGCAAAGGTGTTGCAATAACATAGAAATTAGCAATAAATCTCCTCCAATACTGGACTGCACCTAAAAAGCTACGGACCTTGGTTACACTAGTAGGCTTAGGCCAATTTACAATTGCTTCAACTTTAGCGGGATCGATTTTTAACTGACCATGACCAACAATATGACCTAGGTAACCCAAAGAAGTTTTCCCGAACTCACACTTTGACAATTTTACAAAGAGTTTTTCCTTTTTCAGCACATCAAGCACTTTCTTTACATGACTCACATGTTCAAACAGACTTTTTCTAAAAACTAGTATATCATCTAAATACACGAGAACAAACTCATCAATGAATGGTTGAAATATATCATTCATAACCCACATAAAGGTAGCTGGAGCGTTGCAAAGCCCAAATGGAATTACCATCCATTCGAACAGCTCCTGCTTGGTTTTGAAAGTGGTTTTCCACACGTCCTGCTCCGCAATTCGGACCTGGTGATAGCCACTGCGCAAATCCAACTTTGTGAAATAAACAACGCGTTTTAATTGATCCAATAAATCATCTATGCATGGGAGGGGATAGCGAATTTTCACTAATATTTTGTTGAGCGTGCGGTAGTCCACGCACATCCTCCAACTACTGTCTTTCTTTGGCACTAGAACAATCAGCGAACCACATGGAGAGGTGCTCGACCTGATGATGCCTTGGTCCAGCAATTCCTGCACTTGCTTCTTGATCTGCTCCATCTCAACCGTCGACATCCTATACATGCCAATATTTGGCAGAGGGGCGTCATGCAATAGTTGGATTTCATGTTGGATTTCCCTCTTCGGAGGTAATCCCTTCGGCTCCTAAAACAGTTCAGTAATATTAGAAATCAATTCCATTAATTCCTGTTTATGCTTCCCATTGCAGCCCTGGAACGCATCAATGAATTCAGCCTCCTTCTCCCTTACGACCATAAGCATGCATGTTTTACTGGAATTCACCAGTCGTTTCATCTGCCCAGCACTTACGAGGCTGGCATTAATCTTATTTTGATGAGCCCGCACTATGTATTCTACCCCATCCTTGGTGATGTGATATTTATTCTCATGGTGGAAAAAGACTGCTTTTCTGTCATACAGGTATGGGCTCCCTAATACCATGCCACAGATATCCAGTGGTATTACATCCATCTCTACTTTGTCTACCAGCTTAGACGCAATCACAAATTTGACCTTGCACTGTTGGGTTACATTCAATTTCGCTTTATCATGTATCCATCCCAGCGGGTAAGGTTTTGGGTGTGGTTTTGTCTCTAAGCCAAGCTTCTTTACCAGGGATTCTGCAATTAAGTTTGCTTCAGACCCAGTATCAAACAGAGTTTCTACTTTGGTGTGATTTACTACAACTCTAATATGAAATAATTCAATTCTTTTTCTATCATTTGAAAGGGACTCATCCATAGAACTGGTGCTTTCATGCGATTTAGAATCAACAGGAGGTGTAAGGGTACCTTTTGTTCCTGCTACTGTGACCAGCGTTTCATCTCCCGAATCTGATCAAGGTCTTGTTGTGTCATTGCTACTATTTTCTGCTTCCCTTTTCATCCATACTTCTTTGGAAGCCTTTCTGGGTGTTGCTTCCAACAGTGATTGTCAACGTGGCCTTCTTTCTTGTAGTGATTGCAATAAGGCCACTCTCCTTCTTTGCCTGCTACTGTTTTCTTCTCCTTCCCTTTCCATTTCGCTTTGGATTTGCCATTGGGAGGTTTGAATGGTGGCTTTTCAGACTGATCCTCTCTTTCATTCTTGCCCCTATTCTCATTATGAATTGCTTTTACACTAGCTGAATCAATAGTGGTTGGTTCAAACAATAACAATGAATGTCTAATATAACTATGCAGTGATCCAGTATACTTAGTTACAACTTTAGGTGCATCAACTATAATACCCAAATTCAGTGCTTGCTTCCTAAATTCTTCTGTAAAACTCTGAACATCCTGCCCTTTGCCTTGCCTTAAGTATTGCCAATTCATCAAAGCTTTCTGTTTGTATCCTAAGGGATAAAATTGTTCCTTTAACGCAGAAGTGAAATCAGACCATGAGGAAAAGAGCTTACCCACATTTTTACTGCTCTGCAATTTGCTCTCCCACCAAACGAGAGCTGTGCTGCCTAGCCGTAGAGAGGCCAGCTGGATTTTCACCTCATCCTATACAATTTGCTGAATCCTGCAGTAAACCTCAATCTGCCTAATCCAATTGCTAAGCTTTTCTACGTTACTTTCACCATTAAACACAGGGAGATCAAATTTAACATCTAATTTAAAAAAAGGTTTCTTAAATGCATCCTTTGGATTTCTCTGATTATGGTGGTGAGAGGAAGAATAACCTTCACTACCAGAAGGAGAAGGAGGGGGGTCTTCTCCACCATTCCCATGTGTTGAACCTTGTCCTTCTGGATTTCTCTCCTCTGCTTTTTCCAGTCTTATAACCAGTTGACTAGTATTCTCTGCCATTGAATAGAAAGTCTTTTTGAAATTGCGCTCCTCTTCAGTATGAGCTTCATCTTCAGCGATGTTTATTCTCCGAGGTGCACGCCCTGCCTCTAGATCGAAAGGTTCTAGATTCCCTTCGCCTCTTTGAAGCCTGCCTCTTGTTAGCATGCAAACATGCAATTCACATCTAAAAAGCCCTGCTCTGATACCACTTGATCTAGGATGTTTTCGCTTATAGATGTATAGAAAAGAATCACATGTAAAATTGCAGCTTAACACAAAAATGTGCACATAAGAAAAGAAGAAGTAAACACATAAAAGGCACAAAAGAAGACACCAAGGCTTGATAACGGAGTTCATCCAATTCAAACTACGTCTCCAGGCCTAGCTCAACAATGGGGAGGCCTTTCTTATTAAATGGCATGAAAGAAAAGAGAATTACAATCATCAACTGTCCACAAGAGGCTTATACCTCCAATCTGCAAGATGCCCTATGAAATGGATGCCTGATATGGAGAAGTAAGTAGCACCAAAGCGTCCATAGCAATAAAAGGGGCTGGAATCATGTAAAAATTGTCCAAACAGACAAGTATGTGCTCTCGTCCTCCTGCCAACGAAACAACGTGCTGCCACAAAATGCCTCCTCTCGTGCTCTTCCATTGATTGTGTTTTATAATGGGTTCTTTGGACAGAATCCCATCCAAATCAGAGCTTGTCTGGTTCATTATAGAGGTCGGTAGCGTGGAATGATAGGCAGGCACAACCACCTCTTTAAATGGCTTTCTATCATTGAAGCGATAAGACTTCAAAAATCTCGAAAAACATTGAAAATCTGCCCAAGAACTGTTGGCATTATGAGACAAGTGTTGTCCTTGATGGCAAACCACACTGATGACAAATCATAGTGCAGAAGGTCAGCAGCAAGGAATTGATGATCAGACTATAAGAAGAAGAGAAAATTCATATACGCAGTTTCATCAAGCCCAAGTCGCGTGTACACGCAGGTTGGCTTCAGTAAAAGCGCGTGTATGTGGAAAACTCATTTTTGGTCCGTGGCAGTTATTCCTTGGAAGTTGTGCCTATGGTTTCGGACCATGGTGTCTCGATGGACGTGTCGATCCCTAGTTTTGAAGTTGATGGTTTTGGATTTCTATGGTTTTGGCTCGTGGTAATGAGCAAGGCCTAAGGCTATATAAGGAGAAGAAGATCATTAGGCAAGTGTGTCAGAAATGTCTTGAAACATCTGAGGAAGTATTAGATCCAGTATGCAGGTTATGGGTTGTTGATGCAGTGCTAAGGAGAGATCTCACTGATTAATGAAGAACAAGATCTAAGGAGAGATCGGGATCAAATGGTTTGAAAAGTACTATTATGATATGGTTGATTATGCGTATTTCTAGATCTACATACTGACGCAATGTTATGTTCTGGGTCTAAATGATGTCTGGTACAGCTGCAAGTTGAGAAAATTTATTTTTAGATCTGTACGCTGGTTGCCTTTGGTAAAAGCGCGTGTATACGCGGGTTGCTCTCATTGAAGTAGCGTATATCTTTAAAAGCTTGTTTTTGGGTTCGCAGTTGGGTCTGACTGTTGTTACAGAGTTCTGTAGTCTGCTCTGTGTTCTGGTGACAGGTGTTGACAAGGTTTCAGTGGTTCAGTGATTCAAAGATTGATGATGCTAGTATTGGTTGTCTTGTGCTTCAATGATCTATTGTGAAAGTGGAATGTATTGTGGTCTTCAGATTGTAATGTTGTGCTTCAGGAATATCCAGTCTGAAAATTGATGAAAAGTGGTACCTGAAGGAAAGAAGATTGTAGGCCGGCACCTACGTACTAGTATCTTAGCTAGTACAAGAGCAAAGGGGGTTGGAGCTCCCTTCCAAGGAAGTTTGGAGAACGAGAGAAGGTTGAAGCCTTCTGCAGGTTGTAGCCTGCGTACTGGTATAAGGCTGCACCAGTACAAAAGATTGTAAATTGAAGTTCTTATTAAAGAAAGATAGAGACGACTTGCAGCAGGTGGTTTTCACCCACATTGGGTTTCCACCTTATATCATGGTGTTCAAGTGTGTGTGATGATCTGTTCTGTTATACTGCATCTGTTTACTCTTAAAATGGTGAATAATGTCCTGATGCACTTAACTGAAGAATAAACTAACTGAATTATAAGTTTTCTGGTTATACGCTGTTTTCTTTAGACACAGTAGCGTGTACACGCTGGTTCACTTAACTTAAGTAGCGTATATGTTTCTGAGCATTGAAAAAGTTCGATTGATCTGATAATACTGATTCACCCCCCCCTCTCAGTATCATTTTCAACAATTGGTATCAGAGCAGGTCCTTCAGAGAAGCTTGATCGCTTGAAGGAAGATCGTTCATCATGAGCAACTACGAGAGAGAAGCATCAATCAGGCCACCGGTTTTTGATGGGACAAACTTCAATTATTGGAAGGTAAGAGTTACTGCATATCTTCAATCTCTTGGTACAGAAGTTTGGGACATTGTAGAAACAGGCTACGCTTTTCCTTCAGCTACTCCTACAGATGTAGCTGAGAAGAAGAAGTATAAAACAAATGTGAAAGCAGTCAGTACTCTATTAGGAAGTATATCTCAAACGGAATTCATGAAGGTAATGCACTTCAAATCCGCAAAAGAGATATGGGACAAAATGGTCACGAGCTATGAAGGAGATGAACAGGTAAAGCGTGCTAAACTTCAAACTCTCAGGATTCAGTATGAGACTCTCAAGATTCAGTATGAGACTCTCAAGATGTATAATGATGAAAGTGTGGCTAATTATTTTCTTCGGGTAGATGAGATTGTTAATTGTATGAAAAATTTGGGTGAAGAAATAAAAGAGGCTATAGTAGTTGAAAAGATTCTAAGATGATTGTCCCCCAAGTTTGAATCTAAAGTGTCTGCAATAGAAGAAAAGGAAAATCTACGAATTCTTACTATGTCTCAGCTACATGGAATTCTAACTGCTTATGAAATGAGAAAGGGAGGTCCATCAGACAGAAGAGAAGCTGCTTTCAAGGCATCAGGAAAAGAAGATTATTATGAAGCAAGCCACGTCCCAGAGGAAGAAGAAGAAGAATCAAATTTTGTCAGAAATCTTCAAAGGGGTTCTGGAAGGTTCAGAGGTAAGTTACCTTTTAAATGCTTTGCTTGTGGAAGAGTAGGTCATTATGCTGCCAAATGTCCTCACAAAGATAAGAATGACAAGGGAAAGGAACATGTTAAGTGGAACAAGAAACAGAATGAAAAGAAGAAAAGCTATTACACTCATGAAGATAGTGATGGTCTTTCAAATAGTGACGAAGATGAGCAGGTTAATAGATATAAACTCTTAATGGCTTTTGAAGATGATGACTACATGGATGCTATAGATGTAGAAGGCTTTTATGAAGAAATGAATAATCTCAAAGTTTGCTTAGAAGAGAAAAGTGCTATTATTGACTCTTTACAATGTCAACTGACTGAAAAGGAAAAACATCTTGAAAAATTGGAATGTGAGATTGTTTGTCTTAGAAAGGAGGTTGAGAAAACAAAAGCGATTAATCTTAAATTTGTTAAAGGATCTGAAACCTTGGATGAGATTATCAATGTGCAACGTTCTCCTCTGATCAAGACAGGTCTGGGATATAATGGAGAAACATCTCAAGCTTCTACTTCTAAAAGTTATCTTGATGCAGCTAGAAGAAGTGAGCAAAGGCCAGATAAAAGTCATCAAGTGAACCAGGGACAGTTTACCTCAAGAACAAATCAAGAAACTCGGGGACAAGGTGCTTTAAGGACAAACAGGAGCTACAAACAGCCACAGGTAAAATCTTCCCAATTTGCCCCAAGAATGGATAGAAGCTACAATCGGTTGGATGATAGATCTGATTATCGCAGAAATTTCTTTAATGGCCAATGTTTTTCTTGCCATAACTTCGGTCACAAAGCAGCTCAATGTGTTGCCTACAAGACAATCATGACTAGAGAAGCTCAAAAGCAAGGGAGAATGACTGAAACCATGAAAAGGACTTATAACAATTTTTCGGTTCTTGAAAATGAAGTTGAATGCTCTATTTGTAATAACTTTGGTCATGAAGACTCTGAATGCAGGAGCAGGTTCCGAAAGACAATTCAGAAGGAGCAAACCTCAAATGTCAGAACTTGGAGAATAAAGGAACCACAACCAGAAAGATGTGGGATAGCCTTTTATGCAGAAGGTCAAGAAAGTCTATGGTACATTGACAGCGGATGTTCAAAGCATATGACAGGGGACAAAGAAAAGCTTGAATCATATACCGCATTAGATAAGGGGAAGAAAGTTTCTTTTGGAAACGATATCTCTGCAGCCATAAAAGGAAAAGGTGTTGCTCCATTAAAAGAGAAGGTCAAAGTTGGGAACGTCTTGTATGTTGATGGATTGAAGCACAATCTTCTGAGTGTCAGTAAGATGTGTGATCAAGGAACAGAGGTAATATTTAGATCAAATGGATGTTGTGTTCGTGATCTTGATACAGGTAAAACAGTGATCAAAGGAAGAAGGACTCCAAATAATCTATACATATTTGAAGAAAGACCACAACAATGTTATTTGAGCAAGGATGATGAACACTGGCTATGGCATAGGAGGTTGGGGCATCTAAGCTTTTCACAAATAAGGAAAGCATGCAAATATCAGGCAGTTCGCGGTCTTCCAGATATCAAAATTCCAGACAACACTATATGCAAATCTTGTCAGTTTGGAAAGCAAACCAGAACTAATTTTCCAGAGAAGGAAGGATCAGCTAGTATGCCTCTTGAGCTAGTACATACAGATACTTGTGGTCCATTCAGAAAAATAACACCTCAAGGAGAAGAATATTTGATATTATTCATTGACGATTTCTCCAGGTTTGTCTGGTTAGGACTTATGAAGCACAAAGATGAAGCATTCGAAAAATTCAAATCCTTCAAAGCCTTGGCTGAAAATGAATCAGGACACAAAATTAAGTGCCTCAGATCTGACAGAGGTGGGGAATTTACCTCGAATGAATTTTTCGATTTCTGTGAAGAACATGGGATAAGAAGAGAATTCTCTACAGCTAGAACTCCCCAGCAAAATGGAGTTGTGGAAAGAATGAACAGAACAATCCAACAAATGGCTCGTGCTATGCTTGATGAGTCAGGTACTCCCGCAACTTTCTGGGGTGAAGCTGCACATGCTGCAGTTATTATTCTCAACAAAACAAATGTCCGAGTAAATAGCACTCAAACTCCTCATGAGCTCTGGTGTGGGAAGACTCCTTCAGTGAACCACTTCAAAATCTTTGGGAGCAAATGTTATATTAAGAATACTGATGAGCAACTTGGCAAACTTGAACCAAGAGCAGATGAAGGCATTCTTCTTGGTTATTCTCCACATAGCAAAGCATACAAATGCTACAATAAAAGACTTGGCAGAATTGTTGACAGCATTGATGTAGTGGTTGATGAGAAGGGATATATTCCTAGGCAAGTTCATCATGAAGACATTGAAGAAGATGAAGGCTATTCTCAAAGGCAGAATGATGAAGATGAAGAACCTCAAGAAGAAGAAGAACCTCAAGAAGAACCAGAGGAGCAGACAAGAATAGAAGAAAAGACTCCATCCAGATATGTTCAAAAGAATCATCTAGAATCTCAGATTGTGGGGTAGAAAGAAGCAGGAATACAAACAAGAAGAAGAATTGCAGAAGCTTCAAGCTATTTGGCATTACTCTCTTCCACTGAACCAAAAAATGTGAAAGAGGCATGTAAAGATGAATGTTGGGTCAAAGCAATGGATGAAGAACTTGAGCAGATCGAAAAGAACAACACTTGGGAATTGGTTCCTAGACCAAAGGATAAAAATGTCATAGGGACAAAATGGGTCTTCAAAAATAAATTGAATGAAAATGGAGAAGTAATTAGAAACAAGGCCAGACTTGTTTGTAAAGGGTATGCGCAGCAAGAAGGAATAGATTTTGAAGAAACCTTTGCTCCTGTTGCAAGACTTGAGGCCATCCGAATGTTCCTTGCTCTCTCTAGCTTTCAAAACTTCAAAGTATTTCAAATGGACGTGAAATCAGCCTTTCTGAATGGAGACTTAGAAGAAGAAGTATATATTGAGCAGCCAGATGGTTTCATCCTTGGAAATGATCCAAATCTTGTATGCAGATTCAAAAAGGCTCTCTATGGTCTCAAACAAGCTCCAAGG
Organism: Pinus tabuliformis; assembly: GCA_031772625.1. Lineage (NCBI taxonomy): Eukaryota > Viridiplantae > Streptophyta > Pinopsida > Pinales > Pinaceae > Pinus > Pinus tabuliformis. The sequence goes on along the minus strand of CM062805.1, from coordinate 917,952,343 downwards.
GCTTGGTATTATCGGTTAGACAAATATCTTCACCAACAAGGTTTTTCAAAAGGATCAGGAGATAGCAATCTCTATGTAAAAGTTGAAAATAACAAATTGCTAATACTTGTTGTGTATGTAGATGATATTATCTTTGGCAGCAATGAAGAGGCTATGAGTCAGAACTTTGCCTTGGTTATGCAGAAAGAATTTGAAATGTCATTACTTGGAGAATTGACATACTTTCTTGGATTGCAAATCCAACAAAGTGAAGGAGGCATTTTCATGTCTCAAACCAAGTACCTCAAGCAGATCTTGAAGAAGTATGGCATGGAAGAGTCAAAGCCAGTTTGTACCCCCATGGTTACAGGATGCAGCCTCAGTGCAAATGACGAATCAGCAGCAGTTCACCAACCAACTTATAGATCCATGATTGGGAGTTTGCTTTATTTAAGAGGTACAAGACCAGATATTATGCATGCAGTAGGAATTGTTGGAAGATTTCAAGCCAACCCAAAGGAAACTCATCTTCAGGTAGTCAAAAGAATCTTCAAGTATCTTCAAGGGACACAAAATTATGGCTTATGGTATCCGAGAGATACAGATCTCACTCTTCATGCTTACACAGATGCAGATTGGGCCGGAAGTGTGGATGATAGGAAAAGCACAAGTGGTGGTGCTTTCTTCATGGGTTCCAGATTAGTATCTTGGTTCAGCAAGAAACAGAGTTCGATTGCTTTATCTACAGCTGAAGCAGAATATGTGGCTGCGGCATCTTGTTGCACACAACTTCTTTGGATGATGCAGACCTTGCAGGATTTTCAAATCACTTGCACACCACCAGTCTCTATCCTATGTGATAATACAAGTGCAATCAGCATTTCAAAGAATCCAGTCATGCACTCAAAGACCAAGCACATACCAATCAAGTACCATTTTCTTCGGGAACAAGTGCTTGAGCAGAAGGTCAAGTTGGAGTATGTTCCTTCTAAGGAACAAGTTGTTGATATTCTCACAAAACCACTGCCCAGGGAAACTTTTGAATATCTCAGACAAAAGCTGGGAGTAATGGATGTTTCATCCTGTTGTTAAAGCTTGTCTGTTCTACAGAAAAGTTGGTATACGCGTGTTTAGTAAGGGATATTCGCGTATATACGCCGATTTATGCAGGGAAAGTCGCGTATATGGTGTACGCGTGCTGCAGAAATTCTTTCCGCGTACATACGCTGCTTTGTGCAGGAGAAGTCGCGTATATGGAGTTCTGATCAATAAGGGCAGACTCTGGTTGGAGAAGGTCTGAGATGGGTAAGCCAGAATTCTTCAGGCACAGTTTCAGGGGGTACAACAGGCACAGATTCAGGGGGAGCAGCTTAAAGTCTCATAAAGCATTGATTGGCATTTAGATGCTTTCGGTCCTAATTCACAACTGTTGTTAATTTCAGGAGAAGGAGCTTAGAAGGAAATCTTGGTTGCTGATATAAAAAATGTTTATCAGATACTGTTGGTGTCTTTCAGAAGTCTTGGTCTAGATCTGTTGTTTCTATGTCATATTTCTTTTACAGTGTCAAGGTCATGTAACGGCCTATGATTTCCCCACTATGTCTGGGATGGATGAATGGTGTAATGTTTTTGGCTATTATATTTCTGATGTATCTCCTCCTGCTTGGGAGTATGGAAGCATACATTGAGTCTTTTGGTGATAGGAAGGTCCTTTATGAGGTATAAGTCTTGGTTCGTTTGAAGAACATCTTTTGCAGATCTTGCCTACAGTCAGGGGGAGCATGTTCAGCACAGCAGAGCAGAGAGATCAGCATGTACTCAGGGGGAGCACAGCCCTTTGCCCTTGATGACAAAGGGGGAGAATGATTCTAAGGATATTGGGGTTGCCATCAAGTCCAAAGGGGGAGATTGTTGGCATTATGAGACAAGTGTTGTCCTTGATGGCAAACCACACTGATGACAAATCATAGTGCAGAAGGTCAGCAGCAAGGAATTGATGATCAGACTATAAGAAGAAGAGAAAATTCATATACGTAGTTTCATCAAGCCCAAGTCGCGTGTACACGCAGGTTGGCTTCAGTAAAAGCGCGTGTATGTGGAAAACTCATTTTTGGTCCGTGGCGGTTATTCCTTGGAAGTTGTGCCTATGGTTTCAGACCATGGTGTCTCGACGGACGTGTCGATCCCTAGTTTTGAAGTTGATGGTTTTGGATTTCTATGGTTTTGGCTCGTGGTAATGAGCAAGGCCTAAGGCTATATAAGGAGAAGAAGATCATTAGGCAAGTGTGTCAGAAATGTCTTGAAACATCTGAGGAAGTATTAGATCCAGTATGCAGGTTATGGGTTGTTGATGCAGTGCTAAGGAGAGATCTCACTGATTAATGAAGAACAAGATCTAAGGAGAGATCGGGATCAAATGGTTTGAAAAGTACTATTATGATATGTTTGATTATGCGTATTTCTAGATCTACATACTGACGCAATGTTATGTTCTGGGTCTAACTGATGTCTGGTACAGCTGCAAGTTGAGGAAATTTATTTTTAGATCTGTACGCTGGTTGCCTTTGGTAAAAGCGCGTGTATACGCGGGTTGCTCTCATTGAAGTAGCGTATATCTTTAAAAGCTTGTTTTTGGGTTCGCAATTGGGTCTGACTGTTGTTACAGAGTTCTGTAGTCTGCTCTGTGTTCTGGTGACAGGTGTTGACAAGGTTTCAGTGGTTCAGTGATTCAAAGATTGATGATGCTAGTATTGGTTGTCTTGTGCTTCAATGATCTATTGTGAAAGTGGAATGTATTATGGTCTTCAGATTGTAATGTTGTGCTTCAGGAATATCCAGTCTGAAAATTGATGAAAAGTGGTACCTGAAGGAAAGAAGATTGTAAGCCGGCACCTACGTACTAGTATCTTAGCTAGTACAAGAGCAAAGGGGGTTGGAGCTCCCTTCCAAGGAAGTTTGGAGAACGAGAGAAGGTAGCCTTCTGCAGGTTGTAGCCTGCGTACTGGTATAAGGCTGCACCAGTACAAAAGATTGTAAATTGAAGTTCTTATTAAAGAAAGATAGAGACGACTTGCAGCAGGTGGTTTTCACCCACATTGGGTTTCCACCTTATATCATGGTGTTCATGTGTGAGTGATGATCTGTTCTGTTATACTGCATCTGTTTACTCTTAAAATGGTGAATAATGTCCTGATGCACTTAACTGAAGGATAAACTAACTGAATTATAAGTTTTCTGGTTATACGCTGTTTTCTTTAGACACAGTAGCGTGTACACGCTGGTTCACTTAACTAAAGTAGCGTATATGTTTCTGAGCATTGAAAAAGTTCGATTGATCTGATAATACTGATTCACCCCCCCCCTCTCAGTATCATTTTCAACAATTGGTATCAGAGCAGGTCCTTCAGAGAAGCTTGATCGCTTGAAGGAAGATCGTTCATCATGAGCAACTACGAGAGAGAAGCATCAATCAGGCCACTAGTTTTTGATGGGACAAACTTCGATTATTAGAAGGTAAGAGTTACTGCATATCTTCAATCTCTTGGTACAGAAGTTTGGGACATTGTAGGAACAGGCTACGCTTTTCCTTCAGCTACTCCTACAGATGCAGCTGAGAAGAAGAAGTATGAAACAAATGTGAAAGCAGTCAGTACTCTATTAGGAAGTATATCTCAAACGAAATTCATGAAGGTAATGCACTTCAAATCCGCAAAAGAGATATGGGACAAAATGGTCACGAGCTATGAAGGAGATGAACAGGTAAAGCGTGCTAAACTTCAAACTCTCAGGATTCAGTATGAGACTCTCAAGATGTATAATGATGAAAGTGTGGCTAATTATTTTCTTCGGGTAGATGAGATTGTTAATTGTATGAAAAATTTGGGTGAAGAAATAAAAGAGGCTATAGTAGTTGAAAAGATTCTAAGATCATTGTCCCCCAAGTTTGAATCTAAAGTGTCTGCAATAGAAGAAAAGGAAAATCTACGAATTCTTACTATGTCTCAGCTACATGGAATTCTAACTGCTTATGAAATGAGAAAGGGAGGTCCATCAGACAGAAGAGAAGCTGCCTTCAAGGCATCAGGAAAAGAAGATTATTATGAAGCAAGCCACGTCCCAGAGGAAGAAGAAGAAGAATCAAATTTTGTCAGAAATCTTCAAAGGGGTTCTGAAAGGTTCAGAGGTAATTTACCTTTTAAATGCTTTGCTTGTGGAAGAGTAGGTCATTATGCTGCCAAATGTCCTCACAAAGATAAGAATGACAAGGGAAAGGAACATGTTAAGTGGAACAAGAAACAGAATGAAAAGAAGAAAAGCTATTACACTCATGAAGATAGTGATGGTCTTTCAAATAGTGACGAAGATGAGCAGGTTAATAGATATAAACTCTTAATGGCTTTTGAAGATGATGACTACATGGATGCTATAGATGTAGAAGGCTTTTATGAAGAAATGAATAATCTCAAAGTTTGCTTAGAAGAGAAAAGTGCTATTATTGACTCTTTACAATGTCAACTGACTGAAAAGGAAAAACATCTTGAAAAATTGGAATGTGAGATTGTTTGTCTTAGAAAGGAGGTTGAGAAAACAAAAGCGATTAATCTTAAATTTGTTAAAGGATCTGAAACCTTGGATGAGATTATCAATGTGCAGCGTTCTCCTCTGATCAAGACAGGTCTGGGATATAATGGAGAAACATCTCAAGCTTCTACTTCTAAAAGTTATCTTGATGCAGCTAGAAGAAGTGAGCAAAGGCCAAATAAAAGTCATCAAGTGAATCAGGGACAGTTTACCTCAAGAACAAATCAAGAAACTCGGGGACAAGGTGCTTTAAGGACAAACAGGAGCTACAAACAGCCACAGGTAAAATCTTCCCAATTTGCCCCAAGAATGGATAGAAGCTACAATCGGTTGGATGATAGATCTGATTATCGCATAAATTTCTTTAATGGCCAATGTTTTTCTTGCCATAACTTCGGTCACAAAGCAGCTCAATGTGTTGCCTACAAGACAATCATGACTAGAGAAACTCAAAAGCAAGGGAGAATGAATGAAACCATGAAAAGGACTTATAACAATTTTTTGGTTCTTGAAAATGAAGTTGAATGCTCTATTTGTAATAACTTTGGTCATGAAGACTTTGAATGCAGGAGCAGGTTCCGAAAGACAATTCAGAAGGAGCAAACCTCAAATGTCAGAACTTGGAGAATAAAGGAACCACAACCAGAAAGATGTGGGATAGCCTTTTATGCAGAAGGTCAAGAAAGTCTATGGTACATTGACAGCGGATGTTCAAAGCATATGACAGGGGACAAAGAAAAGCTTGAATCATATACCGCATTAGATAAGGGGAAGAAAGTTTCTTTTGGAAACGATATCTCTGCAGCCATAAAAGGAAAAGGTGTTGCTCCATTAAAAGAGAAGGTCAAAGCTGGGAACGTCTTGTATGTTGATGGATTCAAACACAATCTTCTGAGTGTCAGTCAGATGTGTGATCAAGGAACAGAGGTAATATTTAGATCAAATGGATGTTGTGTTCGTGATCTTGATACAGGTAAAACAGTGATCAAAGGAAGAAGGACTCCAAATAATCTATACATATTTGAAGAAAGACCACAACAATGTTATTTGAGCAAGGATGATGAACACTAGCTATGGCATAGGAGGTTGGGGCATCTAAGCTTTTCACAAATAAGGAAAGCATGCAAATATCAGGCAGTTCGCGGTCTTCCAGATATCAAAATTCCAAACAACACTATATGCAAATCTTGTCAGTTTGGAAAGCAAACCAGAACTAATTTTCCAGAGAAGGAAGGATCAGCTAGTATGCCTCTTGAGCTAGTACATACAGATACTTGTGGTCCATTCACAAAAAGAACACCTCGAGGAGAAGAATATTTGATATTATTCATTGACGATTTCTCCAGGTTTGTCTGGTTAGGACTTATGAAGCACAAAGATGAAGCATTCGAAAAATTCAAATGCTTCAAAGCCTTGGCTGAAAATGAATCAGGACACAAAATTAAGTGCCTCAGATCTGACAGAGGTGGGGAATTTACCTCGAATGAATTTTTCGATTTCTGTGAAGAACATGGGATAAGAAGAGAATTCTCTATAGCTAGAACTCCCCAGTAAAATGGAGTTGTGGAAAGAATGAACAGAACAATCCAACAAATGGCTCGTGCTATGCTTGATGAGTCAGGTACTCCCGCAACTTTCTGGGGTGAAGCTGCACATGCTGCAGTTATTATTCTCAACAAAACAAATGTCCGAGTAAATAGCACTCAAACTCCTCATGAGCTCTGGTGTGGGAAGACTCCTTCAGTGAACCACTTCAAAATCTTTGGGAGCAAATGTTATATTAAGAATACTGATGAGCAACTTGGCAAACTTGAACCAAGAGCAGATGAAGGCATTCTTCTTGGTTATTCTCCACATAGCAAAGCATACAAATGCTACAATAAAAGACTTGGCAGAATTGTTGACAGCATTGATGTAGTGGTTGATGAGAAGGGATATATTCCTAGGCAAGTTCATCATGAAGACATTGAAGAAGATGAAGGCTATTCTCAAAGGCAGAATGATGAAGATGAAGAACCTCAAGAAGAAGAAGAACCTCAAGAAGAACCAGAGGAGCAGACAAGAATAGAAGAAAAGACTCCATCCAGATATGTTCAAAAGAATCATCTAGAATCTCAGATTGTGGGGCAGAAAGAAGCAGGAATACAAACAAGAAGAAGAATTGCAGAAGCTTCAAGCTATTTGGCATTACTCTCTTCCACTGAACCACAAAATGTGAAAGAGGCATGTAAAGATGAATGTTGGGTCAAAGCAATGGATGAAGAACTTGAGCAGATCGAAAAGAACAATACTTGGGAATTGGTTCCTAGACCAAAGGATAAAAATGTCATAGGGACAAAATGGGTCTTCAAAAATAAATTGAATGAAAATGGAGAAGTAATTAGAAACAAGGCCAGACTTGTTTGTAAAGGGTATGCGCAGCAAGAAGGAATAGATTTTGAAGAAACCTTTGCTCCTGTTGCAAGACTTGAGGCTATCCGAATGTTCCTTGCTCTCTCTAGCTTTCAAAACTTCAAAGTATTTCAAATGGACGTGAAATCAGCCTTTCTGAATGGAGACTTAGAAGAAGAAGTATATATTGAGCAGCCAGATGGTTTCATCCTTGGAAATGATCCAAATCTTGTATGCAGATTGAAAAAGGCTCTCTATGGTCTCAAACAAGCTCCAAGGGCTTGGTATTATCGGTTAGACAAATATCTTCACCAACAAGGTTTTTCAAAAGGATCAGCAGATAGCAATCTCTATGTAAAAGTTGAAAATAACAAATTGCTAATACTTGTTGTGTATGTAGATGATATTATCTTTGGCAGCAATGAAGAGGCTATGAGTCAGAACTTTGCCTTGGTTATGCAGAAAGAATTTGAAATGTCATTACTTGGAGAATTGACATACTTTCTTGGATTGCAAATCCAACAAAGTGAAGGAGGCATTTTCATGTCTCAAACCAAGTACCTCAAGCAGATCTTGAAGAAGTATGGCATGGAAGAGTCAAAGCCAGTTTGTACCCCCATGGTTACAGGATGTAGCCTCAGTGCAAATGACGAATCAGCAGCAGTTCACCAACCAACTTATAGATCCATGATTGGGAGTTTTCTTTATTTAACAGGTACAAGACCAGATATTATGCATGCAGTAGGAATTGTTGGAAGATTTCAAGCCAACCCAAAGGAAACTCATCTTCAGGCAGTCAAAAGAATCTTCAAGTATCTTCAAGGGACACAAAATTATGGCTTATGGTATCCGAGAGATACAGATCTCACTCTTCATGCTTACACAGATGCAGATTGGGCCGGAAGTGTGGATGATAGGAAAAGCACAAGTGGTGGTGCTTTCTTCATGGGTTCCAGATTAGTATCTTGGTTCAGCAAGAAACAGAGTTCGATTGCTTTATCTACAGCTGAAGCAGAATATGTGGCTGCGGCATCTTGTTGCACACAACTTCTTTGGATGATGCAGACCTTGCAGGATTTTCAAATCACTTGCACACCACCAGTCTCTATCCTATGTGATAATACAAGTGCAATCAGCATTTCAAAGAATCCAGTCATGCACTCAAAGACCAAGCACATACCAATCAAGTACCATTTTCTTCGGGAACAAGTGCTTGAGCAGAAGGTCAAGTTGGAGTATGTTCCTTCTAAGGAACAAGTTGCTGATATTCTCACAAAACCACTGCCCAGGGAAACTTTTGAATATCTCAGACAAAAGCTGGGAGTAATGGATGTTTCATCCTGCTGTTAAAGCTTGTCTGTTCTACAGAAAAGTTGGTATACGCGCGTTTAGTAAGGGATATTCGCGTATATACACCGATTTATGCAGGGAAAGTCGCGTATATGGTGTACGCGTGTTGCAGAAATTCTTTCCGCGTACATACGCTGCTTTGTGCAGGAGAAGTCGCGTATATGGAGTTCTGATCAATAAGGGCAGACTCTGGTTGGAGAAGGTCTGAGATGGGTAAGCCAGAATTCTTCAGGCACAATTTCAGGGGGTACAGCAGGCACAGATTCAGGGGGAGCAGCTTAAAGTCTCATAAAGCATTGATTGGCATTTAGATGCTTTCGGTCCTAATTCACAACTGTTGTTAATTTCAGGAGAAGGAGCTCAGAAGGAAATCTTGGCTACTGATATAAAAAATGTTTATCAGATACTGCTGGTGTCTTTCAGAAGTCTTGGTCTAGATCTGTTGTTTCTATGTCATATTTCTTTTACAGTGTCAAGGTCATGTAACGGCCTATGATTTCCCCACTATGTCTGGGATGGATGAATGATGTAATGTTTTTGGCTATTATATTTCTGATGTATCTCCTCCTGCTTGGGAGTATGGAAGCATACATTGAGTCTTTTGGTGATAGGAAGGTCCTTTATGAGGTATAAGTCTTGGTTCGTTTAAAGAACATCTTTTGCAGATCTTGCGTACAGTCAGGGGGAGCATGTTCAGCACAGCAGAGCAGAGAGATCAGCATGTACTCAGGGGGAGCACAGCCCTTTGCCCTTGATGACAAAGGGGGAGAATGATTCTAAGGATATTGGGGTTGCCATCAAGTCCAAAGGGGGAGATTGTTGGTATTATGAGACAAGTGTTGTCCTTGATGGCAAACCACACTTATGACAAATCATAGTGCAGAAGGTCAGCAGCAAGGAATTGATGATCAGACTATAAGAAGAAGAGAAAATTCATATACGCAGTTTCATCAAGCCCAAGTCGCGTGTACACGCAGGTTGGCTTCAGTAAAAGTGCGTGTATGTGGAAAACTCATTTTTGGTCTGTGGTGGTTATTCCTTGGAAGTTGTGCCTATGGTTTCGGACCATGGTGTCTCGACGGACGTGTCGATCCCTAGTTTTGAAGTTGATGGTTTTGGATTTCTATGGTTTTGGTTCGTGGTAATGAGCAAGGCCTAAGGCTATATAAGGAGAAGAAGATCATTAGGCAAGTGTGTCAGAAATGTCTTGAAACATCTGAGGAAGTATTAGATCCAGTATGCAGGTTATGGGTTGTTGATGCATTGCTAAGGAGAGATCTCACCGGTTAATGAAGAACAAGATCTAAGGAGAGATCGGGATCAAATGGTTTGAAAAGTACTATTATGATATGGTTGATTATGCGTATTTCTAGATCTACATACTGACGCAATGTTATGTTCTGGGTCTAACTGATGTCTGGTACAGCTGCAAGTTGAGAAAATTTATTTTTAGATCTGTACGCTGGTTGCCTTTGGTAAAAGCGCGTGTATACGCGGGTTGCTCTCATTGAAGTAGCGTATATCTTTAAAAGCTTGTTTTTGGGTTTGCAGTTGGGTCTGACTGTTGTTACAGAGTTCTGTAGTCTGCTCTGTGTTCTGGTGACAGGTGTTGACAGGGTTTCAGTGGTTCAGTGATTCAAAGATTGATGATGCTAGTATTGGTTGTCTTGTGCTTCAATGATCTATTGTGAAAGTTGAATGAATTGTGGTCTTCAGATTGTAATGTTGTGCTTCAGGAATATCCAGTCTGAAAATTGATGAAAAGTGGTACCTGAAGGAAAGAAGATTGTAGGCCGGCACCTACGTACTAGTATCTTAGCTAGTACAAGAGCAAAGGGGGTTGGAGCTCCCTTCCAAGGAAGTTTGGAGAACGAGAGAAGGTTGAAGCCTTCTACAGGTTGTAGCCTGCGTACTGGTATAAGGCTGCACCAGTACAAAAGATTGTAAATTGAAGTTCTTATTAAAGAAAGATAGAGACGACTTGCAGCAGGTGGTTTTCACCCACATTGGGTTTCCACCTTATATCATGGTGTTCATGTGTGAGTGATGATCTGTTCTGTTATACTGCATCTGTTTACTCTTAAAATGGTGAATAATGTCCTGATGCACTTAACTGAAGGATAAACTAACTGAATTATAAGTTTTCTGGTTATACGCTGTTTTCTTTAGACACAGTAGCGTGTACACGCTGGTTCACTTAACTAAAGTAGCGTATATGTTTATGAGCATTGAAAAAGTTCGATTGATCTAATAATACTGATTCACCCCCCCCCCCTCTCAGTATCATTTTCAACAAGAACCATATACCCGGACATCAAAATCATTAAATCGGGCGCATATTCCATATCGGGTCCGACCTGAGATCGCAAATCGGCCTATCAGGGGTGTCCAGTGCTATTTATCGAGAATGACCGACCGCTGATCGCCGATATCGGCGTCAGCCGATCGCGTCGGCATCCCACACATATATCACCCCGGGTATCGGCGTCGGCCGATCGCGTCGACATCACACACATATATCGCCCCGAGTATCCAATAATGGTTCCGCCGATCCGATTAATCGCCGATCGCAACCTACCACTGCCAATATACATATATGTAAGATCTCTGATTCATCGATCCGATCTGATGAGAGATCGGAGATCGGGGGTTCCACTGCCCCTCGCTTAAGTCCTCCTCTATGCAACCTCCAATTGTGATTTGGCTTTAAAGGCTTAAGACCCATTTTCAAAGGAAAATCCTCATTTTCTTAAGGATCAAAGAATCCTTCTTTGTGCGATAACTTCATCATCCGGACTCGGATTGAAGTACCGTTTGCGCCGTTGGAATTAGGAAGACGCGATCTACGCTTTGCTCCTGAGTTGAATTCATTTTTCTCACTTTGATTTCTGAGTTTTTCCATGCCATTGTATCTGAAGATCCACCTAGATCAAGCAACATACCAACTTTACCATGCAAGCATACTAACACATCTGAATATCCATGAGGAAACCATACACATTTTTTTTTTCAACATCTTCCTACAATAAACCAATGTCAAATATATGCATAACAAGCTCCTCCATAACGAACAAAATGCCAACAATTTTTTGGTCCATTAGAAGCAAAAGTGCTCCCCCTCAATATGTTCTCCTCCTCATCTCCTTCATATTCTTCACTTTGAAGAGTTCATGATCTAAATATTGATATCATAAAACTCTTAGTAGATTCACCATTAGTAGCATAAATCATTTTAATGTATAATAGGAAAAAAAGAGAATGATATTCACCAAACCAAACTGCTATAAACCATGACACGACAACATTATCCCACTATCTAGTCAAAAGCTTTCGCTACATATATCAATCATTAAAATTTTTCAATATAATTTGTCTTCAAACAAACATGTGTAAGCACAACACACTTGTACTAAATCAACCCCTTGACCATACGCATAAGTTAAAATACATGGTTTTCATGTATGCAACTACTCCAAAGCTATCAACAAATAGATGTGGCTGATCCAACTAATGAAAAATTGAAATAAGGATAAAATATGAAATAAAAAGCAATACTTCAAACCTCATCTAGCTCCACTTGAGCTCATGCGTCATCTTCCTAACATGTAGATTTGTCTTCATACAATCTCTCTGATACGGCTTCATCTTCAGTGGTCTACATGCAACTCCAGATGTGGCCATATGCTCCCCCTGAGACCATGCAAGCCTCAACTTTTGGTGTGAGTCTCTTACTACTCCTTTATCTTCCAAACTTTGATGGATTGAACTTTGACATGTGCATCATCTTCTTTCTTGTGTGGATGGTCTTGCACGATCTTCTCTCTTTAACTGGATTTCCTGTAACAAATGGGAATTTTCCAATCTTTTGCCTTATGGCTAATATTATCACACACACAACAACTTATGTGAGCAACAAATAATGGATACTGCTTTAATCTCATCTTCTTCACATAGGTTCTATAGTCAATAATCTTATGGAAAAAATCATTGTAAGAGACACGATAGCCATAAAATGAACTATTATACATTACAATAGATGATCTTCATGATGAGGGCAATCTTCCTTGCATGCTTGTTTGAGAATGCTTGGCCTTTGGCTGCTCCTTTTGTTGAGAGGACTAGATCTTTTTCCTTCTTCCATCTGCTGCAATATGTTTGGGTTTTTTACAATTAAAACAACTAAAATCTCCCAAGGACATGACTGATCTCCTTGAAGAACACTTTTTCTTTGGCACATTCTTTTACTCCTTCTTGGTTGTTGGTTTTGCTGATGGTTCTCCTTTTTCACGTTACTACTGTTATTTCCTGATTTTCTTGTATATGCTTTTGCACTAGATTTGCTCCTTTTTAATTCTTCTCATGCAGAATTTGCTTCAGTTCTCAGCGCTTCACATTTTTTCTTAATATCCTTCATCTAATTACTTACTTCCTCTTCAGTTCTCCTTGCCTCCTCAAGTATTTGAATCAACTTTTTCAGATCTCATTTTTCGGAAGAGAGCTTTTCTATGTTGTCCAATGTTGAGCTAAGCTTGGCTTGATCTTTTGTTTATCCTTTCTTTTCTCCACCATTACTACTGATTTATTTTCCATACAGTGCATGCAACCTCTCCCATGTCTCCTTTGCAGTATTGAGATCCATAATTTTCTCGATGTCCTGATCATGAAGATTATCATGAATTGCACACTGAGCCTGTGCATCCCATTGTTGAGCTTGTTTTGAAAGGGATTTACTATCATAACTATTTATCACAATTTTTCAGTACTTCAGATCCACAAGAAAATATTTATGATTTCACCTTTTCTCTCCATTCTGGAAAATTTGTAGCATTTAGCAAAGTAGGATCTTGATATCCCATGATCTACTCTTGTGCGGCTACGCTTCACTTGGAGAAAACTAACTCTGATATCACTTGTTGGAAATGTAGATCACTACTAAGAGGGGGGGCGAATCAGTAGTGATGGAATTTATTAAATTTTTTCCAATTAATTAATCCTTTAACATTTACAATCTGAAACACATAGGGAAAGATCAAAGAATCATAACATAACACATAACCACAAAAATAATTACACACATAAGACACCAATGATTTTGGGTGGAAACCCTCAAGGGACAAAAACCACCCACTATTTCTATGTTACTTTCCATTCTCTTTTTATTATATCAATAAAATCTTTTACATATTTCAACTAGCCTCCACTAGCTGGGAGCCTTTGCCCCCTTTATAGTAGTGTTGTGCACCACCAACTAGGAAGTCTATACCCACACGAATATGCAGGCCACCACCTGTTAGAAGCCTCCACTGCCAATAAGTTTCTCCTAGCCACCACTAGACTATAGAACTACCACTGGATGGAGCTAACCACTCCCAAAGTATCATTTTAATGGCCACCACCAGCAAGGAGAAACTACTCCTCTCTTGTCCATCCACTATTGAATGAAGGCCTCAACCTCCTCAAACTCTTAGAGCCACATTTTCAAACTGAGCTCCAAGAAGAACTACAAAGCTCAATAACAACAAAATATGCTCTACAAAATGATAAGTGTGATAAAAAAAACACTACATATGGTAATTTGATAAACATATTAGCATCGTCAAAATACTATAGATCGATCTTCAATACTCCCTTTGCTCCATCTTCTTGATTTCTGCTCAAGATGCTAGTTGAAACATGATTTTTCTACCTTCTGCAACTTTTGTTCTATCTTTTCAAGTATTTAGAAAATCTTCTTAGTCTCCTCCACTTGCACACTTTTCTTCTATCGCAACACATCAACCAACCTCTCCTATAGATAATTTCTCACATAGATAATTTTCCAAAGTGATTAAAACAATAATTAAAATAGTACAAAGTTCAACAACTCTGTTCATACAGTCTTGAACTTGTCCAATATTTTGAACATTTCTCCTCCTTGACATGATCCTCCTTGATCTTCATTGAATGAGGTATCTTTTCAACGTTAACCACTTTATAGAATGTAAACCAACTCAATTCGACTCTATACCATCAAAAACCTTGGGAAAATACTCTAGGAAATGCTCATGATAATTTATGTGCGTGCACAATTCATAAATTCTTCCCTATATATATTGTCACAGGGATTGAACTGGCTCCCAGAGACGATTGTCTCTTGGATAGTATGGGCATGAAAGAGAATATAATGCTATCATCACTCTGTGCATAACCGCCTCCTAGAGAAGATGCCTCAATACATGAAGTTTGTATCCTTCTTCCACCAAATTTGTAGCTAAGCTTCTGGACATTAATATGTAGACTTAGACACTGCTACAACTGTTCGGGTAAAGTGATTGCCTGTCATTTAATTTGTCAACCCAGGGGTTTTGTAAACTTGTGAAGCATGCGTGCACTGTATGTGCTAGAAATTGTCTTTCAGTTTAGATCAATCTAACTACAAAGTAACGAAAACCAATTCATCTAATCTATGAAATCAAATAATGAAAATGAAATTCAACTAACCTGTGAAATAAAAAACAACTAATGTATGCTTAGTTACTCCAGCATTCAATTATGAAGTGTTACCTCCTTGAGATGATGTGTAAGCAACTATTTATACTTTAACTTCTAATGTTCTAGAAAAGCAAGTGTGCAGAAAAAAACTCAGTAATTGCATGTATCAAATATTCAACCATTCAATCTTGAAATATGATTAAATCAATTTTTTAGAATGGTCTTTAGGAATATCAGTTAATGCAATTATGAGGATCTTAAAAGCAAATATAAAAGCACAAAAAAGTAAATCTCAATGATTGCATAGGTTGAACATTCAATCACCCAATTTGAAGTCACCTTCTTGGCCTGATCCTTTATTCAATTATACAATGAATTGATGGTTTAATCTAAGAAAGTAAATAACAGAACATGAAAGGAAACTAAATAACTATGAGCCCTTGCCTCAAACTTAATCCAATTAGAAAATACATAAATCTTCCCTATTGAAATGTTTTTAGAAAAGAAAAGATTACACAGTCATTACAAAACTAATATTAAGAAAGCAAATAAACTTTAATCCATAAAAGCAATTAAATCTCACAATAATTAGATGACCATTCCAATGGTGTATGAGGATGGCAAGTGAAGAAGCTCCATATGCAAGCAAAACTAAATATTGAAATCTCCAAGTATAAGCTCCAAATTCTCTATTAAAAACATGAGCATTTCTCCAACTTTACACATGCCTTTCAAAAGAGAAGGCTCTCCTATTTATACAAAAACATAAGAAGCTACCCTATTTAATGAGGATCCACTAAAATCTCATATAGTTACAACCAAATAGCTCATAATGAGACACATATCCCCTAAGTGTCTCACAGAGTTCTAATCCAAATAAGAAATGATGAGACACCTCATAGAGTTACAATCCAAATAGGACACATATCCTTATTTGACCTTTATCCAAATCTCCTTTGAAGGGAATTCGAATTTGAGCATTGGAGGCCACATAAGGGTGTCTTGGAAGCTTCTAAATGACCTACACATGTCATGAAACTCAAGCCACATATATAGATACATGAAACCATGTTAATTTCCTAGTTTTTAATCATAAATTCACTTTAAACACATAAAATAGATAACTTTGGTAAATAAGGATCCTAACCCATATATTTATAAAAATGGTAGCTAATGAAAGGTTATATGGTTATGGAGTTGCGACATGTGAGTGAAATGGTGGCGATAAAGGTGAAAGTAGATGTCATTTTGAAGACATTTTGGAGGCCCAACATACCCCCCAACTAGAGTAATTTCATGTCCTCGTGCAAATATTGCTTTAATTCCTTTGATTTGCTCGCAACGTCTTTGCTTTTGAATGAGCTTGGCTTATATCATATGTCCTTAAACTTTGCATTTGACAATTTTATTTATTTTTGCAAAGTATTCATTGTCATACATTGAATTGCAACATGTTTGGTTGGTTCTTGTGTTTCAACCAAATTCTAATTGGTATTGGTTCTTGTGTTTCAATACCTTGTTTATTTTTGTTGCAGCAAGATTCATTTAACATATTTAAGAATGCATCTTTAAAATCATCCATATAGTGTGCTCATAATTTAGGCATTATTTGCAAATCATATAACTTTTTGAACCATAATGCAATCATAATTTATTAGGACAAGTATGTTAGGATGAAATGAAAATGTGTGATGGTGTATGATATATGAATATGAAATGATGTCCCTTCCCCCCAACTAAAGATATGACAATGTGAAAGAGGAATTGAAGAATTTCCCAAAGTTACATTTTTAGTATTTTAAGGAATTGCATGACTAAAAATTAGAAAACCACATACCTTCACTTACTTTCAATTTGCATGAGTTATATAAATTGAAGAGTGTGGCTGCTTCTGGATCATGGAATGAAATGTAGAATTCATTTGCTTCTTGGTTGCATAAATGGTGGATGAGGTTGTGAAGTGAATTCTTTATTTCTGTGGCTAAATTTGTTGTATCTATTGCAAAATGCTAAAATATTATAGTCTTCAATCGCTATAAAACCGATGGTACAACTCTAGTCGTGCGAATAAATGTGTCGGTGTCGAGCATGAAGAGAGGTCATTGGATTATCGACCATTGATGAATGTCATTAACTAATGTGAGGCAAACTCACCATTAATGTCAACAAGTGCCAAGGTACCTAAGTACATCTTGCGAAGGGCAAATAAATGAGCTGATGTCAAGCCACTTGCAAGATCCAACGATCAAGGGACATTGATGTATTCCCATGATTGTTGGCGAGAGAGCCTGTCATTAAGGCATACAAGCCTCAAGGTACAAATGAGGACTCTAGCCTTGGACCTAGATAATGTGTCGATGTCGATAGGCCAAGGCTTGTTAGAAGGAAGGCCTTAAGGAATCCTCCATCATCTAATGCGAGCATGAAACAATGATTTTGAAGGACTCCGAATGAAAAATTTTGCAGTGGATCAAGGTTTATTTAACGAAAAGGAAAATGACAAGTGAATGGAAAGTAAAAGGACAAATCAACATGTAAGCGAGCTGAATGTCTTTATGAAAATGGGTTATGAGTTAGTGAAAGCAAGGCAAGAAAATATAATTTCTATGAATAAAAATGAGCAGTGAAGGAAAATGAGATGAGAATTTTTATTGACTGACTAAGTGAAATGCAATGCGACTGCAAAGGAAATGAGATGAAGGTTTTATTGACTGAAGGAGTATGGATGCAATGGAAACACTGGCATCTGAAAGGCTTGCAACTGCTGGATCTGATATGCATTAGCATGTGCTCATGCATTGATGTTTCATCTCTGTTGTTGCTCTAATCATTTTCTTGTGAAATAAATGTGGTCTTTGAGAGACACTATTTACTTATGGCCATCTGTTCTTCCTCCTGGAACTTGCAAAAAACTAGTACCTCTTATCCAATGGATTGTAAGGCTATCAAATAGAGAGGTGATCAATCTCTCTGTTAATGACATTTACATAGAAAAAAAAAAAAAAAAAATTCGGTACTATTAAACAAGTTCATGAAAGAAAACCAAAAGAGTTTATACTTGTGTCGAAAGTAGTGCCTCAAGTTACCTGTTGCTTCTTTTTAGAAATTTCATCATTCTTTACTGTTTCAAAATCTAATAATATCTTTCTCATTTTGTAGATCTCGTCGATATCTTTCCAATGACGCTTGAATCATTGAATTCCGATGTCGTATGAGAAAGTTACACTGTTTTGAATTTTTTATGAAACAATGAAAATTGTCATGTAAAATGTGGCATGGGAACATGATGCTACAGTGAAAGATGATGTAAGCAGATGAAATGGCATGTTGATCATGAATTTATGGTTAAAGTGCATTGTTTTACAAATAAATCATTGAGTTAAATGCATAGCTGCAGAATTGTCGATTAGCTGCATAATCGTTGTTCAGCGGCAGAATTGTCAATTAGCTGCAAAATCGTTGTTCAACTGCAGAATGTGCACAGTTTCTGCAACTAAAATCCTGAACAAACAACCCAAGTCAGTGAATAACCAAAAATGAATTCAAAGAGTAAGAAACAATGTTGTGGTTTACTGGAGCCAAAATCCAATGATAATTGCAGTGCCTCTTTCAGAAAAATTAGCAGATATTTTTTTTTAAGAGAAAAAAAAAAGAAATATGAAACAGACCTTCAGTGTAATAATCGATGAGAAATTTGCACATCTGTTCCAAGATTGGAAGTTTTTAGCATTAAAACTTATTACAATTCACTCAATTTAAACATTCATCTTTGTCAAAACTTGTTTGAAATCATTTACTGAAGTTTTGTATGCTTCAGTGCCCTTCTCTTCATGCAAAACATCCAAGTTCTGATTTTCAATCAGCTGCTCTATAATGCCCAGTGCAGTCATCACCTGAGGCTCTTTGCAGATAGATTCAAATTCATCCTGTATATTCCCATGTATGGAAGCTATCATCTGCAAATAAAGTTGGTAAAGAGTTTCTTGATCTACATATTTGAATGAAGAGAAAATCGTTAGGAAGTCCTCCTTGGGACAAGCAAGCAAGAGTGAATGTAAAGCCAACGAAAAAGATTTTCTAAGGCTCAAGAGAGAGGAGGAAATGCGTGCATGTTTTGAACACCCGTGCCATGTTCAAATAGTTCACTTTGTATTAATTAGAAATCATTTTTCCTCACGTAGTCAGTGAAACAGTCTCCCAAAGAATCTCAGATTTCTATCAAAGGGTTGCGAAATTGAGAAAACCATTTCTAGGTTATTTAATTCAACCTATTCTGAAAAAAACCCATGTCTTAGTTTTCCGAAATTCGTTTTCATTTGGCTAGAAATCGCGTTTAAAAATTGACATTTTAAAGTTAGTTACGCATTTCCTTTGCTCAGGTAACTACGTTGGTTGAATTTTTTATTTGCAGGTTTGTTGTTGGTTTCCGTCAAGAATAGTCCATCTAGGACCTCTATCTCAAATAAAGAACTGCCTTTTCTACAATGTTGATCAGTATCCTGGACCTGTCCTCGCCTCCCTGGTGTACTATTTCCTTTTCTCCCTTCGTGTGGGCAGTGCTTTTATGGACCTTCTCCTCGGCAGATGCCTTGGCTTTGTCCACTTTCTCCTTGGTACTTGCTGACATGTTGCTCATCTTCTCCTTGGCTGCAACGGTGGCATTCTTTACAGGTTGCATCTTGAAATGGATCGAAGGATATACATAGTACAACTAATGTCAATGTCTTATGAAAACTGTGATATACTAATTAGATATACACACGCTACTATGATATTCCAAATTGAAAACGAAGCGATGAACTCTGTAGGAACGAGTAAGTAAAATCTGTCAATCCTTTTTGGAAAAAAGTATTGATTTTTTTTTTTTTTTTTTTTTTAAATCTACATTTTCTTTATTCAAAAACATGAAGAATTTTTATTTATTTATTTATTTATTTTTATTGAAGTCTAACTTGATTTTTTTTTTTTATTGAAAATATTTTTGTAAGGTTAGTGAAAATGCAAGAAAATAAGTAGAAATCTAAAGATTTTAAAGTCTAAAAACTTAAAAAAGATTGCAATCAAGAACTTAAAAAAAAATGTAATCAAGCTTGATTTTATTTTTCCTATTTTATCTACTTGAAAGAATATTTTTTTAATTTTTAAGTATATGAATGTTTCCAATGGAGCCATTTACGGATTAAACTTTCTAAAATGTTCATATCCAAATTTGCGAAATGTACTTGATTGTGCATGAGGACATGAGAAATCGTTTTAACCTTTAGATTTGCCGCAAGGATCTCTTGAACAATTGATGAATATTGTGGTGTAACCGATTCTTGATACCATTCCTCAATGTAGTCTTTGGGCTGCATTCTAGATCTTTCATCCATAAATGGTTAGTATCGATTTTTTTATATACTTTTTGATAAAAATGATATGCAGCTAAAATATTTATGCATCTACATGCTTTAATCATGCATCTAGGAAAAGAATGAAAAATATGAACTCTAGACTGAAAGCTAGTTCCTATGTACACTTCCCCGGCAACGGCGCCAAAATGTTGGGGCAAAGTGATTTCCTGTCATTTAATTTGTCAACCCGAGGGTTTCGTAAACTTGTGAAGCATGCGTGCACTCTTTCATTTTAGATCAATCTAACTACAAAATAATGAAAACCAATTCATCTAATCTATGAAATCAAATAATGAAAATGAAATTCAACTAACAAGTGAAATAAAAAACAACTAATGTATGCTTAATTACTCCAGCGTTCAATTATGAAGTGTTACCTTCTTGAGATGATGTGTAAGCAACTATTTATATTTTAACTTCTAATGTCGTAGAAAAACGAGTAAAGTGTGTAGAAAATAACTCAATAATTGCATGTATCAAATATTCAACCATTCAATCTTGAACTATAATTAAATCAATTTCTTAGAATGATCTTTAGGAATATCAGTTAATGTAATTAAATGAGGATCTTAAAAGCAAATATAAAAGCACGAAAAAGTAAATCTCAATGATTGCATAGGTTGAATATTCAATCACCCAATTTGAAGTCACCTTCTTGGCCTGATCCTTTATTCTATTATACAATGAATTGATGGTTTAATATAAGAAAGTAAATAACAAAACGTGAAAGGAAACTAAATAACTATGAGCCCTTGCCTCAAACTTAATCCAATTAGAAAATACATAAATCTTCCCTATTGAAATGTTTTTAGAAAAGAAAAGATTACATAGTCATTCTAAAACTAATACTAAGAAAGCAAATAAACTTTAATATATAAAAGCAATTAAATCTCACAATCATTAGATGGTCATTCCAATGGTGTATGAGGATGGCAAGTGAAGAAGCTCCATATGCAAGCAAAACTAAATTTTCAAATCTCCAAGTATAAGCTCCGAATTCTCTATTAAAAACATGAGCATTTCTCCAAATTTACACATGCCTTTCAAAAGAGAAGGCTCCCCTATTTATACAAAAACATAAGAAGCTACACTATTTAATGAGGATCCACTAAAATCTCATATAGTTACAACCAAATAGCTCATAATGAGACACATGTCCCCTAAGTGTCTCATAGAGTTCTAATCCAAATAAGAAATGATGAGACACCTCATAGAGTTACAGTCCAAATAGGACACATATCCTTCTTTGACCTTCATCCAAATCTCCTTTGAAGGGAATTCGAATTTGAGCATTGAAGGCCACATGAGGGTGCCTTGGAAGCTTCCAAATGATCTACACATATCATGAAACTCAAGCCACATATATAGATACATGAAACCATGTTAATTTCCTAGTTTTTAATCGTAAATTCACTTTAAACGCATAAAATAACTAACTTTGGTAAATAAGGATCATAACCCATATATTTATGAAAATGGTGGCTAATGAAAGGTTATATGGTTATGGAGTTGCGACATGTGAGTGAAATGGTGGCGATAAAGGTGAAAGTGAATGTCATTTTGAGGACATTTTGGAGGCCCAACAATAACCATAGAAGACCATACATGAAACCCAACACAAAGAATATAAGACATCATTTTTAACAAGGAAAACAAGGCTAAGTGCTTGTTGACATCAATGGCAATGCTACAATAGCAACAAAGAAACTATCCCATTTTTCATGATCTTGTTCCTATTGAAATTTTTGTAAGAGATATTGAACTTACAATTGTGGAATAATAATGTTTTCCTTTAATGGATCTTTCACTACAAGCTACTCCTACCCGGTAGTGAGTATCAAATCACAATTTTTATTTTTTTTTTAATCTTGGGAGATAGCCAAGTTTGTCCTTCTATGTAGATTTTCTAAATCAGAGAAAGGAGTGAACTCAATTCCTTTATATCAAGGTCACACTAGTCTTGAATGATTTATATGTCATCTGTTTTTTCACTCCTTAGTCTTAGTTTTTTGTTTTTCTATTAAAAAATAACCTTAGAGGCCATGTATTTTAGATAAATTTGCTAGAATTTTGGTTTACTCTTGGTAAAAATTTTGTATGGTTCTTGGTGAAATTGAAATTCTACGCCTAGTTTGGTTTCCCTAATGGTATTCCAAGACATATTTAAAGCATCTTGATATATAACAATGATTTGAAGAAATAGAAAATTGTACTTCACTAACAAAATATATATATATATATATATATATATATATATATATATATTGACATCAAAAACCAATATCATATATTACCATGACTTAAATTACATTGACATCAAAAACCAATATCATATATTACCATGACTTGTATGGTTCTTGGTGAAATTGAAATTCTACGCCTAGTTTGGTCTCCCTAATGGTATTCCAAGACATATTTAAAGCATCTTGATGTATAATAATGATATGAAGAAATAGAAAATTGTACTTCACAAAAAAAAAAAAAAAAACATTAAAAAAACATTGACATCAAAAACCAATATCATATATTACCATGACTTAAATTATAGCTATGAGGTATACTTAAACATTACTTATATTGCAATTTATTATGATTTGACTTATTTAAATATGCTTTTGTTGGAATATTATAAAACGTTATTTAGAAAATTAAAATGAACCAAAAAAACAGGTATATATATATATATATATATATAGAACAAATACTAAGGAAGTAGTGATTTTAATACACTATACTTTGTTAGTGTGGAATTTCAAGGCGGGGTAGTGCTTCTCAAAGTACAAATCTCTTTATTTTGAAGCTTTGGAATTTGCTTTTTTTTTACTTTTCTAATAGTAAGCCTTAATATGATTGGATGTAAGAAAATATTGAGTAGATATGTTAATATTACCAGTTCTAGGGTTGGTCTAATATTTATGGTGCAAATGATAAGAATAGATAAATTCTTAAATGTATAGTTTGTTTTGATTCGAAATAGTAAATATATAGATCATTTTCTTTCTTTCTTTCTTTCATTCTTTTTCAGGGAAAAAAATAATATTAACCTATTATGTGCCTGTGTGTAAGGTTAAGAGATATGTTTTCTTTAGTTGCAACACACACCCATGTCTATAACACACTTTCGTCAAAATCCCTCCTATCTATACATAGGCTATCCAACCACAACACAATTTCATCAAGATCCCTCCTAAAACATTGAACATTATACTTTGTAAATAAACTAAGCACTACAATTCAACCAAGCCAAAAAGGTGATCATTGAAACAACACAATAAGGTTTTCACTTCGAATGTATAAGGCCAAGGGATACCTTTTTCTCTCGCAATGCACACATCCATTTTCTACATAAACTATCTAGTCACATCCCACTCTAGTCATTGAGAGACCCCGTTAGGAGGAAAACAATGAACATAATACTTTGTGAATGGACCATTTGTTATAGTTTTGATAAAGTGAGCCAATGACTCTAAAAGGGGATCACTACACTAACATGATTACGTTGTCACCTCCTATGTATGAGGCCAAGGGACTCTTTTTTACTTTCTAAAAAAAGCCAAAACCTACTCAAACTATCTAGGCACACCCCAATTTGGTTAAGAGGCCTCCATAGATATAAAACTCTAGACATTATACTTTCTGAATGGACAAAGCACTATAGCTCAACTAACTAAGCTATTGAATCTCTGTAAAAGAAGATCATCATATTATCATGATAGAGTTGTCACATCTTATATATAAAGATAAGATATAAAGTTTTAGTTGCAACTCACACACCCATATGTATAAAAACTAAGAAACATGTTTTCACTTGCAATTCATCTCAAACTCTTTGAGAATAGACCATTAAACACAATACTTTGTTAATCAACCCATTAATATAACCTATCAATTGAGTCAACCATTCTTAACCAATTAAACAAAACCATTCTTGACTAATTAAACCAATAATTCTCAGCTAAATCAAAATAAATAAAATTTATAAACAAGAAAACTCTCGATTTAAGAGATCTGTGGTTTGTATCTTTTGACTCAGTTACCGGAGAATCCACAGTATGAACATTTTTATGCCAACATTTCAAATCCCAACTGGGATCCATCATCAGGACTTAAGAATGATGATAAAAGAAGAGTTGCTTAGAAGGAAATAAATAATAATGAGGATAATAAATTTTAGGATCAGCAGAATGACGGCTGAATATTTATTTTTAATTTATTTATTAATTATTTATTTATTCAATTATTTATTTTTAATAAATTATTTTTATTTTATTGCTGAGTTTTATATATTAATTTTTACAGGTGAATTAATATATTAATTTAAAATTCAAAACCTAAATGTTAATAATAATTAAATATTTAATATATGTTAATATAATAATTTTTATTTAATTTTTATTTATTTATGATTTTTGTTGAGAAATGTTTATTTATTTTTATATATATTAGTATTTAAAGAATAGAGAAATAAGTACATTGTATTAATATTTAAAGTTAATTAATTTAAAATTATATTAATATTAATAATAATTAATATATTAATTAATTGCTATAAATTAATTAATATTAATAAATGTTAATAAATCAATACTAATAATCTTAAAATATATTAATAGGGTTAAAATATTAATAATACTTAATTAATTGTTATATGGTCGCTCCTTACAGACGAGGCTCAAGGAACATGGCGTTGATATTAGGAATGAAAGGTCTCGTACTTCAGCCTTGGCAGAGCACTCCTCAAAAACTAAGCACCATATCTGTTTGGAAAGCGCCTCAATTGTCGCAAGGAAAGAGCAGCATCATAGACGAAAGATCAGAGAAGCACTTGAAATTATCAAACATCCTCATAATCTGAACAGAGACAATGGTATGGAGATTAGCGGGAGCTGGCTTCCCTTAATCAGGGAAATCAAGATCGCCAACACGTCCCAGGTATAGCATATCTTCTACATTTATCATTATCTAAAAAAAAATTAACTTATAAATAAATAATAATTATAATAATAAATAAACAAATAAATAGATAATAAATAAATAAATCATAATAAATGAATAAATAAATCTTAATAAAAAGTTACTATTTTATTTATTGATATTAATTATTAATGATGTCGTAATATTAATTAATATTAATTATCAAGTATTAATATTAACTACTGTGGTTTTTAAACCGAACTGACTGGCGGACTGCCTGCGCTCTGGCGATTTGAACCAGACTCCCGCGCTTCTGCCCCGCCCCCCAGGCCCTGCCTGGCTGGGCCTCTGCATCCCTCGATCCCCCCTCGACTCTGTCGTTTCTGCTGGTCCCTGTCATTGGGGCCCAGCCCTCGCTCCTTCCCCGCGCTGACCCTTCCTATCTGCCCCCCGCGGGCCTCCAATGGCCGGGCTCGCCCCCCCTCCTTCAGGCACTGAGAATCATGAAGAAATCTTTGCCTCCCTTTACTCTGAAGCAACAGACACCAGAACTCGTCCATCTGTGTCCAAGTTTATTAAAAAACTTGATGAAATCCCAGAGGTCAATCTTCCTCCCTCCCTGCCAAGGAAGTCTGCAATAACTCTCGCGGAAAGAGGACTAGTTGGCCAGTTCACTGGCCTCTGGCCCTCCCCAAGGTCTGTCCAGAAATGGGTAGAGCGTAACTGGAGCACAATGATTCAAGGGAAGATCGCCATCAGATTCTGCGGACGTGGATACTACACATTTCTCTTCGAATCGAAAGAAGATAAAAACCTCATTTTCAAAAATGGTCCTTACTTCATGGATTCAAGAGGCCTTTATTTGAATAGATGGACTCCGGATTTTGATCCGGAAATGGACATACCAAACGCAGTTCCAGTATGGGTTCGGCTGCCTCACCTGCCGCTTCACTGCTGGGGAGATGAATCAGTGAAGGCAATAGGGAACGCAGTTGGTAAATACATAGACAGGTCTGAGCCAAGGGAGAACATGCATGCATGCACAAGGATCTGCGTGGAAGTCGACCTAGGGAAAGGTTTGCCGGAAGCAATCAAGATCAAGGTGGACCAATGGACGCACATCTAGCAGTTGGACTACGAGCAACTTCCCTTCAAATGCAAGGTATGCCACGAGTATGGTCATTTTGCAAATAGATGTAGTAAGCTAAAGATAAATGAATCTGCTGAAAATGAGGAAAATATTGAAGGCCCATGGGAACCAGTAAAAAGGAAAAAGTCTTCCTCCACTCAAGGACCCAACTCCAAAACCCCTCCTGAACCCCTTCACCCGCCTCCTCCTCCCCCTTCCAGCTCTGCCTTCCCCTCATCCTCCAACCCCTTCGAATCCCTGTCCGCTGAAGAACCTTCATCCCCTCCCCCCTCTCCCCGTGCAGCTCCCTCTTCCCCCCGCTCAAATACTCCTCCATCGCCCCCTCCCACCATAGAGAGAATTCTCACCAGAAACAAATCGAAAGAAGCCAACCAACCCATAGACCCTCCGAGAAAACCAGGCCGAAAGTCAAACAAAGAGCTTCGAGATGAAACAGCGGCAAAAGAGATGGCAACGGGAGCACAACAACCAATGGACTCATACTTAGGCAAGCTAAAAGGGAGTGGAGAAAAAGCAAAGGAGAAGAGCGGACCTCACCCAACAAACGGTAAATAATGATCTTGGTCTCTTGGAACTACAGAGGGATGGGCTCTCCCTTAAAACTAAAAGCCATCAGGGACTTATTAAAACAGGAGCAGCCAGACCTTCTCCTCATCCAGGAGACCAAAACTACCGAACAGGACTTCCAAAAACAACTCCAAAACTCCAAAGACTACACAGGCATTTCAATAGGATCAGAAGGAGCTTCGGGAGGAATAGGAACAATATGGAATAAGAATAAATGGGAAATCATCAACTCCCAACTTTGCACCTGGTGGATCAGAACAGACTTGAAAGACAAAGGAACTCAGGAAATCTACTATATCTACAATATATACGGCCCAAACCATTACAGGGACAAAGGTCGCTGTTGGGATACCATAGCCTCAGATCTCCAAACTGTGCAAAACAGGAAAATAATTCAGGGAGGAGACATGAATGTCATAAGAAACGTGGATGAAAAATTAGGAGGAAACTACTTTGCCGACCCCTCAAGAGATATGTTAGAAACCATAATTCAGTCCCACAATCTGATCGATATTCCTCTATCCAATGGGAAATACACATGGAATAACAAAAGATCCGGTCATCATAATATTAGAGAGAGACTGGATAGATTTTTGTTACAGGAAGGAATCGCAGCAAGTTTTCAGTCCATTAAGAGTCAACTAATTCATGCTTCGGCATCAGACCATAAGCCTGTGCTTCTAAAATTGGATAAAGGCAGAAATCTGGGGCCACTCCCCTTTAAATACAACAAAACTTGGGACCTTCAAGATGAATTTCGTGCCCTCGTTCAAAACCAGTGGGCCAAGGAGATAAATGGCTCGCCCTATTTTGTATGGGAAACAAAACTAAAACATCTAAGAGCTGCCATTAAACAGTGGGCAAAGGAAATGGCGACCTTGGAGAATAAAAAAAAATTAGATCTGCTGGCGAGGATGGAACAGTGGCATAAAGACAA
The DNA here is from genome assembly GCA_031772625.1 of Pinus tabuliformis. Taxonomy (NCBI): domain Eukaryota; kingdom Viridiplantae; phylum Streptophyta; class Pinopsida; order Pinales; family Pinaceae; genus Pinus; species Pinus tabuliformis. The sequence goes on along the minus strand of CM062805.1, from coordinate 917,924,610 downwards.
AGAGAACACTCAACACACCAATGAAGACTTGGAACAGGAAAAAGAAATGTATAGGGAACTTTATCGTCAAAATCGAGTTGAGGAAGAGGACCAACGACAAAAATACAGGTGCCTCTGGCTGAAAGCCGGAGACAAAAACACTTCCTTCTTCCATAACAACATCAAACTTAGGTGAGCTGGAAACCAGATTGATAAAATTGAGGTTGAGGGAGAAGAGATCACGGATCAGGAACAAATCAAAGAGGCTGCTTACACTCATTTTAAATTCTTGCTTTCCGCTGCCCCTCAGCAACCGGACAGCGTTGAATTTCTCAGTGCTGTTGAAAGCAAAATATCAGGCACTCAAAACAGAGAGTTGGATCAGGACATTACAGAAGAGGAAATTCGTGCAGCAACCTTCAGTATGCAGCAAGATAAAGCACTGGGCCCGGATGGGTTCATGGTTGCCTTCTATAGAAATCACTGGGAAATAATTAAAAAAGACTTTGTGCGGATGGTCAAGAACGTCTTCAAAAATTATAAGTTGGGAGAAAATACCAAATCCTCCCACATTGCCCTGATCCCTAAGGAAGCGAATCCCCTCACTTTTGACAGGTTCCGCCCCATATCCTTATGTAATGTTTCTTACAAGATAGTAACAAAAATCCTAGCCAATAGGCTCAAAAAAATTCTCCCTTCCTTAATCTCTGAAAATCAGGGAGGCTTTTTTCCGGGCAGGGAAATCACTGACAATGTCATTTTGATCCAAGAAGCTATCCACAGTAGCCTAAACAGAGGAGAACGAGGGATGATCATCAAACTCGACATGGCTAATGCATTTGATAGAGTTGACCACTCCTTTCTAACTGCAACTCTCAACAAATTCGGGATTTCAAAAAACTTCATAAACATCATCAATGGGTGCATCTCCAACCCTTGGACCGCTCCTCTGATTAACGGTCGTCCCAGCAAATACTTTAGAAGCTCCAGGGGGCTGAGACAAGGCTACCCTCTCTCCCCTTTCTTATATATCATCATGGCTGAGACTTTGAGTGTACACCTAGAACATCTTCGCAGACAAAAAGAGATCACTGGAATCTGTATTGAAAGAGGGACCAAAGAGATCAATCATTCGCTCTTCGCGGATGACACTCTTCTCATTGGGGGAGCTTCCAGCCTAATGGCAAAACGTTTCAAGAAAGTGTTGGATGCCTTTCTAGCAGTTTCAGGAGGGCAGTTGAACAATAGAAAGTGCAAGATATACACTTGGAATGTCCCTGCTCTAATCCAGCAAAGAATATCCTTAATTCTGGACATCCCAGTGCAAAGGAACTGGAGCTTCTTTAATTATCTAGGTCTGCCTCTTGCTAAAGAAAAAGTCAAGGCTGAAATCTGGGTCAAACACATAGAAAAGATGAGAAGCCTTCTTCAGAGTTGGGGAGTGGCTTGGCTCAATTTGGCAGGCAGATCGATCCTCATAAAGTCCATCCTTTCAGCCCTTCCTATCTACCAATATGCGGTCATCATGGCCCCGGCCAGCACTCATAAACATATGGAGCTCATCATGCGAAGTTTTTTATGGCAGGGAGGAAAGCAGGAGACCAAAAAATTTAGTCTTGTCAAATGGGACCAGGTAACCCTTCCTTATGAAAACGGTGGCCTTTCCATTAAAATTCCCAGTCTCTCCAACTGGGCCTTTGGTTTCAAACTGATTTGGAGGCTGCTCTCTGGTAAAGGATCTTGGTGGGTGGAGGTCATAAAAAAGAAATACCTTAGAGGCTCAAACTCTAGCCTCCTTACTGAACCAATGGTGGACAGGCCCTGTACCCCGGTTTGGAAACTCATTAAAAAAGTGCTTCCCCAATTCCGAGAAAACATATCCAAATCCCCTGGAAATGGCAAGGACATCAACATCTGGTCTGACAGAATTATGGGCTCCAATCCAAGATCCCTCCTCCAAGCCTTCCGACCTCTGCAGTTATGGATGGAGGAAAGAAACCTCATTACTCTGTTTGATATATCCATTTGGAATCAGAACAAATGGCAGGAGTGGAAAGATCCTCAAACCCCCATCGACCTAAGAGACCTGTGGACCAACTTCAAGTCCTCTCTTTCTGGTTCCGCGCCTATCGACATTGAGATTGAAGATAGGTTCATCTGGGACTCCAGTGGAGGAAGATTCACAGTAAAAGAGGGCTACAAAACATTACAGGCAGCAAACTACTCAACAAGATGGAATCTCTTCACAACAGTTTGGAAATCTGAATGTTTACCAAAGATCAAACATTTTAACTAGACCCTCTTGAAAAGTAAAATTCTCACAGCTGAGAATTTAAGGAAAAGAGGAATCTTGGGCCCCTCAATGTGTTGCTTCTGTCGAGCTGAGGAGGAAAATATTCAACACATCTTTTTACTTTGCCCCTTTGCTTAGAGCTGCTGGAAGCAGATAACAAACCCAATCGAACTTGGTGAAAGTTTTGATCAGATCTCCTCTCTTCAGAAAAACTGGGGGAAAAGCTACCCCTTTTCCAGGAAAGGCAAAAACACTATCAGTAGAATTTGGAAATGCATCCCAGCTACCTTATGCTGGCACATATGGCTAGCCAGGAACAACAGCGTCTTTAATAATAAACAGCCCAATATGGCCAGTATTCTTGCAAAAACAATGGCCACCATCTCAGAAACGATAAGTACAAATCTCTCTGCTCCTCCAGATCAAGCTAGTTGGCATAAAGAAGAGATAGACTGGTATAATAAATTCAGCCTCACTCACTCCAAAATTCAAAAGTATCAAACAAAAACTCACAAGACAAAGCTGCAATGGAAACTCAGAGGATCCAAGGAAGAGGTCAATCAGTGGATTCTTGGTCAAAAGCGCCCTACACTCCACTTCGATGGCGCCTCAAAGAACAACCCAGGGAAAGCTGGAACGGGGGGCATCATAAAAAATCATAATGGGAAAACCATTCTCTGCTATGAATGGGGACTGGGGAAAGCCTCCAATAATGTGGCTGAAGCATATAACCTTCTTCTCGGTACCTCCATCCTGAATCGATTGGGAATCAAAAACGCAGTCATCCTGGGAGATTCGGCCATTGTGATAGCAGCCTTGGTATCGGGATCAGATTTTAATAAAGCTACCCTCAACAATATCAAGCTGAGGATTCAGGACAACCTTAGGAGCATGGGAGAACCAATATTTAAGCACGTTTTAAGAGAAAACAATACTGAAGCAGACTCTCTAGCCTCCAAGGCCGTTGACAGACAGATTGGTCAGATTAGAGAAAATGATCGCACATACATCAAAGCAATCCCATAGCAACATCAGCTGTCAGACTTCTCCTCTGAACAACATCACCAGTATCATTCCAAAAATCAGTCCCATCAGCCGTCATGCTCATTCGGTCTTTCACTCCTGCAACCAAGAATCGCCAAATCCAATCCGCTCCACAGAGATCAGCGTATTATTCCCCCTCTATCATTCATACTGGCTTGCCATTATGTCCCGTTTCCACCAGGCTCCACGTGATCCCTCTTCTCGAAATCATGGCTTTTGTCCCTCCCTAATCCTCATCGACTGCAACGTGGATCTCAAGATCGATCTAGAGCCTGCACAAATCTTTGAAATTCCCTCGCTCCTCCATTCCGCTCCGTCCCCTGTGTTGATAAATATCCCTTCCCCTCCCTTCGCATTTCACAAATCCTTTCCGCTCTCTCAGAAGCAGAATCGAGAAGCTCAGCCCGGCCCTCTGTTATTTGAAGCTCCATACTGCGACAGAAGTCAGCAGTGCGTTCCTTCCAAGTATCCTCATAACTAGATTCAGAAGCTCCACTTCAAGCGAGGCAGCTCTCAGAAGCTCTACAGCAAGCGAGGCAGCATCCAAAGCAACTTTGAAGTGCATCTCACTCTCAAACCTCACAGGTATAACTTGCGCTATTTTCAGATCCTTTTATTGCTGACTCTCTTCCTTTTGAAGACTGTCTCTCCAGACATGGCAGAAACCTCTGAAAATAGACAGCAGAATGAACCTCAGGAAGGCCGAGATCAACAGGAGAACCCACTGGATCGGGTTCTTGGTAACAACACTTGCACTCTGTGCAAGCAGCACTGCTTCATGATAGCGCGGTTTGTCAAGCACTTTAACGAACTAAAAGAAGACTTCCAGGCCGACAGTCGTTCAAAGAGGAAAAAATTGGAGAAGCAAAAAGCAGAGATAGAGAGCCTCAAAGAGAAATGCAAGCATATGGAGAAGGCTATTTCACACATCAAGAACATCACCCAAAGCATGCATGCTGAGGCTTCAACCAGAGCGAGCCTCAAAAAGGAACCCCAGATTGAAGACTCAGTAAACCAGTTCTGGTAATCAGTTAAATGTCCAGCAAATTTTGTTTATTAGCTGGCCTTTTTGTCAGGCAATATCGCCGCTACCTGTTCCAATCTATCCTCTACAAATCTAATCTCAAGAAGCTAGGGTCTGCGTACCCATCTTGGACTTCTTCCCTATCTATTTCTCCACTTTATGTAACAGCTCCTGCTCATAGCAGTTTTTTTATAATATAATAGCAACCGACCATGTTAAAAAAAAATATTAACTACTGTTCATTTATTATTAAGTAATTAATTAAGTATTATTAATATTTATTAACACTATTAATATCCATTATCATTAATAATATTGATTTATTAACATTATTAACATTTATTAATTAGTTTAATATATTAATTAATTTATATAGCAATTAATTAATATATTATTTATTATTAATATTAATCACTGTTAATTAATTATTAAGTGATTACTAATTTAATATATTAACATTATTAATTAAGTATTATTAATATTTTTAACACTATTAATATCTATTAACATTATTAATTTTGATTTATTAACATTATTAACATTTATTTTCATATAATTAGCTTAATATATTAATTAATATAATAAGTAATTAATATATTAATTATTATTAATGTTAATTACTGTTAATTCATTATTAAATGTTTATTGATTAAGTATTAATATTTATTAACTTTATTAATTAAGTATTATTAATATTTTAACTCTATTAATATCTTTTAACATTATTAGTATTGATTTATTAACATTTATTAATATTAATTAATTTATAGCAATTAATTAATATATTAATTATTATTAATATTAATATAATTTTAAATCAATTAACTTTAAATATTAATACAATATACTTATTTCTCTATTCTTTAAATACTAATATATATAAAAATAAATAAACATTTCTCAACAAAAATCATAAATAAATAAATTAAATAAAAATAAAATAAAATAAAATAAAAATTATTATATTAACATATATTAAATATTTAATTATTATTAACATAGGGGTTTTGAATTTTAAATTAATATATTAATTCACCTGTAAAAATTAATATATAAAACTCAGCGATAAAATAAAAATAATTTATTAAAAATAAATAATTAATTAATAAATAAATTAAAAATAAATATTCAGCCGTCATTCTGCTGATCCTAAAATTTATTATTCTCATTATTATTTATTTCCTTCTAAGCAGCTCTTCTTTTATCATCATTCTTAAGTCCTGATGATGGATCCCATTTGGGATTTGAAACGTTGGCATAAAAATGTTCATACTGTGGATTCTCCGGTAACTGAGTCAAAAGAAAACTCTCTTTCTAAAACCATATTTACTAAGAGACAACCCCACTAAAACCATATTTACTAAGAAACAACCCCATTACGTAAATAGAAAATTAAACATATTATATTTATGAGATTTTGCATAAACAAAAGTCCCATTCGATAATATTTCTCCTTGCCCTAATGAAGAATTACCTAATCGTTCGCAATTTAAAATAACTTATAAATTGGTTAAATTCAGTGCGAATATAATAACATTGTCATGGATTGTTGGTGGAGCAGGGAAAATCAAGTCTCGACCACAAGACAGTTTTAAAATTCAATTCATGGAAATTACAGACTTTTAAAAGTCAAGTCATGGCAATTACAGGCTAAAGGTGTTGTATAATTATTCTATGTTTTAAAGCGTTTGTTGGAATTTTACAAATTATATAAATGTAAACCTCGAAGGCTTAAAAGAGAGATTTCGAGAGTTAGTGAGAGAGATAGAAAATAGATAGGAGGTTTAGATTGTGAGACTACAGGCATTGAAACAAAAAAGGGCCGTTGATACAATCATGCAAAGGGAGAGCAAGCCAAAGCTAGATTGTAAAAACAGAGTTTTATTTGTATCTGTAAATTTGTTAATGAATGAGGAAATTGAATTCATTGTGACTGTGTGTATCATTCATTTTTTGTGCTGAGTGATCCGTAATTGGGAATTTATGGTTCTGTGTGATAAACCATGATGAATGAATTCAAGTTGAATTTCTAAAAGTCTTTCTGAGTGACAAAAGACTTATCGTCTGGGTAGAATCCGTGTGATTCCAGTCAGATTTAATAGATGTATGTACAGGTCAAGTAATTATGAAATCTGAAGGAAGGGAAATAATACAGAGTGTATTATGTATTCCAGTTCGAAGTGGTGTTAAAGAAACAAAGGTATAAGTTGCAGGCAGAGTAATCAAAGAAGTCTCGGCGCACTATTCCTAAGCGGAGAAATGAGTTGGCAGAATTGAACTTGATAACAAGACGTTCTGGAATGGTGAGCTGGCGATGAAATCGAGTTATCAGTAAGTGTGGGGATAGGAGTGGATGAATGTTTTGATCATGGTTAAAGCGTTGTATTAAACCCTGGTCGTCGATCATGTTTTCAACTGCTGACGTCATAGTCAACTGCGGGGGTTAACCATTATTTAACCAGTGTGTTAGTTGAAGGGCCGCAGACCGTTGGATCATTGTTGTGCTGACCGTTGGATTAATATCGCATCGCATCATTCATGAGTGAATGAACCCTGGGCGGAAGAAATTGCGACATGCGATGTAAGATGATTGGGCAATTAAATGTCGTGCAAGTAGTCCATGTGATATCACTGCTGGGTGTCAGATCAAGTGTGTCTTGATCAAACGGTGGAGAATTAATCTAACAAGATTTGTGTGGAAAGTCAATGTGGGAGCAATTGTTGTTCAATCGGGCGTTGTTCATTTGCTATTCAATCGGGCACTGTTCAATTGATGTTCAATTGCAAGTGCTGTTCAATTGTTGTTCAATCGGTGCTGTTCAATTGTTGTTCAATCATGCGTCATCATGCGTCATTTTTAGGGGAGCCTCGGGAAATGTGCCAAAGCTGTGGAAAAATTGGAAAGGTAAAGTTAAAAGCGATTTATGTATATTTCTATAGTAAAGCGGATTAAGGGAAATTAACCATGGTATGATTAGTGTTGAGACCAGAGTAAGAGGGTATGGTTAATATGCGCGGGTTTAAGAATTAATCAGAGTTTATGAGGATTGAGTAAAGTTTCCGCTGGAGTGATTAATTAAGGTTTAGACCATTGATTAGTTTTTGAAACATTTCTGCATGAGAATTTATTAAGGGGTCTTAAACCTTAACTAGTGAAGGTTTGACTAGGCAGGATAAATGAAATTCCTGGGAATAAATGAGATTATGCATTTTATATGCATACTGTGGGTATTGTCGGCTTAGGCTGGCATCATTTTGGTATCAGAGCAGGAAAAATCTTTTTTGGGAGAAAATCAGAGTGGGTTTGTCTTTTGAAGATAATTTAGAACTTATGGAATTATTTTATTTCATAATTAACTTTGTGGACAGAGAACAGATTTTGAAGAGTTTTCTTTGAAAAGGACAGAACGGGAAGAATTTTCAGGAAACCAGAGTGGCACGACAGAAGTGAAGAGAAGAATCAGATCTGAATCTGATTGAGGTAAAAAGAAATTGATTTTCTTATTTGATTTTGAAATTGGTGATTGATAAATTGATTTTTGAAAGAGATAGAAGAAAATCTACTTTGGGAGAAAGTAGATCAGATTATTGGAAGGACAAATTGAAAAATTGTTTATGAAGGGATAGTGGAAAAACTGCAACAACAACATGTATTCAGAAAATTTGGACAGTGAGGTATGGTCTTTATGATTTCAATTAATTAATGATGAATTATTGATTGAAAAATGCTATGAAGATGTTTGATACTTGTAGTGAAGAACAAGCAGAGTTTTTGATGATGATGGCAACGAACCTATCCAACTAGAGGTTGGAAGAAAGGAGAAAGGTGACTAAGTGCAGCAGCCAGAGGAGCAGTGAGACTCTAAAAGGTTCGAGAGAGTGGACCAAGAGAGAGAATACCTATGAAGAGATCAAGCTCAGAGAGGAAGCTTGATATGATATTGAGTAGTAAGAGAATAATGCGACAGGAAAAGGCCATGTTGCAGATCACCAATCGGGCACGGATGAGCTCGTGAAGGAAGATGACCATGGAAGGTCTTAGAAGAGGTTCTAGAGAATGCCATATAGGTAAGATGAGTAATGAGGAGAGAGAGAGAAATATTGCAGTGATGAGAGTACAGTTGGATATACTACAGGGATGGCTACAAGAGAAAGAGAACGAAGACCGAAGACATGGATGGAGAATGAGGAAACATGTCAAATGGAACCCATTGCAAAAGAAATGGAATGCCAAGTTGATAAACGAGTTCAAATAAATTGAACAAATACATATTGCTTCGTTGGAAAAGGAGAGACTCAAGGAATTAAGTCACAGCAAAGAGGATTTGTTGAAACCCAGAAAGTCCATTGTGAAAGATTGGAGACAGAGAAGCTCGAAAGAGTTGAGCTACAGCAAAAGGAAAATGCTGGAGAAGGTGTTGACATTTTGGTATGTGAACCAGAACATGGACCATTACTTTTCGAAAGTGATGAAGAGACAGAGGAGTTGAATCATATGAATGATTCAGAGCAGCTAGAAGACTTGATGACTGAAGCATCAAATGAGACCATAAGATCCTGTGTTTTTAAAACTGATAATTTGTGTATGGTTGTAGGTTTGGAAGAAGATACGCAGCCTTTTAAAGCTGTCAAAAACATAGAAGAATACCTTCCAGAAGATAAAAATTTTGAAGCAGAGTATGACAATGAGACTAGAGAAGAAACAATTCACTACAGTGAACAAGTGCAGAGAGGCGTCACTAAGACAAATGGTGCGGAAAAGAGACTAGCTAACAGTCTCAAGGATTCTTTGAGTTTGAATTAGCATACTAATGTGCTGACAGGGGAGTTAAAGGAAAGATCAGAGCAATGTACCGAAAGGTTGCCAGAGGAATAAGACGTACAAAGGCCTTATATTTTTTATTTTGATAATTGTCTTATGATTTCAGATTTTGTTGCAGAAACTAGAACATATTTGGCACAGGTGGACATCCAAATGAAAGAAGGGAAAGAACATCTACTGAAAGATGTTAAGGAATATTTAGCAGAGGAAGAAGGACTATCTGATGATTGGTCAATAGCAAATGAAGAAATGAGAGATTGTGTAAAATTTCCAAATTTTACTCCAAGTAAAATCATTGAGTTATTAGAGAGTTAGACCTTCAAAGGAGAAAGTTGGAAAAGCAGGGGATAAACGTTCAAGATAAATTGTTGATGAAGGATGACAAAGAAATTGTCGTAAATGACAGTCAAGAAGAATTTGACAGGTACAATAAACAGAAGAAGAAAATGGTCTTGGAAGACAATGTAGCAGAAACTGAAAAGGTGCGAAATTCTATAAAAGACAATAGTGAACAAGAGGGTAAGGATGTAAGGGCGGCAACAAGAATGAGAGTTCAACAATCAAGAGTTGAAGGTAATCAGCAGACAGAGGATATACTGGACAAAGAAATTGAGTTGATAAGAAGGATAATGATGAAAGTGTCTTAGAAGAAGACAATCGCAAGAAAGGAAAGAAGCAAAAACAAGAGGAAGACAACAGAAGAATGTGAGAGCATAACAAGTGGAGCATTGCAGCATAAGATATGGAGACCTGGAAAACAACAGCAGACAACCGCGACAACAGAGCAGCTGAAAGGAAAAGAAATAGGCAAAGATAAATTACAAAACAAAGTATGGGATCCAGGAGGACAAATATTAGAAGCACATGATCTGGAGATCATGATTATTTTCTACTTTGGGAGTTTGATGCAGGAGCATTTGGCTCAGAAGAATCATTGTATTTTAGTAGACATAGGGGGGTATTGTGTTTTAAGGAAGTTGGTTTCCTAAGTGTTGAATTAATGTAATTACTTAGGTTTTGAGTGATTTTAATGAAAATAGGAATTAATTAAGTATTGTTTGGATATTTGTAAATGTTCCCGAATGTAGTAGAACATGAGTGATGATGAGTAATTAGTATAGATTGAGATATTGTAAATCTTAGAAAGTAGTTCATGATTTATGGAGGATCCTTAGGACTAGATGAAAGTTGAGATCCTTTAGGGATAAAGAAGATTTTTTAGGAACTAATTGAGGACTTAGAGGATTCTTAGGGTTTAGTTGAGAAGATTGAGGATCTGAACCAAAATTGGTAAACATAATCATTTTGTATAAATGTAAACCTTGAAGGCTTAAAAGAGAGAGTTCGAGAGTTAGTGAGAGAGATAGAAAATAGATAGGAGGTTTGGATTGTGAGCCTACGGGCATTGAAACGAAAAAGGGCCGCTGATACAAATCATGTAAAGGCAGATCAGGCCAAAGCTAGATTATAAAAACAAAGTTTTATTTGTATCTGTACATTTGTTAATGAATGAGGAAATTGAATTCATTGTGACTGTGTGTGTCATTCCTTTTATGTGCTGAGTGATCCGTAATTGGGAATTTATGGTTCTATGTGATAAACCATGATGAATGAATTCAAGTTGAATTTCTGAAAGTCTTTCTGAGTGACAAAAGACTTATCATCTGGGTAGAATCTGTGTGATTCCAGTCGGATTTAATAGATGTATGTACAGGTCAAGTAACTACGAAATCTGAAGGAAGGGAAATAATACATGTGTATTACGTATTCCAGTTTGAAGTGGTGTCAAAGAAACAAAGGTATAAGTTGCAGGCAGAGTAATCAAAGAAGTCTTAGCGCGTTGTTCCTAAGCAGAGAAATGAGTTGGCAGAATTGAACTTGATATCAAGACATTCTGGAATGGTGAGTTGGCGATGAAATCGAGTTATCAGTAAGTGCGGGGATAGGAGCGAACGAATGTTTTGATCATGGTTAAAGCGCCATATTAAACCTTGGCCGTCGATCATGTTTTCAACCGCTGACGTCACAATTAATTGCGGGGGTTAACCATTATTTAACCAGTGTGTTAGTTGAAGTGCCACAGACTATTGGATCATTGATGTGCTGACCGTTGGATTAATATCGCATCGCATCATTCATGAGTGAATGAACCCTGGGCAGAAGAAATTGTGATATGCGATGTAAGATGATCGGGCAATTAAATGTCATGCAAGTAGTCCATGTGATATTACTGTTGGGTGTTGGATCAAGTGTGTCTTGATCAAACGGTGGAGAATTAATCTGACAAGATTTGTGTGGGAAGTCAACGTGGGAGCAATTGCTGTTCAATCGGGCAATGTTCAATTGTTGTTCAATCGGGCACTGTTCAATTGCAAGTGTTGTTCAATTGGTGTTGTTCAATTGCTGTTCAATCGGTGTTGTTCAATTGTTGTTCAATCCTGCGCCGTCTTGCGTCATTTTTAGGTGAGCCTCGGGAAATGTGCCAAAGCCGTGGAAAAAGTGGAAAGGTAAAGTTAAAAGTGATTTATGTATATTTCTATAGTAAAGCGAATTAAGGGCAATTAACCATGTTATGATTAGTGTTGAGACCAGAGTAAGAGGGTATGGTTAATATGTGCGGGTTTAAGAATTAATCCGAGTTTATGGGGATTGAGTAAAGTTTCCACTGGAGAGATTAATTAAGGTTTAGACCATTGATTAGTTTTTGAAACATTTCCACATGAGAATTTATTAAGGGGTCTTAAACCTTAACTAGTGAAGGTTTGACTAGGCAGGATAAATGAAATTCCTGGGAATAAACGAGATTATGCATTTTATGTGCATATTGTGGGTATTGTTAGCTTAGGCTACCATCACTTTGGTATCAGAGCAGGAATATGCTTTTTTGGGAGAAAATCAGATTGGGTTTGTCTTTTGAAGATAATTCAGAACTTATGGAATTATTTTATTTCATAATTAACTTTGTGGAAAGAGAACAGGTTTTGAAGAGTTTTCTATTGAAAATGGCAACAAGAAATGCTAAAAATAGCATTGCTATAAATAGCCGTTTGAGTACCAGTGTTGGACATAGCAACAAGGAATGAAAAATGGAAGTGCTAAAAATAGCATTGCTATAAATATCATTTTGGCATGGATTCCAATTTTAGTTAGTCCCTGAACTAAAATTGAGAAGTAAAATTCGAATTTGATTTAGCTGCTGTTTGGAAAATAATTAATTAATTCATCTTGAGTTAATTAGTTGTAGAAAATCAAACATGAAGTCTATGTGAGGACATGCAGCAATTTCTCCATTGATTGAGGAATTTATCCATTAGTTAAAGAAATAAGGATGAGTTGTAATTAGTTGGCTCAGTTAACTAAGTCAAGTCCAGTTAGATTAGTTCAAATAGTTTGTTGAAATAATTGTGAGTTCAATTAGTTAATGCATGCATGCATGTAACTGTTGCACTTCAGATAACTGAATATTCTCTCATAAATAACTCATGCATGTCAGTTCAGACAGAGGCCCAGTTGAGATCAGATGATGGGACAATGTACTATCAGTTGCAGGAATATTCCATTGTGAATATCTCTTGCATGCAAAAGGAATTCATTCCTTAGAGATTGCGCAATTACTTATTCAGTTTAGTGAGTGTGTGATGAGGCCAATCACACAGGTGGCATCATTGGACCCCAAGAAAAACTGCGCAAGGAAATAGGAGGCTTGGAGGGTTGAGGGAAGGCATATTTAGTGTCTATTCGGTCTATGAGCTGTATTGTTTGATTGCAGAGAGAGCAGGATAGATTGTGAGCTGATTCTTTTTGTAATACTGAACATATTTACACTTGTATTATAATTCAGAGATTGGGGTTTTAGGCTGAGGATTTCCCTGGGTTATTCTTCTGCGTTCATGTGTGATTGAATTCTCATTCTCAATTATATGTGTTCTATTTGATCTTGCTCATATTCGATTAAGCTTCCGCAAGTTTGTTGTAGAAGTAGATCTTGTATTTTGTTTTAGTATATTGCATAATCTGTTGATCTACGGTGGGAATTTCTACATGGTATCAGAGCAAAGGTGATCAAAGGTGAAGAACAATATACAAAGAAGTGAGAAGTTCAAAGTTTGAGGTTCCTGAATATAGAAATCAAGTTTTTTTCACATCTCAATTTCACTCATGGCGTTCAACGGTTTAAGACTCAAGTATGCCCTTGATGGCAGCTCGAATTATATAGCCTGGAAGGATTGCACTGAAGCAGTATTAGAGGATAACAGTCTAAAGGACTTCATTGATCAAGAAGTCCCCAAGCCCGCAGCAACTAATGCTACAGAATTGGCGGAATGGAAGAAATGTGTGGCTAGAGGAAGGATAATCCTCCTGGAGGGAGTTAGAGACCACATTATCTTGAGCCTCCATGGGAAGGAGACACCATTTTCGATGTGGAAAACATTGAAAGATCTATATCAGAACAACAACGATCAAAGGAAGCTGGCGCTGAAAGACAAGCTTCGGAAAATCAAGTGTGAAAAGGGCAACACGATCTCTACCTTCCTGAACAAGCTCACCACCTGCAGGGATGAGCTTGGAAGTGTAGGGATCACGATAGCCGATGAAGACATGGTGAGTCTAGCTCTCCTCGATCTTCCTAAGAGCTGGCATAGCTACCAAGACTCGGTAAATGGAAGAGAAAAACTGCCAGATTGGGAACGACTTTGGTCGAATCTGATGCAAGAGGAGATATGGAGAAGCACCAAAGATGGATCTTCTTCATCCAAGGAGGATGAAGAAAATTGCACCTTAGCGAGTAAGGCAAAGAAAGGGAAGGAGAAGGTGTCCCCTTCCAAATCCAGTTCTTCCCATGGTGCGAAGAAGCTTAACAAATCAAAATTGTGATGCTTTCATTGTCATTAAGTGGGCCATTATGCTACGAATTGTCCACAGAAGAAATCCAAGAAGGGATCCTCAAAGGGATCTGATGGTGAGGCACTGGCCTCACAGTTCGAGTTGGATTTCACCCTCTTCGCATGCATGGTTTCATCTATGGTGGGATGTGGTTGGTTTCTTGACAGTGGAGCTTCTTTCCACATGACCGGAGACAAGAGTTTGTTCAGTACCTTGGAGGAGAAAGATCTCCACATACTCATAGTGATGGTAATGATGAAAATTATAGTGTCTCAGGTGTAGGCACGGTTGTTTTTCAGAAGGAGCATGGAGCTCGCATTACCTTGACTGATGTCAAGTATGTACCAGGACTGAAGAAAAATTTGGTGTCGATCGCAATGCTGGAAGACAAAGGGTATGATGTAGTCTTCAGTAAGGGAAAGGTTTTCCTTTGACACATCACCACTAGACAGGTGAAGCAGATCCGTTCACGAGTCAAGAACCTATATTCTCTTAAGGTTCAAGATGCATGCAAAGCCTTGAGGAGCAAGGCAACTGATGGAGACTTGGTGGTTGAAAGGGAGAGTACATTACGTCTCAACATGCAATGCCAGAAGAAGTCCCAGACAATTGTGGAGGAGCCACAATTGGTGAAGCAGCTTTAGGAGTTTGTGGAGCAACCACAACTAGAGAAGCCGAGAGGAGACCAAGTGGAGGCATCCACTCATGCAGAGACCTCCAGTAGGGGGAAATTTCGAGCCAAGTGGGCAGAGGGATCACATGCATCCATACCTCCAGGTCAGAGGTGGGGCAATGTAGAGTGATAGTCCTAAGAAGGCTAGAATAGGGGCAGGATCATTGAGGTACCCAACCTCTTTGATTAGACCTTACTACAGGAGCCCTAACGAGGAGTAGTAGGACTAGTTGAGTGGGTAGAGACATATGCGGATGGTGCAGCAGAGAGAGCTACAGTGCAGGAATCCCAAGACAGTGCAGAGCTAACAGGCTGCAACAATGCGAGAGGCACAGGAGTGTTGCACCAGTGCAGGATGGCACAGAGAGGTGTGCAACGGTGCGAGATGCATGGAGTGTTGTAGTAGCTCAGAGGTCACAGAGGGAGCACTTGTCAGCAGCAGAGGGAGCTTCAGCATCAGATGGTGTTTTTAGCCCAACAGAAAGGTCAGTTGGGAGATTTTTTGTTTCTAGAGTCGCTGGAGCAATAACACTTGGGAAAAATGTTGCATACAGAACATTCCAAAGGTTCAGGATCAGGTTCGAGTTGAATGCCTTTCTTGTTGAGAGGGAATGTTGAAAATGGCAACAAGAAATGCTAAAAATAGCATTGTTATAAATAGCAGTTCAGGTACCAATGTTGGACATAGCAACAAGGAATGAAAAATGGAAGTGCTAAAAATAGCATCGCTATAAATAGCATTTCAGTATGGATTCTAATTTTAGTTAGTCCCTGAATTAAAATTGAGAAGTAAAATTCGAATTTTATCTTAGCAGCTGTTTGGAAAACAATTAATTAATTCATCTTGAGTTAATTATTTGTAGAAAATCAAACATGAAGTCTATGTGGGGACATGCAACAGTTTCTCCATTGATTGAGGAATTTATCCATTAGTTAAAGAGATAAGGATGAGTTGTAATTAGTTGGCTCAGTTAACTGAGTCAAGTCTAGTTAGATTAGTTCAAATAGTTTGTTGAACTAATTGTGAGTTCAGTTAGTTAATGCATGCATGCATGTAACTGCTGCACTTCGAATAACTGAATATTCTCTCATAAATAACTCATGAATGTCAATTCAGACAGAGACCCAATTGAGATCAGATGATGGGACAGTGTACTATCAGTTGTAGGAATATTCCATTGTGAATATCTCTTGCATGCAGAAGGAATTCATTCCTTAGAGATTGCGCAGTTACTTCTTCAGTTTAGTGAGTGTGTGATGAGGCCAATCACACAAGTGGCATCATTGGACCCCAAGAAAAACTGCGCAAAGAAATAGGAGGCTTGGAGGGCTGAGGGAAGGCATATCTAGTGTCTATTCAATGTGTGAGTTGTATTGTTTGATTGCAGAGAGAGCAGGATAGCTTGTGAGCTGATTCTTTTTTTAATGCTAAACATATTTCCACTTGTATGATAATACAGAGATTAGGGTTTTAGGTTGAGGCTTTCCCCGGGTTATTCTTCTGTGTTCATGTGTGATTGAATTCTCATTCTCAGTTATATGTGTTCTATTTGATCTTGCTCATATTTGATTAAGCTTCCGCAAGTTGTTGTAGAAGTAGATCTTGTATTTTGCTTTAGTATATTGCATAATCTGTTGATCTACAGTGGTAATTTCTACATTTTCTTTGAAAAGGATAGAACGGGAAGAATTATCAGGAAACCAGAGTGGCACAGCAGAAGCGAAGAGAAGAATCAGATCTGAATCTGATTGAGGTAAAAAGAAATTGATTTTCTTGTTTGATTTTGAAATTGGTGATTGATAAATTGATTTTTTGAAAGAGATAGAAGAAAATCTACTTTGGGAGAAAGTAGATCAGATTATTGGAACGACAAATTGAAAAATTGTTTATGAAGGGATAGTGGAAAAATTGCAACAACAACATGTATTCGTAAAATTTGGATAGTGAGGTATGGTATTTATGATTTCAGTTAATTAATGATGAATTATTGATTGAAAAATGCTATGAAGATGTTTGATACTTGTAGCGAAGAACAAGCAGAGTTTTTGATGATGATGGCAACGAACCTATCCAACTAGAGGTTGGAAGAAAGGAGAAAGGTGACTGAGTGCAGCAATTAGAGGAGCAATGAGACTCTAAAAGGTTCGAGAGAGTGGACCAAGAGAGAGAATACCTAGGAAGAGATCAAGCTCAAAGAGGAAGCTTGATAGGGTATTGAGTAGCAAGAGAATAATGCTACAGGAAAAGGCTATGTTGCAGATCACCAATTGGGCACGGATGAGCTCATGAAGGAAGATGGCCATGGAAGGTCATAGAAGAGGTTCTAGAGAATGCCATATAGGTAAGATGAGTAATGAGGAGCGAGAGAGAAATATTGCAGTGATGAGAGTACAGTTGGAGATACTACAGGGATGGCTACAAGAGAAAGAGAACGAAGACCGAAGACATGGATGGAGAATGAGGAAACATGTCAAATGGAACCCATTACAAAAGAAATGGAATGCCAAGCTGATAAATGAGTTCAGAGAAATTGAACAAATACATATTGCTTTGTTGGAAAAGGAGAGACTCAAAGGAATTGAGCCACAACAAAGACGATTTGCTGAAACCCAGAAAGTCCATTGTGAAATATTGGAGACAGAGAAGCTCGAAAGAGTTGAGCTATAGCAAAAGGAAAATGTTGGAGAAGGTGTTGAAGTTTTAGTATGTGAACCAGAACATGGACCATTACTTTTTGAAAGTGATGAAGAGACAGAGGAGTTGAATCATATGAATGATTCAGAGCAGCCAAAAGACTTGATGACTTAAGCATCAAATGAGACCGTAAGGTCTTGTGTTTTTAAAACTGATAATTTGTGTATGGTTGTAGGTTTGGAAGAAGATACGCAGCCTTTTAAAGCTGTCAAAAACATAGAAGAATGCCTTCCAAAAGATGAAAGTTTTGAAGCAGAGTATGACAATGAGACTAGAGAAGAAACAGTTCACTACAGTGAACAAGTGCAAAGAGGCGTCATTAAGACAGATGGTGTGGAAAAGAGACTAGCTGGCAGTCTCAAGGATTCTTTGAGTTTGAATTAGCATACTAATGTGCTGACAGAGGAGTTAAAGGAAAGATCAGAGCAACGTACCAAAAGGTTGCCAGAGAAAGAAGAGGTACAAAGGCTTTATATTTTTTATTTTGATAATTGTCTTATGATTGCAGATTTTGTTGCAGAAACTGGAACATATTTGGCACAGGTGGATAGCCAAATGAAAGAAGGGAAAGAACATCTACTGAAAGATGTTAAGGAAGATTTAGCAGAGGAAGGAGGACTATCTTATGATTGGTCAATAGCAAATGAAGAAATGGGAGATTGTGTAAAATTTCCAAATTTTACTCCAAGTAAAATAATTGAGTTATATAGAGAGTTAGAACTTCAAAGGAGAAAGTTGGAAAAGCAGAGGATAAATGTTTAGGATAAATTGTTGATGAAGGATGACAAAGAAATTGTCGTAAATGACAGTCAAGAAGAAGTTGACAGGTACAGTAAACAGAAGTAGAAAATAGTCTTGGAAGACAATGTGGCGGAAACTGAAAAGGTGAGAAATTCTATAAAAGGCAATAGTGAACAAGAGGGTAAGGATGTAAGGGCGACAGCAAGAATGAGAGTTCAGAAATCAAGAGTTGAAGGTAATCAACAGACAGAGGATATACTGGACAAAGAAATTGAATTGATAAGAAGGATAATGATGAAAGTGTCTCAGAAGAAGACAACCGCAAGAAAGGAAAGAAGCAACAACAAGAGGAAGACAACAGAAGAATGTGAGAGCATAACAAGTGGAGCATTGTAGCATAAGATATGGAGACCTGGAAAACAATAGCAGACAACCGCGATAACAGAGCAGCTGAAATGAAAAGAAATAGGCAAAGATATATTACAGAACAAAGTATGGGATCCATGAGGACAAATATTAGAAGCACATGATCTGGAGATCATGATTATTTTCTACTTTGGGAGTCTGATGCAGGAGCATTTGGCTCAAAAGAATCATTGTATTTTAGTAGACATAGGGAGGTCTTGTGTTTTAAGGAAGTTGGTTTCCTAAGTGTTGAATTAATGTAATTACTTAGGTTTTGAGTGATTTTAATGAAAATAGGAATTAATTAAGTATTGTGAGGATATTTGTAAATGTTCCCGAATGTAGGAGAACATGAGTGATGATGAGTAATTAGTATGGATTGAGATATTGTAATCTTAGAAAGTAGTTCATGATTTATGGAGGATCCTTAGGACTAGTTGAAAGTTGAGATCCTTAAGGGATAAAGAAGATATTTTAGGAACTAATTGAGGACTTAGAGGATTCTTAGGGTTTAGTTGAGAAGATTGAGGATCTGAACCAAAATTGGTAAACAAAATCCTTTTGTATAAATGTAAACCTCGAAGGCTTAAAAGAGAGAGTTGGAGAGTTAGTGAGAGAGATAGAAAATAGATAGGAGGTTTGGATTGTGAGACTACAGGCATTGAAACAAAAAAGGGCCGCTGATACAGATCATGTAAAGGCAAATCAGGTCAAAGCTTGATTGTAAAAATAGAGTTTTATTTGTATCTGTACATTTGTTAATGAATGAGGAAATTGAATTCATTGTGACTGTGTGTGTCATTCCTTTTATGTTCTGAGTGATCCGTAATTGGGAATTTATGGTTCTTTGTGATAAACCATGATGAATGAATTCAAGTTGAATTTCTGAAAGTCTTTCTGAGTGACAAAAGACTTATCGTCTGGGTAGAATCTGTGTGATTCTAGTTGGATTTAATAGATGTATGTACAGGTCAAGTAATTACGAAATCTGAAGGAAGGGAAATAATACAATGTATTATGTATTCTAGTTCGAAATGGTGTTAAAGAAACAGAGGTATAAGTTGCAAGCGGAGTAATCAAAGAAGTCTTGGCGCATTGTTCCTAAGCGGAGAAATGAGTTGGCAGAATTGAACTTGATAACACGACGTTTTGGAATGGTGCGTTGGCGATGAAATCGAGTTATCAGTAAGTGCAGGGATAGGAGCGGACAAATTTTTTTATCACGGTTAAAGCACCGTATTAAACCCTGGCCGTCGATCGTGTTTTCAACCGCTGACGTCACAGTCAACTGCAAGGGTTAACCATTATTTAACCAGTGTGTTAGTTGAAGGGCTGTAGACCATTGGATCATTGCTATGTTGACTGTTGGATTAATATCGCATCACATCATTCATGTCATGAATGAACCCCGGGCGAAAAAAATTGCGACATGCGATGTAAGATGATCAGGCAATTAAATGTTGTGCAAGTAGTCCATGTGATATCACTACTGGGTGTCAGATCAAGTGTGTCTTGATCAAACGGTGGAGAATTAATCTGACAAGATTTGTGTGGAAAGTCAACGTGGGAGCAATTGTTGTTCAATTGTTGTTCAATTGCAAGTGTTGTTCAATTGTTGTTCAATCGGTGCTATTCAATTGTTGTTCAATCGGTGTTGTTCAATTGTTGTTCAATCCTGTGTCATCTTGCATCATTTTTAGGTGAGCCTCGGGAAATGTGCCAAAGCCTTGGAAAAAGTGGAAAGGTAAAGTTAAAAGCAATTTATGTATATTTCTATAGTAAAGCGTGTAGAATTTTCACTGTAGATCAATTGATATATGCAATGTCCTAAAGCATAATACTAGATCTACTTCTACCATAAACTTTGTGGAAGCCTAAACAGATATGAGCATCATCAACCAAGAACAAATATAACTGAGAATGAGAAGTAGTCAACCATAACACAAAAGATATAACACTGGGGAAAGCAACTGCCTAAAACCCAAACTCTATATTATCATACAAGTGGAAATCTTGTTCAAGTTACAAAAAGAATCAGCTCAAAAGCTATCCTGCTCTCTCTGTAATCAAACAATACAGCTCACACACTGAATAGACATAGAATATATCTTCCTCAAGTCCTCCAAGCCTCCTATTTCCTTGCGCATTTTTGATTGGGGTCCAATGATGTCACATGTGTGAATTGGCCTCATCACACTCACTGTAACCTCTGATCCAACTGCGCAATCCTTAAGGAATAATATTCCTTCTGCATGTAAGGAATATTCACAATGGAATATTCTTGCAACTAATAGTACACTGTCCCTCCATCTGATCTCAACTGGGTCTCTGACTGAACTGACATGCATGAGTTATCCATGAGTGAATACTCAGTTATTTGAAATACAGTAGTTACATGTATGAAAGCATTAACTAACTGAACTCTCATTAAATTAATCTAACTGGACTTGACTCGGTTAACTAAGCCAACTAATTACAACTCATCCTTATCTCTTTAACTGATGGATAAATCCCTCAATCAAAGGAGAAACTGTTGCATGTCCTCACATAGACTTCATGTTCATAATTCCTTAACTAATTAACTCAAGATGAATTAATTAATCAATTTACAAATCGCTGTTAATATCAAATTCGAATTTAATTCCTATGTTTAGTCCAGGGACTGACTAAAATAAGAAGGGATCCCGAAATGCTATTGTTAGAAAAGCTATTTTTAGCACTTTCACTTTTCCCCCATTGTTGCTAAGATCCACAATGGTTGAACTGCTATTTATAGTAGGGCTATTTATAACAGTGCTATTTTTAGCATTTTCTATTTTTAGCATTTCTTGTTGCACTTTTCAACACTCCCTCACAACAAGAAAGGGATTACCAGTAACCTCGATCCTGTTTCTGTGGAACTCGAACTTGCATTTTGACAATGCCTTAGTTGAAATATCTGCATCCTGCTCCTCGGTCGAAACATACTGCAACATCATGATCCTCTTGACCACACAGTCCCGTAGATGATGGTAACGGATATCTATGTACTTGGACCTGTCATGAAACAATGGATTCTCAGGGAGTTTTATGCAACTCTAATTATCACAGTATATCATTGTAGGATCCATCATCTGACCAAACAATACCACTAGAATCTTCTGCATCCAAATGGCCTTGCATGCTGCCTGGCAGCCATGTATTCAGCCTCTGCTGAGCTAAGTGCAACTGATCTCTGTTTCCTGTTGTACCAAAAAACTGCAGTTGAACCAAGGTTGAAGATTCCTCCAGAAGTGCTCTTCCGGTCTGATGGACTACCAGCCCAATCCGCATCCGTGAATCCTTGCAGCTTCACTCCCTCTGTCCGTCTGTACCACAATCCATACTGTGTAGTGCCTTTGAGATATCTCAGCACATGCTTCGTTGCTTTCCAAAACAGCTTGGTAGGCTGAACCATAGCTTGACTCAGCTGGTTCACCGCAAAGCATAAGTCAGGTCATGTGTTCACTAGATACATAAGTGAACCCACCAGCTACCGATAAACAGTAGCAGCTACTACCTCACCTAAAGTAGCATCCTCCTTCCTCCAGTTCCCAACTAGAGGAGTCTGCATGGGTTTTCACTTCTCCATGTGAAAGCGCCTGAGTATCTCATTGGCATACTTGCCTTGAGACACAAATACTTCCCCATCTTTCTGCCACACTTCCATGCCTAGAAAGTAGTGCATGAGGCCCATGTCCTTCATATCAAACTCTCTTGCAAGGTCCTCATTGTAAGATTTGATTAGCTGATCATCACCTGTCAAAATCAGATCATCGACATAAAGTACAATAATCAATGGCTTACCTTCTACCATGATGTGGTAAAGGTTCGCATCTGCTTCACTCTTGGTGAAGCCCAATCCAATGAAATAGCTTTCGATCCTGGTATGCCAAGCACGGGGTGATTGCTTCAGCCCATACAGTGCTCACTTCAGTCGGCAAACATGCGACTCGCGATCGAAGGTCTCAAATCCTTCGGGCTGCTCAATGTATACCTCTTCCTCAATCTTCCCATTGAGGAACGTCGTCTTCACATCCATCTGATGGATCTTCCAACCCATCTAAGCTGATAGAGCTAGCATTGATCTGATAGATGAGTACCTTGCTACAGAAGCAAAGGTCTCATCGTAGTCGATCCCCTCAACCTATGAGAAACCTCGGGCAACAAAACTTGTCTTGTGTTTCTCAACACTGCCATCAGCTGCCTGCTTTACCTTGTAAAGCCATCGGGAACTAACCACTGACTTGTCCCCAGGTCTAGGGACAACATCCCACACACTGTTCCGTATGATAGAATTGTACTCTTCTACCATTGCATCAACCCAGATTGGTTGCTGCATTGCCTCCTGAAAAGATGAAGGTTCGGTCGCTACACACTCCCCAACCAAGGCCATGTAGCCAGTGTATCTCTTGGGAGATCTCCTCTATCTGCGCTGAGAGGAAGGCTGCCCCACATTCTCTCTCGCATCTAGCATCAATCTGTCAGCTTCCCGCAAGCGTTTCCGCTCGTCTCTGGAAGACTATCCAGGAGTGGTGGTCTCCACTACTAGATCCTTTGCATTTGGCTGATCCACATCATCAGGAGGCTCCTCCTCCTTTGGAACTAAAAGTTCCTCATCTCCATGCAACTTGAGCTCCCTCTCAAGTGACACTCACATGGCTCTCTGCTTGTCAAACTTCAGATCCCTGCACACTACGGTCCTCTGACTGGCAGGCAGAAA
Source organism: Pinus tabuliformis (assembly GCA_031772625.1). Taxonomy (NCBI): domain Eukaryota; kingdom Viridiplantae; phylum Streptophyta; class Pinopsida; order Pinales; family Pinaceae; genus Pinus; species Pinus tabuliformis. Next base: position 917,901,309 of record CM062805.1, on the reverse strand, counting down.
CACACGATAGTTGTGGGGTGTATCTGTGTACCCCACAAGTATCCCCAACTCAGCTGTTGGGTCTAGCTTCTTTCGAGCATCTTTGGTCACATGACAGTAAACTGATGATCCAAAGATGTGGAAGTGACTCACATCTAGTCGCTTCCCCAAAAAAGCCTCCATAGGTGTCTTCATCCCCAAGATACGATGAGGACTTCTGTTCTGAAGGTACACTACTGTATTGCATGCCTCAGCCCACAGATGAAGTGGTAGGCTTTGGTCATGCAACATTGCTCGAGCTGCTCCCACAATAGATCTGTTCTTCCTTTCGGCCACCCCATTCTGTTGTGGGTTATGAGGTGCCGTCAGTTCCCGTTTAATTCCTTCTGCAGCACAAAAGTCTTTAAACTGCTGGGAAACATACTCTCCACCATTGTCGCTACGCAAGGCTTTTACTTTCTTTCCAGATTCTTTCTCTGCCAAGGCTTTAAACTCACAAAACCTCAAGAAGGTCTGATCCTTCTTTTGCATAAAGTAGATCCAACATCTACGAGAAAAATCATCAATAAAAATAACATAGTACCTTTGCTTAGTGGTGGAGGCTGTAGAGAATGGTCCACATACATCTGAGTGAACTCGCTCTAGGATTTCTCTAGCTCTACTATCCCGATCCTGAAAGGAATCTTTTGCATACTTACCCAGGGTGCATCCTTTGCATGTATCTATGTGCTCCAGTTTTTCCTTGGGTAAGCCCATAGAAATTTGCTGCATGATCTTCAAGGTCCCGTGACGCAAGTGGCCCAGTCTTCTATGCCACAGCTCGCCAACATCTTGGCTCTGCATCACCTCTGCTTTGGAACTCAGTGCAACACAGTATTCTACCTCCAACTTGTAGAGATTCTTTACTCGAATCCCAATTCGCTTGGTCTATCCGGTGTCGATATGCCTCAAGAAAATTTTTCCTTTACTAAAGACTACATCATAGCCTTTATCTTCTAGCATAGCAACAGACACAAGATTATTTTTCAGATCTGGTACATACTTAACAGCAGATAGGGTGAGAGGAGCACCATGCTCCCTCTGAAACACAACTGTACCTTCACCTGAGACACAGTGCTTTCCATCATCGCCCATCTCGATCCACATCTGGAGATCCTTCTCCTCCAATGTACTGAAAAGATTCTTATCACCCGATATGTGTAAAGAAGCTCCACTATCCAGGTACCAAACACATCCCATCATGGATGAAACCATGCATGCGATAAGAGAGAAATCCAGCTCAAACTATGAGGCTAATGCATCACCATCAGATCCCTTGGAGGAACCCTTCTTGGATTTCTTTTGTGGACAATTCAGTGCATAATGACCCACTTCATGACAGTGAAAACATCACACTTTCAACTTGTCAACCTTCTTCCCACCATGAGAAGATTTGGATTGGGATGCCTTCCCTTTCCCTTTCTTAGCTTTACTTGCTAAAACTAGATTTTCTTCATCATCTTGTTTTGATGAAGATCCAACCCTCGTGCTTCGCCTTATCTCCTCCTGCATCAAATCCGACCAAAGTCATTCCCAATCTGGCAGTTTCTCTCTTCCATTAATCGAGTCCTGGTAGCTATGCCAACTCTTAGGAATACCTAGGAGTGCAAGACTCACCATGTCATCATCAGCTGTCACAATCCCTACGTTTCCAAGCTCATCCCTGCAGGTGGTGAGCTTGTTCAGGAACGTAGAGATTGTGTCACCCTTTTCGCACTTGATCTTTCGAAGCTTGTCCTTCAGCGCCAGCTTCCTCTGATCGTTGTTATTCTGATAAAGATCTTTCAATGTTTTCCACATCGAAAATGGAGTCTCCTTCCCATGGAGGCTCGAGACAATGTGATCTCGAACTCCCTCCAGGAGGATTCTCCTTGCTCTAGCCACACACTTTTTCCATTCCGCCAGTTGAGTAGCATCAATCGGTTTTTGGAATTCTTGATCAATGAAGTCCTTTAGACCATTATCTTCTAATACTGCCTCCATGCGATCCTTCCAGGCTATATAATTTGAACTACCATCAAGGGCATATTCAAGTCTTAAACCACTAAACGCCATAGGTGAAATAGATGTGATAAGAACTCAATTTCAATATTCAGAAACCAAACTTCGAACTTCTCCTGCTTGTATACTGTTCTTCCTTGATCACCTTTGCTCTGATACCATGTAGAATTTTCATTGTAGATCAACTGATATATGCAATGTCCTAAAGCATAATACTAGATCTACTTCTACCATAAACTTTGCGGAAGCTTAAACAGATATGAGCATCATCAACCAAGAACAAATATAACTGAGAATGAGAAGTAATCAACCATAACACAGAAGATATAACACTGGGGAAAGCAACTGCCTTAAACCCCAACTCTATATTATCATACAAGTGGAAATCTTGTTCAAGTTACAAAAAGAATCAACGCAAAAGCTATCCTGCTCTCTTTGCAATCAAACAATATAGCTCACAGACTGAATAGACATAGAATATATCTTCCTCAAGTCCTCCAAGCCTCCTATTTCCTTGCGCGTTTTTGATTGGGGTCCAATGTTGTCACATGTGTGAATTGGCCTCATCACACTCACTGTAACCTCTGATCCAACTGCGCAATCCTTAAGGAATAATATTCCTTCCGCATGCAAGGAATATTCACAATGGAACATTCTTGCAACTAATAGTACACTGTCCCTCCATCTGATCTCAACTGGGTCTCTGACTGAACTGACATGCATGAGTTATCCATGAGTGAATACTCAGTTATCTAAAATACAATAGTTACATGTATGCAAGCATTAACTAACTGAACTCTCATTAATTTAACAAACTGTTAAATTAATCTAACTGGACTTGACTCAATTAACTGAGCCAACTAATTACAACTCATCCTTATCTCTTTAACTGATGGATAAATCCCTCAATCAAAGGAGAAACTGTTGCATGTCCTCACATAGACTTCATGTTCATAATTCCTTAACTAATTAACTCAAAATGAATTAATTAATCAATTTACAAACCACTGTTAAGATCAAATTCGAATTTTACTTCCTATGTTTAGTCTAGGGACTGACTAAAATAAGAAGGGATCCCAAAATGCTATTTTTAGAAAAGTTATTTTTAGCACTTTCACTTTTCACCCATTGTTGCTAAGATCCACAATGGTTGAACTGCTATTTATAGCAGGGCTATTTATAGCAGTGCTATTTTTAGCATTTTCTATTTTTAGCATTTCTTGTTGCACTTTTCAACAAAGCGGATTAAGGGCAATTAACCATGGTATGATTAGTGTTGAGACTAGAGTAAGAGGGTATGGTTAATATGTGCAGGTTTAAGAATTAATCAAAGTTTATGAGGATTGAATAAAGTTTCCGTTGGAGTGATTAATTAAGGTTTAGACCATTGATTAGTTTTTGAAACATTTCTGCATGAGAATTTATCAAGGGGTCTTAAACCTTAACTAGTGAAGGTTTGACTAGGCAGGATAAATGAATTTCATGGGAATAAAGGAGATTGTGAATTTTATGTGCATATTGTGGGTATCGTCACAGTATTGTCGGCTTAGGCTGGCCTCATTGATTGTATTCTACACCTCAACTATCTAATCGTACTCATCCTTTTCTATCCAATGCTTCTAATCATGAGCCTTTGCTCGGATTCATGTCTGCGGTGACTACCAATTACCCATCCCAATCATTGCGCACTATTTGGAAACCCAATGTTTCCTTCTGCGAGTGGAAAGGAGTCATTTGCAGTCCGCGCACACAGCGAGTGCTTAGACAGCATGGGATTACAAGGTACAATCCCTCCTCTTCTCACTAATCTCTTGTTTTTTAGAATGCTCGACCTTCGAAATAATAGTTTTCATGGCCACTTTCCCTATGAACTGGGAAGTCTTTTTCTTTTTCGCTTGAAGATGCTTCTCTTGTCTTGGAATCAACTCGAAGGTTCTATTCTACCCACTCTTGGTGGGTGCCGAAGTTTACAGAACTTGTCTATGCCCTATAACAATTTGAGAGGAAACATTCCGTCCCAATTGTGTGTTCTCCCCAACTTACAATGCATTCACTTAAGATCTAACAATTTGTCAGGTACAATTCCCACCTGCTTGGGAAACTTATCCTCTTTGGACTACATCAGATTAAATAACAACCACCTTAGTGGTCGCATTCCTTCCGAATTGGGTATGCTAAGTCAAGTCAGTGTCATCAATATGTCGAACAACAGTCTGATGGGTCAAATTCCTTCCTCCTTTTCAAACTGCTCAAGTCTCCGTCAATTGACTCTGGCTGACAACCAATTATGTGGACACATTCCAGCTGATTTATGTAGCGAGAACACTCAGTTGAGGACTGTATCTATTTGGTAATCAGTTGAGTGGCAGCATTCCCGCTTCCCTCTTCAATTGCACGAAGCTTCGAGTGATTGAATTAGGGAGAAACCAGCTCAGCGGAGTAGTGCCCATGGAATTGGGTAAGTTGACTCAACTCAAGCACCTTTACTTGCAAAATAATCAATTGATTAGTGGCAGCACAACACAACAAGTTTGCCCATTCTTACTGCTCTTAGTAACTGTTCCACCCTGCAAGCAATAGCGTTATCCCATAATCATCTCAGGGGACGTTTGTCGTCTTCTATTGATCACCTGTCTAAAAAAATGGATGTCATATACTTGGGCAACAATGAATTGGATGGAGAAATAGCTCCATAGATTGGAAACCTAACTGGTTTAACATTGCTTGATTTAGACGAGAATTCATTTACAAGAAGAATCCCTTCTTCACTTAAAAGGCTTTAAAAGATGGAGAGGTTATTTTTAGGATCTAACAATTTACAAGGAACCATTCGAATGGAAATTGGGCAAATCGGAACTTTAGGGCTCCTAGATCTCCATGGAAATAATCTCTCAGGAAGAATCCCCAATTCTCTTGACTGCCTTTTGCAGATAAGATATCTAAATATCAATCAGAATTAGTTATCAGGTAATATACCAGCAAGCCTAGGTAATTGTGTGAACTTGGAACAGCTAGACCTCTCATACAATAGCCTCAGTGGGTACATACCTCCAAAGGTTGCTGGTCTTGCAAATTTAGTTTTTTATTTCAACCTTTCAAATAATTTATTACAAGGTCCCCTGCCTTCGGAACTAAGCAAGATGACTATGGTCGAAGCTATAGATATTTCTGCAAATCAGTTAACTGGTGACATTCCAAGCTCACTTGGAGGCTGCAGAGCATTGAATTACCTTAATCTTTCATGCAATGCACTTGAAGGTACAATTCCAGAACCACTGTGTGAACTTCAAAATCTTCAAGACATGGATTTCTCCTCCAACCATTTGTCAGGTGGAATACCCATGTCATTGGAAAATCTCAAAAATGCTCCAGCACTTGAATTTATCTTTCAACAAGTTTTCAAGAGAAGTCCCTCAGGGTGGTGTTTTCAAAAAGCTTGGTGCCACTGCTTTTATAGAAAATCTCGTTCTGTGTGGGAGTTGGGTAAGTTTGCCACCATGCTCTACTATCAAACATAAAAGACATTCAGCGCTGAAAAGAGTTATCATATCTGCTGTCGTAGTTACAATAATTGTTGTGTGGTGTTTGTTACTGGGTATCCTATGGAGATCAAGAATGAGCAATAAAGTGGGTACTGAAGTATTTCATATGGAGAGCTCATCATTCAATGACATGTATTGAGTGAGGACAACTTGTTGTATGGTGTTTATTTTTTGGTATCCTATGGAGATCAAGAAATCGCAAGAAAGTGGGTACCGAAGTATTTCATATGGAGTGCTCATCACTCTATGACAGGTATTCAGTGAGGCCAACTTGTTAAGATTTGGTAGTTTTAGTAAAGTGTACAAAGAAGTTAGAAACAGTGCCACAATCAATTGTTGCTATCAAGCTTATGAATTTGAAGAATGAGGGACCTCATGAGATTTTTGACAAATACTACAATGTTTTAAAATGACTCCTAATACCAGAACCTTATTTGAATCACAATCTTTTCTTCAAACCTCCGAATCAAAGATTTGAAATTTCCTAAAATTGGTTATATCTTGTTGGTGAGAAAGTGGATTGAGTTTATAACAGTAGACATTGCCCAAGGCATAACAGGGTATACTGGGGTATAATGTGTCTCTATCACCATTGTTTTTTGCAAATGATCCATCGGGGTTTAAAACCAATGAGAAAGATATGATAGCATACTTAATGTGCTTTGGCATTGCTATGGTATTTGTTTTGTAAATTTTGAACATTCAGTGTTCATTTCCAATATGCAAGGTTGCATTCCTCCAGCTATTGTTATTTGTTAGATATTAGATTGTATATAAGTGATATCAAGTGTTTCTTATTTTGTTGAAAACTGTGAATAAAATAGCTTATTATGATTATCTCTAAATGCAGAATATGGACAGAGTGAGTGTGTGACAACAACTATGAAATGATTTTATTGGTGATGTCAATTAGAAAGAAACATACCTATAACATGTTTCTGAAATAATTAAACTTGTAAAAATAAAAATAAAAATCCAAATAGAAAGATACAAGTTTGATGACAAGAATTAGTGTGACAAACATTATGAAAGGAGATAAGGTGACTCTGTTTTGTTGCTCGCAATTAGAATCTTCATGGTTCAGGAAAAATGCCGCTTCTTCAAGTTCTAACTTTATGTTACTAGAAACGAGAAACGGGAAACGGAACGGGAAACGAGAAACGAAGTTTGGAGGTTTCGCATATAAGAAACGAGGAGAGAGAAAAACACCATATTAAAGGTGAACAATATAAACAAAGCATTAATCATAAACCTGCAATGTTTTTGCTTATGAAATTGAAGAACTACATCAACTATCTACTGTTGCTAAGAAGTTATTATGCAAACTTATTCTTGACTCTTTATGATCATAACAAGGTCATGTTGTCATCCTTACAGAAACTCTGGAATAGTTATAATGTTGCTACATACTAATACTGTTTAGACTTTTAACTGGAAAATTTATCAGCAATGGTTACCTTGAAAATGAATTTAAACTGGTCGATATTTACAACTTCATAACAATCTAACTCATTGAAATCTAAATCATATAAAAGGAGAGAAGTTAGAACCTAAAGTTATTATGTAAAGTAACGAGTCATAGATTTCATAAGAAGCACTATAATTGTTTCCCCTTGGTTATGACACAGGCATTTGCCTTCCCGTGTATCGAGTCAGCAACAACTGGCTTACTGATTTACCACCGTTATAGAACCAAACTTACAACGAGTATTTCACTGTATATTTTTTCGAAAGTTTTGTTCCAGATTGTCATGATAGTACTAGTGCTTTCCCTTGGTTACAAACCAAATCCTCGATGATGAAAATGCCAGTAATCTTTGCTATGGAAGGTACGATAGAAGTGTTCCTGATCTTTGCTATGGAAGGTACGATTAAAATATCACTGAAGTGGTATGAGTTACAGAAAATCTCACGGCAGTCAGAATCATTTTAACGGAGTACATATACATGCATTGATATATCATATGGACGATAGAACAGAGGTTTCATTAAATTAGGCTAAAAGAGGATATTACAGGACTAAACAAAGGTATAGCGCATTATGATATGAACAGTTGATCCCAGCGAACCTCACCTACCCAAATCTTGAGAGAATTATGTGGTCTGGAATGAGCATTCATAAAAGAAAACCAGAGATAGAGATTGAAGTTTGTAGGCAGTACCTTTTGACAATAGAATTGACAATGCTGTTGAAGATAACTCGATGGGGGGCGTGAAGCTGCTTGGCTCTGATCTGTGCCTTGCTTGCATCTGAGTAGTGATGGGTTTGCTCTCTTCTTCTACTTAAATCCTTGAAAAAACATGATCAACTGGAGTCTAGAACTAAAATTTAATGGCAACTAGTGTTTTTCTTTGGCAGCGCTCTCACAATACCTTGCGTTCTCAGCTAGTTCTTTCTTCAGCTGCTCGCTCACAATACCTTGGAGTGCTTATGTTTAATTTCCAAAAACTAACAGTCCAGCGCAGAAACTAACAGTCCAGCGCAGCGGACTAACAGTGAACTACGAATTAAACTCTCTGTATGTGTAACTTTCAGAAAACTAACAATCAATTGCTAATTAAACTCGATTTAACCCACGGTTTGAAAAAATTAAATTTAATCCGAGTCCGAAAAAATAAATTTAACTGCAAGTCTATCCGGAAACGGCGAGAAGAAACTGTTTCGTTTCACGGGAAACTGTTTCTTGCCAGTGAAAACGAAAACGGCCGTTGCAGACGGCGTTTCTAGTATGGTCGGGTTTCTCCGAAGGTTTCTGCCAGAAACGGCGGACATCGTCCCGTTTCTGGTAACTAGAGTTCTAAGAGAGAAAAAGTTGTATGACTAAGTTAAGGTATTTGAATTCTAACATATTTTTCATTTGCATTCTCTTTGATACTAACATTCTACAACTACAGAGAATGGTATTGTTTCTTTTTAAATCCATATTCAACCTTGAAATTGTATGCTCCATAACTTGCTACATGCATACTCATTTTCAAAACCTGGAAACTATAAGTTCGAAACGTTTAAAGAATTTCCCTAAAAGCTCACTGTGGAGTAAGGCAGAAAAATGAATTTATCGGTAATTGTCATGCATCTTTATCTACTCTGCTCAAGCTGAAATTCCATCCATTCTGTATACAAGAAGTAATTTGTGCAGGCTCATTTTATTCATGATTAGTTTTTCTCCTTACACTAGAAACATAATATACATTTCGGGCTGTCAAATATATTTTTGGAATCGGAAGTATGCAAGAATGTCGGTGGCTCTGAAGACTAAAAAGTATGGTAACGAAAACATGAAGTCATTTGGTCCATTGTGATTGGCTACATTTAATTCAAGTCCTACCTCCCAGAAATTTTATCTATATTAATTGTATGATTGGCTATATTTAATTCAAGTCCTACCTCCCAGAAATTGTATCTATATTAATTGTATTGCTGTCAGACTAGGACACTGATCTGTTCAAATTCATAGCCGCTCTGGAAAATCCCCGTGCTGCTCGGTTATGCCCAGCTTCTCCTCTATTCACGCTCTCTTGATCGTCTTTTAATTTCCATGTATGCGGAAATCCCACAATCTTTTCTTCAGAATCAAGACTACAGACCAGGGTTTGGTCTTTCCGGCACACATAACACTTATGAGCGTCCCCAATTGCATACAGGAGTTACCCAAGCAGCACAAATAATACGCAGCTCTTTTGATTACATTATTAACCCCTAGAGGAGCCTTTCTCCTTAACTCAATATTCACAATCAGCGCTTACACCAAGTGCACGCAAAACAGCGCTTAAGCACCCAGTTCCTAATCTTCATAGATCACGCCCAGCCTGCTTTGTTCTCCTAAGGCTAAGGTTCGACCCCGCGCTTATCCAACCTCCGTCTAAAGGTTTAGTTGAGGCGCTTGGCCTCACTAATCCCCACTAATCCCCGACCAAGTGGAAAATCCCCGTGCTGCTTGGTTATGCCAAGCTTCTCCTCTAGTTACGCTCGCTTGATTGCTTTTTTTGGTCCATCCTGAACAGAAAGCGGTGGTAGAAAGAAAAAGTGGGAAGGGAAAATAATAGTTAGACCAAGCCGTTATTTTGGAAATTGAGGCTTTAGCAGGACTGATGTATCAAATTTAGTAGTAACTTTGTGGCTTTATGATTGTAAGCTCTGTGTGGCCTAATGTTAAATAAAAGAAGACTTTGTAGGGAGATTTATTGTCTAGTTTGTGATCATTTATCTGCTTGAAATTTTTTAAATTCATGTTTAAGTTCAAGTGCAATGACTCTCTAGTTTGTTTTGTAATGGTGGTTGTCTTATATAAATAATAAATGTATTTACTCACTTTTTAAAATCCTGATTTAATTTTTGGTAGTTTGGGAGAGACCTTCTTCCCTTGCGGAAGATTGAAAATTTAGTGTAAGCTAGATTACAGTGGCACCTTTTTGTTGGCCCCTGAAGCACCACCTTGGTCTCTTACATTATTTCTCACCAACTAATGGTTCTGTTGCGAGGACCTTGAAATTTAACTAGAGTTTTTCTGATAATGGCGAGTAGGATTTTAAAGAGCAATATTCAGACCTGGTGGGAGGGAAAGTGTGATGCCTTTGTTCATTAACAAGTAGAATTACAAGAAGAATCTTGCCTCATTGCACAAAGAGATCTTTTTCTTTGCGCCAGCTAATAATCAGTACAAATATTTTGGGCCGAATTCCCCGAAAATCTATATAGGTGGTTGTGACGGTTGCGAGATTCTTTACGAGATCGAAGTTCTAGTCGGATCTATCAAAACTGGTTTTCATCAAATCTAGTTGCATTAGATTGCCTAGATCACAAACTTACTAAAGTTGTTGATTTTTGGGTGAAAACTACATTGGAAGGGTATATTATTGAATTTGTTGCAGAAAACCATTAGTATTTCTCAAATGCATAAGTAGTTTTCATGTTTGGGTTAAGAGGAAGATTATTGAAGGAAATCCTTTTGTGGATCAAGATCTTATTGGTGGAAGAAATATTGCTACCCTTCCCTTCAACTAATATGGTAGCTTAAAACCCTTGTGTTGGGGGAAGGATCTTGAGGGAGATGACCTGTTGCAGAATATAGGAAAGAGTTGTGATGGAGGGGAAAGAAAGATGGAGTGCTAGAGATTTTAGGGCAACAAAAAGGACTCATATATCTAAGAAATGGAGGGAGAGAAAGATAAGGGAGATTTGAAGGAGATGAGAGGAGGAGAAAGATGAGGGAGATTTGAAGGAGATGAGAGGATTTGAGGCAAATATAAGAAGTGTTGGCCAACCCGGAGTTGCAGAAGAGAGGATTGAGAGGAGATGAGAGTTCTAACAGAGGAAAGGAAGCTATAGAAAGTGAGTGAGGTGAACAAAGTTGCGATGATGACACCCATTAGGAATCAAGTGAAGCATAGACACCAGACTAGAAGATTGTGGCGACTAACCCCAGTACCCCTATAGATGAATATATGCATTATGTGATGCATAGGTTGTTCCAAGAAGACATTTCGTCCCCTAAAATCAGTACTCCGCAAGATAGCAACATGGTTGTTTCTCTTCCATCCCTTCCCCTTATGCTTTATCATAATCTAGTAAGTTTCTTTTCTAAGATTTCTAAGACTTTGAAGTTTTGATGGTATTCACAAAGTAGATACAATTGGTAGATCCTCTAGTGGTAGTCAGCAGAATCTGGTGAATATTTCACAGCCTCGTCCAAATGGGTTTGTTTTAGTTTTACCTAGTCCTACTCTAATGGCTGGTAATGTGGTGAGATCTTTCATTTGGTACCTTGAGTTTTGGGGGTGAGGAGATGAAGACATTGAATAACCTCGGTACCTATGTGAGGCCATTTGGAGGTCTAAAGAAACTCTAGATGCAACTAAGTTAGTTGAGTTTCAAACTACATTGAGGGGAAGAGCTCTTTGACGGTACATCAAGTTTATACCAACCCTTCAAAATTTGACTTTGGATATATTGAAACAAAAGTTCATTAAATAATTTAAACTGCCTCAATTTGAGCAATGGGATATGACAAAGTTGCGGGACATCAAACAGAAGGAAGGGGAATTTGCATGGGAGTGCCTGCAAAGATTCAAAGATGTTGTAGGGAAACTTTCCCATCCTGTCCATCCATATCATTCAAAAAAGTGGTTTATTTAGGCTTTGTTACCATTAACAATAATACCCTTGACACAATAAAAGATTACCACTCTAGTAGAAGCCTTAGAGAAAGCTATGAAAATTGAAGCTATGACGGGATATCCTAGCCACCTCAAATAAAGTGCTACTTCTAGTGATCTTGCTCTAACTGATGTGTAGAATCAAATTGTTGTTTCGATTGAAAAATTGAAGGATATGAATACTATGAAACCTAGTCATCCTTACATTAGGTGCATAGGTTGCTACACCAAAGGCCATCATGTTACATAGTGTCCAAGGTTGCAAGGTGTGAGATCTTCCAATGTTTCTTTAGAACCCCATCCTTCACAGACAAGGCCTTCAGGCAAAGTGCACAAGTATGTTCAATTATTCCTTTTGAGGGACACACTTAATTTCATGCCTTCCTGAATCAATAAGGAATGTCCTCCAATGAATATTGTGAAATTTGTCATTCTCACGGGGATTCACCTTGATTATGCCCCATACTACAAAAATATTTGAATGTTTCTAGTTCCATTTTTTGTGTGCTTTGTGGATCTCCTACACATAGTATTGACTAGTGTAGAGCTTTGGATGCTCTAATAGTTCCCATAGACACAATTATCATTAAAGTAAATACAAGACACATTCAACAAGATGAGCACCAAAGCCAATGAAGTAGTTTAGTTTATTTAGTACTTATTAACATAACATATAACACACACATCCAAAGAATAGTCTTACAATATTCACGATACATGCATGAAAATGTGTTGGCTCAATGAGCTTCTGATTATTAGGTGAAAGATCCAAGTACATAGTTGCAATGGTGAACCACTAGCTCCAATAGTGGAACATTAAGTTACTTCTTGCTTCTCCAAAAGAATGATTTTCTCTCTTATGCCAAGCTGAAGAAGCCAAGGCTAAATCTCCATAGTATCTGCCTCCAAAATCCCTTTTCTTGAGTTATGAGGTTGATTTTTTCCGTAAGACAAATGACTTTTCATATCCCCATAACTCTTGAACTACCCTCATGACTCTTGGACTTCCAATGTGACCTTTTGACTTCCTTAAGACTTTTGGACTTTTCCTAATGACTCTTTTGTACATATATGATTATTTTTTCCACATGTGACTTTTCATATTCCACATGTGACTATTGGAATTCCACACATTACATTTTGTCATTTTTCATTTGATAATTACATCATTACATCCACAAATTATGTGGCAAGACACATGGACACATATGTCAATTTATTGACACTTGTACAAGCCATGACTTGGTATTGATGACATGGGACTTCATGATGATGTGGCAATACCACATTTTTCTCCTTGCTACTATGTCTTATATGTTCGATGATAAATTTGATTAGTTCTTCATCTTCACCCTCCAAAGGGCCTTGGATCAATATTGGGACCTTCTGAGCTATCATGCAATGTCTTCATTCTATCATGGTCCAGGATTTTCTTCATGTCCTCATGATGGTTATTCTTTATGTTGTTGGGTGTCAAGCCTAATTATCTTCTTTATTCATAGGTCTTGTCGCGTTGGACCCCAGTTCCTAAATGGAGCAACAATGTGACCCATATGATAGCCGTCAGGGGGGTCCAGGGGGGGCGATGGCCACTTTTAATGAGCACCCCCCTGGCAGGGGTTTAGGGGTAGTGCTCTCGAAGCTAAAAATAGATGAAAAAATTCCTTGTAAAATATTGTAATTTTGTAGTCAATCTAGATCGTTCATTAGGTGGATGATCTGAGGGTAGAAGTTATGTTTATTTAGGTTTTTCCCCCTATAAGGCAACCCTTGGTTTATATGAGGGAATTGTGTTACAATTGTGTATTATTATTCTAAGTGATAGAGAGAGAGGAGTCTATGTGAGAGTGAAGAGGAAATTACAGTGGATCTGTTGTAGGTTGTATCTCTTCATTTGTTGGATAATATAAAGGGAAGGACTGGATTTTTCTCCATGGACGTAGCCCAAATTGGGTGAACCACGTATATCTGTGTCTCTCTTGTTTTATGTGTTTTCTGTGTTTGTCTTTCTGCAATATTTTATGTATTTCATTGCTCCGTTAATTAATTTCTAACATATGCTTCTTCTTTGCAAGTTCTTATTTGTCTCTTCCCCTTAACATATTCCATGAGAATCACCTTATCATGCTAAGTTGGTACAACTTCCAATGAACACCACCCATGACAAGGCAAAATCAATCTTGAAATCATATATTATATCTCTACCTTGCTCATGGAATAAGCTACTTGTGATAAGCTTGTGAAAGCACTAAGAAGGAAGGGTTTGATGAGGATGGCGCATTTGAGCTCAACAATGGTTGAGGAAGGAACCATTGTTCACTAAAATTGCACCATGCAATATGAGGGGCTCATCAAGGTCCAGTGCAGTTGGCAATTGCAAAGGACAATGTGATGAGCTTGTTGACTAATACTATGCCATGAACTAGACTCAAGGGAGTAGGAGACAGTGATAGTGTAGTTGAGCTTGACAATGAGAAAGGGATGAACCCACAACTCAGTAAAAATGCACCATGCACTAAGAAGGCAAAGCAAGATAAGTCTCAACACAATGAGGAAGTTAAGTGGACAAGGGTTGAGAGCTTGTTGACTAAATTTATGCCATGTGATATTACTAAGAGGCAAGCTAAAGGGAAGTCATATTTTTCTTGAACAATGATCTAACTAGGTTCACACTTTCAACTAAAATTGTTTCATGTTCTAGGGAGATAGATGGGCTCAAGGGATGGTGTAGTTTTATTCAACAATAGCTTATTTTTCACTAAAAGTGCGCCTTGCGCCTTATGCTAGCGCAATTTTCTTCAACAGTGACTGATTGTTCACTAAAAGTGTGTCATGCGACCTAGGCTAGCAAATCCTTCTTCAATAGTGGTTGAATGTTCATTACAAGTGCACTCTGTGCGTAGGAAGGCTCACTGGAAGAGGAAATTTCACATTTGACTAAGGCAAGAAGGAGAAGGCTAGGTCACTTTGCCTTGAAGGTGTTGAATGTGCAGCCCTAGGAGATGAACTTAAGAAATACTTAATGCACAAGTCTAGGAGGGAGATATATGATCAATGAGGCTCATGAATGAGTAGTGCTCATCACCTGGTGAAGGGTTGAGGCTTTCATAACTTGCACTCGGCAGCAGGATCAAGAAGAACTACAAAATGGCTAAGTGTGGGATCAATATAGTAAGAGAGGGAAAAGCATCTGAATAAGACTCAAACATGGATCACACACATGAAAGCATCAATACAATCTAAGGGAATACATAGGACTCATTAAAAACAATCACACCTTGAAACAATAACAAAGTGACACTTATTTATAAGTGTGACATTTGAGATGACACATTGTGACACTTAGAGTACAAGTTGTGACACAAAGGTCGAATGCAACGAGAAAGTGTGCTAAAATATAGGAATGTGTCTAGTGAATATTCCTATGATATGTAGGACCATCGAATGCAGAAGAGCGTGATAGAATTGACTCTAGTGATGTGAAAAGGTGCGACACATACAAGAGTGAAAATAGCTAGAATCGTCTCTTGTGACATAAATAAAACATGAAAACATCTCTTGCAAAATCTAAAGAGCTTGAAGGCGATACATGCCATAGTAGATATAACATGAAAATGCCATTTTTTAAAGTGAAAACAAGAAAAAATGATAGCCATGAACATGAAAGAGACACTTGTGAAAGAAAAGGTGCATAAGAGAAATAGTTAAGAAAACTCATTAGAATAGAAGTACAATTGTAACCAAAGTGAGGGAGGATTATTAATGAAAGTGTGCATTGACTTTCATCATAGGTTGAGCATTGCATGAGTGTTGTCTTGATGGATTGTGTTATGCATGTTCAATCCTGCATAAAGGAAGTGCGCTTATGAATTCATTAAGGAATGAGCATGTGTGAGCAAGTGACTTTGAAAGTTAGAATCTGTGAAGAAGACTTAAACATTTAGCAAAATATCAATCGACCATGAATTGACCATGGAACGATAGATCGTAAGAGCCTCAGTGAGCTCCAAAATTCAAGTGTAGGAAAAATTTTGGAGGGTGTTGATCGCGACGTCAATACATTCCCAATGGGACAATATTGTCCATTGTGCATAATCTAGATAATGAATTGACTTGATAATTGCAATGTTCAACTGCATGTGTTGTAGGAATGTGGAACATGAGTCTTCTAACAAGGATATAAAAGCCATTTTTTTGGTTTTCCATGTTAGACAAATATTAAATTCCACATCAAATTAATGTTCAATATGGATAATTTTCCTTGTTACCCACCATTTGGTTGGGTACTTAAAGGGGGGAATTGTGTGGGAAATGTATAACAACTTGGCACTACTAGAGGCACTACAAAAAGAAAATTAACTCAATTAAAATAAGCTAATGTGGTGAAAACTTCATATGCTCAGGGAGATTCAGACACATCTCAAAATGAGAGGGACATAAAAGAAGAGTTAAATAAAGCAATTGATTTAAATTAGATGATGGTGTCTCTGATTGTAAGACACTTTGTCAAACTTCATCATGAGTAAAAGATTAATGTTTCAATGATTTCCAAATTCCATTTTCATTCAATATAAGAAATCCACGATACAATGGGGAAATAGTTTCAAATTCAGAGAGTAGGATAGGGGACGATACATCACTCTCATAGAAGCATGTGCAACCTCCAACTTTGCATCTATTTTTTGGTTTGACCCATTTTAGTGTGCCCATGACTGTGGGACTAAATTTTCCGGTAGATATTCTAGCCTCTTGGAATTCACATATGCAACATTCTCTTTCTAAAATGTTGGAAGTATATGATTGTAATACATGTATGATATTAAGAGAAGGAATTTGTGGTGAAGGGTTTCTTACACACGATATTTCACATTTTTCTTATGCAAACATTCTATGTTTCCACACATATCATCAGTTATCATAAGTGTCTATTATGTCAGTGATCCATTTTTACATAATTGATGTAACTTCAATGGTAATTAAATTTCCTAGTTATGTAAGAGGCGGTCACAAAAGAACCCCAACTTTCATGTATATTTGTTCATAGATCTTGATACAAATTCCCTATTCTTTTGTAAGTCCATTATTCTTTTTCAATATTGTCAGATGTTCTCCTTGAATTCTTAACTTGCCAACATTTTTTATATAATAATATTTTTTAATACTAGAACCATAAGATTAAACATTACACGAATTTCTACATTCATACAATGTGTATTCTCAATATCTTTCCTAGAAAAATATACCCTCCTACAATGTAGTCAAAAACTTCATTCACACTATGGAAAAAATAACATCACAAGTCTCCATTGAAATTATTACAAAGTTCTCTCTTTCACCTAAAAGCTCTAAAATGTGTACCTATTAACAAATTACATAGGAATACGATCAATAGCAATAGGAATATGAAGGGATTAAGTAGCATTATGAAGGAAAGAGCATTAAGTCAAGGCAACGAAAGAGGATACGATCTAAAGGCCTAAATGTTGGCTTATCGATCGGGAGGGAGGCAGGGCAGGGCACATCCAGAGTCGAGTCGTAGCATCAGATATAGATATAGATGCTAGCAGTTCCACGTCCAGGTGAAGCAATTGGTTAGTAAGGAGATCGATACCCATGCCAAAAGAAACCCTTGTAGGAACGACCTTAAAACTGCTTAATTCAAAATATGGTAAAATAGCTCCTGGATGAGGAACTATATATACCTATTAACAAATTACACACCTAACCTCCTCAGGAGTCAAATGCCTTATATGACTTAGACATTATACTAAAGGTGCATCTAGATGTAAAGTAATTCATAACTCATTAGTTCCAAACTAAAAATAAAACATTGAACTCGTGATCTACTATGCACAAGATTTTAGCATTAACATATTGCAAATACTCATAGCAATAGTTATAAATATAATATATAAGAACGTGTGTATATAGAAATACATAACTATGAATAAATGTATATTATATGTAATTATTAAAAAGCACCTTTATAATACTACTAAAAATATTGATAAATGTTAATTTAGCTTTTACCACTTCTAACAAAATAGGAAGTTTAAGATGTTCTTAAAATATTTCCAACGTGTTGTATATATGTTAGGATTTCTTACATTTGTATACAAACTATGTCTACAATCATGTAGTATTTACTTTACCATTAGTGGAGATTACAAAACCATTGAATCATCGATGCAGTGATTGCTTCATACATCATTCATTGTGCTTGATACATAGAATAAATTTCTAGTTTAAGTTTTATATTGATATGGAGTTGTTCAATGACAAGGTTTTACTAGTAACTCCATAATAATATTGAAATGATTAATGTCAATTTGACATTTTCTTCCTGGACCAACAACTTACATTAACTACATAAAGTAATTCAGGTAACATTTTGTTAAGTAACACTCCATTTTTTCATTATCTTCCCTTATCACACATTCAATTTCAGAATGTGTAAGCAAATATATATACATGGATGACATTTAACATCATATCAACACTTTAACTTACATTGTTCTCTTTGTGCCGAATTGTATACTGATCTTCTTCTACCTTGTTAAGAAAATACTATTTATGATTGATACCCTCTCATGGTTTAGTTTTGCATGTGAACTTTGTGAACTTTGCATAAATACATTGGATAATGCTTTCATATTTGGCATTATTCTATAATAATTTTGGATTGAACGTACTTTTATTTTAGGACATCAAATTCTAGATAGCTCTAAGCTTATACATTGTGTCAGCGAGAGTATATATTTCAAAGAAAACATGCTGCTATTTTATAATAGCATAGCTACTTCTATAAACAAGTTATTATAACTTGCGTATAATACTTTGGACTATGGTTTACTTGTATTTATTTTGGTGTGTTGTTAAAGGAATGGTCTCAGTAGTTTGGTTGTTTCTCGTATTTATATTTGAAATATGTTAATGGGTATTTATAATGTGGGTATTTTTTTATTTTTATTTTATTTATTATTTATTATTTATGGGAAATGAATGATTTATAGGTGCTAACAGACTAATTTTAGTTGCTTAGTCGCATTTGGTATCTATATTTGACATATGTTAACTGGTATTTATATGTGGACTTTTATTTGATTGAATTATTCTCTTTGCTCCACTATTCATGAGAAATGAATGATATGTAGGTTAGTAAAGAGAGAAGATGGAAGGAAATATCAACAACTTTAAAAATCCCTAGTTACTTTATAAATTACTTGTTTGTGCTTCACAAACATTACATAGAGTTTTTGCACCACTTTGAGTAAGTTAATTACTTTGGAACACGGTGACAACTTGCTCCTCCTCCTGGTATTCATCTTTTAATAATCAAATAGTTAGACCTACAATTATTTTCCAACTTCCTTTGTTGCTTTAAAAAACGTATATTTGAATGTTATTTTATCTTGTGATGCTTAGAAAATGTACATATGTTTAGGTCCATTTCCTACTCCTTGTCCTTCTACTAAGTCCATGGACAATGGCATCACATACCAACTTTTGGTTGATCCAAAGCAACCAACAAAGAAAAGGAAAAACATGGTTGATCATGCTTAGTTGTTTGGAGGTGAGATTCTGAAATTTGAGGAAGAATGCAACATATCTCCAACATTGTTGTGAATTCAATATATTTGTTTATATATTCTTGTTCCAGGTCATTTGTTTTATCTAGGAACTAACTTTAATATTCATTTTTGTTTCGTTTCCCTTCTAGTGGATCTAAGTGCATATGTTGGGAAAACTGTGACAAGAACAGTCGATCATAGATTTGATAATGGCTACTTGGCGACTGTGGTGGTAGGCTCATAGCAACTTAAAGGTATTTTATATCATGTTCCTACAAAGAGAGTTGTTCAAGAATATGCAATGGTTCTATGGATAACGAGCAATGTAGGTTGTGATGCCCTTGGGTTGGAGGTGCATGTCATGAAGAAGAGGAAAGAAAGGGTACCTAAGAGAGATCTCAGTGTTGCGCGTCTATCAAAAAATGGTTACAGATTCTTTTATGTCGAACAATGTGCTAGGTTAAAAAAGACATATGCACAGATATACCATGTATGACAATGAATGATTTGTGGAACAAGATTTCAGATAATGAAAAAATGATATGTCAATCTGCTATCTTTTCCTTTCTTTGTTTTTTCTCCTTTCAGCCCTACAAAATGTGCAAGTGGATGCACTTTGTTAAATTAACTATCATTATTATTATATTTATTGTAGCAATACATTGAACGGAGTCAACAAGTTGTGTGGATCATGCTACAGGGGTGTGACATTGAGCTAACTCCATTGAGTTGTTTTTTATTAAGTTAAAAGTAGGGGTTGCATGATTATAGATTTAACAAAGATTATGCCTTTATGTGTATGGCATTTTTTAAAATCATGCCTATATATGAGATTTTAAGGATTGACATAACTCTTCACGTAATTCTTTAAAGGGTGTTAGCTCAATAGAAGAGGATATGTCGTATAAGTAGGAGGTTGGTGGTTCAATTCCACTAGAGCCCTAAGATAAATTAATCAATGATACTGTGTTTATTTTTAATTAAATACCTTTTTTATTGATTTATTTGAGTGGTGAGATTTTTTTGTGGATTCATTATTTTATATTGTCTCTAAAGAAACAAAAGTGTTATTGTATTTTTTTTTAAATATAAATTTTTATTTCTCTAGAGAGATAAATAATAGCTATGATTAAAGAAATATTGTCTTTATAAAGGCAATATGTCGTTAATCCCAACTAAAGACAAAAATGAAAATGTCTCTATGAGACAATAATGCTTGTATTCTATAGTCTTTGTAAAGACAAATTTTTAAGACAATAATTTGAGACACTCACTTAAAGACAAAATTCAAAACAATACATAAGTTTTTGTTTTTTTCTTCTTCAGTTTGAAAATTAAATAATTTACCCAAAAATTGTCTTAAAACCCCCTCTATGTTAGTGACATAAAGAGCAACCATATGAATTGTTAATTGGTTTGAGTCATGCTAAGAGATTCAATTGTGTGATGGACACTAGCAAATAAGTCTTTAGCTAGTTCTTTAGTTCCCTCTTCTCTTTCTTATTAGAATATGCAAACTCTAGCAATGAACATGCATAATCTACCAAAGCCAATGCAAATGTTTGACTTATATATATATATATGTTAGGGATGTGTTGATAGTGATTGATCTAATTTATAAATATTTGCTTAATATAATTTTTTAAAATTAGGATAGATAGATAGATTCATTATTTTTTTAATCTATGATAAATAAATAAATAAATCAATAGGGGTGTAAATTTGAGTAAGAACATTCATTTTCTTGTTCTTACTCAAATTTATACATATTTATTTACTATAAAGTAAAAAATTTATATTAAATAAATATCTATAAATTAGATTGATCACTATCAAAAACAACTTTAACAAATAATTTTATTTTTATTTTTATTTTTTTGAGTATGGAGTATGTCCTAAAATTGCTTCTCTTCTTAGGACTTAAGGAACTGTGAAAGGTTACCTCTCCCCGATCATTCCACGTGAGCTTCTCTTCTTAAGACTTAAGGAATAGTTAATGGCCCAAGACCCAAAGGTGTTTGGTAGGAGTGAATGCTTACCCCTCCAATAACGTAATTTTCCTTAAATAACTTTGATAACTAATCTGCATAGGCCCATAGCAGCTAGAGCGAAGTCGAGTGACAACCTTGCCTTGGTTTTTCTTGCAACGATGAGAACATGGGAGGAACGTTCGTAGTGATATTCAGAGATTTTGCCTTGGTTTTTCTTGCAACGATGAGAACATGGGAGGAACGTTCGTGGTGATATTCAGAGATTTTTCCGTAGAAAGATCGAATTGTACCCGAGGAACAATGGACTCCAAAAGAGGAAGAGGCCATGCGCATAGATCCTTCGAGCTCTTTTGACATGACAGGTGGTGGTCTTTTTTAAATAGTATATGGAATGGGCGAGGAACCTCCCAGAACGCCTTTCCGCGTAATAATTGAGATAAAGATCATGATGGATTGGCTTCTAACGCAAGAAACCAAATCTGTGAAATACCGCATGAACTCTCAGTTGACATGTAATTTCCATTTTACCCATGAACTGCCATGTAATTTCGATGTTTCGTTTCTTTCCCTTCTATATAATGTTTCTATTTCAGCTTCTTCTCGGGCATGTCTACTTGGGTTTTTAGTTTCAGGCCACTGATTCGGGGGTATTTTATGGTCGTTTCTTTAGCTGATCTTGTGGTTCCCCAGAAATACATTCTACCCGACCCCTACAAAAAAGGGCCTGTTTTTATTGTCCTAATTTGGTTACGGAATTCTCAGCAAGCGAGGCATGTTCGATTACGGTGTTGTTCGCGCAACTTTCCTCCGGGAGTGGCATCGCGGGCACCTTCCGATTCTGCTCGTTATGTTTATGTTGATGATGAATGTTGCAGCAGCATCTATGGCTGGTATGGCCATGGTTGATAAGACTGGTAAGAATAAATATTGGTTAGCTTCTTTACTTGGATGCATTCAATTCGTACTCGGAGACCTGTAACGAATTATAATTTTTTCTTTTTTACTGCATAAGAAAGCCTATCGGCCTAGATATATGAGTATGATAATCATAATAATTTTTTACTGCATAAGAAAGCCTATCGGCCTAGATATATGAGTATGATAATCATAATAATAATAATTTTTTAAAATTATTGTAAAATCTGAGAGATTAATTAATTCAAATAAATATGATTAATTTTTTTTTGAAAAAAATATACTTTTATAGAAAAGTTACATCACCTTGCTCAACAAAGAGAGAACAAGAATTGGGAAATCGCACAAGCCTCAGCGTTTTTCCAAAATAACAAACAGTTATAATTACAGCGAAACCTGAAACCTGATACTGTATTTAAAATAAATTGATCAGCTGTTCTGTCACAGTTAAAATTACAGTTAAACCTGATGATTGATACTTATTTAATACTGATTTGACAGGTTAATACTGAAATTAATACTAATTTCAGTCAAATCCAAATCCAACGAATGACTCATTCAAAGCCTCCGCCTATCTGTCTTTCATATTCCACGCGAGCTCGGTCAGGCAATACAAATATGAAACACAAATATGAAACGGAGTGGTCTATAATGAGATTTTTTTGGAGATTCCGGTGACGGAATCCGGTGGAAGAAATTGAGGTTAAATTTTGATTTGTTGCAGTTAAAATGGTTTTTTAACTGCATATTTAGATTCAGCACCCTGAAAAATCCTGGGACGCTTTCATTGTGCAGAAACTAACTATCAAACTTGCGATTCCAATAAATTCCTGCCGGATTTCGACCCGAAAAACCCGCCGGAAAGGCTTTCAAAAAATCGCGTTATAGACAACTGCATATAATATAAACTGATTGGGTCCTCTCCTTCTGTGCCGTTGTTACTGTATGGCGATGTCTGTAGACTCTGAAAGTGCAATTCCACTGTTGTCATCGATGACAGTTAGAAGTGATGACGATCCCATTCGTTTGAGCCATTCGTGTGTCCAAAGTGACAGATTCTGCAAGATGTCTGCAGCCTCTGGAAGTGCAATTCCACTGTTGTCATCGATGACAGTTAAAAGTGATGACGATCTCATTCGTTTGAGCCATTCGTGTGTGCAAAGTGACAGATTCTGCAAGATGTCTGTAGCCTCTGAAAGTGCAATTCCACTGTTGTCATCGATGGTTAAAAGTGATGACGATCTCATTCGTTTGAGCCATTCGCGTGTGCAAAGTGACAGATTCTGCAAGATGTCTGTAGCCTCTGGAAGTGCAATTCCACTGTTGTCATCGATGACAGTTAAAAGTGATGACGATCTCATTCGTTTGAGCCATTCGCGTGTGCAAAGTGACAGATTCTGCAAGATGTCTGTAGCCTCTGGAAGTGCAATTCCACTGTTGTCATCGATGACAGTTAAAAGTGATGAAGATCTCATTCGTTTGAGCCATTCGTGTGTGCAAAGTGACAGATTCTGCAAGATGTCTGTAGCCTCTGGAAGTGCAGTGTCATTGAATAAGATATATAAATGTATTGATGATACAAAGATAATTGTCAATGACATTGCTGTAGGTAAGGCTAATTTTTTAATGATGGCATATTATCTTCTGGATCTCCGATCATTTCTGGAAGAGCTATCACAGGAAGAAGATTTCATTAATGCCATATTTTTGGAGGCACCGCTTCAACGCCTAGCTGACACGGTGGAATCCATCTATGCTTTTACAAAGCATTGTAAGAGTAGCAGCCGTATTCTGCTTCTGTATCAATGTAATGAACTGGTTGGTGAAATAACAAAACTTTTTGCGGGGCTAGTACAGTGTTTGAGTTTGATGCTGCAGGGGGATACAGAGATTGTTCCAAGGATCGAAGGTCAAATAAAGGATATGCAAAGTAATTTGAGTAGGGTGTCCTTTTATGTGGAGCCAGAAAATGAAAATCTAGCAAAAAATATATCCGAGGGTCTTATGAATGGTCAGGCAGATAAGGATTTCGCAACAGATTTGTTGTGCAAAATATTGGCACATTTAAATCTGCAATTTTTTGAGGCCAGTGAATTGTTGCAGGAACTTAAGGGTGACCTAGAGTCTGCGAGACTTGAGGGAAGAGAATCCAATTTATGCTTACTTCAGGGACTTTTCACATTATTCACCCCTGCAGTCCTGCCAGCTGTTAGAAATTTGGCATCTGAAGAGTCTCTTGCCGTCTCAGCTGATGACTTAGCAATTCCAAGTTCCTTTTATTGCCCTATTACAGGCCAAATTATGCAAGATCCAGTAATGCTAGCAGAAGCTGGTTACACTTACGAGAGATATGCAATAATTAAATGGTTTCAAGAAGGGAATAATATATGCCCAAACACAGGAACTAAGTTGGAGAGTTTTGAACTTGTTCCAAACTTAAAGCTGAAACAGAACATGGAGGAATTTTTTGATTTAAAATGGCACAAAACACTAATGAACACTATTCGTCAAATCGGCCCACAAGGAAATCCCACTGAACTAGAGGAGGCAGTCAATACAGTGAAGCATTTGTTGGATATTCATCCCAAATACAAACGCTTGCTTGTAACGTTGGATGGGATTCGACCATTGATTTCAATTTTGAAGCCAGCTGAGCAGCAACTGAAGGAGAAGATTTATAGTATTCTTTTTAGCATTGCAGTTCTGGGAGACGAGTATAAGGTAAGGCTGTGCCCCATTTTTCTGTGTTGCTTTCAGTTTATAACCATTATTTATTCAAATGCATCTCTAAGTTTGGAATGTTTCAAGTTAGTTGCTTTGTTTGCTCTGTTTTACTCTAAACAGCAAATTATTTAGTTTTACTTGTGTATCAGGCCTTTGAAAAGATGAAATTATGTTCTTTCTGGGTTTATAGAGTCCTAGATACACTTCAATAACAGGAAGACATTTTATCATCTCAATATACTTCCTGGTAGATCCTTGCTGGGAAGGTCACAAATTAAGTCCTGAACAAATGTACACAAATATTGGGAATATTTTCCTTTGGCATAACCACATATAAGTTGTTTTTTTCATTGGTAGATAGGGAACCACATTGGCAAAAACGGAACCTGTCTTCCAGGCAAAGACTAGAGACATTTCTTGACTTTCATAATATCAACTCTAGCACAAACATTGCTGCTCTATTTGCTGTGGTCAGGCAGTCTTTGGATACTGTAAATAATTCGGCTAGAAAGAGTAATGAGTGGAAGCATGTGTTCCAGGGCCCAGAATTAAAAGTAAACTTGCTAGAGAAGCAATTATAAGAAAAATATCTAAGGCCATGGGTGATAGAACTACAAAGAGCCTTCATGAAGAGAGTGGAGGCCGAAGCCTGGAAATAATTGCCTGTAACCAAATTGAGGATGAGGACTTGCTTGTTCAAGAGCCTGTCATGTAGAAAAAAGGTATGGAGAAGAGGACAGACAACATGGGAAAGATAGAAGAATGCTATGGAATTGTATTACAGAGAAGAATCATTACAACAGTGTAAAACTCCTAAGTGCTGGCTGTAAAAAACCAATTGCAGAATTAGATTTCGAGAGATTCTACTAACTAGTGAGCTGATTCTTCAATTTTTAAAATATAGTGAAGTGAAGTTACAGAAAAAGAATACAAGTTCTTCTGAAATCCCGTCCATGCAAATTAACTGGATCTTAATCTTCTGCAATACAGAGCAATCTTATCTGAGATACTTAGTTCTACATTAACTCTTACATGAGAGCCTGCAAATCATTTCTCCCTAAGATACAAATTTCAAACTCTGGTATGAATGCACATACTAACTAAAGATATATTATTGGTAGATAAGTATGTCATGTCATGTCATCTAGGCGGGTAGGATAAGATTAGATTTTTATTCAGTTAAAACTTCAAAGGACACAAATTAATCTCATTAGAAAACCGTCCCTTTACTAACAGAATTAAGGGAAAATGTACTTTCTCATGGTAAGAAGAAAAAGTGCATAATTCTGCATTGTTTGGTAACCTGATTATGAAGAGAAGAAAAAACAAGAAAGGAGATTGGTAGCTCTAAATAAGTGTATGACCAATTCCCATTCCAATCTTATATTGGAGTCCTCATTTTTGACTAAGAAAGAATAACTGAGGAACCCTCGATTGTTAACAAATGCTAGGCATGGTGGATCTCCATCTAGGTGTTACAGCCTTAAAAATTCAGAAAAGACTCTCTTTGGAGCTTCTCATATTGCGCTTAGTACATAATGTTAGGGATGAAGTTGGACTTGGGAAAGAAGATCTACATAATCTTAAGGAGGATCCCACAGAAGGGGCCTGACAAAGCCCGAAGAACAACATGAAAAAATCAAGTCTATGAAAGAGAAAATACACAATCTTCTAAAACGAAAAAAAGAAGTAAAATGATCGTGCACCACAAATGGACAAATCCAAATCCCAAATAATCAGAAATTGAAGGGTTTGGAAGGGAAGTGATTGGACAACCCTTTAAAAGAATTCAAGGGTCAATTGAGGGATTATTGATGGCCTTTAAATTGTTTAGGTTGGAGAGACTGCAACTTTGATGGAGTACTTGTGCACCTGGAAGATGACTGGTGAAGAGCTAGGCTAAGAAACTCCCAACTAAAAGAGGACTGCAAATAACAGATTCTATGTGTTATTATGGGTTGACCTGGATTTGGTTGAAAATGAAATTAAAGAGTGCACAATATTGCAGAAAGAACACAAGATACAGTGAAAACAATTTCTCTTTGGGAAACAATGGTGAAAAACATTTTACATATACAATGGCTAGAATGGTGGCAGCTATCCCTGAGAAGAGAAGTGACTGCACTTATTACCAAAAAGCCCTTAACCAGAAAGTGGAAAACTCCATTTATTACTATATGAAGAAATCCTAGAGTGAAAAATAGAAAATACCCTAAACCAAGGTGTTGAGGTGCCAAGAAATGGGCTACAAGCCATTGAGTGCAAATGATACATCAAATTCTTGGGGCCATAACTTCCAAGTATGACTTTGTTTTTGATATGCCCCACAAAACTCGTTGGGCATTTAAACTCCTATAAATAAAAAAATGAAGCAGACTCAAAGTATATGCGTTTATTCGACCAATCTAGTTCATCATATATCTTTTATATTGCATTGTAGCATATATTGTTTAGTATTACCAGAGTTTGATCTCTGGCCTCAGAGCTATGCTCCTCCCAGGATCTCCTCCTCTATAGATCTTGATCAAATTGATAGATCTAGGTCACCTCAAGGGTTGACCACTTCCCTTACCAGATCTTCTCAGTTTTTGCAAGGCTGGGCTCAACAACCCTGTGACCTCATGCATCTCAGACTACCCACTGTCTGACACAAATAATCAGCCTTCTCATCTTGCCCTTCCAGCTCACCTAATTCACCCTCCATCGGTTAAGATCTTTCCCCATTGCATCTCTCATCCTTTGGTTCGCAATCGCCCCCCAAATGATGCCACCTTTGATAGTGCCATTGATACTTCCATGCAACCTATCGACGAACTAATGGTGAATGGCCTCCACGCCATCATATACTGCTTGGAAGAATTGACCCATTGTGGAATTTTTTTGAAATTCAAAGTTCAATACAAAGCAGAAATTTTACCTTCAACCTAGAAGGTTTCGTGGATCTTATCCCTGTGAATTTTCAGCCTTAGGGCTGCTGTAAAACAAGGTACAAGACAGTTGCAGAAAGAGTATAATGTTTCACTTCCAAACAGCCCAAAATTCCTGGCAATTAGGGAGAAAAGATATTAAACTGAAGGGATAAGTTTCAGCCCTTTTAGGACAACTTATCAGCCAATAACCAGATCTGAAATACTTATAATAGTAATAACAGGAGTAAAATTAAGTTTCAACCCCTGTCTGTTGCTTGAGAGCATCAGAGGGACCAGCTCTAGACAGCCCTAGAGAAAAGCACCCCTAACACGTCCCATGTTGATTTTTAATGTACCTTGGACAAGTGGCTACCCATGGGTTAGTCTCTACCTAGGGAAAAGTGTCCAAAATAATTCTTTTCTTAAGTGTGACTTTATAAGTGGTAAAGTCAATGTTAAATTATAAAGTGAAAAGTGACTTTAGACATAAAGTACAATGTGGGTACTTTATTTAATGGGTGAGTTAAAATATAGAAACTGAGAATTAAATGCACATTTATTCTCATCTCTTGATCTAAATGAATCTGAGCCATTAGATCTTAGGGTTGCCCAAAAGTCATTTAGGGAAACAAAAGGGGAAAAGAAAAGAGACATTGCATTCATTCTTCATGAGCAGATTGGAGAAAGGAGGCTGAGAGCTGGAGAAAAGTTTTGAAGGAGAAATTTGTTGTAGCAAGCTGAAGGAGTGATTTCTGGGCAAAGCTGGGCACAAAAATCAAGGCATAGAAGACAATAGAAGGTACAGTATGGACAACATTTAACGCTGTGAGCTGCATGCCGTTCAAGAGAAGTTTTTGAGAAATTTTTTTTTTTTTGAAAAAAAATCTATACAGTCCGTACAATGGTATGGAAATCCATATAGTCCATATGGAATCCGTACAAATCTGTCCGTTAGTCAGTATCCATACAATACATATTTTCAGCTTCAAGTGGGCACGGAAATCGAGGCAAAGTGGGCACGGTTTTCAAGGAGTTTTGGGCTGAAGAGATAAGTTGTATTTTGCTGTTTTGTTTTGTCTGCAAATGTATTTTTCCTGAACTTGAAAGATAAATAAATTTGAAGAGCTCTCTAACAGGTTTTCCCCAGAGAAGATTGAAGGGGTTTTGCCTGGGTCTAAGTTGACCAAAAATCTGTGTGTATTTTTATGTGTGTTGCTGGTCTGTTTATGTCCATATTTATTTTCAGCATGTGTTGATAGTCCCATGTGTTTTAATCTGAAAATTTCATTTCCAGAATTCTATATGTTGAATGTATGTTTATGGGAAATGGCATTTAACTGAATGAGAGTGATAAGGTGAAATTAAAACCAGGTTGGGATTGCAGGAAACTTTTTAGTCATCAAATTTCAACATGGTATCAAAGCTACAAGCTGAAAATTGCAGTTTGAACAACAGAGAATAGTTTGGGACAACAAACAGTGGTTTGGACAACAAACTGAATTTTTTGACAGCAAATTGATATTTTGGGACAACAAGGTGAAATTTCACACAAACTGAACTTTTGGGACAGCAAGGTGTGCTGGAAAGTTCATGTCTTTGTTTTCTTGGTTTTGTAAATTTTGGACAGCAGTCATGGCCATGTTCTTAAGGATAGAGAACATACTGGATGGGATATCCAGCTATGCTGTTTGGAAGGACAAAATTCAGACAATGTTTAAGGAGATAGAAGTTTGGGACATTGTGCGCCAAGTGGTTGTAACTTGTACCTCCTACTGCTGCAGATGAATTTGCTGAATTCACAAAAAATAATGCAAAGGCAAAAATGATTTTGATGGACAGTCTGAAGGATCATGTGGTTCCTCAGGTTAGAGGAAACACATATGCATATCAGATGTGGACAACTCTAACCACTCTCTATTAGAGTACCAATGAGAGCAGGCAAATGGTATTCAAAGAACAATTGAAGAACATCATGATGACAAAGGATGAAAGTGTAGTTCATTATCTTGGCAAGGTCAAATAGTTATGTGATGATTTGACCGCTATTGGTGAGGCAGTTGCACCCACAAAGTTAGTCAGGATAGCTGTAGCAGAACTTTCTAAGTCTTGGGAGGTCTTTGGTGATGCTGTTACCTCTAGGGAGAATCTTCCCAATTGGGATAGATTCTGGGATGATTGTGTGCAGCATGAGATACGGAAGACTGGCAGTGGTGGGGTGAAGATAGCAGGTGAGGAGGATGTAGCTTTGAAAGCTAGGGGGAAGAACAAAGGAAAGGCCAAGAAAGAGGCCTCATCAGATGGGGCTAAGGGAAAAGAGAAGAAGAAGAAGAAAGATACGGATATGTCCAAAGTCAAATGTTGGGCATGTCAGAAGATGGGACACTATGTTGCTACGTGTCTTGACAGGAAGAACAAGGGGAAGAAGGGCACTGCAGCTTCAGCAAAGGTGGAGTAGTTTGCTTCACAGTTTGACCAGGACTTTGCATTTATTACTTCTATATCTAGTAGGAGTACATCATCCGATGTGTGGTACATAGACAATGGGGCTTGGGACCATATGACAGGTGCACGAGAGTTCTTTTCAGAGCTTGCAGAGAGGGCACTTGATATTGAGACTGTACTAGGAGATGACCACACTGTGAGAGCCATTGGTGTGGGGACTGTGACCTTTGAGAGGGAGTCCTTGCCTCCTTTGAAGGTCATGGATGTTTTGTAAGTTTCGGGGATGAAGAAGAACTTGATTTCAGTGTCTGCTATGGAGGAGAAGGGGTTTGACGTCACTTTCTCTGGAGGGCAGGTATTGATGCATCCCAGGGAAGCTTCCATCACTTCGGCCAAAATGATTGGAGTCCGCTCTGGGAAACTATACAAGTTCAGTTTTCATTCGGTAGGACCATTGGTGAGTAGCACATCTGGTAGCACTCACACTAGTACCACCAATAGTAGAGACTTGTGCGAGTTATGGCACCGGAGGATGGCGCATATGCATCATGGAGCTTTGAGAGTACTAAGGGAGATCTGTTAAAATTGGCAACTAGGGCCAAACTCCATGTGGGTTATATTATTAATGGAAGCTGATATTTTTCTTGGATCCCTCTCATCGAGAGGTGTAGGATTGATCTAAAGATCATCCGATTCTGATAAGTATTCATGGAGATATGAATTTATTTGTGTTATGGGACAATTCGTCAAGGTCGGCCAGCAACCAAATAAACCCCACTTGTGCTCAACGTTTTAGTATGAATAGAGGTGGCCTTCAAGTCATTTCAACACACTTGGGATCTCTTCCTCTCTACTTGTCTTTGGGTTTTAGTAGGAGGAGAGATCCTAAGGGATAACATTGTCCTAATCCAAAGGGCAAAAGCCGGAACTGCCAGAACTGTCAGGAATAGCTGGAATTGCCAAAATTGCCGGGAATAGCCGGAATTGCCGACAACAGCCGGAACTGCCGAATTGCCGGGAAAGCTGACGCAGAGGGGAGAAGCCGAAATTACCGGAACTGCCGGAACTGCCAGAACTGCCGGAACAGCCGGAACTGCCGGAACTGCCGAGAACAGCCGGAACTGCCAGGAACAGCTGGAACTGCCGAGAACAGCTGGAACTACTAGAACTGCCAGGAACTATCGGAATAGCCGGGAAAGCTGATGCAGAGGAAGAAGCCGAAACTGCCGGAACTATCAGAACTATCGGGAACAGCCGGAACTGCCGGGAATAGCCGGAACTGCCGGGAATAGCCAGAACTGCCGGGAACTATCGGAACTGCCAGAATTGCCGGAACTGCCGGAACAGCCGGAACTGCCGGGAATAGCCGGAACTGCCGAGAACTGTCAAAACTTCCGAGAACAGCGGGAACTGCCGAAACTTCCGAAAAAAGCCGGAACTACTGGAACAACCGGAGCATCTGTCTCCGAAGGAGAGAAACATGTAAGGGACAACTAACTAACATTGGGACAATTGTATGGTACTTAGTAGCAAATACACCAAGCATGCAATGTTACAACTAGCATGCAAGGGACAGCTAGCATGCAACAACAAGCATGCTAAGGACAACAAGCATGCTAGTGACAACAAGCAAGCAAGGGACAACAAGCAAGCAAGGTGCAGCTTACACATAGGTCATTATGGCAACATAGTGCAACAATGGCACATAATACAATACAGTGATGGGTAGAATCATGATTAACGAAGCATGATGAGATGCAGCATAGTGATGATGGGTGCAGCATGCTGCAGCACGGTGAAGTGCAGCATGATGACGAAATGCAGCACACCGATAGGTGAAGGAGTCACCTTGGAGAATCAGTTGAAGTAGCATGTCTTCAACTGATCTCATGTATCATCTTCTTAGAGATGATCTATGCTCTTATCTAGATAATTCAAGTGTTGACTTCTGTTGTAAACGTACTATCTCTCTCTCTCTCTGCTGAACTATTGAAGAACATATAAGAAGAATTGATCAAGGGTTTCCCCACATTGGGGTTTGTCTTTGGCTAGCGCCACATCTTGTGTCCTCTTGTCTTGGCTTGTCTTCTGCGATTTATGTTTATGTTCTATCTGCTGTTTACTTTAATGCTGATGTGATTGCTAATCTGGAAAAGGTATTGAGCTAACTGTGAAAATTGAAATAAATTGCTCTAAGCATAGAACATACCTAAAATTAACATGGTATCAAAGCTGAGGTGTAGACAAATGCCAAGCAAGAGTGAAAGAGCAATCACCGAAGACAGTTGGGAAAGGAAAAAAGGATCAATGGATTCCTCATCCCTCTTCAAATTCACCAAGGGTGAAGTAGAAGTAGAGAATATTATCAGAATGGCGCAACAGAAGTTTCTGATGGCCTACCTAAAGATCACTTCAATGGGAGGCCCGGATCTAAGGGTGGAAGGAAAGGAAGATGCCTTGGTTGTAATATGTTCCGCCATTATGCGAAGGAGTGTCTAAGGTAGGGACACATCACTTGATGATGATAACAATCATTCTAGGGACATCTTCAATGATCAGAGGAATGACAGGTAATGCAGGTCATCAAGGAAATGACCGACTCTTTAGAGAAAGCAAGGAACCCCAGGTATGAAGAATCAAATGTTGTTTCTGATAAGATAAAGAAGCGTTATCTTGTATTGGCCCTCTCCTTCAGATTCTTTGGGAATCTGGCTTATTGATCGTAGTGCTTCAAGGCACCTCATCGAATAGAAGGGTGCTCTCTCGAATTTGGTAGAGATGGAAACAACCGTGGGATTATACTTGGAGTTGATGCCACCTATCCCGGAAAGGGTGTAGGGAATGTTACCCCTCAATTGAATGAGGGTAACTCTATTCATTTACAAGAATCTCTTTTATGTACCTAATCACAAGAAGAACCTGGTGTCCATCTCAGAAATGGAAGTCAAAGGTTTCAGGGTGGCATTCATCGATGGAAAGGTACATGTTAAAAAATAGAATTTTCAAAGATGCTTTTTCTCATGGGTTCAGGGTTGGCAATTTGTATCAAGTTGCAGGATGGTCCATTGGGGATCATGTCAATTGACATATCGCATCTATAACACCGGAGGTCTACCTTTGGGGCCCTACTCGATGTGAGTCAGATGGTAACAGGGATGCCTAAATTCAAGAAGAGCATGAAGGTACATGTCTGAGATGTACCGAAGGAAAATCTTACAAGGGGACCATTCCCTTCATGTAGCAGGTCCACAGGTTTGGAACAACCCGAGGAGTTTGAGATTCATGATCGGGAATATCATGTATACAGGTGGAAGAAAGCCCTCTATGGCTTGAAGTAAAACACCCCGGGCGTAGTATGAGAGGATTGATAGCTGTCTGATGAAGCTGAGATTCACTAGGAGTGAAACCGATCCAAACCATTACCCGAAAGTTGTGGATGATAGACCTCTCATACTGACACCTTATGAGGACAACCTATTTCTGATAGGTGCAGACCCTCTCATTTGCAGAAGTAAGAGGGAGTTGGATTCCGGATGTGGAATGATAAATTGCAAGCCTGTGACTACCTCGAGGATCTTAACTTTCAGAAGTTATATGCTAGTGATGTCGGACCAGATTTGGGAAATGCCTCTGAGTTTCATAAACTCATTTGCGTTAATGTTCTTGGTGAACTTCCGTTCAGACATATGTTTTGCAGTTAGCATGGTGAGCTCATATTTGGTTGAGCCTCACTGGATTGGTGCCAAGAATCTTCTGAGATATCTTCAGGGCACAATCTCTCATGGATTGAGATACACTGTCAGAAATATGAAGCTGCATGATTATTCGAATGCTGACTGGGCAGGCAGTGTGGAGGATCACTAGAGCACTTCCTAGTGCTAGTTCTCTTTGGGTTCTGCTTCGATATCATGGATGAGCAGGAAGCAGAAGTCGGTTGCTATAAGCACCGCTGAGACCGAATACATAGCTACGAGTATGATCTCGTGTGAAGCTGCATGGTTACAGAAGCTCTTAAGTGAGCTGTTTGTACACATGATGAATACCACTGTGATTCTCTGTGACAACCAGAGGGGGGATTCGATTATTGAGGAATCCCGTATTCGATGATTGCTCCAGCAGATAGACATCAAATACTGCCTTATCTGGGATATGGTAAGTCGATGAGCGAGGAGGCTCCATCGCATTGAGACTGATGTACAGGTCGCAGACATTTTGTCAAAACCCCAGGGAAAGGTCAAATCTGTGACTTTCCCGAACGACTTGGAGTCGTTGAGAGACCTTCTTATAAGGGTCCTGCATTTTGCATGCATTGAGCTCTGGGAGCTCTGGGGGGCTTGGGGTACTTACTGGAGCAACATATGACCACAGGGCGACTCACCCTCCCTTGGTGGTGCGCTATGTACAGGATGACAGGTTCAACCTTCCCCTGTGATACCCCGTGGCGACTGTGGAACAGGATGATTAGTTCTCCTGTGGGCTGAGATGATTAGTTCTCTCGTGGCAACTGTGAAACAAGATGATTAGTTCTCCTGTGGGCCAGGATGATTAGTTCTCCCGTGGCAACTGTGGAACAGGATGATTAGTTCTCCTGTGGGCCGGGATGATTAGTTCTCCCGTGGCAACTGTGAAACAGGATGATTAGTTCTCCTGTGGGCCGGGATGATTAGTTCTCCCGTGGCAACTGTGAAACAGGATGATTAGTTCTCTTGTGGGCCGGGATGATTAGTTCTCCCATGGCGACTTTGGGGCAGGATGATTCGTTCTCCTGTGGACAGGATGATTAGTTTTCTTGTGGGCCGTGAAGATTAGTTCTACCATGGCGACTTTGGGGCAGGATGATTTGTTCTCCTGTGGACAGGATGATTAGTTCTCCTGTCGAGGCATCCTACCCATGCAGTCTGGGACTCATGGGAAGTACCTCTCATCTGATCAATGAGCAAGGAAATGGGGTTAGGGACCATAGTAGTACTATCGATGTATCTATCGTACTCCCTATGCTAGGATGACCTCCATTGATCTGGGATCAGTATGAGTGGTTTGAGACACTCTCTTGTGATATTGATCTGGGATCAATAAAACTGACTTTGGGCCAGTAAGAGTGATGTGACACACTCTCTTCAGATGAAATTGACTTCGGGTCAGTAGAGAATGGTATGAGACATTCTCGATCAATTCTTCTTCTTCATGGTTCAGCAGAGCAGAGCAGTGCAGGGCACTGATGGTAGAGATAGTACAGTCGGACATATGGATCAGCGGATGGAGTTCTCCCTAGTTGAGAGGGAGTGTTAAAATTGGCAACTAGGGCCAAACTCCATGTGGGTCATCTTATTAATGGAAGCTGATATTTTTCTTGGATCCCTCTCATCGAGAGGTGTAGGATTGATCTAAAGATCATCCGATTCTAATAAGTATTCATGGAGATATGAATTTATATGTGTTATGGAACAATTCGTCAAGGTCGGTCAGCAACCAAATAAACCCCACTTGTGCTCAACGTTTTAGTATAAATAGAGGTGGCCTTCAAGTCATTTCAACACACTTGGGATCTCTTCCTCTCTACTTGTCTTTGGGTTTTAGTAGGAGGAGAGATCTTAAGGGATAATGTTGCCCTAATCCAGAGGGCAGAAGCCAGAACTGTCGGGAAAAGCCGGAACTGCCGGAACTGTCGGGAATAGCCGGAATTGCCGGAACTGCCTGGAACTGCCGGGAATAGCAGGAATTGCCGGAACTGTCGGGAACAGTCGGAATTGCTGGAACTACCGGAATTGCCGGAACTACCGGAACTGCCGGGAAAGCTGACGCAGAGGGGAGAAGCCGGAACTGTCAGAACTGTCGGGAACTGCCAGAACTACTGGGAACAGCCAGAACTGTCGGGAACAACCAGAACTTTCGGAATTGCCGGGAACAGCTGGAACTGCCGGGACAGCCGGGAAAGCTGACGCAGAGGGAAGAAGCTGGAACTGTCGAGAACTGCCGGAACAGCCGGCAAAGCTGACGCAGAGGGAAGAAGTTGGAACTGTCGGGAACTGCTGGAACTACCGGAACTGCCGGGAATAGCCAGAACTGCGGGGACATCCGGAACTGCCGGAACTGCCGGGAACTGCTGGAACTGCTGGAATTGTTGGAACTGCCGAAACTGCTGGGAACAGTCGAAACTGTCGGGAACTACTGAAACTTCCGGGAACAGTCGGAACTGTCGGAACAACTAGAGCATCTGTCTCTGAAGGAGAGCAGCATGCAAGGGACAACTAACTAACATTGGGACAGTTGTATGGTACTTAGCAGCAAATACACCAAGCATGCAATGTTACAACTAGCATGCAAGGGACAGCTAGCATGCAACAACAAGCATGCTAAGGACAACAAGCATGCTAGGGACAACAAGCAAGCAAGGGACAACAAGCAAGCAAGGTGCAGCCTACACATAGGTCATTATGGCAACATGGTGCAGCAATGGCACATAATGCAGTACAGTGATCAATACAGTCATGATTAATGAAGCATGATGAGATGCAGCATAGTGATGATGGGTGCAGCATGGTGCAGCATGTTGAGGTGCAGCATGATGACGAAATGCAGCACACCGATAGGTGAAGGAATCACCTTGGAGAATTAGTTGAAGAAACATGTCTTCAACTGATCTCATGTATCATCTTCTTAGAGATGATCTATGCTCTTATCTAGATAAGTCAAAGTGTTGACTTCTGTTGTAAACGTACTATCTCTCTCTCTCTCTTTGTTGAACTATTGAAGAACATATAAGAAGAATTGATCAAGGGTTTCCCCACATTGGGGTTTGCTCTTAGCTAGCGCCACATCTTGTGTCCTCTTGTCTTGGCTTGTCTTCTGCGATTTATGTTTATGTTCTATCTGCAGTTTATTTTAATGCGGATTTGATTGCTAATCTGGAAAAGGTATTGAGCTAACTGTGAAAATTGAAATAAATTGCTCTAAGCATAGAACATACCTAAAATTAACAAGATCACTACTAGAGTTCTTGATTTCAGTGTTGAGCATTATGAGGTCTACAAAGGGTGTGCTTTGGGCAAGTACACCAAGTTACCATTCCCAGCGAGCGACAACAAATCTACAGGTATACTAGACTTGATTCATACTGATGTTAGTGGTCGTATGTCTCATGTGTCTTTGGGTGGTTATGAGTATTATGTTATATTCATTGATGACTACTCTAGGAGGACTTAGATATATTTCCTGAAGACCAAGGGTGAGGTCTTCAATAGCTTTAAAGAGTTCAAAGCTCTTGTGGAAAATCAGACAGCTAAGAAGATTTGGGTCTTGAGGTCAGACAATGGTGGTGAGTACACCGATGGTGGGTTTTATGACTTCTGTGCACAGGAGGGCATTAGGAGAGAGTTCACGGTTCCTTACAACCCCCAATAGAATGGGTGTATGAAAGGAAGAACAAAGCTATTGTTGGGGCTGCTAGAGCGATGATTCATGATCAGGGGTTGCCTTTGTTTTTGTGGGCCGAGGCCTGCAATACTGCTGTTTATCTTCATAATAGGAGTCCTCACAGAGTATTGGGGAATATGACTCCGGAGGAGGCTTTCACTAGAGAGAAGCCTCATGTGGGACATCTTCGTATCTTTGGATGTCTCACATATTCTTATATCCCCAAGGAGCAGAGGACAAAGTTGGAACCCATGGCAGAGAAGGGTATCTTTATGGGTTACAACGAGACTTCAAAGGCCTATCGAATCTTCATTCCTTCTAAACGGAGAGTGGTGATTAGGAGGGATGTGAAGTCCGAGGAGGAGAGGGCCTATCGAATATCACGTGACTATGATGAGAGAGAGTCACATACTTCTCTTCAGCAAGGAGGTCAGGTATAGGGAGCAGGACCTCAGGGTTCTGGATCGGCTGGTACAACAGGTACTTCAGTGTCAGTGACATCTGGGGCACTAGTGGCGAGTTCACCGAGCACTTCTTTAGGGAGTCCACTGGTATAGAGTTCACATGGCACTTCAGCTGACACAGGCACAGGTTCTTCGAGGATAGGTGCTGGTACAGGCACATCAAGGTCAGTTGGCAGACCTTCAGGTTCACCAGATTGGGGGGCAGAGGATGAGGTTCCCTATGGGGAAGCTTCTTCAAGGAAGAGGAGGCCCAAGTGGCTTCAGGACACCTTGAAGGAAGCAGAGTCCGTTGGTCCTCCGGAGAGGGTGAACTGGGAGAGTGTGCCACCCGAGCGGTTTTGCAGTTATGTAGCCAAGGCTACTAACATTGTTGACTCTGAGCCTACTAGCTATGAGGAGGTTGCCAACCAGGAGGTATGGAGAGAGGCTATGGTGGAGGAGTATGCCTCTATCATCAAGAACAATGTCTGGGAAGTGGTGCCTAGGCCTGAGGGCAAGTCAGTTGTGA
Organism: Pinus tabuliformis; assembly: GCA_031772625.1. Lineage (NCBI taxonomy): Eukaryota > Viridiplantae > Streptophyta > Pinopsida > Pinales > Pinaceae > Pinus > Pinus tabuliformis. The sequence goes on along the minus strand of CM062805.1, from coordinate 917,862,655 downwards.
CTTCCAGGTGGTTCTACAAGATCAAGCATGCCGCGGATGGCAGCATTGAGAATTTCAAGGCGAGGTTTGTGGCTAGAGGGTTCTCACAGATAGAGAGAGTTGACTATGATGAGACCTTCGCTCCTGTAGCTCGGTTCACTTCTTTTTGGTCCCTTATTTCTATTGCTGCAGAAATGGGTTGGCAGATCCATCAGATGGATGTGAAGATCACATTTCTGAACGGAGTTATAAAGGAGGAGGTGTATGTTGAGCAGCCACAGGGCTTTGAGGTACTTGGGCGGGAGACCCATGTATGCCGATTGAGGCGAGCACTCTATGGACTTAAGCAAGCTCTGAGAGCTTGGTATTGGAGGATTGATACTTACTTGCAACAGATGGGTTTCACAAAGAGTGATGCAGATACGAACCTATACTACATTGTTGTAGGGGATGATCTGCTCATTCTTGTGTTGTATGTTGATGACTTGTTCATTACTGGGGCAGAGAGACTGATTAGTGGTTGCAAGGAGGATCTTGCTATGGAGTTCGAGATGAAGGACATTGGGCTGATGCATTACTTTTTGGGGCTTGAGGTGTGGCAGGAGGAGGGGCATATCTTTCTGGGGTAGGGGCAGTATGCTGTGGATGTGTTGAGAAGATTTCACATGGCAGACTGTAGACCCATGTCTACACCTATGATCACCAACTAGAAGAAGCTTTATGCTTCAGATTCTAGTTTGGTGGATCTCACATTTTATAGGCAGCTTATTGGGTCCTTGATGTATCTGGTCAACACTAGGCCAGATATATGCTTTGCAGTGAACACACTTAGCCAGTTCATGGTTGAGCCTAGGAGGGTGCACTGGGTAGCTGCAAAGCACATTCTTCGCTACGTGCAGGGGACTGTTGATTATGGTCTAGACTATAGGCGGGGAGATGGAGTGAGGTTGGCAGGTTACACAGATGCAGATTGGGCAGGCTGTGCTTCTGATAGGAAAAGCACTTCAGGGTGTTGCTTCAGATTGGGTTCGGCAGTTGTGTCATGGTTCAGTTGAAAGCAAAAGTCAGTTGCTTTGAGCTCTTCTGAGGCTGAGTATATCGCTGCTAGCCAGGTTAGTTGTGAGGCCATTTGGCTTCCCAAGTTGTTGTATGGCCTATTTGATCAGGAGTTGAGACCGATAGTTATTCACTGTGATAATCAGAGTTGCATTAAACTCATGGAGAATCGAGTGTTTCATGACAGGTCAAAACACATTGACATCATATATCTTTTCAGCAGGGACTATGTTCAGAAGGGGGCAGTGAAGCTGGAGTATATATAAACAGATGAGCAGGCAGCCGATGTTCTCACGAAGTCCTTGCCAAGAGGCAAGCATGTCCATTTCAGGGACAAGATGAGTGTGTTGAGAAACACTTTCCTCGGTAAGAGGGAGTGTTGATTCTTAATGTACCTTGGACAAGTGGTTTCCCATGGGTTAGTCTCTACCAAGGGAAAGGTGTCCAAAATAAATCTTTTCCTAAGTGTGACTTTATAAAGTGAAAGTGACTTTATAAGTGGTAAAGTCAATGTTAAACTATAAAGTGAAAAGTGACTTTAGACATAAAGTACAATGTGGGTGCTTTATTTAATGGGTGAGTTAAAAAATAGAAAGTGAGAATTAAATGCACATTTATTCTCATCCCTTGATCTAAATGAATTTGAGCCATTAGATCTTAGGGTTGACCAAAATTCAGTCAGGGAAAACAAAAGGGGGAAAAGAAAAGAGAGACTACATTCATTCTTCATGAGCAGATTGGAGAAAGGAGACTGAGAGTTGGAGAAAAGTTTTGAAGGAGAAATTTGTTGTAGCAAGCTGAATGAGTGATTTTTGGGCAAAGCTGGGCACAAAAATCAAGGCATAGAAGACAACATAAGTTACAATACGAACACCATTTAATGTTGTCAGCTGCACGCTGTTCGAGAGAAGTTTTTGAGATTTTTTTTTTGAAAAAAAACTTGTACAGTCCATACAACAGTATAGAAAACCATACAGTCTGTATGGAATCCGTACAATACAGTCCGTATCCGTACAGTACATATTTTCAGCTTCAAGTGGGCACATAAATCGAGGCAAAGTGGGCACGATTTTCAAGGAGTTTTGGGTTGAAGAGATAAGTTGTATTTTGCTGTTTTGTTTTGTCTGCAAATGCATTTTTCCTGAACTTGAAAGATAAATAAATTTGAATAGCTCTCTAACAGGTTTTCCCCGGAGAAGATTAAAGGGGTTTTGCTTGGGTCTAAGTTGACCAAAAATCTATGTGTATTTTTATGTGTGTTGCTGGTCTGTTTATGTCCATATTTATTTTCAACATGTGTTGACAGTCCCATGTGTTTTAATCTGAAAATTTCATTTCCAGAATTCTATATGTTGAATGTATGTTTATCGGAAAGGGCATTTAACTGAATGGGAGTGATAAGGTGAAATTAAAATTGGGTTGGGATTGCAGGAAACTTTTTAGTCATCAAATTTCAACATCTGACTACCTCCCAGTCCCATAGGAGCGACCAGAGACCTATTCAGAGTTTCTTCTTCTCAACCTCGAGTGATATGAGTATTCCTTGCTCATACATTCCCCCCAGGCTCATACAGTTGGATCCACCGCTGTCCCCAGAGGACTTTGATAATGGACTTGTACCCAGTTCTATCCCTTGCTCATATATCCCCCCCAGGATCATAAGGTCGGATCCACTGTTGCCCCCAGGGGACTTCGACAGCAAACCTTCACCCAATTCGCCTCCCTCACCATTGGTCATTAGACTTAGGAGCCCCTGATATCTCTAGCTACATTGCCAAACCTTACCATCTCACTCACTGATTCCTTTTTAGTAGGCCATTATTATTTTGTATCGTGCCACAAACTATTGAGTATTTTGTATTATACCATGGTCTCTTATATACATGTCGCGACAACACTACCACTAGTTTCTCTCTATCTATATGGTATTTTTAACATTTTTTTAGGATATGTGCTTTCACTCCCACATATAGTCATACTGACTGTACTCTTCTTTAGTCCCATTGACCTACTTTTATGGTCATTAGTTGGACATTAATAAATTTACTTACTTGGTTGGGTCAAGGATGAAGGCAACGATTTATAGATTAATCGACGTTGCACCATCACCTATGCTATCAACCCCTTTCGTGACATAATGGACTATGATTAACTCCTTTTTATTGCTCATATCTCATTCTTGGACGTCCTTATTAGTGTGATTGCCAGGCTATCTATGGTGGTTGGCTCAACACATATATGCATAGCAAGGATGGATAATCATTCCAATTCACCTCCTCAACTTCTTCTCCAACATTACAATACTGTAGTGAAGCAAGTCACACTTAGCAAGTGTTTGCAACTTTGTGTCATTTGTCCTACCAAGACAGATAATACTTCCTAGATGACACCAACAAACACGCAACATTTACTCAACTCCTTTTCTTTGATCTTTCATAGTTTGGTGTTTGATGGTTTAACAACCAAGAGAGACATGATGTTGGTTATTTTGAAGAAAGTAATTATAGGATTCCAAGGGTTCAGTATTAAATAGAGATAGGATAAGAAATCTGCCAAGAACATGACAAAAAGAAACTACAATGTGAATGAAATAAACTCAAGGTTTGATTCTTTAAGCATCAAGAGTTCCAAATAGGTAGAACACTCCATAACTATAAAGGGGGATAATGAAGAGTTGACTGCAGCTCCCAAGACTAAGAATTTTGATGCTTTGGATTATTTCAAGGATGGCATAGCAATTTGAATTATGAAGAATTTGTAGGTGATGAGGAATATGCAGGGCATGTGGAGGATCATGCAAATGGAGTCAATACCCTAGGCTTGGCCTGTTAGCCCCTAGATTTGCCTATTACAGCTAGAGGGTTAAGAGCTAACTAGCTTTCAATAGGATAGTATTCAAAGTCAGTTTCACACAAGTCAAAAATGCTTTCATCGAGATCAAATACAAGTTTTTCAGTGATTTGAGTTCATTTCAGAGGTATATTCATCAATTTTGGAGGAAATTTCGGTTTTAGCAATTTTCCTACATTTTTACATTTTAGGATATAGAGTTTGGAGGTCCATAGGTATGATTACATATTTGGGATCGATGTGCGAGACTTTTCCATTTTTAGTGGTTACAAGTTTAGGGCTCGAGTAACGATTTCAAGCATATATTCAAATTCCTTGCAAAAAATCGAATCCGATGAGCCCGATTTCATTGACATGTGAGAGGTGTCTATTTTTATGTGTGTTATGTTTGGCAAGGTTCTTTTAATAGTTCCTGACATTTTTTGTATTTTCCTATTTTTTATGGGGACCACTATTTTTCATAGGTCTACTTTTTAGCAGGTCTGGTCACTACGCAGGATGAAAAGTGGCAGAAGATGTGGTTGCTATGTGGCAATGGTTATTTAGCTAACCCTAGGCATCATGTCATAAGAGAAACCCTAGGTGCCTTGTTGGGTAAATTTAGTAGTGGCCTAATATTTAGTTCCATGTCTCAGTTCTATTTTTGGGAGAGTGACTCATTGGTTATTCTTGCCAAAATGAGGTGTCCTTCTTCTAGATCCTTCTTTCAATTAAAAATTATTAAAAGGGAAAAACATAAATTTAGAAGGGCATCCTTGCATTAGGAAGCTATACTTTTGGACAACTAGTTTATTCTGAGAAAGATTTCAGTTTATCTTAAGTCCAATCAACACCACATGGAGGGTGCATGAGCTTGGGATAATTTTGGACAGGGCGACTACACTTTATTTTTTGGTTTTCTTCAGTTCAGAGTGAGTGAAGGATGGTGCATGAGGGAGGTTGAATAAGGCACATGGATAGGATAATTTTGGAGGTGGCACCTTCCTTAATGAGCTCAAGAAATCTATAAAGGGTGGGCACGTGGTCATTGTTAACCAGAGTTTTTTAGTGAGCAGCTAGCAGTGTTTCTTCTCCATTCTTCTCTTCTCTTCCCGCTGTCTATACTCTTAGCAGAGCATAATATTGTGAACAGTTTTGTATTCGGTCTCTATGATGCAGCCAATCTCTTGACCAATACAAAGATAAAGTTTGACTATGCTTTTCTGCAGCTTTCTAACTTGTTGATGCAATATTTTATGTCTTTTGCAGTGCTGTGGGCAGTTTTTATGCCTCTAGTTTGGTCGTGTCAGTCACCTAGAGCACATCTTCTTTTTTTCCTTTCCTCTCCTACTTTATTATTGCAAGTTGAAATTCTCTCACTTTTTTAAGTATCAATATTCTCTAGTTTTTAGTTGCTTGCAGGCATTCCACTTTGTGCTGATTTCTTATATTAACACACTGATTTTAAGTGATTTCCAGGGCATAAACAGTAGGGATGCCCCCCTGAGATTGGAAAAGCACCAATCCAAATGGAGAAACAGTGAGCTAGTGACCTTTGGGCTTATTGCTTATTAGTTATTACTTAATTTTCTGTGTTACAGGTCTTGGAATCATTGCTGTCCTGTGGTGTAGTTTTGAGTTATAACAAGGCCACAACTTGGATGCTCCAGAATTTGAGAGTGTGTTGTCTATTCTATCTTCAACATTTGTTTGCGTTGACGATAATGAAGAGGATTCTGTTGAATTATTAAGGTTTACAAAATTGCAGACTAGAAATGATAAGGGGATCATGATCAATCTAGTAATCTTTTGAGTAATGCAAAGTATGTACATTGTGTTACTGCTTGAAAATACATGTTCATTTTGCATTTTTGGAGGTACTGTTTTCAGTAGCACTGTACTAAGGGATGTGGACTTTGGGAGTTTCATGTGAGTCATGGTTTGAGCATCATTTTATTTATTATGCATAGGAGAGAGATGGTGAGGTAGATCTACGTGATATCTTTCTTCCACATCTTTGAAGGCATGTTTTGTTGTTGAGTGGCACAATTGCACATATGGAAGCATGTTAATTTTAGGATAACAGTGGTATGTTCTATGCTAAGAGCAATTTTACTTCAATTTCTTTATTAGCCCAATATCAATATCCAGTTTAACAATCACATCAACATGATAGTAAAATGCAGATAAAACATAAACAATAACAATAGAAGACAAGCCAAGACAAGAGGACACAAGACATGGCACCAACCAGGGACAAACCCCAATGTGGGGAAACCCTTGATCAATTCTTCTTATAATTCTTCAAAAGTTCAGCAGAGAGAGTACAATGTATAATATTCACTTGCACAATTACAGTGAAAATCTGATCAGTCAAATAGCAAAAACAAAAAGCCCTAACCAGAAAGTCAACGCTGGTCAACAGGGCAGAATTCTTCCTCAATTCAGCTCGGTCAAACCCAATCAACTTCGGCCTCCAACAGCAAGTCCAATCAGCCCAAAAACAGTCCGAAAAAGTCCAGTCAAACCTGGTCAACAAAAGTCAACACAACAGCCAGCCCTAGCACAGTCAACACTGGTCAAATAGAGGTCAAACTGCCTCGGATTTCGTGCCCAGAACTGCAGCCTGCTCAAACAGAAATCCTCCACCCAAAACCGCACTCAAAATAGGTCAACGCTTGGTCAATGCAAGTCAAAAACAGCCTCTGCAATTTCGGTCAACTCTGGTCAATGGCTGGAACAGAAAACCCTTCCTTTTCTTCGCACGTGTGGAGAGCAGCCTCTGAATTTCATACCCAATCAAATGAAGGAGAGAGAAGATTGTGAGTGAGTGAAGTGTCCAAATGAGGAGGAGGCACCATGTATTTATATGCAAACGTTGAGGATGAATAGACGTCACTGTTGGGCTTTTGAGCCTACATGAGTTTGCTGGCCGACCTTGACAATTTGTCCATAATCAAAATAAATTCATAATTCCATTTGTACATGTCAGAATGGGATGATATTTAGATCAATCCTACACCTCTTGGAGAGAGGAATCCAATAAAAATATGAGCTGCCTCATATGAGCTGTCCAATGTGAAGTTTGGCCCTGGTTGCCAAATTTAACACTCCCTCTCAACTAGGGAGAACTTCACCTGCCAAACTGTTTGACAATCTGTACCATCCCTGTCTCTGTTTTGCTCTGCTCTATTGAACTATGAAGAAAGAAGAAATGATCAAGAATGTATCATACCATTCTCCACTGACCCGAAGTCAGTCTCCAATAATAGAGAGTGTGTCATACCACTCTTAACTGACCCGAAGTCAGTTTCCATTGATCCCAGATCAATATCAACATCCTAGCATAGGGAGTATGGTAGTACACGATGTGTCCATCGGTAGTACTATGGTCCCTATCCTCATTTCCCTACTCATTGGCCAGATGAGAGGTACTTCCCATGAGTCCTAGACTGCATGGGTAGGATGTGCCAGTAGGAGAAGGTGAACCACTCATCCTGCTCATATGCCATAGGAGAAGGTGAACCACTCAACCTATGCATATGTCACCATGGGGTATCACAGGGGAAGGTGAACCACTCACCCTGTACATCGCACACCATTAGGGGAAGGTGAACCACTCACCCTATGGTCGCTCATCGCTCCAAGAAGTACCCCAAGCCTCCTGGAGCTCAACATCCATCTCATACGGGACCCTCATAAGAGGGTCTCTTCACGACTCCAAGTCGTTCACAGAAGGTCAAGAATTTGACCTTCCCCAGGGGCTTCGTAAGAATATCTGCGACCTGTTCATCAGTCCCAATGTGTTGGAGCCTTATTGCTCCTTGTTGTACCATATCCCAGATAAAGTGGTACCTGATATCAATATGCTTAGAGCGGTCATGAAACATGGGATTCTCCGAAAGATGAATCCCACTTTGATTGTCTCAGAAGATCACGGTGGTATCCAACACATGTCCAAACAACTCACTAAAGAGCTTCTTCAACCAAACAGCTTCACAAGAGGCCAAACTAGCAACAATATATTCAGCCTTAGCGGTGCTTAAGGCAACCAACTTCTGCTTCCTGCTCATCCATGATATTGAAGCAGAACCTAGAGAGAAGCAACATCCATATGTGCTTTTACGATCCACCACACTGCTAGCCCAGTCTGCATCAGAGTAACCATGGATCCTCACATTCCCAACAGTGTATCTCAACCCATAAGTGATTGTGCCTCGAAGATATCTTAAGATATTCTTGGCAGCAATCCAATGTATGTGATGAGGTTCGACCATAAACTGGCTCGATGTATTCACTGCAAAACATATGTCTGGATGAGAGTTTACCAAGAACATCAAGGTTCCCACGAATTGACGATACTCAGAAAGATTTCCCAAAACGGGCCCAGCAGCGCTTTCACATAAATTCTTGAAGTTAAGTTCCATCGAAGTAGTCATGGACTTGCAATCCACCATCCCAAGTCTTTCAAGTATCTTCACAATATATTTTCCTTGAGAAAGGAAAATCTTCCCTGGCTTTTGCTAGACTTCCAACCCTAGGAAGTAATGCATCAATCTTAGGTCCTTCATCTCGAATTCAGAAGCCAACTCCCTCTTACATTGATGAATAAGAGAGTCTACACTTGTTAGAAAGAGATCGTCCACATAGAGTACCAAGATGAGAGGTCTATCATTCTCAACCTTAAAGTAAAGGTTCGGATCAACTTCACTTCTTGTAAATCCCAACTTCATTAGATAGCTATCGATCCTCTCATACCAAGCCCAGGGTGCTTGCTTCAACCCATAGAGGGCTTTCTTCAACCTACATACATGTGTTTGACGATCTTGAACTTCGAACCCCTTAGGTTGTTCTACATAGACTTCCTCCTTGAGTGAACCATGCAAGAAGGCAGTCTTGACATCCATCTGGTGGAGATTCCATCCTTGCGAGGCAGCAAGGGCTATAATTGAACGAATGGTGGTGTAGCGGGCAATCGGTGCAAATATCTCATCATAATCTACACCTTCCTTTTGAGAGAAGCCTTGAGCAATGAATTTGGCCTTGAACTTTTCAGCACTTCCATAAGCTCCATGCTTGATCTTGTAGAGCCATTTCGAGGTGACAATGGATTTGTCCTTGGGTCTAGGAACCACATCCGAGACACCATTCTTCATAATCAACTCAAACTCTTCGTTCATTGCATCCTTCCAAAGTTTGGCAACTTCTTCGAATGTATTGAACAATGGTGCTCATTGCAGTTAAGTACCCTTGGTACCTATTCGGCTTCATGCTTTCACGAAATGTCCCCCTAGGTGCAACATGTCTCTCGACATCTTCGAGAGTCTCCCTAAGCCATGAGGGTCTTCTTTTCGAGGAGGAGGGCTCATGAGGGGGCGGATCAATGGGATCCATTGGTCCTTCAACATCGGGCATCTGCTCATCGTGCCGTTCTCCCTGCTTTTCGGAATTTGCTTCTTTGTCCTTCCTTGGAAGAGGAAGGTTACTAATCTTCCCAAGGGCAGCATCCTCATCGAAAGTGACATCATGACTTATCTCTACTTCTCTTTGACCAGGCACATAGATTCTATATGCCTTAGAAGTTTCACTGTAGCCCACAAATGTTCCTTTCTTCCCAGAAGCATTCAATTTGCTTCTCTTTTCTTTTGGCACATGAAAATATACGGGGCTACCAAACATTCTAAAGTGAGAAACATCAGGTTTCTTACCGGTGAAAACTTCTTCTGGAGTTTTGGAGTCCAACTCTTGATGATGGCATCTATTTTGAACATACAAGGCGATGTTTGCAACTTCGGCCCATAAGAACTTCGAAAGGCTTTGATCATGAAGCATGGCACGAGTGGCTTCTACGATAGAATGATTCTTCCTTTCAACAACACCATTTTGCTTAGGAGTATATGTGGTAGTTGTCTCCCTCTAAATGCCAGCTTCTCTACAATAATCTTTGAACTCATTTGATTCGTATTCGGTTCCATTATCGGTCCTCAATATTTTGATCTTCTTCTCAGTTTGATTTTTGACCAAAGCTTTGAAAGAATGGAACCATGAGAATACTTCGTCCTTCTTCTTCAAGAAATATATCCAAGTCTTGTGAGAGAAGTCATCCATAAAGATAACATAATATAAATATCCTCCCAATGAGTTCACGGGCATTGCACCAGATAGATCAGAATGAATCAATTGCAATATGTCAGTAGTCTTGCTATCACTTGAGGGGAATGGTCCCCTTGTATGCTTTCCTTCGGCACACCCCTGACAAACACCTTCATGTTCTACTTTAAATTCGGGCATACCTGTCACCATCTTCCTTACATCGGGTAGAGCCTTATAATGTAGATGAGCAAACCTCCAGTGCCATAATTCAGATTGAAGTGATGTGTCGCAAGGCATAGCTTCCAATGGGCTTCCTCCAACTTGATATAGGCTATCAACCTTGAAGCCAAGTGTAAATGCATCTTTGAAATTTTTATTCCACACACGTACCTTTCCATTGATGAATGCCACCTTGAATCCTTTGTCCTCCATCGCCGAGATAGATACTAGGTTCTTCTTTAGATCAGGTACATATAGTACTTCTTCTAGATGAATGGTATTACCCTGATTCAATTGAAGAGTAACATTCCCAACTCCCTTCACGGGATAGGTGGCATTGTCTCCAAGGATAATTTCTAAATTTGTATCCCTTTCAATCAGATTTGAAAGAGCTTCCTTATACCCGGTGAAGTGCCTTGAGGCACCACTATCAATCAACCAATTTCCCAAAGTGTCCGAAGGAGATGCAGTAGGAAACAGCAGATATAAGATATAATTCGTTTTGCTTGTTATCAACAACATTAGATTCATCATACCTGGTGTTTCTTGATCTCTTGGGAGGGTGACCATTTCCTTGATGAGGAGCGGAAGCATTCCTTTTTCCTTGGTTGTTGAATCTGCCATTCCTTTGATTGTTGTTGCCCCTGAAATTGTTGTGGTTGTGGTTGTCATCATCATGAGGTGTATCCCTTCTATTAGGACACTCCCTAGCATAGTGACCGAACTTGTTGCAAATGAAGCATCTTCCCTTCTTTCCATTTTTGAAACCTGGCCTTCCTTGACATTGCTTCTTTGAACTTGCATTGTTCTTTCTTTTAGTATGAGCGAAGAATGTAGTAGTATCATTCCTATTTGAAGGCATATCTAGTTCCATCATCCTTGTTTCTTCTTAAGAGCATCTAGTCAACAATTCTTCAAAACCTGGAATCCTGTCGTTGTTAAGAATAGTAGTGTTGAACACGTTCCATTCACGAGGGAGTCCTCCAAGGGCAATGAGGGTAAGCTCCTTATCAGCAATAGCTTCTCCAATAGAAAGAAGATCATTTTTGATCTCAATAATCCTCATGAAGTATGATTGAATATCTTCATTTCTTTCTTTACATCCTTCAGCTTGTTCTTGAGGAAAAGAATTTGATTTGCATTGCTAGATTTGAACATGCCAACCTGTCATATATCTCCTTTGATGTGTTCAAATCGGAAATGTAAACAACTAAATGCTCATGAATAGAATCCTTGATGATCTTCTTGGATTTGACTTCACCTTTCTTGTACTTGGTCTTAGCAGCAGCCGATGCATTAGAAGGCGGTTCTGAAATCTTTCCCTACACATAATCCATCGCATCTTGCTCTTCTAATGTCAAATCAAGAGACATCTTCCATGCATGATAAGACTTATCATGAAGCTTATCATCAGACTTGAAGTAGGATGTGGAAGCCATTGAATCTTGTCTTTGATCAGTGATTGCTCTTCTCACTCTTGCTTGGGCTGTGTCTTCACCTCAGCTCCGATACCATGTTAATTTTAGGATAACAGTGGTATGTTCTATGCTAAGAGCAATTTTACTTCAATTTCTTTATAAGCCCAATATCAATATCCAGTTTAGCAATCACATCAACATGATAGTAAAATGCAGATAGAGCATAAACAATAACAGTAGAAGACAAGAGGACACAAGACATGGCACCAGCTAGGGACAAACCCCAATGTGGGGAAACCCTTGATCAATTCTTCTTATAATTCTTCAAAAGTTCAGCAGAGAGAGACAATACAATGTATAATATTCATTTGCCCAATTACAGTGAAAATTTGATCAGTCAAATAGCAGAAACAAAAAGCCCTAACCAGAAAGTCAACGCTGGTCAACAGGGAAAAATTCTTCCTCAATTCAGCTCGGTCAAACCCAGTCAACTTCAACCTCCAACAACAAGTCCAATCAACCCAAAAACAGTCCGAAAAAGTCCAGTAAAACCTGGTCAACAAAAGTCAACGTAGCAGCCAACCCTAGCACAGTCAACACTGGTCAAATAGAGGTCAAACTGCCTCGGATTTCGTGCCCAAAACTGTGGCCTGCTCAAACAGAATTCCTCCACCCAAAACCGCACTCAAAACAGGTCAACGCTTGGTCAACGCAAGTAAAAAACAACCTCTACAATTTCAGTCAACTCTGGTCAATGACCAGATCAACAAACCCTTCCTTTTCTTCGCACATGTGGAGAGCAACCTCTGAATTTCGTACCCAATCAAATGAAGGAGAGAGAAGATAGTGTTGAAATTTCTAAATGTTACCCATTAGAAATCCCTACTGCATTATCTGGTTTATTTCACCTACTTGTTTATTCCTTAACATGTTATTTATCCATATAAATATTGAAAATAAACACAAATACAGTCTCAACTCATATACAGATCATCAACTGAAATAATAGACAAACACACAAGGGACACTGTTATTTTTGGACAATCGTCCCCAGAAAAACCCAATGCGGGAAAACCGGTGCAATAGTTCTGAGGGTTTTATTATTATGCAAATTTCTTGAGTACAACTAGGGTGCCAAATTGGCTCACCCAACAGAGATTTCTACACGACAGTAATACCTCTTCTCGGAAGTAGATATTCAGCTTCTCAACACTAGTCTGCCCCATGAAAATCCTTCCGGCGCTTCTCCAAGGCTCTGCGTCAGCCCTGCTAGCCTCTGCGTAGCTCTGGAATCCCCTGCGTCAGCCCTCTGCCTCTCTACGTCAGCTCTTTGGCCTTCTGCGTCACCCACGTAGGCCCGTCAGCCTCTGCGCAGTCTCCTGCTGCCTTTGCGTAGCTCCTGCTGCCTCTGCGTAGCCTCCTCAGTCACTGCGCTAGCCCTCTGGCATTATCTCTTCCTCTCTGCTATGTACTCACTGCAACTCAAATCACTTGTTTGAATTTTCTCAGCAAGCCCCGCTCCAGAAAATTGAACTGATTGATAAATCTTGGTGTATCTCCAACTGACCCTCAAGCCTCCTCTTATACTTTTCCTGTTGAGTCTTCAACGGTTGAGATTAAGTCTCTAATCAACGGCTAATATTATATTTGGCTTGATCCATGTCATTTAGAACATTCTCACCCAGTTTTATATTAATACACATTAATATTTTAATTTTCCTAAGTTTAGACTTAGGAACTCCATTAAAAATATTAATTATTTTAATATCTCTCTAACTGGGTGGAATTTCCCCAAACCATTTATGGGTCTTGGAGATCTCATGTGCTTTAGCCTCTCCACCAATTTTCATGGCTAGAGCACATCTGATGCTACCACAAATCAACACTCCCTCTTAGCGAGGAATGTGCTCTAGTAATGCTCCACCACTGAACATCACACTGATCCTCCCACACCAGTACCTGTGCTAATGCTTGGCCTGCTGCCCAACATCCACTGCATTGCTGCTTCCTGTACTGCTGCCCATGGCTCTGCCACTGCCACTGCTACATCTATACTGCAGCTCCCTCTGCATTCGTGCTACTGCTGGTCCTTCCTCCCAACACTGCATCTGCATTGCAACTCTCTCTCAGACGCTGCATCATGCTGCCCATAGCACTACCACTACTAACTGCTGCACTGCAACTTAGTTACCGAGAAGTAAGTAACTGATCTACCCAAGTCATGACATCCTTGTCATTTTGGAAGCCTCATGATGTTGAAGCTACCTCTGCTGCTATCTTGTGCTCCCTCTGTGCTGTTGCAAACACCTCTGTGCCTCTAGCACTACTGCAACCTCCTCTATGCCTCTCTGCACTGTTGCAACCATCTCTGTGCCTCTCGCACTGCTGCAACCCCCACTGCGCTGCTACAAACCTCTGCACTCTAGCACTGCCTTGTCGCTTCATCGCATCTTGCTTCTACCGACATCCGTCATCCTGCTACTGTCACTCGGGGCTCCCGTAGCTGGATATGATCCAAGAGTTTGGGTACCTCAAGGATCCTACATGTAAGGCCTTCGAGTTGCGGGTGCGACAGGCGCCGGTGAGGACGTGCACGAGGGCGCACGGGCGCGCTCAACGACACTATGCGACATCATGCGACGATTGATGCGACGAAAGGCGAAACACTTAGAAATGTGGCTAAGTGTTGAACGACATATATACGATGACTAAGGGAGCTTGCAAGCCGACTTATGAAGAGGCGTTGTGGGCGTATGTTGGTGGCTTTGGGGGTCGACCAAGGGGCTGCACACCCCATGTAAAACCCACACAGAGATGGCTATATATAAGTGAGCTTGAGAGCTCATTTCATCATCGAATCTTCATCACATATCTACGCATAAGGTAGAAGGGGTAAAGTAAAGCTGCGCAGGTTTGGGTAGAGCTGCGCATAGCTCATGCGCACTATCTAAAGGTGCAGTTTGAGGATTATCTTGTACCGGTAGAGGTGTGGGCAAGGTGTGCCCGGGGTTCGGTGTATGTGCAGAAATTGTGCAGGACTTGGTAAGGGGAATTAGTGGCTCGGGTGAGCACTACCCTTTATGCAAGAGGTGTACATGGTTGTAAAGGCAAGTTTGCCTCTCTTGTAATATTTGGCTAAGTGTGAGACTTGGCTCGGCCAAGACACACTTGTATTGTAATCTGATATGAGTTGCCCCTCCCCTTTATACTTGTTGCAATTGTTGTTGTTCTTGGTGTAATTGCATGATGATAATGAATGAGTATGGGCTTCATTAAGTATAAAGGATAATTGCATGTTTACTTGGTTGCGAAACACAAGCTAAGTAATGTTAAAGTGAAAGTAGGCGTAGTCCACGAATGTTAGTATTGGTGAAAAGAAAGCGTTCGGTGGTGCCGCACCTCGCTATAAGCGGTTGGAAGACTACCGCAGGTGTAGGGGCGTGACAGTTGGTATCGGAGCTCGGTCTAGAGCTGGAGAGCAGGTCTGAAGACTTGGAGAAGTCTTGCAGGAAGCTGGGTGAAGCAAGTGTGCATACACTTGGAAGTTGATGACAGGTTATATTGAGACTTGAACAGGTTCAGGTGTTGAAGCATTTGAAGGTAGTTTCAAGGCTCGGTTTGAGTAGGGTTGCTCGTGACAGTGGAAGCAGGTTTAGCAGAGGTGAAGCTTAGTGCTTGGGCCAAGCTGAACAACAAGGCATGGCAAGTTTGGAAGAATGCGAAGGGAAGCTCTTCCTTACCTTATACAGGTTGAAGCGGATGAAAGAAGAGAATCCCCGGATTCGAAAGGAACTTGAAGTCTTGGAAAAGAATGTTGAAGACGAGCTTCTTCAACTTGGTTGGACAATGGAGCAAGATGAAGTTGCAGATTGTGCTGACAAGAAAGAGGAAGTGATGATAGTTGAAGATGTTGCAGACATGACAACGATGGAGGATGAACTTGAGATTGATCAAGTGGGACCAGGATCGTGCAGTTTGCAGACATGGATGGATGAGGTCACTCACATGGAGGAGCCTCATGATGATGAAGTAAGTATTGATACTTGTGTTTCATTTGGGCATTTGGTAGATGGACCATATGCATGGAAGGGCAAAGCCAGTTTGCCAATGCTAGGGAGGATCTTACTATGGATGACTATGATGGAACCTTGTATGGAGAAGCAAGGATTGTTGATTGTTGCAGGACTTGTTGGGGTTGTTTGTGACCTTATGGTAGAAGGTGCAAAGGCCCTTGACAAGGGAGGAACATGATGATCGTTGTGGAGGATTGGGTCATGCTTTAGCCACATGGCTAAGTGCCCGGCATGACTCATGGACAGATTGGAGGGCACACTCTTGGGTGGACTTCTCATGGCCGAGACCAAGAGATAGTCTTGGTGGACACTTTGGTGGAGGAGCTATGATGGAGGGAATCATGACATGATGATATGGTTGAGTGACCGAGTTCACTAGACCGAAGATTGAAGACTTGGGTGGGATGACCGATTGTTGTGATGAGTCTATTTGGTTGGACTACATGGGCAACTTAGTCATGGACATCAGGTTGGAGGCATGGAGCATGGCTGACACTTGTATGGAGATGGATTCTTGATCGAATTGAGGATGTGACAGGATGTTTTGAGAAACAACTGATGGTGGCATGAGGATGTTCACTCTCATGGTTTGAACGTGACAGTTGGACTGGCCATCCGACTAGTTCAAACATGGGGACTAGTAGTGTACAGAGATATGTTAGCATTGTGTTGGAGTATCATGGCAGCAGTTCACATGAGGATGACACATGATGAGGTCGACACGAGATGTTGCAATAGAGATTGTAACATGGGGTCAGGTAATCATGGATTGAGATGACTTCCGATATATGACATATTGTTGAGACGAGATGTTGGTACATGGTTGAGGTGTGTTAGCACTTGTTGACATATCATGGACAGTTTTGCACATGGTGGTGATGACATGATGGAGTTTGACACATTGTTGCTGTGGACATGTAGCTTGAGTTGGAGGGATCAACCTTCCGTGGTGGAGAGCAGCATGAGGAGATTGTGACAGGGTGGTCGATGATCATGGACATCTGATATATGACATACATTGGTATGGAGTATCTTGGTGACGGTTGCTAAGATGAGACATGGTGAAGATGGAGTCCTACATATGTTGCAGGGATGTTTGCCATATGTGAGGGGTAGTTGACATCATGGATATTGATGCTTGGAGGATGATATGTTGTCGAGGACGACAATGACTTCAGGTGGAGGAGTGTCACGCCCCTACACCTGCGGTAGTCTTTCAACCGCTTATAGCGAGGTGCGGCACCACCGAACACTTTCTTTTCACCAATACTTATGTTCGTGGACTACGCCTACATTCACTTTTTCCTACTTAGTTTGTGTTTCGCAACCAAGTATTATTATGTTTATCCTTTATACCAATGAACACCCATACTCATTCATTATCCACAACAATTATAAACAAGAACAACAATTGCACAGTATAAAGGGGAGGGGCAACTCCCTGCAATATGAGTTTGCCCGAATCAATATATTATATAATCATCACTTTTACAATGTATAGGGTTCACAAGTATTCTTGGCAAAATCCAAGTCTATACTTAGCCAAATTTACAACTTCGGCAAACTCGGTTGCCTAGCTCGTCGGCACCTCCGCACGGTCGCCGCACGACTCTCCAACCCGTCATTCACCTCGTCGCATGTCTTCGCCGGTTCGCTCTTCATTTGGTCGCAAACGCCCAAACCGTGTATCCCTGCCCACACGCAGTCTCGCTTGTCACTTCTTGACAAACGCCCAAATCGTGTGCACAACATGTAGTACCGCCTGCCCAACTCAACGACCTCCAGTTCCAACCTTCATCTCACCTTTGTGCACACTTGCACGGTGGGCGGGCGCTCACCCGAGTTGCCAAGACACCCACGCCAAGTCGTCGCACAAACGCCTCCGCACAATCACCTCAGGCACGCCTTGCCCAACACATCCACCTCTCACCAAGAGTGCCTTTCACCAAGTGCGAACCCACTAGAGGAGCGCATGAGCTATGCGCTCATCCTCCTCAAAACTGCGCACTAAAGACTCTCCTCCAAGAGCGAAGATGAAGTGCGAAGTTGGATGATTGAAATGAGCTCCATCGCACTCATATATATACACATCGCAAGTGTGGTGGTGGCTCGCCCAGCCGACCACCATATCTTCGTTTACACACCCCTTCGCAACGTTCAACGCCCACTTCTAAGTCGGCCTGCCCGCCATCGCAAGTCGGCTTTAAGCCAAGCGCTCCACGCTCCAATCGCCATATAAGTGCTATCACACTTCTATCATTATCGCATGTTCGTCGCAAAGTTTCGTCGCATTTTCTCCGCACGCCCGGTTCGTCGCACCCGCCCGTCGCACCATCGCACGCCCGTCGCGCGCCCGTGCACGGTCACCCGGCGCCCAACCGCACCGCAGCTCCGAGGACCTTACATCCTCCTCCACCTGAAATCGTTGTCGTCCTCGACAACATACCATCCTGGTAGCCATCCACCAAGATCATCCATGATGTCAACTCCTCCACATACTGCAACTATCACTGCATCATATGTAGAACCACTGTCTCCACCATGTCTCGCCTCGGCAACCATCTGTCACCAAGACCACCATACCAAGGTATACACCTCATCGGTATGCCATCCATCAGAGATCATCTCAATCCATGATCATCGACCCCTCTGCCACAATCTCCATTGCAACATCTCGTGTCGACCTCATCATGTGTCACCATGTGAACTGCTGCCATGATACTCCAACACAATGCTAACACATCTCTGCACATTGAGCTCCCTCATGTTTGAACTAGTCGGATGGCCAGTCCAACTGTCACGCTCAATCATGAGAATGCACATCCTCATGCCACCATCAGTTGTTCCTCAAGACATCCTGCCACATCCTCAACTCGATCAAGAATCCATCTCCATATAAGTGTAAGCCATGCTCAGGTCCATGAAGTAGTCCTCATCCCATCTGCAACATGTTGTCCAAAGTAGTTGAGTCTCGGCTCAACCCATGCCCAAGTATTGCCACCAAGGCATCATCATCGTTGTAACTCCATCACTCCAAAGTGTCTCATATCGATCCTCCACATCAAGTCACTCTTCCAAGCCATGCCCATACATGTACTTTGAAAGTATGCATCCCATACTGCATCAAAGTCTCTGACCTCAGCTCCTCAATGCATCAAATCCTCTAAGTCCACCATATATGAAGTCCCTAAAAGTCACAACAACCTCATGTCATCATGAGCTCCATAGTCTGCTCACAAATTCACCCAAGTCCATGGCCTTGTTGTACAAGGGTGTACAACCTCTCCATCGGCTCATAAGTAATAAGTCTCCATGTCACATCAGCAAATCTACCTGCACAACATCCCTGCCTTGGCACTCCTCATTGGATGTCCATGACACCTCTACAAGTGCTCCCACATAATGTCCCTGCATAAGACTGCCATGCTCCATGCCTCCAACCTGATGTCCATGACTAAGTTGCCCATGTAGTCCATCCAAGTAGACCCACCACAACAACCGGTCATCCTCATCCAAGTCTTCAATCTTCGGTTTAGTGAACTCGGTCACCCAACCATCTCGTCATCATCCTCATCATGAGTCCCTTCCATCATAGCTCCTCCACCTGAAGGTTCCACCAAGACTATCTCTTGGTCTCGGCCATGAGAAGTCCACCCAAGAGTGTGCCCTCCAATCTGTCCATGAGTCATGCCGGGCACTTAGCCAATCTTCCATATGGCTAAAGCATGACCCATTCATCCACAACGATCATCATGTTCCTCCCTTGTCAAGGGCCTTTGTACCTTCTACCACAAGGTCACAAACAACCCCAACAATTCCTGCAACAATCAACAATCCTTGTCCTTCATCATCATCATCATGAGGCTCCTCCATATGAGTATCCTCATCCATCCATGTCTGCAAACTGCACGATCCTGGTCCAACTTGATCATCCTCAAGTTCATCCTCCATCATGGTCATGTCTGCAACATCCTCAAACATCACGACTTCCTCTTCCTTGATAGCACAATCTGCAACTTCACCTTGCTCCATTGTCCATCCAAGTTGAAGAAGTTCGTCTTCAACATTCTTTTCCAAGACTTCAAGCTTCTCTCGAATCCGGGGATTCTCTTCTTTCAACCTCTTCAACCTGTATAAGGTAAGCAAGAGCTTCCCTTCGCATTCTTCCAAACTTGCCATGCCTTGTCGTTCAGCTTGGCCCAAGCACTAAGCTTCACCCCTGCTAAACCTTTCACCAGCTTCACCAAGTTCCCTGCAACCATGAACCAGCCCTTGTTCCACTTGTATGTGAAACTAGCTTCCTTCACCTGCAAGTACCTGCTTCCACTGTCATCAACTGTCAAGCTTCCAAGTGTACCCACACCTGCACTTCGTCACGAGCAACCCTGCTCTAACACCAGCTCCAACCGAGCTCTGATACCAACTGTCACGCCCCTACACCTGCGGTAGTCTTTCAACCACTTATAGCGAGGTGCGGCACCACCGAACGCTTTCTTTTCACCAATACTTATGTTCGTGGACGACGCCTACATGCACTTTTTCCTACTTAGTTTGTGTTTCGCAACCAAGTATTATTATGTTTATCCTTTATACCAATGAACACCCATACTCATTCATTATCCACAACAATTATAAACAAGAACAACAATTGCACAGTATAAAGGGGAGGGGCAACTCCCTGCAATATGAGTTTGCCCGAATCAATATATTATATAATCATCACTTTTACAATGTACAGGCTTCACAAGTATTCTTGGCAAAATCCAAGTCTATACTTAGCCAAATTTACAACTTCGGCAAACTCGGTTGCCCAGCTCGTCGGCACCTCCGCACGACTCTCCAACCCATCGTTCACCTCGTCGCACGTCTTCGCTGGTTCGCTCTTCGTTTGGTCGCAAACGCCCAAACCATGTATCCCTGCCCACACGCAGTCCCGCTTGTCACTTCTTGACAAACGCCCAAATCGTGTGCACAACACGTAGTACCACCTGCCCAACTCAACGACCTCCGGTTCCAACCTTCGTCTCACCTTCGTGCACACTTGCACGGTGGGCAGGCGCTCACCCGAGTCGCTAAGACACCCACGCCAAGTCGTCGCACAAACGCCTCCGCACAATCACCTCGGGCATGCCTTGCCCAACACATCCACCTCTCACCAAGAGCGCCTTTCACCAAGTGCGAACCCACTAGAGGAGCGCATGAGCTATGCGCTCATCCTCCTCAAAACTGCGCACTAAAGACTCTCCTTCAAGAGCGAAGATGAAGTGCAAAGTTGGATGATTGAAATGAGCTCCGTCGCACTCATATATATACACATCGCAAGTGTGGTGGTGGCTCGCCCAGCCAACCACCATATCTTCGTTTACACACCCCTTCGCAACTTTCAACGCCCACTTCTAAGTCGGCCTGTGCGCCATCGCAAGTCGGCTTTAAGCCAAGCACTCCACGCTCCAATCGCCATATAAGTGCTATCGCACTTCTATCATTATCGCATGTTCGTCGCAAAGTTTCGTCGCATTTTCTCCGCACGCCCGGTTCGTCGCACCCACCCGTCGCACCATCGCACGCCCGTCGCGCGCCCGTGCACGGTCACCCGGCGCCCAACCGCACCGCAGCTCCGAGGACCTTACAAGGAGGATGTAAGGCCTTCGAGTTGCGGGTGCGACGGGTGCCGGTGAGGACGTGCACGAGGGCGCGTGGGCGGGCACGCGGGCGGGCGCACGGGCACGATCAACGATACTATGCGACATCATGTGATGATTGATGCGACGAAAGGCGAAACACTTAGAAATGTGGCTAAGTGTTGAACGACATATATACGATGACTAAGGGAGCTTGCAAGCCGACATATGAAGAGGCGTTGTGGGCGTATGTTGGTGGCTTTGGGGGTCAGCCAAGGGGCTGCACACCCCATGTAAAACCCACGCAGAGATGGCTATATATAAGTGAGCTTGAGAGCTCATTTCATCATCGAATCTTCATCACATATCTACGCATAAGGTAGAAGGGGTAAAGTAAAGCTGCGCAGGTTTGGGTAGAGCTGCGCATAGCTCATGCGCACTATCTAAAGGTGCAGTTTGAGGATTATCTTGTATCGGTAGAGGTGTGGGCAAGGTGTGCCCGGGGTTCAGTGTATGTGCAGAAATTGTGCAGGACTTGGTAAGGGGAATTAGTGGCTCGGGTGAGCACTACCCTTTATGCAAGAGGTGTACATGGTTGTAAAGGCAAGTTTGCCTCTCTTGTAATATTTGGCTAAGTGTGAGACTTGGTTCGGCCAAGACACACTTGTATTGTAAACTGATATTCTTAATAAATTGTCGGGCAGACTCACATTACGGGGAGTTTCCCCTCCCCTTTATACTTGTTGCAATTGTTGTTGTTCTTGGTGTAATTGCATGATGATAATGAATGAGTATGGGCTTCATTAAGTATAAAGGATAATTGCATGTTTACTTGGTTGCGAAACACAAGCTAAGTAATGTTAAAGTGAAAGTAGGCGTAGTCCACGAATGTTAGTATTGGTGAAAAGAAAGCGTTCGGTGGTGCCGCACCTCGCTATAAGCGGTTGGAAGACTACTGCAGGTGTAGGGGCGTGACACTACCCCTCATCTTCTGTAGTCCTCCTGACTACAACTCGATGTCGCCCCACCTCTTCTCTAGAGGTGCATGAGCACTCATGGCATAGTCGTCATCCGTCTCGACTTCTTTCTTCGCCTTAGCCGGAGCTGCCTTGGAGTCAGAAGCTTCTCCCTTATTCTTCTTCCTGGGACACTGGGTTGCATAATGACCCAACTCCCCACAAGGGAAGCACTTCAGCTTGGAGATGTCCTTCTTCCTCTTCCCATGTTGTCTCGCAGATGCCAGAGCTGCATCCTCCTCCTCCTCCTTCTTGATTCGACCTCCTTTGCTGCTACTTCCCGCCTTGGTCAACCGTCTAATCGCTTCTTGGCGAAGAGCTATCCACATCTCTTCCCACCCTGGAAGATTATCTTTGCCCAAAATGCTTTGGACAAATGTCTCCTAATCCTCGGAGACTGCATTCAGGGCGGTTCTCACCATGAACTCCTGATCCGGCGTGGCCCCTATGGAAGTAAGTTGGTCCTGAATCTCTTGCACCCTCCTGAGGTATAGATCTATCTGCTCCCCCTTCTGCATCTGATACGACCACAATTGATTCTCTAATAGCATCTTCCGCTGCACGGAAGTGCCCTGATACAATGTTGTCAAAGTATCCCACATCTCCTTTGCCGTTTTCTTCTCGGCAATATGTGGTACTACATGATCCTTGACCCCATCAAGGATTATGTACTTTTCCTTCTCCATTGCATTCTCATACTTCTCATTATCAGCTGGGTCGATTGGGATAGCCATGGTTCTCAAGGTGAAGCCCTTGATGTAATGTCTATCCAGAACAAACAGGATCCCGGCCTTCCAGATGACAAAGTTGGAGGCCTCGTCCAATCTGTCCTGATCCCTCACTTTGTTCATTGCCATCTCCGCTCCTTTTCTGGACTCCCTCTGAGTCTCGACTTCCCTCTTAGAAGTTCTCTCCTAGACTCCCTCTGAGTCTCGATTTCCCTGCTGGAAATCTTCCTGCCAACTGTCGATCCGCTCCTCTCCGATCCTCTTTGCAACTGCAACTCAGATCTGGATTTCTTGGCTAGAAATCTGTCAAGGCAGCGACTCCCTCTACCTTGGTTCTGTCCCGTTAGGTACTGTTCTGCTTCGACAACAACAACACCCCACCAACTTCCTAATCCACAATCTGCCCACAGCTCCCTATGCCCCAACAACTGAAGAAACTGAGCCTTCCAGCTCTGCGCAATCCCGGCAAAGGCTGAATCACTCCTTTGGCCAACTGTGTCAAGCCTACCTGACTGAGTAGGATGACGTGGCTCTTCGTGAGCCTCTTCTGCCTCTCTCTGCCTCTGCGCTGGCCCTCTCTCTGGCTCGAAATGATGATGCAGGCCCTCTGCGTCACTCCTTCTTTGCTGCTTTCTGCTTAGGAGCAGCTTTGTCTCTCGGGACAACTGCTACTGCTACAAATACTTCTGATTATGCTGGTGCCTTCAGTCCTCCTGTGATCTGCAATCCTCTGATACCATGTTGAAATTTCTAAATGTTACCCATTAGAAATCCCTACTGCATTATCTGGTTTATTTCACCTACTTGTTTATTCCTTAACAAGTTATTTATCCATATAAATACTGAAAATAAACACAAATGCAGTCTCAACTCATATACAGATCATCAATTGAAATAATAGACAAACACACAAGGGACATCATTATTTTTGGACAATCGTCCCCGGAAAAACCCAATGCGGGAAAACTGGTGCAACAGTTCTTAGGGTTTTATTATTATGCAGATTTCTTGAGTACAACTAGGGTGCCAAACTGGCTCACCCAACATATATTTCTACATGACAGTAATACCTCTTCTCGAAAGTAGATATTCAGCTTCTCAGCACTAGTCTGCCCCACGAAAATCCTTTCGACGCTTCTCCAAGGCTCTACGTAGCTCTGGAACCCCCTACGTTAGCCCTCTGCCTCTCTGCATTAGCTCTCTGGCCTTCTGCATCACCCAAGCGGGCCCCTCAGCCTCTGTGCAGTCTCTAGCTGCCTCTGCATAGCCTCCTCAGTCACTGCGCTGGCCCTCTGGCACTATCTCTACCTCTCTGCTATGTACTCATTGCCCCTCGCTGCAACTCAGATCACTTGTTCGAATTTTCTTAGCAAGCCTTGCTCCATAAAATCGAACTGACTGATCAATCTTGGTGTATCTCCAACTGACCTTCAAGCCTCCTCTTATACTTTTCCTGTTGAGTCTTCAACGGTCGAGATTAAGTCTCTAATCAACGACTAAGATTAGATTTGGCTTGATCCATGTCATTTAGAACATTCTCACCCAGATTTATATTAGTACTCATTAATATTTTAATTTTCCTAAGTTTAGACTTAGGAACTCCATTAAAAATATTAATTATTTTAATATCTCTCTAACCGGGTGGAATTCCCCAAACCATTTCTGGGTCTTAGAGATCTCATGTGCTTTAGCCTCTCCACCAATTTTTATGGCTAGAGCACATCCGATGCTACCACAAATCAACAGATTGTGAGTGAGTGAAGTGTCCAAATGAGGAGGAGGCACCTTGTATTTATATGCAAACGTTGAGGATGAATAGACGTGACTGTTGGGCTTCTGAGCCTACAAGAATTTACTGGCCGACCTTGACAATTTGTCCATAATCAAAATAAATTCATAATTCCATTTGTACATGTCAGAATGGGATGATCTTTAGATCAATCCTACACCTCTCGGAGAGAGGAATCCAATAAAAATATGAGCTGCCTCATATGAGTTGTCCAATGTGAAGTTTGGCCCTAGTTGCCAAATTTAACAAAGCATCTAACCTCTGCGACATTTTTCTACATATTTTGATGCATGGTTTTTGATTGGAGAATACCTTTGTGGTGTCTTCATGGTTCTCAAGTCACAATTTACATATTTAGAGGCATGACTTATCACTTATGGACCCATTGGCACATTTCATTAGCAAGATTACATATAGAGTTGTGTCCGCCTTTTAGGGAGCATTGGGGAGTTTCTCATGGCATAATTGAAGGTTGATTGGACTAAAGATAAACTGAAGTCTTTCTCAAAATAAACTAGTTGTCCAAAAAATATAACTTCCTTATGCAAGGTTTCCCTTCTAAATTTATATTTTTTCCTTCTAATAATTTTTAATTGTATCCAAAGAAGGATCTAGAAGAAGGGCACTTCATTTTGCCAAGAATAATCAATTAGTCACTCTCCCAAACTACCAGGTGTGAGAACTATCTGAGGGATACAACACTAGGGCCAATGCTACACATAGAATCAATAGACACATAACCATGCGGTAAGACATAGGTGCACCTTGACGTGAGTTGCACTAGCCCATATAGTGGTGATCACCCCTACAAAAGCAAACTCCTCTACAACCATGAGTCATCAAGTAAGCACATCCAGGCCCTCCAATCCTATCCAAGACAAAATGAGCCAGAGATGAACCCAAAGGCACTAGCCATGGCCCGACCAAACACAAGGTCTAGAACACCTAATACAAGGCCTTACATGGTTGTTACAAGGCTTTAACATGTGACCTTGGGCTTACAATGGTACGAAATGCATTGCAAAAATATGTGTACCCTTGCTAATATTAGGGGTAACAAGCCTTGTTTAGTTCTTTTATTTCTGTATAGATTTCAAGTTTTGCATTAGTTTTTTCATTCTAATAGTTAATCTTATTTCAACATTTAGATTAAATTTCTTTTTGCGAAGTGTAGATTAGATTTCATTTGTGCAATTAGATTAAGAGTTGGGTTGGGGATTCTAGAATTTGAGTGTTGCAAAAGTGAAAGGAAGAAAACAAAGGGTAAGAGGGACTATGTATGTTTGAGAGTTGCTCTAGACACGATTTCTTCAGTTGAAAAAAAAGATGGATTTAAGGTTGAGTTATTTATTATCTTACTCAAGCTTGAAGGAGTTGTGACCATCATTCCACGATCATGTGCTTAACCCTTGGCTGAAAGGCTGACTCTATTGTTTCAATTGTTGCTAATCCTTTGGTCAAGCATTCTACACAATATTTAGCCTACACACATGCATGGTGTGCACACATCAAGGAGAAAGAGTGAGGCTAGACATAGATGATCTCTCTGGAAATTGAGCAAAGGAACAACCATTAGATTTCTTGTGTCCTCTTTTATCTTAGGTTTGAGTTCTTTGCTTCCTTGGATTTAAATCCACTATTATGTCATTGATTATGCAGACACAAGACTTTTAGAAGTTTCTTAGTGCTACTTGTTGGTATTAACGACTCATTTCATTCCGTTCCATATATGCAAGTCTTGTGGCAAGACCCTCCCTTACAAAAGAGAAGATACAAAGATAAAACTTGAATCATGGATATGTGTAATTATGCCTCCTAACTTTTTCTCGTTGAATAACATTTTGCATGACATGACTCCTTTTGGCACCTCACAACACAACATTCTTCATACATGAATTGCTTATGCCAAGAGGGCCAATGTAGTGCATGGACATGGGCTTGTGCACAATGGCATCCTATTATTATTTTTGCATTGAGAGGCGCTCTGCAACCCAATATGGATGAGATGTTGTCGTGAAGCATTAGGTGAGAAATAAAAAAATAAAAAATTTAATGTTGGCTCAATTTAAATATTCAAGTATGGGTGAGATGTTGTAGTGAAGTGTTAGATGAAAATTTAAAAAATAATGTCAGCTCAATTCAAATATTCAAATTACTCACATATATTTTTTTTGTAAGCTTGGTAGGACCTTTCTTTTCATTATCTTTCAAAAACAGGCAGGTTACATCCAAAAACTAAGTGGTTAGGTGGCCTCAACCTGCCAAGAGGGAAACCAAATCTGTTGGCCACCTAACAGCATGATAAGCCATCCAAAAGCAAAATATTATGAGTCTATCAATCCAAGCTAAATAAGCCTGTATGTCCTTAAACTTCCTAAATTCTAGATAACTATAAGCATAAGCATGTAAAATTTGAGACTGCTGCCTACAAAAACTAAACAGGAAACATCAAACTATTCATCATTAGCTGAATCAATAGGAGCAGGATCCTTCACACTTGAGCCTTGAAGCTCAGAGTGCGGGATACACGGGATACGCTGTTCAATGCGATTGAGGCGACCATTCTGCCTTTGGAGTTGAAATTGGATCTGTTGGAGATCCTTACTATAATCCGGGAACCTTTGAGAAGACGAGGTCGAACCAGAAGGGATATGTGCCAAAGCTTTCACCAAGAGATTCTTCATCATCCAATACAGATGGACAATTTGCTTATACTGAGAGGTTCTTCCACGAGAGTGTCTAGGGTCAGGCACCAGGGATTTCCAATCTTCCATATCGCTATCCATAAGGCTAGCTTGTTGGTTAAGCTTGACTTCCCATGCATCTATCAGCTGGCGAACTTGGGCAAAGCTACCCTCATGGTACGCAGAGGCAACTTCGTTGATTATACGAGAGACAAATTTGTGGCCACGAGGTTTACCCTCGGATTTGTTAAGGAGACGAGACTCAGGCGCGCCTCGAGATTTCTTGCCTTGGTTGCGAGAGCCCCGGGTGGCCTTGCCCTTCCCAGCAGTGGCACGGGCCATGGTTCGAAGGTAGCTGAAATAAATGATGACTGTAGACTTGGACCCTGTTAGCCAACCCGAGGATGGGTCGCACCGGACCAGGGGACCTGCCACATTAACCATATGTGAGAGTCTCATCTTGTTCATAACCCAATGCTTCCCTCTGATGCAGACTTCCACCCAAAAATATAAATAATTCCTGAACCAGGAAACAAGGGTCCCTCTCTGTCTGGCGCAACTGAGGCCATAAGAATGAGCCTAGCCTCTCTCATACCGAAACCCATAAGCCTCAAAACCTACTCTACCAACATTCAAAAGGAAACCAACTCCATGGCGCCAGGGGCAAGGCCAAGAGGGCGGCCAGGAACAAGACAAAGGCCCTGCCCACCAAATGCCCATATGCGACAGGAGAATTCCAAAATAAATAGACACAGGAGTAAAGCAAATAGAGAAACCCTCATACCATTTTGCAATTTCTAGATGAGATTTCCAGTGGAACACCTTCCAAACCATCCAATGTAAAATATTTCCATTCTTCTCAGAGACCATCAAAACTAGGGAATTAGCCATGGCCGCAGAGAGACAAAGATTAGGACCGAAAACATACCTGTATGCGGTGGTTTGAAGCGAATGTGGATGAGCCGACACCCGGTGAAGGATCGCGAAGGACACCTCCCCCAAGCCACAGAGCTTCTCAAACCAAGGTGGATTCGAACAAGGATTACTAACATAAAATTTACCAAACTTACCAACATGAAAACCTGAAACTTTCCCCTCAAGATTGCTGTTGCCACCTTCTTGAATTTCATTAAGTAGAGGCAAGTGAGAGAGCACCGCTCCATGTGCCTCGTGCATGTGGAGGGTGGCGGAGTACCTTTTCGAAATCATCATATTAATTCGCTGGTAGGGGCGGGGCCTGCTCTATCCTGCTCACACCTTGATCGGGGAAAATTATGCACATATATATTAATATTATGCATGCATAACATAAATTCAAATTCAAGACATCAAACAATTTGAATTAACTGAGGAAATTACAAAGGGAATATGAAATATCAAATTAAGGAAGGAAATTATGAAGGGAAATATCAAAAGATAACAAAGGATATAAAGATGTGAAATATATATAAAGTATATATAGTAGCTATAAATTATAGATCCATCTTCCCATATAAATTAAAATAATTATGATTTATATCTGTAACCATGATATTTCAAAACTTCATGGTTAAATTTAATTAATAAACATATAAAAATTTAATACTTAAAATAAAATTCTTTTTCTAAGCTTTATATATATTTAATTAATAAACATATACAAACTTAATACTTACAACAAACTCTTTTTCTAAGCTTATATATCCCTGGTGGTTGGGAGGAATGATTGGGATCCTCCTCACCAGGTTCAATTCCCGCAAGTGACATGATAAACTTTGATGTAATTGCTTCGAGCCTTGTTGTTGAGAATTAATGGTCCCTCATGGAGTGGAACATGTGTCTTCCTCATATGGAATATAAAGGTGTTTTCCATGTGAATATATATATATATATATATTTAATTTAATTTAACTTAATTTAATTATTTATTTATTTATTTAATTTTTTTTTTATTTCTTTCGATTAAAAATTAAATAAAATATTATAAAACATGTGAAAGAAAAATACCATGCACACATGTATATAGCTATATGTATTATGAAGGTTTTAATAGAATAAAAAAATAAGGAATATTTCTATATAGAGAGATGTGAAATTTACATATAATATAAGTAGTATTGTAAAAGCCACCAGATATCCATCTTAACTTTGAATCTATCAAGCATCAAGAGGGATCACACCTCTCGAGGTGCAAACTCAAAAATAGGTTTGCATCTTGTGAGATTTGATTTTTCTTGGCGCTTGGTAGATCTAGAGTTAAGATGGATCTATGCTATAGTATATAGGCAATATCATCTCCTTCGTCCTATTGAGTCATGCATCTAGTTGATGGTAGATTCAGTAGATGAATCTAACATGACTTAATTTAGCACCCTTCATGATTTGTAGGATGCCTATCCTCGATTGTGTTCTTGCCTATTGATTAGCTTAGGTCTTGAATTCCTTGAAGCTGAGCACTCTATGTGCCTAAACCCATTATATTTATCATTTCACTTGTTTTGTTCTTTGAGTGGTGTTCGTAGGTCTTAAAACTCGTGTACATTGTGATTCAAAATTAAACCATGCCCAATCTAGCTTTTCCCACCTATAATTTGGTTAATTACTCTAGATCATCGAGATTTAAGGGAAATTTGAGAGTTTCCCGGAAAATTTCCACCTGAAACATTTTGAGACTTTGGAGTAGGAATCTTCCAGAAATTGGCTAACTTGGTGCTCAAGCAACCTACATGAGCACCACTATTTCGCATTCAATATAGCAAACCCATGTTCCAAATATATCCATTTTAATTTTATAGTACTATTGTATGTTCCCTCTGTACTCGTGTGTTCTCCAGTGATGCACAGTATCTTGCACCCATGCATGTTCCAGTAAATTGTATGTTCCCTCTGTGCTCATGTGTGTTATCCAGTCATGCAAAATATCTTGCACCCATGCATGTTCCAGTAAATTGTATGTTCCCTCTGTGCTCATGTGCATTCTCCAGTTATACAGAGTCTGTTGCATCCATGCATGTTCCAGTAAAGTTGCTTTAAAACAAGCTAGAAATTTCATAAATCAGAAGTGTAGCAACCCATGCTTTCATAGCAACACTTTCCCTAGATTCTGTGAATTTTTTGATCAATTCCATTATTGCCTAAAGAGTACATTCTTGGCATGTTTGAGTCTTGACTACTATGACGAGCTGCATCTGAGGAGAAGCTCATTTATTTTAGCATCATATTGAATGAGCTCTCACAGTGTCCACAATCTCTGCTATTTGGCCTATTCAGTTCCATCTTTTGGCTTCCATTCTACACAATTGGAAGCAGAGCCTTAACCTAGCCACTTGGAGATTGCCTTCTCTGTGGATTGATTTAACATGATACTTGTTTCAATGCTTCAACACCCTTCTAGTATTTGTGTTTACTATTTTGTCCATTTTTCCAGGTATATTCAATTTTTGTTTGCCTGCCATTGCTTTTTAACAACTTTTTGTCATCTATTTTGGGCATGTATTTCATGTATGGCTCATTTTATTCATTGGAATGGTTTCTCTTTAAAACTCTAAAATCCCTAGAAGGCATTGTTATCAGTTATTTGGTTCATTGAATTTTGTTGTTTTGTTCTTTTATTTGCTATTATTTTTAGTGTTATATCTCCTGCATACATTTATTATGGTTTAAACTTAAATATAATTAGAAACCATTGTAGCATCAAATTGCATCCACGAGCACTAATCTTGCCATAGTTGGTATTGTACACCATATTCATGGGTAGGCTATAAAACCTTAGCTGATTGACCATGCACCTATGTCACTCACTCTCATAGATTGAATCTCAAGTGGGGTGAGTAATCCTGGGGGTGTTATCCATAGTGAGGGATTTCTAGTTCAATAGGAACTTCTTTGGCAACATATACAAGGGGAGCAAGGATTAGTATTGGCAGGCATGCTAATGGGAGTTTTGACACACAAACAAGGATGGAAAAAATTCAGGGTGCTAATCCCTATGAGAGCAATTGATTGTTTTCCTGACAAGTTAGAACACCAACAAAGGTCTTCTCGAAGGATGCAACTTGGCCATTACCTTGAGAATAACAGGGCAAGGAGTTCTATGACTAGTTTGGAACATTTTGCTAACTCTCTCATTTCATCATTGCAAAAGGGTTTCCCATTCTTTTGTAATGACCACTTCGTGAATATTAAATTTGTAGATGATTTGGTTGAATAAGAAAATGGCAATGGTTTCTCCAATGGTGATTAGTGGCACAACCTCTACCTACCTTGTGAAATACTCCCTCACAGTGACAATGAATTTATGCCCCTTGGAAGAAGGTGGTGAAATGGTGCCAATGAGATGTGAACTGCATTATGAAAATGACCAAGGTGATACAAACAAGTTACATGACTTAGCTGGTGCATTGATCTCAGATTCATGCACCAGGAAGTAGAGTAATTTTGTACAAAGTGATGAACATCATGGACCATGGTTTGCCA
Organism: Pinus tabuliformis; assembly: GCA_031772625.1. Taxonomy (NCBI): domain Eukaryota; kingdom Viridiplantae; phylum Streptophyta; class Pinopsida; order Pinales; family Pinaceae; genus Pinus; species Pinus tabuliformis. The sequence continues at coordinate 917,830,695 of CM062805.1, read as the reverse complement.
GTGATAATTCGTGCACAAAATCTTCTAGACAATAGTGTGGCATTGTATTGACTACAAAAACTAACATGGAACTCTTAAGAGCACTTTCTCAGCCTCTTATCAAGGCAGGACAAAGATGGCCATCAAAGGATCCCTTCTATAATGCTTTCCTAGAATGACACGTCCCCTAGAAAGCATCTGTACACACTTTTGCTTAAGAGATCTGTCCCGAGGGTCAAGGGTAATCTTATGACCTCAGGTATCTAACAGTGTTAGAATACTACTTTGAACTTGTGCTGGATTGCTGTCTACTAGCATCTAATTCTCATCAAGGAAGTCATCATTAACATATTCACATTGATCATTTGGGAGATGAACGCCAACATGTTGCTGACTTGCATGAAGTGAGAGAGGCACAGGCTTTGACTTAAATCCTTCTATTGAGAATTTTGCATGCTAAATTTCAATTTATGACACGAATTGAGCAACCTCTCTCTATTGAAAAGAAACTCAAGAATGGCCTTGTCATTCTTACAACAATCAAAAGATTGCAACAATGTTAACGTCCCCTGGCATAATGTAAGGTTGATTGGCCACTGACTTTGATGGTAGCTTGTATTGACCATGTCCTATAGACAAAATCTACACAAAATTCCTTGGTAACACTATCAAAAAATATTTGAGTCTTTGTAATATAGGTCTTTGCTTAGATAGCTAGATGGAATAGCTGCACTACTAAGCGTTTGAACATAAGAAAATGGCTAAAAGGATTAGGATCCTTCTTTACAATACACACCTTACAATGATAGGAAAAATGTAACTTATTGGATAGTGTGGAGGAGATGATACACATTGCATGGGGCTGTGGGAAACCTAGCAAGATGCTATAACTTAGCCGTTGAACGAGGACAACCACCTTTGTGGTGAGTTGGAGACTGTCTTGCCTGCTAGGGTAATAGTAATATCCACTGTGTCTAGGGGAGCAGCTTCAGATTTATTGCATTGAAAGTGTCAAGCTAGATGAGATTATGTTAGACCCAGAATTGATAAAATTAACAAATTTAATGGTTTTAAAGCTCTGAGAACAGTTTAAGATACCCTAAATTAGGAATTTAACAGGGTATGACCAATATTACTTTTAGAATTTAACAGGCTATCTAATACATTTACAGAATTTAACAATTTTATACTGAGTACCAACCCGGAGTTCTGTAGTTGAAGGTGTCTTTGCTCTGCAGTGGCTCTTGCTTCCGGTTCTGTTACCAAAACGACCAAAACCTCCCTGCCAAACTGAGCACAATTTCAGTACCCAACTCCAAAGTACTTCAAATTCGAGGTACTCTGGCCCTCGTGTCCAAAACTTCAAGAACAATTGAGCTCAAAATGCTTTCTATCAGTAACATCCTTTGAATCGATATCATATACAGGCCAAGAATATTCATCTAAGACATTGTTCCACAAATGAGCAAATTGTAGACATCTTCACCAAAGCACTTGGAAGAGAAAAGTTCAAAAAATTTAGAACGATATTTGGGTTCACTAACACCCCTTTGAATTAAGGGGGGGGGGTGAGGGGAAAGGGGAAGTTAGACAGCTAATCCTTGGGGATTAGGGGAAATCGTAATTTTTTTATAAATATGAAACATTAGAATAGGAAGAGACATCGGACCTTGGAAGTTGAAACCAAAGGTCATGACATCATTGTATATATATAAGTGCTTGGTTAATGAAAAAAATTAAGAGTTTTGGGAGTTATCTGTAATGACCCACCTACAATTACAAACAGAATGTGAATATTAGCATTCATACGTGACATCCATATGATAGCTACATATGCATGAACCGCATGTATTGCACTACTATACCCACTGGCTAATATTAAAAATTTTGATTATCAAAATAAGTTCCTGAACTCACCAAGATATAATAAATACACTGATTGGGGCATTTATATGTGTACCGCCTTTATATATATATAACTAATCTTTTAAATCAAAAAATATATATATCTATATATAAAATAAGATAATGGAATATATAAATTAAAATTTAACTAATTTAGAATTAATTAAATTAAATAAAAGAAATTAATTAAAAGTTTACATAAAGTAATTTATTTTAACATATGAACCAAAACAATTTAATTAAATTATAAATTAAAAGTTAATAAAATATTGCCTAGTCCTAAAAGTGAGTCAATTAAATTAAAATAAAAGAGGACTGCCTCCATCTAAAAGAAGGAAGGGCCGAGAAGATAGTGGGAGAATGACAACACAGGGAAGTATGGACGCAGTGGAGGAAGGAGGCGGACAACAAGGAGTTTAAGAGGCAGTGAAATTAAACATATAAGGAGTGAAGAAGGCCATAACAGGGAGGAATTTGGGGGGAAATTGACAGAGAAACAGTAGGAAATTCTCACAGTATACTTTATATTGATATGTTTGGTTCAATCATGAAATCTGGGATTCTTTGCCGACTTGATTGTGGAAGTATTGTCAATTAGAAGAGGAGTAGAATTCACTTGTTTCTCTTGCAAGTCTTCAAGAATTTTCCTGAGCCACACAATCTCCTTTGTTGCTTTTGCAGCTGCCATGTTTTATACCTCTGTCGTGGAATTTGTTGGAATTGTCTGTTTGCATGACCTCTAGGAGACAACGCTTGATCCGAGAATCATAACATAGCCTGAAGTTGATACTCCATTTTTTTTCTCTCCGTTAAAGTCTGAATCAGAATATCCAATAACGCTGAAGTCATCCACTTATGAATATTTGAGTCCAAAGTATTTTAGAACTCTTTTTCTCTCCTTTCAAGTATTTTAGAACTCTTTTTGTAGCAAACCAATGTCCTTCACAAGGCTTTTGCATTAATTTGGAAGGAATTCCAACAACAAATGAAATATCTTGTCTACTAGTAGTGACTCATGAGGTAGATAAGACTTCCCACAAGTTGTCTATACTTGGTTGCATCCTCAAATTCATTCCCTTCTTTTGATGTGAGCTTTAGATTCTGTGCCATTAGATTAGATAAATGATTGCATTCAGCGATTCCAAACCTATTCAACAATTCTCCAATGTGCTTCTTTTGAGAGAGGAATATATACTTTGGATGTTGGGTCACTTCAATGCCCAAGTAGTAGTGAAGGTGTGCCAAATTTGTAATCTCAAAGCCTTTTTTCAATTCTTTCTTTATAGATGCAATATAATTTTCATTGTTCCTTGTTATTAATAGATCATTTACATAAACCACAAGATATACAACATTTTTTCCAACTTTCTTGACAAACAGAGTTGCATCATCAATGTTGAAGTGTTTGAAATTCAATTTCAGAGGATGCTCATATAGCTTTTCATACCAGGATTGTGGTGCTTGCTTTAGGCCATATAAGGATTTAATAAATGTACATACTTTCTTTTCCCTTTACAACAAAACCTTAAGGTTGAACCATGAAGACATTTTCTTTCAAGTTTCCATTCAAGAAAATAGTGCTCACATCCATTTGATGAAATTTCCATCCATTATGAGCTGCCAAGGCGGAGTTCAAATGGTGGCCCATTTTGCTGTGGGGTCAAAAGTCTCTATATAATCAACACCATCTTTTTGTGCAAATCTTTTTTCCAAAAGCCTTGCTTTGTGCTTGTCAAATGATCCATTTGATCTGTACTTTTTGTAGACCCACTTGCAACCAATTGGTTTGGTTTCGGATGGAGGGTCCACCAACTCCCATGTTCCATTCTTTATGAGAGCATCATACTCTCTACATTGCTTCTTTCCATTCATTATGAGAGGTAGTTTCTTTAAAGAAAATTGGTTCAAAATTAGTAGATAAATTCAATTCACAATCATATGAAACATCCATGTCATCTACATCAACTGAATCAAAAATATCTACATCACCTCTTTCTTGTTTGGTGGAACCTCTAGTTCTTGTCTTTCCAACCTCACTAGGATGCACACTTTCAAGTGTTTTGGTGAGCCATTTTGGGGGACCTTTCTGAGACGTTCTAGGTTGCTCCATTGATTGAGATAGGGCTACATCAAATTTTAGCCTTCCAATCCTTCAATCATTTCACTCAAAGGATCTTCCTATTTTGAACAAGTGGTTGGAACTTCATGAAGGGGAGACAATGCTTCAGAAGGAGATTCCATAGATTGATCTGAGATAGGGATCCCCTCCTTCAAGATATGGAATCTCATTATCAAATTCATGATAAGTCTTTGTATGATTGAAGTTATCCAAATGATCAAGCTGCCACTCAATGGTGTTGTTAGTTTTGGCAGATTCAAGAAAAATCACATCTCTAGGCAGAATCAACTTTTTGTTTACCTCATCATAAAGATAATATTCCTTGGTGGTATCTGAATACCCCAAGGAGATGCAGTTGTGACTTATTGCATCAAGCTTGCTTCTTTTTTCCTTAGGAATCAAGGCATAATAGGTGGAATTAAAGACCTTGAGATGCCTTACTGAGGGAATGTGGCCATAACTCATTTCATAAAAAGTCTTATTTTTGAGAGCATGAGATGGACATTTGTTTTTCACAGATACTACGCATAGAACTAACACCAGCCCAAAACATCAACTTTACATTTTTGACAAACATCATTGACCAAACCATATTCAAGATAGTCCCGTTCATTCTTTCAACTACACCATTTTGTTGATGATTGTATGGAACAATAGATTGATGTTGGATCCCATGTTGGCGAAGGTAGTTTTCAAATTCATTAGAAGTATATTTTTTTCCATTATTAGTACGAAGGTAGCTTGTTGTCGCTCGTATTGTACAGGCACCGCGACAACGCTCATGGCGGGGGCTGTCACTCTAATCCCCGCCCACTCCGTTCTAGTTGTCTCCCAACAACATGCTATGGGGGGTAGTCCCTATGGAATGAGGTGAAGGAAAACAAGTTGGAAACCAACTTGTTTGGGAGACATGGATGAGTGGCCTAGCCACTTGGTTGAATTTAAGCAAGATTATTAGTTATATTAGATTTTAAAGTATGAGACCAGTGCCTTAATGGAGTCACAAATTCTTGCTTATAGTAAATTGGAACCAAATGACCGGATGGACACCTGCTGCTTGAGATGATTGACTAACCTAAATGATGTGCAAGTCCTATGACCTAGGTGTGATGTAGTGATATTGGTTATTTTTAGTTATATGCCTAGTCTAAGTGTAATCTTCCCTTAACTATTTTGAAGCTGAGCTCCAAGGTAGGTTGTAGGAAGGAGGCCAATAGAAAGCAGGCTAGGGCCTGATTAACGATACCTTCTGTTGTGCTCCTATCACCTGATGCCTCCAGTGCTGCAGAGACTATGGCTCTGATGACTGCAAGGTCACCGTGTTAACCACCGAAGAGTTGCCGAGGCCTCTCAAGCTAGGTGAGAAGGGTTGTCCTAGATTTCTATCAACTTAGCTTATGCTAGGAGGTAAATTATTAATGCAATCTAGACTTAGTATGCTTGATGCAAGATGAGTGAAAATTATCTTGGGTTAAGATTGTTTTATGTTACTTAAGTATTTTTTGTAAATTAGTCTTAAAGCAAGAGTACTTAACAATATTAATATACAACCTTAAGAAAGATAAATGCTGAAAGATATAAGTGTAAACTTCAACAATATTCCACAAGATGCCAAATAACCAATGAACTTAAGATGCCAAATGCTTAAGATAAACAAATCAAGATGTCAAGCTTCTTAAGATTATAACAATTATCCAATGATTTCTGCCAATTAAATTTTACGAGGTCAAAGGCTTAGAACTTAATCAAAGGAGTGCAAATTTAGATTTTTTTTGTAAAACTTAGAGCAAGCCACACAAGTGTTAGATCCCAATAGTCGAATCAACAACATCACTTCAGAAAATTCAACGTTCATTAATGTTATGACAACAGTAAGGAAATGCTAAATCAACAATGCTTATGTCTGCCCAATATCACAAAAAATATGCCCAATTATCAAACAAACTTACTTAACTGAAAAATCAGAGGTATTAGGGCCTTTAAGGTGTGTTTTCAGCAAATTTTTTGGGTATGTCTGCCCAATATCACAAAAAATATGCCCAATTATCAAACAAATTTACTTAACTGAAAAATCAGAGGTATTAGGGCCTTTAAGGTGTGTTTTCAGCAAATTTTTTAGATCTGAAATATTTATTACAGCAGCAAGTAGATGATAGATCAGCAAGCTAGTGATACCAAAATCAATGCAAATATGCCTAAAAATAGTAAAAATTCACCAAACTTGGAAACATCAATTTTTAGGGCTCTTAAAGGGTATGATTCAGAAAAATTTCAGAACTTATCTGTTTATTACAACAGTGAAACAGTGACAGATTAGCAGGCTAGCAACACTAAAGATAATGCACAAAATGCCTAAAAATAGTAAAATTTTGTCGGAAAATGAAAATTCAAAATTTTTTACCCTTGTTAAGTGTATGCTTCAGAAATATTCAAATCTGAATTTTTCAGTTATGCAGTAAATTCCAGCAAGCTTAAGAGTTAGATCTAGGCCAAATCCAAGATGCCCAAGTGGCTAAAACTCATGAAAATTTAGATTTTACGATTTTAAGTGATTTTGACCATTAAACATGTGATTTTAGGGCTTAATTCTTACTGATTTAATTGCTGTAATAAAACAGAAGTGAAATTAAGGTTTAGAGGTCAAACCCTAGGCCCAAGGCCTTGAAAATCCCTTGGTCGAAATTCGTTGAAACTTCAGGATCAAGTTTCCACCTGAATACATTTTTTGAGACCATAAACCTACAAAACCACCAAGTATTTAGTCCGAAATTTCAGATCTAGGGTTTTAGGGCAAAAGAGGCTAAGAAGAGCCAACGCTAGGCCAAGGAAGGCCAAAGTTTGGGGATAAAGGGGCTAGAATGATAGATTGAGGTTTAACAAGGTTGGAAAAGGCCACAAGAAGGCAACACTAGAGGAGAAAAAACCTCAAAGGCTTGACGCAGGGCAGAAAAAGGCTCAAAAAAGGAGGATGCTGGGGTTTAGGGGCTTAAGAGGCCATGACAAACCCTCAAGGGCTGCCATCCAGCCTTCCAGAGGGAGGCTGAGGCCCAAAAAGGCCACGACTAGGCCTAAGAAGGCCTAAAAGGGACAACACAGGGGATAAGGATGGAGGCCGAGGCCCAAAAAGGCCACGACTAGGCCTAAGAAGGCCTAAAAGGGATAGCGCAAGGGCTAAGGATGGAGGCCGAGGCCTCACGACCTGCTTCAAAGAGGCCAAAAAAGCTGACGGAGGAGGAGAAAGGGGTGACACTGGGGCCTGGGAGGTTGACGCTGACCTTGTAGGGGCCATATCTGGTCCCGGGAAGGCTGAAAAGTAAAACCCTTGTTTCAATTTTTTTTTTCTTCCTCAGATCTGAATTTTGTTGAATAATCTTTAGTGAATGGCCCTGCAAAATTATCTAGAGACTAGATCTTACCGTCAAGGGCCTAGATCTAGCTCTTCCTTCACTTGATCCCTTGATCCAACCTGCAAAAAATAAAATACAACACCCAAACCCCAAATATATACAAAATAAATCTAAAAACCCCAACACAAGTTAGAAAAATAATTTACAATTTAAATTACAAAATTATTTTACAAATTATACAAGGGTTTCAAATAGATTTTGAGAAATAAAATATTTTATAATATTTTTTTTTAAGAATGACTAGATAGTAGAAATGCTTCAGAAAATTTATGCTCACCATAGCCTTCGCGAAGATTTAATCCTGTTAAATTATGGTATGTTCTATGCTTAGAGCAGTTTAATTCTTTTCTTCTTATTAGCCACAGATTAGCAATCACATATACATTAAGTAAAGTGCAGATAGAACATTAAATGATCAATAGAAAACAAGCCAAGACAAGAGACACAAGATGTGGCGGCTAGCCAGGGACAAACCCGAATGTGGGGAAACCCTTTGATCAAATCTTCTTTTATCTTCAATAGTTCAGCACAAAGAAATAGTACAAAATCAGAACTCTGTAATTTTATATCAGCAGTAGCAAACCCTAGATCAGCAAAGTCAAACTTGGTCAAACAAGTTGAAATTGACCTCCAATATGCTTGGTCAATTTTCGGTCAACTAGCCCTCGAACAACCCTTGAACAACCCCAAAAACACAGTCAAACTGCTGTTGACTGAAGTCAACCTGCTGCCCAAAACTAGGGCAGTCAACGCTGGTCAAACCTGTGGATGAATTGCCTCGATTTTTGTGCCAAAATCTGCGGCCTACCTAGGAGAGGCAGCCACACCAAAACCGCACCCTTGATGAGTCAACGCTTGGTCAATGCAGGTCAAAGAGACCTTCAGCAGCTTCTGTGTCCTCCTTTTAGCATCCTCCTTGCCCTAATGCGTCCTCCTTCCCACATGTGAGCTGCTCCTTGTATAACCCAAAGCTAAGGAGAGAGGGAGAGAAGAATGAGTGAGATGAGATGATGAGAAAATGAATCAACCTCTCTTGTATTTATATGATTCACTGGGCATGTGTGCCACACATTTAACTGCTGGCCGACCTTGACAATTTGTCAAGTAAATACAAATAAATTCATATCTCCATAAATACTTGTCGGAATCAGATGATCTTTAGACCAATCCTACACCTCTCGACAAGAGGAATCTAGGAAAAATATCAGCTGCCATAAATGAGGTGACCCACATGGAGTTTGGCCTAGTTGCCAATTTTAACACTCCCTCTCAACTAGGGAGAACTCCATCTGCAATCCGTCTGACCGTCGCTACTATCCCAGCCATCAAATGCACTGCCTTGCACTGCTTGGCCCTGCTCTGCTCTGCTTTGCTTTTCTCGAACTATGAAGAAGAAGAAATGATCGAGGATGTATCATACCATCCTCCACTGACTCGAAGTCAGTCTTAGTGTGTGTCATACCACTCTCATTGATCCCAGATCAATGGAGGTCATCCTAGCATAGGGAGTACGGTAGATACAACGATGCGTCCATCGATAGTACTACTAATGGTCCCTAACATCATTTCCCTACTCATTGATCAGATTAGAGATACTTCCCATGAGTCCTAGACTACATGGGTAAGATGCCTTGACAAGAGAACTAATCATCCTATCCATAGGAGAACGAATCATCCTGTCCAACAGTGGCCACAGGAGAACTAATCATCTTGGCCCACAGGAGAACTAATCATCCCGTTCCACAGTCACCATGGAGAACTAATCATCCTGGCCCACAGGAGAACTAATCATCCTGTCCTACAGTCGCCACGGAGAACTAATTATCCTAGCCCACAGGAAAACTAATCATCCTGTCCTACAGTCGCCATGGGGTGTCACAAGGGAGGGTTGAACCTTTCACCCTGTACATAGTGCACCACCAGGGGATGGTGAGTCGCCTTGTGGTCGCATGTCGCTCCAAGAAGTACCCCGCGCCCCCCTGGAGCTCCCAGAGCTCAATACATCATACTCGACCCTCATAAGAGGGTCTCTGAATGACACCAAGTCGTTCTCGGAAAGTCAAGAATTTGACCTTTCCCAAGGGCTTCGTCAAAATGTCGGCGACCTGTTCATCTGTACCGATATGTTGGAGCCTTATTGCTCCCCGCTGCACCATATCTTGAATATAGTGGTACCTGATATCGATATGCTTGGAGTGATCATGAAATACAGGATTCTCTGATAAACGAATCCTACTCTGGTTGTCACACAGGATCACGGTGGTATCCAATGTAAATCCAAACAGCTCACTGAAGAGCTTTCGCAACCAGACCGCCTCACAAGAGGCCATACTAGCAGCGATGTACTTTGCCTCGGCGGTGCTCAAAGCCACCGACTTCTGTTTCCTGCTCATCCAGGATATCAAGGCAGATCTTGTTAACCCTGAGGTGCAGTGTTGACTTGTTGAAGGTTAAAGGAAAGGCTCAGCCTGCTTTGCTGTTCTTAAAGGGGTCCCACATGGGCCATTATTCCCCTCCTTCTCTTACCCCACTCACACTCTACCCGCCCCGTTTCTTGACTAAACTTTCTAATCCCGACGAAACTCCCCTTTGGCCTTAGCCCCAAGCGCAAAAACCAAAATACCCATAAAACCTTACCCATTCACCATACGCGCATTCAACATAGCTCCCGAGGACATCTCGTCATTTCACCGCATCTGTGGTGTTGATGTTTTCCCACCGATCCAACAGCCCACATTCCTTCCGATAAAGGCAACTTGCCCGATCATTCCTTGCCTTCAGATCGCCTCTGCGAGATCTAACGGTTAGCGTCCATATCGCACGGAAAACAAGCGCGACAGGTACCCGCGTGATGAGGGCGGATTTCCTCTCTCCTCCGCCACTACATGTCATCCACTGAATGGCATCGCGCGAGTTCTGACACTTATCGCTTACCACCCGATGCCCGTCCGATAAAAACCATCACCCATCCCAATAAGTTCCTAGAACCATACTGAAGATTATATGTTACCAGGCATCTCCGAGTTACAACCTAGGAGAGTTTCTTGGAGCCCTAACATAATTGGCGCCGTTGCCAGGGAGAGGAGATTGAAGCTCAGCTTCCCTGGGAGAACGACACAGATCCAACTTTGATGATAGACAAAGTTTGGACACATTTTTGGTTGTAATCATCTATCTGGCGACTCTATTGGAGGCCGAACCTATTGGCGACTCCACATCACAGTCCTGGCTCAGTTTGTGAGGCATAATCGGAGAAATCCTCAGAAATCACTAGCTGGCTCAGTACCTGACCCTGAGAAGATTATCAAGGAAAGAAAGACATCACAAAAGGGAGCATCAGGATTAGGTAAACCTAAACAATCTTATGCATCTCTGCAAGAAAGGCTTGTAACAAAGCACATACATATTGAGAATATAGCCTCTAGCACTAGTAGTGAAGAAAATTTTTCAAAGATTCATAAAGCTCCTTATTCTTTAGGTCCTCCTTTAGATTTTAGCACAAAGGAAACCTCCCCTCTAGTCCATCATATTCCTTTAGTCCTGTCAGTCACCCCTCAGCTTTCTATCATCTAGAATGCCGTACTCTTCCATCCACCACAACCATGGCAAGTCCACAAGCACCCCACCAAAATGGAAAGAATCATAGCTGCTAGGTATGGACCTCTAGTACCGCCCACTCCCTTGAATGCAATGCCTGCTAGAGAATATCAGAAATACATGCCTAAGTTCACTGGGACTGAAGGGGTTACAGCTGAAGCACATCTTGAGTCTTTTTATAGTTATGCTGATAATCTAGACATCAGTGAAGATGATGTGTGGATGAGAGTATTTGTCCAAAGCCTAGATGGAGAGACTAGAAAATGGTTCAGAGAATTAACCCCTAGGTCTATAACAGACATTGAGGCCTTAGATGATGTTTTCCTAAAGCATTGGGGGATAAGAAAGATTTGCTCTATTATCATACCGAGTTTGGCAACCTAAAAAGGGAGAATGGGGAGTCATTGTTTGATTTCAATAAAAGGTTTAACCGCATGTACAACAAGAAACCAGTTGAAGGGAAACCGACCCCCACCTCTGCCAAGCTCACTTATGCCAATGCCTTTGATTCTGACTTCTGCCTGCTATTGAGAGAAAGAAGATGTGCTTCTCTGGCTGAGATGCAAGATGCAGCTTTGGAGGTAGAGTCTAACATCATGGCTGCAGAGAAACTCAAGGGACATATTGACCGAAGGAGACAGAGGGGTGAATCTTCTTCATCCTTAGACCCCAAGATAGACAAAATGACCAAGATGATAGAGTCATTGGCCTCTGAAATCTCCAAGCTGAAGGTTGAGCAACATTCAGGGAAAGGAAGGGTTCCTAATACATTTGCTCCTAGAAATCCAAATCCATATAGGAGAGCAAATGAACAATTGTAGATCATGCAAAGGGGCAAAGAGGCTAGTGAAGAACAGAAGGTGAAGACTCCTTTCCAGAACGTAGTCATGGAGGAGGAGCAGTTTGATGAAGAGGATGAGATCCATTGCATGGAAGACAAAGGCAGTGCTTCCTTTTTGACATTAGCTGCCTATGAAGAGTCATTACTCAAGGACCAGACTAGCCAGGAGTGGGACAGAGAAGTTGTTCTGCAAACTAAAGATCAGCAGAGATATAACCTGAGGTCAAAGATGAGTAATGTCAAAGAAAGCCCTATCCAAAGAGCTGTTGTCCCCACAGAGCAACAGATTAGCAAGCAGAAGCGACCAGCAACTGATCCCATCAGCCTCAAAGCACTAGCTCAAGAGGTAAGAGGTCCTGACAAGTCCCCTTCCCCTTTCAATTTTGAATCAGAAGTCCAGAAGTTGAAAATATCTGTACCTCTGATAGAACTAGTAAAGAATGAGGCCTTTAAGAAACCCATCCTTGAAGCCCTTGAGCTTAAGGCCACGCAAGCATCAAACGACTATGTGAATTTGCAAGATGACAAACCTGCAGTTGTGCTTAGCCCAAGGACTGAACCCTCTGATGATAATTCCCCATCATTCTATGTCTCCTTGACTATTCATGACAAAATCCTTCACAACTGTCTACTGGACACAGGTGCCAGTCATAATCTAATGCCCAAGGCTGTCATGGATGAGTTAGGCCTTGATATCACTAGACCTTATCATGATTTGTTTTCTTTTGATTCTAGAAAGGTGAAATGTTTGGGGTTAATCAAAGATCTAGCCATCACCCTGTCTCAGCTGCCCATGAAGAGCATGATGATGGATATTGTGGTAGCAGATGTCCCTCCTAAGTTTGGCATGTTACTTTCCAGAGGATGGATTAAGAGATTAGGTGGGACATTGCAGAATGATTTGTCTTATGCCACTGTCCCGGTTTTTGGGGGAGAAAGCAGAAGGTTATATAGGGAAGCCCAGCTGGCATATATCATTAGTGATGAGAAGCATCCCACTAATCATCCCATTTATGCTGTGGACATTGATTTTGGAGCATGTATTCTCCAAATTGAAGAATCTCAGTTGGCTTTAGTGCAACTCAAGAAACCAATATGCTAGGTCGTGGAGAAGGAAGGGCCACAGATTTGGGACATGTTCTTTGATGGAGCTTGCTCTAGGGAAACTGCAGGAGCAGGTGTAGTGCTGGTATCCCCAACACAAGAATGCATACATCTGTCTTTCAAGCTGACTTTTCAAGTCACCAACAATATAGCAGAGTATGAGGCTTTGATATTGGGCTTAAATGCTGCTAAAGAAATGGGAATCAGAGACATAAAGGTGTTTGGAGATGCCGATCTCATCATTCAACAAGTGAACAAAACCTTCCAAGCAAAGCACCCAAGGCTGAAAGCATACAGAGATGAGGTATGGAGGCTCAAAGATTCTTTTAGTAGCTTTTGTATCTCATATATTCCCAGAGTCAAAAATCAGCTTGCTGATTCCCTTGCTATGTCTGCTAGCATGTTCATCCCTCCCATGCCCCCTAGATTGACTTATGAAATCCAAGTGAAATATAGACCATCCTTGCCCGACAATGTCAAGTATTGGAAAGTTTTTGAGGATGATGATGAAGTCAATAGGTTTCTACAAGTCATTGATGAATTCTCTGACATGCAAATTGATCAAGAGAATGAAGCCATGGGGGAATGTCATCAGTCTCAGCTAAGAAACAAAATTGGCCAAGACAACATTGTACAATTGCCTAGTAACCATATACTGAAAGGGTTGGTGCCTCTAGAGAAGTTGTTTGACCATAATGATGTACCCTATAAGACCGCCCAAAAGGAAAATAAGTCTGCAGTCCGTAGGCATAACATAGGGAGCCTAGATCATCCAAAGTATATAAATCTGTCCACTCACTTGTCTACTGCCCAAAGTTCTGAATACTGCACCCTAATGAAGCAATTTGCCGATGTCTTTGCCTGGGAATACAGTGACCTTAAAACTTATGACAAAAACATTATTCAGCATAAGATCCCATTGGAGAAAGACACCATTCCCTTCAAGCAGAAGCTGAGGCCCATAAACCCTCTGCTACTTCCTTTGATTGAAAAGGAAATTAAGAAATTGTTGGTTGCCAAGATCATAGTTCCCCTGAGGTATTCGAAGTGGGTAGCCAACCTGGTAGTTGTGAGGAAGAAAAGTGGGGAAATCAGGCTGTGTGTTGACTTCAGGAACCTGAACAAATGCTCTAAGAAAGACAACTATCCCCTGCCCAAAATGGAACATTTGATTCAGAAAGTTTTAGGGGCTAGAGTCATGTCTTTCTTGGATGGATTTTCAGGTTACAACCAAGTTGCTGTACATCCAGAGGACCAAGAAAAGACTGCCTTCACCACTCCTTGGGGCACTTTTATGTACTCCAAGATGCCTTTCGGACTGATGAATGTTGGGGCCACCTTTTAGAGGGCCATGGATATAGCTTTTGTGGGAGAGAAGGACAAATTTGTCCTAGTTTACCTAGATGATATAACAGTTTACTCCAGCAGTCATCAGGATCATCTGCAGCATTTGAAGAAAGTGTTTCTGAAATGCAGAAGGTTTGGGATTTCAGTAAATCCCAAGAAGTCACAGTTCGCTTTAGAAGAAGGCAGGCTCTTAGGACATATCGTTTCTGCTGCAGGTGTCAGGATCGACCCAGAGAGAGTCAAAGCAATACAGACATTGTCTGTTCCAAGGTCGAAAAAGGACATTCAATCCTTTTTGGGCAAGATCAACTTTGTGAGGAGATTTATTCCCAATTTCGCAGAACTAGTGAAACATATCACCTCCATGCTAAAAAAGGGATTAGAGATTAAATGGACTGATGCAGCAAGAAATTCTTTTGAAGCCATCAAAAGAGCTATTATGGAAGCTCCCACTCTAAGCAGCCCAGACTACAACAAGGAGTTCCATATCTTCTCTTTTGCCTCCTGTGATACCCTGGCAGCAGTCTTGTTGCAGAAAGATGATGAAGGAGCAGAGCACCCAGTAGCCTTTTTCAGCAAAACTTTAAGGGATGCTGAATTAAGATATGACATTATTGAAAAACAGGCTTATGCTCTTGTTAAGTCTTTAAAGGCATTCCGAATCTACATTCTGCACTCCAAGGTAATTGCCTATGTACCCTCTACCTCAGTAAAGGATGTCCTAACTCAACCAGATGTTGATGGAAGAAGGGCTAAATGGATTGCAAAGCTCATTGAGTTCAACATAGAATTGAAGCCCACCAAGCTTGTCAAAGGCCAGGGCCTGGCTAAGCTTATGGCTGAGGAAAATTGCAGTCTGCTGGACATAAATTGCATAGGTGCAGATTCAGAGGTTGAACAAGCAGAGGAGGTAACAGAAGAATGAAGGCAGAACCAGTCATTAGCTGAGAATCTGGCTTCATGTGATTGGTATTCTAGAATAGCTCACTTCCTGCTGAAGCTAGAAATCCCTCTAGGGCTTAGCTCGAGTCAAGCCAGAACCCTCAAGCTCAGAGCAACCAAGTTTTGTATTATTAAGAACTTGCTTTATTGGAAGGACCCGTCCGGAATCCTCTTGAGATGTCTAGACAAAGAGCAATCTATGGAAGTCATGCACCAGTTACATTCTAGCATCTGTGGAGGACATCATTATTGGAAAACCACAGCCCACAAGATCTTGAGGGCTGGGTATTATTGGCCCACTCTATTCTCTGATGTGTTTTCATTTGTGAAATCTTGTGATGAGTGCCAGAGATTTGCAGGAAGGCAACAACTGAAATCTTTGCCCCTGAAGCCAATACATACCAGTGGCCCTTTCCAGCAGTGGGGTTTGGATTTCATAGGGGAGATTAATCCACATTCCAGTGGCCAGCATAGATGGATTTTAGTGGCCTCTGATTATTTTACCAAATGGATCGAGGTCATCCCCACTAAGAAAGCTAATCACCAGGTTGTCATGAAATTCTTGACAGAAAACATTTTCACCAAGTTTGGCTGCCCAAACAAATTGGTTACAGACAATGTAGCAGCTTTCAGGGCGAAAGAATTGGTGGACATGTGTGACTCAGTGGGCATTAAAATAGTGCATTCCACCTCATATTATCCTTAGGGTAATGGCCTAGTAGAATCATCCAATAAAAGCCTAGTGAGGATAATAAAAAAGCTACTGGAAGACAACAAGCGGAGCTGGGATTCCAAACTGAAGTTTGCATTATGGGCTGATAGGGTTACCACCAAGAAGTCCACAGGGAATTCTCCATTCAAGTTGGTATATGGCACTGAGGTTGTTTTCCCAATCCAATTGATCCTCCCTGTGGCCAAATTCTTGCAAGAAGAGCAAAACGAGGAAAGTGACATGGCAAGGAGAATGAGTGACTTGGCTGAAGTCCATCAGATCAGAGATCAACTGATTGAGAGGTCTACAATACATCAAAGGAAAATCAAGGAAGCTTTTGACAGAAAGGCAAAGATGGACAATTTTCAGGTTGGTGACTGGGTTCTCAAATGGGATGCACTGAAGGAAAAGAAAGGCAATCATGGTAAATTTGATGCTCTCTGGACAGGACCATTTGTCATCTCTCAGGTCCAGGGGAACAATACTTTCATGCTGCAAAGTTTGGAAGGAGAAACAGTTTTTGATGGCCCAGTCAATGGGCGGTTTTTGAAAGTTTATTTTGTTTAAGGCCTGCAGGCCTCAATATTGTAAATATGTTATTTTTCAAAGTTCAGTGTAGGCTTAGATAGACTCCATGCCCAATGGAATACTAGGTAATATTTTTAATCTTGTTTTTCATGTAAAGGCAGTGGTCTACGGTTCTTGAAACCTCACAGGGAGGCTTTCATCCCTAGAAGGAGCCAGTGTTAGCCCTGAGGTGCAGTGCTGACTTTTTGAAGGTTAAAGGAAAGGCTCGGCCTGCTTCGCTGTTCTTAAAGGGGTCCCACATGGGCCATTATTCCCCTCCTTCTCTTACCCCGCTCACACTCTACCCACCCCATTTCCTGACTAAACCTTCTAATCCCGACGAAACTCCCCTTTGGCCTTAGCCCCAAGCGCAAAAGCCAAAATACCCATAAAACCTTACCCATTCACCATACGCGCCTTCAGCACAACTCCCGAGGGTGTCTCGTCATTTCACCGCGTCTACGCCGTTGATCTTTTCCCGCCGATCCAACGGCCCACATTCCTTTCGATAAAGGCAACCTGCCCGATCATTCCCCACTGTCAGATCGCCTCCGCCAGATCTAATGGTCAGTGCCCATATCATGCGGACAACAAGTGCGACAGGTACCCGCGCGATGAGGGTGGTTTTCCTCTCTCCTCCGCCGCTACATGTCATCCACTGAATGGCATCGCGCGAGTTCTTACACTTACCGCTTACCGCCTGATGCCCGTCCGATAAAAACCATAACCCATCCCAATAAGTTCCTAGAACCATACTGAAGATTATATGTTACCAGGCATCTCCGAGTTACAACCTAGGAGAGTTTCCTGGAGCCCTAACAGATCCCAAAGAGAAACAACACCCAGAAGTGCTCTTTCGGTCCACCACACTGCCCAATCAGCATCGGTATATCCATGTAGTCTCACATCTCTGGCAGTGTATCTCAACCCATGAGTGATTGTGCCACGAAGATATCTCAATAGATTCTTGGCACCAATCTAATGTGAGTGGTGAGGCTCAACCATATGTTGACTCAACGTGTTGACTGCAAAACATATATCCGGACAAGAGTTCACCAAGAACATCAATGCTCCAATGAGTTGACGATACTCGGTAGCATTTCGTAAAACGGGTCCGGCAACACTACCGCTTAACTTCTTGAAGTCAAGCTCCATCGGGGTAGTCACGGGCTTGCAATCCACCATACCGAATCTCTCCAATATCTTCACCACATATTTTCCTTGAGATAGGAAAATCTCCCTTGGCTTCTGCCAAACTTCTAGTCCTAGGAAATAGTGCATCAATCCTAGGTCCATCTCAAATTCAGAAGCCAACTCCCTCTTACATTTGTGAATGAGAGGGTTTGCACCTGTTAGAAAGAGGTTGTCAACGTACAACACCAGTATGAGAGGATTGTCATCTTCAACCTTAAAGTAAAGGTTAGGGTCAGCTTCACTCCTAGTGAATCCTAGCTTCATCAAGTAGCTATCAATCCTCTCATACCATGCTCGGGGTGCTTGCTTCAACCCATAGAGGGCCTTCTTCAACCTGCACACATGAGATTCTCGATCATGAATCTCAAATCCTTCGGGTTGCTCCACATAGACCTCCTCTTTGATCGAACCATGCAAGAACGCGGTCTTGACATCCATCTGATGTAGGTTCCATCCTTGCGAAGCAGCAAGGGCTATGATCGAGCGGATGGTGGTATATTGGGCAACAGGTGCAAATATCTTGTCATAGTCTATACCTTCCTTCTGAGAGAAGCCACGAGCGACAAAACGAGCCTTATACTTTTCCGCACTTCCATCAACTGCATGCTTTATCTTGTAAAGCCATTTCGAAGTGACAACTGCTTTGTCTTGGGGTTTGGGGACCACATCCCAGACATCCATACTTGATGCTTGACAGCTTCTGTGAATGACAAAGGCTCATTTTGGATGATCGTGCTCATGATGGTCAAGTATCCCTGATACCTAGTCGGCTTCTTACTTTCTCGGAAGGTTCCCCTGGGTGCAATGTGCCCTTCAACATCATCAAGTGTCCCCCTAAGCCATGAAGGCCTCTTCCTAGAAGAGGAGGGCTCTTGCGGAGGGGGATCAAAAGGATTCATAGGTTCTTCCACATCGGGCATCGTCTCATCTTCCTTTTCCTTTGGATCCCTGGTGTCAGCTTCTTTAGATCCCCTTTGAGTAGGAAGATTGTCAACTTTGCTAAGAGCCATATCTTTGTTAAAGTTGACATCATGGCTAATCTCGATTTCCCTTTGACCAGCCACATAGATTTTATAGCCCTTAGTGTTTTCGCTATAGCCCACGAAGATTCCTTTCTTTCCAGATGCACCCAATTTATTCCTCTTCTCCTTCGGCACATGAAAATATACCGGACTTCCAAAAATTCTAAAATGAGATACGTCAGGTTTCTTACCAGTGAACATCTCTTCGGGAGTCATGGAACCCAATGCTTGATGATGGCATCGGTTTTGCACATATATGACGGTATTCGCAGCTTCGGCCCATAGAAACTTCAGAAGTCTTTGATCGTGAAGCATAGCATGGACAACTTCCACAATCGTACGATTCTTCCTTTCCGCCACACCATTCTGCTCAGGAGTATATGGTGTTGTAGTCTCCCTCTTAATGCCAACCTCTTTGCAAAAGTCATGGAACTCATTGGATTCATACTCAGTCCCATTATCATTCCTTAAGATCTTGATCTTCTTTTTGGTTTGATTCTCGATCAAGGCTTTGAAGTGACGAAACCAAGTGAACACTTCATCCTTCTTTTTCAAGAAGTATATCCAGGTCTTGCGAGAATACTCATCTATAAAAGTGAGGTAATATAAATATCCTCCCAAAGAGTTCACAGGCATCATACCAGATATGTCTAAGTGAACCAACTGCAATATATCAGAGGTCTTGCTTTGGCTTGAGGGGAATGGTCCCCTTTTGAGCTTCCCTTCGGCACATCTAGGACATATACCTTCTTGCTCTACTTGGAACTCAGGCATCCCTGTCACCATTTGTCTTGCATTGGGTAGAGCTTTATAATGAAGGTGAGCAAACCTCCGATGCCATAGTTTGGACTGAAGTGATGTGTCACACGAAACCCAAGAGTGAAAGCTTCCTTAAAATTCTTTTTCCATACACGTACCTTGCCATCGATGAAGGTTACCTTGTAGCCTTTGTCCTCCATTGCCGAAACGGACACCAGGTTCTTTTTGAGATCAGGTACATATAGGACTTCTTGCAAATGAATTGTATTACCCTGATTCAATTGAAGAGTGACATTCCCTACGCCTTTCACGGGATATTTTGCGTTGTCCCCAAGAACAATTTCCAGGTTGGTCTCCTTTTCTATCAGATTGGAGAGAGCTTCTTTGTAGCCAGTGAAGTGCCTTGAGGCACCACTATCAATAAGCCAATTTCCCAGCGAGTCCGGGGGAGCAGTAGTAGAGAGGGCCGCTGGTAGACAATATTCATCTTGCTTATTGTTAACAACATTAGATTCATACCTGGAGTTTCTTGCCTTCTTGAAGGGTTGTCCTCTTCCTTGATTTCCAACATTTCTTTTACCTTTGCCATTGGACCTGCCATTCCTTTGATTGCCTTGAGAGTGATTTTGGTCATCGTCATGGTGTGAGTCCCTTTTATTAGGGCACTCCCTCGCATAGTGGCCCATTTTGTTGCAATTGTAACATTGACCTTTTCTTCCACCCTTTGGTCCAGCCTTTCCTTTGGATTTAGCCCCAAAATTGTTTCTTCTTTTAGCATGAGAAGAAAAGGTAGAGGGATGGCCTTTAAGTGCAGGCATTTCTTGCTCTTCCATCCTTGTCTCTTCTTGAATACATCTAGCCATCAATTCCTCAAATCCTGGGATGACATTATTGTTGAGAAGAGTAGTCTTGAATATATACCATTCAGGTGGCAGTCCTCCAAGAGTTGTGATAGTCATTTCCCTGTCAGGAACTACTTCCCCAATATTTAGGAGATCATTCTTGATCTTGGTGATCCTTAAGAAATATGTTTGCATACTCTCATCTTTGCCCTTCTTAATTTCCTTCAGCGTATTTCTAAGGAACAGAACTTGATTTGCATCATTAACTTTAAATAAACTCACCAGTCTATTGTAGATTTCCTTGGAGGTTGTTAGCTCGGAAACATAGGCCACCAAGCGCTTGTCGATAGAGTCTCGGATGATCTTCCTTGCTTTGACTTCTCCCTTGGACCACTTGCTTTTGGCAGCAGCAGATGCATTTGATGGAGGCGCAACAATATTGCCTCTCACATGGTCCAACACTTCCTGATCTTCTAAAGTCAGATCGAGAGACATCTTCCATCCGTGATAGTTAGACTTCTCACGGAGCTTGTCTTCGGCGGGGAAGAGTGTTGAGGACCCCATGAAGTTTTTAGGATAGCCTTGCCAACCTTCTCTTCGGTGATTGCTCTTGCTCTTGCTCTTGCTTGGGCTTTGTCTTCACCTCAGCTCCGATACCATGTTAAATTATGGTATGTTCTATGCTTAGAGCAATTTACTTCTTTTCTTCTTATTAGCCAC
The DNA here is from genome assembly GCA_031772625.1 of Pinus tabuliformis. NCBI lineage: Eukaryota > Viridiplantae > Streptophyta > Pinopsida > Pinales > Pinaceae > Pinus > Pinus tabuliformis. Next base: position 917,809,638 of record CM062805.1, on the reverse strand, counting down.
ATATTAGCAATCACATATACATTAAGTAAAGTGCAGATAGAACATTAAATGATCAACAGAAAACAAGCCAAGACAAGAGACACAAGATGTGGCGGCTAGCCAGGGACAAACCCCAATGCGGGGAAACCCTTTGATCAAATCTTCTTTTATCTTCAATAGTTCAACAGAGAGAAATAGTACAAAATCAGAATTCTGTAATTTTATATCAGCAACAGCAAACCCTAGATCAGCAAAGTCAAACTTGGTCAAACGAGTTGAAATTGACCTCCAATATGCTTGGTCAATTTCTGGTCAACTAGCCCTCGAACAGCCTGAAGAAACAGCCCTTGAACAACCCCAAAAACACAGTCAAACTATTGTTGACTGAAGTCAACCTGCTGCCCAAAACTAGGGCAGTCAACGCTGGTCAAACCTGTGGACGGATTGCCTTGATTTTTGTGCCAAAATCTGCGGCCTACCTAGGAGAGGCAGCCACACCAAAACCACACCCTTGATGAGTCAATGCTTGGTCAATGCAGGTCAAAGAGACCTTCAGCAGCTTCTGCGTCCTCCTTTCAGCATCCTCCTTGCCCTAATGCGTCCTCCTTCCCACGTGTGAGCTGCTCCTTGTATAACCCAAAGCTAAGGAGAGAGGGAGAGAAGAATGAGTGAGATGAGATGATAAGAAAATGAATCAACCTCTCTTGTATTTATATGATTCACTGGGCATGTGTGCCACACATTTAACTGCTGGCTGACCTTGACAATTTGTCAAGTAAATACAAATAAATTCATATCTCCATAAATACTTGTCGGAATCGGATGATCTTTAGATCAATCCTACACCTCTCGACAAGAGGAATCTAGGAAAAATATCAGCTGCCATAAATGAGGTGACCCACATGGAGTTTGGCCCTAGTTTCCAATTTTAACAAGTCCACTATATAAAAACTAAGAATCCAAGCAAAATGATCCTTGCCCACAGTTTGTGAACTTGGAGACCAAGGATTGAGTACCTGCAAACACTATGTATTACCTCAAAATAATCACATAAAGCACAACATAGGAAGCCTGTAGTCAATACATACCACAGAGCAACGAACAAGAACAACCTCGAGTTGCACCCCGAAGTCTTTTATTATAGCAGAAAAAATAGTTCTCAGCGGGACAATAGTTTGCAAAAATTCTTCAGTAGCAATATTCTAGCCAGAGATCAAGATGACTAGAGACTCAACTGACTCTCTAATTTATAGATAAATCCTCCAAAAGGAAAAATACCGGCTAGTTTCTTTGATCCTTGTCAAAATAATCTTGGCCGTTGATAAACACTTCAAGATACTTATATGCTTTGAATACTTATATTTAAATACTTTTATCTATCTATCTATCTGTCTATATATATATAAGTCGTTACCTTGTTACCGTGCTGTATCGTATTTGGATTTTTTGAAAATTTGCCGTATCCGTTTCAATCCCCGTATTTGTATCTGTTCTCATATCTGTTTCAGTGCAACTTAGTCTAAAGGGAAAATGGGTGATGTGGCACCAATCTACTCAAGCGTTGGGGTCAACTAGTGATGTGCAAGCTCTCCCTTGTCATCTCAAGGATAACCATCATCATCGGGGCTTTGGAACAAGCAAAGCCCATCAAACAATGTCAAGGCCAGCATGGAGGCGTTCTGGGTCTATCTGGGCACATCATTATTATCTCCAACACCAAGCTTCATGGGATCAATGTTTTAGCATCTGGGGGTACCTCAAAGTGTTAAGTACCATGCAAAATCATCGTATGATCCAATGCTATGCTTTGGATGGGAAACACTGCATCAACAAAATCATATCCTCTCTCTAGCATGGGAAAAGCGACCTTTGGTATGTTGTTGAATGGAGTGATAATCATCTTTCCAAAGGCCTCTGATGCTATAACAATACCGCTTGACAAAACCTTACTCAAAACCAAGTGAAATCACCAATCATTAGGGACAAGAACTATAAATGCATCATAGTGGACCATAGCTCACCTTCAAATGTCTAACTAGATCAAGTCTCATAAACAAGTTACCTCCTTATGTTAGGGATGGTTAGGTGGATAACCCTATTAGGTGTTTTCAACCCTCAAGGGGAAGTGTCATGGCCCAAGTTAGCTCATGAATTCATAGGTGCGTGTGAAAATGGTGGCTGCAGAGTGGGAAAGACTTTAGGGCAAGGTGCTAGAGCCACGTGACTAGCTAATGGAGGTCCAACATCTTGATTGTATGGATGCAAGGAGAGAAAAATCATGGAGCCATGAGCTACCCCTTTCCTTCGCCTACTTTTTCCACGCCTCTAGTGTGCCTTTTACTTCTTTATGATTTGCTTTGATTTGGGTGCATAGCTCAAGATCCCGAGTTTGCTTTTTGAAATTTTCCATTACCCCTTAATGATGAGTCAGTTTATTGCTCATCAAGGTTGGGACTAGACAAGAGTTCCTTTTATAGATGAAGCATCATCTGCTTGAGAAACTACTTGATGGCTAATGAGGGGGGTAGATCCTATGCTAGGCTTTTGCCCATGTGCTAATCAAATGTCCCAGCCATATTTTGCATTCTATCTTTTCTTTTCATTTTGGCTTTCATATGCTTTTATCCTTCTTTTAGCTGCATCAACCTCTAGGGCAAAGTTTTTTGGGACCAGACTCAAGGACAGGGATGAAAAGGTACCAATACCAATGACCACTAGCTTGAAGAATGGAGATGAATAGAGGGAAAGATGAAAAGTGGTAAGTATGGAATATCTTGAACATGCTACTTCAATCAAAGTCTCCCCAGTAGTGCCCTCCTTAAAACCTAATGCCTCATAGGAGGTCCCACTAGACTAGAGTCAAAGACTAACCTCCCAGGTGAAGTGAGTGAGCAAGAATACAGTCAAAGATTGGTCAATCATCCAATTTTCACCTTGATCCATATAAGTATGCCCGTACCATTAAGTGAAAGCACATGATTGCAAAATTGTTAAATTACTTATTGATGAATGACCCACCCTCTGTAGGAAGGTATGTCGAATGGGAGAGAGAAAATTGACTAGAGCAAGAAGTTGAGGATCTTGGCATCATGTTATGTGCGAATCAAATAGGGCTGGTGACTGGCTGTTTGTCCAAGGAGGAGAAACAATTTCTCTTATGGGTTACCCACTTTTTGGTGGGTAATTGGGCCACACAAATCAGAATGAATCAGTGCAAGTTTTCTATGTGCTCTGGGAGTAGAATTGTGAAATTCCTGTTTGTTATGTTTTCCTAGGATGCAACCATCACATTGATTTAGTTTCCTAGGAATAGTTGGCAAACTAGAAACACCATTTTTTTCAGTAAATGAAGACTGTCATAATTAAAATGTCCAAATCTTGCATGGCATAGAAGACTGGATGGCAACATACCTTCTTTGTGCTGAGAGAGGTATGCAGAGTTCTATGCATGAGCATATGTTCCTTCCAGATTCAACGGTCTTTCTTCCTCTACTTTAGTCATGCCACCTGTGTTGTCATAAGCTTTCCTTATCTCTACTTCAAACAAATGAATAGAGTGGCCTTGCTGGCAAATGTGAACAAGGGACAGTATATTTCTCTGCAACTCTGGAAGGTGAGTACATCATGGAGAAGAAAATCAGGAAGTCCAGGAAGTTTAAGCATGATGGTGCCAAGTCATGAGGGATTGAGACTTGATTTGTCTGTAAAACACACTATGCCATCTACATTGTCATTGAAATCTTTGAAAAAATCATTTTGAAAGGTCATATAGCAGGTTGCCCCTGTATCAAGCAGCCATGCATCTCTCTGAGAAGCAAATGAAGTGTGAAACAAATCTTCAGTTCCTCCAGTATTGCAATGAGCAGATTTAGGTGCTTTACCTTTAGTTGGATCTAGTGTTTTACCTTTGTCTTCTTTTTGGTTTTGACTTTCTTTGATTTTCTCCTAGGGGATTCTGCATGTTGTTGCATCATGTCTATCTCTACTGCAACGAGTGCAGTGAAGATCGAGCCTTTCTCCTTGATGGTGTTTACTCTGCCATGGCTCTTAAATCCTTTCTTCCACATCCTCTTCTGCTGCCACATCCTATTCTGCAATCGTGTTGCCAGAACTCAAGTCACCACCTTTAGAGGCCCTCTGCTCATGTACTCAATTGTGTTGGCTCCAATCTTGGCGCAGAGCCCACTTAGAAGCTTCGGCGCCTTCGCAGGGGAGGGAAACGAGAAACATGAAACTTTATTGAGAAATGAGAAACCAGAGTTTCCAGTGGTTTAGATAGTGCCAAGAGTGGATGTTGGGTTGACATTATCCCGTTTCTTGAAGGTATCCTCGTTTTTCTTGATTTTGCGGATCAACGGGTCTGAGAGGAGGGCATGGCTGAGGATTGCAAAGGAAAGTGGGAGGATTAGGGTGAGCATGTTGGGGATCCTTTTGGAGGTCTTGAAGATCCTATGCATGATCAGGAAAGGTTTGCAGCTCAATTCTGTTTGGAAGCACCAGGTTCGCAGCCTGATTCTGCGTGGAAGCACTAGGTCCGCAGCTCGATTATGTTCACTCTCAACTAGTTACAATAAAGTGTTTGGATCTACATGTGGAAATCTAATGGTAGATGGCAGCATGAGATCGATCTTTCCTAGAATTTTTGTGAACCTGACTTTTGTGAAGGGGAAGGTAACGTAGGGGAGAGAGGTAGGTGGTTTGGTAAAGTGACAGAAAAATGGGATTGGTGACCAGATTCGCCACTGCAGGGACATTAGGACTATGCAAGCGCTAAGGCATACAAATATTTTGGCAGTAGGACGGCCAGATTTAATAGTGGAATGAGCAGAGGAAATGCTTCTGATAGATTAAACAGTGAGCAGGTCAGACTAGCGGGGCAGAGATGGCAGGCCGGACTAGTGGGGCAGAGATGGCAGATTGGACCAGCAGGGAAGAGATGGCAGAGGAGTTACTCTAAGCGGGGCAGAAGTGCCTAAATTTGGCTCTGATACCATGTCAGGCCAGATGAGATAACTCCCAAGAATCTCTTATTTTTCTTCATTAATCAAGCACTCGTATATATACAATGATATTGTGACCTTTGGTTTCAACTTCCAAGGTCCGATGTCTCTTCCTATTCTAATGTTTTGTATTTTCATATTTATAAAATATTTACAATTTCACCCAATCCCTAAGGATTAGGTGTCTAACAGAAAGACACTTATACAGTCCAGTAAAGTAGAGATATTGTCACATTGGTAATGCTTACATCATTATATTTAACTTTTTAAGCTTCCAGAAGACTATGAAACTTGTAACAGATAATAATACTAATTTTATATTTTAGCCAAACATAAAATAAAAAGTCTTTCTCTATATATGAAAGACAGATTTGATATGTACACATAATTGTCATAATATAAAAATTGCTCTATGGAGAGATAAAAGAGAGATATCAGGTTTACACATAAATATAAACACTGTAGATATGATCAAAAGTTGTATTTTTACATATATGTATCTCCATAATTTGTGACTTCTGAGTTTTACTGTGTTGAGTGAAATTGCAGGGATCCTAGATCCTTTTTAAATGATTGAAAAATTTACACCTCAAGGTATTTGATCCTTCTTCACGCTTGATAGATCTGAGGGTAAGATCGATCTATGCTGGTTCAACTTTTCAAAACTAAGCCGCAATGATGGTTTCCTTGAAATCAAGGATGTGAACTAGTGAGATTGATGTGACAATCACAGCTAATCTAGGATACACTATAGCCCTTTTCTCAATGAACTATCCACATGAACGTTGATGTAAAATTAAAAATGATCAGCCTCAAACTTCAGGGTAGGATATATCTGTTACATCAAAAATGAGTTGGAGCATTGGAGGTGACAGCTGTTGAAAAAACAGGCTGAATTGCTGGGGAACATTCAAGGTTCCAAATAATAAGCTCCTGTTCACAGCAATTTTCCTACTTCAAGCACATTAGCTATGATTATCTGTTAAAATTGGCAACTAGGGCCAAACTTCATGTGGGTCATCTTATTCATGGCTGATAATATTTTTATTAGATTCCTCTCATCAATAGGTTTAGGATTGATATAAAGATCATCCGATTCCGATAAGTATTCATGGAGATATGAATTTATTTTGGTTATGGAATTATTATCAAGCCGACCTAGAACTCATGTAGGCTCAGAAGCCCAACAGTCGCATCTATTCAAACACCAATGTTGTGTATAAATACAGGAGGACTTTTCCACATCTGGACTCACTCATCTCATCATATCTCTCTCTCTCTACTGCGCAGAAAAGAGTCTCTTCTCTACTATGCAGAAAAAGGTCTCTCCCTCACACATGTGAAGCCGGAAGCTGCTGAAACTGAAACTGCAACTACAGAAGTAAAGATTGACCTGCATGGACTAGAATGTCTCCTCATCTGAACTGAGTTGTAGGTTCATTTGAACCTCCTCTGAAAGCCGCAACTTTTGGTGGGGAATCAGGTCAATCTGACAGACGGTTTGCAAGATATCGACTGCCCTAGTTTGAAGCTGGAAGCTGCTGAAACTGAAGCTGCAACTGCAGAAGTAAAGATTGACCTGCGTGGACTAGAAGATCTCCTCATCTGAACTGCGCTGTAGGTTCATTTGAACCTCCTCTGAAAGCCGCAATTTTTGGTGGTGGAATCAAGTCAATCCGACAGACGGTTTGCAAGATATCGACTGCCCTAGTTTGAAGCCGGAAGCTGCCGAAACTGAAGCTGCAATTGCAGAAGTAAAGTTTGACCTACGTGGACTAGAAGATCTCCTCATCTGAACTACGCTGTAGGTTCATCTGAACCTCCTCTGAAAGCCACAACTTTTGGTGGTGGAATCAAGCCGATCCGACGGTCGGTTTGTGAGATATCGTCTGCCCTAGTTTGATGATGAAGCCACTAATGCTAATGCTGTTGATCTAGGGTTTGCTACTACTGATATAAATCAGATTTGTTGTACTATTTTTCTCTGCTGAATTATTGAAGATAAAAGAAGATTTGATCAAAGGGTTTCCCCACACATTGGGGGGTTTGTCCTTGGCTAGCCGCCACATCTTGTGTCTCTTGTCTTGGCTTGTTTTCTGTCGATCGTTTAATGTTCTATCTACACTTTACTTTATGTACATGTGATTGCTAATCTGTGGAATATAATAAGAAAAAGAAGTAAACTGTTATAAGCATAGAACATACCATAACTTAACATGGTATTAGAGGTGAGGTGAAGACAAAGCCCGAGCAAGAGCAAGAGCAATCACCAAAGAGAAGATTGGCAAGGCTATCCTAAAAGAACGATGGGGTCCTCAACACTCTTTCCTGCCGAAGACAAGCTTCGTGAGAAAGCTGACTATCACAGATGGAAGATGTCTATCGATCTAACCCTTGAGGATCAAGGAGTGTTGGATCATGTGAGAGGCAATATTGTTGAGCCTCCATCAAATGCACCTCCTGCTGCCAGGAACAAATGGAAGAACGGAGAAATTAAAGCGAAGAAGATCATCCGGGACTCTATCGACAAGCGCTTGGTGGCCTACATCTCTGAACTAGACACCTCCAAGGAAATCTACGATAGACTGGTGAGTTTATTTAAAGTTAATGATGCAAATCAAGTTTTGTTTCTTAGAAATAAGTTGAGGGAAATCAAGAAGGGTAAAGATGAGAGTATGCAAGCATACTTCTTAAGAATCACCGAGATCAAGGGCGATCTCCTATCTATTGGGGAGACTATTACTAACAGGGAAATGGCACTCATGACTCTTGGAGGATTACCATCCGAATGGTACATGTTCAGGACTACTCTTCTGAACTATAATGTAATTCCTGGTTTCGAGGAATTAATGGCTAGATGCATTCAGGAAGAAACAAGGGTAGAAGAGCAAGAAATGCCCTTGCCTAAAGGTCCTCCTGCTGCTTTTTCTTCTCATGCTAAGAAAAGAAATAATTCTGGGTTTAAATCGAAAAGAAAGGTTGGACCTAAGGGTGGAAGAAAAGGACGATGTTACATTTGCAATAAAGTAGGTCACTATGCAAGGGAATGCCCTGATAGAAAGGACTCTCACCGTGACGATGATCAAAATCCCTCTCATGGTAATCGAAGGGATGGAAAATTCAATAGCAAAGGTAAAAGGAATGCTAGAAATCAAGGAAGAGGACAACCATTCAAGAAGGCTAGAAATTCCAGGTTGTATTAAATGCACTTGGCCTCCAAAAGAACCTGGTGCCCATCTCGGCAATGGAAGACAAAGGCTACAAGGTAACCTGCGATGGCAAGGTACGTATATGGAAAAATAATGTTAAAGATGCCTTTACTCTTGGGTTTCGTGTTGATTCATTATATCAGGTCGATGGAAGTCTGCTAGGTGTCATATCTTATGACACATCTCTTCAATCCGAACTTTGGCATCGGAGGTTTGCCCACCTTCATTACAAAGCTCTACCCAATGTAAGACAGATGGTAACAGGGATGCCCGAATTCCAAGTAGAGAAAGAAGGTGTATGTCCGGGATGTGCCGAAGGAAAGCTTAAAAGGGGACCATTCCCCTCAAGTCAAAGCAAGACCTCCAATATATTACAGTTGGTTCACTCAGGCATATTTGAGGTTGGCATTAAGAGGGAGACTACTACACCACATACTCCTGAGCAGAATGGTGTGGCGGAAAGGAAGAACCGTACGATTGTGGAAGTTGTCTCTATGGGTAGATGATGTAACAATGCCTGATGTGAAGGTACCCATGGATCCTATTTATCCACCTGAGCCTCCCTCTTCTATGAAGAGGCCTCCATGGCTTAGGGGGATACTTGATGATGCTGAAGGACATGCTGCACCCCGAGGAACCTTTCATGAAAGTAAGAAACCTAACAGGTATCAGGGATACCTGACCATCATGAGCACGATTATACAAAATGAGCCTTCATCATTCTCAGATGCCGTCAAGCATCAAGTATGGAAGGATGCTATGACGATTATGGAGAATGATGTCTGGGAAGTAGTTCCCAGACCCCAGGACAAGACAATTGTTACTTCAAAATGGCTTTACAAGATAAAGCTGCAGCAGATGGAAGTACGGAATAGTATAAGGCTCGTTTTGTTGCTCGTGATTTCTCCCAGAAGGAAGGTATAGACTATGATGTGATATTTGCACCTGTTGACAGATATATGACCATCCGCTTGATCATAGCCCTTGTGGCTTCACAAGGATGGAACCTACATCAGATGGATGTCAAGACCGTGTTCTTGCACGGTTCGATCAAAGAAGAGGTCTATGTGGAGCAACCCGAAGGATTTGAGATTTATGATTGAAAATCTCATGTATGCAGGTTGAAGAAGGCTCCCTATGGGCTAAAGCAAGCACCCCGAGCATGGTATGAGAGGATCGATAGCTACTTGATGAAGCTGGGATTCATTAGGAGTGAAGCCGATCCTAACCTTTACTTTAAGGTTGAAGATGACAAGCCTCTCATACTAGTGCTGTATGTAGATGACCTCTTTCTAACAGGTGCACAACCTCTCATTCAAAAATGTAAGAGGGAGTTGGCTTCTGAATTTGAAATGAAGGACCAAGGACTTGAAGTGTGGCAAAAGCCAAGGGAAAATTTCCTATCTCAAGGAAAATATGTGGTGAAGATTCTGGAAAGATTTGGTATGGTGGACTACAAGCCTGTGACTACCTCGAGGATCTTAACATTCAGAAGTTATATGGTAGTGATGTCGGACCAGATTTGGGAAATGCCTTTGAGTCTCAAAAACTCATTCGTGTTGATGTTCTTGGTGAACCTCCGTCTGAACATATGTTTTGCAGTTAGCATTGTGAGCTCATATTTGGTTGAGCCTCACTAGATTGGTGTCAAGAATCTTCTAAGATGTCTTCAGGACACAATCTCTCATGGATTGAGATACACTGCCGGAAATATGAAACTACATGATTATTCGAATGCTGATTAGGTAGGTAGTGTGGAGGATCACTGGAGCACTTTTTAGTGCTGTTTCTCTTTGGATTCTGCTTCGATATAATGGATGAGCAGGAAGCAGAAGTCAGTTGCCATAAGCACCGCCGAGACCAGATACATATCTATGAGTATGATCTCGTATGAAGCTGTCTGGTTGGGGAAGCTCTTCAGTGAGTTGTTTGAACACATACCACTGTGATTCTCTATAACAACCAGAGGTGGGATTCGATTATTGAGGAATCCCGTATTCGTCAATTGTTTCAGCAGATAGACATCATCTGGGATATGGTAAGTCGATGAGCAAGGAGGCTCCATCGCATTAAGATGATGTACAGGTCGATACAACTTGTCAAAGCCCTGAGGAAAGATCTAATTTGTGATTTTCCCAAACGACTTGGAGTCGTCAAGAAACCCTTGTACAAGGGTCCTGCATGTTGCATACATTGAGCTCTGGGAGCTCTGAGGGCTTGCGGTTCTTACTGGAGCAACATACGACCACAGGGTGACTCACCCTCCCCTGGTGGTGCGCACTGGAACAAGATGATTCTTTCTCTTGTGGGACAAGATGATTCACTCTCTTGTGGAACAGGATGATTCGCTCTCCTGTGTAGCAGGATGATTAATTCTCCTGTGAGCCCTGGATTGATGTGTTCTCCATGGTGGCCTGGATTGATGTGTTCTCCATGGCGATTGTAGCAGGATTGATGTGTTCTTCTATGAGGACAGGATTGATTAGTTCTCCTGTCGAGGCATCCTACCCATGCAGTCTGGGACTCATGGGAAGTACCTCTCATCTGATCAATGAGCAGGGAAATGAAGTTAGGGACCATAGTAATACCGATTGTATCTACCATACTCCCTACGCTAGGATGACCTCCATTGATTTGGGATCAATGATACTGGTCTGGGACCAGTGGTAGGAGTTGTACCATACTATGACGCTGGCTTCGGGTCGGTTGAGACTGGTCTGGGACCAGTGGTACATACTCTGAGACTGACTTTGTGTCAGTGCAGTGCTGGTCTGGGACCAGTGAGAGTGGTACATACTATGACGCTGACTTCGGGTCAGTTGAGACTGGTCTGGGACCAGTGGTACACTCTCTAAGACTGCGATACTGATCTGGGACCAGTGGTAGGAGTGGTACCTACTATGAAGCTGACTTTGGGTCGGTTGAGACTAGTCTGGGACCAGTGGTACGCACTCTGAGACTGACTTTGAGTCAGTGGAGGATGATACTGGTCTGGGACCAGTGGAGTTGTACCATACTATGATGCTGACTTCGGGTTGGTTGAGACTGGTCTGGGACTAGTGGTACATATTTTGACACTGACTTTGAGTCAGTATGATACATCCTCGATCATTTCTTCTTCTTCATAATTCGAACAAAAGCAGAGCAGAACAGAACAATGCAAGAGCAGAGCAAAACAGAGCAGATCAATACAAATCAATACAAGGCAGAACAAGACAAAGCAGAACAGGCAGAATAGAGTAGAGCAGGGCAAGGGTCAGGCTGTACAGGGTAGTGCATTTGATGGATGAATAGTAGCGACCGATAGACAGATTGCAGATGAAGTTCTCCCTAGTTGAGAGGGAGTGTTAAAATTGGCAACTAGGGCCAAACTTCATGTGGGTCATCTTATTCATGATGGATAATATTTTTATTTGATTACTCTCGTCGAGAGGTGTAGGATTGATATAAAGATCATCCAATTCCGATAAGTATTCATGGAGATATGAATTTATTTTGATTATGGAATTATTATCAAGTCGACCTACAACTCATGTAGGCTCAGAAGCCCAACAGTCGCATCTATTCAAACACCAACGTTGTGTATAAATACAGGAGGACTTTTCCTCATTTGGACTCACTCATCTCATCACATCTCTCTCTCTCTACTGCGCAGAAAAGAGTCTCTTCTCTACTGCGCAGAAAAGGGTCTCTCCCTCACACGTGAAGCCGGAAGTTGCTGAAACTGAAGCTGCAACTACAGAAGTAAAGATTGACCTGCGTGGACTAGAAGATCTCCTCATATGAACTGCGCTGTAGGTTCATCTGAACCTCCTCTGAAAGCCACAACTTTTGGTGGTGGAATCAAGTCAGTCTGACAGATGGTTTGCAAGATATTGACTGCCCTAGTTTGAAGCCGGAAGCTGCAACTGCAGAAGTAAAGATTGACCTGCGTGGACTAGAAGATCTCCTCATCTAAATTACGTTGTAAGTTCATTTGAACCTCCTCTGAAAGCCGCAACTATTGGTGGTGGAATCAAGTCAATTCGACAGACGGTTTGCAAGATATCAACTGCCCTAGTTTGAAGCCGGAAGCTACCGAAACTGAAGCTGCAACTACAGAAGTAAAGTTTGACCTGCGTGGACTAGAAGATCTCCTCATCTGAACTGCGCTGTAGGTTCATCTGAACCTCCTTTGAAAGCCGCAACTTTTGGTGGTGGAATCAAGCCAATCCGACGGTCGGTTTGTGAGATATCGTCTGCCCTAGTTTGATGATGAAGCCGCTAATGCTGATGCTGCTGATCTAGGGTTTGCTACTGCTGATATAAATCAGATTTATTGTACTATTTCTCTCTGCTGAATTATTGAAGATAAAAGAAGATTTGATCAAAGGGTTTCCCCACACATTGTGGGGTTTGTCCCTAGCTAGCCACCACAACTTGTGTCTCTTGTCTTGGCTTGTTTTCTGTCGATCGTTTAATGTTCTATCTGCACTTTACTTTATGTACATGTGATTGCTAATCTGTAGAATATAATAAGAAAAAGAAGTAAACTGTTATAAGCATAGAACATACCATAACTTAACATTATCATCATTGGAAATAGGCACTAGTTAAGTCAAAATAATGTATGGTTTAAAAAATTGGAAATTGGATTTTTGTTGGAATTACTTTTCAGTCCAAATATAGTAGTTTTTACTGCTATTATATTTTTTTAGAGATAAGGTCCACTATTTCTTGTATACGTTTCAAGAATATCTATTTTTGTTTTTAAAGTCCTTGAATATAAGTTTGTTGCTGAAACTTGAATCTTGCTGATACACATATTTAAGATAGCGTGAAGTCATGTTATAAAGAAGACAGTGGTAAACTAAAATTCATGGTAAATGTGTGTGATAGAGAGATAGATCAATAGAGAGGTCTATGCATGTTATTAGATTTGTTGTGAAGCCAACCCGAGAACATTAAATTCTCTATTTTCACTTGAGCAGGTATTGGGTTTCACCATAAACTCATCTTTTGTTGTTTATCATTGAATTGAAGGCTTCGATAATTGAGGCAGGAGCAGTGCCAGTCTTATTACGTATCCTACAAAGAAACCCAGCAGTAAATGGTGGACCAGTTCAGCTTCTTTGGGAGCTATCCAAGAGTGAGTCTGGGAGGGTGGGAATTTTGGCAGAGAAGGCGGCTGTTGTCATAGTGGCAAGTGCTTTTAACTTGTGTACATATGACCAGAAGTTGCAAGCAGAGAAGCTCTTGTACAACCTTTGTGAGCATGACAAGTCAGCTATCATTCAAGCAGCAACATCAGGACTTTTTGGACCATTAGTTCGCAGGTTGGCTTCTGGTAAGATTTTTACAGTGTTGCTTATTGTTTGGAAGTAGTTCTCCTCGTATAACTCTGGCAGTTTGTTCGTTTATAGCATCTCTTTCTCTGCTATATGCTTGCTAGTTGTGTCTTGGAAACATATACAATATTGCAATTGTTTGTTATTGGTTTATTTTATTAATATTGCAAGTATAAATTGGATATTGATTCCAATGTTGCACATGGTATATGAATTGGGATTTATTATTCGCAGGTGATGAAGCTTTGCAGCTGGAGATGCTGGAAACTATTTGCTCCCTTGACCTCAATGAACAAGGAATCTGTTCTCTGGTGGATTGTGGTGTAGTTCCACCCCTGTTGAATCTCTTGCAGAATGGCAAGCCAGATTGTAGACTAAAAGCTGCAAAAGCGCTTAAGCTTCTCTCCAATTCAGATATCAACAAAGTTGTGATGGCAAAATCTGGCACTCTCCCTGTGCTTGTCAGATCACTTTCTTCTCGAGTGCCTGATCTTTCTCTTCTAATTTTGGAAACTCTTGCAAACCTAGCATCAGAAAGGCAAAGTGCTGCCCAAATTGAACATGAGGGTGTTGTTTCACGTTTGATTGACATGTTAAAATTTGAGGATGTTCTCATGCATGAAAATGCATTGAGAACATTAGACTGCATTGCCAAGGACAGTCATACAGTCCGCCAATGGATAGCAGATTTAAAGGTGGTCCCTAGATTATATAGCCTTGTCCAAAATGAGAAACTTTCTTCCTCGTGCAGGGTGAACATCTTAAATCTCATTTCTTACCTTGCAAAAGATCGTATTACTCGTCAGGCAATCGTAACTCCAAGAAAGATGCTGAGCTTTTTTGTTGGGATCTTAAAAGGAGGCCAAGGATCTCAAGGATATCCATATGAGATTGAAGCAGTTTTGGCAATACTATCTGTGATGGCAAAGATGGATGAAGCAAAGCATTCCATGGTTTCAGAAACTTCTCTGCTGCAATTTTCAGTGGATTGTTTGAAATCAGATCGTCCGAAGATAAAAGAGTGTGCTGCAAAGATTCTTGCAAGGCTAACTGATCCAAATCTTGTAGATACAAATTTCCAACTGAATTTGGCAAGAATGGGTATGATTCCTCTTCTGGTTGAAATGCTGAAGTCTGGCTCAGAGCGTGCAAAGCAATATGCATCCGTTACACTTACACATTTGTCCATGCAAACACCGTATTTAACAGAAAGGCAGTCTGTTATTAAGAAGTTTCTTCCGAAGCTTGGTTTTTTAAGGTACAAAATTTGCAGAGTTCATGCTGCCAAGTGTAGTTCAAGAGGAACCCTTTGCCTGGCTGAATCTGAAGCCGTTCCTAATCTCATTTATTTGATCAAGGATGGCCAACACAGAAGTGCACAACGAGCAATTCAAGCTTTGCTTACTTTGGTGAAGAACAAAAAAGATATGGATAAAGGCATTGATTATCTTGTGAGAAATGATATAATCAGTTCTCTTGTCCACATTATAGGAAAGAATGAAAATTCTACTGAGAAAGCAGTTATACTGTTGGAAAGGATATTTAAATGTAAGAAATATAGAGTTCCAAGATATGCAGAGTTGGCTAAGGCAGCATTATATACAACCATGGCAACAGGAAAACGAGATGCTCGCAAGGCTGCAGCCACAGCCCTAATGCATCTTGGAATGCTGCCAAACACCTCGACCTATACACAAACTGAAACGGGTTAAACATATTTATGGCTAAAATTTTCTTCCGGTCACAATTACTCCATTGTCTCTGAAATTCCTAAAGACCTTGACAGTGGGCTCTTCTTTTATTCTTTTCAACCCCTGTATTGCCCATTGTTAACTGATAAACAGTATTCCTATCTGGTTGTTTTTGTAATTTACTGCAGCATAGTCAGTGAGTCTAACTGTAGCATTTTGTCAAGTACTTTAAAGTAATAAGAATTGAATCCCTGATAAGCGAGAGCTTTTCTTCTTCTAGGAAGGGTATTCCTGTATATGAATAATCTGGGCTGGAAAGGTTTAACTTGCTCCTCCCTATCTTTAGGTTGGAAACTCCTCCCTATGTACAAAAGTACTTACGATGAAGCTCCTCCTATATACAAAGTACTCACGATGAAGCTTGCCACAACTCAATATGTTCAGCTGCTCGGAAACTGTTTTGACTTTCAAAACTTTGCCTCGCTTTGTTCAAACTCTAAAAATATTCTTTATTTCTGACTCTAATGGTCAGGTTAGATTTATATCACGTTGGCATCCTGATTATTCTTGAGATTCTGGGTGTAGTTGCTGTTAAAACTAAGGTCTCTTCAATAAGTTTCATGGACGTTAAGCCATTGCTACGTTGTCAGGTACACGTTGGATGAGATAGTAATAGGTGGAATTTCAATATTGGTCCAAAAGGTCCCATCCTTTAAAGCGTGCACCTCTATAATACAGTAAGTTCAATTTTAACAGATTTTGTGAAGGAGGAGCAAGGTTGATTTTAACAGATTTTGTGAAGGAGGAGCAATGTTTTTCAAATGGGAGAGGGGCTAGTTCCCTACCGAAGCATTATGGGCCCTCTTTTTATACATATGATACATATGCGTGTCAGAACAGGCTGACAGCCAAACACATCGCTTTACCTCATATTAGTGCTGCGAGACCTGTGAGGCTGAGTGCGTTTTGCATGAAGCATGTATATGTTACTATTTGTTTCAAGTTTCAACTATCAAATCTGATGCATATTTTCTTATTTGTTCTAGTTTACTTCACACGTGGCAATATATTCACTGTTATATTCACCGTTTAAACATTATTGAGGATCCATGTAGGACTTCTTTACCTAATCTTCACATGGACCCGTGTAAATATCAAGTTAAAACCCGTCATTCCTAATGCAGAAAAAGGGTATGGTTTGTATATAGCATTTCCAAAATTGATGGAACGTGAAATGTCATTTATGTAAACAAAATTTAAAATTTAGATTAAAGTTAATTATGTTTTAAATTTATATGTTATTGCTATTTATGAGTTAAAAGATTTAATTATACATTATGGTTATAAATCAGTAACGAATATATATATAGAGAGAGAGAGGTTAGACACAATTTCTGATGAACCCGCTGTTAACATTCCTTGTCTAAATTGGTGATCGACCTGCTGTTAACATCCCTTGTCCCATCCATGTCACTGTTTCAATTGGTTTGGTTGCTGGTTAGATTATGTTGGTGAAGTGTTGATCATCTTTACTCGTAGCTTTTGACATTAGGGTTATGGTTTAATTATTTACCTAGTCAACATTTATATATATTATTTGAGGTAGTTAAGGTTGATTTAGGCATTTATGTGGGTTCACAACTCTTTTATGGTAAAAGGTGCCCCACCTCATAAGTTGTGTATAAATAAATATAATTTGAGTATTTTGTATTATCATTTTGAATTCATTAGTGATTGATTCTTTTGCATAAGGGCACCGTATCTTTTGTTTGGGGGTTCATGCCTATTTATGTGATATTCATGTCCAAGGTTTATGTTGGTTTAGGTTTTGTCAAAGTGTTCACTGTAGATCCACAATCTCTTTGTGGAACATGGTATTAGAGCTAGTGTGGACTTTTCCTTCTCTCTCCAACACTATTTTATGTATGTTTCATGTTTGAAACTAGGGTTTTTTCAAAACTCTTTTTGGGACATCAACGAATTTCTAGGGGTTTTAAATTTTCTTTCACCAAAGCCCTCCTCCTTTTATAGGTTTTGGTCTTTTTAGTGCATTTAAGGGATTTTTTGCAAGTTTGTGCTCTTTTTAGGGGAGTGCCCTCCTTGTCTCCTTTGCTTAGCCAAATATTACACTTTTAAGGTCGTTTTAGGTATAAAATTATGTTTTTTTCCATCCCTATTTCAGGACAACAACATTCTTTTTAGGGGTTTTAAGCCTTTCCACTATCAAGTCCCTTCCCTTTTTGGTGTTTTTTTATTCTTTGAATGAATTTGAGGGGTTGTTTTGCATATCAAAGTTTTTATAAGACAATAAACCTTATATTTCACTTTGTTTTTGTTAAAAATCGTTTTTGGTTTTTTGGAACAACATTGGTATTGTCTATGTTTCTCCAATTTTTTAAATTTTCCAAGGCTCTTGTTGGGTGCACTATCATTGTGGAATCAGGGGTTAATAAATTCTTCTTCAGGGCCTCTAGTGGGTGATGTATAAATTGCCATGGATATTCCACTCGATAGTTCATTATAACATATTTGATAAAAATAATTTGAATCTGAAATATATAATATGAGGGTTAATTTTCTTTGATTTTGTGGTTTATTAATTACTATTTTTTACTCGTGTGCAATAGATAAAATGTGAAAAATAGAGAGCAATGAAATACATTTACACACCAATCACAACAAACACCTAGATGACTTGGAAAACCCTAGCTGGAAAGTGAGGTCACTTTGCGCTCTTTTTTCTGAATAGAAATGATGCACATATAGAGAAGACACTCTCTATGGAGTTACTTGAGACCTGTGGCATATGGGCTGCTACAAAACACATACCTCTTATGTTATGTTCTTTTTCTATCCACCCTTAGCTACTTTGTTCTACTATAGAACAAAATGCACACGAATATATTAAAACCCTTTTTTCTCCTAGTTGTTTGGTTATAACATAATCCAATAGCCAACTAGAGGTTAAGTTTGACTCCTTCAACTCTGAATTAGAGTTACAACTTTGACCCTTCTAAAGTATTCTTCATGGTCTCCATGTGGTTAGCCCCTTTTCCATGAGTAACGGGGGTTGATGTGACATCTTCTTGAAATATGGTGGTCTACCACAATGGGTCAACTTCCAAGAGACATAACTTTTTCATTTGAACCCCTATTGACGTCTTTCTTGCACTGTTGGAAAGCCTCTGTGTGTAGAATATCGTTATGGGGTATGGCACTTTGGAAACAAATTTTCACCCCAAAAACCATCACTTAAGGCCCTAAATTTGCCTCGGAAGGTTTCAGGTCTTAATTCTCTGAACTTGTTTTTGCCACCAAAACTGCTCCTATAAGCTTATCCCTTCAATTTTTCCACTCTGAAAGCATCGAGATGGATGACAAATTATAGTGGTTCAATTTGGATCATACCTCGATTTTGGAGGACTTTGGTCCCCAAAAGCTTTTACTGAATGAGGTAAGGAAATTTTTTCTCCACCTCCTCCACGGAGTACCATTTAGCCATGCATAGAAGCTGTCTTTTAAACCCAATCTGCTAAAGTTCATACAATTTATGTTTTGTAGTTTTGGACCTTTTTTGCAAAACTATATCCACTGTCAACTTTGTTTGAGTATTTGGAGCTACATCCTCTATGGTGTTGGAAAATGTAACTAGATTCAATCTTCATAATTACCTTTGTACTTATGACATCACATATTTTTTTGAAAAGAAGAAAAATAATTATTATTTTCTAGCATGGGTTTCATGCTTAAGTTGATATGTCTCTAGGTCAAGCATGCTCTTCATGCTTCTAGGGTTTGTCAAGTTAAAAGAGTATTTGTCATAGTCTTGAAGTCAAGTTCCATTTGGATTTGAAAAGAAAATGTAAAGGAAAATTTATTTTGAGTCAAAATGTCATTTTTGTCCCTACAAGACCAATTTGGCGCTGCCTCAAGTCGGCCTAGTTTGGGGTAATTCAACCTCCTCATATGTGTATATATACGAGCAACTTGACCTCATTTCACACACACAACAAGCAAGTTCGATCTCTTGTGCAAGAAGAAGCAAAAATCAATGAAATGTCAAAAGAAGAAGTCAAAGGAAAGAGGAGAAAAAAAGCGAAATCAAAAGAGAGAATCTGCCCTAGAAAACCTCACACGTGTGAAATTTCAGAGTTGCAATAAGGATGAAATTTGCATGTCTGTTGCAAGAGGTTGAAATTTTGTTGTAGGGGCCGAAATCTGAAGTTTGACCAACTTTTGGAAGGGTTTGATTACCATTGACTTGAGGAAACTTTGACTTGTTGGAAAGGCTTTGAAGGAGGGTTGACTTGGGGCTTGTGAGTGAACTTGGTCTTGACATTTGGGTCTTGGATTTCTCATTTGATCCGATTCTATAAAAAGAGAAGAAATTATTTTGGGTTTTCCTCTTTGGAGGGGTTTTGCCCTGGCTTGGAGCCTACATCTGGTGTCCATTTTCTTTTATGATCTTCATGTTTTATGGTCTTGATAATTGTTTGATGAAAGAATCTAACAAAGAATAATAAAAACTGACATAATTTCAAAGCAGTTATCAAGGATAAGGAGAATTGTTTAAATATCTGCCATGCCAGATTCTCCACCACGGTATCAGAGCTAAGGTGAGAAGAAGACAACTTGATGATCTTCACCATTGGCATTAAGTGGAAGGCATCCATTGAAGGACATCATTTGCTAAAGAACACAAGGAAAAGTTTAAAACATAAGACTTGTTGACCTAGAAGAAAGGATACTACTCCCTTTGATGAACTATGGGCTCAATGCATCTTGGAAGAAACAAGATTGAAGGTAAAGGATGACACCGAATTAAATGCAAAGTCTCAAGCCTTTGTTGTAAAATCCAAGAAGAAGAAAGGCAGGTTTCAGAAGTCCAAAGGAAAACAAGATATGTCCAAGATACAACGCTATGGATGCAATGCATATGGACATTTTAAGAGGGATTGTCCAAATAAGAAAAACAACAAAAGGAAGGAAAGGAGTGGGCTCACATGGCTGAAGAACAGAAAGACCCTGAGAATAAGTCGAAAGGTGAAGATCCCAAGGATCTATACTATTGAAGGGGTTCCACCACTATCATGTTTATTCACAGTTTGTCTTTCTTTTATTAGAAAGTAGCAGTTAGAGTAACATGCACTGTTGCATTCTCTAGAATAGTGTTGGTTTTTGTGAAGCATGTTATCATAGAAGGAAACATATGACATTTGTAGATTTAGAGTCTACATGATCAAATTGCTTTGAAAGAAGTCATATAGCTAATAAGAATAAGAAGACTTGGACCATATTGCACATCATAGTTCATCCAAGTATTTTCTAACATAATGTTAGAGGTAGTCATATCGCAGAAAGGATCACCAAGATCCTCCAATAAGAACCATCATTTAGGGGAGGTTCTTTAATATTTAGAAGAAGCATTATGACTGATATATATTCCATTTACTATGGAAACAATAATCTTGAAGGATGAAGGGATGATGATGGTCAAGTTGTGGTTTGAAAGGTAGAATTGAAGTCTTTCTCCTCTAAGGAAGGGAAGCTTATCTTCAATAAGGATAGAAGCAAGCTTGTTCAAAGAAAGGATGGTTAGATGGTTGTATAAAAGAAAATGTATGTATGCCCTTAGTAACTGATCTTTTCTAGAAGGTAGAATTCTTGTCTACAAAAATCTTTTACAGAAAGAGTTGGTTGTAAGAATGTGCTCAATAATATGAGCATGAGAGGTCTTCTATGTGGCTACTTCATTGAAAACTTGACTAAACTGAGGGGGGGGAGTGAATTAGTTTAGTATATACATGGACATTAATTTTCTTTTCATTAATATCATTAATGATACATAACATGAGAAGCTTAACAAATAATAACCAACATATGAATATGTGATCAACAAGTAATAAGCAAACCAAACCAGATACATGAACACATAATAACAACACACATTGACACCAGGTATATGTGGAAACCCATAAAGGGAGAAAACCATAATTTTATTATTGTTGTGATGCAAAGGCAAGCTCCTACTCCTTATTACCTCTGATTTTATGTAGGCCTCAACCTACAGGAGGCTGCTACCTCCATTTTCTGCAAGCTGCAATATGCAAGGAAGCTCCAACTCCCATATGTTTTCTGTAGGCCACAACCCACAAGAGGCTCCTATCTCAACCAACTCCAACTGGATATTTATCAAGCTTCAACTTGAAAGGAGACTACCATCCCTTTATGCAAACACAAAATAACAATGCACTGGTTTACCTGGTCATAAATTTTACATATCTCCATCTTCATTTCTGCATCTTCTTCCCTTCAAATTTGCTTCACATCAGCTTCATAAGTGCTAGGTAACTAATGCATAATAGTTCAATCAACTCCCCCACATTCATCCATTCTCACATTCTCTTATGCCTTCCAAAACCACATATTTTATAGAGATAGTTTTTTCGCTGTTCATATCCCACATAAGAATATGAAGTGAATAGGCTTGACTCTTTGCCTTCCACTCATTCATTTCCAAACTCTTCATATCTTGAATATTAGAACAAAAATAATTCATCCAATATTAATTTCAGCCACATGTAATCATTAAATGAATCAATCTAATGCCAAAATCAAATATCAATATTTATCATTAATGCATGGAGTCTTGCCTTTGCATCACAACAATTAAGCTTAATGAGCAGTTTTACATCACAACAGATTATGTAATATAGTAGCTGCTGCAACATTATCAAAACATTTTAATATATCACAACTCTTCCTCCTTCTTCTGCTCCTTTGCCTTCTCTTATTGCTCGCTGCTCCTTGTGTTGCTATTCTTTGTGTTGTTGCTCCTGCATCCCTTGCTACTCCTTATGCTGCCTCTTTGTTTGCTGCACATTTGCCATCAATGACAATATTGCCAACAATCTCCCCCTTTGGCATTGATGGCAACTCAACTCATTCGCCCTCCTCCTTTTGTCTTGAAAGATATTTCTCCTTTGCTGGTTTACTTGGTCATTTCTGCCCATAACTTCTGCTTACCTCTCCCTTTGACATCAATGGCAAGGGGTTATAGATGCCTTGTAACATGTACACTATAGTGTATTGGTCTGTGTAAACAATGTTGACACTATCATTGATTGAATGCTACTTGATAAACATTGCTCCAAATAAGCTTCAAAAATGATTGAATACAGTAAAATATTGTTGTGAAAACATTCTGGCAAATGTTGCACATATTTTGTTGAGAGAACACTTTGTAAGATATTATGAATTATAGTCGCCAAATAATAAGTGCATTGCATCATTAAGTACATGAGACATTGAATATGTGAGGCAAGTATTTGAGGATGTAACTCCATAACCTTGTATGTAATAGGCAATAAATCTGCAAAAATAAACATTGAACCATTGCAGCAACCTTGAACATCCATTTCATCTGCATCATGTATTTTGAAGCAATGGTCCAAAAAAATCTGTATTTTTAATATTATTAAATATATAGTGCTTCATTGATTCCAAGAATTCCCCTAGCATGATAGCCACAAAAATAGTGATTGGTTTCCACCATAATCTTAAAGTAATGGATGATTTCTGCTTTTATGGGGTATTGAATGAATGTTGCCAATGTACAACATGAATGTTGCCTCTAGCTGCCTCCCATCAGTAAACATTTTTGCACGCACCATTCCACCAATCAATATTGCAAGGTTTGGAGCAATATCTGGCATCTTTGACACAAGATAAGAATGAAGTTTCTTTCGATATTCTGAAAGTTCTATAACCCTTTGTGCAAATTGCTCAATGTTTATTAAGTCAATTGCAGAGATGTCTTGACACATGGCATTCTTTGACAAAGTGGACTTGTCCTTCAAATATGGCATTCTTTGACAAAGTGAACTTGTCCTTCACATATTTTGCTACTCTTGCACATATATAATTGTCATTGATGATCTTCACCAGCGTGGGAAAATACCATGAGTACCACTCCCTTATTCATGTCTTTGTCCAAGTTATCGAGAAGACTAGTGGCCACATTCATATTAAATTATGTGATGCCATATAGGGATAATACCATATTAAAGAATTTGAAAACTCAACTAAACTCTTTCCTTGACCAACTTGTATGTCGATAGGGAATAGCTTGCACAACTTTATACAGGCAGACACCATGGCTGGATAAGATTGGCTATCTCAATATAATCATTGGAACAAGCTCTTTTTTCTTCAGCAAACTGTCAAGCACACTCTAGAAAATTACAAAAATTCTTCTATTTTCCACTGCCATCTGATTTCATTTAGCAGTCCATGAATAAAACCTATACAGCCCCCACGTTACTGCACTTCAGTAACCACAACTTCAGTAATACGCTGACCAGGAGGTATACATATATGCGTAGGCAATAATAATAGATCTTCACACTCAACCAACAATAAAAGACACACTGAATACACCGTATAAGAGGGCTGATAAACACAACAGATAATAGGCCTGGTAAGGGAGTGTATATATGTCCTTATCCTAAAGTAAACACATCCAGATATGCAAAGATAACTCGTACTTGTCCTTTAGAGGAGTATCCACGAGCAGATTGATATGGATAAACTCGGCCCATAACAACAATATGGCTTGGGGTCCGACCCATATAATAGCTCAGATGAACTCAGTCCCTTTACTTGATTATCTCAACCCCTCTTCAACATAGAAGAAATCGACTAGCAATAAACTCCAGTCACAGTCACCAATGAAAGCCATATTTTCATTTGTATACATAGTTTCGGGCAGGCTTTAAATAAATATAGAAGTTGTAGCACTCAGGCAGGATATGCGCAAGCAAGCCAAACCAAACATGCATGAATTTGGAGTCTTCCTCTCAACTCATTAGTGATACTAAGTCATTCCAACATATATATATACGCTCTTCATGAAGCCATATGGAGTGTTCCAATATTAAACACGCTCTCCAACAATAAAAATGCTCCAAAAAAATATACAAGAATATATACAAACGCTCCACCGAAGTAATACAAGAATAATAAAAATGCTCTTATCGACATCACCACATCAAGGCCAATTGGAATTACCTTGTTTTCATCGATCTTGTACCACTTTCCTTTCAAATACTTTACATAGCATATAAAATGACCGAAGAATGAAGCATTCAACACACCCAAATGAATAACCATGAGTAACCACGTGTTTGATAAGAAAACCTGTTGTAGAACGTGTTGCATATCAACATAGTAAAGTCGAACACACCGGCATATGTAAATTGTATCTTTACAACTATGGTCCGAATAGAATATATAGTTGACACTCAAGCATTAGCTCGCGGAGTCAGTCAGGTAGGAATAATACTATACTATTTTGATAGGAGGTGTCTATAATGCGACTTTTTGAGATTCCGGTGACGGAATCCAGCGGAAGAAATTGAGATGAAATCATGATTTGTTGCAGATAAAATGGTTTTTTAACTGCATATTCGGATTCAGCACCCTGAAAAACCCCTGGGACGCTTTCATTGTGCAGAAACTAGTTATCAAACTTCGATTTCAATAAATCACTGCCGGATTTTCACCGGAAAAAATCGCCGGAAAGGCTTTCAAAAAGTCGCGTTAAAGACTACGGCATTTTGATACACACGCCCTACGACTGAGTTAGAAACATGTAAGAGCTTTGAGGACTGAATATATATTGTCTGTACAAGTCAATATCTAACATCCTTGCCAATGGAATAGTCCCAGTAACCAAGTAGTAGTAGGTAAAAATGATAGGAGTAGCACGCCAACACATGATGTTCAGTGTGAAGCTATGTTATATGATGGATAAAACGGTCACACAATAATCGATATTGATCTTGAGAAATTGTCCGAGCAACAATCTGGTAAGCGAACATGTTTCACCAAATAACACGATAGAAAAACACTCTGGTGCACATTAAAATCTCCAAGGTGTATATAGCATTAATTCCAATGCCAGTACATTCCAAACTTGTATATTAAAAACTCCAACACGACGCATATTATTTAAGGGAGTTGTCTTTAAAGAGATTTTTTGGAAGCTTTTCAGGTGGGTTTTTCCGGTCAAAATCCGGCAGCAATTTATTGGAATCGCAAGTTCGATAGCTAATTTCTGCACAATCAAAGTGCCTTAGGGGTTTTTCAGGGTGCTGAATCCAAATATGCAGTTAAAAAACCATTTTAAATAATACAAGTCAAGATTTAACCTCAATTTTTTCCACCGGATTCTGTCACCGGAATCTCCAAAAAGTCGCACTAAATACAACTCCTTATTTAAGCCTATAAAAATTTATATTACGTGCCGAGACTAAGTTAAAAAAAAATTCTGACAATTTCCAGGTTCAAACCGTTGTGACAAGAGGTTGCCATCCAGCTGACAGCCCACTTTAACGCCTTCCTCCTATTTGATGAAACATGGCATCAATCTCATCCCCAGCTTCCATTTCAAGTTCTTCAGGAGTTTGCTCCCCTCGTAAACGCCTCCCATCAAACATAAAAACTATGGAGTTCAAATCAGCAGATTGCCTATCATAGTAAATCGTCATTAAAATCCTCTACTTCATTTCCATCCTGGACCTTGACCTTGAGAATAATGCGTGCACCCTGGTCCGTGGGCTTCTTCTCTTCCTCCACGCTCACTATGCCAGTACCCTAGTTTTCGCCATTGTCAACGCTAGACATGGCTGGTTCTTCTGCTCAATAATTTTGGGAAGAAAAAAATTTAAGAAACTCACTCAGAGTTGCTTAAACCGTGTTGGTTATTTTTGATGGGGAAAATACCAAAACCAAGATTCAAACTAAACACAGAGGCAATGCTCTGTTTTACCTCCACAGGATTTTTATACACAGACAGCTTAAAAAAAATTTCACTGAGTAACAGAGGATTTCACCACCATAAAATATTTCTATTCATTAAAACAAAAAAAACTAATACATCCTCTTTTTCTGAGAGAGATTTACCACTGTAAAATCATTTTCATATTCACTGCTGTGAAAAACAACTTACTGCTGTAACAAAAGTTTACATGAGCTTACTGCTGTAAAACAAAATTTACATTCACTGGTGTGTAAAACAACTTACGCTCCACCATTTTCTTTATGCACTTGCAAAACCACACATGGTTTTCCTTCACCTCTGTTTTTCAATGCCCACACAAAAACATTACAACATATTTGTGCACTGCTGTGCATACACCCTCTGGTTCTTCTTACTGCCGTAAAAAACCAGTTTTCTCTTTACTCCCGTGCGCAATACATACCAAAAAAAATCAACACACATAGCCATGTATAAAAAACATAATAAAAAAAACTAACGTGGCCCATAACCATATTAAATGGCCTACACCTAAACTTACGTAAATGCATATATAAAAAAATACAAATGGGACGTATGCCCATAACCATTTAAAACAGGCCTCCACCAAACAATTACGAACAGCATTAAAAGCCATGACTTTTCTTACACGGCGGTCAAACCATAGACCTTTTACTCCACGTAAAAATTGATTTGACGTGGGCCTGTGCACTTTCCGGAGATCGACGGTGAAGATTTCATGCCCAGATCACTTGGCTGATCCAACGAGGTTCGCACACCAACCTCGGGTAAAACAAACGAACTTTACTGTCGGGGAAAATGGTTTTGGGGGGTTCGTACACTGGACGCGTGTCTCATGCTGAATGTGTTCGGAGGGCTCCAAGGAAAAACAGCCTTTGCCAAAAGGCGGTGCGAACAAGGTAGATGGTTTTGTTTGGTGGTTTTCGGCTGCGTTGAAATTACACTTTTAACACTCCCCTTTAATTTCAACAGCTGGGCATTCTGTCATACCCAGACACTTCCTCAAAAATTCAAAGCTTTTCTGGTCCAGTGGCTTTGTCAAAATGTCTGCTACCTGTTCCTGAGTCCTGCAATGTTCTAAGACAATTTCTCCATTGTTCACTAACTCTCTGATGTAGTGAAACCTTGTGTCGATGTGTTTCGTTCTCTTATGAAACACTGAATTCTTTGACAAAGCAATAGCTGAGCTATTGTCACAAAAGACCACTGTCGCTTTTGCCTGCTCTTGGCCTAAGCTTCTCAACATCCTTCTCATCCATACTGCCTGACATGCTGCTGCTGTCGCTGCCACATACTCTGCCTCTGCTGTAGATAATGCTACAATGGACTGCTTCTTAGAAGCCCATGAGATGGCTCCTGAACCCATATTAAAAACATAACCGGAAGTGCTCTTCCGATCATCTACACTTCCAGCCCAATCGCTATCTGTGTACCCAACCAAATCTGAATGTTCTGAGGCATGATATAAAATTCCAAACATTTTGGTACCTTTCACATACCTCAAAATTCTCTTTGCTGCCTGCCAATGTGCTTCCTTTGGCCTCTCCATGAACCTGGAAATCAAACTAACAGCATACATTAAATCAGGCCTAGTTGCTGTTAAATACATAAGGCTGCCCACAATGCTTTTATACAAGCTAGGATCAAAATTCTTGCTGCTGTCCTCTCTGCTGAGCTTTAATCCCATCACTGTGGGAGTGATTGCTGCCTTGCATTTTTCCATCTTAAATCTGCCCAAAACTTGATTTACATATCTTGCTTGAGATATAAAAATTCCTTTTTCATTTTGATCTACTTCTATGCCTAAGAAGTATCTCAACAACCCCATGTCAGTCATTTCAAATTCATTCTTCATGACTGATTTAAAATTCTCAATGAGATAAATATCATTTCCAGTGAAAATAACATCATCTACATACAAGACAACAATTAAAATTTTACCATCCTTTTCCTTGATGTAGACTGTGGGTTCTCCTTCACATTTGTCAAATTCATTATCCAAGAGATATGAATCTATCCGGCTGTACCATGCTCTTGGCGCTTGCTTCAGCCCATAAAGAGCTTTCTTTAATTTGCACACTTTGTGCTCTTCACCTTTCTTCTCATAGCCAAGAGGTTGTTCCACATAAACCTCTTCCATTAACACTCCGTTTAGGAATGCTGATTTCACATCCATTTGGTAGACTTTCCATTTGTTTTGAGCTGCTATGGACAGCACTGCTCTCACGGTTTCCATTCTTGCAACCGGGGCGAAAGTCTCCTCATAATCTCTCCCATACTGCTGCTTGTAGCCTTTGACAACCAGCCTTGCTTTATGCCTTTCAATCTTGCCTTCAGCATTGCTCTTGGTCTTGTAGACCCATTTCACACCAATGACTTCTTTGCCTTTTGGTAGCTCAACCAAATCCCATGTTTTGTTTCTCTCTATGGCATTGATCTCCTCATCCATAGCTTCTATCCATTTCCTATCTTTAATTGCTTCTTCAAAATGGATAGGATCATCAACATGACAAAACAAGGCAAATAAGGAATTCATTCCTTCTTCATAAATTTCACTTAGATTTCTAAACTTCTTACCTCGTTCACTTGGTGTGCAAGTGCTTGAAGATGCACTTGAATTTCCTCCTTGTGGCGTGCTTGGAGAAGCACTCTCATTTATCCTCAATGGTGTACCTTGCTGTCCTTGTGTTGGTGCTGCTGTTTGGGGATTCATTTCAGCCACCTCCTCTTCATCTTCATCATGAGACAAACAGTTTTTAATGTTCACTGTTTTCTCTATGCTTCCATCCCAAGCTTCCTCCTCAATGAATTGAACATCCCTGCTGACAAAGAACTTCTTGGTAGATGGAATGTACAGCCTGTAGGCTTTGGATTCATCACTGTATCCAATGAAGATGCATTTCTCCCCTTTGCTGTCCAACTTCCTCCTTAGCTGATCTGGAATGTGTGCATAGGCCACACACCCAAAAACTCTCATGTGGGTGACTCCTTGCTTTCTCCCACTCCATGCCTCTTCTGGCACCTTGTTCATCACTGCTTTTGTAGGACACCTGTTTAGTATGTAAACTGCACAATGTACAGCTTCAGCCCAATACTCATTTGGCAAGTGCTTTGCCTTCAACATGCTCCTTGCCATCTCCATGATGGTTCTGTTCTTCCTTTCAGCAACTCCATTTTGCTGTGGGGTGTACCGAGTTGTGAACTGTTTATGTATTCCATTTTCTCTACAGAACTTTAGGAATTCATTGGAGATATACTCACCTCCTCTATCAGTTCTCAATACTTTTATGTGCAGCCCGCTTTGGTTCTCCACAAGTGCTTTGAAGTTTTGGAATTTCTCAAAGACTTCACTTTTGTTCTTGAGGAAATATATCCAAGTCCTTCTTGTAAAATCATCAATGAATGTCAAGAAATATAGGCTGCCAGCTAATGATGGAGCTTGCATTGGTCCACACAAATCTGAGTGGATAATCTCTAAGGGTGCCTTTGCCCTTATACTTTTCCCTGATGGAAAACTCTCTCTATGTTGTTTGCCCAATATACAACCTTCACAAAGGCTGTCCGGCTTTTCTATCAACGGTAATCCCTTTACCATTCCTTTTCTGCTCAATAAGTTTAGACCTCCAAAATTTAGATGCCCGAATCTCAAGTGCCATAACCAGTTCTCATCCTTTGGCACGCTTTGGAAGGCCTCTTGGGTGACTGCTGCCATTTCCTTCTTGTTCTTCAAGTCTGCCCGGATCCGGAGAGGGAACATCCTGTTCCTTGTCATTTTTACCTCAGCAATGCATCTTTTGCTGGGTGGTATATCCATGATGGTGCACACATCATTTACAAAATAAACATTGTAACCCTTTTGGATAAGCTGTCCAACACTCAAGAGGTTACATCTCATTCCGGGGACATAGTATACATCTGCTATGGTTTTCCTTTCTCCTTGTTTTGAAAATATTTTTACCTCCCCTTTTCCCATAACAGACACTTTACTATCAGTTCCTAGTGTGACCTCTGATTTCAAATTCTGATTTAACGCTGAGAAGAGGGCTACATTCCCTGTCATATGGTTGCTGCAACCTGAGTCTAAAAACCATATGTCCTCACTATGTGTTTCAGCCATGTTACAAGCTAACAGGACATTTTCTTGACTGTTGTTTTCTCTTGTAACATTTGCACTTTGTCTGCTGTTCATATCATGTTGTTTCTTTCTACAATCACTAGCATAATGTCCATACTTTTTGCAGTAATAGCATTGAACATTAGATTTATCATACCTTTGTCCTTGAGCCTGATACTGATCTCTTTGTTGGCTGCTGCCTTGACCTTGGTTCTGATTTGTATTGCTGCCTCTTCCTTGTGCATTTGATGAGCTGTTCCTTCCTCCTCTATTCTGGCTTCTGCCTCTTCCTCTTCGGTTTCCTCTTCCTTGACCTCTTCCTCTTCCAAAGGACATCTGGGTCTTGAAGGCTTGCTCAAGAGATGAGTTTTCATTCCTACTCAACCTCTGCTCATGAGTCATCAGTGATGCATGTAGCTCATCAACTGAATATCTTGAGAGATCCTTTGTCTCTTCAATGGTGGTGACTATGGCATCAAACCTTGAGGGTAAGACCCTCAATATTTTCTCCACTATTCTTCTATCTTCAATTGTTTCTCCATGAGTTCTCATTTGTGTGATTACACCAATCACATGAGTGAAGAATGATTCAATGTTGTCTGACTCCTTCATGTTCAAGTTTTCAAAATCCTTTCTCAGCATTTGCAATTTTGCTGTCTTCACTCTCTCCATGCCTTGATAGGCTGTCTTGAGGGTTTGCCATGCATTGTGTGATGTTGTAGCTGCTGCTATCCTTGGGAATATACTCTGGTCCACTGCTTGATACAACAAGACAATGGCCTTTGCATCCTTCTTCCTATTGAGTTTCAGTTGATCCTTCTCTCCCTGAGTTAATGCATTGAACTCAGTTTCATCTGCTGGTTCCTCAAACCCATATTCTACTAGTTCCCATATATCTTGAGAGATGAACAAAGCTCTCATGGTTATAGACCAGTAGTCATAGTTCTTCCCATTAAAGTGTGGGAGCTGGGTGTTGAACATACCCATGCTTGTGCTTGCCATTCCTTGCATCTTGAACTATGGTTTTAAATCCTTGACTGTGGGTTTTTTAAAAAAAAAACTGACAGTCTTCAGCAATAACAAGAGAAATGCTTTTGGGGAATACCTGAATCCTTCGCTGTCTGTGTCTTCTGTCTGCCTGAGAGATCTTGCTGCAGCAACAACCTTCTCCCTTCAGCTTCTTTAACTTCTTTAAAGAGCCTAAGCCTTGCTCTGATACCACTGTTGGTTATTTTTGATGGGGAAAATACCAAAACCAAGATTCAAACTAAACACAGAGGCAATGCTCTGTTTTACCTCCACAGGATTTTTATACACAGACAGCTTAAAAAAAAATTTCACTGAGTAACAGAGGATTTCACCACCATAAAATATTTCTATTCATTAAAACAAAAAAAACTAATACATCCTCTTTTTCTGAGAGAGATTTACCACTGTAAAATCATTTTCATATTCACTGCTGTGAAAAACAACTTACTGCTGTAACAAAAGTTTACATGAGCTTACTGCTGTAAAACAAAATTTACATTCACTGGTGTGTAAAACAACTTACGCTCCACCATTTTCTTTATGCACTTGCAAAACCACACATGGTTTTCCTTCACCTCTGTTTTTCAATGCCCACACAAAAACATTACAACATATTTGTGCACTGCTGTGCATACACCCTCTGGTTCTTCTTACTGCCGTAAAAAACCAGTTTTCTCTTTACTCCCGTGCGCAATACATACCAAAAAAAATCAACACACATAGCCATGTATAAAAAACATAATAAAAAAAACTAACGTGGCCCATAACCATATTAAATGGCCTACACCTAAACTTACGTAAATGCATATATAAAAAAATACAAATGGGACGTATGCCCATAACCATTTAAAACAGGCCTCCACCAAACAATTACGAACAGCATTAAAAGCCATGACTTTTCTTACACGGCGGTCAAACCATAGACCTTTTACTCCACGTAAAAATTGATTTGACGTGGGCCTGTGCACTTTCCGGAGATCGACGGTGAAGATTTCATGCCCAGATCACTTGGCTGATCCAACGAGGTTCGCACACCAACCTCGGGTAAAACAAACGAACTTTACTGTCCGGGGAAAATGGTTTTGGGGGGTTCGTACACTGGACGCGTGTCTCATGCTGAATGTGTTCGGAGGGCTCCAAGGAAAAACAGCCTTTGCCAAAAGGCGGTGCGAACAAGGTAGATGGTTTTGTTTGGTGGTTTTCGGCTGCGTTGAAATTACACTTTTAACAAACCGGTGGCCGAGATTCAGGTTTGTATCTTCATTTTACCTCTGATATATAATGCCACCAATTATAACAGCAATTTCAACAGATTCCCTTGGGCGATAACACACTGGCTCTGTAGGTGGCATTGACTACGTAACCGTTCTGAATACATTGAATTCGCCAGTATTAACTTGCAATAATTAATGTGTTGGGTGCATAATGCATACATAACGTGCGTGTTTATAGTGTCTACGGTTTCCAAACAATCCTTTGAGATAAGAACACTTCCATGTAAAGAACGCTCCCACTGTAATAACGCTCCTTTGAGATAAGAGCATTGCCATGTAATAACGCTGCCATGTAAAGAACACTGTCACTGTAATAACGCTCCCAAAAAATTCGCTCTGTCGACTGGCCCAACATTTGTAAGGCATCTTATTACTGTCCTCTCTATTCATAGCTATATAACACATGCAATTGTGTCTCATCTGTTCATAGCTAAATAACACATGTAATATTAACTCTGGCACTGTGTTTCTGACAGGTAAAGATAACCAATATCTATTCTCTTCTAAGTGATAATTGTTGTCTTTACTGTTATCCTGGCACTATTATTTATAACGGTCTTATGACCTGACATATCCTCATAGATTTGTCACGTTTTCAGTCCTGGAATCTCCATATGGAAAGGCACGAAGAATACACAACACCCACCACCCTGATCTTATTTAGATAAATGTGGCACAAAACGGTGATGCCCCAAAACATCTGCTTCCCATTCCTTCTTTTCCCTTGCTGATGCCAACCATATTGGAAAATATCGATCAAACTACACAGGAAAATCTCGAGATGATTCAAGTTGCTCGACATGATCAATTTCGGCCATAATTCGCAGTGCTTTACTACATTCTTTAGCTGTCTTAAATTGCATGACAATCTCTTCATTGGGACCCTCAACTCCAATGGAGATTAAGAGACGCCTTAGATACTTGGCTTTACTAGTATGGCTTGAAGTAAACTAATGACGCCAAGGAGCTAAGTCAATAATTTCAGTAACTAGCCAGCCAAAGAAATAAGTAACCCAAAGAAAGGCCAAGGAAAGAAAGAAGGACCAATCCTCCTCTAGCGATCTATTACTTTCGAGGAAGGAGATGGATTGATTAGCTGGTGACTGTGTGCGATATTGAGAATTAGAACTCCATTAGAATTCGCGTGGTATCGGTTTGTGAACATGCATGCAGGAGAGACGTCAATGAACCCTCAATATCTTATGACATTCAAGAAGGCCAAAAGCGAATAGCTCGATGATGCCAAAAAATTTTCCTACACCTGGTCTTCTCGAATTGATCCCACTTATGTGCCTCACTATTTTAGTTCTTTGATAATTAGTTATGAGCTTTCTTCCAGTTGACATTTTCATTCAAGCCATTTATCTCCTTATGGTGCCCTAACTTGCACTAGGACTGAGCATGATCCCATCTAGGCAATGCATTTTTTATGACCCACGAGTGAATCAACACCATGTAACTCGTGAACTTGTCATCATCCAAATTCTCATCATCGATGTTGTCTTATTTATTTGTCGACAAACACCTATAATCATCTTCAATTTCTAGTTCTAATGTTGATGATAATAAACATTACAAAGAATGTAAAGTATGCTAGAATGTGTCAATTGCCTTCATTTCATAGTAATTAAATGTTATCCTCATTGTAAGTCTTCTATGCACAAATCCTTTTATTCCATGAATTGGGATAATGTTTTGATGGATCTATCTTCTTGACAATATCATCATCCTTGCACACAAGAGGCACATAGTTTTCCATTTTCTTGAACAATGCCCTTAGGCTTGAGATTTTCTTTTTCCAATTACATGCATGGTTTGTTTTTCTTGCAGAGGTTTCTACTCTGATTTTCTTCATTGATTTTCTATTAATATCCTCTTGATTTTCATGTCCTCAAATGAACATTAATGGAACTGCTCTCCCCTTGAGATCATGACAGATTCATTATGTTATTGAAATCATAGGATGTTCATTTTTCTTCCTCTTCCATACTTTGCCAGGTTGTTTTCTACTATCTGCATTCTTTGTGATTCAGAGTTAGGTTTGGTTTGATTTTCCTCCATCATCTATTTAGGATTCTTTAGGATATATGGCAGCTTGTAGTTTTTGGCTTTGTGTCCAGGATTACTACATAGATATCACCTTATATGGCCGAGAAAAGGAACAAATGATGTGTGTTTCCTTGAGGCATTTATATTTCTCTTTACATCCTTTTTGCATTCAATAGCTCTATGTCCAAATTCATTGCATGGATAACAGTAATCATAGAAATAATTTATGTACCTGGTGGCTGATGTTCTCCTTTGATTGTTTGTTTGAGGATATCTTCTTTCTTGTTGTAAGTTATGCTGATTAGTCTTGACTTTCTTTCTCTTACATTCTGCTGCTACATGTCCAAGTTCATGGCAAGAAAAACACTTGATATCTTTTCCAGGCGAAAAGAATCTCCTTTGAGATCTTCTGAATTTGTTCAACTCATCTCTAGGAGGAAATGACCTTTGTGCAAAACTCATTTTCCGTGACTCACTCTTTGGCTCTTGTTGTTGCTGCTTGGTACATTCCTCTAGTGGTATTTTTAGGGCTGCTTCATTATCCTCTATGGATGCTTTTGAGCTACTGCTATTTTCTTCTGAGTCCTTCATGAATGCTATCTCCTTTTCTAGCTGCTTATAAAACTTGTTATTTTCATCTAACTCTCTTCTAGTTGAGTCAACCTCATCTTATAATATTTTACATTGTAGGTATCTCTCCTTGAGTTTACTACATATCACCTCTTCTAGTCTCCTTGCTTCTTCAAGTTGTGTCTTCAGGCTGACAATTTCCTCCTTGTACTCATGCTCTTTCTCATCACATATCTGCACCAGTTTCTTCAAATCTTTGTTTTCATTCTTCAATCTTTCTATACTAGCCAATGATAAGTCAAGCCTAGCTTGATTTTCATATGTTTTTACTTCATGAGAGTCAGGAATATTCACATAGGTAGAGGTTTCATTTATCTGAACACTTTCCTTTTGACGGGGACTTTTCTTCTTCCTCTTTCTCTTTTCATTTTCTGCACTGTTGCTGCTAATCTCTCCTTCATGCATGAGCTCCAATCTTTCCCATATTTCTTTGGTAGAATTTAGGTCTATTATTGTATCAAGATCCTTATTATGAAGATTTTTATATATAACACATTTTTCCTTAGCATTCCATTGTTTTTCTTGCACAGAGGGAGAGTTTTTACAGTAACCTTCGCATACAAGCTTCCATACACCAGGTCCATAAGCTATCAATTCGGTTTTCACCTTATCTCTCCACTCATGAAATTTTTCTGCACTCAACGCAGGTACACTTTGACAGTCCATGACTCAACCAGATCTACCTTCAAGCTGTTAGGCTTATACAGAAGGAACCGACTTTGATACCAATTGTTGAAAACTTGACTAAACTGAGAGGGGCGGGGTGAATCAGTTTAGTATATACATGGACATTAATTTTCTTTTCATTAATATCATTAATGATACATAACATGAGAAGCTTAACAAATAATAACCAACATATCAATATGTAATCAACAAGTAATAAGAAAATCAAACCAGATACATGAACACATAATAACAACACATATTGACACCAGATATATGTGGAAACCCATAAAGGGAGAAAACCACAGTTTTATTATTGTTGTGATGCAAAGGCAAGCTCCTACTCTTTATTACATCTGATTTTCTATAGGCCCCAACCTACAAGAGGCCGCTACCTCCATTTTCTGCAAGATGCAATATGAAAGGAAGCTCCAACTCCCATATGTTTTCTATAGGCTACAACCCACAGGAGGCTCCTATCTCAATCAACTCCAACTGGATATTTATCAAGCTTCAACTTGAAAGGAGACTACCATCCCCTTATGCAAACACGAAATAACAATGTACTGGTTTACATGGTCATAAAATTTACATATCTCCATATTCATTTCTACATCTTCTTCCCTTCAAATCTGCTTCACATCAGCTTCATGAGTGCTAGGTAACTAATGCATAATAGTTCAATCATCTCCCCCACATTCATCCATTCTCTAACCTCTCTTATGCCTTCCAAAACCACATATTTGATAGAGATAGTTTCTGGCTGTTTGTATCACACATAAGAATATGAAGTGAATAGGCTTGAATCTTTGCCTTCCACTCATTCATTTCCAAACTCCTCATATCTTGAATATTAGAACAAAAATAATTCATCCAATATTAATTTCAGCCACATGTAATCATTAAATGAATCAACCTAATGCCAACATCAAATATCAATATTTATCATTAATGCATCACAACAATCTTTGCAATTGCCTTGGAGTCTTGCCTTTGCATCACAACAATTAAGCTTAATGAAAAATTTTACATCACAACAGATTATGTAAT
The DNA here is from genome assembly GCA_031772625.1 of Pinus tabuliformis. NCBI lineage: Eukaryota > Viridiplantae > Streptophyta > Pinopsida > Pinales > Pinaceae > Pinus > Pinus tabuliformis. Next base: position 917,772,780 of record CM062805.1, on the reverse strand, counting down.
ATAGTAACCTCTGCAACATTATCAAAACATTTTAATGTATCACAACTCTTCCTCCTCCTTCTGCTCCTTTGCCTTCTCTTACTGCTCGCTGCTCCTTGTGCTGTTGTTCTTTGTTTTGCTGCTCCTGCATCCCTTGCTACTCCTTGTGCTACTCCTTTGTTTGCTACACATTTTCCATCAATGACAATATTGCCAACATATTCATGCTTGAAATTAGGAATTTGGTATGTTTTGGAATGGCTAAAGACCAAGACTCTTCCAGAAGATAACATGACTTAAACATGATGATATTGATCAACATCAAATATAGTCTCCTAAAGAAAGAAAGAGAGTTGACAATGACAACTCCAAGGAAGAAAATATTGTAGCTTGTTGATTAGTTCGTTCCATGGGCACTTTGATTAAAAATTGAAAGCATGGAGAAGGATTCTTGTACAATATGGAGATAGACCATGCGGAAGGATGTTGATCTCAAAGGAAACAAGTGAGCAAAATTTGACATCTTGACAGAAGGCCATCATGATGAGGTAATTGTGATATTGGTGTTTTGGTATTGGTTATCTGGTTGGTATATGGTTTTTCTACTTGTAAGAATGTTGTAGAAGTACATAACGAAAATTGAGGCAAGTGTATCTACAATTGTTTGTTTTGAATTCAATTCAAAGGATACATGGATTGAGTGGATGGCTTCGGTAATCCTTGGAGGATTATATGGCAATATGTCTACATCATCTTGGGATTGAAAGGTAGAAATACAAGAAGGTAACATGATGTTTATGTTTTGATGACAATGAAGATCACTTTCATGATTTGAGGGAGCTACGACTAGCTCTACTTTGATTGGCTCAATATAATGCTTTTGTTGATGATGACTAGAGGAAAGTGATATGAAAGGTTGATGGTCTGAACCCTGTCACAAATTGAAGAAAGAGTTTGTCTCCATAAAGATAAAAACTCAATATGATGAGATGCAAAGAAAAGGAGTCATCCAACTACTTGAAGATCTCCATGAAAAAAATAGTAATGGATGTATTGATAAAGTTTGTGGCAAGCTAAAGAGCTTGTGGTTATATGTTCCTATTTAAAAGGAAGTAAGGAATATCCTTTATGCTTGAGAGGGAGTACGAAGTCTCCTTAAATGTTTATGAAGGAGCAAGGATCTATTCCATGATTAAAAGGGAACAAGGATCTCCTCTTTGGTTGAGAGGAAGTGTTGATGGAAATTTTATTTTCTTCTTCATGTGTCATGCACTAGGCTAGGACTAATAGTCGTACATCTAGTGAAGGCCATGGATGGAAAATGGATAATGGAGGATTGGAGAAACATCTAGGATTGGCATTCCTTGAGGATTAGGAAATCCAAGAAAGGAAGTAATCCTGTGGATCAACACTCTTTGAGGATTTGACAAAGCATCCAAGATAAGAGTGGTTGAAGAGATTGATATTCTTTGATGATTAGGAATCCAAGATAAGAATAGTACTTGAAGGACATACCTAGTGAACATCCGGATGGGGTATGTGGCTTGAGAGGTAGAGTGGTGTCTCAAAATAAAGCCTCTCAACATTGTGCTCTAATCTAGTGGAGAGATAGAGCTTATTAGTCAAGGCCTTGCTATATTGACAATGCTGGTTATAATGTTGATGCTTGAGAAAGACTTATCAATCTGGCTCTTCTTATGAGAATATTTTAGTTTGAGAAAATTCTTGTGCCGATTATGTAATTATGAATACCTCCCTAGTTAAGAGGGAGTGTTGGAAAATGTAATTAGATTCAATCTTCATAATTACCTTTGTACTTATGACATTATATATTTTTGTGAAAAGAAGAAAAAAATTATTATTTTCTAGCATGGGTTTAATGCTTAAGTTGATTTGTCTCTAGGTCAAAGCATGTTCTTCATGCTTCTAGGGTTTTTCAAGTCAAAAGAGTATTTTTCATAAGTCTTGAAGTCAAGACCCATTTGGACTTTGAAAAGAAAACGTAAAGGAAAATTTATTTTGAGTCAAAATGTCATTTTTGTCCCTACAAGACCAAGGTGGTCTTGCCTCCTCAATTTCGCCTAGTTTGGAGTAATTCGACCTTCTTAGATGTGTATATAAGAGAAACTCGACCTCATTTGACACACACAACAAGCAAGTTCGATCTATTGTGCAAGAAGAAAAAATCAACGAAAAGTCAAAGGAAAGAGGAGAAGAAAAGTGAATTCAAAAGAGAGAGAACCTGTCCTAGAAAACCTCACACGTGGGAAATTTTAGAGCTGCAGGAAGACCGAAAATTGCAAGTTTGTTGCAGGAGGCCGAAATTCTGTTGCAGGGGCCGAAATATGAAGTTTGACCAACCATTAGAGAATTTTTGAGGCAAAAAATGGCCCTAAAAAATTGTACAACAAAAAATCAACTTTATAAGAACCAATAAGATTCAATATGACGATGTCAACTATGGGGGATGATTCACCATTTTTGGAATAAAAAGGTAAAAAGACAAAAAAAATTAAATATTTTTTTTTTCAACTTATCTCCCTATGATTTTACTCAAATTTCGAGCGGGAGGACTCATTGTATGTAAAATTGGACTTAAGGATTACCCATGTTGCATACTTTCGATGGACCCTACTACACGAAAAATGTAAATACATGAAAAAATGTGATTGCAATCACATTTTTTCATGTATTTCACATTTTTAGTTGTAGTAGGGTGCATTGAAAGTATGCAACATAGGTACTCCTTGGATGCAAAATTAAATTCCATATCCAACGAGTGCTCCCACTCAAAATTTGAGTAAAATCATAGGGAGATAAGTTGAAAATACGAGATGGAAAAATATTTTTTTCTTTTTTTCCCTCAAAAACTTGATGATGTAATCTAATTTTATTATATTATTTCCATTATTATTTTATAATATTCCTTAGGAGGCCCTTTTTAGATCTCAAAATATCTCTAATGCTTTTGGAAGGGTTTGACTACCATTGACTTGAGGAGACTTTGACTTGTTGGAAAGGCTTTGAAGGAGGGTTGACTTGGGGCTTGTGAGTGAATTTGGTCTTGGCATTTGGGTCTTGGATTTCTCATTTGATCTGATTCTATAAGAAGAGAAGAAATTCTTTCTAGGTTTTCCCCTTTGGAGGGGCTTTTCCCTGGCTTGGAGCCTACATCCTATGTCCATTTTCTTTTATGATCCTCATGTTTTATGGTCTTGATAATTGTTTGATGAAAATAATTTAAAAAAGAATAATAAAAGACTAACATAAGTTCACAATCAATTATCAAGGATAAGGAGAATTGTTTAAATAGCTACCATACTAGATTCTCCAACATATGTAAGGTAGGTCTTGCTCCTCTTCTTGATTCAACATGGATGACTCATCGAGTTTTAGATTTTCCACATTCACCATTGAGTAAATGCGCATGTATGGGGGTAGACTAAGTCTGAAGGCATTATTTCCCACCTGTTCTAGTATCTTGAAAGGACTGTATTATAGAACGTTTATTTTTTTATGACCTTATAACCTCTCCTTGTTCAACTATAGTCATACTCTGTATACTTTGTCTCTCTCTCTAAATAACTCCTTTGTTTTGTGTTAAACATGCCTAACCTTGTACTTTTTTGTGACTTCTTCAGTGTCTCCTATATTTGTAGATAGATCTGCTTGATCTTCTCAACAAATTTCTCTACCCCTAAATTGTGCCATATTAGATCCTCCTTCACCCCTCCTTACTGTCCATATGCAATATTAAAAGGTGAAGGTGGAAAATATCCCAAACAAGTTTCAAATGAGACTCACTAGTAGAAGTGTGGACTTCCTTGTTATAAGAGTGTTGTATTTATACCATAATTTTATCCCAAGTCTTTGGATGCTTCTGATTGTAACCTTTTAAAATGTGCACCAAACTCCTGTTGACTACTATTTGTCGATATGTATGTGGATGAAATGTTGTATACCTCTTCAAATTTGTGTCCATATTCTCCCATAATGTAGTCCAAAATGCATTGAGAAATCTAGTGTCTGTGTCTAAAACAATGCTCTTTGATATCCCAAAGTGCACCCAAACCTGTCCAAAAAACAAACTTGTTGCTTCTTTCTCACCGATGGTTTTTTATAGGGCATGAGAATGCACATTTTGCTAAACTACTCAGCTACGACAAAAAGGTAGTCATGCCCCTTCTTGTTTGTTGGTAAACCTCCTACATGGAAGTGCTTTCCTAACGATGAGTGGGTATAGGTAAGGGATGGTATCACCTTGTTTCTTGTTATTGGCATTACTAGTACAATAAAGGATACATCCTTTTGTAACCCTAGATACATATTCTTGCATTTTGGGCTTGTACACATGCCTTTGTAAGTTGGAAATTGTCTTCCCTACACCAAAATGCCTTGCCAACTTGGAGGTGTGAGCCTCTTTGATTAGCTGCAGTCAATCACCTTTAGGAACACAATGCTTGTCCAACTTGTAGAATAACACATTTTGGAGATGATAGTCAACTTTTCTATCTCCATTGTCTGCATGATTTTGCCTCTGCAACTACTAAAACACCTCCTTATTATCATTATCCTCTATCTATGCCTCTCTGTATGCACTATGGGTGAAAGGTTTCATGTGCATTAGAGTTCCCAAAGCTATAGTTTCTAATGTGGTTGGACTTGAAATCATGTTAGCCAACTTATTTGTGTTTCTCTTCTTGTACTTGATCACTAAATGAAACTATTGTAAAACCCCATCCACTTGCAATTTTTGTTCTGTTGTAACTCACTCTAGACCTGCAGGAATTGTAATGACTAGTGATCAGTGTGGATTTCCTTTTCCATTAGATAGTGTTTCCACTTTTTGACAGCTTGTACTAGGGCATGGAGCTCCTTTTCATAGGTAGGGTAGTTGAGAAATGCCCCATGAAACACTTCAGAATGGTAACATACATGCCTTCCTCCCTACATGAAGAATACTCCCATAGCATACCCACTTGCATCTGTCTCCACTTTGAAGGGTTGCTGCAAGTTTGGTAGTTCAAGAATTGATGCTTGACTAATTTTCTCCTTTAACTCCTCAAAGACCTTTTGAAAACCCTTCATCCATTGGAAACTGTCACCACTTGCTATTATGGCATGGAGTGGTGTGACTACTGCTGAAAATGAGGCTATGAATTTCCTCACTATACTGCCCCAATTAAACTCCCGATGTCAAAAAAATTGCAAGGAATCAATCACTTCATGATGAACTCCATTTTGGCAGGGTCTATCTTAAGCTTCCATCCACTAATCACATAGCTTAAATACACCAAAGATCGTTGTGAAAACCTATATTTCTTGAGATTTTCCAATAACTAGTGCTTCTTTAGAGTCTCTGGCACCTGCAAGAAGTGTGAGATGTGCTACTCCCAAGTAACATTTTTTACCAATATATCATCCAAATTAACAATAGAAAATGAATCTAGATAAGGGTGCAATATATATCATGAATGTAGCTGGTGCATTGCATAGATCAAATGGCATGACTAACCACTCATACAAACCTTGTTTGGTTTTGAAGGCGGTCTTCCAAGTATATTCTATGACTCAAACTTGGTGATACCTTGATTTTAAATCTAGCTTGGTGAAATATTTTACTTGCTGATATCAACAGGTCATCAAACCTAGGCAGGGGTACTTGTTCTTGAGCTTAATTTTGTTTAGCATCCTATAATCAATGCACATTCACCAAGTCCATTCATTCTTAGGCATAATTATGACAGATTACCCACATGATGAGGTACTTGGTCATATAACACATTGCTCCAACAGTGACTGCAACTACTTATTCACTTCACTTGATTCTAGAATATATTTTTTGTACAACCTAATATTTGGCACCGATGAATCCGACAACAATTAGATCTCATGCTCCACTTTACCCTTGGGTGGTATCCCTTTAAGCTCTTAGAGATGCCTGTAGAAACTCTTTTAGTTGTTGTATATGTTCCATAATGCACCCCTCTAGGGATACCTTTGGTTTCATTGAATTTTCCACAGATCGAGTTTCTCTTAAAAACAATAAAACATACTTCTTTATAAAACTGATTAGTTTTTTTGGCTTGGTTGACACTCACCAACAAAATTTTACACTTGCCTTTGTGCATATTGACGATGAACTTTCTGTCCTTGATGAGACAATACTAGTTGGATCTCACTTGAAGATTGTATCCCACATGTACATATAGGGAATCCCAAACACATCTCCACATACATCAAGTGGGACTACATGAAATTCTACTTCATTAATAAAAGAAACACTAATAGAAGATTTTATTTTACATTGTTTTGTTACCTTGATTTTTGCATCTTTATTTACCCATTCCAGTGGATATGTCCTAGGATGATATCAAACCTCCAATCCTAGTTTGTTGACCCACTCCGTTGCAATGAGATTTCTTGTGATCTTGAGTTAAATAGAGCATCAATTTTTGTTTTCTTGACCTATGTCTATATATGGAAGAACTTGGTCATCTTCTTCCCTCCTTGTTGTTGAGAAATCAAGGTACTTGTAGATGAAGGTTGATTTTTCTCTACTTGACAATTACTTGTGAATGCTTGTCTATCTTTTATTTCTTTTATTATGTTCTCTTCATTAAAAAATTACCAAAATATACAAAACATGAAGATCAAAAGAGACAAAGAACACAAAGATGCAAGCTCCAAGAGAGGGAAAAACCCCACAAGGGGGAAAACCCAAGAAATCCTCTTCTTATAGAATCAGATCAAAGTGAGATATCCAAGACCCAAAAACCAAGACCAAGGCTGCCACAAGACCTAAGTCATCCCTCCTCAAGAATCCCCTTCAACCAAATCAAAGTAAACAAAGTCAATGCTGGTCAAACTTCATTGAAATCTGGTCAAACCTATGAAAATTTCAAACCTATAGTGATGGTCAAATTTCGGCTTTGTAACAGCCTCATAAACTTTAGAAAATCTTTCACGTGTAGACAAAAACTAGGGAAAAAAACATAAATTTCTCTCTCCTTTGACTTTTGCTAAAATTCTTCTTTTTTTACACATAAATTGATGTGTTGGATGGATGATGGAATGAAGTCAAACTATCTTGTATTTATACATGTCCAAGAGGTCGAATAACTGCCTCTTCTAGGCTGACTTGGTCTGTGGAGGACATTTTGACACTTTTTGACGAAAGAAAAACAATTTTTCTTTTTTCTTATAAGAATTCCAAATGGGACTTTGACTCATATGCATTAATTTGACTCATATTGAATTTTATTTTTGACTCAATCAACCCTATAAGCATGAAAAACATGCTTTGACTAGAAATAAAATAATAGGAATGAATGTAACAAATGAATATAATAAGTACATCAATGATACATTTGAATTTCATTATGAAGATCAACACTAGTTACATTTTCAACATTCCCTATTAACTAGGGAGGTCCCAGGTATTCATAATGACACAACAAGATACTCTCAAATTGAAATATTCTCATAATAATGGATTCAGATTGATAAACATCGTCATAATGAACATTGTCAAATATAACAAGTTCGTGACTAACAAGACCTATCTCTTCACTAGATTAGAGCACAATACTGAGATGCATAAATTTGGACACCATTGCCTCTCTAGGTACATACCCCATCTGAATGTTCACCAGGCATGTCCTCACATGGCTATTCTTATCTTGGATAGCCTATCCTCAAAGAATATCAATCCTTGGGACTATTCTTATCATGGATACAAATCCTCAAAGAATATCAGTCCTAGATGCTTATCCAATCCACAATTCTCCCTACTAGTGCCTTCACTAGGCTTACGACTGCTAGTCTTGGCCATAGTGCATGCCACATGGAGAATATGGTGTCCACCCTCACTCCTTCTCAAATAGGGAGGAGATCCTCACTCCCTCTCAAACAGGGAGGAATACCCACAAGCCTACGCTTGTGTTGGCTTAGGGGGTCCTGACCCAAGTTCAGAGTTAGTTGTGCTAACCAAAAAATCCCTATACTACTGGCCCTTTCGAAAACAACCTACGTAGCACAGGCTGTAGTCTCACCTGGAGCAGTATGGGGGGATGCAAGAACCAAGTTTCTGCATCCAGAGACAAGTGTGATGTCTTTTAGCGCCCTAGATCTACCTTCACGCAGATCGATAAGCCCTTAGGGCTTGGTACTGCAACTCTGTTAAAACGACCTTCATACCTTCGTGAAGGTCTATGATCAGCCTTTGTAGACCCTTAACAATTTATTTATCCGCTTACGTGTATTAGAGAACAATCCTAAATTATTATTCACGCAGATCTACTTAAGTTATTTAGTAAACATAATAGAGTTCATCACAATCTTCGCGAAAGTACTTAACATGCATTGCATACATTTATTAAGACTTATTCAAGAGAATCGCGCATCATTAGATCAATATTTCATAAACACTTTATTCATCCACAACATATATATTAAACAGAAGTAAACATATATCAAAAAATATGCACAAGATTTCTTTGGTGACTTTCTTTATTGATCTTCAGTTGAGGTTTACAGACTCAAAACTACCCTGCGCACTCAGCTGCAGGGGTCTGCGCACTCAGTTGCAGACTCTATCTAGGCCTCTGCACACTCAGCTGGAGAGCCTTTCTTCTCCTATCTGACCAACTTCTCTGTGCTAACACTTCTTTTCTATTGACCCATTACCTCCAAGATATCTTCTAACATGCCTTAGACTTGCTAAGACACACCTATTTATAACCTTTTTCATATAATCCCATGGTTCGGTGGGTCTCAAAACTGACTCAAAACAAGGGGCTAAAACCCATTTGACTCCTAATCATCTGCGCGCTCTGCATCCACAAATTGCAGAGACTTTACATTACTTACAAAAATACATCAAAACTTGGGTTATTTTAACCCCAAAACTGACCCAGGGGGACCTATCCCAACAGGCCCCCAACACAAAGATCGTGACTCGCCCTCGAGTCACTCAGTTGGCACTATGATCTTGCTACAAAGAGCCCCCAGCTCTACCTAGATCATGACGACTTCGGCAACACTCTGAGTGGCTTCCTGCTTGACTTCTGTTGTAACATGCATTTTGTTGTTTGTTTTATTAGTTGTTCCATTCAAAATCACTTGAATTTCTTTTTTAAAAAGATAAGGCAAGTCTATCGGAAATCAAAATATAAAAGAAATGAGGAAAAAATCGGGTTTTACAAAGGGAAACAAGTGTTAAACATTAACACCGGACTTGAAATATATACACTGTGCTTTATAAAGCGTATCGGGTCCGCTGCACCGCAAAACTGTGAACATTGAACACCGCCGATTGCGATTTGCGATCACGGGCTGGACCCAAAATATATACATTATGATTTATAATCCTCGGCGGGTACGCGTTATCGCATAATTCTTAATATATATGCATGTGGCTATATGGGTGGGCCGGACCCAAAACGATATATATTATGTTTTATAATTACGGCGGGTCCGTCGTATCGTACAACATGTTTATATATATATATATATATATATATAGATATATATATATATATATATATATATATATATATATATATATATATATATATATATATATATATATATATATATATATATATATATATATATATATATATATATATATATATATGGAAAGCGTCGATTGCGATGAGCGATTGGGTTCCAGACCCGATAGTTTATACGCCATATTTTATAAGTCAGCGCGTCTGCCTTATCGCTATTTTTATTGATATTCATGTATATTTGTTGTTTATGCTATTTTATATGAATTTCTATTATAAAGCATTATAATAGAAAGGCCGGACTTTAAGCATATATGTATTATAATTAAAAGCCCCGGTGGGCCCACAAGGTGTGTTAAAAGGCAGGATTTCGGGCATAATGAAGATGGTAAGTGGTTTTAGTGGAGATCACCCGATCCCACTTAGCATTCAACACGTAGCAGTCAGGTAGAGAGAGGAAACCGCCCATTTCGGGCAGGTATTCTCCGGGCTTATGTATCACCCGAAACCTTTATAGACCGTCCGATCTGAAAAGCATAGATCAACGGTGTAGATGAATTGGCGGGAAGTATGCCTTGGGAATTGTGCTGAGCCCGTATTGGAAGCGGAAAAGCATGTTTTATCATATATTTTCATTATAAAGGTTTTACGCATAATTCCAATGTTTTCATAGTTATTGCGGCCGGGTGCATAAGTTAAGTTTTACAGGGATTTTCGGGCCGATTGCGATTTGCGATGGAGTCAACGGAGCGTTGAATGGGTGGATTTGACAGGTTATAAAGCAGGATTTACTCTTTTGAGTTCCGGATTAATCAGAAGTTCGTGTTAATTTCGCTGTGTAAAGTGGAAAAACAGGGTTAGAGCCGAAGCTGAAGAGGAAGACAATCCGATATGTTTCTTGGCATTTTGGCCAATCAGAATGCCCATGTAAGCCATGATTACACAAACTAAATGTATTTTATTACGGCTAAAATGAATTAAGCATCATTAGTGCATTTACAGAGGAATTTGGCAGCGGATCAACAGAGCAAGTCAGCAGTTATCATTCCCTTCTAAATCCAGTTATGTTTTGTTATTTCATGTTCTTTGAGGTGTCTTTTACCCTCTGTAAATTATGTAATAGTTTTTACTTCATATAGTTAGGAAAGTAGTTAGATAATTTGGGCAGTTTCAAAAACTGTTCCACAATGTATAAAGAGAGGAAATTTTACTAAGAAAGGGTTGGAATTTTGGAGAACCTGGAGACTAGGCTACTGTATTCCTGATATCATCGTTGATTAATGAAAGAATCAGAAGTTTCCACGAGTTGTTGCATATAATTTTGTAAGCTTCTCTGTCATGTGTCATGCTATGTTTTCTTCTTTTCAAGTATAGTAATGAAGCAGCAGGTCTTTATTTACTTATGTAGATAAGGTTAAAATTCCTTAAAGAGCGCTCCTATATTTGAAGTCCTCACTTCCCTTCTAAATTATAGATAATAGTTCCTGTGAAAGATCAACATATTGTCTATGATTCAGTTCTCATTATCATAATTCCTCTAAGTTACAGATAGTAGTTTCTGTGAAAGATCAACATATTATCTTTAGCTTCCCCTTCAAACTTTCTTCATCCATCATTTATATTTAGCAACAAATGGCATTCTGAGATGTTCTGGTCATACATGTATTAAGAGTCTAAAACCAAGTTTCCAGGTCCTTCATTTGAGAACACAACAAACAATAAGTGACAGTAAGTGATATTTATTAATGTCTTAAGCACAATTTCCCTACATCCAGGAAATTGGTTTCTTAAGGAACAACAACTTCCTTAACTAACTTTTTTGTAGCTGGTCCTTTTGCGGCCAACCTCATTGTTTGCTGCAAGCCTTTAAGTTTGTCCTAGATTGTTGTCATGACTTGATTCGCCTCTTCCAACCATGGCTGCAACCTTACCTTTAGCAAGGCCTCCTTCTTCTATGCATCCTCTACCTACGCGAGGAGCTGCTTGCCCTTCTATAATTTAACTAGGTGTTGTGCTGGTGCGATAGAGCGCGCTGTCGCCCTAACTTAGTCATACTACCATTGCAACTCCTCGACCTCTGTATTTAGTGTCTATAGGTTTGGGTCCTCCTGCAGATTGGTAACCAATTCCATCACCTGCTCAAATAATTCCGAACAGTCAGCGACTGTGGCATCCAGGGTGGCCATTCCTTCTTTTATGGCAGCTCCGCGCTACTCCCAGACCTCAGGCGGAGTCGTGGGCTGCAACTTTAACTGCAGTTCTGTGATCTTCATATTGAGTTCAAACTGAACTCGGCCAACCTCTTCTTTGGCTTTGCTCACACCAATGAATAATTTTCTGATCTTTGCTTCTGGCTGTGCATCCTTAGGGATATGAAGCTCAGGCACTATTCTGCATGCCTCTGTGACTGCTGACTCCAGTTGGGAACTTTGTGCCTACAACGTCTCCTTTTCCTTTAAGGCTTGCATCTTCTCGACGAACATCTTCTCGTTGTTAACTCTGTACTCGCTGATGAGGTTGAGAGCGCGCTGCTCCCGAGCTCTCAATTCCTCTGTCACCCCTGCATGTAGTGCATGGAGGATCTCATTGGGGAGCGCTGCTATGTTCAGCTCGATGTTCTTGATTGTGCTTAGGATGATGCGATCATCGACTGACTCTGCGCGAAGGGACCCATCTGGTAATGCAATAGTCCTAAGGTTGAGGGTCCTTACCAACTCGGCTGCTTGACTCATCCCAGGTGCCAGGCTCACTTGTTCTGCATTCGCTTGACCGACATCCACTTGTAATCTGCTTGCTTGGATCTGCAGCTCACACAGATCCTTTTGGACGCTCCCCAACGTCTGCATATATTGCTACTCGAACTTCTGCAACACTTCGGTGGTGTTATCCATGATTTTATCCCCAATCTCATCAAGATTGCCCTCCGTCAAGACCATGATCACCTTGCGACTTTTCCGATTTCTCCTTCTTTCTGGAACCTCCCCGCTATTCCTTGCCACGTCTCTTCAGAATAATGGGGTGCATTACCCCTCATCTCCGCCGCCACCTTGTTATGAGAGTTCTTCCTCCTCGGTCTCTAGCGAAGGTGACTTGCCACTTCTTTATGACTTGTGCTGCTCCTGTTCTGCATGCTCTTTGGTAGCGCACTCTTGCTCCACTCCAGCCTTCTCAACGGCTTCCTTCTTTTTTTGCTCTGCTAGTGTGCGCGCATCTTGCTTAGCTACCTCCTTTCTCTTCTATGCTGCAGAACTTCTCGCGCCCTTGCTGGTTCCAGCATCTAAGTCTGAGGGGGCACGCCACTCTGTTAGCCATTGCGCTACTACCTCTTGCACATCTGTCTCCGTCACAAAATATGGCAAGTCATGCCATTTATGCTGGGGATCCTTCCACACTTGAATGTATACCCTATGGAAATCAGCCTTGAATGCTGCATAGGATGACAACTGTGTGTACAAGGTTGGGGACAACATTGGACGCTGGTTAATGGCCATGCGGAGACTTGCTTCCATAAGGACCCAAAATATTTTCGTCTCTGTGATCCACGCGGGGTCCTTTGTAGCCCATAAGGAAGAAAACTGTGTGGCTTCTAGTAATCCTTCTTCAAGTGGAGGAAACTAGCTATCCTCCGATAGTTCCCATGCAACCAACACAATAGACAACAATAACCAAGTGTAATGAAATGGCTTGGTTTCGTCCTGGGCCTCGCGGAAATTCACGAGGAACTCCTAGCCTAGGTACCTGGACCAATTGAACTGTACGCCTTTCGCACACTAAGCAGCTAGGGACACTACGGGCGCCAAAACTTCATCCGTGCAACACTTTCTCATCACCTTCCCTGCTAAAATTTGGGTGGCAATTTGTACTGTTGGGTCTGTTATTGAGAGGATGGAATATCCTCGCGCCTTCTTCACGAGGTCAAATTATTTCTTCATTCTTTCTACTAGGTCCTTTTCCCCCGTATTTTTTCCAAACTCCTTGGCCAGATTCAGTCCTTCGTATGGTGGGTGCGTGATTCTGTTTTCTTGCGTCGCGAACTTGTGAATCTTTCGACCCAACCACTTTTAAATTTCTTTCTTGGTTGGATTCCAGTGATGCGACATCACACATCTCTTTCAAGCAGATCCTGGTCCCGGCAACGAAACCATTTGTTGGATTAGGGGGCCTTGACCCAAGTTCAGAGTTAGTTGCGCCAACCAACAAATCCCTACACCACTGCCCCTTTCAGAAACAACCTGCATAGTGCAGGCTGCAGTCTCACCTGAAGCAATATGGGGGGATGAAAGAACCAAGTTTCTGCATCTAGAGACAAGTGTGATGTCTTTTAGCGCCCTAGATCTGCCTTTGTGCAGATCGATAAGCCCTTAGGGCTCGGTACTGCAACTCTGTTAAAACAGCCTTTAGACCTTCGTGAAGGTCTACGATCAACCTTTGAGGACCCTTAACAATTGATTTATCCGCTTACACGCATTAGAGAACAATCCTAAATTAGTGTTCACGTAGATCTACTTAAGTTATTTAGTAAACATAATAGAGTTCATCATAGTCTTCGTGAAAGTACTTAACATGCATTGCGTACATCTATTAAGACTTATTCAAGAGAATCACGCATCATTAGATCAATATTTCACAAACACATTATTCATCCACAACATATATCGTAACCAAAAGTAAACAGAGATCAACAGAAATACACAATATTTCTTTGGTAACTTTATTTATTTATCTTCAGTTGAGGTTTACAGACTCAAAACTACCCTGTGCACTCAGCTGCAGGGGTCTGCGTACTCAGCTGCGGACTCTACTTAGGCCTCTGCGCACTCAGTTGTAGAGTCTTTCTTCTCCTATCTGATCCACTTCTCTGTGCTAACACTTCTTTTCTATTGACCCATTACCTCCAAGATATCTTCTAACCTACCTTAGACTCTCTAAGACACACCTATTTATAGCCTTTTTCATACAATCCCATGGTCCGCGGACCATGGGTGGGTCTCAAAACTGACTCAAACTTTACATAAACAAGGGGCTAAAACCCCTTTGACTCCTAATCATCTACGCGCTCCGCATCCACAAATCACGGAGACTTTACATTACTTACAAAAATACATCAAAACTTGGGTTATTTTAACCCCAAAACTGACCCAGGGGACCCTATCCCAACAACTTGTCTAAAAAATATTCATGAATGCATCGACTACCAATTCTACTGTGGAGATCTGTTGCAGCTTCTCGACTCCTGCCTGCATCATACTCTTGAATCATAAAACACTTCGACCTTCCTAGTCCTCTGACGAACTTCATGCAACTTTGAGTCATACACCTTATGGAGCCAAATTTCTTCACAACTAATCGTACAAGCCATCACATCTTCCTTTCTTCATATAAAATTCTTCTTCATGCTTTTCTAAGAAAATATCAATTCCCAATCATTAGTAGTATCTCTATCAACAATAGTAACTGGAAAACCAATCATTGTAGAATCAATTATAGATCCTTTCTGGTTGAGGTGGATAAATTTTTTCTTGATTAATATCGAATCCAACACATCGTCAAGTGATCAACAAACTGTCTCATGAATTCTTGTATCAGTTCACTACCTTTTCTGCCTCTATAGTTTACATTATTTTTCTATATAATATTTGTGGAAGCCATATCATATCCCAAACATTATTAATGTCATTCCTTATTATCATAGTTCCCAAATAGTAATTGCTATAAATCCTTGAGTGAAGTTGTAGGATTTGTTATTTAAATCCTTGCCACAGGGTCCCTGTGAAGTCTTCCTTAGATTCACATGACGTATCAACCAATCATAAGTTCTACCAATAATCTGTTCTGCTGCCCTTTGTCAAACAACCATCCAGAAGAGACTTGAGTTTCCAAGATAAACCATGCCTTTTTCCATTAATATTTTTCCCAAGTATGATTTTGATCTAAGTGCATCACGATCTTCCTTCATCTCCCTCTAAATATATGAGTCCTTCTCGAAGATAGCTATTTACAAGATGTTTATGAAAACTTCTTTTAAGATAAGTGTACTTATTTCTTCCAAGATTTTATTGCACTGCTTCTTTGATCTTCCTTTAAGATGATGTCTATGAGATGTAGAATGATGAGATTCCTTCCTTTTGATAAGAGTAACCTCATTTATGCTTCCATATTGCTTCTAGATTTTCTTCAATGCATATTGATAAGCTTCCTGCTTTTCTTATAGAACATACTTATGTTATGTTTCTTTTATTCTTCCATTCAAATGTCAAGCTCTGGTGATATAATTGGATTGATGCTTGAAACAATATTTCATGTTGTAGAGACTTCTATGATGCTACATAATGATCATGACTTTGCTATAGTTATGCTTCTATTGAGAATCTTGTAGTTCTTGCTAAATGACTGCTTCAAAATATTTATGATGAAACTAATTGCTTTGGTGACTATATAATATTTATGACTATGGAATGATGTGTAGACAACGTTTTGATGATCCAAACTATATGCTTCCTTTATGGCTTCAGACTTGCTAATTTTAAGAAAAACTTCCATCCTTTTGCAACTGCATATTCTTCTAGAATTTTATGTAGACTCTATTTCTTCCAAGGCTATATGCTTCTTCAAAATTTAACTTCCATGACACTATAATTTGTGGATCCCAAGAAACTTCTACAAATGTAACTGCAACTGCTACTCTAACTTCCATTAAATGAAAGCAAACTGCTTGCAAACTCGGTATTTACCAACTTCTTCAATAGTAGAGGTCCTTGTTGCCTTCAATATTTCATTTCTTCTCAGCTTCTTCATCTTCTACAATGTGAGCTTCACTTCTTTCTTTCGTCTTGTTGTTCTTCTTATTCCTAGGATATTTGGGACAATCTCTTTTATAATTTCCAAATTCATTGCAACCAAAACATTGCATTTTAGACATGTCTCAGTTTCCACGTGGTTGATAGTTGTTTTTATTGTATCTTCGACAAAGTTCAAATCTCCCAAATCTCCCAAAATTATTTCTTGATCTAGCAGATTGAGAATTTTCATTATTGGGTTCAATTTCGTCCTCGAATTTTAACCTTGCTTCTTCTAGAATACACTGTGCCCCAATTTCTTCACACATTAAGGTTTCTTTTCTTGCGTAGATGCTACTTACAAAACCACTCAGATCTGGAGGTAGGGAATTGTGTACATAAGTGATTAATTCAGAATCAAATATGAGTTCTCCAAACCCTTGAATTTTTTCCTTTAAATTTGAGACTTTCATAACGTATGAGTCCACATCTTCATATTTTGATATCATTGTTCTATAAAGTCGATTCCTTAGTGAGATTTTCTGACCAGTAGTATTGACAAAATACATTTTGACCAATTTGTCATAGACTTATTTAGATGTGGATAGATTTGAAACAAAGGAGATAAGATGGTATTTTATAGACTCAAAGAGGATTCTTTGATCCCTAACTTCTCCCTTATTGTACTTTTCCACTTCTTGAGTTTTGTCGTTGTCTGGTTCTGGAACTTTTCCTAGAATGTGATCCATGACTTCATTTTATATGAGAACCAAATCAATTCTCCTTTTCCAAGCCTTGAAATTAGAGGCTCCATCAAGTATGTTTCCTTCCTTACAAAAATGTTCCATTTGAATGGAAGGTTGAGACGTAGAGTATAGTAAACTTACTTGTAAAAGGAGAGTGGGTTGTTATAAGAGTGCTTCCAAGAATGTTGATGATGCTTCCAAGAGTCTCCAAAGATGTTCTTGAGTGGTGGTTTGATATAGTGACGTCTTAAATAATGTATTCAAGCTGCTATGGTGAATTCTTCAAACATGGATGATGAATGAATAAGAACTTGTCAATGTTTTCAAGAGCCTTCAATGATACTAAGAGAGAGAGATAGCTGCTACAATAGTTTTCTTAAAGAGTGAGGTACGGCTGCTACAAAGATGATGGTGTTTGTATTAACTTATTTTTTCCCTTCATAAAAGAATATCTTCAAGTATAACTACTGCAAATGATTTCCTTCAATATAGTTAATGACTGTTGTATAAGTGTCTTCAAATGTGCCAACAAGATGTGATCTTCAAGTTGCCCTTCCTTCACCTTAGCTCTGATATCATGTTGAGAAATCAAGTTACCTGTAGATGAGGGTTGATTTATCTTACTTGATAATTACTTGTGAAAGTTTGTTGGTCTTTTATTTCTTTCAATATTTTCTCTTCATCAATAAATTACCAAAATATACAAAACATGAAGATGATGTGGGCTCAAAGCTAGGGCAAAACCCACAAGGAGGAAAACCCAAGAAATCATATTTTTATAGAATCAGGTCAAAGTGAGATATCCAAGACCCAAAAAATAAGACCAAGACTGCCACAAGACACAAGTCAACCCTCCTCAAGAATCTCCTTCAACCAAGTCAAAGTCAACAAAGTCAACGCTAGTCAAACTTCATTGAAATCTGGTCAAACCTCTGAAAATTTTGGACCTACAACGATGGCCGAATTTCAACCCTGTAACAGCCTCAGAAAATTCATAAAATCTCACATGTGTGGGCATTAACTAGGGAAAAAAGCATAAATTTCTCTCTCCTTTGACTTCACTCTCTCTCTCCTTTGAATTTTTTTGAAATTCTTCTTTTTATTGCACAAAAATTAATGTGTTGGATGGATGATGGAATGAGGTCAAACTATCTTGTATTTATACATGTCCAGGAGGTCGAATAACTGCGTCTTCTAGGATGACTTGCCTAGGAGGGCCAAATTGGTCTGTGGAGGACATTTTGACTCTTTTTGACTCAAGAAACTCCAGGAAACTCTCCTAGGTTGCAGCTCGGAGATCCCTGGTAACATATAATCTTCAATATCTATTCTCATAACTATTGGAATGGATGATGGTTTGGATCAAGTCAGATAACAATTTCAACTCTATTCTCACTTAAGACATGCATGAACACTCTCACCAATATAAGGCTTTAGACCACTAATGCTCAATAATTTATAGATTTAATGGATAGATAGAGAATACTGACTGTACCAGCAAATTGCATACATAAACGCATATGAATGGCCAGCTACAGGAAGTAAATGAGACTTGCAAATCTAATTTATCAATGCAGAGATAAGATGATAGTTATCTGGCATTAGACACAACAGAAAACATGAATAACCTATTCAAGTGAAATCATAGAACAACAGATAAAATGGACATTGAACATATAATAGCAAAAGAAGCTTATATTGCTAGAATGAAGATGAGAAGCTTGAAGGAACTGAGGAGGAACAATCTCCAGAAGTTGAACCTATATTACATCTTACTTTTAGCTATTTATAGCCTATTTACAATGCTCCTGAGCTCTAAGAGGCTCGGAGTCTTAATCTGTCTGATTTGTCTTGTTAACTGATTGATTCCCTCAATAGGCAAGCATGGCTCGGAGGTTTTCTCCTTCTGACAGAGGAATAACCACCTTCAGGTAGTTTGATGCGCTGTCTGGGAGCTCTCTTGTGCCAGAGATGCCCCATGATGCTTGTTTTGATGAGCTGCGCTGTGGCCTTTGATATTTCTGTTTGTTTTGGACAGCTGCGCTGTCTGCTCCATGATCTCTGTTGTCTTCGGCTGAGCTGTGTTGTTGATGCCCATGATGTTTCTGTTTTGGGTGAGCTGCGTGTTGTGGCCCTTCTCTTTCCCTTTTCGACCCCTATTTCCCGGAAATATGTCTCCCGGGCTCTGTTATATTGTGGAATGGGTCTTCGGGTCCTTATAATCCCTTTAAATGGTCCCTTTTTGTTAATACATGACTATTTGCTGTTTCATACAGAAAAAACTGCAACAATGAGAAATACCGCTTCTTTCTATTTCTTTCAGACTTCAAAAGTCCTCAAGTATGGTTTATTCATCTCTCAGGTCCGCCCTTGTCGCCATCGCAAGTCACAAAAAAGCCTGCTCCTGTGTATTTTCCTTGTATTATGAAATATGCGAAAAACACTGAAAAATGCATGAAAATGGGCTTTGGCAGACTTGAATATATATATATATATATATATATATATATATATATATATATATATATATATATATATATATATATATATATATATATATATATATATATATATATATATATATATCTATTTCTATTTCTATTTCAAAACCCATCGGGTCCGTCCTTGTCGCCATCGCAAGTTGCATTTGGCCCGTTGCCTTTGTATTTTGTCAAACAAAAAAATACACGAAATACATTGAAAAATGGCTTTTGTGGACTTCAAATTTTATATCTTTTTGTTCCGAATCCCATCGAGTCCGGGCTTTATCGCTATCGCAAGGTGCAAAAAGGCCTATCCACAGTCTTCCCTTTGTATTTTTGAAATACGTGAAAAACATTGAAATACATTAAAAATGGGCTTCGACGGACCTGAGATATTATGAAATATCATATATATGATCGTCGGGTCCGGCTATCGGGTTGCCCATATGTATATGCATAGGCCCCGCCCCTTAGTGCTGTTCTGCTACGATACAGTGATGCGATCTGATTGCAATCGCATATCGCTCGAGCTAGAGGTCCATGGTTAGTGCTTATAGTAATCACTGATAGCGATCGTCGATCGCCGTTGCAAGTTCCCTTGGGCCTGCGCTGATTTCCGCTGATTGCCTCCCGCCGATCAGATCTGGACCGTTGATCGGCCAGATCTGACGACTGCTGTTCATTCCTCTGCTTAAGCCTGTGATACTTGATTTTCATTGTTTTCTTTGGGTTTTTTACCTCCCGATAGTGTATTTCCGCCCTTCCAAGGGCTCTCCTCTTGCGTTGATTTTGACCTTTGGATGATTTTGAGCAAATGCTGAAGATTTCAAGAGCATTTTTGGATCCCTTGGGATGATTTTTAAGCAAATTTGGAAACTTTAAGAGCATATATGGATCCAATTTTGGGCCTTTTGCTAGCGAAGCTAACACTGGCTCCTTATGGGGATGAAATCCTCCTTATGAGGTTTCAAGGATCACAGATTAATGCCTTTCCTGTAAAAACAAAATCAAATCTTCCTCCTAGTGTTCCATTGGGCATGGAGTCTATTTTGTAATGAAATAAAAACTGGAAAAACATATTTACAATGACAAGGCTTGAAAGCCTTAAACTAAATAAAGTTTCAAGAACCTACCATTCACTGGGCTACCAAAAGTATCTCCTCCTTCCAGATTGTGCAGAATGAATGTATTGTTTTGTTGAATTTGAGTGATGACAAACGGACCTGTCCATAAGGAGTCAAACTTGCCATGATTACCTTTCTTTTCCTTAAATGCATCCCATTTAAGCACCCAATCACCAACTTGGAAATTGTCCACTTTTGCCTTCTTGTCAAAGGTTTCTTTGATTTTCTTCTGATGAGCCTTTGACTTCTCAACCAGCTGCTCTCTGATTTGCTGTAGTTCAACCAGGTTATTCATTCTTCTTACCATGTCATTCTCTTCATCTTGTTCTTCTTGCAAGAATTTAGCCACAGGGAGGATCAACTGGATAGGGAAAACAACATCAGCACCATAAACCAGTTTAAATGGAGAATTCCCTATGGACTTTTTGATGGTAACTCTGTCAGCCCATAGTGCAAACTTCAACTTGGAATCCCAGCTCTTTTTGTTGTCCTCTAACAGTTTTTTGATTATCCTTACCAGACTCTTGTTAGATGATTCTGCCAGGCCATTGCCTTGAGGATAATATGAGGTAGAATGCACCACTTGAATGCCCATGGATTCAGTCATGTCCACCAATTCTTTTGCCTTGAAAGCTGCTGCATTATCAGTGACTAGTTTGGTTGGGCAACCAAATCTAGTGAAAATATTCTCATTCAAGAATTTTATGACAACTTGATGATTAGCAATCTTAGTGGGTATAGCCTCAATCCACTTGGTGAAATAATTAGTGGCTACTAAGATCCATTTGTGTTGGCCACTAGAATGTGGGTTGATCTCACCTATAAAATCCAAGCCCCATTGCTGAAAGGGACCATTGACATGTACTGGCTTCAAGGGCAGAGATTTTAGCTGCTGTCTTCCTGCAAACCTCTGACACTTGTCACAAGATTTCACAAAAGAAAACACATCAGAGAACAAAGTAGGCCAATAATATCCAGCCCTCAAGATTTTGTGGGCTGTGGTTTTCCAATAATGATGCCCTCCACAGATGCTAGAATGGAACTGGTGTATGACTTCCACAAATTGTTCTTTATCTAGACATCTCAAGAGGATTCCTGATGGGTCTTTCCAATAAAGCAGATTTTTATTAATGCAGAATTTGGCTGATCTGAGTTTAATGGCCTGGGCTTGACTTGAGCTAAGCCCTGGAGGGACTTCTAGCTTTTGCAAGAAATGAACTATGCTGGAATACCATTCACAGGTGGCTAGATTTTCAGCCAGAGACTGATTTTGATTTTGTTCTTCTGCTGCTCCCTCTGTTTGCTCATCATATGAATTTAGACCCATGGAATTTATGTCTAACAAGCTGCAATTTTCTTCAGCCATAAGTTTAGCCAAGCCCTGGCCTTTGACAAGCTTAGTGGGCTTCACCTCTATGTTAAATTCTATGAATTTTGCAATCCATTTAGCTCTCTTTCCATCAATATCTGGCTGAGTTAAGACATCTTTTACTAAGGCTGAAGGTACATATGCAACTACTTTGGAATGCAGAATATAAATTCTGAATGCCTTTAAATATTTTATGAGAGCATAAGCTTGTTTTTCAATAAGGTCATACCTTAGTTCAGCATCCCTTAAAGTTTTGCTGAAAAAGGCCATGGGGTGCTCTATGCCTTCATCATTTTTCTACAACAGAACTACTGCAAGTGTATCATAAGAAGCAAAAGAGAAGATACAAAACTCCTTAGTATAATCTGGGCTAATTAGAGTGGGAGCTTCCATGACAGCTTTCTTGATGGCTTCAAAAGAGCTTCTTGAAGCATCTGTCCATTTTATTTCTGATCCTTTCTTCAGCATGGAAGTGATGTGCTTTACTAGCTCTGCAAAGTTTGGAATGAACCTCCTTACAAAGTTAATCTTACCCAGGAAGGATTGAATGTCCCTTTTTGACCTTGGGATGGACAATTTCTGAATGGCTTGAACCCTTGCTGGATCAATCTTCACACCTTCAGCAGAAACAATATGTCCTAGAAGTTTGCCTTCTTCTAGAGCAAACTGTGACTTCTTTGGGTTCACTGAAATTCCAAATTGTCTGCACTTTAGGAAGACCTTATTCAAATGCTGTAAATGGTCTTTGTGGCTGCTGGAGAAGACTATTATGTCATCAAGATAAATAAGGACAAACTTGTCCTTCTCTCCCACAAAAGCTATGTCCATGGCCCTCTGAAAAGTAGCCCCAACATTCATCAGTCTGAAAGGCATCTTGGAGTACATGAAAGTGCCCCAAGGGGTAGTGAAGGCGGTCTTTTCCTAGTCTTTTGGATGTACATCAACCTGATTGTAACCTGAAAATCCATCTAAGAAAGACATGACTCTGGCCCCTGAAACTCTTTGCAGCAAGTGTTCCATCTTAGGCAGGGGTAGTTATCTTTTTTAGAGCACTTGTTCAGATTTCTGAAGTCAACACAAAGCCTAATTTCTCCATTTTTCTTTCTTACTACCACAAGGTTAGCTATCCATTTTGAATACCTTAGGGGAACTATGATTTTGGCATCCAATAGCTTCTTGATCTCTTTCTCAATCAAAGGCAATAAGAGAGAGCTGATAGGTCTTAATTTCTGCTTAAAAGGGGTGGTATTCTTTTCTAGTGGAATCTTATGCTGAATGATGTTTGTATCATAGGTTTTGAGATCATTATATTCCCAGGCAAAAATATCAGCGAATTGCTTCGTGAGGGTGCAATACTTGGAATTCTGGGCAGAAGACAAATGAGTGGATAGATTGATGAATTTCGGATGGGCTGGGCTTCCTATATTATGTTTACAAACAACAAAATCATTTTCTGTTTTGGCAGGCTTATAAGGCACATCGTTATGATCGAACAGTTTCTCTAGAGGCACCAATCCTTTTGGTATATGATTACTAGGCAGCTGGATGATGCTTCCTCAAATGATCTCATTTTTTAGCTTGGACTGGCCACATTCTTCCATGGTTTCATTTTCTTGGTCGATGTGTGTTTTAGCAAATTCCTCAACGACTTGTAAAAACCTGTTAATTTCCTCATCATCTTCAAAAACTCTCCAATATTTGACATTGTCAGGCAGAGACGGTCTATATTTTACTTGAACTTCATATGTCAATTTAGGAGGCAAAGGAGGAATAAACGTGCTAGCAGACACAGCAAGGGAGTCGGCAAGCTGGTTCTTCATTCTCAGAATATAAGAAATGCTGAAATTATTAAAAGAATTCTTGAGCCTCCACAACTCATCTCTGTATGCTTTCAGCCTTGGATGCTTTTCTTGGAACGCTTTATTGACGTACTGAATGATGAGGTCTGCATCTCCAAACACTTTAAGGCCTTTGATACCCATTTATTTAGTAGCGCTTAAGCCCAAAATCAAAGCTTTGTATTCTACTATGTTATTTGTGACCTGAAAGGTTAATTTGAAAGATAAATGAATGTATTCCTATGTGGGGGACACAAGGACTACACTTGCCCCAGCAGCTTCCTTAGAGCAAGCTCCATCAAAGAACATGTCCCAAATCTGTGGGCCTTCTTCCTCAACGATTTGGAAAACTGGTTTTTTAAGCTGCGTGGAGGCCAACTGGGATTCTTCAATATGAAGAATACATGCTCCAAAATCAGTGTCAATAGCATAGATGGGATCATTAGTAGGGTTCTTCTCATCACTAATGATATAAGTCAACTGCGTCTCTCTGTATAATCTCTTGCTCTCACCTCCGAAAACTGGGACAATAGCATAAGACAGATCATTTTGTAATGATCCACCTAATCTCTTGATCCAACCTCTGGAAAGTAACATGCCAAACTTGGGGGGTACATCTACTACCACAATATCCATCATCATGATTTTCATAGGCAGCTGAGACAAAGTGATGGCTAGGTCCTTGATTAATCCTAGACATTTCACTTTTCTAGAGTCAAAAGAAAATAGGTCATGATAAGGCTTAGTGATGTCAAGACCCAACTCATCCATGACAGCCTTGGGCATTAGATTATGGCTGGCTCCAGTGTCCAAAAGGTAGTTGTGAATGATTTTTTCATGAATAGTCAGTGAGCCATAGAATGATGGGGAGCTGTCTTCAAAATTCTCAATCATTGGGCTGAGAATAACAGTTGGCTTGTCATCTTGCAGTTTTACATAGTTAGTGGAGGCTTGGATGGCTTTAGGCTCAAGGGCCTCGAGGATGGATGTTTTGAAGGACTCATTCTTCACTAGTTCAATCAGAGGCATAGGTATTCTTAGCTTATGAATTTATGATTGAAAATTGAAAGGAGAAGGAGACTTGTCAATGCCTCTTACCTCATGAGCTGGAGCTTTGAGGATGATGGGATCAACTGCTGATTGTTTTTTCTTATTAGCTTGCTGTACTGTAGGGACAACAACTCTTTGAACATGAGTTTCCTTGGCATTATTTATCTTTGACCTCAAATTATATCTTTGCTGATCTACAATTTGTAGAATAGCTTCACCATCCCATTCTTGGTTGATCTGGTCATTGAATAATGACTTTTCATAGGCAGTGGAGGTCAAAAAGGAAGCATTGCCTTTTTCTTCTAGACAATGGATCTCATCATCTTCTTCAAACTGCTCTTCTTCCATGACTGCATTTTGAAAGGGGCTTTCACCCTTTGGTCTTCATTGGCATCTTTGCTTCTTTACAAAATCTGCAACTGTTCATTAGTTCTTCTATATGGATTTGGATTTGGATTTCTAGGAGCAAAGGTATTAGGAACTCTCCCTTTCCCAGGGTGTTGCTCAACCTTTAATTTGGAGATTTTAGAGGCTAATGACTTGATCATTTTGGTCATTTTATCTATCTTAGGATCAGAGGATGATGAAGACTCGCCCCTCTGTCTTCTTCTATCAACATTTCCCTTGAGCTTTTCTGCAGCCATGATGTTTGATTCCACTTCCAAGGCTGCATCCTGCATGTCATCCAAAGTAGCACATCGCCTCTCCCTCAACAGTAGGCAGAAGTTAGAATCAAAAGCACTGGCATAGGTGAGTTTAGCAGAGGTAGTGGTGGGTTTCACTTCAGCTGGTATCTTGCTGCACATGCAGTTAAATCTCTTATTAAAATCAGATAATAGCTCACCATTTTCCCTCTTTAAGTTCCCAAACCCAGTGTGGTAGTAGAGGAGATCCTTCTTATCCCCCCAATGCTTTAGAAATGCATCATCTAAAGCTTCAATATCTGCTATAGATCTTGGGGTTAGTTCTCTGAACCATTTTCTAGCCTCTCCATCTAGGCTTTGGACAAAGACTCTCATCCACACATCATCTTCACTAATGTCTAGGTTATCAGCATAGCTATAGAATGACTCAAGATGTTCTTCAGCAATAACACCTTTAGTCCCAGTGAACTTAGGCCTATATTTATGATATTCTCTAGTAGGCATGGCATTCAAAGGAGCGGGCAGTATTAGAGGTCTATACCTAGCAATTATGATTCTTTCCATTTTGGTAGGTGCTTGTGGACCTGCCATAGCTGTGGTGGCTAAAAGGGTACTGGCAGTCTGAATGATAGAGGGCTGAAAAGTGATTGATAAGACTAAAGGAGTATGATGGATAGGAGGTGAGGTTTCCTTTGGGCTTACAACAAAAGGAGAAACTAAAGAATAAGGAGCTTTATGAATCTCTGAGAGTTTTTCTTCACTACTAGTATTAGATGCCATACTCTTAACATGTATTTGTTCTATTACAGGACCTGCTTGAAGAGATATAGGAGATTGTTTAGGTTTACCTGAACCTGATGCTCCTTTCTACAATACCTTTCTCTCTTTGATGATTTTTTCAGGGTTAGGTACTGGGTTAGCTTGTAGCTTCTGAGGATTTCTCCGAGTATGCCTCACAAACTGAGCCAGAACTATGAAGTGGAGTTGCCAAGAGGTTCGGCCTCCAGTAGAGTCGCCAGATAGATGATTACAACCAAAAAAGTGCCCAGAATTTGTCTATCATCAAAGCTGGATCTACGTCGTTTCCTAGGGAAGCTGAGCTTTAGTTTTCTCTCCTCGGCAGCGGTGCTTAATTATGTTATCACTCCAGGAAACTCTCCTAGGTTGCAACTCGAAGATGCCTGGTAACATATAATCTTCAATATCTGTTCTCAGAACTATTGGAATGGATGATGGTTTGGATCAAGTCAGATAACCAGTTCATCTCTATTCTCACTCAAGACATGCATGAACACTCTCACCAATACAAGGCTTTAGATCACTAATGCTCAATAATTTATAGATTTAATGGATAGATGGAGAATACTGACTGTACCAGAAGATTGCATACATAAACACATATGAATGGCCAGCTACAGGAAGTAAATGAGACTTGCAAATCTAATTTATCAATGCGAAGATAAGATGACAGTTATTTGGCATTAGACATAGCAGAAAACATGAATAACCTATTCAAGTGCAAGCATAGAACAACAGAGAAAATGGACATTGAACATATAATAGCAAAAGAAGCTTATATTGCTAGAATGAAGATGAGAATCTTGAAGGAACCGAGGAGGAACAATCTCCAGAAGTTGAACCTGTATTACATCTTACTTTCAGCTTTTATAGCCTGTTTACAATGCTCCTAAGATCTAAGAGGCTTGGAGTCTTAATCTGTCTGATCTGTCTTGTTAACTGATTGATTCCCTCAATAGGCAAGCATGGCTCGGAGGTTTTCTCCTTCTGACAGAGGAATAACCACCTTCAGGTAGTTTGATGCGCTATCTGGGAGCTCTCTCGTGCTAGAGATGCCCCATGATGCTTGTTTTGATGAGCTGCGTTGTGGCCTTTGATATTTCTGTTTGTTTTGGACAGCTGCGTTGTCTGCTCCATGATCTTTGTTGTCTTCGGCTGAGCTGTGCTGTTGATGCCCATGATGTTTTTGTTTCGGGCGAGCTGCATGCTGTGGCCCTTCTCTTTCCCTTTCCGACCCCTGTTTCCTGGCAATATGTCTCTCGAGCTCTGTTATATGGTGGAATGGGTCTTCGGGCCCTTATAATCCCTTTAAATGGCCCCTTTCTGTTAATACATGACTGTTTTTTGTTTCATACAGAAAACACTGCAATAATGAGAAATCCCACTTCTTTCTGTTTCTTTCGGACTTCAAAAGTCCTCAAGTATGGTTTATTCATCTCTCAGGTCTGCCCTTGTCGCCATTGCAAGTCGCAAAAAAGCCTGCTCCTATGTATTTTCCTTGTATTATGAAATACGCGAAAAACACTGAAAAATGCATGAAAATGGGCTTTGGCAGACTTGAAAATATATGTATTTCTATTTCGAAACCCATCGGGTCTGTCCTTGTCGCCATCACAAGTTGCATTTGGCCCGTTCCCTTTGTATTTCATTAAACACGAAAATACACGAAATACATTGAAAAATGGCTTTTGCAGACTTCAAATTTTATATATTTTTGTTCCGAATCCCATCGGGTCCGGGCTTTATCGCAAGTCGCAAAAAGGCCTGTCCACAGTATTCCCTTTGTACTTTTGAAATACGTGAAAAACATTGAAATACATTAAAAATGCGCTTCGGTAGACCTGAGATATTATGAAATATCATATATATGATCGTTGGGTCCAGCTATCAGGTCGCCCATATGTATATGCATAGGCCCCGCCCCTTAGTGCTGTTCCGCTGCAATACAACGATGCGATCTGATCGCAATCACATATTGCCTGAGCCAGAGGTTCATGGTTAGCACTCATAGTAATCCCCGATAGCAATCGCCGATCGCCATCGCAAGTTCCTTTAGGCTTGCGCCGATTTCTGCTGATTGCCTCTCACCGATCAGATCTGGACCATTGATCGGCCAAATCTGACGACTGCTGTTCATTCCTCTACTTAAGCCTGCGATACTTGATTTTCATTGTTTTCTTTGGGTTTCTTACCTCCCGATAGTGTATTTCCGCCCTTCCAAGGGCTCTTGTCTTGCGCTGATTTTGAACTTTGGATGATTTTGAGCAAATGCTGAAGATTTCAAGAGCATTTTTGGATCCCTTGGGATGATTTTTAAGAAAATTTGGAAACTTTAAGAGCATAACAGGATGACTTGCCTAGGAGGGCCGAATTGGTCTGTGGAGGACATTTTGACTCTTTTTGACTCAAGAAACATAATTTTTCTTTTTCTTACAAGAAGTCCAAATGGGACTTTACCTCAAATACATTACTTTGACTCATAATAATTTTTATTTTTGTCTCTATTGAACCTATAAGCTTTGAAGATCATGCTTTGAATATAAATAAAATAATAATAAGGAATGTAATAAATTAATATAATAAGTACATCAATGATACATTTGAATTTCATTATCAAGACTGACACTAGCTACATTTTCAACACTCCCTCTTAACTAGGGAGGTATTCATAATGACACAACATGATACTCTAAAATTGAAATATTCTCATAAGAAGGGATTCAGATTGATAAACATCATCATAACCAACATTGTCAAAAATAGCAAGGCCTTGATTAACACGTTCTATATCTACATTATATTAGATCACAATGCTGGAAGACATAAATTTGGACACCACTGCCTCTCTATGCACATAACCCATCCGAATGTTCACCAGGTATGTCCTCACAAGACTATTCTTGTCTTGGATATCCTATCCTCAAAGAATATTAGTCCTTGGGATACTAATTAATCCTCAAATAATATTAGTCCTAGATGCTTATCCAATCCACCATTCTCCCTACCACTGCCTTCAATAGGCTTACAACTATTAGTCTTGGCCATAGTGCATGACACATGGAGAATACGGTGTCCACCCTCACTCCCTCTCAACCAGGGAGGAGATCCTCACTCACTCTCAAACAGGGAGGAATAACCACAAGCCTATTCTTATCTCAAAAATATTCATCAATGCATCAACTACTAGTTCTTCTGTGGAGATATGTTATATTTTCTCAACTCATGTCTGCATCATAATCTCGAATCATAAAACACTTCGACCTTATTGGTTATTTTATGATATTCATGCAACTTTGAGTCAAACACCTTATGGAGCCAAATTTCTTCATAACTGATCATACAAGCCTTCACATATTCCTTTCTTCGTATAGAATTATTCTTCACGCTTTTCCAAGAAATCATATCAATTCCCAATCATCAGTGGTATCTCTATCAACAATAGCACTTGTCAAACCAATCAATGTAGAATCAATTATAACTCCTCCTTTCTGAACGAGGTGGATAAACTTTTTCTTAATCAATATCGAATCCAACATATCGTCAAGTGATGAAAAAACTATCTTATGAATTCTTGTATCAATTCACTGCCTTTTCTGCCTCTATCGTGTACATTCTTCTGCTATATAATCTTCTTGGAAGCCATATCATATCACAAACATTATTAATGCCATTCCTTATTATCAGAGTTCCCAAAAATTAATTGCTATAAATCCTTGAGTCAAGTTGTAGGATTCTTTATGTCAATCCTTGCTACAGGGTCCCTATGGACTATTCCTTAGCTTTACAATAAGTATCAACCAATCATAAGTTCTGCCAATAATCTATTCTGTTTCCATATGTCAAACAACCATCCATAAGAGACTTAAATTTTCAAGATAGACCATGCATTTTTCCATTAACTTTTTTCCCAAGTGTAATCTTGATCTAAGTGCATCACGATTTTCCTTGAACTCCCTCTGAAGATATGAGTCATTCTCGAAGATCACTGTTTACAAGATGTTTATGAAAAATTCTTTTAAGATAAGTGTACTTCTTCCTTCCAAGCTTTTATTGATATGCTTCCTTGATATTCCTTGAAGATGATGTCTATGAGATATTGAATGATGAGATTCCTTCCTTTTGATAAGAGTAACCTCATTTATGCTTCCATATTGCTTCTAGATTTTCTTTAATGCATATTGATAAGATGCTTGGTATTCTTATAGAATATAATTCTACTATTTTTATTTGATTATTCTTTTCAAATGTTAAGCTATGGTGATATCATTGGATTGATGCTTGAAACAATATATCATGCTGGAGATACTTCTATGATGCTGCATAATGATCTTGAATCTGCTATAGTTATGTTTCTATTGAAAATCTTGTAGTTCTTGCTTGCTAAATGAATCCTTCAAAATATTTATAATGAAATTAACTACTTCGGTAACTATAGAATACTTATGACTATAGAATAATGAGTAGACAACTTTTTGATGATCCAAACTATATGCTTCCTTTATGGCTTTAGACTTGCTAATTTTAAGAGAAACTTCCATCCTTTTGCAACTGGGTATTCCTTCTATAATTTTATGTAGACTCTATTTATTCCAAGGCTATATTCTTCTTCAAAATTTAACTTCCATGACACTATAATTTGCGGATCCCAAGACTCTTCTACAAATGTAATTGTAATTTCTACTTTAACTGTCATTAAATGAAAAAAAACTGCTTGCAAACCTAGAATTTACCAACTTCTTCAATATTATAGGTCCTTCTTGTCTTCAATCTTTGGTCTTCTCAAATTCTTCATATTCTGCATTGTGAGCTTCACTTCTTTCTTTCCTCTTGTTTTTATTCTTATTCTTATGATCTTCGGGACAATCTCTTTTATAATGTCCAAATTCATTGCAACCAAAGCATTGCACTTTAGACATGTCTTAGATTCCATGTGGTTGATAGTTGTTGTTTCTATTGTATCTTCGAGGAGGTTCAAATCTCCCAAATCTTCAAAAATTCTTACTTGATTTAGCAACAAAATCTTGATCATTTTCATTATATGGTTCCGTGTCATCCTTTTCTTTTAACCTTGCTTCTTATAGAACACATTGTGCCCAAAGTTCTTCAAACGTTGTAGTTTCTTTTCTTGCATTGATGCTACTTACAAAGCCACTCCAATATGGAGCTAGGGCATTGAGTACAAAAGTTATTAATTCAAAGTGAGATATGACTTCTCCAAGCCCTTGAAGTTGATCCTTTAAATTTGAGAATTTCATAAGGTATGAGGCCACATCTTCATATTTTGATATCCTTGTTCTATAAAGTTTATTCCTTAGTGATATTTTTTGATTGGTAGTATTGACATAATATAGTTTGAACAATTTGTCATAGACTTATTTGGATGTGGACAAATCTGAAACAAAAGAGATAATATAATCTTTTATAGACTGAAAGAAGATTCTTTGAGCCCTAACTTCTCCCTTATTGTACTTTTCGACTTGAGTTTTTTCCTTGTCTAGTTCTGGATTTTTTCCTAGAATGTGATCCATGACTTCATTTTCTATGAGAACCAAATTAATTCTCTTTTTCCAAGCCTTGAAATTAGAGGCTCCATCAAGTTTTTTGCCTTCCTTACAAAAATATGTCATCTAACTGGAA
Organism: Pinus tabuliformis; assembly: GCA_031772625.1. Taxonomy (NCBI): domain Eukaryota; kingdom Viridiplantae; phylum Streptophyta; class Pinopsida; order Pinales; family Pinaceae; genus Pinus; species Pinus tabuliformis. Next base: position 917,740,824 of record CM062805.1, on the reverse strand, counting down.
GGTTGAGACATAGTATAGTAAAGTACTTATTTGTCAAAGGAGAGTGGGTTGTTAAAAGAGTGCTTCCAAGAATGTTGATAATTCGTCCAATAGTGTCCAAAGATGGTCTTGAGTAGTGGTTTGCTATAGTGATGTCTTCAATAATGTATTCAAGCTTCTATGGTGACTTTTTCAAAGATGGATGATGAATGAACAAGAATTTGTAAATGTTTTCAAGAGCCTTCAATGATACTAGAAGAGAGAGATAACTGCTACAATAGTCTCCTTCAAGGGTGAGTGATGAATGATACAAAAATGATGGTCTTTGAATCAAATTCTTTTCATCCTTGATAAAATAATATCTTCAAGTATAACTATTAAAAATGAGGTCCTTTAATATAACTGATGACTATTGTAGAAATGTCTTCAAATGTGTCAACAATATGTGATCTTCAAGCTTCCCTTCCTTCACCTTAGCTATGATACCATGTTGAGAAATCAAAGTACTTGTAGATGAGGGTTGATTTCTCTTGATAATTACCTTTGAATGTTTGTTGGTGTAGAAATTAGGCTATATATTTGCAACTACTCGTGAATTTTTAATCAAAATCATAAGACATAATCCTACTCTATTTCTCTATGAACATTAATTCACAATTTAGAACAAAAATATCAAACATGCAAGAAGAAATAACAAACTTGCAACAAGTTTTTTTTTCTTTTAATCTTTGGAAAGAAATATTCTAAAAACCCCAATGTCTACTTGCATTAATCAAATGAATAGAGATGTATTGCAATTTCTTTTGTCAACTAAGCACACCTTGCAAGTAAATAACCTATCTCTCTACTCACTGAAGGCCTATGAACTAGACTTAGTTAAATTTTGCCTCTGCTTGAGCTCCTATTTCCTTGCGCTATTCATTGAGGAACTAGCCCCTATTATTTAGGAAATTCCTCTAATTGAATTGTGCAATTCCTTAGGCTGATCATATGACTACATGCAACACTTGTATACTCAAGACTAGTCTACAACTGATGTTACACTTCCTTGGAATCTCCACTTCAACTGGGTAACTCAAATTATCTGCATGCACTAGATATTTTGGGCTAATTGATCAATTAACTAGATGATCACTGAGTTTGACTAAAGTCCCACTGCTTAACTGAGCTTCCACTGGTTCCTTCAAAAGTTGAAACTATTTTAACAGAAAACAACATGAGATAACTGACCTTGATTGCTACAAATTAGCAATCACACATGCTGAACTGAACTCTAAATCCTCCAACTCAAATTTACTAAGTAAACTAGGTGACACAAGCTATGTCACACAAGTTAACATTATCCAAGTTATCTGCTGATGCAGAAATTCAAATTTCTCAATTTGATCAAGTCAAAATCAAATTGAGAATTTCTTGTTGCATTTTTCAACACTCCATCTAAGAAAGAAAGGGATTATCAACCACCCCTATCCTACACCCGTGGAACTCGAACTTCCCTCTTGACAAGGCCTTTGTCAAAATGTCAGCATCTTGTTCCTTTGTTGGAATGTACTGCAACAACATTATTTGCCTCTGCACACAGTCCTGTAAATAGTGATACCATATATCTATATGCTTGGATCGATCGTGAAAAACAATATTTTCAGATATTTTGATGCAACTATAATTATCATAGTAGATCACAGTTGGATCCATCATCTAACCAAACAATCCAACAAGTATATTTCTCATCCAGATCACCTCACATGTTGTTTGACTGGCAACCCTTGTATTCTACTTTTGTCGAGCTGAGTGTCACAAATCTTTGCTTCATGTTGTACCCAGAAACCGTTGCGAAACTAACACTAAAAATTCCACCTAATGTACTCTTTCGATCTGATGGAATCTCCTCCTAATTTGTATCTCTGAAGCCTCATAACTTAACTCCCTCTGTCGTCTGTACCATAGTCCAAACTAGGTAGTGTCTTTTGTTGAAAATGCAACAAGAAAATACCAATTTAATTTCCCCTTGAATTAAAGTAGGAGAAAAATTGTAATTCCACATCACAATACAACTTGTAAGAGTTAACTAAGTTAATTTCACTTAGTTGACTCAGTTAATTCGATTTGAGGGTATAACTTGAGTAATGTAGAGTGGCTCCTACTTTTTAGGGGCCTTGGTTGAGTTTATTTTGAGTTGTAATTAAATAATTCAGTTTAATTGAGTTAAAGTCAGTTAAACTAGTTCCAACTGTTGGAGGAACTAGTAGGAGGTCTAACAGCGGGGTGTAACTTCAATGTTCAACTAGTTAACTGACAATTCATCCATAAATAACTCATGCATATGTGATCTATGAGTAACCCAGTTGAGATTGGAGTTCAAGGGCAGTGTACTATCAATTGTATAATCATCCAAATTGTACAGGTGGTGCATGCAGTTAGAGGAAGGCCTATGATGGATTGTGTAGTTATGGATGAGGAATTTCCCTAATTAATAGGGGCTAATTCCCAAGGAAACAGCGCAAGGAAATAGGGACTTGGGCAAGCAAAAAATTAGTTAAGTATTGGCCAAGGCTTGTCTAGGAAGCAGTGAGACAGATATAGATAGTGCAGAGGTTGCTCGGGCTTGAGCAAAGCATTGTAATCTTCTCATATTTTTTTGATTAATGTAATATATTGAGGATTTTAGCTATGGATTTCCCCAGGAAATAATTGTGTAATGTGTTGATTGAATTCTTTCTCTTGTATGCTTTGTGGTTTTGCGATTGTTAATTGTTCTTGTAGTTGGTAGAGTAGATTCAAGTCCATTGTTTTAGTAAATTACAATTAGCAGTTTGAATCTACAAGGAATTTTATACATGGTATCAGAGCAGGAATCATAATAGAAGAGAAGATTTCAAGTTTGTCTTTGCAGGTAAATCAAATTTGCAGGATCATTCTTTAGAGCCAGCAGGATGTTGTTCTATGGATTGAGACTCGAGCATGCCCTTGAGGGTAGCTAGAATGATATTGCTTGGAAGGACAGTATGGAGGCAGTGTTAGAAGATAACGAGCTGAAGGAATTCATAGACAATGATATTCCTAAGCCTCCAATAATCGATGCCCAAGATCTGGCAGAGTGGAAGAAATGTGTGGCAAAGGCGAGGAGGATCATACTAGAAGGAGTTCGATATCATATTGTCTCAAATATCTACGGGAAGGATACCCCATATGCAATGTGGTAAGCCTTGATAGACTTGTTTCATAACAACAATGACCAAAGGAAGTTGGCACTGAAGGGAAAGCTTCAGAAAATCAAGATGGAGAAGGGAAACATAATACCACAGTGCCTGAGCAGGTTCACCCAATGTCAGGATGAACTTGGGAGTGTTGGTATTATAGTTTTTGAAGATGACCTGATAATCCTAGCACTTCTAGGCCTTCCCAAGAGCTGGCAGAACTACAAGGATTTAGTAAATGGGAGGGAGAAGCTACCAAATTGGGAGAGATTGTGGTCTGACTTGGTGCAAGAAGAGATAAGGTATAACACTAGAGATGGAACCTCATCCAAGCATGATGATGAGGAGAACTGTGCCTTTGATGGAAAGGAAAAGAAAGGGAATGAGAAGAAATCCCAATCCAAAGGATATTCTAGTCAGGCAGGCAAGAAGAAGGACTTGTTGAAGATTAAATGTTTTCACTATCATGAGCTAGGAAACTATGCCACAAAGTGTTCGCACAATAAGCCCTTAGGAGGAGTGAAGGTGAAGCTCTAGCTTCACAATTTGAGTTGGATTTCACTCTCATCGCATGCATGGTGACATCGGTGATGGGTAGTGTGTGGTATCTGGATAGTGGAGCCTCATTCCATATGACGGGAAACAAATTTTTTTTTAGTGACTTGGAGGAGAAGGACCTCTAGATGCACATCGAAATGGGAGATGATGGAAGGTATATCACAACTGATATTGATATAGTTACTTTTCAGAGAGATTCTGGTTCTCCTCATACATTAAAAGATGTCATGTATGTTCCAGGTCTGAAGAAGAATTTAGTTTCAGTTGTTTTGTTGGAAGACCATGGCTACGATGTGATATTTAGAAAAGGAAAGGATTTCCTTCATCACATAGCCATGGGACAAGTGAAGCGGATTGGGGTTCGGGTGAAGAACCTCTGCAAATTGGATGTAGAAGACTGTGCTGCTTTGAGCATGAAAGCAGAGAATGTGCAAAGTTACGACATTAGTGAATTATGGCATAGAATACTTGGCATTTTCACCATGGATATTTGAAGATCATGCAACAAATTTCTACATGAATTCCCAAGGGTGCACTAGAGTAGCGAGATACATGCAAAGGGTGGACATTGGGGAAGTACACCAAAGGCACATTTCTCAATAAGGACAGTTGAGCATAAGTGATCGTTGAATGAGTTCACTTAGATGTGTGTGGAACGTTCTCAATAGCCTCCATGACCAAGCACAAGTATTATGTGGTATTTTTAGATGATTTCTCACGTAAGTGCTAGATATTATTCATGCAAAAGAAAGACCAAACATTCTCAAAATTTTGTGAATTTAATGCACTTGTTGAGAAAGACACATGAAGGAAAGTGAAGGCTCTCAGGAGCGATAACAGTGGAGAATATGTGTCGAATGAGTTCAAGATATTTTGTGCATAAGAAGGCATTCAATGAGAGTTAGTAAAACCCCATAAACAACAATAGAATGGGGTTGCTGAAAGGAAGAATATAAGTTTTGTGGGAGCTAGACAAGAAATGTTGCATGATCAGGGCCTACTATTGCACTTGTGCGTTGAAGCATGTAACACAACTTTATATGTGCAGAACAGGAGTCCTTTTCAGATTCTTGGGATGAGTACACCTAAAGAAGCTTTTTCAGGGAAGAAACCATATGTGTCACACTTCAGGATTTTTTGTTCATTAGTTTACTGTCATGTTACCAAGGATGCAGGGAAAAAGCTAGGCCGACAACTGAGTTGGGCATATTTGTGGGGTACATTGATACACCTCACAACTATTGGGTGTACCTGCCATCTCACATGATGATAGTTGTTCGTAAAGATGTGAAGTTTGATGAAGAGAAGGCCATGAGATGTTCGCTTGAGAGGGAGCTTCATTTGCATGAAGATGAGGAGATTTTGGCTCCAAAGGAAGAACCTCAGGATATTATGGAGCAGCCACAAGCATAGGAGCAGAGAGTGGAAGCACCCACTCATTCAGAGACATCTAGAGATGGAAGGAAGCACACTAGGGAAGCTGAAAGACTATTGCATGATGCTAGAGGGAATGTGGGAGCACCCACATCACAACGCTAGAAAATGAGGTCTCCAGATCTGTACACTGGGTACATGTATTTGATGAGTGAGCTAGTTGAGACAAAACCATCCTCTTTCGAGGAAGAAGTGCAGAAGCCAATATGGGTTGATTCCATGGTAGAGGAATATGATTCCATAGTCAAAAACATTGTTTGGGAAGCTGTCCCAAGACCAAAGAACAAGTCAGTGGTAGGTTCAAGGTGGATCTACAAGGTGAAGCAAGAAGAAGATGGGAGTGTTGAGAAATACAAGGCCAAATTTGTGTCCAAGGGGTTCTCTCAGGTGGAGGGAATTGATTACGAGGAGACCTTAGCTCCAATAGCAAGGTACTCTTCATTCAGATCTATTATAGCACTTTCGACACATATGGGATGGAAGATACATCAAATGGAGGTGAAGAAAACCTTCCTCAACAGAGTGATTGAGGAAGAGGTGTACATAAAGAAATTGGAAGGATTTGAGACCTTCAACAGAGATTCACATGTGTTCATACTCAAGCGAGTGCTGTATGGATTGAAACAAGTACCCTGTTGGCTTATGGGGGCCTGAACCAGGTTCAAAGTTATTTAGCCAAACAAATCCCTACACTATTGGCCATTTCAACATCAGCCCACGGAGTGCGGACTGAAGTCTCACCCGAAGCAGTACGGGGGATGCTGGAACCAAGTTTCCGCACCCTTGAGATGTCTGTGATGTTGATTTAGTCCAACTAGACCTACCTCTGTGCAGGTTGCTTCACGCTCTTGTTCCAACCTTCTGTACCTTCACGATCTGTTATAACCGGCCTTCGCGCAGCCCTAACCAGTGGTTGAGATGCTTTCGCACTGCTATGGCAACGAACTGTGCTATTTCCCCAAACTACACCAAGTATCTTACTTATCTTATTAACAGGTCTTGATTATCTTCATGTAAACAGATATTCTAACTTGCGTTCACTTAACAAATACAGTTATATATATTCGCGCATCATATAAACAATAGAAGTGAAATTCATACCCAATATATCCGATGCATAAAACAGGAAATAAATACACAAAAATGATAGAAACTTCTCTTTATTATTGCTTCCAAATGATTACAGACTTCGACTCGCCCTGCGCACTCAGCTGCAGGGGTCTGCACACTCAGCTGTGGACTACTAGGCCTCTGCGCACTTAGCCACAGAGCCTCTTCCTACGCTACGACCCACAATTAGACTTTACACTTCAGATCTATCTCGAATACATCATATTGATTCCTCGACTATGATATCAAACTACTTAGAGCTTTGCTCTATTTATATAATCCCATGGTTCGCGGACCATGGGTAGATCTTCTATAGCTGACACTAAATTAACAAACTAAGGGCAGACAACCCTATGAATATTTTACAACTACGCGCTCTGCGCCCACAAAATGCAGAGTCTTTACATTGGAATTACAATCTTTGACCAAAATTTGGGCTCTAAGCCCCAAAACTGCCCTTGGGGGATCCCGTGCCCAACAGGCCCCCAACACAAACATCGTGACTCACCCTCGAGTCACTTTGCAGGTGCGGAGATCTTTGCGTGAAGACCTCCCAACTCTGATTGGATCGCTGCAAGTTCAGCAGCGCACTGAGCTACTGCTTGCTGAACTTCCTCTACGCGCTATTTGGTGACCGCTGTCGTCGAACTGCTGCCCTGAATCCTCTCCTGAGTTTCTTGCAGCTGCATGAGCTTTTCTTCAATGGAGGTTGTAATGGTATACGCCTCATCAATCCACGGCTATAGGTGTGCTTTCAAAACTGCCTCTTTATGTCGAGCGCATCCACCTGCTCCTTGAGCGCCTTTGCCTACTGCATCCTGGCAAGCCTCTACATAAGGGAAACCATCTATGCGGTCCCTTTTACCTCATCGTATCTCTGCTGCAGCTTACACGCCTCTGTCTCCAGGCGCTCTATGTTCGGGTCCTCCTGCAGGGTGGTGAGGACCTCGAACGACTGCTTGAACAGCTTCGTGCAGTCTGTCACTGCACTGTTAACCACCGCCATTGCTGTTGTGATCGCGGTGGTGCACTATTCCTTAACCTCCAGCAGAGTTGAAGGCTGCACCTTCAACTGTAGTTATGCTATTTGAAGGTTCAGCTCCAGCTGAACCCTGGCCATTTTTGCTTTGGCATCGCGCACCCCTGTTGCTAACTTTTGAACGCGCGCCTCCACCGGTTCCTCTGCTTGGATGGCCAACTTTGGGACCATCTAGCAGGCTTCCTCCACCACTTGCACAATCTGTCTGTTCTTCTCCATGGCCTCATTGCGCTGCAGGCTCAACTGCTCAATGTTGATGTGCTTCTCGCTCATTACCTGTAGCGCGCGACTCTCCTTGGCCTGTAGTTCTGCAGTGACTCCATCCTGCAAAATATAGAGCGTCTCTCGAGGGAGCACAACCATGTTTAACCCGATCCCTTTCAAGCTGCTAACCATAGGCCTGTTGGCCTCATTTTCTGTAACGAGTGCTCCATCTGGCAGCACTATTGTGTTGGTCATCCTGGCGCGCATCATTTCCTCGGTCGCCGATGTGCCGAGTGCGAGGCTGGTTGACACTATGCCAACCTATGGAGTGCGCACCTGTAACTCCTGTATTTGTGCCTGGAGAGCCCCCAATACCAACTGGTGTTCCTCCTCAAACCGCTGGAGGGCCTCTGTGGTGACATCACTCACTGTCTCGCCAATATCATGTAGATCCCCCTCAGTGAGGGTGATCGAGTCGAACAGAGTCTTTGAGGTGTTTGTCTTCTTGCACGGCCCTACCTACTCTCGTCGATGCAGACGTTTTAGTTGGGTGGACGTTTTCTGTAGGTCCACACCACCTTGTTCTGTGTCTGTTTTTGGCTCGGGCGAAGGTGACTTCTATCCTTCGCTCTCTTCTTCTGCTCCTTGGCCAACTTCGTAGCGTCACGCGCTGCCTCGGCCTTAGCTGTTGCTTCTTCCTTCCTGCGCTTTTCCGCCAGTTGCGCCATCCACAGTTTCATCTCTTCCTTCTTCCATTGCATGACATACTTCTCTACTTCCACCGCGGAGCTAACTGGAGAGTGCCACTCTGGCGGCCAAGACTGAAGGACCACGGAGATTACATCATCGGTCGCCAAGTATGGTAACTCATGCCACGTCTTCATGGGGTCTTTCCATGCCCTGATGAAGACATGGTGGAAGTCTGCTTTGAACTCCGTGAAGCTCTGTAGACTGTTGTAGACCGTGGGCGATAACCGTGGCTTGCGATTAATCCCCATTCTGATGTTCATCTCCATGAGCACCCAAAAGATCTTTCTCTCCCTTATCCTTTGTGCGTCTTTGGTTGCCACAATGAAGCATACTTCGCTGCCTCTGGAAGGTCCCACATGATCATCGGGAACTGGATATCTTTGGGCAATTCCCATGCCACCAGTACTATTGACAACAGGAGCCATGCATAATGAAATGTTTTTCCCTGCTCCTGTGCCTTGTGACAGTTCTCAAGGAACTCATCGCATAGATAGTTTGCCCAGTTGAACTAGACCCCTTCTACGCATTGCGCTACTAGTGCAACCACTGGCGTGGGCACCTCATCCACGCGACACTTGTGCATCACCTTCCCTACCAATATTTGCGTCGTGACCTTGACTGCAGGGTTGTTGATGCTGGAGATGGCGTACCCTCGCTTCTTCTTCTCCAACTTAAATTTATTTTTCATGGCCTCCACGATGGCCAAATCGTCACTCTTTCCTTAACAAATGTTCGCCGGGTCCTCCCCTGTGCAAGGGAGCCGTGTAATCTTGTGAATCAGATGGTCTATGATGGGGATGGGCTCTTCCAGCCACAAGCACCCATCATGCACCAAGCAGAGCAGCTGCTTGATGACGAAAATGGTCACTAGGGCGTGGTGGTAATGCGGCACCCAGAGCAGGTTTAGCAACCCTGCTTTCTCAACACCTCTAAGCCATTTGTGTGGCTCCAACTCTATTATTCTAGCCAGTGCGTCTTTCTTTTGGTGCATTAGCTGTGCGGTCGCTAGATGCGGGAACTTCTCGTGGTCCGTGAGGTCCCAATCTTCAAATTTCAGCATGGACACCCATCCAAAGTGTGCTCCTTAAAAAATAATATCATCTGGGATCAGCAGAGTCTACACAGAGCTCTTGCTCTCATCTATATCCTTGGGCACCTTGGCTTTACCCTTCTGCAGAGGAACATATGTAGGCAACCTGGTGAGAGGTTCCATATCTTGGGTTTCAACTTCCATCTCTACATCCTCCTCCTCCACCAGGATTTCTTCAAACTCTTCCTCCTCATCGGCCTCCAAATTGATGGCCTTCCTTTTTTCCTCCATTTTGAGCTTGGCCCTCAGCAGATTTCTAGGTGAGACGCGCATCAGTATCATGGCCTGCGTGTACTTCTTAGGTATCAGTGTGCGTGGTAATTTAGGGATCTCATCGACTATCCTGGCGTTCTCTGGGGCTTCCACTTCCGTAATTGCCTGCGCAGCTTCCTCAACTGTCATTGCTCCTGTATCCATGACTTCTTCGGGTGTTGCCATAGTGCGATTCCACAGTTCTCTCAGTGTCTCTGGTAATTGTTCAAGTAACGAATTCGCCTTCAGAATATCGAACAAGTCTCGGTTCATGAATATCTGAGCGCGCAACAACTCAGTTCTCAAATTGCCAAGTGTTGTTTGCTGGACAACCATTTGTAATTTATAGCACCTTTCGAATTTGAATTCGACCGTTCCCCCCACATTCAGTCCATTAATGCTAGATTGGTGGCAGATTTTCAAGAATCTAGCCCATAAAGTTTGACTTAAATGCCTGCTGCCCGCTCCATTTGGTCTCAAACCAAGCATCATATCATGAATAGTGACTTTAACGGTCACTTTCCAGCCAACCTACGTGCCAGCGCAGCGACCCTCACGCTATCGCGGACCCTGTGACACCTCGCTATTGCGCGCAGTCCTGACATCGTGTAGTTCCTGGGCATAGTAGTTTATAGTCCCATGCCTCCTTTCAGCTACCTGGAGCGCTAAGATTGTGGTTCCATTGGTTAGTCAGATGGCCGAGCCACTTGCATATGGCTTCAGATGACTGCCATTCACTTTTCCTGGGAAGGGTTCTCCATTTAACTTTACCAATTGTATCGTGCCACCATTCGTAATTTCTTTAATAATATACGGTCCCAGCCAATGCATTCTGAACTTCCCTGGAAATTTATCAAACTTACTATCGTACAACAACACCAAATCATTAACCTTGAAGTTGTGCAACTTAATATGTCGATCATGCCATGCCTTTTCGTGCTGCTTTTGGACCTGCTGGTGAAATCCAGTCAAAAATCGTTCTTCTTTGAGCTCATCCAGCTGCGTGAGCCTCTCTTCCAGCGCTCTGCGATCCATCATACCTGTGAGCACTGCTATGCACAGACTAGGTGATGAGCCCCAAATTTGGTAACATTTTGGGCTCATTTGGCCTAACTACCCTTGCTCAACCCTTCATTTTTCATGACTTATGCATCATTTTCTTAGTATATTTATGTCATTTGTACGAATGAGGGCAGTCACTATTCCTAGGTGGCTAACACGTGCTTATTTCAGGGTTTTTGACATTTAATGGAGCAAAACCACGCAGATGAGGGCTAGGAGACAGCCAAGATGGGATTGAGATTTTGTAGGAAGGTTGTCCACAGCATTGAATGGCCTTCCTCGTGATCTTCACCCCCAACTCCGAGCTCTGATGGCCACGACCACCGAGTTAGAAGGCAGCCAAACGGATTTTGAGGAAGCAGCAGTTCACTCCTAGTTTGGTCAGCCAAATCCCACTGATTTAGGAGGCTAGCTTGGGACCTCGTACTGTATAAATGATGAGGCTGTAGCCTTCGAAAGGGACTTTTGAAACCTTGTTGCACATTCTGGATTACGAGCTGTTAGCTCTGTTTTGCTCTTTTGTAAGCCATTTTTGGCATGTTATTTGACTTATGATTATTATCTTTTAATGGAAAGCAGACAGATTTGAGTTCAGTTCTGAGTTCTTAAAGGAGCCATAGCTCTCGGGGTTGGGCCCAACCTGAGAGCCTAAGGCCTCCTTCCTTTGTATTGTTATCTTTCTTTCAGCATCCTGTTTTTGTTCTTTTTCTTTACATGCATTTGGAAACGTAGTTTGCTGAGCTAGATTTCTTGGTGTGGTTAAGTAGGTTAGTTTTATGAAATAGAGTTGCTTCAGTAGTTTAGTATAGAATAGAGAGATTGGAGTTAATAAGAGTTCCAAAAAGGGTTGACTGCACACTCATTTTCACCTCTGTTTAGGGGCTGGAATTGCAGACAGTGCCACCCACCAAAAACATTGTTTTACATGTTCATGCAATCTTTGATGCAATATTTTCTGTTGTAGAAGTGTCCATGCGTTCAGATCTTGTGGAATGATTCTTTGCTTCAGTACCATGCATGATTTTCCTTGGAAATAACGTTGCTGTTCTTTGGTTTTGTTAAACAGTTAGAATATGTTAATGATGTTTCGGTTATGTGCAGGACGTGGATGATTTGTTTCGTTTACACTGTGCAGTACTACTCCCTCACTCTCTTATCCTTCTAAGCCGTGCCCAGACCAACCACTCATCTCCCAATTAGACCCCCTGTCTCTCAACCATTCTATCACCCTCGTTATTCTACCTTTTCGGCCTTCCATTCCCTCTACCCTCTTCAAGACAACCTAGCTTAGTACACCTCCTCTTCATCTCATCTCTCTGTCACTAAGTCACCACAAACTCCTCCCCTACCTCCCTATCCATCCATGCAGCCTCTTCCACTCACCCATCACCCAAAAATCCGATTAGAGGACATCCTGTAGGAATTACTGAACTTCCTGTAGAAATTCTGAACATCCTGTAGAACCCTTGTAGACTTCCTGTAGAAGCTCATAAACACGGTTGCTTGGCATCCAAACTTTGTGAAACTCTCTGAAAGGATGTTAGGGACTCCTTAGACCCTCTCTGAGCCTTCCTGACCTCTTCCAAGCATTTCTCCCCTCGACCTACCCCTGCACAGTAAAGACCCAGTTAGAAGCACATGCATAATAATTCCAACAACTTGAACAAAAATACAAAAATATGTTCTCTTCAGATAAACGTAGTCTAGACACATGCATCTCACCTTCCTAGAAGTAATGGCATCTCCTTCAGTAATCTGCATTCCCACCTTTGCATCAGTAGGACTAGCTGGTAGAATTAGGGTTTGCTAGGGTTTGTGTTTCTTGTTGGCTTTCAGTTCCTTTATGCAAGTAGGTTAATCTCCTTTGAGTTAGCTTTCTTTCATCGGTTAAAAAGCTTCTTCTAAGAGCTCATAGAAGTTGGCTTGAGCCCTAGCGGACTTGTGCCAGCTGACCAAGTGACAGCTGCGGCAAGAGCTAGTACTTGTGCATACAGCAACGTCGCTTCTAAGTTTGTTACGAACTACTGGGTTGATAAAATTAGAGAAGGAAGCTCCAAGAGTTGTAGCATTATTGCTACAATACTGGAGCCCACCATCTTTTTGGCGCCGTTGCCAGGGAAGCGTCAGAGTATTAGTGATTGTTGCTTTTCTTCTATTTTCCTACTCTCGCCTTCTGCTAAGTAGTTTATTTCGTTTCCATTCTGCAAAAGTAGCATAGACATTTCCTGCTTTCATAGATTAACATTTCAATTCCGCAATCTCATTTTTGCAAGCATAGATTAGCATTTCAATTCCTGCAATTTCATTTGAGCAAAATAGATTAGTCCTTTCCTGCTTTCATTTCAATTATGCATTTTCATTTCAGCAAGATAGTTAGTTGTAGTTCAATCTGTTTCAGTTTTTGCAGGTACCAGAGAAAAAAACAAAAGCAATCAAAAGTCTTTCCATTTCATGCCTCGTAGGAATCGAGATAAAACAGGCAAATTCCTACCCAACACCCCCACCACATCACTGAGTCACCCTTCTCTCTTCTTTGGTGACAGTGATCCAGAAGAACCTATAGGCGAACCTCCTGAGATATACGAAGATCCTATAGCAGAAGAAGAGTTAGAGAACACTCCATCTGAAGCCATGGCTGACCATAGGGGAGAAGATGAGAGAATAGAAGGTGCCTTCCCCATCCGAGAGACCAATGGAGACATGAAAATGAAAAACATCAGTCCCTCTGCTTTACCTCACTTCCATGGACTGACTACTGAAGACCCTGATACCTTCCTGTTTGAGTTTGCTGTCCTTTGTCGAACCTATGACTATACTGAAGATGAGCAGAAGCTGAAACTCTTCCCCTCAACCCTTAAGGATGCAGCATTACGCTGGTTCATGGGCTTACCTGGGAACAGTATCACCACTTGGGCTCAGATGCAGCAAGCTTTCAATACCAAATACCGGGACTACTGTAGGTCCAAGGAAACCAAGGGAGAAATCTTTCGGATGACCATGGGGAATGATGAGTCCTTAGAGGATTACGAGGAAAGGTTCCAACTTAGCTATAAACGGGCCAGGTGCACACTTGACCCTGAATCCATCAAGTTGGTTCTGCTCCGAGGAGTCCCTGAAGACATCTTAGATACCCTTCACATGCTAGCTGGAGGAGATATCTACCAACTACCTTATGAGGACATAAAGACTGTGTTTAGAAACCACTCTAGGGCAGTCCGGAAAAGAGGTAGAGGAAACCTCCTCTCAGCTAGTATTCCTTTCTCCAAACACGAGTTTGCAAATCAATTAGAGGACCTCAAGAGTGAGATGAGACAGACCATTGCCATGCAACTTGATACATTCCGAATCCAGCAGAAGAAAGAAGAAGCTAAGAGGGCCCTGGCTATCTTCTGCCCTAGGTGTACAAGGAAACACCCTAAGAATGAATCCCCGTTACATTCGGTTGAAGTATGTTTTGTTTGTGAGGAGGACCACCCCACAAACCAATGTCCAACCTTACCTGGGCTTAAAGCCATGTATCAAGGGACAGAAGAACCCACTGAACCTCTCTATTTCCTCAACCAAAGGAGGCCACAAGGACCTAGACCTTACCAACAGGGGATGCAAGGGACACCCCAAGCTTATTACAACCCCAACCAATCCGCTCTTTTGCCTTCCTAGGGACCCCCTGTTCATTCTTCCTGGTCTATAACCCCTCCATGGTCTTACCCACCTCAGTACCATACTCAGCCCACTACTCATTCGTTTCACTCACATGCGCAGCCACAGCCTCAGTGGAATGCACCTCAATCGGGGTGGAGGCCCCAATACAATACTCCTCCCGCCATTTTGCCTCCACCACCATCTCAACCACAACCATTAATTCCTGCTCCTCCAAGGCAACCTCAAATGCCTGCTCAACCGAACCCAAACCCCAACAACAGACAGGCCCAGCAGGTATATACTGGGGAAACATCATGCCCTACCTATGCTGTGGAGATCCAGGAGATCAATCTGCGATCTGGAAAGACTCTTCTGGATCGCCAACCTCCTCCGCCAGAGGACGAGGAAGATAAACAGGAAAGTGAACCAAAGGCCATTCCACCCTTTCCTGAGAGACTAACAGCCACCACACAACCCAACCCAGAGGAGGATGAACTTCTAGGAGAGCTCAAACAGTTGTGTTTGAAAATACCACTTCTCCAAGCCATCAAAGATGTACCGATATACAACAAACTGGTTAAGGAAAAGTGTTTTAGACACCCAGGCAGGCGAAAGAGAGATGCTTCAACCATCAATGTCATAGGACAACTATCTGATCTTATGTTGAGACAAGTCATCTGCCCAAAGTATTTGGATCCTGGGAGTCCTGTAGTTGATGTCCACATCAATGGCACCATCATACCTCACACATTGATTGATCTGGGGGTTGCCATTAATATGATGACCAGGGATACCATGCTCAAACTCAACCTTCAGGGTTCCTTGAGAAAGACCTCGACAGTCCTACAACTAGCAGATTGCTCCACCGTGACTCCCGAAGGGATTGTAGAGGATGTCTTGGTCTCTGTTGACTCTTGGGAATACCCTGCAGATTTCTTGGTTCTGCAACCAAAGGCAAAGCTTACTGGATACCCTCTTATTTTGGGAAGGCCTTGGTTAGCCACTTCAGATGCTTACATAAGCTGACGTGCAGGAAACATGACCATCAAAAATGGTCCTATGTCCAAGCAGCTAGTCCTATACCCTCCTGCCCAACCCTCATTAGAGCATGACTTACCACTTTGGTTGGAGGAAGGAGAAGAGGATGAGGTGTACTCAGCACCTTTGTGCACCCTAGACACCACCAGGGGAGGCCTCCCAACCGAGGATGATTTGATTGAGACCTTGATCCAGACTCCACCTCCCAGTGCACTGTCCTTAGAGGAATTGGTGGAGGATGCCCAAGCCAGCACCTTAGTGGACCTTTGTGTGACCAACCCTGTCACTCCCAGAGTAAAAAATGTGGAGTTCGGCCTTGAGAGAACGTTAAAGATCAGCTCCTCCCTATCTCCTTCCCAGGAAAAGGAGCTGTGTAGTCTGTTGGCCAGTCATCTAGATGCTTTTGCTTGGAGCTATAAGGAGAGGAAAGGAGTCCATCCTGCGGTCTGTACCCATCACATCTACATCAAAGAGGATTGTAAACCGGTTAGGCAACCCCAGAGGAGAATGAATCCAGCCCTTAAGGACATCGTCAAGGAAGAATTGCAGAAACTGTTGGATGCCGGATTCATTTACCCCATCTCGGATAGCGAATGGGTGTCCCCTCTGGTGTTGGTTCCCAAGAAAAATGGGAAGTGGAGAATCTGTGTGGACTACCGAGAACTGAACAAAGCTACCAAGAAAGACCATTTTCCTCTACCTTTCATAGATCAAGTGTTGGATGGACTGGCAGGAAAGAAGTTTTTCTCTTTCCTCGATGGGTTTAGTGGGTATAACCAGATCCAAATCAGCCCGGAAGACCAAGATAAGATCACCTTCACTTGTCCTTGGGGTACCTTTGCTTACCGAGTTCTTCCCTTTGGACTATGCAATGCTCCTGCCACTTTCCAGAGAGCCGTCCTGAGCATCTTTTCTGAGCTGGTCCATGATTCGGTGGAAATCTATATGGATGACTTCACTCCTTATGGGTCCAACTTCCAGGAAGCATTGTTCAATCTGGGAAAAGTCCTAACCAAATGCATTGAGATGAACCTGTCCCTTAGTCCTGAAAAGTGTGAATTCTTGATGACCGAAGGGACCGTGCTCGGCCATACCATTTCTTGCCAAGGGTTACAAGTGGATCCTAACAAAATTGCTCTCATCAAGAAGTTTCCACCTCCTCAGAAGGTAAGAGATGTTCAAAGTTTCTTAGGATTAGCAGGGTATTATAGGAGATTCATTAAAGACTTCAGCAAGCTAGCCTCGCCATTGTTTGGCCTCTTGGCAAAAGATGTTGAGTTTCAGTGGACTGACGATTGTCAGAAGGCTCTGAATGAATTAAAGGACAAGTTGGTGTCTGCCCCAATCTTGAGAGGTCCAAACTGGGCCCTACCTTTCCACATCCACACTGATGCCTCGAACAAAGCCATAGGGGCAGCCTTAGGACAAGTTGAACAAAAACTCCCATATGCCATCTACTTTGTTAGCAAAAACTTATCCAAGGCGGAACTGAACTACACTGTAACTGAAAAAGAATTCTTGGCCGTGGTCCATGCACTGAACAAGTTCCGACATTATATCACTGGCTATCAAACATTTGTACATACTGATCATGCTGCAATTAGATATTTAATGAATAAACCAGATGTGAATGCTCGTATTATTAGATGGTTACTTTTGTTGCAGCAGTTTGATTTGACTATCGTTGACAAACCAGGTAAAGAAAATGTTGTTGCTGACTTTTTGTCTAGATTGGATTTATCTGCAGATGAGGATGGAACAGTGGATGACCAGATGCCCGATGAACATCTGTTTGCTATTTCAGTACTCTCTCCATGGTTTGCTGATATAGCAAACTACCTTGTTTCAGCACAGTTCCCTTCGCACCTATCCTCAAGAGAGAAGAGCAGAATCGTCAGAAAAAGTGCCTCATTCACTTGGATCAGGGGCAGCCTATTCAAGCTTGGCCCTGATCAGATCTTAAGGCGTTGTGTAAGGGAAGAGGAAGTCTTTGATATCCTCCTCACCTGTCATGACGGGCCTTGTGGAGGACATTTTGCAGCAAAGAGGACTGCCTTCAAAATCCTACAGGCAGGCTACTATTGGCCCACGCTTCATCAAGATGTCAGAAGGTATATCAGCCAATGTGACCGATGCCAAAGGATGGGGAAACTGACTCCAAGGGATGAAATGCCTCTCCAACCTCAAGTGTCTCTTGAGCCATTTGAGAAGTGGGGTATGGACTTTGTGGGTCCAATCAATCCTCCTTCGAGGCAAAGGTCCTACATCATTGTGTGCACAGACTACTTGACAAAGTGGGCAGAAACCAAGGCAATCAAAGCAGCGACAGAAGAAAAGGTGGCTGAGTTCTTAAGAGAAAACATCTTCTACAAATTTGGCTACCCAAGAGAGCTAGTCATCGATCAAGGAAGCCAGTTCACCTCCAACTTAATTGAAGAACTGCTAGCTCATCACAGAATCAAGCATAGGACTTCCACCCCCTATCATCCTCAAGCAAATGGGCAGGTGGAAGTCACCAATAGAGCATTGGAAGGGATCTTGACTAAGGTGGTGAGCAGCAGTAGGAAAGATTGGGCAGATCGCCTGGTTGAGGCCACATGGGCTTACAACACCACTTGGAAAACCACAACCGGTTTCACACCTTATGAGCTGGTCTATGGGAAGAGAGCTTTGTTGTCAATTGAATTCGAGTACAACACTTTAAGGATGGCAGCTTAGCTGGACCTAGATCTCAGCCATGCCCAACAAGAAAGGTTATTGCAGCTGAATGGATTGGACGAGCACCGAATGCAGGCCCTTCTTCACTCAGAAGTGGTTCAACTTCAGAGGAAGGTGTGGCATGACCAACACCTCAATGACAAGCAATTTCAGCCGGGAGATTGGGCGCTGTTGTATGATTCCAGGCATAAAGATTTCAAGGGGAAGCTGAGAACCAGATGGCTGGGACCATATGCAGTGGAAAAATGTAATGACAATGGATCTGTTCTTATTCGGACCATTGATGAGGAGGCCATCCCTATGCTTGTCAATGGGCATCAGTTGAAGATCTACAGAAAGCCTCTGTCAAGGCAAGAATTCATCAAAACTGTGGAAAAATCAGTGCTGGTCATAGAGAAGGGTTCTGCCTCTGTTTTGGGCATACCCTGAAGATCTTAAAAAAAAAAAAAAGATCCTTGGGTGAAAACCTTTTTGAGGCGCTCAAGGTAGATGGTAAGGGTGAAAACCTCATTGAGGCACCCCTGCTGTCTTTCAAAAAAAAAAAAAAAAAAGGTTTGAAAAAGACCCTTGAGTGAAAACCTCTCTGAGGAGCTTAAGGCAGATGGTAAGGGTGAAAACCTCATGGAGGCGCCCCTGCTGTCTTTCAAACAAAAAAAAAAAAAAAAAAAAAAGGTTTGAAAAAGACCCATGAGTGAAAACCTCTCTGAGGCGCTCAAGGCAGATGGTAAGGGTGAAAACCTCATGGAGGCACCCCCGCTGTCTTTAAAAAAAAAAAAAAAAAAAAAAAGAAAGAAAGAAACAATAAAAAAAAAAACAGGTAAAGCAAGTTCACAATGTGGCAATGTATGCAGGTTGCAGGTATTCCATGCAGGAAAAGAGGCCCTCAATTCAAAGACAAGGGTCCCTACTATGTTACCAGGTGACCTCACCAGCACTCCCTCCAGAAACACTCATCTCTTCCAAGGTCTGGGCACGATTTGATCACAGATTAGCCTCCTACAGGAAGCTACAGGACTTTCTACAGGAAGTCCTGTATTTCTACAGGAAACTTCCTGTAGAAGCTTTGGACGGCCCAGAACTGACTTTGTGAGGAAATCTAACGACCGAGGTCTGGCATGGAGGCATGCAAGCTACTATTTTCTCCATCACGCACTCCTGTCGCCTCCTTCTACCACCCCAGTCGCCATGCAATGGAAATACCTGCACAGTCAAATCAGAATACTGAATTATCTGAGGAAGCGATTCTCAAATGGAAAGAAGATGCAGAGATACCATGCAATACTTATCAAAGCCATCTGAGGGCCCTGCGATCATGATCGTAATGCCACTGTCTTCACCGTTCAGCATGCACCCGAGGAGGAAAAACTGCTACAGGACATCCTACAGGAATCCCGTAGCAGTTCAGCCATCTGGAGTGTACACTATCAAAATGCCTGCAAAACATAGAGCGGGCACATGCACCATCCGCAGCTAGGTAATAAGCTCCGTAGCCAGCAGCAATCCGCGAGGAAAAACTCCCGTGCCTGTGCACGACGCAGCAACCAGTAAATCCAATCACCATCATCCTGAAACCTGGAAATCATGTCGCGGCCGCACAGGTAAGTGCCTCACCCTTCTTTCGTTCAAATTACATGAATAATACTATGAAATGTTTGCAAGTGTGGGAATGAACGGGTTGAGCAGTCGAATGGCCATTCCACTGGCCACGACGACCAGTCAGATGGTCTAGTCGGATTTGGTAAGTGGCGGTCGTGGCAAGCAAATCGGGTAATAGACACGTGAGAAGTGTCCAGTCGGGGAGAAGCGGCGTTTTAACAGAAATGACGGCGGCAGATCTGTGGAGAATGATGCGGCAGTCAAGGAAACTTGTAGTGGAATGATTAGGTGACGTCGTCCAACGGTCCGGCAGGGACAGCTCACCCCCGCGCCACGAATTCCGCCGGGATTCAAATCCATCGGCTAGATCGCCACCCCACGCATTTATCATCAGCCGTTTTGAAGTCAAGTGAGTGTCTGAATTTATCTGAAGCTCGTTACTCCAAGTCTTCGGCTTGTTCGAGCGTTTGGTAGCGGCACAGAAGGCGCAGAACCACTGCAGTGCTCTCCAGAACCCGTGCGCTGTTTCTATAGGAAAGCTACGCTACAGGAAGCTCATTGCCATGAGGAAAATTGGTCTCTTCACGTCAAAGGTGGCGAATTGGAAAAGGTAAGCCTGAACCTGTTCCTCCCATGCAATTGGTTTCGAGGGTGGCGGAGTCGACGTTCTCAAGAACGTAAAACTACAGTCCGATCATAAAAATTGCAAGCGTTGTCTTCCTTTTGCCTGAATTGTCGTCGAAGTATATGTGGGATTTTCTACAGGATGTGATTTTTAAGGCTCATCTGTAGATAGTCTTCGCGAATTGTGTGCGTGGCAGAGGCTTAGTTCTACACTCTGTCCCAAAATGCTAGTTTTTGATACGTACCCGCCACCTCCAGCTAACAGAGCAGGTCTTCACCATGCCGGGTGGATTCATCAGAAAAGAACCGACCGACTCAAAGAAACTAAGGGAGAACCCTGAGGTGGTAGAGCTGTTCACTCGTGCGCGATGGATGTCATTCTGCGACAAACTTCAAGGATATGATGATGAGGTGGTAGAGGAGTTCTTGCGAGCTCTGAAGCCAAAATCAAAAACGCTGGCCACTGTCAATTTCAGGGGTTTGAGTCTCAGACTCACCCCACAGTTCATCAGCCGAGTCACTGAGCTCCCAATGGGGGTACCGTGGGACAAGGAGGAGAGGAAATTAGGCCAGAAGGCTAAAAAGGAGTTCTTTCCACCAGAGGAGCAATTCTCAGAGGACAAGAACGGGGTTCGCAGAACTAGCTTACTGCCACTTTGGAGCGAGGTCAGCCTCCAAATAATGAAGTACATAATATGCGAAGGACGGTTCAATATTGTATATGGGTACCATTTCTGACTACTCACAGAATTAAGGCATCAGATGGACCTACCTGCAGAAAACAAACTAAGTATTCCCTACTTCCTCCTGCAGTCTATGACTGAATGTGCCACCAAATTACGAGAGGGCACACCAGACCAGGTAGCTCATCACGGGCTCATTAAGCTCCTCGTGGAGGATGCACTCCACACATTCAAAGTCCCTCTCTCGTGGGAAGCCTTCCGAAATCTAACTAAGGATGGCGATATAAAAATGTTGACTGAAGAGCTTGGTTCCTCCAGCAGCGAGGAGAAGGAGTCAGTACCCGCAGAGAAGAAAGGAAAAGGCCAAGAACCCACGGCCAAAGCATCGAAGAAAGAGCAAAAGGAGAAACAAGAGAAAAAGGTTGCCAAAGAGAAGGATGACAAATCCATATTAACGCCCAGAGAGAAAAGATTACAAAGTAGGGTGGACAGGACTGAGCCAGTCCACGTCAGTAAAGGCACCTCGACAGTAGCCTCAACCAAATCAAAAAGCAAAACACACTCAGCAAAACAGGCTAAAACGGTGCCACCTGTTTCTACAGGAAAACCAAAAACGGCTTCTACAGGAAGCCAGAAATCAGCTGAAACATGGCCTTCTACAGGAAGCCCTGAGAAAGGAAAACCAAAGGAAAAGAGAGCCGAAATTCTTGAAAGGGAGGCAGCCGCCGTGCTAGCTGCCCTTAGTACACCTCCTAAGCCGAAGGAGAAGCGAAAGAGGGAGATCCCTCTGTATTTTAAAGCCCGAAGAAGTGTAAGAATAAAAACAGGCAGGCCACAGCCTCCATCCAGCAGCCCAATTACTATAGAGGATACCCCTACTTCGCCCAGGGAGAGGTCCCCCTCAAAGATATCAGTCACCTATGAGAGGGGGAGCCCGAGAACAACTACGTGGAAAGAGAGAATGGACAGGTTGGCTTTAGAAGCCCGGCTACAGGATGCTGAGGTTGCTCTACAGGGAACCTTAGCCTAGCTTAAGGAGACAGAGAGGATGGAGGGAGAAGCACCCTCATCACCACCGAGGGAAGACGAAGTAGAGCCACCAAGAGAAGAAGAGAAAGAGCATATTCTGGAGCCTAGTCCCCAGCCAAGTCTGAGTTCATATTATAATTTCTTAGAAGCTGGAAAGATTATACCACAGAAATTCACTGTGCCACTTTTCTTTACGTTGGAGGAAGAGAGAGTGAGAACGCACACGTGGATGAAAATAGCTAAGTCAAAAGGCGTGGCAGATATAGGCCCCTTGGAGGAACAACTCAAGGAGGCACGAAAGGAATTATCTATGGCCAAACACGTGGCAAACTGCCAGCGGGTGTTCCTACAGGAAGAAAACGAGAAACTTAAACTGCAGCTACAGGAACTGAAGGAAGGAAAGGGCACATCCTCAGGGGACATCACAACAGAATAGCAAGGCAGAGAAAGACTGCAAGTCGGTCTTGGGGAGCCAACCACGCATCTACAGGAAAGGGAGCTGCAAGCACAAATTGAGGTACAAGCTCTCAAACAGCAGTTGCAGCAAAAAGAGGCACAATTGACCTGCATGGCTAGTTGGGCCATGGATGTTATACAATGCAGACAGCCGGCCAAATCCTATGGCCTGTACCTAAGAGACCAGTGGCTACAATTTCAAATCAATGCATTAGCGCAAAGGGGTATCTCCCAACTCCAAGACCTGCAGCAATTCACAGAATTATGCAATACCAGTTCATTAGAGGATAAGGCCAAACTATCAGAGTTTTATCTCCATAATTTGGCCCTTCCTAATGTGACTTCATGGGATCCCAACACGGTCTTAGGGGATATGCAGTTAATGACATTTGCCTCATGGTTGAGCCATGAAGACAAAAGAGCAGCAGAAGTCAAAGAGGTCATGAACCGAGAGCTGAATGAGCCATTACTAATTAGAGCAGAGCCAGGGGATCCAACTGCATTAATATCGGCACACCAACACTTATCCACCGACCCTCAAGCTTTATTGAAATATATGGATCAGCAGGCCCAGGCCATAGCACATTTCGAGGATATGGAGAGACTGTTAGGGGACAACTGTGTTCAAGCTTGCACCTGCCGATGGAACACATTGGCCCATAGTCTAAAAATCAGAGAATATCACACTCCAACTCGAATGAGGGAAGCTCTAGTATGGGTGCCCCTCTATAAGAAATCCATGCAGAACCTCCAGGCCAGCTGGATTGGCCTCAAGCTAAGCCCACCTCTGCTGTTAGGATTGATGGAAGGCATCACAGAGAAAGATGAGCATGAACAGTGGGAAGAGGTGGAAAGAAAGGTTGGGTTCCATATCAGTGAGGAGGACACTACTGCAAAAGCCTGGGATGTGAGGGTGGCAGTGAAGGCAATGAAGGACGAGGAGCTGGATTAGTTGCTCAAGGATGAGCAATCATTTTAGCTGGGGGGTGATGATGAGCCCCAAATTTGGTAACATTTTGGGCTCATTTGGCCTAACTACCCTTGCTCAACCCTTCATTTTTCATGACTTATGCATCATTTTCTTAGTATATTTATGTCATTTGTACGAATGAGGGCAGTCACTATTCCTAGGTGGCTAACACATGCTTATTTCAGGTTTTTTGACATTTAATGGAGCAAAACCACGCAGATGAGGGCTAGGAGACAGCCAATATGGGATTGAGATTTTGTAGGAAGGTTGTCCACAGCATTGAATGGCCTTCCTCGTGATCTTCACCCCCAACTCCGAGCTCTGACGTCCACGACTACCGAGTTAGAAGGCAGCCAAACGGATTTTGAGGAAGCATTAGTTCACTCCTAGTTTGGTCAGCCAAATCCCACTGATTTAGGAGGCCAGCTTGGGACCTCGTACTGTATAAATGATGAGGCTGTAGCCTTCGAAAGGGACTTCTGAAACCTTGTTGCACATTCTGGATTACGAGCTGTTAGCTCTGTTTTGCTCTTTTGTAAGCCATTTTTGGCATGTTATTTGACTTATGATTATTATCTTTTAATGGAAAGCAGGCAGATTTGAGTTCAGTTTTGAGTTCTTAAAGGAGCCATAGCTCTCAGGGTTGGGCCCAACCTGAGAGCCTAAGGCCTCCTTCCTTTGTATTGTTATCTTTCTTTCAGCATCGTGTTTTTGTTCTTTTTCTTTACATGCATTTGGAAACGTAGTTTGCTGAGCTAGATTTCTTGGTGTGGTTAAGTAGGTTAGTTTTATGAAACAGAGTTGCTTCAGTAGTTTAGTATAGAATAGAGAGATTGGAGTTAATAAGAGTTCCAAAAAGGGTTGACTGCACACTCATTTTCACCTTTGTTTAGGGGCTGGAATTGCAGACAGTGCCACCCATCAAAAACATTGTTTTACATGTTCATGCAATCTTTTATGCAATATTTTCGGTTGTAGAAGTGTCCATGCGTTCAGATCTTGTGGAATGATTCTTTGCTTCAGTACCATGCATGATTTTCCTTGGAAATAACATTGCTATTCTTTGGTTTTGTTAAACAATTAGAATAGGTTAATGATGTTTCGGTTATGTGCAGGACGTGGATGATTTGTTTCGTTTACACTGTGCAGTACTACTCCCTCACTCTCTTATCCTTCTAAGCCATGCTCAGACTAACCACTCATCTCCCAATTAGACCCCCTGTCTCTCAACCATTCTATCACCCTCGTTATTCTACCTTTTCGGCCTTCCATTCCCTCTACCCTCTTCAAGACAACCTAGCTTAGTACACCTCCTCTTCATCTCATCTCTCTGTCACTTAGTCACCAAAAACTCCTCCCCTACCTCCCTATCCATCCATACAGCCTCTTCCACTCACCCATCACCCAAAAATCCGATTAGAGGACATCCTGTAGGAATTACTGAACTTCCTATAGAAATTCTGAACATCCTGTAGAACCCCTGCAGACTTCCTGTAGAAGCTCATAAACACGGTTTCTTGGCATCCAAACTTTGTGAAACTCTCTGAAAGGATGTTAGGGACTCCTTAGACCCTCTCTGAGCCTTCCTGACCTCTTCAAAGCATTTCTCCCCTCGACCTACCCCTGCACAGTAAAGACCCAGTTAGAAGCACATGCATAATAATTCCAACAACTTGAACAAAAATACAAAAATATGTTCTCTTCAGATAAACGTAGTCTAGACACATGCATCTCATCTTCCTAGAAGTAATGGCATCTCCTTCAGTAATCTGCATTCCCACCTTTGCATCAGTAGGACTAGCTGGTAGAATTAGGGTTTGCTAGGGTGTGTGTTTCTTGTTGGCTTTCAGTTCCTTTCTGCAAGTAGGTTAATCTCCTTTGAGTTAGCTTTCGTTCATCGGTTAAAAAGCTTCTTCTAAGAGCTCATAGAAGTTGGCTTGAGCCCTAGCGGACTTGTGCCAGCTGACCAAGTGACAGCTGCGGCAAGAGCTAGTACTTGTGCATACAGCACCGTCGCTTCTAAGTTTGTTACGAACTACCGGGTTGATAAAATTAGAGAAGGAAGCTCCAGGAGTTGTAGCATTATTGCTACAATACTGGAGCCCACCACTAGGCATGATGTATTCCATAGGCATTACGACTTCCTCTCAATAGACAAGCCTAAAAGGTGTTTGTCTCATCAGTTTCTTGCATGTCATCCGATAAGCCCATATTACTGCAGGTATGCGTAGGTCCTAATCACTTTTTTGTGCATTGCATACCTTGTTCAACGCTGTCTCCAGTACTTTGTTGAATGCTTCTACTATCCCGTTAGCTTGTGGGTGATACGGTGTGCTCTTCTGATGATAAACTTGAAACCCTTCCATTAGCACGCTGATTGTTTCTTTCAGGAAGTGCGTACTGTGATCGCTCATCAAGATCTTTGGACATCCAAATCGCATCAGTACATGTTCAAACAGAAACTTTGCGGTACTTGCGCCCGTGCAATCCTTCACTGGCTGCGCTTCTACCCAACGAGTCAAGTACTCCATCGCAGTGATAATATACCTCACGCTTGTCTTTCCTTGAGGCTGAATAGGTCCTACAAAATCTATTGCCCATTTTTCGAAAGGCTGCAATGTTGTTTGAGGATTCAAAGGAATTTCATCCCTCTGCGATGACTTACCTATTCTTTGACATACATCACATGCCTTGCAATATGCTTTTGAATCCTCATGAAGGATTGGCCACCACAACCCTACGTGTAGAATCTTCTGTGCAGTTTCTCTCCCTGCGTAATGTCCTCCCGCGGTGCCCCCATGAGCGTCCATGAGGATGTTGCTTCGTTCAAACTCAGGTACATACCTTCGTAGTATTTCATCATTCCCCATCTTGTACAAATTCTCAACAATGACAGAGAAGTCTGCCATGCGCACCACTAATTCCTTCTTTTGCTGGATAGAGTATCCTTCTGGCGCAGTTCCAGTTGTTAGGAAGTGAATTATATCTTCAAAATGTCCATTCGCTACATGTATAACAAAGAGCTGCGTGTCGGGTAATCCTTCCTCCAAACTAGTAGGTTCTTCCCCTGTCTCGATGCGTGACAGGTGATCTGGTCCCGTGTTCAATCGTCCGGGCTTCACAACAACTTCAAAATCATATTCTTGGAATAATAAAATCCATCTGCAGATGCGCCCCCCCAACACAGGCTTATTGACCAGGTACTTTAGCACGGAGTGATCTGTATACATCTTAAAGTGGCCTCCTAGCAAGTAGTGTCGATACTTCTGGAGCACATACACCATAGCTAGTCCCTCGTGCTCAGTGGTGGAATAGTTCTTCTTTGCTTTAGATAATCTGTGACTTACGAACGCGATAGGGTGATCCAAGCCTTCTCCACCATCCTGTGTTAGTACTTCCCCCAACGCTATACACGACGCGTCAACATGGACATGAAACTCTTTCTTCCAGTTTGGGAAGACAAGAATCAGCACAGTAACCATCTTTTCCTTCAATATATCCAGGCTTTTCTTACAATCATCGTTCCAGTAGAACGTGACATCCTTCTTCAACAGTTTTTCCATCGGTGTGGTGATCTGGGCATAACCTTTGATAAACTTTCTGTAGTACCCCGTATGTCCCAGAGTAGCGCGCAACTGTTTCACACTTCGCGGCGCTTCCAAGTTCAAAATCACCGCGATCTTCACGGGATCTACCATCAGCCCTTGTTTGCAAGCCACGTGCCCCAATAGGTTCCCAAAAGGAACCATAAACACACACTTCTTGAGGTTGAGTGCAATTTGGTATCTTCGGCAGATATCCAGCATCAATCGAAAGCTCTCTACATGGCGCTTAACCAACCCAAATACAATCCAGTCATCAAAATAAACCTCCAAGAACTTATGAATATATTCCTTGAATGCTGCAACAACCACGCACGAAAAGATGGTCGATGCGTTCTTCAATCCAAACGGCATGACAATATATTGAAATCAACCCCACTCCATTGTGAAGGTTGTCTTTCTCCTATCTTCTGGCGCTATTTTGATCTAGTGGTACCCTGAGAACCCATTAGTGAAAGAATATGCTTCCTGGCCACCTACATTGTCCAACACTTCATCTGTGAATGGAGTTGGGAATGGATCATGTACACAAGCATCGTTCAATTTTCTGAAATCCACACATATTCTTATCTCGTCCTTTTGCTTCTTCTCTTGCACCATCATTGGGCTTACCCAATCAGATTCTTCCACAGGCTTAATGATGCTTGCCACGAGCATTTTTTCTAGTTCTACGTGAACCTTCTCCTTGTATTTTGGATTTAAGCAGTACAACCTCTGCTTATTTGGCTTCACGTTAGGTTTCAATGTGATCTTCATCACTCCTAGATATCTGATTATTCCTTTCAAATCTGTAAACTTGGTCGGGAATAAGTCCTGATAATCGTGGAGAAATTCAGCGACCTTATCCACTGTCGCGTCATCCCAGTAGTCTCCAATCTTCGCGAACTTGGGTTCTGCCTCCGTACCAATATTCACCTGCTTAGTTTTCACCGACGTGGTTATATCAGGGTTCTCAATCTGTGGTCCTTGAACCTCGCGGTGGCCTTCCGTCTCTGGAATGTTAATTTTCCATGGATCTTCATCCTCTTCTTCAACAATTACATTATAACATTCCAGTGCACAACTCAGCTGAGTAGCCCATTCAGGCTACGCCAGGTCTAAAGGCTCTTGTGGAATCCTAAAGATGGCTGCTTTTACTTCTTGTAGCGCTTCTTCAATACTGTCAAACCCATCCTCAAAACTAAAGGTCATCATGAACCCTTTGCGTAGGATATCCCATTCGCCTATCCCATGGCGAAGATCTGTTTCTATATACCAGTTCATTGGTATAACATCTAGGGTATGATAAAACAGGTGCACCCACTCAGGTTGTGGCTTTTCTCCATATGCCTGCGTCCACTTGGCCAGATGTGTGCGCAGATCATCCTGTCCTTCATATTTGTCTGTCAGTTGCACCTTAGGCTTCCCAAATTGTGTGTGCATCATTCTCCTACATACGCGCCAATCATCAAAGCTTCCTTTGTGCGTACCCCACCATCTCGTGGGCGTAGTGCGCAGTACCCAGTCCAAGGCCTGGAAGTGTTGTTTTTCTGGCACCTCCCTTTCAAATGAATCCAAGAAAGTATCTACCTCGTTTAGTCCATCATAAGTAGGCAGATCTCTTACTTCTGTCGACACGCAGTGCAATGACCTGGTCATCATATTGCAATTCAGCGTAGTTACCTTATGTAACTGATTCTGCCAGTGCTCTATTTCTTCATCAAAATCCGAGGTGCAGGAGATTTCGCACTCCCATGTAATCTGCCCATCCGCGGTGGGATTCACCCAGTCTTCGTCGTGGGCTGTTATCTTATGGATTCAGTCCAAATCATCATCGCTCTCATAGTTGCAGACCGGCTCCGTATAGCGTGATCCTTCAGTAGGGTCCAGGGGTACAATTACGTGCAATGAATTCTTCTCAAAAATCATCTTTCGCTTCTTCAGATTAATTACCCCGTTCATGTCAATAGCCCAATCAATTCCCAAGAGCGTGGGGTAGGGATTGCTGTCATCAACAATCTCTATCACTTCGAAGTCTACCAGCGCGCTCGCTCCCTCAATATCCACAGTTATTCCCTGCAATTGCCCCATGGGTATTATTTTATGTTGGTTCACCATCCTCAGCTGAATTGGAGACCATTGCAGCGTAGGTCTTCCCATTTGCTCCCATGTTTGTTTCGGCAGAACATTCGCATCTGATCCCAAATCCAGGATGACTTGATCCATTTCATATTCTCCGATCTGCGTGGTAAGTCTCATTTCATGGCCTGTCCTTGTCTTATGCTTTCCAATCTTCCAGACTATGTGCGGTTCTCCTGGTGCGGTCCCAGCGCATCTGTTGATGAGTTCCTGTAACCCTTTCATAGCCTTACTGTCGTGTAGTAACTTCATACAGGTTTCCATGAACGTTGTGAGCATAGATGGGTCCATTTCCAGCTTCGGTTTATCTTTTCTTCCTGAAGTGGAGGCATCAATGAAGCTCTTCTTAGCTTGCATGAAGGTTTCCTGAGCGTGCTCCAAATCAAACTCGGCCTATTTCGCCAGAGATTTGTGAACCCAAGTACTATTTCTGGCTATTTTCCTTTGTCGTCTCCCGTCACGATTCCACTTTGGAGCAAAATGTTTACATTCAGGTCTTCCTTGCATGGCTTAGACCTCATCATCTATAGGTTCTAAGTCGGGGGAGGTGGTAGCGCTCCTTTGTCACATATCCTAGCTATCAGTGTAGGACAATCTTCCGTCTCATGATCAAACAGTGTGCAATAATTGCACGATGGGTGTGTTGGATTCGTGCAATCACGAGCATACTGTCCTGGCCCTCCACAATTGTAGCAAATCAACTATTCGCGACCTCTACCAGGTCCTCCTCTGCCTTGGCCTCGTTTGCGCCCTTGAAATCTCGTTTGCGCCATTCCTGCATTTTGGTCAAGGGGCCGCGTTTTGGTCTTAACTCGGTAGGTGGGAGTTCTATCCATCATCAACTCATAGCTTCTGCAAGTGCACTTGTCATGTCCCACCAACCTACAAAAGTTGCAGAACAACTGTTGCGAATTTTGCATATACTTCTGTAACAAGTGACAATTGTCTGTGGCATGTTTTCTTGCTATTTGACAGATTGCACACCACAAAGCAGGCACTGCGCTAGGTCCTGCTTGAGCTTCTGGCCTTAAAGGCATCGGTCCTCCTCCTGTGAGGTAATTTGTAAAACCGGGCAGTGGTGTTTGTCATGACCCCAACTCTTGCATTTTACACACCACACTTCTTCACACACTTCTGGTCGAACCGTCCTATCCTGTTTCAGACTCTGCATCTCAAGGCACAGATTCTTTAGCTGCGCGTGGATCTGCTGAACTCCTAGGTTAGGATCCTGCATCGGGGTCTCATGTAGCCTCATAGAAATCTCTAAGGCCTCTGCCTAAGTCGTTATCTTCTGCTGCGATAGCGCACTTTTTAAATGTGGTAGTAGAGAAGCTACAAACCATTCGCGATGTTGTCCATATGTCAGATTCATATTGGCTTCACGAATCGTACATTTCAACCTCTGATCCAGCTCCCAAGGAGTCTCACCTGGTAGCATTGTAATCTCTTTAAATCCAATGATCGACTGCGCTTCAGACTTAGGCCTACTAAATTCTTTATTTACACTGTTTGGATATCCGCGACTCCCGCATTTGGATCATCATTAGAGTAGTTAATATACCAGGTCAGCGCGCGATCCTGTAGGGTGCTAACCAGTGTCAATTTCTTTATATGGTCATCTGTAACACCTTGTGCTTCACATACAGGCCTTACAACGAACCAGAATTGGTCCGGATCCTCATTTCCCAAACCTTTGAACACATGCAACATCATTGTGCTTACCATACTGAATCCCGGTGGTGGTGGAGTTGGTATAGGTGAAGATGGAGGTGATGGTAGTGAAGTTGGTGGTGGTGTGGGTGGAGGTGGTATTCGCGGAATTCTTTGTCTTATCAGCTGAATAGCACTTCGTGGAGAGACCTTCGTGAGCTCTTCCTCGTCCCCTCATGGAGGTGAAATCAAGGGGCTATTTTCTGGACCCTTATTTCCTTCGTTCCTGTAAACCTTTCTGCTTCGTGTAGCTCTGAACATCAAGGTAACTACATAACCCACTTTTCGCACAACATCATTTTAATCCAAGTATTCAAAGACTTTATGTACTTACCTTGCGGTCCTTTGAGAAAGCGTTGCTCTGCCTCGCTGTAGCTGACTGAGGTGTCGACTGTGAACTCAGTAACAAATCCTCCTATAATTCGATCGAGCCAATGATCAATGACGCACGTGATCTTATCCTTCGACGCTTCCAACCTTTGCGCCAGCTCTGGGGTCCACACAATAGGACCGTCAAGTTTCCACCTTCCTTGGCTATCTGCTAGCTTCGTGATCCACTCGTATAGCTCAGTAGGGAAGGACGCGAAAAATATTTCATGGATCTCTGTATACAGGTAGCTGTCTAGCCACTCTTCTTTTGACAGTCGCGGGTTTCTGTTCTCCTGTGCTGCGAACTTGTGAATTCTTCTGTCCAACCAACCTTCAATTTCTTTCTTAGTTGGATTCCAATGATACGACATCACACATCTCTATGCAGATTCCAGTCCCGGTAATGGAACCATTTGTTGGCTTATGGGGGCCTGACCCAGGTTCAGAGTTATTTAGCCAAACAAATCCCTACACTACTGGCCCTTTCGGCATCAGTTCGCGGAGCGCGGACTGAAGTCTCACCCGAAGCAGTATGGGGAGATGCTGGAACCAAGTTTCCACACCATTGAGATGTCTGTGATGTCGGTTTAGTCCAACTAGACCTGCCTCCGCGCAGGTTGCTTCACGCTCTTGTTCCAACCTTCTGTACCTTCGCGATCTGTAATAACCGACCTTCGCCCAGCCCTAACCAGGGGCTGAGATGCTTTCACGTTGCTATGGTAGCGAACTGCGCTATTTCCCCAAACTACACCAAGTATCTTACTTATCTTATTAACAGGTCTTGATTATCTTCGCGTAAACAGATATTCTAACTTTCATTCACTTAACAAATACAGTTATATATATTCGCGCATCATATAAACAATAGAAGTGAAATTCATACCCAATATATCCGATGCAAAAAACAGGAAATAAATACACATAAATGATAGAAACTTCTCATTATTATTGCTTCCAAATGATTACAGACCTTGACTCGCCTTGCGCACTCAGCTGCGGACTACTAGGCCTCTTCCTATGCTACAAACCACAACTAGAATTTACACTTCAGATCTATTTCGCATACATCATATTGATTCCTCGACTATGCTATCAAACTACTTAGAGCTTCGCTCTATTTATACAATCCCATGGTCTGCGGACCATAGGTAGATCTTCTATAGCTGACATTACATTAACAAACTAAGGGCGGACAACCCTATGAATCTTTTACAACTACGCGCTCCGCGCCCACAAAATGCAGAGTCCTTACATTGGAATTACAATCTTTGACCAAAATCTGGTCTTTAAGCCCCAAAACTTCCCTTGGGGGATCCCGCGCCCAACATACCCCGTGCTTGGTACACCAGGATCAACAATTATTTCACCAGGTTGGCCTTCACCAAAAGTGGAGAAGATGCAAACTTTTACCATATTGTGGTTCAAGGTAAATTATTGATTATAGTATTATATGTCAATGATTTAATTCTAACAGGCAATGAGAAGCTGGTCAAATATTGCAAAGAGGATCTTGCAAGAGAATTCAAGATGAAGGACCTGGGGCCCATTCATTATTTCCTTGGTATGGAAGTATGACAAGCAGACGAGGGAAAGTTTGTCTCTTAGGGAAGGTATGCCAATTAAATACTGAAGAAGTTCCACATGGAGAGAAACAAACCCATGGAGACTCCTCTAGCAGAGAATTAGAGGAAGGAATATGCTACTTCAGGTGAAGTGGCAGAGGCTACCATTTACAGGAAGCTTATGGGTTTAGTTATGTATTTGGTGAACACATGACCAGACATGTGTTATACAGTTAAACAACTTAGTCAAGCAATGGTTAAGCCAACCAAACTGTATTGGAAGGCAACTAAACATGTGTTGAGATACATCAGATGCACCACTCAGTTTGGTCTTTGGTACAAATAAACAAAGGGAGTGAAGCTGCAAGGCTTCAAATATGTAGATTGGGCAGGGATTCCATCAGACATGAAGAGCACATTAGGGGGAATCTTCAGTATTGGGTCAATAACAGTTTCTTGGTATAGTAGGAAGCAGAGATTAGTTCCACTCAGTTCAACAGAAGCATAGTACATGGATGATAGTCAAGGAGCTTGTGAGGCTATCTGGATGAGGAAGATCCTTGTTGGGTTATTTGGTCAGTAGATGGATCCTACAGTGATTTATTGTGACAATCAGAGTTGTATCAAACTATACGAGAATCCTATTTTTCATGATTGATGCAAGCATATCAACATCCGATATCACCATCTTAGAGATTGTGTGCAGAGGCAGATCATGTTGCTAGAGTACATTCCTAAAAAGGAATAGGATGAAGATATCTTGACTAAGGCACTCTCAAGAGGAAAATTTGATTTCCATAGAGGCAAGTTTGGGGTATATGATAATCCATTTCTTGTTGAGAGGGAGTGTTGAAAATGCAACAAGAAAATCCTGATTTAATTTCCCCTTGAATTAAATTATTAGAAAAATTGTAATTCCACATCACAAGACAACTTGTAAGAGTTAACTAAGTTAATTTCACTTAGTTGACTAATTTAATTCGATTTGAGGGTCTAACTTGAGTCATGTAGAGTGGCTCCTACTTTTAGGAGCCCTGGTTGAGTTTATTTTGAGTTGTAATTAATTAATTTAGTTTAACTAAGTTAAAGTCAGTTAAACTAGTTCCAACTGTTGAAGAAACTAGTAGGAGGTCTAGTCGTGGGGTGGAGCTTCAATTTTCAACTAGATAACTGATAATTCAGCCATAAATAACTCATGCATGTGTGATCTACGAGTTACCCAGTTGAACTTGGAGTTCAAGGGTAATGTACTATCAATGGTATAATAATCCAAATT
Source organism: Pinus tabuliformis (assembly GCA_031772625.1). Taxonomy (NCBI): domain Eukaryota; kingdom Viridiplantae; phylum Streptophyta; class Pinopsida; order Pinales; family Pinaceae; genus Pinus; species Pinus tabuliformis. Next base: position 917,706,756 of record CM062805.1, on the reverse strand, counting down.
GTATAGGTGGTGCATGCAGTCAGAGGAAGGCCTATGATGGATTGTGTAGTTATGGATGAGGAATTTCCCTAATTAATAGGGCTAATCACCAAGGAAATAGCGCAAATAAATAGGGACTTGGGCAAGTAGGAAATTGGTTAAGTATTGGCCAAGTCTTGTCTAGGAAGTAGTGAGATATATAGAGATAGTGCAGAGGTTGCTCGTGCTTGAGAAAAGCATTGTAATCTTCTCATATTTTTTGGCTAATGAAATATACATATAACAGGGGTTTTTAGCTGTGTATTTCTATTAGAAATTATTGTGTAATGTGTTGATTGGATTCTTCCTCTTGTATGCTTCATGATTTTGCGATCGTTAATTGTTTCCACAGTTGTAGAATAGATTCAATTCTATTGTTTTTGTAAATTACAATTAGTAGTTTGAATCTACAAGTAATTTTCTACACCTATGAGGTACCGTAGAACATGCTTAGCTGCCCTCCAAAATAATTTGGCTGGTCTAACCATAGCTTGGCTCAGCTGGTTGACTGCATAACACATATTTGGTTGTGTATTCACAAGATACATTAGTGAACTCACCAGCTGCCGGTAAACAATAACATCCACTTCCTTGCCTAAAGTGGCATCCTCTTTCCTCCAGTTGGTCTCTAGAGGTGTCTCCATGGGTTTGCAACTGTCCATGTAGAACTTCTGAAGTATCTCATTGGCATACTTTCATTGAGAGATAAAAAATTCCCCATCGCCTTACCATACTTCCAATCCAAGGAAGTAGTGCATGAGACCCATGTCCTTCATTCCAAACCCTCTTGCAAGATATGATCAATTTCTTATTACTAATTAACATAAAATAATAAACATATAAGTCTATAATCAAAAATTTAACTTCTACCAAGATGTGATAGTGGTTTGCATCTGCTTCACTTTTGGTGAATCCTAAATCGATGGGATAGCTATCGATCCTGGTGTACCAAGCATGGGGTGCTTGTGATCGGTCCCATCAATAGGTATCTTTTGAAGTTCATTATTATATACTCCAACCCTTAAAACTCTCCCTTTCTTAAATTAATTCACATTTTTAGCCATAATATGCTTAGTAGGAAGATTAAAAGGTGTTTTTCATATTGTATGGCCTAATGTGATTAATATGCAAGTCAAAGAATCTTTTTTGGAGATATTTACCATGCAGGGGCTTCATGGAGATTCCTAGATAGAATATAGGGAGCCTTTCATCCTCATTAACTCCCTAACTTGGTTTGAGATCAAAAAATACTCTCCAACAACTCGAATTCACTAGCATCCGAGGAACTCCAAGTGAATGACAAGGACAAAGGGAACTAGATCCACAAATATCAAGATTTTGGAGGGGAGCATTCCTCCTTTCAAGGAAGTTTCCCCTCAATCATTTTTGTATAAGTAAACCAGTTGAAAGGCTCATTAGGATTTAAATTTTTGTTGCAGCTAGGAGTAGATACTGAGAGCCTAGTGCTTGACATTGTTATTCTTAACTTTCATATGATGTATGAGACTATTATTTTCTGTTAATGAGAAGTTTACCATTGATCTGCATCTGAGTTAGTTTTGGAGGGCTGAAACCCTTGGGTTTGGGCCCAACCCAGAGGCTTTAGTCCCTCTCTTGTATTTCCTTCTTGTTATTGTTTCAAAGCATTGCAATCCTTCTCTTGTTTCAGTAGATATTATATCATAAAAACTTGTAATTGCAAGCTTGCCTATCACCTCTCTTGTGGGAAGAGTGATTGGAAAGATCTACAATAACAACTAAAAAATATTTGTTTATGATTTCTTGGAAATAGATAGATGTTAGTTTTCCTATTTATTCTCTCCAATTTAGGAGTTAATGTCATTATCTTGAGTGATTAGAGTATTTTTGTGGGATATAATAGATCTTAATCGAATTCAAATCATCTTTTCCATAATAATTTGTCTCACTGCATTATTGGTCAGTTGATGCATGTATCTGGCTAGTTGCAGGGACTGTGCTAATATGTAGGGGTGGGCACACCTTTACACATCCAATTGGACCTTTCCATGTTCTTCCTAGGTACCTTACCTTGCTTCCAAATTATGTCTTCGAATTCACTATGTTAAGGCAAATGAAGGATATCGTGGGCATCAAATTTGGTGAAAAATAAACTTCTGAGGGGTAATAAGCTTGGCTAAGGGGATCCCACACCCTTCATTCACCTCCTTCTACCTTCACCCACCTTCCTCTTCCTGTAAGACCCCATTTATATCCTCAAAATCTCTCAGATCTTCCTCTTGTAGCAAAATAGGGCCTCTTGTAGCAATACAGGGCCTTGTAGGTTTTAACCCCGTACAAAAATTACATGCATATGAATTCTAACAACAGAAAATAAACAATACTGAGAGCATAACACATAAAACACATATACACAGAGATTTTCCCCTGGATCCCAAAACCGAGACTATCAGCTTGATTTTTCATTATTTTCCTTTCAATGTTACAATACATATTTATGCATGCCGAAGCATCCAATACCATGGACCGAAAACCATCACGCCCAAAACCATGTACGAAAACCATGCACAAAACCATAGGTAGGTCCACCCACCTAATATAGGGTCCCAAAATATTTTCCCCGGGCCGCTGCCCTAGACCCCGTAGAGGGGGGCTACTCGCCCCCCTCAAACCCCCTGGATAGGGTGGGTTGCTGCCCCCTCAGTGACCCCCTCGCTGTGCAATCAGTGCAATGAAGGGGGGGCTTTGCCCCCCCTCCAACCCCCTAGTTAACTAGGGTGGCTAGTCGTGGAAAGAATATAACACAACCCAACAGACCTCCTATAGTGCCTCCTGTAGCAGCCCTGTAGCTTTGATTTTTTCAACCAGATTTTCTCCAAACTTGGACTCTAGCCTAGTTAAGTTGAATAATAGCCCCCACACTGTGATTTTATTATTAGGGAAGAACTTAGGACGACTCCAACCTCATCCTTACATCATTGCAACCATCAAATAGCAAAACAAAGTTATATTTAGCATTTTATTCTTCATAGGCATGTTAAAGTTGTGATTTCTAAATTTCAAGCAAATGCAAGTAGATAAATGATGCATGCCGGGTAGGTTATTAATTTGAATCAATTGTACTAGTAGAGTAATATGAGTTATTCCTGCAAATAGATTTGTTTTTTCCTTATGCAATTTCAATTAAGATTTACATTTGATGAATGGTAAGCAGAGTAGTATGATTTATTTCTGCCACTAAATTAGCCTATTTTCCCTTATGCAATTTCAACTAGAATTTAAATTTTATGATTGGAATTTTCACCTTGGTAGTATAATCATGTTCATTTATGATTTCATAAGAGGTTTTCACTACAATTAGTTGGAGGAATGGTCTCTGAATACCCTGATTTGATTTCATGAATAGGCGTGACATGAGTAGAACTTGACCTATTGTGCATATAACATTGTCACATCTAAGTTTGTACGAACCCCAGGTTGATGATTAAATTTGAGAAGCCCTTGGGAGTTGCAACATCCTTGGTTTAATACCATGGCTCATCACTTTTTGGTGCCATTGTTGGGGAGGTGTCTAAGTAGGTGTTGTTTCTACCTATGAATTTCTTGTTTTTTTTTGTTTTGCATCAGTCTTATTGCTTTGAACAAAAAGTGAAAATTCAAAAAGAAAACTTGTTCTTTCATGCCTCGTAGGAGTAGGGATAACCAAGGGAAATTATTTCCCAAAACCCCACCTCCTCAAACAATCAACCTTCATTCTTCTTCGGTGACTGTGAACTTCCCTCTCTAACTACAGGGGAGTTGGAAAACCCTTTAGGAGAGCCACCTCAAAGTTTTGAAGAACATATAGGAGAAGAAGAATCTATCTCACCTAGCCAAACTATGGCTAAAAACTGGAACAATGATATTTTTCCTATAAGAGAAACCAATGAAGAGGCTAGAATGAAAAATATAAGCCCTATTTCCCTTCCACATTTCCATGGCCTAACCTCTGAAGATCCTGACACCTTCATGTTTGAGTTTGTTGTTGTCTATAGGACCTATGACTATGCCTTTGATGAGTAGAAGTTGAAGTTGTTTCCTTATACCCTCAAAGATGCAATATTGTGCTGTTTTATGAGTCTACCTGGAGGAAACATCACTACCCGGGCCCAAATGCAACAAGCCTTCAATGAAAAATACCAGGATTACTATAGGTCCAAAGAAATAAAGGAGGAAATATTTAGGATGGGCCTTGGATTTGATGAATCTTTGGAGGACTATAAGGAAGGTTTAAACTCAATTATAGTAGGGCCAACTATACCCTTGATCTTGAGTCACTCAAGATAGTTCTTCTCTAAGGGACCAGGGAAGATGTAATGGAAATCCTCAACATTCTATCTAGATGATATATCTACCAATTGCCTTATCATGACATAAAAAATGTATTCAAGAATCACTATAGGGTTGTTAGGAAAAATGGTAGGTCTAGCCAAAGCTTGGTTAGTTCCTCTTGATCCAAAAAAACCATTAAGCATGAGATAGGGAGTATGTTGGAAGATTTTAAGAGTGAGATTTTGCATGCCTTTTCCTTTTAGATGGATACTATGCAAATCAAAAGAAGGCAAGAAGAAGCAGAGAGGGCACTAGCTATCTTTTTCCCTAGGATTACTAAAATACATCCTGGGAATGAATGTCCATTGAATGTCATAGATGTCTGTTTAGTCTATGAAGAGAATCATGCAATAGATAAATGGCCCTCTCTTTCAGGCGTGAAGGCTGTATATGAAGGAGGGGTATAAGGTGGGTCCGAGCAGTTGTGCTTCATTAACCAAAGGATACCCCCAGGTCCTCGGCCATATCAACAAGGCATGCAAGGTGCACATTATCCTCACTACAATCCAAATCAAAATGCACCTTTCTAGCCTTTGTACCCTTCCACTCATCCATCATAGTCCACACCTCCTCCTTGGTATTATACTCCTTAATATCCTCCTCATCCTATCAACCCTCCTTTTTAGCCATATCCACCCCAACCTTCCCAATGGGGCAATCCCTCACTAGGCTAGAGGCCTCAAACCACCCAACCTCTTGCTTTACTGCCTCCACCTCAAACTCAACCACAACCTGCTCACCAAAATCCACCTACGCAACCTCAAATTCCCGCTCAACCCAATTCGAACCCGAAAAAAAAAGAAGGCACAACAAGTTTACAGTGGGGAGATATCCTATCTTGCCTATGTTGTGGAAATATAAGAGATCAACCTTAGGTCCAGGAAAGTGCTCCCAGATAATCACCCACCTTCTCCACCTGAAGAGCTTGAATAAGAGAAGGAGGAGAGTGTTCCTCAAGTCAATGCACCTCCTTATCCTGAAAGGTTGGTCCACCCTAAACAACACACCCCAAAAGAGGCTGAACTCCTGGGAGAATTGAAGAATTTGTGTGTCAAGATACCCCTTCTACAGGATATCAAAGATGTTTCCATTTACAACAAGCTTATCAATGAGGAATGTTTCAAAAGGCTTGGGAGAAGAAGAATAGATACCCCCAGAATCAATGTTGTTGGACAACTATCTGATTTGATTCTTGGGAGGGTGATCTCTCCAAAATACTTGGATCCTAGTATCCTAATAGTGGATGTGCACATTGATGGAATTATAGTTCCTAATAATTTGATTAATCTTGGGGCTGCAATCGATGTAAAGACCAAGGAAACCATGTTGAATCTCAACCTCCAAGGGGATTTGACGAATACCACTACAGTGCTAAAACTTGCAGATAGATCCACAATATCTCTTGAAGGAGTTATTGAGGATGTCATGGTCTCCATTGAATATTGGGAGTATCCCATTGATTTCTTGGTCCTCCAACCCAAAACTAAGTTTAATTGCTATCCTCTCATTCTAGGAAGACCTTTTATCCAGACTTAAACAAGAACACAACAAATTACATTTATAACCATACATATAGAGATGAAACAGAAATAATACTTCATTTCATTACTGTAAAATATTGAAATATGCTTACAAACAGAAATGGAAATAAACTAGCTAGGGCGATGGTAGCTTATCTCTGAGAAGTGATGTGGTGGCTACATGCCTTTGAACTATGTTACAATGAGGCTTGAAGACATATTTATTGTTGAGAAACAATGGAAAACCATAAACATCCAAAAACCTAACCCTAGAAGATGAAACACCAAACTGTGGGCCCCGTTTGGGTAAATTTGTACATCAACTTCCTGGGGTTGTAACTTTGGCGTACGATCTCCGTTTGACGTGCACCATAGCTTGTTAGAAATATCTATCCGAGGACTACAAATTTGGGAAGAGAAATATCGGTCCATGGACCCATGTTGCTCCCAGATTTCCCAAAAAACATAGTTTACGGCCTCAAAACGGCTCTAGGAGTTCAGGACCCGAAAAACTACTAAAAATAGTAAATTGTGCTACATTTAAGGAAACTGAAAGACTAAAAGAGATAGTTGTGGGGGTCCAAGTGGGATAGGTGGGTGGCCACCAACATCCACCTAGATCATTCCTCCCCCCTTAGGAAGCAATGGTATCCATTGCGTTGAGTTCCTCCCTGAGATGAGGAAACTTCTGTTGAGCTGGGTCCCTGGTGAGTTGTTCTGCAACCTCTGATGTGTCCAGTAATGGTGGGAAGCATGGTCGAGGGTGGTCCACATTGAGCACTCAGTGCAAGAAAAGGAATGAGGGAATGTTGTGCTCCAAATCATTATTTCCCACAGCCTTGTTAATGGTGTAAGGACCATGTTGGAGTGGGCTGAGCTTCTAATGGGTTCTTGTAAGGCGTTCTTTCTGCAGATGCAACCAGACTGTGTTGCCCACTTGAAACTTGTGTGGTACCCCTGTGGGTGAGGAGAAGTTGTTCCTGTGTTCTATCATGACCGTATCCCTTTGCAGCTACTGTTGCGTGGAGGAACCCTTCGCGGGGGTCATGGATGTGGCGACGATCTTCCCCTTACTTTGGGAGCGGACCAGACAAAAAATAAATTTCCTAGTCTGTGAGATGATCTTACTGCATTTCTTAGCAGAGATCAAAGAGGTGGCGATAGGTGGGGCTACCTACGGTATCCTGTATAATGAATTATCCAAAGAAATAATAACAGCGCGAGGCCTTGATTCATACATAGCATGTCGCCTCCACAAGTATGGCTGGCCTAATAATACATCACAAACATCCAGAGGTGCAACATCACACAATACCTCATTTGTGAAGGGTTTGATGCTGTAGGGAAGGTGGCACTGCTGGTGAACTCAGAGATCTCGTCCTTGGTGAAGCCACCCGATGCTATATGGTTGCGAGTGTGGTATGGTCGGTAGTCAAAATCGCTTCACGACCTCTGCTAAAATGAGGTTCTTTTGGCTCCCACTGTCAACAATGAATTGTAACGATGAACCCTTCACCCACATCTATGAGTGGAAAAGATGCTCCCCCTCCTCTGGATCTTTGGGCTCATTCTTCTGGATCTTGGCAGTGGCAACAGTGGCGCTGGGCTTCGCATCAATGATTTGATTCCCTTTGCCTTTCCCCTTGTCAGGTTCTGACTCAGGGTTGGAACATGCATCTGATTTGGAAGCCTTCAACTCGGCCACCAGCGACCGCTTGGTCCGACACTCATGTTGTGAGTGGGGCTCTTGTGGAACTCACACCACTTTCCTATGTCCTTCTTCGACTTTGTGGTGTGTTCTTTTCTTGTAGCTTCGACGGGTTGTCTTGGGTTGCCCTGTCTTGGCTTTGTCCTTGGTTCTGCGATTTGGGGAAGCCTTTCCCTTGCTTCTGATTCATAGATCCAAAACCTCTCTTCTTTTGTTTAAACTTTTGCTCGATTTTGACAGCGTATCGGTACGCCATGTCGAATGAGGAGATGTTCAGGAACTCCATCTCATCCTGGATGTATGATGCAGGAGCATTCAGCTCAACATCATTATTGTATTCTAGTAGACATAAGGGGGTCTTGTGTTTCAAGGAAGTTGGTTTCCTAACTATTGAATTAATGTAATTATTTAATGTTTTGAGTGATTTTAATGAGAATAGGAATTAATTGAATATTGTGAGGCATAATTGTAAATGTTCTCGAATGTAGGAGAACATGAGAGATTTAGGATAGTTGAGTGATGAGAGGATTGAGAATTGATTGTAAATCTTAGATTAGGAATTAGTTCATGATTTTGTGGATTTGAGAGAATCCTTAGGGATGAGAAAGAGATTTTAGGATTTTGTTGAGAAGCTTATGGATCTAAACCAAGAATTGGTTTTAGAATCCCTTTTGTATAAATGTAAGCCTAAAAGGCATGATCAGAGGTTAGAGAGGTTAGACAGAGAAAGAGAGTTAGATATTTAGTTTTTTTTGTAAGCCTACGGGAAGATAATGAACAGAGGCCATTAAATTAGAAGATCAGGCCGAAGAGAGACAGAGAGTCTCATCATGTAATTGTTTGTTAAGATATATATATATATATATATATATATATATATATATATATATGCATATGCACAGAGATTCAATTCCAAGTTGTATATATATATATATATATATATATATGCACAGAGATTCAATTCCAAGTTGTATAAGTGTGTCGTTGATTATCGAATGGTGAATGATTAGTGAATTAACATATCCTGTGTAACAAAGAGTTGTAGGTGGAGTTTGACGATTACACAGAGAAGAACATGACGAGGAGGATCATAATGGATTGTTGAATCCATTTGAAAGATTAAGGCCAACGCTCAGGAGGAAGTGCGTAGTGAAAGAGCCAAGGGATCAAAACCTTAAAGAAAACCCAAAACCCAGAAAAACTGAAGAAATAGCGTAACAACATAAGTAAATAGAGTAGCGGAGGAGTAAAGTGTCAATGCACAAAAACCGTTAGATCTTATAGATCAACGGCCAGGATTAAGTCGCAAGAGAGGAAAAATCGGGATCGCATTGCAATATCTCAAAGGGAGGAAGCGATTGCGACATGCGATGCATAGCCAGACCCGAAATCTTATTGAATGTGACCTAGAACCCATCGGGTCTGAAATACATATCGGATCGGAGTTTAAAGTGGAAGAGTCAAGTGCAAGGACAGTGCGATAACCGATAGCCGACAGCGATAAGCGTTGATCGGAGATCGGGCAGATTGGCGATCGGAGGGTGGGTGTTTTGGAGATCGGAGATCAAAGGAGGAGTAGCGCAGCAGAAAAGCTTTGGAGTCGACGGACCCGACGATATATATGAATGCAGGTATATAGTTTTTGAGATCTGCTTATGTGTTTTGGAGCGGAATTTCAATGTATTTCGTTTGTATTCCGTGAAAGTGTTGTGGCAAGTCTTTTAATGCAAAAGTGGTGTTAAATGATTCTGATAGTCACATATTGGAGTCGGAGGGGTGATAAAAGCATATATGTGGTATGACCATGGTAACTGCGATGAGCGATTGCGATAAAGGCAAATCTTGGGAACCGGGCAAAGGCAGAAAATGTATGCTACGTATGTTTATTAGTGTATTTCTATTATAAAGCATTATAATAGAAATAAGGCACGATAAGAAGGTTTTAGGAGTTAATCATATATAACTAATGTTAAAGAGTGGGAAGTGATATATGTGCGGCCATAAGATTTACAAAGGTTTATGAGGATGTATTAAAGCACCGATAGAAAGGATTGAAAGGGTTTAGACTTTGGGTTAGTCTATTAATATGTTTCCGCATGAGTTCTAATTAAGGGGCCTTAACCATTGTTCATTTATAATGAATATTTGACAGGAAGGTCATATAAATTCCCGGGCAGAAATGGTTTATGCATAGTTCTATATGAATACTTTGGGTAAAGCAGGGGTAACCTTGCGTCATTTCGTATCAGAGCAGAACAAAGAAATTATGTGTGAAAGTTTCTTTGGAAGAATTTAGAACAGTAATATTTGGAAAGATGTGTATGCAGGAAAGGGAGATGAGATTCTAATCTAACAGTTAAGTGATAAGAGTAAAGCTGGGAGATTGGTAAGAGGAATACTAATCTTGATATTTCTGCAGTTTGATAGAATGTTCAGATTTTGAGAAAGAAGAGCAAGTGATTTATGGCCAATGAATCTATATAATTGGAATTGTGAAATGTTTGAAATTGAAATTGGAGAATAACAATTAAGTTCTTAGAGGCAGGTGAGTAAGAATTAAGAAGAGATTGCATAAACATAAAAAATCCAAAGCGATGTTTTGAAGAATGGAAATTCATTTGAATCTGAAGAGTGGATGGAGACTGCTTGTGAAATCATGCAGGTATTGTTTTATTTAACTCTGATTTGAGTTTTGTTGGATAAAGAAATAGATTGAAGATTGATAGTTGCAGCTAATGAAGTATCTCAACAAAAGAAGATCAAGCCTTAAGAAGCAGTAATGAAGGAAACTGTTAAGGATTTCTGAGTGGGAAAAAAACTCAGCAAAGGAGAAATTGTTGCCGATAGTTAAGCTTTGCCAAGATAAAGCCGGAAGATTGGAAGAAAGAATTAGATTCTAAATTTGATTGACAGTGGCTGAATATTGAGAATTTGTGCATTGGAAGCATGAAGATCTACTGAAACAGATTTGTAGAAATGGTGAGATCCTGAAGGTAGGTGAAGGTATGCAAATTTGTCTAATGATTAGCAGATATTGAATGAATGATATTTAGAGTAGGATTATAGTAGTTAAACTGTAAGAAGGACTTTGTAAGCTCTTGAAGTAACAGAGTTTGAAGATACAACTGAAGGCTAGTGGAAAGGACAGTCCATTCAAAAGTGCAGGTGAATGGGAGGACAAGATCAGACAAAGATCTTAAAGGTGAGGTGATATGTTCTTATTTTAATTTGAATTGAAGATTGGAGAGTTGTGGTCTTTATATTGATGCACAGGTAGCAACAGAGGAAGGTGAGAAGATTGCAGCAACCTAGAGCGAGGAGTGCTCAATTGGTTCCAAAGGAAAGAACCAGAGAAATGCCAATAGACTGAGCTCAGAGGAGAGAAGCTTAGTGAGGCATATGTAGTAAGAAGGAGACTTGTTACTGTAGGGGTATTGTTGCAGCTCACAAAGGTAATTCCACAGAGGATGTGGTAGAATTGCTAAGAGATAAAGGAAGCTGGTAAGAGTTTCTAAGTGAAAGCAGAAATGTGGCAGAACCTTGAGGAATTCCAACAGAGATTGGATAAAGAGGATAGTTGTGTTCTTGGAAAGTACAGATGAGTTGAAGCCTAGAAGGAGCAAAGAGAATTTCTCAAAGGAGGTTCCAGAGATAGAGAACCAATTGCTTGCCAAAATACCAAGTACAGAGGAGAGCTTGGTGAGGTAAGTGGCAACAGGGCAGACTTGCTGTTGTGGAGGCTTTAGTGCAGCTCATAGTGAGTGAGTGAGGAACTCATAGAGATGGAGAGGATGATGACTAGTGACAGTCATAATAGAGGTTCTGAAAGAAACCACAGCCAAGGACAGAAGAAAAGAGATGCCAAGGCAAATGGCATACAAAGACAATTAAGTAATGACGAATATGAGAGGGAGAAGGCTGAGATAGCAGTTCAACTTGAAGCATTAATGGAAATGTTGCAGAGAAATGAGATGGACCAGAAATATGGTTATGTCATGAGAAAGAAAATGAAGTGGCAGAGGCTACAAGAGAAAAGGAATCAACAGGTGAATATGTAGTTAATAAAGGAGCTAAGGGAAATTGAACAGATTATAGATGTCAAATTGAAGACAAAGAAGCTCAAAAGAGTTGAGCTACAACAAAAGGGAGATGTTGAAGAATTTGTTGAAGTTTCGATATGTGAACCAGAATGTGGACCATTACTTTTTGAAAGTGATGAAGAGACAGAGGAGTTGAATCATATGAATGATTCAAAGCAACCAGAAGACTTGATGACTGAAGCATCAAATGAGACCGAAAGGTCTTGTATTTTTAAAATTAATGATTTGTGTATGATTGCAGGTTTGGAAGAAGATAGGCAGTCTTTTAAAGCTGTCAAAAACATGAAAGAATACCTTCTAGAAGATGAAATTTTTGAAGCAGAATATGACAAGGAGACTGGAAAAGAATCAGTTCGCTACAATGGACAAGTGCTGAAAGACATCATTGAAATAGATGATGAGAAGGAGAGACTAGCTGACAGTCTCAAGAGTTCTTTGAGTTTGAATCAGCATACTGATATGATGACATAAGAAGAGAGATCAGAGCAACATACTGAAGTGTTGCCAAAGGAAGAAGAGGTACAGAAGTCTTATATTTTTGATTATGATGATTGTCTTATAATTGAAGGTTTTGTTGCAGAAACTGGAACATATTTGGCACAGGAGGACAACCAAATGAAAGAAGAAGAGGAAGAACATCTACTGAAGGATGTTAAGAAAGATTTAGCGGAGGAAGAAGGACCATGTGATGATGGGTCAATCACAAATGAAGAAATAGGAGATTGTGTAAAATTTCCAAAGTTCAATCCAAGTAAAATCATTGAGTTAATAGGGAATTAGAATTTTAAAGAAGGAAGTGAGAAGAGCAGAGGATAAATGTTCAGGATAAATTGCTGAAGAAGGATGACAAAAAAGCTGTCATAAATAATAGTCAAGAAGAAGTTGGTAGGTGCAGAAAACAGAAGCAGGAAATTGTTTTAGAAGCCAATATAGCAATAGCAGAAAAGGTACAAAATATCAGTAAAGAAGAGGGTAAGGATGAAAAGGAGGCGATCAAGATAAGTGAAGAACAAGAAAAAAGGAGAGTTCATCAATCAAGAGATGAAAACAGTCAGCAAACTGAGGATATACTGGACAGAGAAATTGAACTGATAAGAAGGTTAATGATGAAAGTGTCTCAGAAGAAGACAACAACAAGAAAAGAGAGGAGTAACAACAAGAGGAAGACAACAGTAGACTATGAAAGCAGGGCAAGTGGAGCATTGCAGCATAAGGTATGGAGACCTGGAGAACAACAACAGACAACAACAACAATAGAACAATGGACAAGCAAAGACAGATTACAAAATAAAGTCTAGGATCCAGGAGGAAACAATTATCCAGACTTATGACCAAGAGGTCATAAATTTTCTTTCTTGGGGAGTCTGATGCAGGAGCATTCAACTCAACATCATTATTGTATTCTAGTAGACATAGGGGGTCTTGTGTTTCAAGGAAGTTGGTTTCCTAAGTATTGAATTAATGTAATTATTTAATGTTTTGAGTGATTTTAATGAGAATAGGAGTTAATTGAATATTGTGAGGCATAATTGTAAATGTTCTCGAATGTAGGAGAACATGAGAGATTTAGGATAGTTGAGTGATGAGAGGATTGAGAATTGATTGTAAATCTTAGATTAGGAATTAGTTCATGATTTTGTGGATTTGAGAGAATCCTTAGGGATGAGAAAGAGGTTTTAGGATTTTGTTGAGAAGCTTATGGATGTAAACCAAGAATTTGTTTTAGAATCCCTTTTGTATAAATGTAAGCCTAAAAGGCATGATCAGAGGTTAGAGAGGTTAGATAGAGAGAGAGAGTTAGATATTTAGTTTTGTTGGTAAGCCTACGGGCAGATAATGAACAAAGGCCATTAAATTAGAAGATCAGGCCAAAGAGAGACAGAGAGTCTCATCATGTAATTGTTTGTTAAGATATATATATATGCACAGAGATTCAATTCCAAGTTGTATAAGTGTGTCGTTGAGTATCGAATGGTGAATAATTAGTGAATTAACATATCATGTGTAACAGAGAGTTGCAGGCGGAGTTCAACGATTACATAGAGAGGACCATGACGAGGAGGATCATAATGAATTGTTGAATTCATTTGAAAGATTAAGGCCAACGCTTTGGAGGAAGTGTGCAGTGAAAGAGCCAAGGGATCAGAACCTTGAAGAAAACCCAAAACCCAGAAACGCTGAAGAAATAGCATAAAAACATAAGTAAATAGAGTAGCGGAGGATTAAAGTGTCAATGCATAGCAACCTTTAGATCTTATAGATCAACGGCTAGGATTAAGTCGCAAGAGTGGAAAAATCAAGATCGCATTGCAATCTTTCAAAGGGAGGAAGCGATTACGACATGCGATGCATAGCCGGACCAGAAATCTTATCGAATGTGACCTAGAACCCATCGGGTTTGAAATACACATCAGATCAGAGTTTTAAAGTGATAGAGTCAAGTGCAAGGATGGTGTGATAGCCAATAGCTGATAACGATAAGCGCTGATCGGAGATCGGGCAGATCGGCGATCGGAGGTCGGGCGTTTCAGAGATCGGAGATCGAAGGAGGAGTAGCGCAGCGGAAAAGCTTTGGGGTCGATAGACCCAACGATATATATGAATGCGAGTATATAGTTTTTGAGATCTGATTATGTGTTTCAGAGCATAATTTCAATATATTACCTTTGTATTTCGTGAAAGTGTTGTGCCGAGTCTTTTAATGCAAAAGTAGTGTTAAACGATTCCGATAGTCACATATTGGAGTCGAGGGGTGATAAAAGCATATATGTGGTATGACCTTGGTAACTACGATGAGCGATTGCGATAAAGGCAAATCTTGGGAACTGTGCAAAGGTTGAGGAAAGGTGGAAAAGGTATGCTACGCATGTTTATTAGTGTATTTCTATTATAAAGCATTATAATAGAAATAAGGGTGCGATAAGAAGTTTTTAGGAGCTAATCATATATAACTAATGTTAAAGAGTGGGAAGTGATATGTGTGCGGCCATAGGATTTACAAAGGTTTATGAGGATGTATTAAAGCACTGATAGAAAGGATTGAAAGGGTTTAGACTTTGGGTTAGTCTATTAATATGTTTCCGCATGAGTTCTAATTAAGGGGCCTTAACCATTGTTCATTTATAATGAATATTTGACTGGAAGGTCATATAAATTCCTGGGCAGAAATGGTTTATGCATAGGTCTATATGCATACTGTGGGTAAAGCAGGGGTAACCCTGCATCATTTGGTATCAGAGCAGAACAAAGAAATTATGTGTGAAAGTTTCTTTGGAAGAATTTAGAACATAAATATTTGGAAAGATGTGTATGCAGGCAAGGGATATCAGATTATAATATGACGGTTAAGCGACCAGAGTAAAGCTGGGAGATTGGTAAGAGGAATGCTAATCTTGATATTTTTGCATCTTGATAGAATGTTTAGATTTTGAGAAAGAAGAGCAAGTGATTTATGGCCAATGAATATGTATAATTGGAATTGTGAAACGTTTGAAATTGAAATTGGAGAAGAACATTGAAGTTCTTAGAGGCAGGTGAGTAAGAATTAAGAAGAGACTGCAGAAACATAAAGAATCCAAAGCGATGTTTTGAAGAATGGAGATTCATTCGAATCTGAAGAGTGGATGGAGACTGCTTGTGAAATCATGCAGGTATTGTTTTATTTAACTCTGATTTGAGTTTTGCTGGATAAAGAAATAGATTGAAGATTGATAGTTGCAGCTAATGAAGTATCTTAGCAAAAGAAGATCAAGCCTTAAGAAGCAGTAATGAAGGAAACTGTTAAGGATTTCTGAGTGGGAAAAAAACTCAGCAAAGGAGAAATTGTTGCCGATAGTTAAGCTTTGCCAAGATAAAGCTGGAAGATTGGAAGAAAGAATCAGATTCTAAATCTGATTGACAGTGGCTGAATATTGAGAATTTGTGCATTGGAAGCATGAAGATCTGCTGAAATAGATTTGCAGAAATGGTGAGATCCTGAAGGTAGGTGAAGGTATGCAAATTTGTCTAATGATTAGCAGATATTGAATGAATGATATTTAGAGCAGGATTACAGTAGTTAAACTGTAAGAAGGACTTTGTAAGCTCTTGAAGTAACAGAGTTTGAAGATACAATTGAAGGCTAGTGGAAAGGACAGTTCATTCAAAAAGTGCAGGTGAATGGGAAGACAAGATTAGACAAAAAATTTAAAGGTGAGGTGATATGTTCTTATTTTAATTTGAATTGAAGATTGGATAGTTGTGGTCTTTATATTGATGTACAGGTGGCAATAAAGGAAGGTGAGAAGATTGCAGCAACCTAGAGCAAGGAGTGCTCAATTGGTTCCAAAGGAAAGAACCAGAGAAATGTCAACAAACTGAGCTCAGAGGAGAGAAGCTTAGTGAGGAATATGTAGCAAGAAGGAGACTTGTTACTGCAGGGGTATTGTTGCAGCTCACAAAGGTAATTCCATAGAGGATGTGGTAGAATTGCTAAGAGATAAAGGAAGCTGGTAAGAGTTTCTAAGTGAAAGCAGAAATGTGGCAGAACCTTGAGGGATTCCAACAGAGATTGGATAAAGAGTACAATTGTGTTCTTGGAAGGTACAGATGAGTTGAAGCTTATAAGGAGCAAAGATAATTTCTCAAAGGAGGTTCCAGAGATAGAGAACCAATTGCTTGCCAAAAGACCAAGTATAGGGCAGACTTGCTGTTGTAGAGGCTTTGGTGCAGCTCATAGTGAGTGAGTGAGGAACTCATAGAGGTGGAGAGGATGATGACTAGTGACAGTCATAATAGAGGTTTTGAAAGAAACCACAGCCAAAGACAGAAGAAAAGAGATGCCAAGGCAAATGGCATATAGATACAGTTAAGTAAAGAAGACTATGAGAGGGAGAAGGTTGAGATAGCAGTTCAGCTTGAAATATTAATGGAAATGTTGCAGAGAAATGAGATGGACCGAAAATATGGTTATGTCATGAGAAAGAAAATGAAGTGGCAGAGGCTACAAGAGAAAAGGAATTAGCATGTGAATATGTAGTTAATAAAGGAGTTAAGGGAACTTGAACAGATGATAGATGTAAAATTGAAGACAAAGAAGCTCGAAAGAGTTGAGCTACAACAAAAGGGAGATGTTGAAGTTTCGATATGTGAACCAGAACGTGGACCATTACTTTTTGAAAGTGATGAAGAGACAGAGGAGTTGAATCATATGAATGATTCAAAGCAGCCAAAAGAATTGATGACTTAAGCATCAAATGAGACCAAAAGGTCTTGTATTTTTAAAATTAATGATTTGTGTATGATTGCAAGTTTGGAAGAAGATAAGCAGTCTTTTAAAGCTGTCAAAAACATGAAAGAATACCTTCCAGAAGATGAAAGTTTTGAAGCAGAATATGACAAGGAGACTGGAAAAGAATCAGTTCGCTACAGTGGACAAGTGTTGAAAGACATCATTGAAACAAATGATGAGAAGGAGAGACTAGCTGACAGTCTCAAGAGTTCTTTGAGTTTGAATCAGCATACTGATATGCTGACAGAAGAAGAGAGATCAGAGCAACATACTGAAGTGTTGCCAAAGGAAGAAGAGGTACAGAAGCCTTATATTTTTGATTATGATGATTGTCTTATAATTGAAGGTTTTGTTGCAGAAACTGGAACATATTTGGCACAGGAGGACAACCAAATGAAAGAAGAAGAGGAAGAACATCTACTGAAGGATGTTAAGAAAGATTTAGCAAAGGAAGAAGGACCATGTGATGATGGGTCAATCACAAATGAAGAAATAGGAGATTGTGTAAAATTTCCAAAGTTCACTCCAAGTAAAATCATTGAGTTATATAGAGAATTAGACTTTCAAAGAAGGAAGTTAGAAGAGCAGAGGATAAATGTTCAGGATAAATTGCTGAAGAAGGATGACAAAGAAGTTTTCATAAATAATAATCAAGAAGAAGTTGACAGGTGCAAAAAACAGAAGCAGGAAATTGTTCTAGAAGCCAATATAGCAGCAGTAGAAAACATGCAAAATAATAGTAAATAAGAGGGTAAGGATGAAAAGGAGGTGATCATGATAAGTGAAGAATAAGAAAAAAGGAGAGTTCATCAATCAAGAGATGAAAACAGTCAGCAAGTTTAGGATATACTGGACAGAGAAATTGAACTGATAAGAAGGTTAATGATGAAAGTCTCTCAGAAGAAGACAACAACAAGAGGAAGACAACAGCAGACTATGAAAGCAGGGCAAGTGGAGCATTGCAGCATAAGGTATGGAGACCTGGAGAACAGCAGCAGACAACAACAACAATAGAACAATGGACAAGCAAAGACATATTACAAAATAAAGTCTGGGATCCAGGAGGAAACAATTATCTAGACTTATGACCAGGAGGTCATAAATTTTCTTTCTTGGGGAGTCTGATGCAGGAGCATTCAACTCAACATCATTATTGTATTCTAGTAGACATAGGGGGTCTTGTGTTTCAAGGAAGTTGGTTTCCTAAGTATTGAATTAATGTAATTATTTAATGTTTTGAGTGATTTTAATGAGAATAGGAATTAATTGAATATTGTGAGGAATAATTGTAAATGTTCTCGAATGTAGGAGAACATGAGAGATTTATGATAGTTGAGTGATGAGAGGATTGAGAATTGATTGTAAATCTTAGATTAGGAATTAGTTCATGATTTTGTGGATTTGAGAGAATCCTTAGGGATGAGAAAGAGATTTTAGGATTTTGTTGAGAAGCTTATGGATCTAAACCAGGAATTGGTTTTAGAATCCCTTTTGTATAAATGTAAGCCTAAAAGGCATGATCAGAGGTTAGAGAGGTTAGACAAAGAGAGAGAGTTAGATATTTAGTTTTGTTGGTAAGCCTACAGGCAGATAATGAACAGAGGCCACTAAATTAGAAGATCAGGCCGAAGAGAGACAGAGAGTCTTATCATGTAATTGTTTGTCAAGATATATATATACACAGAGATTCAATTCCAAGTTGTATAAGTGTGTCGTTGAGTATCGAATGGTGAATGATTAGTGAATTAGCATATCCTGTGTAACAGAGAGTTGCAGGTGGAGTTCGACGATTACACAGAGAGGAACATGACGAGGAGGATCATAATGGATTGTTGAATCCATTTGAAAGATTAAGGCCAACGCTCAGGAGGAAGTGCGTAGTGAAAGAGCCAAGGGATCAGAACCTTGAAGAAAACCCAAAACCCAGAAACGCTGAAGAAATAGCGTAAAAACATAAGTAAACAAAGTAGCGGAGGAGTAAAGTGTCAATGCACAACAACCGTTAGATCTTATAGATCAACGGCCAGGATTAAGTCGCAAGAGTGGAAAAATCGGGATCGCATTGCAATCTTTCAAAGGGAGGAAGCGATTGCGACATGCGATGCATAGCCAGACCAGAAATCTTATCGAATGTGACCTAGAACCCATCCGTTCTGAAATACATATCGGATCAGAGTTTTAAAGTGGAAGAGTCAAGTGCAATGACGATGCGATAGCCAATAGCCGATAGCGATAAGCGCTGATCGGAGATCGAGCAGATCGGCAATCGGAGGTCAGGTGTTTTGGAGATCGGAGATCAGAGGAGGAGTAGCGCAGCGGAAAAGCTTTGGATTCGACGGACCCAACAATATATATGAATGCGGGTATATAGTTTTTGAGATCTGCTTATGTGTTTCAGAGCGGAATTTCAATGTATTTCCTTTGTATTCCGTGAAAGTGTTGTGCCGAGTCTTTTAATGCAAAAGTGGTGTTAAACGATTCCGATAGTCACATATCAGAGTCGGAGGGGTGATAAAAGCATATATGTGGTATGACCATGGTAGCTGCAATGAGCGATTGCGATAAAGGAAAATCTTGGGAACCGTGCAAAGGCCAAGGAAAGGCGGAAAAGGTATGCTACGTATGTTTATTAGTGTATTTCTATTATAAAGCATTATAAAAGAAATAAGGCGCGATAAGAAGGTTTTAGGAGTTAATCATATATAACTAATGTTAAAGAGTGGGAAGTGATATATGTGTGGCCATAGGATTTACAAAGGTTTATGAGGATGTATTAAAGCACCGATAGAAAGGATTGAAAGGGTTTAGACTTTGGGTTAGTCTTTTAATATGTTTCTGCATGAATTCTAATTAAGGGGCCTTAACCATTATTCATTTATAATGAATATTTGATCGGAAGTTCATATAAATTCCTAGGCAGAAATGGTTTATGCATAGGTCTATATGCATACTGTGAGTAAAGTAGGGGTAACCCTGCGTCATTTGGTATTAGAGCAGAACAAAGAAATTATGTGTGAAAGTTTCTTTGGAAGAATTTAGAACAGAAATGTTTGGAAAGATGTGTATGCAGGCAAGGGAGATCAGATTCTAATTTGACAGTTAAGCGACCAAAGTAAAGCTGGGAGATTGGTAAGAGGAATACTAATCTTGATATTTCTGCATTTTGATAGAATGTTCAGATTTTGAGAAAGAAGAGCAAGTGATTTATGGCCAATGAATCTGTATAATTGGAATTGTGAAATGTTTGAAATTGAAATTGGAGAAGAACAGTTAATTTCTTAGAGGCAGGTGAGTAAGGATTGAGAAGAGACTGCAGAAACATAAAGAATACAAAGCGATGTTTTGAAGAATGGAGATTCATTCGAATCTGAAGAGTGGATGGAGATTGCTTGTGAAATCATGCAGGTATTGTTTTATTTTACTTTGATTTGAGTTTTGCTGGATAAAGAAATAGATTGAAGATTGATAGTTGCAGCTAATGAAGTATCTCAACAAAAGAAGATCAAGCCTTAAGAAGCAGTAATGAAGGAAACTGTTAAGGATTTCTGAGTGGGAAAAAAACTCAACAAAGGAGAATATGTTGCCGATAGTTAAGCTTTGCCAAGATAAATCTGGAAGATTGGAAGAAAGAATCAGATTCTAAATTTGATTGACAGTGGCTGAATATTAAGAATTTGTGCATTGGAAGCATGAAGATCTGCTGAAACAGATTTGCAGAAATGGTGAGATCCTAAAGGTAGGTGAAGGTATGCAAATTTGTCTAATGATTAGCATATATTGAATGAATGATATTTAGAGCAGGATTACAGTATTTAAACTGTAAGAAGGACTTTGTAAGCTCTTGAAGTAACAGAGTTTGAAGATACAGCTGAAGGCTAGTGGAAAGGACAGTCCATTCAAAAGTGCAGGTGAATGGGAGGACAAGATCAGACATAGATCTTAAAGGTGAGGTGATATGTTCTTATTTTAATTTGAGTTGAAGATTTGAGAGTTGTGTTCTTTATATTGATGCACAGGTAGCAATAGAGGAAGGTGAGAAGATTGCAGCAACCTAGAGCGAGGAGTGCTCAATTGGTTCCAAAGGAAAGAACCAGAGAAATGCCAACAGACTGAGCTCAGAGGAGAGAAGCTTAGTGAGGCATATGTAGCAAGAAGGAGACTTGTTACTGTAGGGGTATTGTTGTAGCTCACAAAGGTAATTATACAGAGGATGTGGTAGAATTGCTAAGAGATAAAGGAAGCTAGTAAGAGTTTCTAAGTGAAAGCAGAAATGTGGCAGAACCTTGAGGAATTCCAACAGAGATTGGATAAAGAGGACAGTTGTGTTCTTGGAAAGTACAAATGAGTTGAAGCCTAGAAGGAGCAAAGAGAATTGCTCAAAGGAGGTTCCAGAGATAGAGAACCAATTGCTTGCCAAAAGACCAAGTACAAAGGAGAGCTTGGTGAGGTAAGTGGCAGCAAGGCAGACTTGTTGTTGTAGAGGCTTTAGTGTAGCTCATAGTGAGTGAGTGAGGAACTCATAGAGATGGAGAGGATGATGACTAGTGACAGTCATAACAGAGGTTCTGAAAGAAACCATAGCCAAGGACAGAAGAAAAGAGATGCCAAGGCAAATGGCATACAGAGACAATTAAGTAAAGAAGAATATGAGAGGGAGAAGGCTGAGATAGCAGTTCAGCTTGAAGTATTAATGGAAATGTTGCAGAGAAATGAGATGGACCAGAAATATGGTTATGTCATGAGAAAGAAAATGAAGTGGCAGAGGCTACAAGAGAAAAGGAATCAACAGGTGAATATGTAGTTAATAAAGGAGCTAAGGGAACTTGAACAAATGATAGATGTCAAATTGAAGACAGAGAAGCTCGAAAGAGTTGAGGTATAGCAAAAGGGAGATGTTGAAGTTTCGATATGTGAACCATAACGTGGACCATTACAATGGTACATTATTTGAACAATTTTAGGCATTATATCACTGGTTATCCAACTTCTTTCACACTTATCATGAAACCATTAAGTATTTAATGAATAAAACTGATGTCAATGCTAGGATAATTAAATGGTTGTTATTATTTCAACATTTTAATTTGACGATTATTGATAAATTAGGGAAAGAGAATGTGGTTGCAGATTTCTTGTCAAGACCAACCCTGCCTACAGGATAGGAATAAATGGTGGCTGATCAACTTCCAAATGGACATGTTTTTTCCATCTTTATTCTTTCTCCTTGGTTTGTTGATATAGCCAACTACTTGGTTGCTAGGAGGTTCCCTCCTAATCTATCCTCAAAGGAGAAGAGAAAGATTGTCAGGAAAAGTGCCCCATTCACTTGGATTAGGGGAAATATTTTTAGATTGGGACCATATTAGGTCTTGAGGAGATGTGTGAGGGAATAGGAGGTCTTTGACATCCTCTCAGTATTCCATGACGGAACTTGTGGGTGCCACTTTTCTGCTAGCCTTCAAAGTTCTACAATCAGGTTATTATTGGCCCACTTTACATCAGGATGCAAGAAGGTACACCGCCATGTGTGATCAGTGCCAAAGGATGGGTAAACTCACACCCAAGGATGAAATGCCCTTACAACCTCAAGTGACTTTAGATACATTTGAGAAGTGGGGCATGGATTTCATTGGACCTATTGATCCCCCATCAAGACAAAATAGACATAACATTGTGTGAAATGATTACTTGACTGAATTGGCTGAAACAAAGGCAGTATAGGAAACGACTGAGCAAAAGGTGGCTGAATTTTCGAGGGAGAACATCTTCTACATGTTTTGTTTTCCAAGGGATTTATTCACTAATCAAGGAGCACAATTTACATCAAATCTGATTGAATATCTCATGAAGTAGAACCAAATCAAGCACAGGACATCCAATGCCTATCACCCTCAAGAAAATGGGAAGGTGGAAGTCACAAATAGAGCACTGGAGAAAATTATTAACAAGGTTATTAGAAGCAACAGAAAGGATTGGGAAGACAGACTTTTGGAAGCCACTTGGGCCTACAACACCACTAGATTGACCCCATTTGGACTAGTCTATGGGAAGAAGGCCCTGCTGTCTATTGAATTTGAATATAACACCTTAAGGATGGAAACCCAGTTAGACTTGGATCTCACTATAGCACACCATGAGAGACTGCCCCAACTCAATGGTCTAGATGAATTTAGGTTGCAAGCTCTCCTACACACTGAGGTAATCCAGCTACAAAGGAAGATTTGACATGATAAACACATCAAAGAGAGGAATTTTCAGGAAGGAGATTGGGCCCTACTGTATGATTCCAAGTTCAAGTATTTCAAGGGAAATATAATGACAAGATGGATGGGTCCCTATCTAGTAGAGAAGTGTCACGAGAATGGGTTTGTCCAGATCAAAACAATTGATGAGGAAGGGATCCCCTTACTTGTCAATGGTTATAGGTTAAATTTGATACAATACCTCTGTCAAAGGAAGAATTTTTCAGTTCAATCAATAAAGAATTGAATGTGATTGGGAGGTTCACAACCCTCAGTCCAAAAAAACTTCTAAAAAAAAATAAAAATAAGAGGGTCTAGATGAAAACCTCCATGAGGCTTCTGAGGCCAACTCCAGGGTTGAAAACCTCTCTAAGGCAGCCCAGGAGAAAAAAAGAAGAAGAAAAAAACAAAAAGAAAATAAAATATAAAAATATCCCCAGGTAAAAACCTCCTCTGAGGCACCTAGGGCAGGCATGCAAGTTGAAAAAATCTGCAGAGGAAGCCTGCATGTCTAAAAAAAAAGGAGGAAGAGAAAAGAAAAACATAAGGAAGGAGTTCTTACACTACTTATGCTAACATCTCTCTTTTGTAGGACTCTAGACAGTCAACAAAACCATGACTATAGGATAGATTCTACAAGTGAATTCATCCATTTTTCCCACCCATTTTATTTTCACCCCCTTCAATAATCTCCCTACTTCTCTTCATCATCCAACCAACAATAGAACTAAATTTTTCCTCCTCACTGTAATGCTACAGGAACAACCTGTAATAGTACAGGAGGAGCCTGTAATTCTATAAGAGAAGCTTGGAATGCTACAAAAGGAAGATTTGATTGGAGAAAGAGGCCAAGAGGTAATGTCTTCTTCAGGAATTGTTGAGAGAGGTCCACCAACATCAATTTCATCACCCATCCACTCCATCTAGCCAAAATTCAGTTTCAACTTCCACTCTTCCATGCATATAAAAAACACAGAAAAGCCTTGCTTTCATTTTTCCATCACCTGCACTGCTTCTTCATGATGCTAATCCCGTCTTCATGTGTTTTCTGACTTGCCCTCAAATTCCACATGCAATATAGTGTTGAAAATGGCAACAAGAAATGCTAAAAATAGAAGTGCTAAAAATAGCACTGCTATAAATAGCAGTTTGAGTACCAGTGCTGGATTGGGCAACAAGGAATGAAAAATGGAAGTGCTAAAAATAGCATTCTATTTTTAGCAGTTCAGTATGGATTCCTATTTTAGTCAGTCCCTGGACTAGAAATAGGAAGTAAAATTCGAATTTGAACTTAACAACTGTTTGAAAATAAATTAATTAATTCTCCATGAGTTAATTAGTTGTGAAAAATCAAACATGAAGTCTATGTGAGGACATGCAACAGTTTCTCTATTAATTGAGGAATTTATCCATCAGTTAAAGAGATAAGGATGAGTTCTATATTGAGTAGTAATTAGCTAGCTCAGTTAATTGAGTCAAGTCTAGTTAGATTGATTTAAACAATTTGTTTAAATTAAGTAAGTTTAGTTAGTTAATGCATGCATGCATATAACTGCTGCACCTCAGATAACTGAAGATTCTCTCATGAATAACAAATGCATGTCAGTTCATACAGAGACCTAGTTGAGATCAAAGAAGGGACAATGTACTATCAGTTGGATGAAATTTTTCCTATAAAGGAAGCTCATCCATGGATGAGAATTTATCTCCTTCAGGATTGCGTAGTTGGATCAGAGGTTAGTGAGTGTGTGAAGAGGCCAATTCACATAAGTGGCTGCACTGGACCCCAATCAAAATTGCGCAAAGAAATAGGATGTTTGGAGGGCAGACTAGAGGTTAGATAGAGGCCTTTGACTATCTATGAGCAGAAGAGGTATTGCAGAGAGAGTAGGATAGCTTTTGAGCTGATTCTTTTTGTAATACTGGTTAGATTTCCACTTGTATGATAATATAGAGATGGGGTTTTAGGATGGTGCTTTCCCCTGGATATTTCTTGTTAAAATTGGCAACTGGGGCCAAACTCCATGAGGATCACCTTATTAATGGCTGATAATATTTTATCTAGATTCCTCTCGTCGAGAGGTGTAGGATTGATCTAAAGATCATCCGATTCCGATAAGTATTTATGGAGATCTGAATTTATTTTGATTATGGACAAATTGTCAAAGACGACCAGTAACTTATGTAGGCTCAGAAGCCCAACAGACACATCTATTCATTATCAACATTTACATATAAATACAAGATGTCTCCTCCTCATTTGGACACACACTTCTCATCCATCTCTCTCTCTCTTCTGCCCAGAAAAGAGTCTCTCTCTCTCTCTCTCCTGTGCAGATAGGTCTCTCTCTCACACGTGGGAAGGAAGGACGCAGTTTTCTAAGGGTTTACAAACTACAGATTGGAACTTTGACCAGCGTTGATCAACATTCTCTCTCTCTTGACTGCGCAATAGGTGAAGCTGACTCTCCTTAGAAATCAGCAATTTTTGGCACAGGAATCGAGGTGATCTGACCTCCGGTTTGGAAGATATTCACTGCCCTAGTTTAGCGCTGATGCTGATAATGCTGATGCCGCTGATGCCGATGATGCTGATGTCGCTGATGCTGATAATGCTGATGCCGCTGATGCTGATGCCGATGATGTTGATGCTACTGATGCCGATGATGCTGATGCTGCTGATGTTGATGCCACTGATGCCGATGATACTGATGTCGCTAATGCCAATGATGCTGATGCTGATGCCACTGATCTAGGGTTTGTTGCTGCTGATATAAATCAGATTTTTGTACTATTTCTCTCTGTTGAATTATTGAAGATAAAAGAAGATTTGATCAAAGGGTTTCCCCACATTGGGGTTTGTCCCTGGCTAGCCACCACATCTTGTGTCTCTTGTCTTGGCTTGTTTTCTGTTGATTGTTTAATGTTCTGTCTGCACTTTAATTATGTACATGTGATTGCTAATCTGTGGATAATAATAAGAAAGATAAGTAAATTGCTCTAAGCATAGAACATACCATAATTTAACATGGAATCGGAGCTAAGGTGAAGACAAAGCCCAATCAAGAGCAAGAGCAATCACTAAAGAGAAGGTTGGAAAGGCTATCTAAAAAGAACTATGGGGTCCTCAACACTCTTCCCCGCCGAAGACAAGCTCCGTGAGAAGTCTGACTATCACGGATGGAAGATGTCTCTCAATCTAACTTTAGAAGATCAGGGAGTGTTGGACCATGTGAGAGGCAATATTGTTGAGCCTCCATCAAATGCATCCGCTGCTGCCAAGAACAAATGGAAATCCGGAGAAGTCAAAGCAAAGAAGATCATCTGGGACTCTATCGACAAGCGCTTGGTGGCCTATGTTTCTGAGCTGAACACCTCCAAGGAAATCTACGATAGAATGGCGAGTTTATTTAAAGTTAATGATGCAAATCAAGTTTTGTTTCTTAGAAATAAGATGAAGGAAATTAAGAAGGGCAAAGATGAGAGTATGCAAGCATATTTCTTAAGGATCACCGATATCAAGAATGATCTCCTATCTATTGGGGAAATAATTCCTGATAGGGAAATGGCACTCACAACTCTTGGAGGATTACCATGTGAATGGTATGTGTTCAGGACTACTCTTCTCAACAATAACAAAATTCCTGGATTCGAGGAATTAATGGCAAGATGCATTCAAGAAGAAACAAGGATGGAAGGGAGTGCCCTGATAGAAGGGACTCACACCAGGACGATGATCAAAATCCCTCTCATGGAAATCAAAGGAATGGTAGGTCTAATAGCAAAGGCAAGAGAAGTGTCGGAAATCAAAGAAGAGGACAACTATTCAAAAGTGCAAGAAATTCTAGGTATGAATCTAACACCGTTAACAATAAGCAAGATGAATATTATCTACCAGTTGCTCTATCTACCTCTGCTCCTCCGGACTCGCTAGGAAATTGGCTTATTGATAGTGGTGCGTTAAGGCACTTCACTGGTTACAAAGAAGTTCTCCATAATCTGATAGAGAAAGAAACCATCCTGGAAATTGTCCTTGGAGATAATATGAAATATCCTGTGAAAGGTGTAGGTAATGTCTCTCTTAATTGAATCAAGGTAATACAATCCACCTACAGGATGTATTATATGTACCTGATCTCAAAAAGAACCTGGTGTCCATTTTGGCAATGGAAGACAAAGGCTACAAGGTGGCTTTCAGCAATGGCAAGAGGCTGGCATTAAGAGGGAGACTACTACACCATATACTCCTGAGCAGAATGGTGTGGCAGAAAGGAAGAACCGTATGATTGTGGAAGTTGTCTGTGCCATGCTTCATGATCAAAGACTTCTGAAGTTTCTATGGGCCGAAGCTGCAAAACACCACCATATATGTACAAAACCGATGCCCTCATCAAGCATTGGGTTCCAAAACTCCTGAAGAAATGTTCACTGGTAAGAAACCTGATGTCTCTCATTTTAGAATTTTTGGAAGCCCTGTATATTTTCATGTGTCGAAAGAGAAAAGGAATAAATTGGGTGCATCTGGAAAGAAAGGAATCTTCGTGGGTTATAGTGAAAATACTAAGGGATATAGAATCTATGTATCTGGTCAAAGGGAAGTCATGATTAGTCATGATGTCACCTTTGACGAAGATATGGCCCTTAGCAAGGTGGACAATCTTCCTACTTTAAGGAGCTCTCAAGAAGCTGACACCAGGGAACCGAAAGAAAAAGAAGATGAGACAATGCCCGATGTGGAAGAACCCATGGATCCTATTGATCCTCCTCCGCCTGAGCCTTCCTCTTCTAGGAAGAGGCCTTCATGGCTTAAGGGGACACTTGATGATGCTGAAGGACACACCGCACCCAGTGGAACCTTCCGTGAAAGTAAGAAGCCGAACAGGTATCAGGGATACCTGACTATCATGAGCACGATCATCCAAAATGAGCCTTCATCATTCATAGATGCCATCAAGCATCAAGTATGGAAGGATGCTATGACTGAAGAATATGAGTCTATTATGAAGAACGATGTCTGGGACGTGGTCCCCAGACCCTAGGGCAAGACAATTGTCACTTCTAAATGGCTTTACAAGATAAAGCATGCAGCTGATGGAAGTACGGAAAAGTATAAGGCTCGTTTTGTCGCTCGAGGCTTCTCCCAGAAGGAAGGTATAGACTATGACGAGATATTTGCACCTATTGCCCGATATACCACTATCCACTCAATCATAGCCCTTGCTGCTTCGCAAGGATGGAACCTACATCAGATGGATGTCAAGACTGAATTCTTACATGGTTCGATCAAAGAGGAGGTCTATGTGGAGAAACCCAAAGGATTTGAGATTTATGATCGAAAATCTCATGTGTGCAGGTTGAAGAAAGCCCTCTATGGGCTAAAGCAAGCACCCCGAGCATGGTATGAGAGGATCGATAACTACTTGATGAAGCTAGGATTCACTAGGAGTGAAGCCGATCCTAACCTTTACTTTAAGGTTGAAGATGACAGACCTCTCATACTGGTGCTGTATGTTGACGACCTCTTTCTAATAGGTGCAGACCCTCTCATTCACAAATGTAAGAGGGAGTTGGCTTCTGAATTCGAGATGAAAGATCTAGGACTCATGCACTATTTCCTAGGACTCGAAGTCTGGCAGAAACCAGGGGAGATTTTCCTATCTCAAGGAAAGTATGTGGTGAAGATACTGGAAAGATTTGGCATGGTGGACTGCAAGCCCGTAACTACCTCGATGGAGCTTAACTTTAAGAAGTTAAGCGGTAGTGCTGCCGGACCCGTTTTACGAAATGCTACCGAGTATCGACAACTCGTCGGAGCATTGATGTTCTTGATGAACTCCTGTCCTCAACATATGGTTGAACCTCACCACATACATTGGATTGGTGCCAAGAATCTATTGAGATATCTTCGTGGCACAATTACTTATGGGTTAAGATACACTGCCAGAATACTGATGCTGATTGGGTAGGTTGTGTGGTGGACCATAAGAGCACTTCCGGATGCTGTTACTCCTTGGGTTCTGCTTCGATATCCTGGATGAGCTAGAAGCAGAAGTCGGTGGCTTTGAGCACTGCCGAGGCAGAATATATTGCTGCTAGCATGGCCTCTTGTGAGATAGTCTGGTTGCGAAAGCTATTCAGTGAGCTGTTTGGATTTACATTGGATACCACTATGATCCTGTGTGACAACCAGAGTGGGATCCATTTATCAGAAAATACGGTATTTCATGATCGCTCCAAGCATATCGATATCAGGTACCACTATATTCGAGATATGGTGCAGCGAGGAGCAATAAGGCTCCAACATATCGGTACAGATGAACAGGCCACCGACATTCTTACAAAGCCCCTAGGAAAGGTCAAATTTCTAACTTTCCGAGAATGACTTGGTTTTGTTTAGAGACCCTCTGATTAGGGTCATGTATGATGTACTGAGCTTTGGGAGCTCCAGGGGGGCACGGGGTGTTCTTGGAGTGACATATGACCATAGGGTGACTCACCATCCCCTGTTGGTGCACTTTGTACAGGGTAAAAGGTTCAACCTTCTCCTGTGACACCCTGTGGTGACTATGGAACATGATGATTAGTTCTCCTGTGGGCTATGATGATTTTTTCTCCATGGCGACTATGGAACAGGATGATTTGTTCTCCTGTGGGCCTGGATGATGTGTTCTCCATGGCAATTGTGGAACAGGATGATTCATTCTATTATAGGCCAAGATGATTAGTTCTTCGTGGCATCCACTGGACAGGATGATTCGCTCTCCTGTGGATAGGATGATTCGCTCTCCTTTGGACATGATGATTAGTTCTCATGTCGAGGCATCCTACCCATGTAGTTTGGGACTCATGGGAAGCACCTCTCATCTGATCAATGAGCAGGGAAATGAGGATAGGGACCATAGTAGTACCGATGGACGCATCGTTGTATCTACTGTACTCCCTATGCTAGGATGACCTTCATTGATCTAGGATCAATGATACTAGTCTGGGACCAGTGAGAGTGGTACCCACTATGACACTGACTTCAGGTCAGTAGAGGACTGGTCTAGGACTAGTGGTACACACTTTGAGACTGACTTCGGGTCAGTGGAGGATGGTATGATACATCCTCGATAATTTCTTCTTCTTCTTCTTCATAGTTCGAGCAGAGCAGAGCAGAACATAGCAAGGCAGAGCAAAGCATAGCAAGGCAGAGCAGAGCATAGAAAGGTAGAGCAAAGTAGAGTAGATCAGGGGTCAAGCTGTTTAGGGCAATGCATTTGGTGGATGAATAGTAGCAACGGTCAGACGAATTGCAGATGGAGTTCTCCCTAGTTGAGAGGGAGTGTTAAAATTGGCAACTAGGGCAAAAATCCATGAGGATCACCTTATTCATGGCTGATAATATTTTATCTAGATTCCTCTTGTTGAGAGGTGTAGGATTGATCTAAAGATCATTCGATTCTAATAAGTATTTATGGAGATATGAATTTATTTTGATTATGGACAAATTGTCAAAGTTGGCCAGAAACTTATGTAGGCTCAGAAGCCCAACATACACATCTATTCATCATCAACATTTGCATATAAATACAGGATGTCTCCTCCTCATTTGGACACACCCTTCTCATCCATCTCTCTCTCTCTTCTGCGCAGAAAAGAGTCTCTCTTTCTCTCTTGCACATATAGGTCTCTCTCTCACATGTGGGAAGGAAGGATGCAATTTTCTAAGGGTTTACAAGATGCAGATTGGAACTTTGACCAGCGTTGACCAACATTCTCTCTCTCTTGACTGCACAGTAGGTGAAGCTGACTCTCCTTATAAATCCGCAATTTTTGGCACAGGAATCGAGGTGATCTGACCTCCGGTTTGGAAGATATTGACTGCCCTAGTTTAGGGCTAATGCCGCTGACGCCGATAATGCTGATGCTGCTGATGCCGATGATGCTGATGCCGATAATGCTGATGCCGCTGATGCCGATGATGTTGATGCCGCTGATGCCGATGATGCTGATGTCGATGATGTTAATGCCGATGATGCTGATGTCACTGATGCCGATGATGCTAATGTCGATGATGCTAATGCCGATGATACTGATGCCGCTGATGCCAATGATGCTGATGGCGTTGATGCTGATGCCGCTGATCTAGGGTTTTCTGCTGCTGATATAAATAATATTTTTGTACTATTTCTCTTCGTTGAATTATTGAAGATAAAAGAATATTTGATCAAAGGGTTTCCCCACATTGGGGTTTGTCCCTGGCTAGCCGCCACATCTTGTGTCTCTTGTCTTGGCTTGTTTTTTGTTGATCGTTTAATGTTCTATCTACACTTTACTTACGTACATGTGATTGCTAATCTGTGGATAATAATAAGAAAGATAAGTAAACTGCTCTAAGCATAGAACATACCATAATTTAACATTTCTTCTGTGTTATGTGTGATTGATTCCTTCTTATCAATTATATGTGTTCAATTAAGCTTCCGCTAAATTGGTTGTAGAAGTAGATCAAGTATTTTGCTTTAGTATATTGCATTATCAGGTGATCTACAGGTGGAATTTCTACATGGTATTGGAGCACAGGTGATCAAGGAAGAACAATATACAAGAAGGAAGAAGTTGAAGTTTGTGATTCCTGAATATAGAAATCGAGTTCTTATCACATCTCTATTTCACCTATGGCATTCAATGGTTTGAGACTCGAATATGCCCTTGATGGCAGTTTGAATTATATAGCCTGGAAGGATCGCATGGAAGCAGTACTAGAGGATAACGGTCTAAAGGACTTCATTGATCAAGAAGTCCCCAAGCCGACTGGTGCTACTGAATTGGCTGAATGGAAGAAATGTGTGGCTAGAGCAAGGAGAATCCTTCTAGAGGGAGTTCGAGATCACATAGTCTCGAGTCTCCATGGGAAGGAGACACCATTTTCAATGTGGAAAAAATTGAAAGATCTATATCAGAATAGCAGTGATCAGAGGAAGTTGGCACTGAAAGACAAGCTTTGAAAGATCAAGTGTGAAAAGGGTGACATGATCTCTACGTATCTGAACAAGCTCACCACATGTAGGGATGAAATTGGAAGTGTAGGGATCACGACAGCTGATGATGACATGGTGAGTCTTGCACTCCTCAGTCTTCCTAAGAGCTGGCATAGCTACCAGGACTCAGTTAATGGAAGAGAGAAACTGCCAAATTGGGAAAGACTTTGGTCGGATCTGATGTAGGAGGAGATAAGAAGAAGCACCAGAGATGGTTCTTCATCCATGGAGGATGAGGAAAACTGTGCCTTAGCAAGTAAGGCGAAGAAGGGGAAGGAGAAGGATTCTCTTTCCAATTCGAGTTCTTCCCATGGTGGGAAGAAGTTTGACAAATCAAAAGTGCGATGCTTTCATTGTCATGAGGTGGGCCATTTTGCTACAAATTGTCCACTGAGGAAATCCAAGAAGGGATCCGGGGAAGGATCTGAAGGTGAAGCTTTGGCCTCATAGTTTGAGTTGGATTTCACACTGTTCGCATGCATGGTTTCATCCATGGTGGGAAGTGGTTGGTTTCTTGACAGTGGAGCTTCTTTCCACATGACCGACGACAATAGTTTGTTTAGTACTTTGGAGGAGAAAGATCTCCAGATACTCATAGCAATGGGTAATGATGAAAAGTATAGTATCTCAGGTGTAGGCACGATTATTTTTCAGAGGGAGCATGGAGCTCAAATTACCTTGACCGATGTCAAGTATGTACCAGGACTGAAGAGAAACTTGGTGTCGATCGCAATGCTGGAAGACAGAGGCTATGATGTAGTCTTCAATAAGCGAAAGGTTTTCCTTAGACACATCATCACTAGACAGGTGAAGCAGATTGGTTCATGGGTCAAGAACTTGTATGCTCTTGAGGTTCAAGGTGCATGTAAAGCCTTGAGTAGCAAGGCAACTGATGGAGACTTGGTGGTTGAGAGGGAGAGTACATTACCTCTCAACATGCAGCGCCAGAAGAAGTTTCAGACAATTGTGGAGGAGCCATGATTGGTATAACAACTTCAGGAGGTTGTGGAGTAGCCACAACAAGGGAAGCTGAGAGGAGATCGAGTAGAGACATATACTCATGTAGAGACCTCCAGTAGGGGGAAACTTCGAGCCAGGTGGGCAGAGGGATCACATGCAGCCATACCTCCAGGTAGGAGGTGGGGTGATGTGGAGTGATCGTCACACGGAGGCTGATATGGGGGCGGGATCCTTGAGGTACCCAACCTCTTTGATTCGACTTTGCTACAGGAGACCCGATGAGGAGTAGCAGGACTGATTGATATGGTAGAGACAGATGCAGATGGAGCGACAGATAGAGCTACAGTGCAGGAGTCCCAGGACTGTGTAGAGCTAACAGGCTGCAAAAATGCGAGAGGCACAGGAGTGTTGCACCAATTCAGGATGGCACAGAGAGGTGTGCAATGGTATGAGATGCATGGAGTGTTGCAGCAACTCAAAGGTTAGAGAGGGAGCACTTGTCAGCAACAAGTAGAGCTTCAGCATCAGAGTATGTTTCTAGCCCAACAGAGAGGTCAATTGGGATTTTTTTTGTTCCGAGAGTTGTTAGAGCAACCACACTTGGTAGGAGTGTTGCATGTATAACATTCCAAAGGTACAGGATCAGGTTTGAGTTGAAGCCTTTCTTGTTGAGAAGGAGTGTTGAAAATGGCAACAAGAAATGCTAAAAATAGAAGTGCTAAAAATAGCACTGCTATAAATAGTAGTTTTAGTACCAGTGCTGGATTGGGCAACAGGGAATGAAAAATGGAAGTGCTAAAAATAGCATTCTATTTTTAGCAGTTCAGTATGGATTCCTATTTTAGTCAGTCCCTGGACTAGAAATAGGAAGTAAAATTCGAAATTGAACTTAACAACTATTTAAAAATAAATAAATTAATTCTCCATGAGTTAATTAGTTGTGAAAAATCAAACATGAAGTCTATGTGAGGACATGCAACAGTTTCTCTATTAATTGAGGAATTTATCCATCAGTTAAAGAGATAAAGATGAATTCTATATTGAGTAGTAATTAGTTGGCTCAGTTAACTGAGTCAAGTCCAGTTAGATTGATTTAAACAGTTTGTTTAAATTAAGTAAGTTCAGTTAGTTAATGCATGCTTGCATATAACTGCTGCACTTCAGATAACTCAAGATTCTCTCATGAATAACTCATGCATGTCAGTTCAGACGGAGACCCAGTTGAGATCAAAGAAGGGACAGTGTACTATCAGTTGGATGAAATTTTTCCTATAAAGGAAGTGTTGGATAGGTAAATCCCCTCTGCGTACAGAGGCGATCCCACTAGCCTAGAATAGAACTAGCCACAATCGATTCACGCTGCTACGCAAGTTCCTAGATGTACACTAAAAGTGAATTAAGAAGACCAACCTGGAATCCAACGCTATAGTCGAAGCAGAGTTGGTATTCCCGCTCCCTCGCTCCAGCAAATCACAATCCTTGCGATCCTTGCAAACGGACACCTGCACATGCAAAGGAAGAAATAGATACAAGCATAAAATCCACCAAGGCACAACTATATTTCAGTCAGAAAGGAAATAAATCAAACATCATTATAATAGACAATGAGATTGGAACCATAACAGCAGTCGTTCATTAATAAATAATAGACGGGAAAAGATACAACCAAGGTTCTGACGTTGAACCTCTCCTCTGGCTGGGCAAGCAGCTATGTGTGTCTTGCAGTATACCTCCTCTCCGGCAACACAACCCCTCTATGCTTCACTATCACTCACGACAAGCATAACCACAACTAGCATTACTCAAAAACTAGCTTGTCTAATGCATGAGGACAGACATTTATAGATGGAGAAGGGAGGAAGATTCAATGAACCAAGACACCCATTGTGGATTGGCATTATCTCTGAAAGGATAGATGATGACTCTCGACCTCTATCCGGTGGATTTTACCCTCAAAAGACTTCGTGATCTGAAGGGAAAAAACATATGGGCTTGCGTTTGTCAAAAATCATTACCAAACTGGGCTGGCGCGGGTGTTGTTCTGTGACAGAGCGCCAATGGTCGCGCCCTCTTTTGAGGATCTCAGTGATTGGCGCGGGTAAGATACTGTGGACCTGCGCCAATGGAAAAAGAGCACTTTTTAGGGATAATTTGCAGAAGGTGTCTTCAGGGAACATGAAGTACATACTTAGGGGAACATAATGCAAGTGTTTTTGGGTTATGTTACTACTCACAGGTCCCGGAATGCGTCCTCCAATGTAAGGAAACGGGGCGATAGGGACGGTGACCAATGGTGACAAATTACTGTGTAACAGGAAGCTCATCCATGGATGAGGATTTATCTTTTTCAGGACTACGTAGTTGGATCAGAGGTTAGTGAGTGTGTCAAGAGGCCAATTCACACAAGTGGCTACACTGGATCCCAATCAAAATTGCGCAAAGAAATAGGAGGCTTGGAGGGCAGACCAGAGGTTAGATAGAGGCCTTTGACTGTCTATCACCAGCAGAGGTATTGCAGAGAGAGCAGGATAGCTTTTGAGCAGATTCTTTTTGTAATACTGGTTATTTTTTCCACTTGTATGATAATACAGAGATGGGGTTTTAGGTTGGTTCTTTCCCTTGGATATTTCTTCTGTGTTATGTGTGATTGATTCCTTCTTATCAGTTATATGTGTTCGATTGATGTTGCTCATGTTCGATTAAGCTTCTGCTAAATTGGTTGTAGAAGTAAATCAAGTATTTTGCTTTAGTATATTGCATTATCAGGTGATCTACAGGTGGAATTTCTAGATATAGTTTCTCAAATAGGAATTAAATGAGTACTACAGGAAGAGGATTCCTCCTATAACAGCTTGTACAATCACACCAAAAATCCCAGAATCAACTTTTTCCACCCACACAACAATAGATCTAGCCACCTTGAGCATCATAGAGCCATTTCTAAAGTAATAAGGGGCACACTATCTGATAATCCATCAAATCCACCAACAACAAATTGGACACCGAAAAGAAACTTGCACACACAACAATGTTATCAGTTAAAGAACTATTAAGTTATGAGGACCTGTGCCGAAGAAACAAAGGAAATCAACACCTTCAGGATCATCATATTATGAAGACCAACTCCAACATGCAAGCTTCTCCAACACATCGACATCATAGGTAGGCTCAGGTGTGACAACACTCACCTCTTCCTTATGCATATGATGATAAAATGTGTAATGGTCAAGAAAGGAAATTTTTTATGGGATGGAGGTGGCTAGTAAACTTGGACACCTTCAATTAGTAAACTAAAATTAATTTCAGTTACACATGCATGTGGAAAATTAAACTCAAGTGGTGGTTATTACAAGGAATGAGGTGATAATCATGAGGAGTTGGGTGATGATTGCAAGGAGTGGGGACAATAGTTAGAAAAGGGAGGGAAGTTCTTGCAAGAGCCATGCCATCAAAATGATCTGAGCCTTTATCACAAAAGGAATATTAAGTACAAGGTGTTAGTGTCGGTCTGAGCCCTCCATCAGTGATCAATAACTCTTTGCATATGCATTTATAGGTGTCTCATCAGTGTCAGTTTTGCATCCCGCTAGGCATGCCATAACACTGAATGGAGGAGCTGGTCTTGGTCCCCTTCTTGGCTTTGCTGGATCAGGTCATACAACAATGTAATTGAGTCAGGCTTGTTCTTGTTTTTGTCTTGAGGTCCCATGGTCTTAGGTCTAGGGTTTTGAGTCAAAATCATTTCAAGGTCATGAGTCATGGTCAGTAGGTGCCCAGCAAGCCGGAAGGAGTCTTGTACATACGTTTCATTATCATTTTCTTCAGCTGCAGCTCATATCATGCCTTGGATTTAAAAACCCTGTTTTTAAGTCCAAGGCCATGTGGAATTTGAAAAAATAAAGAAATTCTCAAAAATTTGTAAAAGTGTCGGCAATAACCCTGGTTCCTTCACTACAGTCCCTCAGGCGGTCAACCTGCAAAAAGAATGGAGTCAAACGCATCAAGAGAGCTCATTTCAGGACAAAAAGACTCTAAACAGTGTTAAAGAGAAAAGAAAGTTCAAAACATTAGAAAGTGGGTTCTAAAGTTAATTTTTTTTTAAATGAACCTATAAAAGCTAATTTCCCTCTCTAGTCACTCTTATTGTGCACATGAAAGTCAAAATTTCGTGCTAGAGGCAAAGGAGGCAAATCGTGGCAATTTTCTGCAAGTTTCAGCACTTGGGAAGGTGCGCGACCATTCCACAGGTGTGCGCGA
Source organism: Pinus tabuliformis (assembly GCA_031772625.1). Lineage (NCBI taxonomy): Eukaryota > Viridiplantae > Streptophyta > Pinopsida > Pinales > Pinaceae > Pinus > Pinus tabuliformis. The sequence continues at coordinate 917,669,309 of CM062805.1, read as the reverse complement.
CCATTTGCTGGTGCGCGACCAAACGGAGGGCAAAGCGCTGTGTTAAATAACACGGGCACGACCAAACAGAGGTGCGCGACCATTCTGAGAAGGTGCGCGACCAAAAAGTCTGCCCGCCTTAAAACTCACCCAAACGCCAAATCTCTCTCAAATTTGCTCGATTTTGTTGAGGTATGTCTCTTCCACGTGTTGTGTGATGGTTTTGTGGTTGCAAAGGAAGGTAATGGTCATGATTTTATGCAAGGAATCAAAAGAGAATAAGCTAAATGACTTGATGTTTTGCAAGCAATATGCATGGACAGTTTGTTTGTTTTTCAAGGCAATTTTTCCCTTATGTCCCTCCTTTCATTTTCCCATGTGAATTACATATGTTAACATGTCATATTTATTGATCTCATGTGCAAATTAATCATACCAACCCTACCCCTAAAATCCTATCAAACCCTACTCCCCTCTAATCATTTCAAACCCTACCTTTTCCCCATGTATAATGATCAAACCCTAAACACTAGTATACACAGCAAATTATATATGAAATGCACAGCAAAAGAATGAAAAGAAAACAATGTAAAAAAACCAAAAAGAAAAGTGATGACAAGGCATGCACACAAGAATTGTAAAAACAGTAAAAATTGTTACTTGCATAGCCTTAGAAAAAATAAAGAAAATGTCATCTTGCTGTATGATGTCAAGGACTTGAAAGCTGAATAAAGTCATGACAAAATTCATTTAAATGTACAGTTGCATAGTTATCAAAAGAAGCAGTCTTGCTGTGTTAGGGTTTTGTATTAGCATGGTTTTCATCCCCTTTCTCAAAACTCTGTTTTTCCCTACCTATTTCCCTATGTAAACCCCAATTCAATTGCTTGTCCCTTCAGTTAAACTCCCTAGGCAATTGAATGTCCCTCCCTATGATCAAAGCACACAGTCAAACCCTAATTCCCCATGGTAAAAGCATGATGAAGCTGCCACTGTCCTAAATGAATTGCTGTTACGAAAATTAGTTGGCAGTGATTATTAAAAGGGTTTCACTGTCCCCCCAAACCTAATCCCTAATATCCTCTATTTTCCCTCATTCCTATGATACAATCCCCTCTCCCTTCCACTGTAAAATGATCACAACAACCCCTTCCCTTCCTCTTACAATCAGAAACCCTAAATCCCTGTTTCCCAAAGCATCAAATGGTCATTTTGAAATTATGAAAAACAGAGTATGCTCCTCAATGACATTCAAAACAAATTGAAATGAGCTGCCTGTTACTTGTACATAGATGATGCTGCCTTATCCCCCTATGCTTATGACATCCTCCCCTCCATCATGATGATTTTCATTGTCCTTTCCCTTGGTGATTAAAAATCACAGTTTCCCTAAATAAAGTATTGATTTGCAAATGATGAAAGATGGAATGACATGTTTAGCATTATGTGATTTTTTCCTTCAGAATTCCCTGTTTATGTATATATTTTTCCCTTTCCTATATGTAAATTCCCTCCCCTAACATTTCCCTCATGATGTTTCCCCTTGAAAACAGCATACTTCACAGCATTTTGCAGGCAGGGCAGCGGTCAATTTGACTTGTTTATTCCACCTTGCTCAATAGCACCATGTCAACCACTGAGACTAATGAGCAAGGTGATGACCGATCATCATCTTCTGAGATTGAGACACAGCAGAGGCCTCGTAGGGGAGGCAAGGGTGGTCACCACAAGAGGGAAGAGCCTACATCACTGACAGAGTTGCAGGCTTGCCCATTGGCAGTATCTTGCTTTCAGCATATGGCTTGTTTTCAGTTTTGTGAGAGGCTGTCACACATCCAGCATCATAGGGACTTGGCACGGTTGTTTGTCCTCCATCTCCATGACAGGCAGGTCACCCTTGCAGGGGTGAATTTTGTATTTTCTCCAGAGGCTATCACAGATGCTACCGGGATACCTAATGTGGGTGAGGTGTGGCCGAAGCGCAAGTGGCTGGACCTAGTATACTATGAGCCATATGTCAGGCCTATCTATGTGCATAACTTGTCAAGGAACTTTCCTATCAAGTTCCTCCGAGCAGAGTATACAGATATCATGAGACTCATTATGCACTACCTCACATGCGAGGGGAGATTCTCACGGGTATTTTCTTGTCATATCCGCATGCTGATGCACTTCACCAGAGTGAGGATGATGAACATCTCGGCATACTTATTTCACGACATTCAGAGGATAGCCACTACCTTTCGGAGACAGACCCCAGTACAGCAGCTTCGGAGCCTATGCCATCATGGTCTTATTCAGCTAGTAGTTTCCCATCAGCTGAGCCAGCAGGGCATCCCTTGGGCGGATTTCATCTCCTGAGATGTTTTCACACAGCCACATTCAGGGCCGGAGGCAGTTCATGATGAGGGAGGGCCATCACATTAGCCTGAGATCAGCATTCCTAGACATATGGCTTCTTCTCCTCGGGTCACATATCAGAGAGGTCACAGGACCTTATTTGCAGCAGCCCGACGAGTACTTTCTCCACAGCCAGTGGAAGGGGTCTCGTCATCATCTTCAGAGCAGCGAGTGTTATCTCCACACCAGGTGGAAGGGGCCTCGCTTTCTTCATCGGCACAGGCAGTACGAGAGGGCAAGCAGCTCATGGTTGAGGATGAGGCAGTTGGCGAGACACATGATGATTTCACTGGTCGTGATGCTCATTCTCCTTCCTCTTCAGATTTCTATGAGCTCATTAGGCAGAGAGAGGAAGAGAACCTTGTGTTGCAGCGAAAGCTTGAGATGGCTCAGTGGACTATCACTTATTTAGAGCAGCGAAACAAACAGCTGGAGACCGAGAAGGAGTTGGATGAGTTATGGAGGATTCGATTCGACCGAGTCATCAACCGCAGGAGGCCTGGGGACCCACTGCCCAAGGATAGAGAGTTATTGCTCATCCGAGCAAATTGGCGCTTGGAGGGACTGTTATACAAGGCAAACCGTGACAAAGAGCTGCTCCGGAACATGAAGACACACTACTGGGCAAGATTACATGTTTGCAAGGCGAGAATGAAAATTCTCCAAAGAAAGCTATCGGAGGCCCGGAAGAGGAGGAAAAGGACAAATCTGCTCCGTATCTTGGCTGAAGCCTCCCTCACTCATCATGGTAGTGATCAGCCTTGATCTAGCATCAAAATGTGAAAATTTTGAGAATTTTGGAGCATTTTGGAAATTTTTGGTAAAATTACAGGTTTTGCCCACGGTTTGGTCTCACCCCGGGTGAGACCAGTCTGAAGGGCTGCTCGGAATTTTGAAAACTTGGCATTTTTGGAAAGGGCATTCAAAAATAAAAATTACCAATACTTGGGAGAAGCCTGATTTTGAGTTTTGAGCCTCCAAAAGCTCAAAATACACCTAAAAAATGACTTTCTGCCCACTTTTTGAGTTGCAGAAAGTGACCTTGAGAGAAATGGTTTTTGAGGGGTCAAATCAACACCAAATTCAGAAATTCCACTTGGGATGGAAAGTAGACAGGCCAAGCTTTCCAATGAGCCATCTTGCACCTGATTTGGACCAGTGGAACCCACTCAAAAACAGCTGTGAAGGGGCGCGACCAGAACTTCCAGGGGCGCGACCAGAACTTCCAGATTTGCCAGAATTGCCATTTTCGGTCAAAAAACACTGTTTTGACTATGGTTGACCATTTTTACTTGTAGATGATGGATGAATGTAATATTTTCATGGCACTTTGATAGGCTTTATCTTTCTTTACTCTTCTAGAAGCTTCTTTGATGTAAATAGTTAATATTTAATGCATGGATAGGCTTCCTAACTTTTAGAGGCAAGTTGTTGTGCTGGGCTATTATCTAGTGACTGATTTAGAATTAGTTGTAACAGCTCCTAGGAAGCTGAGCTCGACCCCTAGAGGTGGGGGAAGAGGTTTGACCTTCTATATTATGCCTTCTCTTTCTCATTTTGATGGTTGGACTCTTGTGGAAGGAAGTTTTATTGTATATTGTGCATCTATTTCTGCAATTTGAGGCAAGGAAAGCCAGGGTTTTACAGTCATCTTTGAGGATTCTTGTGGATTGATGTGTTGATGGTGTGTTCTCTACATGTTCTTGTAAGTTTGTTTATGTATTTCATATCTCTCTTATGCTTCTAAATTGGAGAGATGAAGTGGTAAAGTTGAATTCATGTTTTAGCATGCTCAGCTTTTTAGTTTGTTCAATTTTAATGTTTTCTACTGTCTAGAGAGGATTCAAATTGTGTGTTTGCACTCTTTAGCTCCTCCTCTATCATCTCTGATCATCCATCATCAGATTAAAGCATCAGCACTCACTCCTACCTTGCCCCTAAGATCACCCTGCGAAAACTGTGCTCAATCCCCGCACTTTGAATTGCACTTCCACCAATTGCCACCAAAACCCCCCAAAAATCACCAAATCAAACCCCCTATCCATTTACTAGCCTAAAATCTTTGTTCCTATTTGGTCAGCCTAATCATATCATAAGATCTATCAAATATGACCCGAGAGAGCCTTCTCATACCTCGTAGGGCTAGCTACGAGGTGAAATGGTTTGATGTAGCCTTGAGAGTTTGTCTATCTCAGCCTAGGTGAATTCCAAGCGCTAACATATTGGCGACCATACTGGGGAAGAACATCTAAATCTTTGCTCATTGAATGTATTGTTTCATAAGTCTTAGACGGAGCCTGAAGTTACGCCAGAAGCCTTCGAAAACGCTCTTGTTTTACATCAGCGTTAGTAGATAAACGCTGCTTCAGTCTATCTCCGTGGGATTTGTGAACATAGCGCTTCAGTGACATCTTTATCCCAGTATCATTATGGACTCTAAGCTTCAGATGATAAGCTAAGAGTTTCCATTTGGCTGAGTGTTTTTTTTTTTCCTTTCCTCGTTTATTTGTATTTACAAGCTGGCTTCTGATTCAAAATTGATTGTTAGATCTAACTCATCGCCTGCTGTAATTAAATATTTTGAAGATCTTGATTTCGACGAGGATTTTGAATTGTCATTGTTTAAATCTAAATCTGAAAGTGCACTCGATACTTTGGTTCTTGATCCTGACTTTGCAGCTGTGATTGACCTCGAAAGGCACAACAAAGTGGTTGAATCTTATATTTTGCGGCATCTTCAAAGTAGTATACACGCTTCAACTCTTGTTGATTTTATTGAAAACATATCTGATCATATTGGGTCTACTATTGATCAAGCTGAAAATCTTCAAACTTCCCTCACGGCTCATCAAGCTTCTTTCCCTCCTTTCATCTCTATTTCACCTATTTCACCTATAGTTACACTTCCCGATACCCCTGTTGGTTCACCTCCATCTACACCTCAAACTCCATCATCACCTTTATCTCCGCAAACATCCCTTCCCCTTATCACAACCCATGTTATTATACTTCCACCTCCTCCTCCTCATACTTCTTCTACTCCTCCACCTCCCCCGCCTAGAGCCATGGCTGCCCGATTTGCTCCCCTTGTATTGCCTGCTAATCTTCATGATATGCCTGCTGATTACCAAAGTAAAATTCCTATGTTTGATGGCACTCCACAAAGTGTTACAGCACAGCAGCATGTCGATAAAATGTCCACTTTCTTTGATCTATATGAGTTAGACGCAGAAGATGTTACCATGCGGTTGTTCGTGCAAACATTTGCCGGAGAGGTAAGGAAATGGTTCAGAGGGTTGGCAGCTAACAGTATCACCACCTTGGAAGCACTCGAGAATCAATTCTTGGACCGATGGGAAATAAGGAAAGACCCGCTGCAAATCAATGCCGAGTACAACAACCTCAAACGAAATCCGGGTGAGTCGGTTCAAGATTATATAATCAGATTTAATTCAGTATACAATGCTATACCCGATGATTTGAGACCATCAAGAAAGTCCGCATTGCTTAAGTTCCCAGATGGTTTCGATCCGGAGATGGCCTACTCACTGCGGGACCGAGATCCTCCTACCTTGGAGGAAATGCAGAAAATTGCAGTCAGTGTGGAGGCTAATTTGAATGACAAAAGGGCAAGAATGAAAGCGGAAAAGAAGGTCACAATCAAAGAGGAGGTAGCATCCACTTCTCAAGTTATTCGGAAAATGGAAGAGATGTCAAAGGCATTCCAAAATCTCAGTCTTGGCAAACCGGAACCACAAGTTCGAAACCCGAATTTCAGAGGTCAACAACAGCAGCCCCAATATAGGATAAAATAGCGGGAGCCACGAGGACAAGAGGCGGCAGTACAGCAACCGATCCAACCCCCATTTCAGCAAAACTATGTTACTCAAGAATCTGAAGATGAGGGTGAAGGTCCCGGTGAAGAAAATCATTTTTTCACTCCCGATGACATGCCCACTTACATCACGGAAGAAGACGAGCTGGTAAGTAATGCTTATGCACCTCAAGATGAGCATTACATTCTATCTAATGATGTGGCACTTCAAGATGAGTCTGAGGAATATCAAAGAGGTTATCTACATGCTTTATCAGCTCAACAAGGCAAAGAGAGACAGCTGAGAAACCGAACAGTACCTATACATCCACTTCAAAAGAAGGCAGAAAATGTGGCAAAGAATGGTGCTGCTGTTCCACAAAGAAAGGGTAAAGAAGTCATGGATTCTTCATCAGCCCCAACAGCTCCAGCAAACAAGATGGATCAGCCATCAAATGTACCCAAAGATAGAGCAGAAAAAAGAGATAATTCGGCCCAAGAAAGTGAGAGAAGTCAAGCATTCAGCATTGAGAATGAAGTCTCAAAATTGAAATTGTCCATTCCACTTACAGAAGTCATGAAGAACACTACTTACAGAGCACAAATTTCTAAGATGTTCAATACTGATCCAATGTTAGATGCGGTTAATGTGGAGGATGATCAGCCGGAATTGATCTTTGGGCCAGCTCTCAATGGTGAGTCACCGGAAAGCGATGTCCCGCCATTCTATATCAGCTTGAGAATTCATGATTATGTGCTTCATAATGCTATGTTCGATTCGGGAGCATCACACAATTTAATGCCCAAGGCAATAATGGAGAAGTTGGGACTTGATATAACTCGTAACTACCATGATCTATATTCATTTGATTCCAGCCGAGTTAGATGCATCGGTTTGATTAAAGATTTGGTTGTTAGCTTGGATCAAATTCCCGCAAAGAATCTCTTGATGGATGTGGTAGTAGCGGACATTCCTCCAAGGTTTGGTATGCTCCTTTCAAGGTCATGGGGATCAAAACTCAAAGGCACTTTACAGCTGGACTTTTCATATGCCACTATTCTGGTGTTTGGACAAATGAGGAAAGTCTATCGAGAGCAAAAGATGAAGTATATGATTACAAGCAAGGAAAAACCGGTAAATCATCCTGTAAACTATGTACAGACAGATCTAGAGTCATATGTTTTATTTGCTGATAGTTTTAATGAAGTAAATAGTCAATTAGTTCAGATAGAAGATATCCCAGGCATTGCTGAAGATGTTAGAGAAGTATTGAGAACGGAAAGCAAAGAAAAGGCTGCTGTCATAAAGGCAATTGCTGAGATAAATGGACAGCAAGTCATGACTGAAACAACATCACAAGTACAGCCCTTGGATGATGATGAAGATGGTCTTTGGACCATGGATTTCGACGGGGCAGTGGGCAGCGATGGAGCAGGCATTGGCGTATGGATCCGCAGCCCATTTTCAGTCTCTAAAATAGTTCCAAGTAAGGTACAAGTTTGCTCTTATAAATTGGCTTTTGATTGTTCAAATAATGAAGCTGAATATGAGGCCCTTATAGCTGGTTTGAAAATCCTCCGGAAATTAAAAGCAAAGAAGATAGCAATTTATGGCGACTCCGAGTTAGTGATCAAACAAGTAAAGGGGGAATTTCAAGCTAAACATCCTCGTATGCGGGCTTATCGTAATGCTGTTTTAGATATTTTGAAGCGGTTTTCAGAGCACACTTTGACATGCATACCACGGATACAAAATGGAGTTGCAGATGCTTTGGCTAAGGCAGCAAGCAATTTAAAGATACCAATGAATTCGAGCAACAAGTTTGAAATCTATGTAAAACACCGCCCCACAATCCCGGACAACCAAAGGAATTGGCAAGTCTTTCAGGATGATGAGGAAATCAAAGACTTCTTGCATGGAGAAGGTAAGTTTGAAGAAATCTCAATTGACATGGAGCCTGAAGGAATAAATCAAATGGATGTTTTGCAGCTGAAAGACAATCATATTCCAAAGGGGCTGATTCCTTTAGAAGAGCTTTTTGATCAAGACGATGTGGCTCGCAAGCCAACTTTGATGCCAACCGAAGAAGGTGTGGAAGATGTCAACCTTGGGACAGCGGAACATCCAAAGATGGTGAAATTATCGAAGGCCCTGCCACCCAAGGTAAAGAATCAATACATTAGATTGCTGTCATCATTTACTAATGTATTCGCTTGGGATTATTCAGATCTAAAGACTTATGATACAAGCATAATCCAACACACTATTCCAATCAAACAAAATCAGAAACCTTTTCGGCAGAAGTTGCGGAGGATCAATCCCAAGTTGCTGCCCTTGATTGAAAAAGAGGTAAATAGACTTTATCAATCTGGAATTATAGTTCCCATTCGCTTTTCAGATTGGATTTCTAATCTAGTGCCAGTAAGGAAGAAAACCGGTGAGATTCGGTTATGCATAGATTTTAGAAATTTGAACAAGGTATCTCTCAAAGATAACTATCCGCTGCCAAAGATGGATCACATATTGCAGCGAGTAGTGGGTGCCTCAAAGATGTCATTGTTAGATGGATACTCCGGTTACAATCAGATTCTAGTCCATGAGGATGATCGTGATAAGACAGCCTTCACTACACCTTGGGGAACATTTCATTATGCTAAAATGCCTTTTGGTTTAAAGAATGCAGGTGCAACATTTCAGCGAGCTATGGACATGGCTTTTGCCAATGAAAAGGACATATTTTTAGTTGTTTATCTTGATGACTTAACGGTATTTTCTAAATCCGATGAGGAGCATCTTTTTCATTTGACGAAAGTTTTTCAAAAATGCAGAAAATATGGCATCTCTTTAAACCCAAAAAAGAGTCTCTTCGCCATGAGTGAAGGAAAATTGTTGGGACATATCATTTCCAAAGATGGTATACGTATTGATCCCGCAAGAATGGAGGCAATTCAGCAGCTAGAACAGCCCCGAAACAAGAAGGAGATACAATCTTTTAATGGTAAATTGAATTTTCTGCGTCGCTTCATTCCTAATCTTGCAGAGCACTTAAGAGAAATGACCAACATGCTTCGGAAGGACAGCGAGATCAAATGGATTGAGGAGGCAGTCAAATCCTTCAACTTAATCAAGGTAATCTTGTCTTCAGCCCCGACCTTAATCAGCCCTGATTATACTCAGGATTTCATATTGTTTTCTTTCGCTTCCGAGCATACACTAGCAGCAGTTTTGATGCAAAAAAGAGAGGGTGTTGAAAGGCCAATTGCATTTTTCAGCCGGATCATTAGAGATGGGACATTAAACTATAACATCATTGAGAAACAAGCGCTGGCCCTGATTAAGGCATTGAAAGATTTCCGGGTTTATATTCTTCATTCTCATGTCTTAGCTTATGTTCCTAGTGCAGCGGTAAAGGATGTCTTGGTACAAACAGAGCCGGAAGGTAGGAGAGGCAAGTGGATTGCTGCTCTCTTGGAGTATGATGTTGAAATCAAGCCAACCAAGTTGGTTAAAGGACAAGGACTTGCTAAACTAATGGCTGAAACAAACCTACATGCGCTTGACATCAACTTGATTGCAGCCTTGTCCGATGGTGAAGGAGAAAATTCAGCGGTTCAGGTATCAGACATTTTCATTAATTCTCCTTGGTATGCTGATATAGTGTATGTACTTCAGAATGTGTCCGCGCCTCCTGGAATGTCAAAGAACAAAGCAAGGACTTTGAAATTGAAGGCCACTAAGTTTTGCATCATGAAATCAGCATTGTATTGGAAAGATCCCGGAGGCATCCTGCTGAATTGTTTGGTTGAAGAAGAAGCGAAAGCAACGGTAGAAGACTTCCATAAAGGTGATTCTGGAGGTCATTTATTTTGGAAAACTACAGCCAACAAGATTTTGAGAGCTGGTTTCTATTGGCCATCCCTTTTTTCTGATGTATACAAAGCGGTGAAGAGCTGCCATGAGTGCCAAATATTTCAAGGGAAACAAAGATTGCAGCCATTACCTCTCAAGCCGGTGGAAATTAGTGCACCTTTTCAGCAGTGGGGCCTTGATTTCATTGGTGAAATACACCCAGCTTCATCCGGGCAGCATAGATGGATTTTGACTGCTACCGACTACTTCACCAAGTGGATAGAAGCAATTCCTACTCGGCAGGCCACAGACTCGGTAATTATCTCCTTTCTTGAAACTAATATCTTGTCCCGTTTTGGCTGTCCATTCAAATTGATCACGGATAATGCAGCTGCTTTCAAGTCAAATAAGATGGTGGATTTTTGTTATAAGTACAATATCAGTTTGGGTCACTCCACCGCTTATCATCCGCAAGGTAATGGGCTGGCCGAATCATCAAATAAATCACTAGTAAACATTATCAAAAAGATGCTGGAGATCAACAAGAAAAGTTGGCACAAGAAGTTGGTCAATGCACTGTGGGCTGATCGGGTGAGCCAAAAGAGATCAATAGGAATGTCGCCATTTGAGATTGTTTACGGGGTTGATGCAGTTTTTCCTACATCACTTAGTGTACCGGTCGCAAAGTTAATCCAAGAAACGGGAGAAGACATGGATCCAATGCAACAGAGAATCAGTCAAATGGTCCACCTACAGCAGACAAGGGAAGAAGTCCTCGAAAACTCTTTGAAGCTGCAAGAACGTATCAAGAAGATCTATGATAAGAAGGCAAAATCAGAAAATTTTCAGCTAGAAGATGTTGTTTTGAGATGGGATGCTCGAAACGAGGACAAAGGTAAACACGGTAAGTTTGATAATCTGTGGAAAGGTCCTTTTAAGATTGCTGCATATCGTGGTCCTAATGCTTTCCTTCTTAAGGAGTTGAATGGCGATGAATGTCCCGGTGGGTCGGTGAATGGCCGGCTTCTCAAGAGATATCATGTTTGAACAATGCTGCTCTAAATCATCTTCATTGTACATATCATTTTACTTTACTACAGCAAGCGTGAACTGATCTTTCATTCTTGGTTTGGGGCCCGAAGTGAAGGCTATAATTCCAAGCATGAAGATTGGTTGGTGTGGGATTTCAGTTTGTTTATTTTCTGCAAAAAGTCAGTTTGTTTGAGTCATAGTCCTTTGAAAGTTTTCAGTTTATGGTCAAAGTCAGATAGAGTCTTTTGAGTATGGTTATTTTTGTACTAGTTGACTCCATTGCCCAATGAATAAAGCACTGGTCTGCTCTCCCTAGAGGTCTGAGGTTCTTGGCACCTCCAAGGAGCTGCCATCCCCATTGGAGCCAATGTTAGTGTCGGTCTGAGCCCTCCATCAGTGATCAATAACTCTTTGCATATGCATTTATAGGTGTCTCATCAGTGTCAGTTTTGCATCCCGCTAGGCATGCCATAACACTGAATGGAGGAGCTGGTCTTGGTCCCCTTCTTGGCTTTGCTGGATCAGGTCATACAACAATGTAATTGAGTCAGGCTTGTTCTTGTTTTTGTCTTGAGGTCCCATGGTCTTAGGTCTAGGGTTTTGAGTCAAAATCATTTCAAGGTCATGAGTCATGGTCAGTAGGTGCCCAGCAAGCCGGAAGGAGTCTTGTACATACGTTTCATTATCATTTTCTTCAGCTGCAGCTCATATCATGCCTTGGATTTAAAAACCCTGTTTTTAAGTCCAAGGCCATGTGGAATTTGAAAAAATAAAGAAATTCTCAAAAATTTGTAAAAGTGCCGGCAATAACCCTGGTTCCTTCACTACAGTCCCTCAGGCGGTCAACCTGCAAAAAGAATGGAGTCAAACGCATCAAGAGAGCTCATTTCAGGACAAAAAGACTCTAAACAGTGTTAAAGAGAAAAGCAAGTTCAAAACATTAGAAAGTGGGTTCTAAAGTTAATTTTTTTTTAAATGAACCTATAAAAGCTAATTTCCCTCTCTAGTCACTCTTATTGTGCACATGAAAGTCAAAATTTCGTGCTAGAGGCAAAGGAGGCAAATCGTGGCAATTTTCTGCAAGTTTCAGCACTTGGGAAGGTGCGCGACCATTCCACGGGTGTGCGCGACCATTTGCTGGTGCGCGACCAAACGGAGGGCAAAGCGCTGTGTTAAATAACACGGGCGCGACCAAACAGAGGTGCGCGACCATTCTGAGAAGGTGCGCGACCAAAAAGTCTGCCCGCCTTAAAACTCACCCAAACGCCAAATCTCTCTCAAATTTGCTCGATTTTGTTGAGGTATGTCTCTTCCACGTGTTGTGTGATGGTTTTGTGGTTGCAAAGGAAGGTAATGGTCATGATTTTATGCAAGGAATCAAAAGAGAATAAGCTAAATGACTTGATGTTTTGCAAGCAATATGCATGGACAGTTTGTTTGTTTTTCAAGGCAATTTTTCCCTTATGTCCCTCCTTTCATTTTCCCATGTGAATTACATATGTTAACATGTCATATTTATTGATCTCATTTGCAAATTAATCATACCAACCCTACCCCTAAAATCCTATCAAACCCTACTCCCCTCTAATCATTTCAAACCCTACCTTTTCCCCATGTATAATGATCAAACCCTAAACACTAGTATACACAGCAAATTATATATGAAATGCACAGCAAAAGAATGAAAAGAAAACAATGTAAAAAAACAAAAAGAAAAGTGATGACAAGGCATGCACACAAGAATTGTAAAAACAGTAAAAATTGTTACTTGCATAGCCTTAGAAAAAATAAAGAAAATGTCATCTTGCTGTATGATGTCAAGGACTTGAAAGCTGAATAAAGTCATGACAAAATTCATTTAAATGTACAGTTGCATAGTTATCAAAAGAAGCAGTCTTGCTGTGTTAGGGTTTTGTATTAGCATGGTTTTCATCCCCTTTCTCAAAACTCTGTTTTTCCCTACCTATTTCCCTATGTAAACCCTAATTCAATTGCTTGTCCCTTCAGTTAAACTTCCTAGGCAATTGAATATCCCTCCCTATGATCAAAGCACACAGTCAAACCCTAATTCCCCATGGTAAAAGCATGATGAAGCTGCCACTGTCCTAAATGAATTGCTGTTACGAAAATTAGTTGGCAGTGATTATTAAAAGGGTTTCAACCTAGTCCCTAATATCCTCTATTTTCCCTCATTCCCAAGATACAATCCCCTCTCCCTTCCACTGTAAAATGATCACAACAACCCCTTCCCTTCCTCTTACAATCAGAAACCCTAAATCCCTGTTTCCCAAAGCATCAAATGGTCATTTTGAAATTATGAAAAACAGAGTATGCTCCTCAATGACATTCAAAACAAATTGAAATGAGCTGCCTGTTACTTGTACATAGATGATTCTACCTTATCCCCCTATGCTTATGACATCCTCCCCTCCATCATGATGATTTTCATTGTCCTTTCCCTTGGTGATTAAAAATCACAGTTTCCCTGAATAAAGTATTGATTTGCAAATGATGAAAGATGGAATGACATGTTTAGCATTATGTGATTTTTTCCTTCAGAATTCCCTGTTTATGTATATATTTTTCCCTTTCCTATATGTAAATTCCCTCCCCTAACATTTCCCTCATGATGTTTCCCCTTGAAAACAACATACTTCACAGCATTTTGCAGGCAGGGCAGCGGTCAATTTGACTTGTTTATTCCACCTTGCTCAATAGCACCATGTCAACCACTGAGACTAATGAGCAAGGTGATGACCGATCATCATCTTCTGAGATTGAGACACAGCAGAGGCCTCGTAGGGGAGGCAAGGGTGGTCACCACAAGAGGGAAGAGCCTACATCACTGACAGAGTTGCAGGCTTGCCCATTGGCAGTATCTTGCTTTCAGCATATGGCTTGTTTTCAGTTTTGTGAGAGGCTGTCACACATCCAGCATCATAGGGACTTGGCACGGTTGTTTGTCCTCCATCTCCATGACAGGCAGGTCACCCTTGCAGGGGTGAATTTTGTATTTTCTCCAGAGGCTATCACAGATGCTACCGGGATACCTAATGTGGGTGAGGTGTGGCTGAAGCGCAAGTGGCTGGACCTAGTATACTATGAGCCATATGTCAGGCCTATCTATGTGCATAACTTGTCAAGGAACTTTCCTATCAAGTTCCTCCGAGCAGAGTATACAGATATCATGAGACTCATTATGCACTACCTCACATGCGAGGGGAGATTCTCACGGGTATTTTCTTGTCATATCCGCATGCTGATGCACTTCACCAGAGTGAGGATGATGAACATCTCGGCATACTTATTTCACGACATTCAGAGGATAGCCACTACCTTTCGGAGACAGACCCCAGTACAGCAGCTTCGGAGCCTATGCCATCATGGTCTTATTCAGCTAGTAGTTTCCCATCAGCTGAGCCAGCAGGGCATCCCTTGGGCGGATTTCATCTCCCGAGATGTTTTCACACAGCCACATTTAGGGCCGGAGGCAGTTCATGATGAGGGAGGGCCATCACATCAGCCTGAGATCAGCATTCCTAGACATATGGCTTCTTCTCCTTGGGTCACATATCAGAGAGGTCACAGGACCTTATTTGCAGCAGCCCGACGAGTACTTTCTCCACATCCAGTGGAAGGGGTCTCGTCATCATCTTCAGAGCAGCGAGTGTTATCTCCACACCAGGTGGAAGGGGCCTCGCTTTCTTCATCGGCACAGGCAGTACGAGAGGGCAAGCAACCCATGGTTGAGGATGAGGCAGTTGGCGAGACACATGATGATTTCACTGGTCGTGATGCTCATTCTCCTTCCTCTTCAGATTTCTATGAGCTCATTAGGCAGAGAGAGGAAGAGAACCTTGTGTTGCAGCGGAAGATTGAGATGGCTCAGTGGACTATCACTTATTTAGAGCAGCGAAACAAACAGCTGGAGACCGAGAAGGAGTTGGATGAGTTATGGAGGATTCGATTCGACCGAGTCATCAACCGCAGGAGGCCTGGGGACCCACTGCCCAAGGATAGAGAGTTATTGCTCATCCGAGCAAATTGGCGCTTGGAGGGACTGTTAGACAAGGCAAACCGTGACAAAGAGCTGCTCCGGAACATGAAGACACACTACTGGGCAAGATTACATGTTTGCAAGGCGAGAATGAAAATTCTCCAAAGAAAGCTATCAGAGGCCCGGAAGAGGAGGAAAAGGAAAAATCCGCTCCGTATCTTGGCTGAAGCCTCCCTCACTCATCATGGTACTGATCAGCCTTGATCTAGCATCAAAATGTGAAAATTTTGAGAATTTTGGAGCATTTTGGAAATTTTTGGTAAAATTACAGGTTTTGCCCACGGTTTGGTCTCACCCCGGGTGAGACCAGTTTGAAGGGCTGCTCAGAATTTTGAAAACTTGGCATTTTTGGAAAGGGCATTCAAAAAGAAAAATTACCAATACTTGGGAGAAGCCTAATTTTGAGTTTTGAGCCTCCAAAAGCTCAAAATACACCTAAAAAATGACTTTCTGCCCACTTTTTGAGTTGCAGATAGTGACCTTGAGAGAAATGATTTTTGAGGGGTCAAATCAACACCAAATTCAGAAATTCCACTTGGGATGGAAAGTAGACAGGCCAAGCTTTCCAATGAGCCATCTTGCACCTGATTTGGACCAGTGGAACCCACTCAAAAACAGCTGTGAAGGGGCGCGACCAGAACTTCCAGGGGCGCGACCAGAACTTCCAGATTTGCCAGAATTGCCATTTTCGGTCAAAAAACACTGTTTTGACTATGGTTGACCATTTTTACTTGTAGATGATGGATGAATGTAATATTTTCATGGCACTTTGATAATCTTTATCTTTCTTTACTCTTCTAGAAGCTTCTTTGATGTAAATAGTTAATATT
This sequence comes from Pinus tabuliformis, assembly GCA_031772625.1. Classification (NCBI taxonomy): domain Eukaryota; kingdom Viridiplantae; phylum Streptophyta; class Pinopsida; order Pinales; family Pinaceae; genus Pinus; species Pinus tabuliformis. The sequence goes on along the minus strand of CM062805.1, from coordinate 917,653,347 downwards.
TAATGCATGGATAGGCTTCCTAACTTTTAGAGGCAAGTTGTTGTGCTGGCCTATTATCTAGTGACTGATTTAGAATTAGTTGTAACAGCTCCTAGGAAGCTGAGCTCGACCCCTAGAGGTGGGGGAAGAGGTTTGACCTTCTATATTATGCCTTCTCTTTCTCATTTTGATGGTTGGACTCTTGTGGAAGGAAGTTTTATTGTATATTGTGCATCTATTTCTGCAATTTGAGGCAAGGAAAGCCAGGGTTTTACAGTCATCTTTGAGGATTCTTGTGGATTGATGTGTTGATGGTGTGTTCTCTACATGTTCTTGTAAGTTTGTTTATGTATTTCATATCTCTCTTATGCTTCTAAATTGGACAGATGAAGTGGTAAAGTTGAATTCATGTTTTAGCATGCTCAGCTTTTTAGTTTGTTCAATTTTAATGTTTTCTACTGTCTAGAGAGGATTCAAATTGTGTGTTTGCCCTCTTTAGCTCCTCCTCTATCATCTCTGATCATCCATCATCAGATTAAAGCATCAGCACTCACTCCTACCTTGCCCCTTAGATTCCCCTGTGAAAACTGTGCTCAATCCCCGCACTTTGAATTGCACTTCCACCAATTGCCACCAAAACCCCCCAAAAATCACCAAATCAAACCCCCTATCCATTTACTAGCCTAAAATCTTTGTTCCTATTTGGTCAGCCTAATCATATCATAAGATCTATCAAATCTGACCCGAGAGAGCCTTCTCATACCTCGTAGGGCTAGCTACGAGGTGAAATGGTTTGATGTAGCCTTGAGAGTTTGTCTATCTCAGCCTAGGTGAATTCCAAGTGCTAACACAAGGCTCGACTCCATTTGTATAATCACTCATTTCAAGAAGCAATTAGATAAGGATGAGCTAGTGTTATCAGAGACTTCCTAGTGTGCCACCAAGACGCTTCGAATAATGTTGGCAGGTGCTATAGGAGGAGCTTCGAGAGGCTATGAATGGCTACAAGAGGCTCTGGGATGCTATAGGGGGCTCGAAAGGAAGCTACAAGAGAGAATTTAAGGAAGGAAGTAGAAATTACCCAAAGTTTCCCCCAAACCCTCATGCACATGACAATGTTACATTAAAAGGAGTAAGTGATCCTTTCCTGCTCTAATTTCCATACCTTTGCCTAGAAAATTCTGCTTGAAATAAGTGCTCTCTAGCAAAGAATTATATAGTAGTTCCCTTTTGGAAATTGCCATATGTAAGAACAAGATAGGGTCAAAGAAAAGTCTATTTTGTTAAGAAATTATTGGCATCCTTCTTCCCCTCTAATAAAAAGGGAATTTTGACACTGTCTGTACAACCAAGACTACTCTAAGGCCAAAATTTGAAATATACCTAAGTATCCTCGAGGAGTAGTAGGAGAAATGGGGAGAGGGTTTAAAAGAAGAGAGCCCATAGACACAAAGAGAATTCATCAACATCCTCTTGTGGTAAATATTTTTCCGAGACATCAATGGTTAGGTTTCTTTGAACTGTTGAAGGGGTATGATGATGATATAACCTAGGAATTTTCCATGGCACTAAATCCTCGGGGAGGAGATAGTGCCAAGACTGTTGTTAGAGGATTTTCCATCACTCTAAATGATGAACTCATAAGCAGAGTGACTACATTACCCTTAGGAATTCGATGGAGCAAGGAGGGAAAAGCAGTGAGTGTCACTGTCAGGAAGAACTTCTTTATTCTGAAAGAAAAACCCGTAGAAGACAAAAATGGAGTGCAAAGGGAGAGCCTACCTTACCCCTGGGATGAAGTGGCCTACCACATTCTCAAATAAATATCATGTGAGGGGAGTTTGAGCATTGCATATGCCTACCATTTTGGGTTACTCCATGAGTTAAGATTCTGTTGGAAATACCGAGAGGGGGGGTGAATCAGTATTTCTTTTTTTCGACTATTGTTTTACCAGTTAAAACATATATATATATATATATATATATATATATATATATATATATATATATATATATATATATATATATATATATATATATATATATATATATATATATATATATTCAAAACACAAGATGAACAACAATAATAAATGATTTTATTAATATAATCTTTGCAGTAAAATAGATACATTACATAAGTGGTTGCAATCAGTTACCAGGCTCCAACTCGGACTTTGGTGAGGCTCCAACCTCCAATGCACCAACTCTATTTCGCCAAGACACCAATCTTGGACTTAGGAGCACCAACTCCCAAGGACTTCAATCCTTCCATTTCCTGAGACACCAGTCCCAAAGACTTCTATCCTTCCTACTTCTGAGGCATCAACCCCAAGGACTCCAATCCTACTTACTTCTGAGGCACCAGCCCCAAGGATTCCTATCCTTCTTGCTTCTGAGGCACCAGCCCCAAGGACTCCAATCCTACTTACTTCTGAGGCACCAGCCTCAAGGGTTCTGACCCAATCTTGTCAAGGTTCATTTGATAGTAATGTTCTGCTCTCAGAACTCTTCTTTGCTGAGTTTTGTCTATTTATAGCTTCACTGTAGTCTCCAAGCTACAACATCAATGACAACTAGTCTTCTTATGAAGTAGTCTTCACAACTCTGCACACTGCCCACACATAGTCTCCAATAGCCTTCATGCTCTCTGATAATGTCTTCACACAACTTTAGTCAGTCTACTGTTAGCTGCACTAAGCTCTGCATAAAGAACAACTTCCTGTTCAAGCTTATGTTCTCTGTTGGCTACTTCTCCCCTTCGACTGTCTGCTGTCCTGTTGGCCCTTCGGCCCTCTTTCTGTTTTGCTAGATCCTCTCACTGCCTCTGTCTCCTCCAGCTTATTTTCACAGCGTTCAACAGCCTTCAACAGCACTCAGCAGCATTAACTGCATTCAACAATGTTCAACCACCCTACTATTCTATGTTTATCCTGTTTTTATTCATACCTGATCCTCTGATTATCGGTTTCCTCTTTCTCGCTGGCTCTTTGGCTTCCTCCTCGCCTGCTTCAGCTTCCTCACCACTGGCTTGTCTATCGCTGTAGCTTCCTCTATCTCATCGTGCTCACAGGACATGTTAATTCATAAGAGAGTGCCAAATAATCCACAGAGAACACATCTTCCCGGTTAAAACTGTAACAGCGCTCCTTTCAACAATGATAGCAGGCATACACAGAGCTTTACGGTGTAACGGACATGCCACGTCCTATCGCAATCGCAACCGGCATAGTTCAACCTCCTGAACTATCGAGACCGTTCCTTAATGTATTTTTGCCTCAAAAGCCCAGCGCAATACATTTTTGAGTTACACAAGAAATATATGAAAAACAGGCGAAAAACGCTAAAGGCGGACTTCAAATTTATTTTACCCGCATCTATTCCTGTATCGGGTCTGCTGCTTAAATCACAATCGGTGATTCGCGACTTCCAGAGGTCCTTTATATGTCAGGCCCATGACACCGCCGATGGTCGACGGCCGATCCACTTGTGGATGCGATATTGCATTGAACCATGTTGCAATCGGACCATCAGGTCCGTGACTTACATCACAATCGACGCTCAGGAGAGTGAAATTCCTTTGTGTATTGTTGTGATGGGCGGATGCGATATAGCATTCAACCATAACACAATGCCGCAGCGGGTCCGCACATATCATAGTTATATGATATCCATATAAATATCGCAGTCGGGAGTTTGGGGTTGACAGCCCTTTATACATCGCGATTACCGCGGATGCGATATAACAATAGGGTGCGATATAATAGGACCATCGGGTCCGCATACATTATCACAATCGGAGGTTTCGGGGGTGACACTTAGATAGAACCTACCGATATAATATACTGCTCCACCTCCGATAGTGTATTTGGAATATATATATATGCTTTGGCCTCCGTTTGCGCCTCCGATAGTGTTAAAAACATATAAGCATGGTTTTTGCTGCCGATGGTGTATTTGCATATATAACCAAGTATTCCACCTCCGTTTGCATTAAATGCATATTTATATGGTTTTTGGCCGCCGATAATGTTAAAGAACACATATATGGGTTTTTGGGTGTGCTTTTGGTTGTCGATAGCTCTCGATAGTGCATTTTTTGACATTCTTGCTCCGATAGCTCCCAATAGCTGTTAAATGCATCCATTGTTCCTCTAATGGCTCCTGATAGTGCAGTCTATTTCCTCTGTAGCTCTAATAGCTCTGTTTACTTGTTTGTTGCCTCTTGGCTCCTCCGATGGCTCTATGTGCTCCTCTTCTTTGGCGCATATATATATGACATATACATATATGGCTCCTCTTGCTCTGATATGCCTCCTTTCTCTGATATGTCTGTTTCCACATATATATATGGCTCCTCATGCAGCTCCTCTTAGTCAGATGTGGCTCCTCTAGCTTGGTAGTGTCTTTCAAAGACCTCCTTGCATATATGATGCTTCTCTTGCTTTGATATCCTGTAATATGCTTTGATATGCCTCCTTTGGTAACTCCTCTTGCTTATGGCTTGGCTATCCTGATGGCCTTGCTCCTGTCTCTTCATGGATCTCTCGGCTTCCCCTTAGCTTCATGTCATCCTCTAGTATCTAGAATATTGCCATATTGACATCAATGACAACCTAGGTCAACAGTCTCCCCCTTTGTTATTGATGGCAATATTCTTCTTCTCTCCCCCTTTGACATCAATGGAAAAGGAGTGCTCTGGGACTCCCCCTATCAAGTTGCTTCTGTTCTTCATGAATGGTAGATCTTCATGGGTTCGTGACTCCCCCTGTCATAGTACTCTTCTTCTTTTTACTCAAGATAGAAGAATTGATGCTTTATCATCAATTAGCACATTATTCCCTCTTCATGTATCAAAACCACTCTAATATGGCTTCAACAATGCTTAAAGATGCTCTACTTTAATGCTTTCATTCAAATTGCAAATGGCCATACACCAAGTGTCCAAGTCCAGGCTTTTATGCTTCAATCCATATTGTTGTCTCCATAGGTAGAATTGAGAGACCTTCATAGTCTGAATCTAGAGAGATTGCCACTGAGATTGTCTTTCTTTCTGTCTTTCTTCAGATCTGAGTTTCTTTGTGTCACTGTGCTTCTCCTTGAGTGACTGCCATCTAGTATTCAATCATCATTGCATTTGGACGAAATTGAGAGGAGTTGTGCCTTACTGTTGCTATATTTCTTAAGTGATCTGTATCAGCTTAAGTTATGCTTGGCTGCACAACATTCTCCTTCCTATGAGCCATCTTTTCCTTGTGTTCTTGTACATGTCTCTGCATGTTATTTCTGCTAGCAGATTTAGATATACAATCTGTGATTGTCTTTTAAAAATAATTCTGTTGATTTTCATTTATTTTCAATGCTTCAGTTTGTTATATGCTGCCAGCTACTCTTACTTCAAAACTCCATTCCAAATGTATCTGTTTGGTTGAAGATTACCTCCCTTAGTGTCCAGAATTTATCTGTTTTCTCATTAAATCCCCGAGTTAAGACATAAACTTCTATGCACCATAGTTGTTTGCCCTATTTTCTCTAGCATTAGATGACTTTCTCTGTTGCTTCAAATACTACTTAGTGATTAAGTGGAAAGCATCTTTAACAACAGTCCAAAGAATGGTTACAGGATCATATTCTTCAATGGAGTACCCCTGAGAAATGATCTTTATCAAAGAATGACTGTTAATATAGTTCAACAAGGATTTCATAAGGACCCTTTCACTAATAGCTTCAGCAATAATGATCAAGAATTACAGGCTCCCCCTAACTGTATGCATCATCTCCTTTTGGCAGAGTCTTCTCATAAAATGCTTAGATTGTCAAAATTCAGGCCAATGACATATGCTGTTGGCTGGAGAGCTCAAGGGACTTTCGGATTGTATTTCCTTCCTTCTCCATACTTGTGTAACTTTCTTCTTTTGCATGGTTCTAGCTTGTGTAAGAGCCCAAGTTAAGTTACAATCACATGCCATATGACCAATGTTGTGACACTTGAAGCATTCTACATTGTTCATGAATAAGAATTCATGATTTCTTCCTGCAAAATTGTTTCTTGGAGATTGTTGGGGACTATAATATCTATCTCTATGAGATGGTTGGGGACCATAACATCTATCTTTATGATATGCTTTATAGTCTTTTGCCATGTGACCAAAGTTTGTACAAGAATAACAATAACCAAAAATTGAACTTTGGTACCTAGGAGATGGAGGTTTCCTTGATGTACTTCTGAAGCCTTTCTGCCTTGAGATCCTTTGATGATAACCATTGCCTCTCGCCTCTTTGACATCATCTATATTTCTTCTTGGAGCTGGATTTCTTCTTGGAGTAGGATTTCTTCTATTGTAGCCTTGATTTTTCTCCTTGCCTTTGCTAGAGCTGGGAGCATCACCATTTCTTTCTGGCTTCTTCACATCTCTTTTGTTTAAAGCATTTTCATTCTTGTTTGAGGATTCACCTACATATCCGAGACCTGATTTATCAGATGGACATCTGTGATAGCTGAGCATGTCATCCAAGGCTTGAGAGCTCTTCAAGATTTTGTTCATCCCTTCAACCTTTGTTCTAAGGAAGACAATCTCTTCTTCCAATCTTTCACACTCACTATTCTTCTTAGCAAGTTGTTCCTTAGTTTCTTCCTTGATACAAATAGCTTCATCTGCTTCTATTTTAAGGGAGATGATATCTGACTTCATTTTGAAGATTTCTTCATCCTTTGCTTTCAGTTGACAAATCATGGTGTTTCTTTCCTTTCCTGCTTCATCAACCTGTCCTTCTATGACTTCCAATGCTTCCATAGTCTTTTTAGCTCCTTGTGCTTGTTTCCTTGCTTCTTGTAGTTGAGACTTGAGAGAGGAGACCTCTACCTTGTACTGACCAATCTCTTCTTCAAGTTTGTTCAAGCTCTTGTGCCTTTGTTCAAGTTGACTTGACAAGGTATCTTCCTGCTTCTTTGCTTTATTCAGTTGATTTGTCATGGATATGACTTCTTCATGATGCTTTCTTTTACTTTGATGAAATTCCTTCTTAAGCTTGGCAAGCTCTTCATCCCTTTCTTGTACTTGAAGCTTGATGAGGTCAACTTTCTTCCTTGTTTGATCTTGGTCACCATCTAGAGCTATCTTCTTAAGTTTCTCATTTTCCTTTTTCAAATTGTTAATCTCTTCCATGGCAGTCATAAGTTGAGCGAGGAGTTCTTCCACAAAATCTTTTTCATTCTCTTCATCTTCTAGGTCTGTTTTAGCCTTGATGTCATCATTCTCATGTTCAACTTCTATGATGGGTTCTGGATTTCCTTCTAGATTTCCATCATCTTCTTGACTGATGGTCATGGTCAATGCTCCTTTTGAGTGAAGATCATGAAGTTTGTCCCATATGCCCTTTTCTGATGAATCTTTTCCTAGATTGTTCTTTACAGAATTAGGTAGCCCATTCAAGATTGCCTTTACTGCTTTTGCATTGTACTCCTTGGATTCTCTATCCATCCTGCTATCATCAATCACTGATTTCCAGATTTCAATGCCTTGAGTTTGTAAGAAATTTTTCATTCTTGCTTCCCATATATTAAAGTTCCCATTGATCCCTGGAGCCTCCTCAAATTGATTGTCTTCTATTTTAGTAGTAGAGGGAGACACATCCTTAGGAGGATTGGAGACTTTCTTCCTTGACTTTGCCATTTGTGTTCTAAAGGTCAACCTTCAAGCTATTAAGCTTTGAATGAAGGTACTGGCTCTGATACCAATTGTTGGAAATACTGAGAGGGGGGGGGGGGGGGGTGAATCAGGTGAATCAATATTTTTTTTTTTTTTACTATTGTTTTACCAGTTAAAACATATATATATTCAGAACACAAGATGAACAACAATAATAAATGTTTTTATTAATATAATATTTGCAGTAAAATAGATACAATATATAAGTGGTTGCAATCAGTTTCCAGGCTCCAACTTAGACTTTGGTGAGGCTCCAACCTCCAGAGCACCAACTCTATTTCACTAAGACACCAATCTTGGATTTAGAAGCACCAAATCCCAAGGACTTCAATCCTTCCATTTCCTGAGACACCAGTCCCAAATACTTCTATCCTTCCTAGTTCTGAGGCATCAACCCCAAGGACTCCAATCCTACTTACTTCTGAGGCACCAGCCCCAAGGATTCCTATCTTTTTTGCTTCTGAGGCACCAGCCCCAAGGACTCCAATCCTACTTACTTCTGAGGCACCAGCCTCAAGGGTTCTGACGCAATCTTGTCAAGGTTCATTTGATAGTAATGTTCTGCTCTTAGAACTCTTCTCTGCTGAGTTCTGTCTTTTTATAGCTTCACTGTAGTCTCCAAGATACAACATCAATGACAACCAATCTTCTTATGAAGTAGTCTTCACAACTCTGCACACTACCCACACATAGTCTACAATACCCTTCATGCTCTCTGATAATGTCTTCACATAGCTTTAGTCAGTCTACTATTAGCTGCACTAAGCTCTACATAAAGAACAATTTCCTGTTCAAGCTTATGTTCTCTGCTGGCTACTTCTCTCCTTTGACTATCTACTGTCCTATTGGCCCTTCGGCCATCTTTCTGTTCTGCTGGATCCTCTCACTGCCTCTGTCTCCTCCAGCTTATTTCCACAGTGTTCAACAACCTTCAACAACACTCAATAGCATTAACCGCATTCAACAACATTCAGCCACCCTATCGTTCTCTGTTTTTCCTATTTTTATTCATACCTAATCCTCTGATTATCGGTTTCCTCTTTCTCACTGGCTCTTTGGCTTCCTCCTTGCCTACTTCAGCTTCCTCACCGCTGGCTTGTTTGTCGTTGTAGCTTCCTCTGTCTCATCGTGCTCATAGGACACATTAATTCATAAGAGAGTGCCAAATAATCCACAGAGAACACATCTTCCTGGTTAAAACTGTAACAATTGTCCTTTCGACAATGATAATAGGAATACACAGAGCTTTACGGTGTAACGGACATGCCACGTCCTATCGCAATCGCAATCGGCGTAGTTCAGCCTCCTGAACTATCGGGACCGTTCCTTAATGTATTTTTGCCTCAAAAGCCCAGCGCAATACATTTTTGAGTTACATAGGAAATATATGAAAAACAGGCAAAAAACGCTAAAGGCAGACTTCAAATTTATTTTACCCGCATCTATTCCTGTATCGGGTCCGCTGCTTAAATTGCAATCGGCGATTCGCGACTTCCAGAGGTCCTTTATATGTCGGGCCCATGACACCACCGATGGCCGACGACCGATCCACTTGCGGATGCAATATTGCATTGAACCATGTTGCAATCGGACCATCAGGTCTGTGACTTACATCGCAATCAGTGCTTGGGAGAGTGAAATTCCTTTGTGTATTGTTGCGATGGGCGGATGCGATATAGCATTCAACCATAACACAATGCTGCAACGGGTCCGCACATATCATAGTTATATGATATCCATATAAATATCGCAGTCGGGAGTTTGGGTTTGACAGCCCTTTATACATTGCGATTACCATGGATGCAATATAAAAATATGGTGCGATATAATAGGACCATCGGGTCCACATACATTATCGCAATCGGAGGTTTCGAGGGTGACACTTAGATAGAACCCGCCGATATAATATACTGCTCTGCCTCCGATAGTGTATTTGGAATATATATATATATATATATATATATGCTTTGGCCTCCGTTTGCGCCTCCGATAGTGTTAAACGCATATAAGCATGGTTTTTGCTGCCGATGGTGTATTTGCATATATAACCAAGTCTTCTGCCTCCATTTGCGTTAAATGCATATTTATATGGTTTTTGGCCGCCGATAATGTTAAAGCACACATATATGGGTTTTTGGCCGCTGATAGCTCCCGATAGTGCATTTTTTGACATTCTTGCTCCGATAGCTCCCGATAGTTGTTAAATGCATCCATTGCTCCTCCGATGGCTCCCGATAGTGCAGTCTGTTTCCTCTGTAGCTCTGATAGCTCTGTTTGCTGCCTCTTGGCTCCTCCGATGGCTCTGTGTGCTCCTCTTCTTTGGCGCATATATATATGACATATACATATATGGCTCCTCTTGCTTTGATATGCCTCCTTGCTCTGATATGTCTGTTTCCGTATATATATATGGATCCTCCTGCAGCTCCTCTTAGTCCAATGCGGCTCGTTTGGCTTGGCAGTGTCTTTCAAAGACCTCCTTGCATATATGAATGCTTCTCTTGCTCTGATATCCCGTAATATGCTTTGATATGCCTCCTTTGGTAACTCCTCTTGCTTATGGCTTGGCTATCCTGATGGCCTTGCTCCTATCTCTTCATGGATCGCTCGGCTTCCCCTTGGCTTCATGTCATCCTCTAGTATCTAGAATATTGCCATATTGACATTAATGACAACCTAGGTCAACAGATTCAAAGAAAAACTGCCTATCCCACAAAGAATCAGGAGATGAGCCAAAAAGTGAGGGAAGGGAAGAAGCAACACATTGCTCACCGTGGCCTCATAACGATGATTGTTATGGATGCCCTCAGCCACTTAAGGTACCTTGTACTTTGGATTGATTTTGTAGATAATGACAGGGAAAATTTCATTGAAGCACAAAACATAACCTCCACACAACAAGAGGGAACACCAACCTCTAGTATTGGGGGTAGAGAAGGAAAAGACGAAATGGAAACCAAGGAAGAAGAGGAGGTAATAGAAATAGAGGAAAAAGAGGTAGAAACTAAGGAAGGAGAAGGAGAGAAACAAGGAACATAGAAATAGATCCCCAAGAGAACCGAAAAGCCTCAAGGGACAAAGAAACAAGGACATCAAATCAGTCTCTCTCCAGGAAATATTGAGCAAGAAGTGGATGCAACATTGGCCACATTAGGTGGACTTGTCAAGCCCAAAAGGAGGCAACCAAGGCAAGGTACCCTATACTTCAAAACAAGGAAGATCACTAGGATAAGGCAAGGGAAGCCTCAACCTCCTACAAAGGTCCCTACCACCATAGAGGAGTCAACAAGAAAGAATGAAGAAGTGGGACCTAGTGAGGGGAAGATTGAAGAAATTACTTCTCATAAGATCAAAACCAAGCAACCCGTGCTCCCTGTGGGAATTCCCACCACAAGGGAAGTCACCTTTAAGCAGCTCAAGACACAAGCTTCCATGTTACAAGAAGAAAAAGAAGATCTACAGGAGGAAAAAGATAAACTATAAGAGAAACAAGGGCTTCGATAGGAGAAACAAGGGTTGCTATAGGATGAACAAGGGATTCTACAGGAGCAACAGGAAGTTATACAGGAGGGAGTATCCACCTTAAAAGAAGAAGAAAAAGGCCTTAAAGAGATTCAAGAGCCTGATCGATAGCCTAATCTAGAATCCTACTACAAATTTGTTGAGGGAGGTAATATTATACCTAAGAAATTTGCCATCCCGCTCTTTTTTGAGTTAGAGAAGGAAAGAGGTTGAACACATAGATGGATGCAGATTGAAAAATCCAAAAGTGTAGAGGATGTGGGTCTCATGGAGGAGAAAGTCAATGAGATGGGAAAAGAATTGAATGATATGAAGTTAAGAGAGTCAATCATGAGGGAATATCTATAGGCAGAAAACACCAAGTTAAGAGATCAACAGCAAGAAAAAGAGACACAACTTTCCACTATGGCAAGTTTATCCATGGAAAATATACAATGTAGGCATCCATCCAAATCATATGCTATTTTCCTCAAGGAGCAGTGGTGGCAGTTTCAAATTAAGACATTGGAACAATATGGCTCATTTCCTTTCCAATTCTATAGGTAATTCATCAACTTTTGCAAAAGGGGAATTATTGGGGATAGAGCTAAGCTAGATGAGTTTTACATGCATAACTTAATCCTCACAGACATGAATTTTTGGGACCCCAAATCAAGGTTGGGAGACATGAAATTGATGGCATTAGCCTCTTGGTTGACCCATGAGGAGACAAGGGTTGAAGAAGTAAAAAGGGTGATGAAAAAAGAAGAAAATGAGCCCTTATATATCATAGCAGAATTAGTGATCCCCAAGGCTATCATCAACAACCACAATATCATCTCCTATGATACTAAATTGGCACCTAGGTACATAGAAGCCCAAGAGAAACCCATCCTTCATTTTGAGGACACTTTTAGGATGTTGGGGACAAAGAGTCTGTAATATTGTCAAAGAAGATGGCAAGCCTTGCCTCACAGTTTACAAATCAAAGAATATCACTCCCTAAAAATACTAAGGAATGCCTTGGAGAAAACCACCCTATACAAAAGGATCATGCAAAGGCTGAAGATCAGGTGGATAGGCCTCAAAGTCAGTCCTCCCTTACTATTGGGCCTAGAAGAAGGAAAAAAACAAGTAGAGGAACAAAAATAATGGACAAACATAGAGGTAAATGTGTGTTTCTATCCACACGAAGGCACATCATCTAAAGTGCCTTGGGATGTTAGAGAGGCCACCAGGGCCATGAGTGAACTTCATTTCAATGACTGAGTTTCTCATAGGGTGAGAAGCAATTTCAGTAGGGGGTGATGATGGGTCCCATCAATAGGTATCTTTTGAAGTTCATTGTGCTATCCTCCAACCCTTAAAACTCTCATTTTCTCACATTAATTCACATTTTTAGCCATAATATGCTTAGTCAGAAGACTAAAATGTGTTTGTCATATTGTATGGCCTAATGTAATTAATATGCAGGTCAAAGAAACATTTTTGGAGATATTTACCATGCAGGGGATTGATGGAGACACCTAGAGAGAATATAGGGAGCCTGTCCACCTTATTAACTCCCTAACTCGGCTTGAGATCATAAAATCCTCTCCAACAACTCGAATTCACTAGAAGCCAAGAAACTCCAAGTGAATGACAAGGAAAAAGGGAACCAAATCCACAAATCTCAAGATTTTGGAGGGGAGCATTCCTCCTTTCAAGGAAGCTTCCCCTTAATCATTTTTGTATAAGTAAGCCTACTGAAAGACTCATTAGGATTCAAATTTTTGTTGCAACTAGGAGTAGCTACTGAGAGCCTAGTGATTGACATTGTTATTCTTAACTTTCATATGATGTATGAGACTATTATTTTTAGGTAATGAGAAGTTTACCATTGATTTGCATATGAGTTAGCTTTGGAGGGGTGAAACCCTTGGGTTTGGGCCCAACACAAAGGCTTTAGTTCTTCTCTTGTATTTCATTATTGTTCTTGTTTCAAAGCATTTCAATCCTTCTCTTGTTTCAGTAGATATAATATCTTAAAAACTTGTAATTGTAGGATTTCCTATCACCTCCCTTGTGGGAAGAGTGATTGGAAAGATATACAATAAAAACTCAACAATATTTGTTTATGATTTCTTGGAAATAGATAGATGTTAGTTTTATTTCTTATTCTTTGCAATTTAGGAATTAGATTCATTATCTTGAGTGATTAGAGTAGTGTTGTGGGATAGAATAGATCTTAATCAAATTCAACTAATCTTTTTCATAATAATTTGTCTTACTACATTATTGATCAGTTGATGCATGTATTTGGATAGCTGCATGGATTGTGCTGATCTGTAGGGATGGTCACACCTTTCCACATCCACTTAGACCTTTACTTCTTCCTCTTAGGTACCTCACCTTGCTTCCAAATTCTGTCTCTGAATTCACTCTGTTAAGGAAAATGAAGGACACATGGGCATCAACTTTGGTGCAAGATAGACCTCTGAGGGGTACTAAGCTTGGCTAAGGGGCTCCCACACCCTTCATTCACCTCATTCTACCTTCACCCACCTTCCTCTTCCTGGAAGACCCCATTTCTATCCTCAAAAGCTCTCGAATCCTCCTTCTATAGCAAAATAGGAGCTCCTGTAGTAGCCCTGTAGCTTTGATTTCTTCCACCAATTTTGCTCCAAACTTGGACTCTGGCCTAGTTAAGTTGAATAATAGCTCCCAGAATGTGATTTGATGTTTAGGGAATACCTTAGGACCAGTCCAAACTCATCCTTGTATCACTACAACCATTAGATAACAAAACAAAGTTAGATTTAGCATTTTTTTCTTCATAAGCATGTAAAAGATGTGATTTCTCAATTTCAAGCAAGTGTGAGTAGATAAATGATGCATGCAAGGTAAGTTATTAATTTGAATCAACTGTCCAAGTAGAGTAGTATGATTTATTCCTGCAAATAGATTATTTTTTTCCTTATGCAATTTCAATTAGCATTTACATTTGTTGAATGGTAAGTAGAGTAGTATGATTTATTTCTGCCACTAAATTAACCTATTTTCCCTTATGCAATTTCAACTAGCATTTACATTTGATGATTGGAATTTTCACCTTGGTAGTATAATAATGTTCATTTATGTTTTCATAAGAGGGTTTCACTACAATTAGTTGGAGGAATGGTCTCTGAATACCCTGATCCGATTTCATGAATAGGAGTGACATGAGTAGGTCCACCTGACCTATTATGCATATAGCACTACCACTTCTAAGTTTGTATAAACCTCAGGTTGATGATTAAAGTTGAGAAACCCTTGGGAGTTGTAACATCCTTGGCACAATACCAAGGCTCATCAGCTTGCTTGAGATCATACAATGCTCTCTTGAGTCTGCACACATGAGACTCCTGATCAAAATTCTTGAAGCCTTCTGGTTGCTCGATATACACCTCCTCCTCACTAAATCCATTTAAAAATGTTTTTTTTACATCCATTTTTTGGATCTTCCACCCCATATGTACAACCAGAGACAAAGTTCATCTAATGGATGAGTATCTTGCTACAGGAGCAAAGGTCTCCTCATAGTCAATACCCTCAACTTGAGAGTACCCCTTAGCCACAAATCTTGCCTTGTAATTTTCTATGCTTCCGTCTGTTGCATGATTTACCTTGAAGATCCATCTCGAACCCACAACTTATTTTTCTATTAGTCTTGGGACCACTTCCCAAACCTTTTTCTTTATAATGGATTCATATTCCACCATTGCATCAACCCATACAGGTTTCTCTACAACTTCCTTGAAAGAGGATGGCTCAGTATCTACAAGCTCAGTCATTAGAGCCATGTAGCCAGTGTTCTGATCTGGTGACCTTCTCTACCTACACTGATTTGAAGGAGCACCCACATTCTCCCTCACATCCTGCATAAGTCTCTCAGCTTCCTTGGTCCTTTTCCTGCCTTCTTTGGATGGTTCTACTTGAGTTGTTATCTCCACTCTCTACTTAATATCAATTTGTGGCTACTCCACAAATTATTGAGGCTCCTCCTTTGGAGCCAAAATATCCTATTATGATGGGATATGAAGATCCCTCTCAAGAGAGCACCACATCGATTTATCTTCATCAAATTTCACATCCCTTTGCACAATTTTCATTCTAAGGGATGGTAAGTACACAAGGTAGTTGTGGGAAGTTTCTGTGTAACCCACAAATGCTCCTAATTCTGCTGTTGGATCTAGCTTCTTCCTTGATTCTTTGGAGACATGGTAGTAAACAGAGGCTCCAAAAATCCTAAAGTACAACACATCCGATTTTCTCCTTGAGAAATTATCCTCCGATTTAATAATGCCCAGAATATGATGAGGACTCCGTTCTAGAAATAGACTATTGTGTTGAATGCCTCATCCCACAAATACATAGGTAGGCCTTGATCATGAAACATCACCTTCACTTCTCCCACAATGCTATGATCCTTTCTCTCAGCCACCCCATTCTGCTTTGGGATGCTGTCAACTCTCGTCGAATGCCTTCTTTTGCAGTTTTTTTTTTTAAATTCATTCGACACGCACTTACCTCCATTATTTCTCCTGAGAGACTTCACCTTCTTGCCCATTTATTTCTCAACTAGTGCCTTGAATTCTACGAACTTGGATAATGTATTATCCTTCTTCTGCATGAAGAAGATTCAACGCTTCCGTGAGAAGTCATCAATAAAAATGACAAAATATTTGTGCCTAGAAGTAAAGGCCATCGAGAAAGTTCACAAACATCAGAGTGAATCGTTTCAAGGACTGCATGTGCTTTGCTGTCCCGATCATGGAATGTGGATTTTGTGTACTTCCCCAAAGTACATCCTTTGCATACATCCTGTTGCTCAAGTGCTCCTTTAAGGAGGCTTGTGGTTATCTGCTGCATGATCTTCAAAGTGCCATGGTGCAAATGTATAAGTCTTTTATGCCAAAGTTCACCGACATTGCGGCTCTGCACCTTCTCCAACTTTGTGCTTAATGGAGCACGATCCTCCACATCTAGATTATTTAGGTTCTTCACACGAACCCCAATCTACTTCACTTTTCCTATGGCTATGTTTCTCAGGAATGCATTTCCTTTGCTGAAGATCACATCATAACCACGGTCTTCCAAAAATGCAATAGAGACGAGATTTTTCTTTAGGCCCGAAATGAAGATGACATCATTGACCATGAGGGGGGAGCCCGATTCCCTCTAAAAGGTGACTGTACCAATCTGGATAACACTATACCTTCCGTCATCCCCCATCTTGACGTGAATTTGCAAATATTTCTCCTCCATGTCACTGAAAAAGTATCTATTCCCCGTCATGTGGAACAATGCACCTGATTCCAAGTATCACATGCTCCCTATCACTTTGCTGGCCATGCATGCAATGAGGGTAAAGTTAAGCTCGAACTATGAAGCCAAATCATCACTTGCTGCTCCTCTTGAAGTCTTCTTGCTTGTATTCTTGTGTGGACACTTCATGGCACAGTGCTCGAATTCATGACAATGAAAGCATTTAATTTTTGAAAAATATTTCTTCTTGCCCCCTTGACTAGATTTTGGTTTGGATTGGGATTTCTTCCCTATTCCATTCTTTTCCTTTCAAGCCAATGCAAATATTTCTTCGTCCTCCCCTTGGATGAAGTCCCATTTATGGTATTTTTCCTTATTTCCTCTATACCAAATCAGAGAATAAGAACTCCTAATTAAGTAGTTTCTCCCTCTCGTTCACCGTATCTTGATAGCTATGCCATCTCTTAGGAAGGCCTAGAAGGGATAGGCTTACCAAGTCATATTAAGGGACAGTAACACTAACCCCATCTAGTTCATCATGACATTGTGTGAACCTACTCAGATACTGCAGTATAATGTCATTCTTCTGCATCTTGATACTTCAAAATTTATTCTTGAGCGGAAGCTTCATGTGGTCACTACTATTCTCAAACAATTCTGCCATTTCTTTCCACATCACGAACAAAGTTTATTTTCCATGGCGATTTGAGACAATATGGTCCCATACTCCCTCCAAGATTATTCTCCTTGCCTTGGCTACATATTTCTTCCACTATGCAAAGTCTTGGACATCAACTGCTGGTGGTCTTAGAATATCTGTCTTGACATATTCAAGCCATCCATTGTCATCCAATACTTACTCCATGCAGTCCTCGCATGAAACAAAATTTTAGGTGCCTTCTGATGAGGCTCATCAATAGGTACATCATAAAGGTCATAATGCCATCCTCCAGCTTTAGAACTATCTCTTTCTCACATTCTTACTGAGAGGGGTACAAGATGTTTTTCTATGTCATGTGGCCTAATATGGTTTAAATGAACGAAATGGAGTATTTTTGAGATGGTTTCAATGCAGGAGTTCGAAGTAGACAACATGGAGAGATTATAGGAGGTTGTCCACCTCCTTAACTCCCTCAATCAACCAAAATCACCACACTCTCTCTCATCAGCTCGAGGTCATTGGAAGCCAAGCAGGACGAGGTCATTGGCAACCAAGCAAGTGCAGTTAAAGAAGATCTAGATCCACCTTCTCGAGTTTTGGGAGACAAACATTCCTATTTTCTAGGGAGATGTTAATAGCTACCCTCTTGTATAAATAAACATGCCAAAGAGCTCATTAGGATTCAAACTTTGTTTTCAGTTAGGAAGCTATTGAGATCAAGAACTTGATATTGTTATTTTTGATAGCTATGTGATGTATTTGACATTGATGTAATGGTAATGAAAAGTTTCTTATTGATCAATCATTGATTTAGTTCTAGAGGGCTGAGGATCTTGGGTTTGGGCCCAACCCCAGTGGCTTAGGTCCCTATTATGTATTGGTATTTCTTTTTAGCTTAGAATACTTATTAATTTTTTGCATATCATTAGAACATAACCCCTCAAAAGTCTTGTGATTGCCATCTCTATCTCATCTCTCTCATGGGAGCATGAATGGAAGAATCCACAACCACAACCAAAAAATTCTATGTTTATGATTTCTTGGAAGAAGGTATATACTAGTCATATTGGTTTGCATATGTTTAATGTAGCTTAGGAGTTGATTTATTGACTAGATCAGAGTTTTTGGCATATATTAGATGGTATTTAAATTCAACTCATCTTTTCCACCATTAGTTATTTTATTTTTTCAATGATAAAAGAGTATGTGCATGTTATGTTGCATGGCTGTTTGGATCTGTAGGAAATGGGCCTTTCATCATCTCCATCCATGACTTCTTCACCCTCTTTGATGAATCCCAAAATTATGTTCTTGAGCTCATTCCCTTAGGTCACTGTGAGAATCTCTCCTAGTTAAAAACATGCCTTTCTAAGGTGTTGAGCTTGGATAGGGGTGTTGACAACCCTTCATCCATCTACCACAACCTCCATCCACCTTATCATCCCTTGATCTTATCATTCCTACTTCCTAAACCTTCTTGGCAACCTTCTTCTAGCGTTACAGGCCTTCCTGTAGCATGCCTGTAGCAGCCTATTTCACCCTCTGTTTTGACCTATGATGCAAGTTTGACTTAGTTTAGGATTAGGTTGAACCCCAACTGTGACTCCATGATTAGGGGCAACACCTAGGCCAGTCCCACCATCCTTTTCCTTTACTGCAAGATAGAATAACATTAGTTTCTTTATCACATATTTAGCACAAACATAACATTGATTTATATGCAAGTATGAGCTAGACAGATGATGCATGAAATCTTGAGTTATGATTTGGTAGGGTAGTTTCTTGTCTACAAGTGGATTTGGTAGGTAGATGGTTGATTGCAAGATAATGTAGTTCCCTTTATGTAAGTAGTGTAGTTCTTGTTTTTTTATGAATTGATTCGATAACATTTACAAGTTAATAACATCTACAAGTTGAGGTCTAAAAATAATTTTCCTTTTTATCATTAGAGCTAGCTTCTGAATTGCACCTTCAATAGTTAATTTCCTTCTAATTCAGTAGAAAGAATAGTCTTGGAGCATTATTGATCAAATGTCCTAGTTGATGGTGGCATAAGTAGAATCTCATCTACTGTGTATATAGCACTGTCACCTCAAAGTTTGTACGAACCTCAGGTTGATAAATAAATTTGAGGAGCCCTTGGGAGTTGCAACACTCTTGGTGAAATACCAAGGCCCACCACTTTTTGGTGTTGTTTTCGGGGAGGTGTCTAGGTAGATTTTATTTTTGCTTAAGCATTATTTTCTGCTTTTCATTCAGTTTTGAAAAAAATCACATAAAAAATAAAAATTTTCTTTCATGCCTCGTAGGAATAGAGATACTCAAGGAAAATTCTTACCAAACACCCCCACACCCTCAAACAATCAACCTTCACTCTTCTTCGGTGACTGTCAGCTTCCCTCTCTGACTACAGGGGAGTTAGAAGACCCTTTAGGTGAACAACCTGATATCTTTGAAGAACCTATTGGGGAAGAAGAAGAACCCATTTCACCTACCCAAACCATGGCTGAAAATAGGAACAATGAGGTTTTTCCTATCAGAGAGACTAATGGAGAGGCTAGAATGAAGAATATAAGCCCTACTTCCCTTCCACACTTCCATGGATTAACCTATGAGGATCTTGATACTTTTATGTTTGAATTTTATGTTGTTTGTAGGACCTATGACTATGCCTCTGATGACCAGAAGCTGAATTTATTCCCATCTACCCTTAAGGATGTAGTGTTGTGCTAGTTTATGGGTATGCCTAGGGATATCATCACTACTTGGGCTCAAATGAAACAAGCCTTTAATAACAAGTACAAGGACTACTATAGGTCCAAAGAAACCAAGGAAGAAATATTTAGAATGACTCTTGGACTTGATGAATCCCTAGAGGACTATGAGGAGAGATTTCAACTCAGTTATAGGAGGGCTAGATGCACTCTTGATCCTGAATCACTCAAGCTAATTCTTCTTTGAGGGATCAGGGAGGACATGATGGAAACCCTCAATATGTTGTCTGGGGGAGACATCTATCAATTATCCTATGATGAAATCAAAACAACGTTCAAAAATCACTCTAGGGCTGCTAGGAAGAAGGGTAGGGCTAGTCAAGCCTTGGTCAGTTCCTCTCCTTCCACAACATCCATCAAGAATGAGATTGGAAACATGTTGGAGTACTTTAAAAGTGAAATGTTGCATACCTTTTCTATTCAAATGGATACCATGCATATCAAGAGGAGACAAGAAGAAGCAAAGAGGGCCCTATCTATTTTCTACCCTAAATGCACTAGAAGGCACCCCATAAATGAATTCCCATTAAATGTCATAGAGGTATGCTCAGTATGTGAGGAAAACCATGCCATAGATAAATTTCCTTCTTTTCCTGGTTTAAAAGTTGTATACCAAGGGGTAGAAGGTGGGGCTAAGAAACTCTGCTTTATAAATCAAAGGAAGCCTCAAGGACCTTGGCCATACCAACAGGGCATGCAAGGTGCATCTTAATATTATTACCATCCCAACCAGAATTCACCCTTTCCACCTTGGTACTCTTCCACTCATCGATCATGGTCCACACCTCCTTCTTGGCCTTATGCTCCTCAATATCCTCCTCAACCTGTCAATCAACCATTTCAGCCATATGCTTCTCAACATCCTCAATGGAATAACCCATCATAAGGGTGGAGGCCTCAACTCACCCAACCTCTTGCTTTACTGCCTCCACCTTCATCTCAACCACAACTCACTCATCCTAGTCTACCCAAGCAACCTTAGATGCCTGCTCAACCCAATCCTAACATGAATAATATGCAAGCACAATAGGTTTACAATGGAGATACATCTTACCTTGCCTATGTTGTGGAGATTCAAGAAATCAACCTCAGGTCTGGAAGAGTGCTTCTAGATAACCAACCTCCATCTCGACCTGAGGAACTTGAAGAGGAAAAGGAAGAGAGTACCCCTCAAGTAAATCCACCTCATTTTCCTGAGAGATTGATCCATGCTAACCATCACACCCGAGAAGAGACTGAACTTCTGGGAGAATTGAAGAATCTATGTGTTAAAATACACCTCCTCTAAGCTATTAAGGATGTTCCCATCTATAATAAGCTTATCAAAAAGAAATATTTCAAACACCCTGGGAGGAGAAAAAGAGACACCCCCACCATCAATTTTATTGGTGAATTATCTGGTTTGATGTTGGGGAGAGTGAATTGTCCAAAATATTTAGACCCTGGAAGTCTAGTAGTAGATGTGCACATTGGTGACATCATTGTCCCTCATAACCTGATTGATCTTGGGGATGTCATCAATGTGATGACTAAAGAAACCATGCTAAAACTAAACCTCCAAGGATCCTTAAGAAAGACGCTACAGTGCTGCAACTTGCAGATAGATCCTTAATGGCTCCTGAGGGAGCCATTGACGATGTAATGGTCTCTATTGACTCCTGGGAGTATCCTATAGACTTCTTGGTTCTCCAACCTAAAACCAAATTCAATGGTTATCCTATCATATTGGGAAGGCCATGGTTAGCCACTACTGATGCTTACATTAGTTGCAGGTCCGAGAACATGGCCATTAAGAATGTGCATTTGTCCAAAGAATTGGTATTGTACTCTCCTGCTCAGCCATCCATTGAGCATGGCTTACCCCTATGGCTAGAAGAGGAGGAGGAAGATGAAGTGTATCATATAATATCCCATCCAATATGTACCCTAGATGTTGTTATAAGAGGGGGGAAACCTGATGAAGGTGACCTCATTGACCATATCCTCCAAAACCAACCCCCCAATACTATGCCTCTTAATGAGCTTGCAAAAGCATCTGAGAGTAGTCCTTGGACTAAATTATGCTTAGTTGATCCAAGTACTTCCCATGTCAAATTTTTAGAATTTGGTCCATCTAGAACCTTAAAAATTAACCCCTCTCTCTTAGCCAACCAATAAGAGAAGCTGTGCAAGATGCTGAGAGAACACTTAGATGCTTTTGCTTGGAACTATAAGGAAATGAAAGGGGTGCATCCCTCAGTTTGTACTCATCACATCTACATCAAGGAGGGATGCAAACCTATGTGCCAACCTCAGAGAAGAATGAACCCAACCCTCAAGGACATAATAAAGGAAGAGTTGCAAAAGTTGCTGGATGCAGGGTTCATATACCCCATCTCAGATAGTGAGTGGGTGTCCCCTCTAGTTTTGGTCCCAAAGAAGAATGGGAAGTGGAGGATCTGTGTGGATTACAGAGAGATGAATAAATCTATGAAGAAAGACCATTTCCCTTTTCCTTTCATTGATCAAGTTTTAGATGGTCTTGCAGGGAAGAAGTTCTTCTCTTTCTTGGATGGATTCAGTGGTTACAATCAGATCCAGATTAGCTGTGAGGATCAGGAGAAAACTACATTCACATGTACTTGGGGTACCTTTTCTTATAGGGTCCTTCCTTTCGGTCTATGCAATGCCCCTGCCACTTTTCAAAGTGCAGTTCTGAGCATATTTGTTGAGCTGGTCCATGACCCTGTAGAGATATAAATGGATGATTTCACTCCATATGGGCTTGAATTCCTAGAGGCTCTCTCTAAATTAGGAAAAGTCCTGAGGAAATGCATTGAAATGAACCTCTCGCTTAGTTATGAGAAATGTGAATTCTTAATGAATGCAGGGACTGTCCTTGGCCATTCGATATCTCAGGAGGGAATACAAGTGGACCCAAACAAGATTTCCATCATCAAAAGGGTCCCTACTCCTCAAAAGCAGAGGGATGTTAGGAGTTTCTTGGGCTTAGCTGGATATTATAGGAGATTTATCAAGGAATTTAGTAAACTGACTTCACCATTGTTTTAATTGTTGGCCAAGGAATCAGAATTATGCTGGACAAATAGGTACCAAGAGACCCTTGATATTTTGAAAGAGAAGTGAACCACTACACCCATACTTAGGGCCCCAATTTGGGCTCTGCCTTTCCATATCCATCCTGAAGCATCTGAAAAATCTGTGGGGGAAGCCTTAGGAAAAATAAATGGTAAGTTACCTTATTCCATTTACTTCATTAATAAAAATATGTCTAAGGCTGAACTGAACTACACTGTAATTGAGAAAGAACTCCTAGTTGTTGTACACTCCTTGATACCAAACTTTTGTTCACACTGACCATGAAAATATTAA
This sequence comes from Pinus tabuliformis, assembly GCA_031772625.1. Taxonomy (NCBI): domain Eukaryota; kingdom Viridiplantae; phylum Streptophyta; class Pinopsida; order Pinales; family Pinaceae; genus Pinus; species Pinus tabuliformis. Next base: position 917,630,065 of record CM062805.1, on the reverse strand, counting down.
ATATTTGATGAATAAGCCTGATGTGAATGCTAGAATCATTAGATGGTTTCTATTGTTACAACAATTTGATTTAACTATCATTGATAAGCCATGAAAATAAAATGTAGTTGCATATTTTTTTTTCTAGACTTGCTTTGCCTATAGGTGATGAAGGGATGGTCGATGATTAGCTTCTATATGAGCACCTATTTTCTATCTCAGTTCTCTCTCCATGGTTTGCTAACATAGCCAAATACCTAGTTTCTGCAAATTTCCCCCAAAATTTATCATCTAGGGAGAAGAGCATAATTGTAAGGAAAAGCGCCCCTTTCACTTGGATTGGGGGCAATCTCTTCAAGTTGGGACCATATCATATCTTAAGAATATGTTTCAGGGAAGAGGAAGTCTTTGAAATTCTCTCGACCTATCATGATGGGACATGTGGAGGTCATTTTGCTGCCAAGAGAACAACTTTCAAAGCTCTACAAGCTAGCTATTATTGGCCCACTCTCCACCAAGATTCAAGAAGGTATACTAGCAAATGTGATCAGTGATAGAGGATGGGAAAAACCACACCTAGGGATGAAATGCCCCTACAACCTCAGGTGGACTTGGAGTCATTTGACAAGTGGGGCATGGATTTCATTGGGCCAATTGATCCACCATCAGGGCAGAAAAAATACATCATCGTGTGCACTAATTACTTGACAAAGTGGGTTGAGACAAAGGATGTCAAGGAAACAACAAAGGAGAAAGTGGATGAGTTCTTAAGGGAAAATATCTTCTAAAAATTTGGGTACCCCAAAGAGATAGTGACTGATCAGGGAGCTCAATTCACATCACATTTGATCGAGAATATTTTAAGGAAACATAATATCAAATACAGAACATATACTACCTATCACCCTCAGGAAAATGCGAAAGTGGAGGTTACAAATAGGGCATTGGAGAGCATCCTCACCAAGGTTGTGAACAACATTAGGAGAGATTGGGCAGACAGATTAGTGGAGGCCACTTGGGCCTATAACACCACTTGGAAGACAACTACTAGTTTCACTCCATATGATCTGGTTTATGGAAAGAAAGCTCTGCTTTCTATTGAGTTTGAGTATAATAATTTGAGAATGACAACCCAATTGGACATAGATGTCACCAAATCACAACAAGAGAGGCTACTCCAATTGAATGGCTTGGATGAGTTTAGAATGAAGTCCCTTCTTCACACTGAAGTTATAAAATTGCAAAGGAAGGTTTGGCATGATAGGCATATCAAGGAAAAGGTTTTTCAAGAAGGGGATTAGGCATTATTATATGATTCTAGGTTTAAGGATTTCAAGGGAAAACTGATCACAAGATGGTTAGGCCCATACCTGATAGAGAAATGTCATGACAATGGAGCTGTTCAAATTAGGACCATTGATGAGGAAGGGATTCCCTTGCTTGTCAATGGCTATAGGTTGAAGGCATACAAAAAACCTATGTCTAAGGAATAATTCATTAGTACAATCAACAAAGAATTCAATGTGATTGGAAGTGTCATGGATTCCATTCCACAACATTTCTAGATAATTTTTTTGAAAAAAGAAAAAAGAAAATAAAAGGCATGGATGAAAACATTTATGAGGCATCTGAGGCCAACTTATGGGTTGAAAACCTCTCTGAGGCATCCCAAGAGAAAAAAGGAGAAGAGAAATAATAAAGATCCCTGGGTGAAAACCACTCTTGAGGCACCTATGTCAGGCATACAGGTTGAAAAACTCCTATGAGGTAGCCTCTGTGCCTCCCAAAAAAAAAAAGAGAAAAAAAAGAAAGAAACACAGGAAATGGATCTACAACATGTCTGCTATTTTTTTTTGTCATTTTGCAGGGTTAAAGGCAATGGAAGATTCCATAGATATAGGGTCAACATTCTCAAGATTCTCTTCACTCCTTCCTCCATCCACTTCATATCCATCATCCACACTCATGCGATCACCCCTCTCTACCATTCCATTAGCCCAAATGTCGAGTTTCACCTCCTCTCTGGATTGCTACAGGAAGGACCTGTAATTGCTACGGGAAGGTCCTATAGTGCTATAAGAGGGCTCCGAAAAGCTACAGGAGGGAGATCCAAAGGAAAGGATAGCCAAGCATGACCTTGCAAAATATTAATAAGGTTCCCCCACCATGGTCCACCATCCATCCATCACTCATCCATCTTAGTTCATAAAAAAATGTGTTTTTCACTAAAATCCCTCCACTCTATCTTACCCCTATTAGATATTTTTTGGAGAAACACACAGAGCACATCCTCTCCATTTCTATAAATCTAAACCACTCCATAAAAGTCTTAGAATTATCCTCAAGACCTTATACATCCTCTTTCATCAACCCCATGTAGCTTGAAGACCCCAGAGGAAAAGAAAAGGTCCGCTATAGGAAGAGAACCTCCTTCTGTAGCAGCCTGTGCACACATCACAAAAAACAATAATCTTGTTTATTTCTCATCAGTAGGGGAGTGATGAAAAATTATGAGGCCACTTTGCAGTAGTCACATCACTCCCAGCAGGACTCTCCACCGGTAGTATCAACAAGGTACCTGCACACACAACAACCCCAACAGTCAGATACCACGAGGAGCAATAAAGAAATACACATGAAAGAAACACAAAAAGTTAACTCCCTTGATGAAAATAATGAAGTCTAGATCCAACATGCACATCCATACATTAATTAAATCATGAGGTAGGCACAGGTATGGAAAACTCTCATATCCTCCCTATGTGTAAATAACGAAAATGTGTAAATGTCGAGAGGAGGTGTTTTAATAAGATGGAGGTGGCCAGTTAACTTGGCCACCCTCGGCTAGTAAACTAAAAGTGATGGTAAGCACTCATGCAATGTGGAAGTGTCACATCAGTCAAGTTGGGATCACAAAGAGTGGGTGGTGATTACGAGGAACGGGGAAATAATTACCCTGAGTGGGGACAACGGTCTAAAAGAGGAAACCTCATGTGACTGCTAGGTCATCACAATGCTCCAAGCCTAAGCCAAAAATGGCATATTTTGTACTGGGGCTCGAATTCTTTTGCATAAATGCTCATTTAAAAAATAGTTAAGGAGAGGATGAGCTTGGGGTTCCATTGAAGATTTTTGAACCCAGTTATGTCATTTCTACAAGAGGGATCTACAGGCAAGCCTGCATCTACTACAGGAAGGCCGAGAGACTACTATAAGAAGATTGAAAGGGTGAAGGAATGCCACAAAGGGCCGAATTGGTCTCCAATTTATTACCTTCATCCTAGACCACGTGATAAAAGGTAAGTGCCACCATATCCTTCATCCATCTATAAATTGTATGCAAGGTGCACTTCAAATTCTACAAGGAGTAGCAATAAAATTGTGAAATTGATTTTATATATATATATATATATATATATATATATATATATATATATATATATATATATATATATATATATATATATATATATATATATATATATATAGTTTTATTTATTTATTTTTAATTTTTAATTTTATTTATTTATTTATTTATTTTAATTTATTTATATTTATTTTTTATTTTTTTTATTTTTATTTTTTATTTTTTATTTTTTATTTTATTATTTATTTATTTATTTTTATTTATTTATTTATTCATTTTATTTATTCATTTTATTTTTATTTTTATTTATTTTTATTTTTATTTTATTTTTTATTTATTTTTTATTTTTTATTTTTTATTTATTTTTTATTTTTTATTTTTATTTTTATTTTATTTTATTTTTTTATTTTATTTTTTATTTTTTTATTTTTATTTTTTATTTATTTTTTATTTTTATATTTTATTTTATTTTTTTATTTATTATTATTATTATTATTTTTTTTGGGCTGTAGAGTAGAGGGAATGTAGGCAATTATCATCAACAAAGAATTTTAACTCACTGCTACCATTGAATTATACACCAAAGATATTAAAGGAAGTATCTCTCCACTTAGCTAAAAACATAGAGAAAAAATGGGGGGAGGATTTAACAAAAGGGAGCCCTTAGATACCAAAAGGATCCATCTACACCCTCCTATGGTAGAAATTTTTAGAAGACAGTAGTGGCTAGGATTATTTGAGTTGTTGAAAGGATATGATGATGACATTGTTTCTGAAGTTTCCATGGCCCTGAACTCACAAACAAAAGATAGTGACACCACTGTGGTGAGGGGATTAGCTATTTCACTCAACCCTGAGCTAATTAGAAGAGTGAAAACCCTACCCCTAGGGATCAAATGGGGCAGAGAAGAAAAAATCACCAGTGACACTACTAAAAATAACTTCTTCACTTCTAGTGAAAATCCTGTCAAGGAAAAAAAAGGAGTTAGGAGGGAAAACCTACCTTATCCTTAGGATGAGGTGGCCTACCATATCTTGAAATACATCTCCTGTGAGGGAAGGATGAGTGTGGTCTATGCCTACCATTTTAGATTACTTCATGAACTCATATTTCAAGCAGAATTTCCTCTGTCTCAAAGACTTAGTGTGCCATACTTCCTCCTATAGTCCATCAGGGACATGAGTCAAAAAGTGAGAGAGGGAAAACACTAACACCTAGGCCACCATGGCCTCATTAAACTGATAGTGGTGGATGCCTTGAACAAATTGAGAATCCATGTCCTTTGGTCCAACTTCATAGACATGGATAGAGAGGCCTTCATTGACACACAAACCCTCACACCAGGTGAGACCCCAACCTCTAGTGTTGGAGGAAGAGAGGGAAAATCAGAGGAAGAGGAAGAAGGGGCAAAGGAAGGAGAGGAAGAAGTAGTAGGGTTAGAAGAAGAGGAAAGAGAAACAGATGCAGAGAGGACAAAGGAAGAACCCGATGTAGAGGTAGGAAAATGGGAAGATGAAGATGAAGAAGGGGAGCAACAGGAAAAATTAAGTCCTGAGAAAAATATTGATCCCATAGAAACAAAGATATCCCCAGAGCAAGCAAGTTTGTCTCTAGGACACACTGAAAAAGAGGTAGCTGTAACTGTAGCTACCTTGAGCACCCCAGTCAAACCTAAAAAGAAGAGACAAAGGAAAGCCCCGCTATACTTTAAGACCAGGAAAAGCACTACGATCAAGCAAGGAAGGCCTCAAACTCCCATAAAGGCCCCTATCACAATTGAAGAGTCCCCAAGTAAGAAAGAGGAGGTGAGGCCCACTGAAAGAAAAATTGAAGAGGTCACCTCTCCAAAATCCATAACAAATACTCCTATAACATATGTAAGGAGGCCCACCACCATAAACCTCCTTCAAACAACCCAAGACACCTACCACCCTCCAACAAGAATAAAAGGGGAAGCTACAGGAAGGGCAGAGCATGCTACAGGAAAAGCAGAGCATGCTACAGGAAAAGCACAATGTGTTATAGGAAAAACAGAGTGTACTACAAGAAAAAAAAGTGTGCCACAAGAGGAAAAAAATGAGCAAGAGGAGGGGAAGATTGTAACACAACAACTAGAGGAGGTAGAAGCTTCCCCCAAAACATTTTAGGGGGACTTCCAAGATCTCTAGGAGCCTAGTCCACAACCTAGTCTAAGTTCCTATTATAAATTCATTGAAGGAGGGAGAATTATTCCCCAAGAATTTTCAATCCCACTTTTCTTTGAGCTAGAAGCAAAAGGAAGAACCCATAGATGGATGCAAATTTCTAAGTCTAAAAAGGTGGAATACGTGGGCCTAATTGAATAAAAGGTCCTTGAAATGGGAAAATAATTAAGTGAGGTAAGAGAGAGGGAGACCAAAATGAGGGAGAAACTACAAGTAGAAAAAAGGTGGTTGAGGGAGAAGTTGTAGGAGAAAGAAACTCAATTGGACACAATGGAAAGCCTCTCCATGGAGGCATTACAGTGAAGACATCCATCCAAGTATTATGCACTCTTTCTCAAAGAGCAGTGGATGAAATTCCAAATCAATGCCTTAGCACAACATGGGTCTATGTTGTTTCAAGATTACAAACAATTCATTGAATTTTGCAGCCAAGTTAGGATAGAAGACAAAGAAAATTTAACTGAGTTCTACATTCATAACCTCACCTTGACTAATATGAATATTTGGGATCCCAATGCAAAATTGGGGGATACACAACTGATGGCCCTAACATCTTGGATGAATCATGAGGAGGAAAGAGCCGAGGAAGTAAGGAGAGTCATGGAAAAGGAAGAAAACAAACCACTATATATCAAGGAAGAGCTAGTAAGCCCAATCGATATCATTAGAAATCATAGCATCATCTCCAATGATGATGACCTAGGACCCAAATACCTTTCTATCCAGGAACAAGCCATCTCACATTTTGAAGACACACTTAGGTTGTTAGGAACAGAAATCCATCAAGCTGTCAAAGGAGATGGAATGCCTTACCCCACAATCTTTAGATCAGGGAGTATCACTCTCCTGAAAGGCTGAGGAATGCATTAGAGAGGACACCCCTGTACACAAGAATCATGAAAAGGTTAAAAGTCAATTGGATTGGACTCAAGGTTAGTCCACCCTTGTTGCTAGGCCTACATGAAGGAAGAAATGAAGCAGAGGAGAAGAAGGAGTGGATAGAGATAGAAAAGAATGCATGCTTCTATCCCCAAGAAGGCACACCATCTGAGGAGCCTTGGGATGTCAGGGAGGCCACCAGGGCCATGAAGGACATGGACATAGATGACTGAGTTTCTCAGAGGATGAGCAACAATTTCAGTAGGAGGGTGATGATGAGGCTCATCAATAGGTACATCATAAGGGTCATAATGCCATCCTCCAGCTTTAGAACTATCTCTTTCTCACATTTATTTACAACTTTTTGTTATATTATTCTTAGTGAGAGGGGTAAATATGTTTTTCTATGTCATGTGGCCCAATATGGTTTAAATGCTGGAAATGGAGCATTTTTGACATGATTTCAATGTAGGAGCTCAGAGTAGACATTAGGGAGACATTCTAGGGGGTTTTCCACCTCCTTAACTCCCTCAATCATCCAAAATCACCACACACTCTCTCATCAGCTTGAGGAAATTGGTAGCCAAGCAGGACAAGGTCATTGACAACTAAGCAAGTGCAGTTAAACAAGATCTAGATCCACCCTTCTTGAGTTTTGGGAGACAAAAATTCCTATTTTCTATGAAGCTGTTGGTAGCTACCCTCTTGTATAAATAAACATGCCAAAGAGCTCATTAGGATTCAAACTTTGTTTTCAACTAGGAAGATATTGAGCTCAAGAACTTGATATTGTTATTTTTTACTGGCTATGTGATGTATTTTACATTGATGCAATGATAATGATAAGTTTCTTATTGATCAATCATTGAGTTAGTTCCAGAAGGCTTAGGCTCTTGGGTTTGGGTCCAACCCCAGTGGCTTAGGTCCCTATTATGTATTGGTATTTCTTTTTAGCTTAGAATGTTTATTATTTTTCTGCATTTCATTAGAACATAACCCCTCAAAAATCTTATGATTTCCATCTCTATCTCATCCCTCTCATGGGAGCATGAATGGAAGAATATACAATCACAACCCAAAAATGCTATGTTTATGATTTCTTGGAAGAAGGTCTATATTAGTCATCTTGGTTTTCATATGTTTACTGTAGCTTAGGAGTTGATTTATTGACTAGATCAGAGTTTTTGGCATAGATTAGATGGTATTTAAATTCAACTCATATTTTCCACCATTAGTTATTTTATTTTTTCAATTATAAAAGAGTATGTGCATGTGATGTTGCAGGGAAGTTTGGATTTGCAGGCAAGGGTCCTTTCACCATCTCCATCCAAGAATTATTCACCCTCTTTGATGAATCCCAAAGTTCTGTTCTTGAGCTCATCCCTTAGGTCGCCATGAGCGACTGTCCTAGTTCAAAAAATGGCTTCCTAAGGTGTTGAGCTTGGCTAGGGCTGTTGTCCACCCTTCATCCATCTACCACAACCTCCATCCACCTTACCATCCCTTGATCTCATCATTCCTACCTCCTAAACCTTCTCGACAACCTTCCTATAGCATTACAAGCCTTCTGTAGCATGACTGTAGCAGCCTGTTTCACCCTCTGTTTTGACCTGTGATGCAAGTTTGACTTAGTTTAGGATTAAATTGACCCCCAGCTATGACTCCATGATCAAGGGAAACACCTAGTCCAGTCCCACCATCCTTTTCCTTCACTGCAAGATAGAATAGCATTAGTTTCTTTATCACATATTTAGCACAAATAGAACATTGATTTATATGCAAGTATGAGCTAGATAGATGATGCATGAAATATTGAGTTATGATTTGGTAGGGTAGTTTCCTATCTGCAAGTGGATTTGGTAGCTAGATGGTTGATTGAAAGACAATATAGTTCCCTTTCTACAAGTAGTATAGTTCTTGTTTTTTTTATGAATTGATTCAATAGAATTTACATGTTAATAACATCCACAAGTTGAGGTCTAAAAAGCATTTTCCTTTTTGTCATTAGAGATAAATTTTGATTTTCACCTTGAGTAGTTAATTTCCTTCTAATTCAGTAGAAAGAATGGTCTTGGATCACTATTGATCAAATGTCCTAGTTGAGGGTCGCATGAGTAGAATCCCATTTAATGTGTATATAGCACTGTCACCTCAAAGTTTATATGAACCCTGGGTTGATAAATAAATTTGAGAATCCCTTGGGAGTTGCAACACTCTTGGTGCAATACCAGAGCCTGCCACCTTCCAAGGCATACTCTAAACTTAGTTCATTGAAGGCCATTTTCTCAGCTTTGAAGAAATCCTGTTACAGTGATATTCAAATTTGAATCTTTGAGAAACAACTTTGAATTTTATTCTCTAATGTGAATCTAGCTCTGATACCATGTAGAAATTAGGCTGTAGATTTATAACTTCTCATGAAGTTTTACTCAAAATCATAAGATACAAACCTACTCTACTTCTTTGCAAACATTAATTGACAATTTAGAACAAAAATATCAGACATGCAAGAAGAAATAACACACATACAACAAGTATTTTTATTTGGGAAATGAATATGCTAAAAACCCCATTGCCTACTTTCATTAATCAAATTAGTAGAGATGTATTACAATTGGTTTTCTCAACTGGGCACACCCTGCAAGTCCATAACCTATCCCTCTGCTCATTGAAGGCCGATGACCCAAACTTAGTCAAATTTTTCCTCTGCTTGAGCTCCTATTTCATTGTGATTTTCCCTAAGGAATTAGCCCCTATTGTTTAGGAAATTTGTCTAATTGAATTCGCAATTCCTTAGGCTGATCATCTGATTGCATGCAACACCTGTACACTCAAGACATGTCTACAACTGATGTTACACTGCCTTGGAATCTCCACCTCAAATGGGTAACTTGAATTCTTTGCATGCATTAGCTATTTTGGGTTGATTTATCAGTTAACTAGATGATCATTGAGTTTGACCAAATTCCCACTGCTTAACTGACCTTCCACTAGTTCTACCAAAAGTTGGAACTAGTTTAAGAGAAAACACCTGAGATAACTAACCTTGATTGCTACAAATTAACAATCACGCATGTTGAATTGAACTCTAACTCCTCCAACTTGAAATTACTGAGTAAAATGGGTGACACAAGCCATGTCACACAACTTAACATCATCCAAGTTATTTGCTAATGTGGAAATAATTCAAATTTTCTCAATTTGATCAAAGCAAAATCAAATTGAGAATTTCTTGCTTCATTTTTCAACAGTTGGTATTTTATTTATTTTATTATGTTCTCTTCATTAAGTAATTACCAAAATATACAAAACATGAAGATCACAAGAGAAAAAGAACACAAATATGTAGGCTCCAATCCAGGGAAAAATGCCTCAACGGGGAAACCTAAGAAATCCTCTTCTTATAGAATCAGATCAAAGTGAGATGTCCAAGATAAAAAACCAAGACCAAGACTTCCACAAGACCCAAGTCTTCTCTCCTCAAGAATCTCCTTCAACCAAGTCAAAGTCAACAAACTCAACGTTGGTCAAACTTCATTGAAATCTAGTCAAACCCATGAAAATTTCACACCCATAGTGATGACCTAATTTTAACCCAATAACAACCTTAAAAACTTAAGAAAATATCACACATGTGGACAAAAACTAGCACAGAAAACAAAAATTTCTCTCCTTTGACTTTCGTTGAAATTCTTCTTTTTCTTGCACATAAATTGATGTGTTGGATGGATGATGGAATGAGGTCGAACTATCTTGTATTTATACATGTCTAGGAGGTCGAATAACTGCCTCTTCTAGGCCAACTTGTCCAAGAGGGCGAACTTGGTATGTAGAGGACATTTTGACTCAAGAAAAATAATTTTTCTTTTTCTTACCAGAAGTCCAAATGGGACTTTGATTCAAATACATTACTTTGACTCATAATAATTTTTTTTGACTCAATTGACCATATAAGCATGAAGAACATGGTTTCACTAGAAATAAAATAATAATAACGAATGTAATAAATGAATATAATAAGTACATCAATGATACATTTTAATTTCATTATGAAGAACGACACAAGTTACATTTTCAGCAATTGCTGAAGGCTACTTAAATTCACCCTATTTGAACTGATGTGCAGATAATTTTTTCATCCACTTTTGAGTTGCTTTCCACTTGATTACACGAATCTATGGATATGATATTTTTCTTCTTCCCATCCTTCTTTTCTTTCTTTGGGTTGATTTTTAGATGTAATTTTCAACACTTCTCCTCTACATGTCCATCAATGCTATATTGGTTTCTATGATATTTTCACTGGTGTGTTGTCTTTGCCATCTTCTTGCCTTTTTCCCCTTTTCACTTCTTCGCTTTTATGGAAGCTTCTTGGTGTTCCTTCCGCTTTGACCCAGTTGACTACCCTTTCTTATGGCCTATGTTTTCTATGTATTTCACCTGCACACAAGCCTTTTCTGTCATTTTGGGTTTGAGAAACATCACTTGTTTTTGCAAATGGATTTCCATAACCCCTAAATACTTGAAGATTATGTCTAGGTTTCTGGGAGAGATACCTAACCTTATTTCCATATTCATAGATTCTGTGGAGTACTTTAGTACACTTTTCCCTTGTCTTTTCCCGAAGTAATGCCATTAGATCCGTTGGTCCTCTACATACTCGATAGGCTAGATGAGGGAATTTATGGGAGTTTCAAAATCACCCCACTCAATTATTGGAGGATTCCCCCTAGCATCAAGGTTTCCATTAAAATTTTCCACCCAGACAAGGCATGGCCTTCTAATTTAAAATCAGCAAATGAAATTTCATGTCCTCATCTATGTGGTGAAAACTGGAGTACACCTTTAACAATTGTAGATAATGATTTAATGTCAAAGCATCAATCTCATCTTGATACAACTTGATGTCCACCTTTGATTCCATATTGAAGATGGATTATGAATGGTTCACAATGCTCGAATTGATTTCTCTTTTTTGGGTTCCTTAGACCTTTTCTCTATTTTTTATCAATCCCATGATTTCCCCTTTAATTCCACCTATTTGCTGGAACCTCCATCTTCTCAGAACAACCTAATATTGCTTCCATGAGGAGGCTCACAAATTCATGATTTATATATATGAATTACACTTCCATCCATGCAAGCATCTCCTCTACTGTATCTTGAGGGTTATCATACCTTGATTTGGTTGCCATGGTTGGGGTTTTAAGAATTTTTGTTTAAACTGATTTGGTCCTGCAACCTTCCACAAAATACCCAAAGAAACCTACTTAGATACCAATATGATCGGTAAGCTACGATGGATGTTCCACTGAGCAATGTCTCACAACATATCTGATAAAAACAGACTGAATCTATAATCTATATTATGAGGGTTAATCTTCCTTAAATTTCTGGGTTTATTAATTATTTTTTTGCTTATGCATGCAATAAATAAAATGAGAAATATAGAGAACAATGAAATATAAATGCACACACACACACACACACACCATAATGAACACCAAAATATGCTATGGGAATCCCTTTTGGGAGAAAACCTAACTATAATTTGAGGTTGCTCTCATCTTTTTTGTTTGAATGGAAATGATGCATATACAAAGGAGAAAGCACTCTCTATTGAGTTAACTAAGATTTGTGTCCTGTGTGTTTCTACAAAGAAAAAACCAATTTTTTTCTCCTCTCTCTGTATCCATCCTAAACTTATTTGTTCTATTATGGATCAAAATGCATTCAAATAGAATAGAACCCCTTTTTTTCCTAGTGACTTGGTTATAACACAACACGATAGCCAACTAGGGGTTAAGTGTGATTACTTCAATGTTGGGTTGTGTTATATTCTTTCCACGACTAGCCCACGTAGTTAACTAGGGGGTTAGAGGGGGGGCGGAGCCCCCCTTCCTTACGTCGATTGGGTAGCGGGGGGGGGTCACAGGGGGTTTGAGGCATACCCGTAACCCCACTTTATGGGGTCTGGGGCAGTGCCCCGAAAATTTTTGGTTTTGGACCCTATGTTAGGATGGGTGGACCCACCTATGGTTTTGTGCATGATTTTCGCACATGTTTTTGGACGCGATGGTTTTCGGTCCATGGTATTGGATGCTTCAACATGTATAAATATGTATTATAACATTGAAAGGAACATAATGAAAAATCAAGCTAGTAGTCCCAGTTTTGGGATCCAGGGGAAAATCTCTATGTATATGTGTTTTATTTGTTATGCTCTTGCATTGTTTATTTTCTGTGTTTTAGAATTCGTATGCAGGTAATTTTTGTACGAGGTTAAAACCTACATTTGGTATCAGAGCTATTTTGGCTTCAAGGGGATGCCTTTGTTACTGAGGGATTTCGCTTGGGCCTATGGTAGACCCTATTCAGTGGGAGATCTGCAAGATCGATTCTGTTGGTGAAAGAAGATGGTGAGCAGTGGAAAGATAGAGATTGAGAAATTTAATGGTCAGAGTTTTGAATTGTGGAAACTCAAGATGGTGGATCTGTTGGTGGATAAAGATCAATGGATTGTGGTAGATCTGGGTACTAAACCAACGAGAGTGTTCGATGAAGAATGGAAGAAGTTGGATCGGAAGGCAAAGAGCACAATACGATTGTGTGTCTCAGATTCAGTATTGTTGAATGTATCAGGGGAAGCTATGGTGAAGGCTTTGTGGGGAAAATTAGGGACTTTGTACCAATCTAAGTCTCTGGTGAATAAACTGTTCCTGCGGAAAAAGCTATATAACCTGAGGATGAAAGATGGAGACTCGGTGACAGAGCATCTGAATGCATTTAATACTATGGTAAGTCAGTTAGCATCTATTGATATTAAAATTTCAGATGAAGATAAGTGCATCAGTTTTTTGTGTTCTCTACCAGATTCATGGGATAGTCTAGTTATTGCAATAGGTAGCAATACAACTGCCTTGCAGTTTGATGAAATAGTCTCATTCTTGCTGACGGAGGAGATGAGACGGAAAAATATGGAGAGCCAGAATGGTGATGCCTTGTATATATGAGGACGGTCCTAGAACAGAAACAAAAATAAGTCGTCGAGTGGGAGATCTAAATCTAGAGGGAGATCTAATTCTCTAGGAAAACCTGTGCTGGAAATGCGGAAAGGAAGGGCACTACAAAAGGGACTGTAAAACTAAAGCTCCTGATAAAGGAAAGGGATCTGATGATGCTCCTTCTGTAGAGGCGAAAACCACCTTAGATGAAGGTGGGGATGTGTACTTGGCTTCTTCAAGTACACATGTAGATCATGAGGCATGGTTGTTTGACTCAGGTGCATCCTTTCACTTCACTCCCCATAGAGAGTGGTTCTGCGAATATGAGAAATATGATGGTGGTGATGTCTTCTTCGGGGATGACAGGAAGGCTAGAATCATTGGTCATGGAAAAGTAAAGTTGAAGCTTCAAGGTGGAAGGGTTAGAACACTTCTGGGTGTTTTGATATTCCTACATTAGCCAGAAATCTGATTTCTGTTAGAAAGTTGGATGATGCAGGTGTAAAAATAGTGTTCGAGAAGGATACCTACAAGATGGTTCGGGGAGCACTGGTATTGATGTGGGGAGTTTGAATTGGAACTCTGTACAAGCTGCAAGGTAGCACTGTTGTTGATGGGTGCAACAGTTCTGTGGTTCCTGAAAGTGGAGTAGAAAATCTAGTGGTCTCTGGAGAGAAGACCATGTTGTGGCATCAAAGGCTTGGACATATTGGAGAGAAGGGCCTTCGAATACTTCATGGTAAAGTTATGGTAGAAGGTATGAGTAATAGCTCTCTGGATTTTGATTTCTGTGAAAATTGTGTATATGGGAAGCAGAATCGGGTGAGTTTCCCCTCTGGTAGTAAGAGGGCGAAACAGATATTAGAACTTGTGCACAGTGATGTGTTTGGACCTGTGAAGGTCCCATCATTGGGTAAGTCTGTTTACTATGTATCATTTATAGATGACTTCTCAGGGAATACATGGATATATTTCCTTAAGAAGAAATCTGAAGCCTTTGACAAGTTTAAAGAATTTAAGGCTCTCGTGGAAAATTAGACAGAGAAGAAGATAAAGGTGCTGAGGACAAATAATGGTGGAGAGTTTTGCAGCAAGGAATTTGAAGAATTCTGTAAGAAGTGTGGTATAGCATGACAGAAGACTACTCCATATACACCTCAACAAAATGGAGTTGCAGAAAGAATGAATAAGACGTTGATGGAAAGGCAAGAAGCATGCTCAGTGCTGCCGGGTTAGGACAGGAATTCTGGGCAGAGGCAGTGGATACTGCATGTTACTTGGTCAAAAGGTCATCTTCATCAGCGTTGGAGGATAAGACTCCACAAGAGGTATGGACTGGTAAGAAACCCTCTCTTTCACATCTGAGGGTATTTGGATGTGATGCATATGTACATATTCCAAAGAAGAAATGAACCAAGTTGGATAGTAAATCTGAAAAGTGCATCTTTATTGGGTATAAGGATGGTTTAAAGGGTTATAAGCTTTGGAACCCAGTCACACGGAAGGTTGTGTACAACCGAGATGTGGTGTTCAGAGAGGTAAAAGATGTTATTAAACATGAAGTCCAACCAAAGGAACTTGAGAAGATAGAGTTTGAGCTTAAGGAGGAAGAATCAGACTCTACAGTAGAGGAGGAATCAGAAGATGAAGAGCCACAAACTCTGGGTGTGAGAAGATCAATTCAAGAAAGAAGGCAACCAGAAAGGTATAGTCCATCTACTTTCTATTCAAATTTTGCTTTATCTATTACTAACGATGATCCCAGAACTATGAAGGAAGCAGTAGATTCAGAGGATGGAAAACTCTGGAAAGAGGCCATGGTTGATGAAATGGCATCTTTGCACAAAAATGAGGCTTGGGATCTGGTGGAGTTGCCGGCTGGAAGGAAACACATTGGCAGCAAATGGGTGTTCAAGAAGAAGACAAATGCAGAAGGAAAGGTGGAGAAATACAAAGCTCGGTTGGTAGCAAAAGGTTATTCCCAAGTGCCGGGAATTGATTTTGGTGATATTTTTTCTCCTGTTGCCAAGGTAACTTCTATTAGATTACTTTTATCTGTTGTTGTTGCTTTTGATTTTGAGGTAGAACAGATGGATGTGAAGACAACATTTCTTCACGGGGATCTGGAAGAGGAAATCTACATGAGGCAACCTGAAGGCTTTGCGGTGAAGGGTGAGAAGGAACTAGTATGCAAGTTAAAGAAGTCTCTGTATGGGTTAAAACAGTCACCAAGGATGTGGTTAAACCAGAGGAAGTATGTCGAGACAATACTGTAGAGGTTTAATATGCAGGATAGTAAACCGGTGAAGGTTCCTATTCCTATAGGTGTAAGGTTATCTTCTAAACAGTGTCCCAAGACACAAGAAGAGGAAGAGGACATGTCCCGTGTTCCATATGCAAGTGCAGTCAGTAGCCTGATGTATGCAATGGTCTTTACTAGACTAGACATTGCACATGCAGTGGGAATATTGAGCAGGTTTATGTCAAAACCAAGAAAGGAGCACTGGATAGCAGTGAAGCGGGTTTTCAGGTATTTGTGTGGCACTAGTGATTATGGTTTGTGCTACCAAGGAAGACCAGGATTGGATAGAATGTTGGATATTCATGGCTTTGTTGATGTAGACTGGGCTGGAGATTTGGATCAGAGAAGATCTACAAGTGGGTATGTGTTTAACCTATTTGGAGGTGCAGTCAGTTGGATGAGTAAGAAACAATCTGTAGTGGCGCTATCAACTACAGAGGCAGAATACATGGCAGCCACTCATGCAAGCAAGGAAGTAGTTTGGTTGCAGAGATTGTGTTCAAATATGAGGTTAGTACAGGGAGCTATGAGGATAGACTGTGACAGCCAAACTGCAATTTTCTTGGCAAAGAACCCTGCATATCATTCAAAGACAAAGCACATTGATGTTGAGTATCACTTTGTGAGGGATATGATAGAAGAGAAAAAGGTGTTGCTGGTAAAGGTGGACACTTTGAAGAATACTATAGATGCATTGACAAAATCTGTGCGCTCTGAGAAGTTCTCTTGGTGTAGAGAGACAATGGGCGTTCAGGGTTGGAAAAATGACTAATCTCTCTTGTGGCCCCCTGTGGAAAGAAAACAACAAGTGGGAGAATGTTGGGTTGTGTTTTATTCTTTCCACGACTAGCCCACATAGTTAACCAGGGGGTTAGAGGGGGGGCAGAGCCCCCCTTCGTTGCGCCGATTATGTAGCAGGGAGGGGGGTCACAGGGGGTTTGAGGCATACCCGTAACCCCACTTTATGGGGTCTGGGATAGCGCCCCGAAAATTTTTGGTTTTGGACCCTATGTTAGGATGGGCGGACCCACCTATGGTTTTGTGCATGATTTTCGCACATCTTTTTGGACGCGATGGTTTTCGGTCCATGGTATTCAACGCGATGGTTTTTGGTCCATGGTATTAGATGCTTCGACATGTATAAATATGTATTATAACATTGAAAGGAACATAATGAAAAATCAAGCTGGTAGTCTTGGTTTTGGGATCCAGGGGAAAATCTCTATGTATATGTGTTTTATGTGTTATGCTCTCGCATTGTTTATTTTCTGTGTTCTAGAATTCGTATGCAAGTAATTTATGTACGGGGTTAAAACCTACATTTAACTCCCAACTAGAGTTATAAATTTGACCCTTTTAGAGTCTCCTTCATAGTATCCATGTGGCTAGCCCATTTTCCATGAGTAATGGGGGAAAATATGGCATCCTTTTAGAATTATGATGGTCAATCACGACAAATCAACTTCTGAGAGGCATAAATTTTGTATTCGTAAACCTATTGACTTCTTTCTTGAACTCTTGGAAAGGAATCCATGTGTAGAATAATGCATTGGGTGTTTCACCTAGGCAAAAAAGTTTTACCCCCAAAAAGCATCATTTAAGGCCTCAAACTAGCTTCAGAAAGTTTCAAGCCCCAATTCTCCAAACTAGGTCATATTGCTAAAACTGTTTTTGTAAGTTGTTTCCTTCAAATTTTTTGGTCTGAAAGCATTAAGATGGATGGAAAATTATGTAGTTATCTAATACGAACTAGTGGGGCATATTTATCATATGTGATTTGATGTATTTCTTAGTGACATAATTTTACAAGTTATTCTATTGTTCTCTAAGACTATTAACTAGTGAATTTTATTGTAAGATTAGTAGAAATAGGGTCTCTAGATCAACTTATTTTTGAATCAAAAGAGTCAATTTTATCCCACAGGGTGTATAATAGATGGTGATGGGGAGTACTACTAAGTCACTTTGTGATGTGAAGGTCACTAGTTCGAAACTTTGTGGGAAAAAATCTAGTCATGTTAAGGGATGGTGTGGCCCACATCGAGTGTGATCCATGGGTGATTTTGATGGCTTAGATTATATTGGGTCACAGTTTCTCAAGCCATAGGTCAAGCCTGATGTCAAATGTAGACAAATTGACAAAAAATAGGGTCAATTTTGTCACCACAAGACCAAGTCGACCCTCCAGATGGACAAATCAGCCAACCCATAAGTTATGTCTCTTCATATGGTCGAACAACTATATATTATCTATTGTGATCCACATTTTGGCAACCAATTTGATTTCTGTGAAATCAAGAAGAATAATTTCATCGAAAGTCAAAGGAGAGAGAGAGGAAAGTCAAAGAAAATAGAAATTTGAAGTTTTCTTCCCTAGATCTGCTCACATGTGCGATTTTTTCTGAGGAATTGTAGGGCCAAAATATCAAGAGCGCTGAAATTGCAAGGGCCAAGATTAGAGGGCCAAAATTTTAGGAGGTGACCAGATTTCACATGTTTGACCAATGTTGAATTTGTTGAATTTGAATTGATGAAGAATGTTTGAAGGAGGGTTTTCTTGGGTATGCATGGAAGTATTTGTTTTGGTCTTGGGTCTAGGATATCTCACTTTGATCTGATTCTATAAGAAGATAATTTTCTTGGGTTTTCCCCCTTTGTGGGGTTTTTTCCCTAGATTGGAGCCTATATCTTTGTGTTCTTTGTCTCTTGTGATCTTCATGTTTTGAATTTTGGTAATTGCTTGATGAAGAAGAGAACTAAAATTTAATAAGAAGCTAACAACATTCACAAGTAATTATCATGACAAATAAATTAACCCTAATCTACCAACATCTTAATTTCTCAACATGGTATCAGAGCTAAGGTGAAGGGTAGGCAGTATGAAGATCACATATTTCTAGCATATCTAATATACCCTTATAATAGTTATATCTCTCTCTATCAAGGAAATAATTTTTAAAGAAGACATCATTGTATATATTCCTATAGCAACTTTCAATATATGTCAAGAACACTTGTAAGATAACAAAAATGTTGAAGAGAATTCAAGTCACATGTTTGAGAGTGAAATTATGAGGCTACTCTAAAAGATATCAAAGTTATTAGATCAATATAATCCAATTCTGTTGATGGTTGGAGGTGACTGCTAAGAAAAATCCTAAAGGAATCTAAGTTGAATCCAAGAAAAGTGATTCAGATCTCTGTTTTGGAGCTATATATTTCTGAACTAATTCATCTCTGCAATTTACAAAGTCACAAGGAAGGTTGAAGAACGAAATTTAGAAGAAAGAATATATATGATCTCGCTCAAACAAGAAAATAAGTGATGCAAGTTTTTGTAATACATCTACAATGATCTGAGTTTGTGTAGCATGTCTCTCAATATTGATGCAAATAATAAGGAATGCTTATTTTTGCACCTACATATACATATAAATAGATTGCCTAAACTATCTCTGTGGACAAGTTCACGATACAAAATATTTAGAAGCCTACTCAATGCAAAATACTAGAACTTGTATCTATGAGAATCAATTTTTTTGTGATGGCACCCAAAACTTCTATGACATCTCTACATTTTGAATCAATTTTTGTGGCATAAATATGGAACATAAAAGGACGTGTATCTTCAGTGGCGTATTCTATCATTATGAAGCAAGTGCAAATTTCTCTCACTATAATGCAAATTTTCTATGACAATACAAGTTTTAATGATGAATCTTTATCAACATAACTCTAATATTTTTGGACATATACTTATCAAACAAAGAAGAAGATTAGAAGGTGATGATGGTGACTTGAAACTTGAACAACTAAGCTTACTGTAGCATTATACAATTGAAATCCGAGATCTGAGCTATCCAAGTTTATACCAAGAACAAGGAAGATGTAAAACCACATTGAAATAACATCCTAAACTTTCCATGACACTTTGACTATATGAAAACTTTGAAGGATATTATTTATATAAAGGATTGGATTGTTTCATAAGGGTTCATTGTATGCATTGTAAGTGTACCTATAAAAGGAACCAAAAACTCCGAGGAATCCTTGAAACAATAACTATATGAATGATATACCTTTATGCAAAATTCTATGATCAACTCCATAATACAATACTGATAGACAAAGGAACTACATCTATGAAAGAGACCGAAATCATCATTAGAACCCAAGAATATATGACAAAGAGATGAATCATCTTCCAAGCTTGATAAGGCCTATACTTGTGAACTCTAATCATCAGAACTAGTGTTATCTCTCCCTGTAGAAGATCTATGTCAAGATTGGCAATGATGGTTGTTAACATCACAAAATTGTACACCTGTTAGTACAATCCAGAAGACACTAAAATGTGTCCAGCAGAATGCACAAGTGAACATTTTCCAGCTAAATACATAATGAAGTTAAAAATCAAATTTCTCCTAAGATCCAAAGTTTATAAAGTAAAAAAAATTAAGACTGCGTGTCTATTTCTTCGATAGACGCGCGTGTCAAATTTCCTTCGAAAGCTGTTTGGTTGCAGAAAAGTATGACTCAGTGATCTGGGACCACTCTACACACTTGGGGCCAATTATCTGACATGAGATCAGTCCAGTACATCCGAATTTGAGTCACCTTGAAGATATGCAACCCTTAATGGAATCATCTTGTCCTACTCATGTGTCATTATCATGCATGAACCAATAGGGGGAAGATGGATTCAAAATTTCTATATAAATAGGCCAAGGGAGAGCCAAAATATGAGACATTGTTATGTTGGCCAAATTAATATCTGAGCAAACCACCATTGCATTATTGAAGCCAAATAAGGGAAGACCACTAGCATGTTGTCGATATTGCTTCTAAGAAATCTATCATCTTAGTTAGAGAAGATGAATCCACCATTGGAGAGTCTTCATACTTCTTTGAGATAGAGGAGAAACTTGCAAAGAGTTTGAGGAAAAGAAACCCCCTTGCTGAGGATTTTTGAGCACCATAGCTCAAATAATTCCCTTCAAGTGTCTAATATTCATCCATTGTATTCAACCTCTACTACTAGTAGTCAATAAAGGGATATTTTTCTGTTATCTTATTGATTTGTTTGCTCCATTTGAGCATTGTTTGTGTATTTACCTCTTTGTTTAGTTTATGTTTATGTATGCATTGTTTCCACTACTTACAATGTTGTGTTTATTTAAGTATGTCCACTAACAACACCAATTCTGATTGTGATCCTTTGCAGGGAACAATCAACTTCTAAGGAGGTGTCTTTTGGTACACCTTTTCCACAAAAGCACTACCACAAGAATGGAGACCATACTGGGGACTTTTCATTAATCTAAAGATTGTTTTTGTAGGACCTCCTCTCTGCACAACCATCCTACAAGGCACTCAACACCTCTTTGGAATTTTTACAGACCCCAAGGACCTGTTTTAAGCCCACAAAAGTGAAAGTTTTCCTTTTCTTTCTCGCCCATGCTTCTTTTTCTTTGACAGGCACACACAGGCATCTATGTGCGCTAAACATGTGAGATCAATAGAAAGAAAAAAGGAGCCTTGTATTTGTCTCTTTTCTCAGGTGATTGGAAACCTTTAATGAATTTCTTTCACCTCTACATTCTGTATTTTCTATTTAATACCCTTGGTTTCTTTACTAACCTCAATTGGTGAAGAAATTAGAGTATTTTTAAGTTTGCATTTACAAATGCACACATTGCTTAATTAGGGAGAAAAGTAAGTGGCCAAATTCCACATATGTTTTTCAAACTATTTTGCTTAAATTTTCTGCAAATCACATAGCTTAATTAGTAAAGAAGTAAGTGGCCCATCATCCACAAATATTGCTACTAACCAAAGCATTTCATTCATAACGTTTGGGTACTAGGAGCAAATTTTTTAAGAGAAAGTAAGTAATCTCTGCTTCCCTTGCATCTCTTAGACGAACTTGGGCTTGCATATGAAAACTTTCTCGAAATCATTTGAATTTCCATCTCCCTTGTTAAAATCCACATAGTTTAATAGGAAAAGAGTAAGTGGCCCATAATTCAAAAATATATTTCTTTTTTTCCATGCAAGGAACAATCAACACTTAGTGTAATTAGAAGGACATTATAAAGGATCGCCTCATATCCGCATCTTATCACACTTTGTATGTTCATTTTCATCACACACTAAGATTCCATATGCTTTGTACTCAAGGGCATCCAATTTTCAGAGCTTTTGGTACTTAGTCTATTTTGGCTTACAAAATCACTCCATAAGTGAATTAAGACTCCTTAAAAACAACCATAAATTGAACCAACTAAGTTTCCCCACAGGGTCCACTAAAAGAATTATAGTTCAGGTTAGGACCATTGGGGGTAGGCAACCCATAAGCTTCCATGGTCATGTTACACCTTTGAAACATAGTTGTTGAATTTTTAGGAAGCTTAAAATCCTTCAATCATCTCGCAGAAAAGAATACCCGAGCATGGCAGAGACCCGATTTAGAGGGGGTTCGACTTAGGTCTAGTGCATGCGATACTCTTTGGGGCTACCTGACCCATATAGTGCTCGGTACTAGTAACTGAATCCAAGAAGCTTAAGACTCGAATGCTCACATGGGATGAAGGTACTTTAGTGACGAAAATCTAGGGAATCCTTTCCCTATAGGTGACGGTGCAAGCAACACTTAAGCCTCATTACCATTACCTTGGTTGATTCTTCGGCTGCTGGAAGGCGTCGCTAGTTATTTTAGGACATTTCCCCAAGACCCATTAGAAGATATATTCACAAGGCCCAGTTACTTTGAGAGTGGAAAGGACGATTAAGTCTACATAGGATTTTTTATCATACGCAATAGACAAAAACTTTTTCTTATTTTCTTGATCACACAGTTTAATTATTAAAGGAAAATAAACCATTTATATTTTCACTTCTTTTTATGTATGCGATCATATTGCATTGATACTTATCTCCTTCCCTCACCATACACAAAGTAGCACACACTCTACTCGACACCATACTAGGGACCCCACAACTCCCTGTCGATCTAGACATTTTTTAAACCTCCCCTTATTACTGGGAGGTGTTCTAGGACTCCCGCCATTTAGGCTTAGAGGACGTCATGCAACCACCATTATTGGATCTTCCTTTATTGGTGCATATTTTCTCGGAACCCCTCCCCAAAAAAGTACACCCTTCACCACTCTAGAAAGATCCCCATGTGCTACCCTATTTGGGAGCGCACACACCTCTCCTTTGGGTAGTCCTCGAGACACCCATCGAGGTAGTTCTCCTGACACTTCCCCACAAAGGACCCCTTTGCATATAGCTGTCCAGAATCATTTTTCGATGGTAGGTAATGCACAGATACCGTTCTTAGCTTTACTAAAACTACAAGATTTAAGAAAGCTAACCAATGACCCGATCGCCCATAACCAAATTTGGTTGGCTATGCCCACCAACCTCCCTTCGAATATTCCAAAGTTCGAAGGAAAATAGGGTGAAGACCTAGGGAACCATGTCATGAATTTTCACCTATGGTGTTCATCTAATAGTATCACCAACGATACTATTAGATTACAATTATTTCAACGCACCCTAATTGGACCTGCAACGAAATGGTATGTTGACTAACCTGCTACATCACACAGAAACTTTAGCTCATTAGCTACAACTTTCCTCATGTTCTTCCAACACCCGGTCCACCATGATTCGGGTCTGGAACTCCTCACCCACTTCAAACAAACACCCACTACACACATCTCAGATCATATCCATGAATGACGAAAATGTCGTAGCCTGTGTAAAAGCCAATTTGAAGATAAATTCCTCTTAGACTTGTTCCTGAGATCCCTCACATATAAAATCTCTAAGGACATGGAAAATTCATCCCCAAAGACCGAGGAAGAAGCCATTAGTAAAGCCCAATAGCTGGATCTTATCCATACCCAAGTCGAGTACATTTATCATGTGCTCCCAGATGCCCTGCGCCTGCAAACTTATAAAGAGATCCTAGGTGCATCCAATGTTGCTGATGGATTAATTGGGTCCATATCTAAAAATCAACACATCAATAACTACCAATACCCTAGATATTCATTCAATGACCAATAATTTGATGATACGCAAAATGCACCACCATTGAAACATACAGGGTATTATCATGGTCAACCCACACCTATGCAAAATACAATCAACAGGGTTAACCAATATCAACCCCCTCAAGGAGGCTCATATCCTACCCCACAGGGAAACCAATACTCCTCTAGGAATACATACATGATGTTCTCTTCCCAGAATCCATACATTAACTAGGGACAAGGAAACCAATATTCTCCTTTCCCAATGCAACAACAGAATAACCCACCAATGCAAAATAATGCAAGGGTGAATCTAGTGAAACCTTCTCTCGCTTCACAACAACAATCAAAGGAACAACTAAATTCAGAAAATCCTTTAAATGTTGCTAAGAAAAAACCCAAGATTAAGCCAAAGGGAGAACCCAAATAGAGGGGAAATAACCAACAACAACCCCCATGGGCATAGGGAAGGGGCAACCCCAACCAGAATCAAAAGTAGGGAACAACCAACAATAATCCATAGAAACAAGGTAAGAACACAAGTCTACGGACTAATCATTCATGTGCTATCTATGGGGAATAAGGTCATTATACCCACTGTTTTCCTCAAATTCTTGACTTAAAAAGGATGCAAGGCAGTAGGGGGCAAGGAGGTCAACAAACAACATTGATGCAGGACCCCTTCCCCCATTAAGGAGTAGTTAACATGCAACAACAAAATCCCCACCCTCATCCATCTAGAGGGATACCCCATAAAAATCCTAACCATGATATTTTCAATATGGGAGAAGATATCCTCTTGTAAACACATAATCAAAATTATGAAGCTCCCTGAGAGCCCAATCCGTCCACCTCGTCTACGACAACACCTACAGGGTTGTTGACCATCCCTTGACCTTATGTAGAATCTATGCTGAAAATGGTCAAAGGACCTTTACGATGCATAGGAAACAACTCAAAAGGTGCTCATATATACAACATTGTCGATGACTTAGCACAATCACCATTAGCTATGTCAACATTGGAAGTCCAACAAAGATACCCAACCCAATTGAAAGCCTTACCTTCTAATCTAGTCGCAATCAACCCATTCGATTCTCACTTAATGGTGTTCAACTTGGATAAAGCTACCCCACGGCTACCATCAGCCATTGCTTTCCAAATCCCAGTCTCATTCCAAAACATCAACATTCATCATTGCATCGTCGACGAAGGGGCTTCCACATGTATCATGTCCAAATCTGTGTGGTAGAAACTGGTATCCCCTGAACTCAAGCCTTATGACATTACGCTTAGAGCATTCGACGGGCACCCTTCTCGTCCCATTGGTTTATACCCTAGCGTGCCAGTTAATTTGGCTGGAAAAACTATGTTAATAGACATCGAAGTACTAGACACCCAGTTGGATTACAACATCATACTAGGCCGAACCCATATGTACGAGATGCTCGCAGTCGCATCATCAATTTTTAAAACAATGATGTCCCCCCAAGAGGGAAAGATCGTCACTATTGATCAACTCACATACTATGAGAAGGAAACCTCACCCACACATGATGGTGTGCTACCCTTATTATTGTCCTCCCACGAGTTGATCACTACTTACACTGAGCTTATCTTGGGCTAGTTTAATCAATCAACACTCCTAGGGACATTCCCAGTGACCCTCCGGTGCTACAAGAACTTTGCTCCAACACCAGAGCACTAATGTGCATGATGACCTCATAAAAAACTACCCAAAATCTGGAACTAGTTCCAAACACCACACATTCTACAACTATGGATTCTATGACCATACCTCTTACTATTACACAAACCCCCTTTTTGTGCCCCCCACCTGACTTTGTCTCACACCAAGTCATGGCAACCCTTACATTACCAAATATGGATCTCATGATACCAGTTTGGTATCTGGTCCCAATGACCATTTCGACTGATCCAGGACACATTCTGGTAGGTAGTATCCTTGTACCTCCATCTCAGGAAACCATCCCTACTCATCATTGTCCTACACCGACACCTACCGGGGCCGGAAAAAAGGCTAAACAAAACGATAAAAGAGGAGAACCCTCAAACTCCTCTAGGACAATACAACCTTGTGCGTTATGTGAAGAATTTGGGCACCCAACACACATGCCCTGAGTTAGATGAGTTAAAAATCCTCATGCGCGCGTCTAAAACATCGGTAACCTTAGCTCCACCAAAAGGAGAAAATATGTGCCTTTACTTAATAAAGAATTTTGCACCAACCATGCATGTGCTATATGTGAAAAACATGGGCACTACACTCATTTATGTCCTGATATCCCTCGATACCGAGAGACATTAAGCACACTCATTCAAACCAAAATTATTGAGCCGATAGCACCAACCCAACCTCAAATGGATGATGGATGTAAGAACATCTTCTACATTCATGAAGAACCAATTTCATGCTCTAAAAAATCTTCTCGCAACGCATGAAGGCGATATGAACAACCAACTCCCTCCTTTGCATTACCATGTGCTCTATGTAATCACCCTACTTATCCAGTAAACCTCTGCCAAGAACTATGGAAACTTTACCAAAACCACCCAGTCACCTAGGTTGCTCAAAGAAGAAAACCTAGATGCCAACACCATACATGCACTATTTGTGCAGCACTATTTGTGCAGGAAACCATCATAAGAGAAGGTGCTCCCACCTTCCCAAATTCCACAAATCATTGAGTTTTGTACGTCGATTCATGAACGAAAACTCTTATCTGCTAGACTCATATACTAAGTCCACAGAACCCATTCCCCCACCCGGGGAAGAAGGACCCCTAGATTTCTTATGTGTGTTTGAGGAGAAATGACAACCAACAATAAAGAAATCCCCTAGTCATCATACCTCCCATTACCACCATCAATCCAGATCGGGCCAAAAAGATATAAAACCACCTAGAAAATAAAATCATCCATCACATGCACCCTATGTGATAAAACCAACCATTTGATAAATGAATGTTGTGAACTGAGAAATTTCAATGACATCTTCCACTTAGTGGCCCAAATCCCACACAAGCATCTCTCCAACCAAGAGAAAATCACATGTTGTTATTGTCGCATATGCTCTCAATTCCACCACATAATGAATTGCTAGTATCTTCCATGGTTCCACACCAAGAACAATGCTAAAACCAACCCATACAAGGAGGCCATGTCACACCAATCCCACGACCCAGAGATGGATACTGCTACAGGATATCCCATCTAAACTGTGTTATAATGAGGCTCGAAGGCCTATTTATTGTTGAGAAACAATGGAAAACCCTTAACATCCCAAAACCTAACCCTAGAAGATGAAACGCCAAATTGTGGGCCCCGTTTTGGGTAAGTTGGTACATCAACTTCCCGGGGTCGTAACTTTGGCACCTGATCTCTGTTTGACGCGTACAATAGCTTGTTAGAAAGATCTATCCAAGCACTACAACTTTGGGAAGAGAAACATCAGTCCATGGACCCATGTTGCTCCCAGATTTCCCAAAAAACATCGTTTAGGGCCTCAAAATGGCTCCGGAAGTTCAGGACCCGAAAAACTGCTAAAAATAGTAAATTGTGCTACAATTACGGAAACTGAAAAAATGAAAGAGATAGTTGTGGGTCTCCAAATGGGATAGGTGGGTGGCCACCAAAATCCACCTGGATCATCCCTAGTAGGCCGCACTAGTACTTCTAAAACCGATCGAAACATAACTACCCACTCATACAAAATGCCACAAAGCACACTCCCATGGTGAAAACTCCTGAGTGTACCACACTTTACTTGCGTAAGCTGTGACAACATCCCCTGATGTAGTAATCGAGTCCAATCAAAGAATTTCCCAGCTGTAGTTGCTGCAATACTGCTATATGGGGCCCCGATGCTCTGTTAGGGGATGCTGACCCCATCAGTTTCACAATCATAGCTAGCGCTGCTCGCTTGGCTAGGTCTAACACAACTATAATCTTAATACAACCCTCCTCATAGGGGTCATACCCACAATGAGCGACAACCTCTACCTCTGCCCAATGCCGAATATCCACATGCTCAACTGGAAGTGGATAAGGTAGCACCCCCCCATGAGGCAACAAACCAATAACAAAGTAGATATCAGTATGAACTGATATCGGAAAATCTGTTAGCTGAATGGCCATCACCTGACGGTCCACATCCCAACATCAGATCAAGAAATGCAAGAACCTATCCTACGACCTCATCATGGGGTTTTAAAGGAACTTCAGAAGCGGCCACCGCACCAGGAGTTGGCTAGCTGTTGGATCCTGATCCACAGATGTACACAATCACTCCCAATCCCTCTCCCTCCAAATAATTCTTCCACCCAAGATACCATGTGTCAAAAATATAATCCTGCAAGGCTATTAAAAAAAATAAAAATAAAACCCATGAGAAACCTTTTTCTCATAACAAAGCACCTATGAGCCTGACAGATGGGATGTCGCACATTTTTTTTCTCAATAAACGCTAGATGCATGGATGCGAGTCTGTCAGGCCCTTAAGACGCGATGTCCAACACGCCCATGACCGCGCACCTATTTCTCACATAGGAACATGGTTCATGCGTTTGTGTCTCACATAGACACGCGACCATCACGCGATAACATAACCAATCCGTGACAAACCCCACAGGGTTTTTCCGCGACATTTCTCCCCTTAGACACATGGTGCATGCATTTAAGTAAGACTTTTGCATGGAGTCACCGCACAAAACCCTAAGGTTTGTGTGATAACTGTGCAACTCCAACCGAGTCGCCCATGTGACCATGTGAAATTAACCCTAAAAGGCCATACATGGGACCCCTGTATGAACTGCCTACCCTAAAAAATACTAAATTGATGAAGAGAAAGGTACAAGCTCTTACCTAGCTCTCCCCGCGTGCATTCCAGGTACTCTGGCTGACCGCAATGGCAAGAAAAACTCCAGGAACTCGCTTTGAACTCTACAACTCATGTTGGGCATGATGTCGTTTATGCCCTAAATCTGCCTTTGCGTAGATCGATAAGCCTTTAGGGTTTATCAATATAACTCCCCTTAATCAACTTCTATACCTTTGTGAATGTTTACGACTGTCTTTCATGGACCCTGATTAGGCGGATCAAATACTTACGCGCATCAAAGATGACTTATAACCCAATAATTACTCTGATTGGCTTAAGTGTTCAATAAATTCAACATATAACAAGATATCCTTTGCGTAAATAGTTAACAGTAATTGCGTTCATGTATTAATATAAATCATGTAAAGTTGCACATCAATACATCATTATTTCATAAACCCATTATAACATAAGGCACATTCATATAACATAAGTAAAGAGATAACACAAGTATTTATGCAACAATATTCTTTATTGATAATTAGTTCAATCTTATAGACTCGAGACTTCCCTGCGCACTCAACTGCAGGGGTCCGCGCACTCAACTGCAGACTCTATTCTAGGCCTCTATGCACACAGCTGCAGAGCCTTCCTTCTATTCTAAGACTTATTCACTCTTACTATTACTAACCCATTAAATTCGTCTTCACCATCCGTACTTGCCTTAGACATCCTAAGACACACCTATTTATACAATCCCATGGTCCGTGCACCATGGGTAGATCTTCAAAAGCTGACTCAACTTATATAAAAGAAGGGTAAAAATCTTTATGACACTTTAACTATCTATGCACTCCGCGACCACAACTTGTAGATACTTTACATTTTATACAACAAAAATTGTGCTTTTGCCCCAAAATTGACCCTATGGGACCCCATCCCAACGGGCCCCCAACACAAAGATCGTGACTCACCCTCAAGTCACTCTGCTGGTGCGGAGATCTTACTGTGAAGACCCCCCAACAATACTTCTGCCACTGCCACTTTAGCCGCGCTCTGCATGGCTGCCTATTTGATGTGCTCCACCAGCTGTTCTGTTGCTGGTCCTGCACTGTCTTCCTTGATTTTCTACTGCGTGCTTTGTAGGCTCGCCAAATTCTCCTGAATGTTGGTGGAGATAATGTAGGCCTCATCCAGCCAAGGCCCCAATCTGGCCTTGAGGACCACCTCTTTCTTCTGCACTGCTTCCACCTGTAGATGCAGTTGCCTGGCCTCCTGCAACTTAGCAAGGCATTGTGTAGCAACAACGGTGCGCGTCGTTGCTCTGACTTCATCATACTGTTGCTGGAGTTCGCGAGCTTGTGTATTCAAGGCTTGCAGGGTGGGATCTTCCTGTAGAGTTGTGACTACCTCCATTGCTTTCTCAAAGAGCGCGGTGCAGTCTGCCACCATGACATCCACTATTGCAAATCCATCCTTCACATCGGCTTCACTCTGTTCCCTGATCTCCGGTGGAGTTGAAGGCTATGACTTCAATGCTAACTCTGTGATCTTCAAGCTAAGCTCAAATTATATTCTAGCCATTTCTATCTTGGTGTCGCGTACAACTGCAACCAACTTTCTGATTTTCACCTCCAACGATGCTTCCTCTGGTATATGCATCTCAGGTACGATTCTATAGGCTTCTACCACCGTGGCTACAAGCTGGTTGTTCTGTGCCTAGAATTTCTTTTGTGCCTCTAGTGCCTCTAATTTCTCAACGAACCTTTGTTCATTGTTGACTCTGTATTCCTAGCTACTTGTATCACAGTTAAACATGACCTTTCACATCTGTGATTCACTCCTTTTTCTGAAATATCTACATGCACAAAGGTTAGCTATATATTTTGATCATATCACATTTACACATATACCAAAGGATCAAAATCATACAACTGATTGCATCGCTAATCAAATCCTAGAATGACATGCATCACATATATATAACCATCAAGATACATAAAACATCAACAAAAGATACATCTAAAACCAAATGTAGAAATACACAAGAAGTATAGACACATCCAACACATCATGAGAGCCGCCGAAAAATGATCTCGTATATACATCAAAAAATATATGAGTACAAAAGATATCACTTTCCCATGACCAGGAAAAATAAGTCAACAAAATATAGGGGAGAATCCTCATAATGGGTGCTTTCCCTGGTACATACATAATATCATAAAAAAAGCAGAACCAACAAGTCTATCTAGGGCCCTAGCGGCCTAATATCTACATCAAGAGACAAAATTAGATCAGCTGTAACCATAGCCATGGCTATACAGTGCAAAACTGGTCGGTGTGCCCGGTCCAGTGACATCATCATCTCAACAATGACCTCCGCCAAGCCAACCCATCCATCGATAGGCAACCCTCTAGTCAGGATCTCCACCCGACCCCATGCATGATGGTAGCTCCGTAACTCTACCTTGGAAGCTACCAAGTGCACCTCTGCATCCTTAGCACGTTCGCACCATCGCTCTACATCCTCTCCCGCTGCAACAATGCCACCCTCTCTAGAGGGCCCACCAATCTCGAACCGGTGCTGCTGCACTGGTCGCTCAGGACCACCCCAAGGAATAGCCAGTGGCCTCACCACCCTCGGTCTCTGTGGAACAGGGGCATCCCATGCAACGCCCATATGCCTCGGATCGTGGCCTACCAAATAGGCTAGTGGTCACCCCTGTGGCCCCACATCTGTAAGTAAACAAGCATGGTGTCAACATCATCATAAATAAAATATCATAACGATACATGAAAGCACACATATGTATACAAATGCAGAAATCAAAATATACCTACTAGTCCCCAGGCATCACCCTGAGGAAGTCCCATATCCGAGTCTCCCTAAAAGTCCATTCCATGATAAAGAAAATCAAGAATCGATTGAGGATTGGAGTTAAACCAATCCTCTATAGTGGCGTTCTAGTAACACCATACCTCGTCACCCCCATCTCTCGGCATCTCACCTCCCCAGCGGCGCATACGTGGGTCCCTTGATCCGGATTTAAATAGGAACGCAAAAAATTACAGAGACAACCATAAACACAAAGATGCAGTGGAAATAATACTTCATTTAATTAATGTAAAATACTAAGATATGCTTACAAACAGAAAATGGAAATAAACAGCTAGGGAGATGGTAGCTTATCTCTGAGAAGAGCTGTGGTGGCTACATGCCTCTGAACTGTGTTACAATCAGGCTCGAAGGCCTATTTATTGTTGAGAAACAATTGAAAACCCTTAACATCCCAAAACCTAACCCTAGAAGATGAAACGCCAAATTGTGGGCCCCGTTTTGGGTAAGTTGGTACATCAACTTCCCGGGGTCGTAACTTTGGCACCCGATCTCTGTTTGACGCGTACAATAGCTCGTTAGAAAGATCTATCCGAGCACTACAAATTTGGGAAGAGAAACATCAATCCATGGACCCATGTTTCTCCCATATTTCCCAAAAAACATCGTTTAGGGCCTCAAAACAGCTCCGAAAGTTCAGGACCCGAAAAAATGCTAAAAATAGTAAATTGTGCTACAATTACGGAAACTGAAAAACTGAAAGAGATAGTTGTGGGGGTCCAAATGGGATAGGTGGGTGGCCACCAAAATCCACCTAGATCATTCCTCCCCCCTTAGGAAGCAATGGTCCCCATTGCGTTGAGTTCCTCCATCTGTTGAACTTGGTCCCTCATGAGTTGTTCTACAATCTCGGATGTGTCTAGTAATGGTGGGAAGCATGGTCGAGGGCCATACACATTGAACACTTGGTGCAAGCAAAGGAATGGAGGAATGATGTGCTCCAAAGCATTATTTCCCATAGCCTTAGTAATGGTGTAAGGACCATGTTGGCGTGGTCAGAGCTTCTGATGGGCTCTTGTAAGGCGTTCTTTCTGCAGATGCAACCAGACTTTGTTGCCCACCTGAAGCTTGTGTGGTACCCCTATGGGTGAGGAGAAGTTGTTCCTGTGTTCTGTCATGACCGTATTCCTTTGTTGCTGCTGCTACATGGAGGAACCCTTCGCGGGGGTCATGGATGTGGTGACGATCTTCCCCTTACTTTGGGAGCGAATCAGACAGAAAATGAATTTCCTAGTCTGGGAGATGAGCTTGTTGCCTTTCTTAGTAGAGATCAAAGAGGTGGCAGTAGGTGGGGCTACCTCCGGTATCCTATATAATGAATTATCCAAAGAAATAATGATAGCGCGAGGCCTTGACTCATACACAGCATGTCACCTCCACAAGTATGGCTGGCCTAATAGTACATCACAAACATCCAGAGGTGTAACATCACACAATACCTCGTCTGTGAAGGGCTTGATGCTATAGGGAAGGTGGCACTGTTGGAGAACTTTGAGATCTCATCCTTCATGAATCCACCCAATACTATATGGCTGCGGTTGTGGTGTAGTCGGTAGGACCAGCCACTTCATGACCTCTGCTGAAATGAGGTTCTTTTGGCTGCCACTGTCGACAATGAATTGCAGCGGTGAACCCTTCACCCACATCTGTGAGTGGAAAAGACGTTCCCCCTCCTCTGGATCTTCGGGCTCATTTTTCTGGATCTTGGCGGTGGCAACAGTGGCGCTGGGATCCGCATCAATGATCTGCTTCCATTTGCCATTCCCCTTGTCAGGTTTTGGCTCAGGGTCGGAACATGCATCTAATTCGGAAGCCTTCAACTCGGCCACCAACGACTGCTTGGTCCGACACTCACTTGTGTTGTGAGTGGGGTCTTGTGGAACTCACACCACTTTCCTATGTCCTTCTTTGACTTCATGGTGTTGTTATTTTCTTGTAGCTTTAACGGGTTGTCTTGGGTCACCCTGCCTTGGCTTTGTCCTTTGGTCTTCGAATTTGCAGATCCAAAGTCTCGCTTCTTTTGTTTGAACTTTTGCTCGATTTTGACAGTGTATCGGTATGCCATGCCGAGTGAGGAGATGTTCAGGAACTCCATCTCTTCCTGGATGTATCTATGTAGGCAGCCACGGTATTTGAGTACCATATACAGATCAGAATCTTTGATACCCAACTGTGTGCGAAGGGTATGAAAAATGTTGGTGAAATTTGGCACATCTTAGTCCCTTCCTTGTAGCAGTGTGGTCCATTTGATGTATTTGTCCTCATAGCTTTTGATAGGGTAGTACTGCTCCTTGACGGCATCCCGAAATGAATCCCAAGTGGGTGCGGCTAAAAATAGTGAGCATGTACTTTCATCCTTCTGCTCGCAGTAGGTTTCCCACCAGTCCTTGACATGGGGGGCTACTTTGAGAAGAGCGAAAATAATCTTTTCCCGACTCGAAAATTCATGAACAGAAAAATACCCATCTAGAAGATTTAACCATTTATCTACAGCATCTGCATCTATTTGACCCTTGAATATGGGGATTTAAAAATTAACTTGTACCTTAAAGGGCGCGGCGTTTCCAGAGTAGCTGTTGGAAGCCGATGCGTCGCCTCTGGGTAGTCGCTGAAGGATCTGCGCAAAGTTGTCCATCATCTTGTTCCTTTCCCACTTGAGGGCTTCTTCAAGTAAGATTTTGATAGGATCTCCTGCCCCCTCATCTTTCTTCTCATCCGCTATGGGAGGCCGTCGGGATTTGTGAGGCTGGTCTTGCAAAGGTTCGACCAGTTCGAGCCCTAACTCCTTATATCCTGACCTCGTTGGGGACATGCAAAGAAAAACAGAGAAAAGGCATACCGCTCTGATACCACTAATCCGGATTTAAATAGGAATGCAACAAATTATAGAGATAACCACAAACACAAAGATGCAGTGGAAATAATACTTCATTTAATTAATGTGAAATACTGAGATATGCTTACAAACAGAAAATGGAAATAAACAACTAGGGCGATGGTAGCTTATCTCTGAGAAGAGATGTGGTGGCTACATGCCTCTGAACTGTGTTACAATCAAGCTGGAAGGCCTATTTATTGTTGAGAAACAATGGAAAACCCTTAACATCCCAAAACCTAACTCTAGAAGATGAAACGCCAAATTGTGGGCGTCGTTTTGGGTAAGTTGGTACATCAACTTCTCGGGGTCGTAACTTTGGCATCCGATCTCCGTTTGACGTGTACAATAGCTCGTTAGAAATATCTATCCGAGCACTACAACTTTGTGAAGAGAAACATCAATCCATGGACCCATGTTGCTCCCAAATTTCCCAAAAAACATCGTTTAGGGCCTCAAAACGGCTCCAGAAGTTCAGGACCCGAAAAACTGCTAAAAATAGTAAATTGTGCTACAATTACGGAAACTGAAAAACTAAAAGAGACAGTTGTGGGGGTCCAAATGGGATAGGTGGGTAGCCACCAAAATCCACCTGGATCATTCCTCCCCCCTTAGGAAGCAATGGTCCCCATTGCGTTGAGTTCCTCCATCTGCTGAACTTGGTCCCTGGTGAGCTGTTCTGCAATCTCGGATGTGTCTAGTAATGGTGGGAAGCATAGTCGAGGGCTGTACACATTGAACACTTGGTGCAGGTGAAGGAATGGAAGAATGATGTGCTCCAAGGCATTATTTCCCACAGCCTTAGTAATGGTGTAAGGACCATGTTGGCGTGGTCAGAGCTTCTGATGGGCTCTTGTAAGGTGTTCTTTCTGCAGATGCAACTTGACTTTGTTGCCCACCTGAAGCTTGTGTGGTACCCCTGTGGATGAGGAGAAGTTGTTCCTGTGTTCTGTCATGACCGTATTCCTTTGTTGCTGCTACTGTGTGGAGGAACCCTTTGCGAGGGTCATGGATGTGGTGACGATCTTCCCCTTACTTTGGGAGCGAATCAGACAGAAAATGAATTTCCTAGTCTGGGAGATGAGCTTTTTTCCTTTCTTAGTAGAGATCAAAGAGGTGGCGGTAGGTGGGGCTACCTCCGGTATCCTGTATAATGAATTATCCAAAGAAATAATGACAGCGCGAGGCCTTGACTCATACACAACATGTCACCTCCACAAGTATGGCTGGCCTAATAGTACATCACAAACATCCAGAGGTGTAACATCACAAAATACCTCGTTTGTGAAGGGCTTGATGCTATAGGGAAGGTGAAACTGCTGGCGAACTTTGAGATCTTGTCCTTCATGAAGCCACCCGATACTGTACAGCTGCGGGTGTGGTGTAGTCGGTAGGCCCAACCGCTTCACGCCCTCTGCTGAAATGAGGTTCTTTTGGCTGCCACTGTCGAAAATGAATTGCAGCGGCGAACCCTTCACCCACATCTGTGAGTGGAAAAGACGTTCCCCCTCCTCTGGATCTTTGGGTTCATTTTTTTGGATCTTGGTAGTGGCAATTGTGGCGTTGGGATCCACATCCATGATCTGCTTCCCTTTGCCATTCCCATTGTCGGGTTCTGGCTCAGGGTCGGAACATGCATCTAATTCGGAAGCCTTCAACTCGACCACTAGCGACTGCTTGGTCTGACACTCACTTGTGTTGTGAGTGGGGCTCTTGTGGAACTCA
This sequence comes from Pinus tabuliformis, assembly GCA_031772625.1. NCBI lineage: Eukaryota > Viridiplantae > Streptophyta > Pinopsida > Pinales > Pinaceae > Pinus > Pinus tabuliformis. The sequence continues at coordinate 917,593,945 of CM062805.1, read as the reverse complement.
CACCACTTTCCTATGTCCTTCTTCGACTTCGTGGTGTTGTTCTTTTCTTGCGGCTTTGATGGGTTGTCTTGGGTCACCCCACCTTGGCTTTGTCCTTTGGTCTTCGGATTTGCAGATCCAAAGTCTCGCTTCTTTTGTTTGAACTTTTGCTTGATTTTGACAGTGTATCGGTACGCCGTGCCGAGCGAGGAGATGTTCAAGAACTCCATCTCTTCCTGGATGTATCTGTGTAGGCAGCCACGGTATTTGAGTACCAGATGTAGATTAGAATCTTTGATACCCAACTGTGTGCGAAGGGTATGAAAAATGTTGGTGAACTCTGGCACATCTTGGTCCCTTCCCTGTCGCAGTGTGGTCCATTTGATGTATTTGTCCTCATAGATTTTGACAGGGTAGTACTGCTCCTTGACGGCATCCCAGAATGAATCCCAAGTGGGTGCGGCTGAAAATAGTGAGCCTGTACTTTCATCCTTTTGCTTGCAGTAGGTTTCCCACCAGTCCTTGACGTGGGGGGCTACTTTGAGAAGAGCGAAAATAATCTTTTCCCGACTCGAAAATTCATGAACAGAAAAATACCCATCTAGCAGATTTAACCATTTATCTACAGCATCTGTGTCTATTTGACCCTCAAATATGGGGATTTCAAAATTAACTTGTACCTTAAATGGCGTGGCGTTTCCAGAGTAGTTGTTGGAAGCCGATACGTCGCCTCTGGGTAGCCGCTGAACGATCTGTGCAAAGTTGTCCATCATCACGTTCCTTTGCCACTCGAGGGATTCTTCGAGCAAGATTTTGACAAGATCTCCTGCCCCCTCATCTTTCTTCTCATCCGCCATGGGAGGCCGTCAGGATTTGCGAGGCTAGTCTTGCAAAGGTTCGACCAGTTTGAGCCCTAACTCCTTATATCCCGACCTCGTTAGGGACATGCAAAGAAAAACAGAGAAAAAGCAGACTGCTCTGATACCACTGATCCGGATTTAAATAGGAATGTAACAAATTACAGAGATATCCATAAACACAAAGATGCAGCAGAAATAATACTTCATTTCATTAATGTAAAATACTGAGATATGCTTACAAACAGAAAATGGAAATAAACAGCTAGGGCGATGGTAGCTTATCTTTGAGAAGAGATGTGGTGGCTACATGCCTCTGAACTATGTTACAATGAGGCTCGAAGGCCTATTTATTGTTGAGAAACAATGGAAAACCCTTAACATCCCAAAACCTAACCCTAGAAGATGAAACGCCAAATTGTGGGCCCCGTTTTGGGTAAGTTGGTACATCAACCTCTCGAGGTCATAACTTTGGCACCCGATGTCTGTTTGACGCGTACAATAGCTCGTTAGAAAGATCTACCTGAGCACTACAACTTGGGAAGAGCAACATCGGTCCATGGACCCATGTTTCTTCCCAAAAAACATCGTTTAGGGCCTCAAAACGGCTCCAGAAGTTCAGGACCCGAAAAACTGCTAAAAATAGTAAATTGTGCTACAATTACAAAAACTGAAAAACTGAAAGAGACAGTTGTGGGGATCCAAATGGGATAGGTGGGTGGCCACCAAAATCCACCTGGATCATCCCTAGTAGGCCCCGCTAGTACTTCTAAAACCGGTCGAAACATAACTACCCACTCATACAAAATGCCACAAAGCACACTCCCATAGCAGAAACTCCTGAGTGTACCATGCTTCACTTGCGTAAGCTGCGACAACATCCCCTGATGTAGTAATCGAGTCCAATCAAAGAAGTTCCCAGCTGTAGTTGTTGCAATACCACTATATGGGGCCCCGATGCTCTATTAGGGGATGCTGACGCCATCAGTCTCACTATCATAGCTAGCGCTGCTCGCTTGGCTAGGTCTAACACAACTATAATCTTAATACAACCCTCCTCATAGGGGTCATGCCCACAATGAGCGACACCCTCTGCCTCTTCCCAATGCCGAATATCCACATGCTCAACTAGAAGTGGATAAGGTAGCGCCCCCCATGAGGCAACAAACCAATAACAAAGTAGATATCAGTATGAACTGATATCGGAAAATCCGTTAGCTGAATGACCATCACCTGACGGTCCACATCCCAACATCAGATCAAGAAACGCAAGAACCTATCCTACGACCTCATCATGGGGTTTTAAAGGAACTTCAGAAGCCACCACCACACCAGGAGTTGGCTAGCTGTTGGATCCCGATCGATAGATGTACACAGTCATTCCTAATCCCTCTCCCTCCAAATAATTCTTCCGCCCAGGATACCATGTGTCAAAAATATAATCCTGCAAGGCTATTAAAAAAAATAAAATAAAACCCATGAGAAACCTCTTTCTCATAACAAAGCACCTATGATCCTGACAGACGCGATGTCGCACATCTTTTTTGTCAATAGACGCTAGATGCACGGATGTGAGTCTGTCAGGCCCTTAAGACGTGATGTCCAACACGCCCACGACCGCGCACATATTTCTCAAATAGGAACACGGTTTGTGCGTCTGTGTTTCACATAGACACGCGACCATCGTGCGATAACCTAACCAATCTGTGACAAACCCTGCAGGGTTTATCCACGACATTTCTCCCCTTAAACACATGGTGCGTGCATTTAAGTAAGACTTTTACATGAAGTCACCACACAAAACCCTAAGGTTTGTGCGACAACCACGCAACTCCAACCGACTCGCCCGCGCGGCCATTTGAAATTAACCCTAAAAGGCCATACATGGGACCCCTGTATGAACTGCCTACCCTAAAAAATTGATGAAGAGAAAGGTACAATCTCTTACCTAGCTCTCCCCGTGTGCATTCCAGGTACTCTCTCTAATCGCAATGGCAAGAAAAACTCTAGGAACTCGCTTTGACCTCTAATACTCATGTTGGGTCTGATGTCATTTATGCCCTAAATCTGCCTTCGCACAGATCGATAAGCCTTTAGGGTTTATCAATATAACTCCCCTTAATCAACTTCTATACCTTTGTGAATTTTTACGATTGTCTTTCGTGGACCTTGATTAGGCGGATCAAATACTTACGCACATCAAAGATGAGTTATAACCCAATAATTACTCCGATTGGCTTAAGTGTTCAATAACTTCAACATATAACAAGATATCCTTTGCGTAAATAGTTAACAATAATTGCGTTCAGGTATTAATATAAATCATGTAAAGTCGCACATCAATACATCATTATTTCATAAACCCATTATAACATAAAGCACATTCATATAACATAAGTAAAGAGATAACACAAGTATTTATGCAACAATCTTCTTTATTGATAATCAGTTCAATCTTACAGATTCGAGACTTCCCTGCGCACTCAGTTGCAGGAGTCCGCGCACTCAACTGCGGACTATATTCTAGGCCTCTACACACACAGCTGCAGAGCCTTCCTTCTATTCTAAGACTTATTCACTCTTACTATTACTGACCCATTAAATTCGTCTTCACCATCCATACTTGCCTTAGACATCCTAAGACAAACCTATTTATACAATCCCATGGTTCGCGCACCATGGGTAGATCTTCAAAAGCTGACTCAACTTATATAAAAGAAGCGTAAAAACCTTTATGACACTTTAACTATCTATGCGCTCCGCAACCACAACTTGTAGATACTTTACATTTTATACAACAAAAATTGCGCTTTTGCCCCAAAATTGACCCTATGGGACCCCATCCCAACAGGCCCCCAACACAAAGATCGTGACTCACCCTCAATTCACTCTACTGGTGCGGAGATCTAAATGTGAAGACCCCCCAACAATACTTCTGCCACTGCCACTTCAGCCGCGCTCTGCATGGCTGCCTGTTTGATGTGCTCCACCAGCTGTTCTGTTGCTGGTCCTGCACTGTCTTCCTTGATTTTCTTTTGCGTGCTCTGTAGGCTCGCTAACTTCTCATGAATGTTGGCAGAGATAATGTAGGACTCATCCAGCCAAGGCCCCAATCTGGCCTTGAGGACCACCTCTTTCTTTTTCACTGCTTCCACATGTAGATGCAGCTGCCTGGCCTCCTGCAACTTAGCAAGGCGTTGTGTGGCAACAACGGTGCATGCCATTGCTTTGACTTCATCATATTGTTGCTGGAGTTCGCGAGCTTGTGTATTCAAGGCTTGTATGGTGGGATCTTCCTGCAGAGTTGTGACTACCTCCATTTCTTTCTCAAAGAGCACGGTGTAGTCTGCCACCACGACATCCACTATTGCAAATCCATCCTTCACAACGGCTTCGCTCTGTTCCCTAATCTCTGGTGGAGTTGAAGATTGTGACTTCAATGCTAACTCTGCGATCTTCAAGCTAAGCTCAAACCGAATTCTAGCCATTTATGTCTTGGTGTCGCGTACACCTACAACCAACTTTCTGATTTTCGCCTCCAACGATGCTTCCTCTGGTATATGCATCTCAGGTACGGTTCTACAGGCTTCTGCCACCACGGCTGCAAGCTGGTCGTTTTGTGCCTAGACTTTCTTCTGTGCCTCCAGTGCCTCTGATTTCTCAACGAACCTTTGTTCGTTGTTGACTCTGTATTCGCTGATAAGGCTCAGTGCGCGTTGCTCCCTAGCCTTAACTTCTGCGATCACACCTACTTGCAGCATGTGAACAAAATCATTGGGGAGCGCAACCAAGTTGAGGCCGATGTTCTTTAGAGAGCTGACAATAGCCTTGTCAATGGCCGCCTCCGTGATCAAAGATACATCTAGCAGTGCAACTTCCTGGAGATCTAGTGATCTAAATATCTTCGCTACTTGAGTGGCACCCGGTGCCAAACCTGTTGATGCAACGCTACTCTATCCTACACGTGCCTGGATTCTAGTCGTCTGAATCTGCAGCTCGCGCAGATCCTTCTGGATGGTGCTCAGTGCTTGCTTTTTCTACTACTCAAATTGCTGCAGTAGTTTTGCGGTGGTATCTCGCACCTTATCACCTATCTCATCCAGGTTTCCATTTGTTAAGGTGATCATATCCAGTGATGACTTTGTTTCCTTTGAATTCTTCCAAGGTCCTTCCTTCCCTTGGTCTCTATATCTCTTGATATTGAAGGGAGTGCTCTCTTGATCCTCTTGACCGCCACCACCCTGAACGGACTCCTTGTCCTCCTCCGTTTGAGGCGAAGGAGACTCATCACTTCGTTCGGAGCCCCGCTCTTCCTGCTTCTTCGCGGCGCGCTCTGCTTATACCTTGGCCTTCTTCTCGGCCTCCTTCCTCCTTTTCTTAGCCAACTGCTGCACCTTCTATTTCACTGTGTCCTTCTTCTTCTTCTCTACGGACTTGCTAGTCCCTATGGCCAGATCGGAAGGACAATGCCAATCTGTTGGAAAATACTTGATGACCTCCTCGATAGCATCATCTGTAGCAAGGTAGGGTAGGTCTAACCACTTTTTCTCCGGATCCTTTCGTGCCCGAATGTATACGCAGTGGTAGTCAGCTTTGAACTCCGCGTACCCTAAAAGCTGTTCAAACACGGTTGGTGACAACTATGGCTTCTGGTTGATGGCCATGCGAATGATCGCCTCCATCAGCATCCAAAATACTTTGGTCTCTGTGACCAGCGCAACATCTTTTGTGGCCCACAGAGATGCAAATTTTGCAGCCTCTGACAAATCTTTCTCTACGGGAGGAAATTGGTTGTCCTCTAGCAAATCCCAGGCGACCAACACAATCGAGAGAAACAACCATGAATAGTGGAATGTTTTACTCTCGTCCTGCACTTCTCTACAGTTCACGAGGAACTCACTACACAAGTAGCGCACCTAGTTGAACTGTATGCCCTTCACTCACTATGCTGCCAAAGAAACCACTGGTGCCGACACCTCATCTGCACAGTACTTTCTCATAATCTGGCCAACCAAAATCTGTGTGGAAAACTTTACCGCAGGGTCAATAATTGAGGTAATCGAGTACCCATGTAGCTTCTTCACAAGTTTGAACTTGTCCTTCATCTTCTCTGCGAGGTCACGCTTGCTCGTCTTTCTGCCAAACTCCTTGGCTGGATTTAACCCTGAATGTGGCAATAGCATGATCCGATGGATCAACATATCGGTGATGGGGATCGGTGCATTCAACCATAAGAACCCGTCATGAACTAGGCACAACAATTGCTTAATGATGATCAGGTTTATGTTGGAGCAGTGGTAGTGGGGCACCCACAACAGGTTGAATAACCTCGACTGGTTCACTTTGTGAATCAACTCCACAGGCTCGAGCGCGGTGACACCAGACTCTTTGTAGAAGACCCTCTTCATGTAGGTGTCTGTAGCAAGGTGGGGGAACCGCTCATGGTCCACCAAATCCCAATCTTCCAGCTTCAAATGCGAGATCCGCGCTAAGCGCGGACCTTCAAAGGTGAGGTTCTCCGGTAATAGGGGTGTGTTGAGGAGGAATTGTCATGCATATGGGTCCTTAGGGACCTTCACTTTCCCCTTGCATGAAGGGATATACTCTGAAAACTTAGAGATAGGATCTACCCCCTCGGTGTCTATATCTTCCGTGCCCTCCTCGGCCTCCAGATCCACCACTTTCCCCTTCTCCTTCGTGCTCGGCTTTTCCTTCCTCTGGGCCTGTGTAGTGGCATGCTTCCTCGGTGACTCGTGCATCGGCACCAAATTCTTTTGTTTATCTTTCTTCGGCTTGGGGACCTCTCTCACGAGTGTAGGCTTCGGCCTAGGCAACCTCGGAGTTGTAGGTGCTGCAACCAGAATCTCCATGCTCATCACGTCTGGAGTAGCTCCCTCAGAGGCAATAGTACCTCCAGTTCTAGCGGTTTCTCCTCATCCAAACATCGTGATGAGAATGAAGCACTGGGTATGCTCGGGTAACTTCTCGAATACAGAACTAGCAACCAAATCAGCGTAAACCTGAGGATTCATATACAATCGGTAATGCAACACATAAATTCTAAGAGTGAAAAGTGTTTTTCGCTAGATGGCCATGTGTAACTTATAGGAGAATTCCTATTCAAATCCAATCATTCCCTCCAAAATTCATCCATAAATTCTGAATTGGCGGCATATTTTCCAAGATTTCACTCTTAAATTCAGCTTTAAATGCCTTAAATTCCCCCCTCCCCCCCCCCCCACTCCTCTTAACCATCTCCTGGCAGTCAAATCATGAAAAATGACTGTAACGGTTACTTTCTGGCTACGCTGTGTGGTCTCTCCCCCTATAGCGCAACTCCCTTCGTGCTTCGTCTGGTGTCGTGACACCATCCTGTTTCACGCAGACGCCCTATCACGTAGCTCTACAAACCGGGTAGTATAGTTTATAGTCCTGCGCCTCCTTGCAGCTGCTTGGAGCGCTAAGACTGTGCTACCGTCATGTAGTCATTGGGCCGGATCCCCAGTGTATGGCTTTAATCGGCTTCCATTTACCCTTCCCAGAAATGGATCTCCATTCAACTTCACGAGCTGAACTGCTCCACCATCTGTAATCTCTTTGATAACATATGGCCCCAGCCAGTGCATCTAAAATTTTCCTGGAAACTTATCAAACTTATTGTCATATAATAAAACTAAATCATTTACCTTGAAGGTGCGCAGTTTGATGTGCCGATCGTGCCAAGCTTTTTCACGTTCCTTTTGAACCTGTTGATGGAATCCAGCCAAAAACCTATCTTCCTCGAGCTCTGTTAGCTACGCGAGCCTCTCTTCTAAAGCTCCGCGATCCACCATTCCTGTGAAAGCCGCTATGCATAGACTAGGCACAATGTACTCCATAGGCATTACAGCTTCTACGCCATAGACCAACCTAAAAGGTGTCTGACCAGTAAGCTTCTTATAGGTAGTTCTATAATCCCATAACACTGCTGGTACAAGCATATCCCAATGATTCCTCTGTGCATTGCAAACCTTTGTGAGTGCATTCTCCAATATATTATTAAATGCCTCAACCATCCCATTGGCCTGAGGATGATATGGCATACTCTTCTGATGATAAACCTGGAACTCCTCTGCGCTAATCGTTTCATTGAGAAAATGCGTACCATGATCACTCATCAAAATATTTGGGCAACCAAACCTGGTCAACACATATTCAAACAAGAATTTCGTTGTTGTTGCCCCTGTACAATCCTTCATAGGTTGTGCCTCCGCCCACCGGGTCAAATATTCGGTCGCGGTGATGATATACTGCACACTTGTCTTCTTGCTTGGAGGCTGAATTAGCCCTACAAAATCAATTGCCCATTTCTCAAATGGCTGCAATGACACTTGCAGATTCAGAGGCAGCTCATCCCTCCATGATGGCCTGCCCATTCTCTGACATACATCGCATGCCCTACAATATGCTTTGGAATCCTTATGCAGTGTTGGCCACCACAACCCAATGCGTAAAATCTTCTACGCTATCGCTTTTCCTACATAATGGCCTCCCGCAGCTCCTCCATGAGCTTCAATGAGGATACTATTTTGTTCAAAATTAGGCACATAACATCGCAGTATTTCGTCCAACCCCATCTTGTACAAATGCCCTGCAATAACTGAAAATTCTACCACGCATACTACCAATTCTTTCTTCTGTTGACTTGTGTATCCCCCTAGCACTGTTCCTGTAGTCAGGAAGTGGATATTATCTGCAAATTGATTATCCGCTATGCGTACCGTGAAGAGCTACCCATGAGGCAACCCCTCCTCCAAATTGGTGGGCTCCACTCTTGTTTCAATGCGCGATAGATGATTTGGGCCTGTATTCAACCTTCCTTGCTTCACAATTACCTCGAAATCATACTCCTGAAAAAACAACAGCCATCTGCATATCCCCCCCCCAACACAGGCTTATTCACTAAATATTTCAATGTAGAATGGTTTGTGTACATCTTAAAATGTCTGCCTAGCAGGTAATGTTGGAACTTCTGGAGTGCGTATACCATAGCCAACCCTTCGCGCTCGGTCATCGAATAATTCTTTTCAGCCTTAGACAATTTCCTGCTTGCAAACTCTATAGGGTGATCCAGTTCTCCTTCACTGGCCTGGGTCAGTACTACTCCTAGCACAATACATGACGCATCCACATGCACATGAAATTCCTTCTTCCAATCCGGGAAGACTGGGATTGGCACGGTGACCATTTTCTCCTTCAATACATCCAGACTCCGCTAACATTCTTCACTCCAACAGAATGTAGCATCCTTTTTTAGTAGATTTTCCATAGGCCCAATAATCTGGGCATAACTTTTAATGAACTTCCGATAGTATCTCGTATGACCCAGTGTTGTGCGCAACTATTTAACACAACTTGGTGCCTCCAAGTTGATTATAACTACAATTTTAGCAGGGTCCACCATTAATCCTTGCCTGCATACCACATGACCCAGCAAAATTCTGAAAGGGACACAAAATAAGCATTTCTTCAAGTTTAGTGCGATCTGATACCTTCGGCATGTATCCAACATTAAGCGTAAGCTGGCTACATGGCGCTTTACTAGTCCAAACACTGTCCAATCGTCAAAATATACCTCCAAAAATTTGTGAATGAACTCTTTGAACACCATGATGACTACGCATGAGAAGATCGCCGACGCATTTTTAAGTCCAAAAGGCATTACCATATACTGAAAGCATCCCCACTCAGTCATGAAGGTAGTCTTACTCATGTCTTCTGGCGTGATCTTTATCTGATGGTATCCAGAGAACCCATCAGTGAATGAATAGGCCTCCTGCCCACCAACATTATCCAATACTTCATCTGTGAACGGAGTTGGAAAAGGATCATGAATGCAAGCATCGTTGAGCTTCCTGAGATCTATGCAAATCCTTATTTCATCCTTTTGCTTCTTTTCCTGAACTACCATTGGATGCACCCAATATGATTCCTCCATTGGTTCAATAATACCCGTTGCAAGCATCTTGTCCAACTCCAGGCAGACCTTTTCCTTGTATTTGGGATTAAGGTGATATGGCCTCTGCTTAACGGGCTTTGCGTCCAGTTTCAAAGTTATTTTCATCACTCCCAAATCACCTATGATGCCTTTCAAGTCCAAAATTTTTGTGGGAAAAAAATCTTGATATTCGCGGAGCAACTCAGTGACCTTGTCCACCGTAGCATCATCCCAGTAGTCCCCTATCTTCGAAAACTTCGGTTCCACCTCTGTGCCAATGTTTACCTGTCTAGTTTTCAATGGCGCAGTGATATCTGGATTCTCTATCTGTGGTCCCTTAACTTCGCGGTGGCCTTCTGCCTATGGGATGTTAATTTTCCTTGGATCCTCCTCTTCGTCTTCGGCAATCACATTATAGCACTCTAGTGCATGGTGTAGCTGGGTGCTCCAATCTGGTTGAATCAAGTCCAAAGGATCCTGCGATATTCTGAAGATCGCTGTCTTAACCTCCTGCAATGCCTCGTCAATGAATTTGAACCCATCCTCAAAGCTGAATGTCATCAAGAATCCCTGTCTCAAAATGTCCCACTCTTCAGTGCCATGGAGGAGCTCTGTTTCCAGGTACCAATTCATTGGTATTACATCCAAAGTGTGACAAAATAAATGCACCCACTTAGGTTGTGGCTCTGTTCCATAAACATCAGTCCATTTTGCTAAATGATTGCGTGGATCATTCCTTCCATCATATTTCTTTGTTAACCGAACTTTTTGGCGACCAAACCACAATCTCATCATTTTTTCTGTACTCGCGCCACCCATCAAAGCTGTCTTTATGCATACCCCACCATCTTGCAGGCGTAGCGCGCAACGCCAAATCCAGTGCTTGGAAGCGATGCTTATCAGGCACTTCCCTTTCAAATGCATCCAAAAATTTATCTACATCAGTTAGACCATCATAATAAGGAAAAAATCTTACCTCCGATGATACACATTGCAACAATTTAGTCATCATATTACAACGTAGCGTGGATACTTCATGTAATCTATTCTCCCAGTGTTCCAATTCCTCATCTGAATCTGATGTACAGGAACTTTCACGGTCCCATGCAATGCATCCATTAGCGGTCAGATTAACCCAATATTGATCTTGCACTATTATTTTGTAGATTTGGTCCAAATCATCGTCGCTTTCCTCATAATCGCGAACCGGTCCAGTATAGCACGACCTTTCTGTAGGGTCCAAAGGTACTACAATGCGGAGCGATTTCCTCTCAAATGACATTGTCCACTTCTTTAGATTGATTACCCCATTCATGTCAATAGCCCAATCAATTCCAAGGAGCGTGGGGTATGGATTGTTGTCGTCAACAATCTCGATCACTTCGAAATCGGCCAACGCGCTCACGCCTTCTATGTCTACTGTTACTCCATGCAATATTCCCATAGGGATAATATTCTGTTGGTTTTCCATTCTTAATTGAATCGGAGACCACTGCAACATAGGCCTCCCCATTCTTTCCCATGTCTGTATAGGAAAAACATTCGCATCTGACCCCAGATCTAGAATGACCTGGTCCATCTCATACTCTCACATTTGCGCAATGAGCCTCATCTCACGCCCTATTCTCGTCTTGTGTTTTCATATCTTTATGACTGCGTGGTGCCCTTCAGGAGCAGTTTCCTTACCAGCACACCTGTTTATCAGTTCTTGTAACCCTTTCATAGCCCTTCTGTCGTACAATAGCTTCATACAACCCTCCAAAAAGGTGGTAAGAATAGAGGGGTAAACTTCTTCAGATAAATTATCCTGACTTCCCGAGGTAGAGGCCTCAACGAAGCTTTTCTTTGCTTCCATGAATGTTTCCCTCGCGCGCTCCAGATCAAATCCCACCTCCTTTTCTAGAGCCTTGCGAACCCACTCACTTTCTTCAGGTTGCTTCCCTTTATCGTCACCGGTCATCATCCCACTTCGCAGCACAATATTCACATTGGGATCTTCTTCACGGGGCTCAACCCTCATCATCTGTAGATTCTAGGTAGGTTGTTGAGGTTGTGCCTTCTTCTCCTGCATATTAGCTCTTAGTATAGGGCATTCCTATATCACGTGGTCAAATTGAGTACAATACTGACATGATGCTCCTGTCTGGCTTGTGCACTCCCGCGCGTAGTGTCCTATCACTCCACAATTATAGCAAATAACTTTCCCTTGACCTCTCGCAGGTCCTCCTCCTCCTCGGCCTCATCCACATCCCTGATATCCTTTGCACGCTCCCCCAGTACCTTGATTCAGAGGCTGAGTTTCTATTTGCATTCGATATGTGGGCGTTCTTTTCATCATCAATTCATAGCTACGATAGTTACGCTCGTCATGGTATACCTATTTATAGAAATTGCAGAATAACTGTTGCGGTGTCTACACAAATTTTTGCAGCAAGTGGAAATTATCTATTACATGCTTTCCTGCTACCTGACAGATAGCGCACCATAGCGTGGGCCCTGTACTTGATCCAGCCTGAGCTTCCTACCTCAAGGGCATTGGCCCTCCTCCTGCCATATAATTCGCGAAAACAGGGCAATGATCCTTATCATGCCCCTAGTTCTTACACTTGAGGCACAAAACTTCTTCGTGCACCTCTGGCCAAGCCGCTTTCTCCTTTTTCAAGCTTTGAAACTCCAAATAGAGGTTCTGCAACTCCGCATGAATCTGTTGAACTCCCAATGTCATGTCCTAGATAGGTGTCTCATGTAACCTCATTGTGATTTCCAATGCTTCCGCTCGAGTCCCTATATTTTGTTGTGACAAGGAAATTCTTAAGTGGGGCAAGAGTGCGACTATAAACCAATCCCGGTGCTGACTATCTGTGAGATTCATATTGGCTTCGCAGATTCCACACTTCAGTCTCTGATCCAACTCCTAGGGTGTTTCACCGATTCTCATTGCGATTTCCTTGAATCCCACTACCGAATGCGTTTCAGATTTAGGCCTACTGAATTCCTTGTTGTTTTGGAGAATTTGGTATCTACGGATAAATACTAATTCCCTAGATAAGTAGCCGTATCTAGAACAATAGTTTAAAGTATTTTAGTCTTTCCCTATAAGCAATAGATAAGATGAGAAGACATGCTTGTAGTTCCACTTCCCTCTCGTCTCCTTCGTATCGATCCTGTCGCTCCTTCCCGTACTTAATACGCTTGAGAAGTACCTGTAAACACAACAAAAAACAAAGAATCTATCAAAGCAAAAGATCTATTGAATATAAGTGAATGGAATCAGTTACATTTCACACATATAAGCATTATAAAACAATACAAACATATGGGAGAAAGGTTCAAACACTTTATTGAATAGAAGAAAGAATTACAACAATTTGTGTTTGATTCAAAGCCATTCCTCTAGATTGGATCCCATCCACATCACATCAAAATCATGACAAACTTGTAGCATTACAATACTTGCTTCAAAGCCAAATCTCATAGCAACATTATCTCCTTACAATTCAACATAGTCTAGCCCCTGATCACTTAGATGAGTGGTCAATTTATAGGGAGATGAAGGAGGTTTTGTCATAAATGGTGGCATTGAATGGCCTTCCATACTTAGAATTAGTTCCATGGAGGAAGGGATGAGAGGATAGGATGCATCTTAACTCATTCCTCATCCATTTTTGAGCTCATAGGAGTTGATAAGTGAGGGAACCTTCTAGATGACTCCAAAAGATAAGAATATTCCCCAAACCCTATGTGAATTTCTCTCAAAATCGCCTAGCGCAGGTGAAAGGAAGCCTAAGTGCTCTGTAGAGCACCCTGGCATGGACTTAACTGCTCTGCAGCGCACCCTTACATGGGCCTACCTGCGCTGGTCCCTCTAGAGGCCATTTCTGGATGTCTTCAAGTCATGAAACTATCTAGGAAGGAGGCATTCAAAGGGGTGACTTGTTTAGGGTATGTAGCAACTAAAATTAGGGTTTGATGAGCCCTAAAACACTGATCTGAATGATGGGATTTGTTATCACCAAAAACAAGGGTTTACATTTGTTTTAAGTCATGGTCTTAGATAAGTGTCAAGTCACCTTATGTTTTGATGGGTAGGTAATAGGTTAGGAGTCTCAAAGGTTTCAATTTTTATGTCCAAATAAAGTTCAACAACCTAATCCCATGTTTCATGAGTCTTATATTCTTTTTAAGAAACCCATAGCTTAAACCAATTTTCAAAAAATTTGAAATTAGCCCCGAAACCACATTTTCGTAGCACAAATAGTGTAAAATGTCTAATTTGCGCTACAAAAACGCTGCTCTTTTCGTAGCGTTTTTCCCTGCGCGCTACGAAAGCACAGATTCAGAAAATAGTCTTGTCAAACATCAATCCATTAATATTCCGTTATGATTTTCATTATTAGATGTCAGCTAGGAGTCAGTCCTTATGCATGCCACCATCCATACTCATCATTTCAAATTTAGGGTTCATTATGTTAGATATTTTCAAATTTGAAAGGGCTGGCTAGTCTCATCATGTTAGTTTGCATGCAAACCCTCAAACAGAAATTGTTTTCAAACAGTAAGCTTTGGTAATTGTTCACCAAGGTTTTCCTCATTCATCATTCAAGCGAGGCTGATCAATTGAGTTTCAAAGGAGGCCGTTTTTGTCATAGAAATTCAAGAGAAAAGATGACAGAGGAGAAGAAACGACACAGGTCTGGTCATTGCTTGAGAACAGAACCTGAAAGCACTGAGGTCCTAATCAGAGACAAAGAAGTTGTGGAAGCTTTCAAGAAAGCAGGGTGCTGGAAGTTTTGTAAGAAATTGCAGGGAGGGCATACCTAGGTGACAAAGGAGTTTTCACTCCATTTCAGTGGCTTAAGTACAAAGGTTGGAATGCTTAATTTGCAGGTTTCTCCAGAGGTCATAGCATTGGTGACAGAAATTCCTAGGGGGCAAGAGACATGGTTCAAAAACTTCAGATTCGACATGGAACCATGCAAGGTGTTCCTGAAGCCACAGTTTTCAGAAACCGACTTAACCAAGGTAGTTCCCAAAGACTACATCAAGGACAGCTATACCAACCTGCTCTTCAACATTCAGCGTTATTTCACCTGTGAAGGCAGATATCAAAAGGTTTATTCATACCATTTTAAACTCCTTTTACATTTTACTGGTATGATTTCTCTAGATTTGCCTTACTTCTTATTTCGAAGTATAGCTAAGATGGCAGATAAAGTACAGTTAAAATCCCAAGGATGTGAGACCTCCCTGTTTCATCATGGTCTAATTAAATTGATAGTTCTACATGAGCTCAAAAGGGTCAACAAAGATTGGTCTTCGTTTTTGTTTGTATGTGACTTTGGGACAGAAAAACAAGGTGCAGACACTAGCCCTAGGGTTAAAGGAACTCCATCAGCAGAAACCAACAAGTCTGCAATGTCCAGGGCAAAAAGGTATATTAAGTTAAAGCCTAGGAAGCAGGTGAAAGAGTAGGCAAGCAAAACCTCAGCAGTCAAAACTCCAGCAGTCAAAAGCCCAGCAGTCATTCTTGAAACTCCTAAATCTACCAAGGAAAAGATATCTGAGGTTAGGGGAAAGACACAAGAGCAGTCAACCAGCAAACCACTTCAAAAGAGGTTGACTAGAAGCCAAGTTGCAAAGGAAAAAGGAAAAACATTGATCTCGGGAGAAGTTTCAAGCTTGAAGGGTGATTTAAATGATATCTTAAAGGCCATTGACATTACAGAATCCCCTTTAGTGTAGGAAGATGTGCCAAAATTTGATCAAAGGAAGTTGAAGAAAGTGAAACCCTCCAAGAAACTGGAATTTGAAGATGATGTTGCAGCTTTTGTTTTTAAACCTAGAAAGCCCTTAACCAGGAAATCCAAGAAGATGTAGGAGTCCAATTTTGAATTGGAGAGAACATAGGAAACCTTTGCTGTTCAAGAGGAGTTGACAGACTTACCATCTCCAAGACCTGGAGGAGACAAAAACACAGTTCCTGCCACTCAAACAGAAAAGGCCAGTTATGAAGTTATGGAAGAAAAGTTAAAAGCTGCCAACAATGAAATTGCTAAACTAAGAGTGAGAGCAAGAAAGCATGCTGTTGAAAAGTCAAATTTCAAAAGGATGAAGGCTTTCTGGGAGGCTGAAAAGGTGTTGTTGTGGGGGAAAGTATCCAACTCGGAATGACCCTAACCCACTCTAAGGGTGACAGTTCCTTAGCAACAGCTGAAAGCAAAGCTATCTAAAGTTTCTTCTTTATGACATGCAAGAGATAAAAGGAAGAGATCCACTTACCGATGTCTTGCGCAAATGGTTGATCCAATCTCCTTTGATTGCCGCTTGCTCCCAGCTCCAAGTCTTTTCACGGGCCCAGCTACACGAGATCCTGCAAATAAGACAAGAAAAGGAAACTACAAGAAGCATGCATTCATAATCGATTCAAGGATTAGCATAAATCAAATATGCAAGTAAGACAATACACCATTGAAACACATGCGAATAGAAGAACCTCAAATGCTTTATTAATATATGGAAGTAAGGTTCAGGCGGTGATACAACCATGAGAGGTCCAATCCAGCATCACCTTCCCGACGGAGAGAAATCTCTTCTTCACCTCCCTCAAGCAATCACCTAATGCTCACAACTGAAAACCAACAGCAATTCTTTGCACTAAATTCCGGCCTCTAGATCCCATGGGATGAGATCCTTATATAGAGTTTTGGAGTGAAGATAAGTCAGCTGAATGTGTGACTTGTTGTCCTCTTCAACCCCAGTTGTTCTTCAGTCCTTCAGTCCACTCAGAGTTTCTATCTTCCACTTGGAGTTTTAGAGCCTCTTAACTCATCATTAGGCGAATCTTCTGATCCAAGTGTCAATTTGGCAGCTTCCTAGGCACTGGCACATTGAGAAAAGATTCCTCCACATGTCAAAGTACGCCCAGCGCAGGTAGGCTTTGTTGTACTTGCTATGCAGCGCAGGTACACCACAGGGCTCTTGACATTCAGCGCAGGTGCTCAGTGGAACAGTTGACATGATCCAAAACTGACCTGTTTTTGAGTGTTTTTTAGTGGAGAACTGATTTGCAGTGCTGTGGTTTGCTGACCTTGTTCCTCTAAGGGTAAGAACAACATGTTTAGGGACTTTGGATCCCTCAGATTATTGACATTTCATGCTCCATGTTGTTAGGCACAAAAATGTCTATAACAGTTGCCCCCTAAAGTATGAGGTCATTTATCGGGTGAAATGCTTTATTAGGAGGATCTGAAGTTCATTCAATCGTCGGGAGGTGACCTGTAACAAAATACAATACAATACAGCATTTTTTCATACTTTCTTTTCGTGATCTAGCTGATGCGGGCATTTCCCATGCTCAGCTTTATAAATACATTTGTTGTACATAAACAGACGATCGTCTGATAGTAGACTGATAATTCTCTGCTTTTAATTATCATCCTTTTAATAGGATGATCATCTGCTGCACATGTCTATGTCTTTATCTCCTGAATATATATCGCAGCCCGGATGGATGAAACTAGATCCGGGGTCTTCAAATTTCTGATCTTCACACTAAGTACAAGTCGATCCATGTGAGAATTTCTTGGAGTCGAACATGGAAAGACATCGCTTGATTACCAGTCAATAATGTAAACTGTTAACAAGTGCGAGAGGAATCACCGATAATGATGATAACCCTCAAGGTACTACAGCACAATTTACGTGGCGTGAATATAGGATCTGACGTCGAACACCACGCAAAGTCTCCCGGTCGAAGGTCATTGATGTATACCTATCGCCGGAAGTGAGAAACTTGCCATTGAGGCATGCAAGCTTCAAAGTACTGAGGGGGTGTTCCTAGATCAACTTCTTGGATAGTGAGCTGATGTCGACAAGAAGCGATCCGTCAAAGGAGGGCCTTAATGAATCCCACATCAGTGACACGGAACGGAGCTAGTGATGATGGTGAAAACGATCTGTGAAATATGATTCAGGGTGGCAGTCATGGAAGGATGAAAGATGATGTATGGTAGTGGATGGGACCCGGTTGACACTTTCTGAATGACATCTCTTGAACATATAACGACACTGATGTGATGGATCGGTAGCATTACCCCATTTGGATGGTATGGCGAGACCATGGTGAAGGGATCGATGAATGGAACTAACCCAACCCGATATTTACGGAGGCAAAAAGTGTCATGTTCAAGAGCGACTTGCTACCATTAAAGCTTTGAGGTTCTTCCCAATTTTTCCCCAGTCATTTCTGACCAGTACCTCTTTATTTTTGTCAAGCTTGAGGAGGATAACATATGCTTGTTCTATAACCTGCCCTTCGGGCAAGCCCATCGCTATGTTTTAATGAGCCTAACGATAGGGAAACGCGTTCTCGTCTAAAGACAAGTTTGTCGCTATCTAATATTTTTAACGAGCCCAGCGACAAAGACAACTCGGTCCTTTTCATCTTTAGAGAGTCTGAAAAGGGTACATAAAGTGGACTCCAGGGTTCCTTTTTCGTCATCTAATCCCTTAAGTCCGAAAAAGTATAAAACAATACAGAAGGGATGAATGTTCGATATCTTTATCGAGCCGAACTAGACAAGCGCTCGATCTTTTTGTGTAATAATCCCTCAGGTCCAAAAAGATTAAAATCTAGAGGAGGGATAGCTCTTCCCGTCCTTTTAACGAGCTGGAAGGCCAAAACTCGGCAAACTTTTCATATTTTACGAGTCATTGAAAAGAGCTCAAAGAAGACTCGTGTTTTGAGGAACGAGTGATAAACAGGGATAGCCGCAGATTCCAGGTACAGGTTGGAATTTTCCAATCACGGCAGTGTTACAAGGATGGCTAAGTGGGATCACTCTTCGCAGCTGCTCCTCAAAACAGGTAAACAATCAAGTGGATGTGAATGATCGGCCAACTGAACAGTGGAGGTGACGGTGCACAAACACGACCAAGGCTTTTTTATGGCTGATGTATTTACGGTCTCAAATGGTTATTTACCGGTTCATTTTTCTTAATGAGCTTGAACTCTGGGGGAAGCTTGCTCACATGCTTATGTTTATTTTTTAACGAGCATGAAGTCCGCGTTAAAACTGCTCGGATCTCGCGTTTATTTTTTAACGAGCATGAACTTTGCCAAAACTGCTCGTTTTTACCAGTCATAAAGTAGGAAGGTCTCGTGTGAGATAGCTATTTTTTATGGAGCTTTATCTCACGAAGCTATGCTCCATATCCTCTCTTTGTGCAAGCTAGGTCCTGACTTATCTACGGGTTAGCAGGGTTAGTCCTACCTAAAACTAAAAAGTTGCCCGTGCTTGCACTCCAAGAGGTTTGCATGCCCCCAGGTGTAAGTCTAATTTCAAGGTTGCCCCTACTTTTCCGTTAAAAAACCTTTGTTTTCAATGGGTGAGGCTTACCTCTTTCAGGTTATCCAAGGTTGGTTCTATTAAGATTTAAACAGGACGTCCCTTGGCGACATCTACCGAAGTAGACAAAGGTGAGTGACCATTTGTATCAAACACATAACTTTGACAAAAGAATCTTATTCCAGAACAACCCCACTCCCAATTACCCCTTCTGAGAGCCCATCTCTCTCTTTGTCTTCTTGTCCTTCTTCTTCCACGAAGATGGCACAGAGGAAGATTCACAAAGATGAAGGAGGGGATGGGGTACGGACTAGTCATATTCTCCCGCGGAAATTCTACTTTACACCCAAGGTTTTTTCTGCCTCCAGAGCAGACCAGGATGCATGCCCCCTGGGTTCCGGCCTTCCTTTCCCGAATCACTCGCATCCATCGGGAAGAAGAACCGGAGGGAGAGACCTTTCTTGATCGAAAAGACCATTGAGGATAGGTATGTGACTACTTGCGATGCGTGATCCCGGAAGTGAAAGTTGGTCTACGAGCTTGACCATCCTTCCTTCGTATGGAAAACACATTATTCGAAAGAGTGAGGAGACTATTGCTTCCATGCAATATATGTAGTCTCGTCCAAGGAGTAGGTTATAATCCAGTGGTCCTTGGACGACCATCAAATTCATCTTGACAGCCTTCCCTTTCAATGTAATAGGCACAGTAGGTAGAATCCCTAATGGTCGACTGGTTCCTTTGTCAAAACCCGAGAGACTTCTTATCTCAGGCAAAAGTGCTGGGCAACCCAGCGCTTTCCAAGCAATAGAGGACAGGATACTCACAGATGCCCCTTCATCAATGATAGTTCCAGCCATCACCATTTTGTATATTTGGACTATAATTCTAAATGGGATACTGGCTGGTAACCGGGGTCTGCCTAGTTGGTTCCAATCGAAGGACACAACCAGGTTGCTTGGTGGTGGGACCGAATATACGGCCGGATATGATCTTGACGATGCTCCTTCCTGTGATAAAGGAGTGGGCACATTGCCCTGATGTTCATCAGAATCAGTGTTGATGAAGAGAACCTGGACGGTGTCATCCTTACTCTCTTCGGTGATGGTGTCAGCTGAAGATGAATCCTCAGTGACTGTGGTGTTTGAAGACGAAACTTCTGAAGGGAGAACCGGGTCAACTGCCGTTTCGACCTTTGGACTTTCGTCCGGTCCGGATTCAGTAGGTTCATTTTCAGTGACTGACACTTCAGCTGGCCCTATGAGCAGGGCAGCCGTATTTTCGACCAACGAAGGACTTGGCGCGAGTTTTTGATATCAAGGAGGAAGTAGCAATGGTGCAACCGGTTGATCTTCCAAAACTCTCTTTGCTTCGTCTAAAAAGGGACAACGGCAGAGGGTGTGATTGCCTTCACACAGTTCGCAAGGGAATGTCATTCCCTTTCGTTGTCTAGAACCTTCACGTTCGCTGGTCGACGGTAAGCATTCAACCTGGCTGTCAGAGGTTGACGCTTCCGAACTGTGCAAGCGAGGGGACCAGTCCCTTAGTATCCGGGGAATACTGGGACAATCACGGTGGAAGTGGTCTCCTCTACATATGACACATGGCGACTTAGGCCCGGTCCGTGCTGTGTGTGGATTTCCGTTAGATGTCTTTTGCTTGCCCCCAGCCGCCTAAGGCTCCTTCTGCTTCTTTTCTTTCTTCTTCTTCTCCTTCTTCTTTTGGGTGGGAGCTCCGTCTTCGGTGGCTCAACCTTTCGAAGAGGAAGGATCGGAGGAAGATCCGTAACAAGTGGAGGGCTAGAGGGTAGCTCTAGACTGGTCTAACTGTCGACTCGACTGTTCAGGAACCGTGGTGTTCTGAACTACAGTGGTTGAGAATAGCCAAACTGGCAGGCCAATTGTCAGCCCTGGAAGCGACAATGTGGCCATGTGGGGCGCACCAACTTCTCCCCAAGAGGAGAAAGGGCTAGGGGTCCCATCATGTGGAATCCCTTGGTTGGTGTGTTCCATGTTCTCAACCTTAAGATCAACGTAGGAATCAGGGGTAATTATGTTCCGTTTAAGATGAATTTTATATGACGACGCTTTAGACACAACTTGCTTTTTCAATTTTTAAGAGTCGAGAAAAAGCTAAAGATGACTCTAGTCTCCTTCGATGTATTAACGAGCCTGAAGTGACAAATGCTTGGATGGACTTTTTCAGTTATAGAGTTTGAAAAAGGCCAAAAGAAACTACTCTGGAGTTCTAGGCAGAGGGTGTGCCAAACCTTTCGCGAAACCACAGAATACGTTTTACGGTACGAGTGGTCGATCTTCGTGAATGCTGTGTTCACTGCATCGCGATCAGTAGGGCGGCCGACACGGCTTCCTATGGATAAAGGCTTTGTTCCTATAGGGGTCCCCCAATATACGCGACGGTACGCGGGGGCACAAATCCGTATTAGTGCTATCGTCCCTCAGGAGGAATCACCCACCTTCGTAGAGATCGACAGTCACTATGTTTAACGACACCGGTTCATGTCTCTACCTAGACCTCTACTGTGTTTCGTTATGTTTCAAAGCGTTATTAGATAAATTCAGTTCTTTTTAGGTTGATCTTGCTTAGCAGTTTGCCTTTATGGATCACCACGTGATGTATGATACAACTCCTAAATGCAGTCTAAGAATGATAAGCAAGCTTTTTTCAATTCTTTCAACTTTATGAAAATCCTAACTACTGAAGGAAAAGAAAGACATCATCTTTTCAAACAGATCATGGAGCACACACTAATGCACTTTTCCTAAATCGACATGCAAACTGTCAATATGCACATGCACAATGCAAGTATTTCTTTTCTTCTCTCTTAATGTTGGTGTATGACAAAAAGAAAGCTGTTGTACGATTTCGAATTCAATTTCAAGCGAAAGCAAACAAGTATTTGTCCAATAATCAAAAGAACACCTTAAGATTTACTCGTTTCTACACAAGAAATACTGAAATTCGAACCATATAACGAAAGCAAATGCTCAAGCAGCTATGAACAGCAATAAACTAGCTCTTAGAATCACAACGACACTTTCTTTCAGGCCTAGATCCAAGAGGTCACAGCAAGACTAGTTCACTTTCGCTACGGGAAACTGTGAATGAAAGCAAGAAATACAATAAGAACAATCACGGTTTCAACATACAACTGAGGCGGAATGAGGGCAAAGAAAGGTAGTTTCAGCTGGGTATACAGGTTGACAGCAGGCTGCAAAAACAATATTGAAAACTGGGCAACAGACAGTAGGGAACCCCAGTTGCACAAGGCAAAACTGGATCAGCGCAGGTACTGCACTGTCACTTTGACATGCAGCGCAGGTAGCCCCTTCGGGACCTACGTTGCAGCGCAGGTAGCCTTTGCTGCAGCTGCACTGATGAGACAACTCTCGTCTCTCTCAGATTCCGGGTCACAGTTTGCTCAAAAATCAACGGTTTTTGGCCAAATCAGAAGCTATCAGTCAAGTATACTCTAGAGGATGATTAAGGAAGATGAACACTATCACAAAGAGCTTAAAAGAGTCCTTGTGGATCAGCTCTTCAAATCAGGAACATGCCCAACACTGGGCTAGAGTAGCTGCCCTCTACTTTGCATTCGAAGGATTCGAATGCAGTTCGATTCGGTACTCCCTTTGTTCAAGAGATGAATAGCAAGAAACACAAGCTACCAACAAGACACGATCCCCAGCGGAGTCGCCAGTTTGTTGTGGGGGAAAGTATCCAACTCGGAATGACCCTAACCCACTCTAAGGGTGACAGTTCCTTAACAACAGCTGAAAGCAAAGCTATCTAAAGTTTCTTCTTTATGACATGCAAGAGATAAAAGGAAGAGATCCACTTACCGATGTCTTGCGCAAATGGTCGATCCAATCTCCTTTGATTGCCGCTTGCTCCCAGCTCCAAGTCTTTTCACGGGCCCAGCTACACGAGATCCTGCAAATAAGACAAGAAAAGGAAACTACAAGAAGCATGCATTCATAATCGATTCAAGGATTAGCATAAATCAAAGACGCAAGTAAGACAATACACCATTGAAACACATGTGAATAGAATAACCTCAAATGCTTTATTAATATATGGAAGTAAGGTTCAGGCGGTGATACAACCATGAGAGGTCCAATCCAGCATCACCTTCCCGACGGAGAGAAATCTCTTCTTCACCTCCCTCAAGCAATCACCCAATGCTCACAACTGAAAACCAACAGCAATTCTTTGCACTAAATTCCGGCCTCTAGATCCCATGGGATGAGATCCTTATATAGAGTTTTGGAGTGAAGATAAGTCAGCTGAATGTGTGACTTGTTGTCCTCTTCAACCCCAGTTGTTCTTCAGTCCTTGAGTCCACTCAGAGTTTCTATCTTCCACTTGGAGTTTTAGAGCCTCTTAACTCATCATTAGGCGAATCTTC
This sequence comes from Pinus tabuliformis, assembly GCA_031772625.1. Lineage (NCBI taxonomy): Eukaryota > Viridiplantae > Streptophyta > Pinopsida > Pinales > Pinaceae > Pinus > Pinus tabuliformis. Next base: position 917,570,356 of record CM062805.1, on the reverse strand, counting down.
TGATCCAAGTGTCAATTTGGAAGCTTCCTAGGCACTGGCGCATTGAGAAAAGATTCCTCCACATGTCAAAGTACGCCCAGCACAGGTAGGCTTTGTTGTACTTGCTATGCAGCGCAGGTACACCACAGGGCTCTTGACATTCAGCGCAGGTGCTCAATGGAGCAGTTGACATGATCCAAAACTGACCTGTTTTTGAGTGTTTTTTAGTGGAGAACTTATTTGCAGTGCTGTGGTTTGCTGACCTTGTTCCTCTAAGGGTAAGAACAACATGTTTAGGGACTTTGGATCCCTCATATTATTGACATTTCATGCTCCATGCTGTTAGGCACAAAAATGTCTATAACAGGTGTCCAAACCAGAAAAAGTTAGCAGTGAAAATCAATAATTCACTTGCACTGTTCTTGAAATCAAAGAGGCCAGATTTGTAAGGAAAGTTAATGCTCAGCTCAGAGCTACAAACAAGGGGTTGAAAAGGCAAATTGAAGATCTGGAAATTCAACTAACCAAATCTGGACAAGGGTCTACAACAATTACGAAATAGGGTGTTGAAAGGAAGCAGTGAAGGAGATATAGTATAAACAGTTTTGGCACACAAAAAGAATTTTGGCATATGAAGAAGAACATCTATAAGAAGAAGTGATTTTGATTTTTTGTGGTTGATCATATCAATCCTCTTGGAATTTTGAAAAAACTCCCCAAATTACAGATGTTTGAAGGCCGTATTGGAAAAAGAACATCACACAGCAGTTTCGTAGCGCGCTACGAAACTACTGAAGATGATTATTTAACACTTATGGATGCTTTCTGAAGGTAAGGTTGGATTAGTTCCAAATTTTGAGGTTGCTGGTAGATAGCTGATCATGTATGAACTCTCAGATGGCAATGGTGTAGATAGCAGAGCTTCAAGGAGTATTTCATAGGTGATATAAAGGCTGTGCTACGAAAACAGAGTATTTTCGTAGCACAGTCATGTTTCATTCTTTACACCATATGCTCAAGTTTCTTTTTGCACAAGTGGAAAATGATACCTTAACAGATTATTAATGTATGCCACATATACACCAGCAAAGCACTGTTTGAAGATAAGCACAAAGGGTTAAGGGCTTGAAAAGGAGGAACTTTGTCTCCTAGTTTTCAGGACAGTTAGGTCATGATTCAACAGGTTTTGCAACAGCACTATGGACATCATCAAACTCGAAGACATGGTTGGAAGCTGATTAAAGAATGTATTGAAGACTCAGATAAGGTTGTTGACAACATGTTTTAGGAGTTTTACTCCTATTGGAATTAGGACTCTTAAAGACAGCTAGCTGTCAAATTGTAATTAAATAGTTTGTTTTGTGAATAGATAGGTGTCTAAGTTAGGAATTCGAATTCCTCTAAAGGTGGATCATGGTATCCAAGGATGTAAAACTCTATATAAAGCTTGAGAATCGAATTCCTCAGGGTTGGTAATTTTATTAGCAAAAGCAAAGCTGTGTTATTGTAAGAAATTGTGGTTTTCATACCTAATACAGAGATCAGTTTGACTACTCAAGATTCACAAGGAGTTTTATGTGTTTGATGTTCTTATGGCCTTGTTCAATTACTTATTTGCAGTGGTATGAGCTTGTGATACTTAGAATTCATTGGAAAATGCTCTAACTTCCTTCACATGCTTGTAAACTGTGTTGTTTTACTGTGTTACTGTTTCACTTGTAAACCTGAACTCCAAGTGCCTTGACTTCCATGTTTGTTGATCATGATATTTTGTTGAAGACTACCTTGACTCCATAGCCCAATGAATGTTTGCTAATCCTTGATTCAACCAAGTTATATATTTTGTTCGATTTACTACTAGAGTTAGCCATCTAATCATTAATAAAAAATCTTAAACCTATTGAGAGAGCCCTCTCGGGTTGAGGAGGCTAAGCCTCAACTAAAAGATTGGTTTGAAAGAGTTACTTAGAGCCTACTTGATCAGCAGCCTATCAAGGTCATATTTTGTGATAACAGGATTGATGTGCCCAAATGGATCTGTAACAGACCCAAGATGGAGGGAAAAGTTCTCCGCAAAATCTATATAAGGAAGGCAACTCTCCTCATTTCATCATCTTTGGCATATCAAATTTCTATTTGGTTGCTTGAGCTGGTTAGTCGAGTCACTTGTTGTTTAGCAAGAATTCTTCAAGTGAAGAGCTCACCCTTTCTTTGGGGGACTTTGAGTGCCACCCTAGGAAGTTTTTTCTTCATTTCTTCAAGAGGATGATCTCATTGTGATTTACAGCGATTGCATTCATCTCCGGGTGGTGCGTATTACTGGAGGGTGCAATGAAGAGGAGGTTGATTTTGCTTGTGGTGTCTTGCAATGGATTTTGGGTGAGATATTTTCCGAAGAGGAGGCATCGTAGGATTGTTGGCATTTGGGAGAGTTTTGGAGGTGGAGGAGTGTGCTACCTTGCAAGGTGATTGCTCACGTGGAGGGTAGAGTATCAATATTTGAGGCTGATCTTCACTGTGGAGGTTAAGGGAAATATTTGGAGAGGTGATTGCTGCATTTTTGGAGCTTGGAGGAGGATTTAGTTGGTGTTCCTTGTAGGCCATATTCCTTGAGCAATTTGGAGGGCGTAGGGCCTATTAGAGGCCAAATTTGGAAGGTCAAAATCTGGCCAAACCATTTCTAGGATTTTCTAGGTTTATGACAAGGATCTTAGATATAAAGTTTTAGAATTTTCTGAGAACTAGAAGTTGGGTTTCCAGCCGTATCTTTACAATAGACAGTGTAGAATTGCTGGAGATTGCACAGTGCCTTTGGGGGTCGATTTTGGGAGGTCAAAATCAGGCCAAACCATTTCTGGGTTTTTGTGAGTTTTGGTCAAGGATCTTGGGGGTTAAATTTGCATCATTTTTTGAGCATCAGAGGTGGAGTTTCTTGTAGTCCCTTTCTAGCCAACAATGTAGTTTTCTGGACAACACAAAGCATTAGAGGAGTAGTCATTTCCAGCATTTGAGATCATTGTATTAGCACATGGGTTCTGTCACGCTTTCCATTGAGGCAAGCCCAGGTTCATTCCTCCATACTATTGTACTTGCTCCATTGATTAATAAAATGGCTCAGCTGGTTCTTACTTCTGGAGTTTTTATGAGCATTTGTTGATTGTTTAAAATTTATGTGTTGTAAATCGTTTTTGCTTTGCATATCACTGTTTATTTAAGTTAGGAACATTACATAAGGCTTGTTTGTGCCTGAATTTTAATGTACTTTGTTGGTTATTTTGAGATCGGGGAATCCCTTCTTGGGTTCCACTTATTATGTGGAACAAAGTTCCAGCTGGGAAATAAACCCCATAACTGCTAATTTTATGCTTATAAACCCCATAACTGTTCAAGAGCGACCTGCTACCATAAAGTGGTTTTCCCCTTTTTCCCATTTTCCCTAGTTATTTCTGACCAGTACCTCTTTATTTTTATCAAGCTTGAGGAGGATAACATATGCTTGTTGTATAATTCCACCCTTTGGGTGAATCCATCGCTATTTGATGTTTTAACGATTCTGACGAAGGTGAAACTCGATCTTGTCTAGATGGACAAGTTTGTCGCTATTTGATGTTTTAATGAGTTTAATGACAAATGTAACTCGGTCCTTTTCATGTTTAGAGAGTTTGAAAAGGGACAAAAACAAAACTCCACAAGTTCTTTTTCATAGATTTGTCTCTCAAGCCTGAAAAAGCGTAAAACAATATGAGAGAGAATTTATTGACCATGTTCTGTCAACGTATTCCTTTTTCATAGTTAATCTATCTCAGCCTGAAAAAGGGTTAAACTTATACTAAGTAGATGTCATTTCCAATCCGTTAACGAGCTGAAAAGGACAAGCGCTCGGCAATCTTTTCATATTTAGAGAGTCTAAAAAGAGCTTAAAGAGAACTCCACTTTGAGGAACGAGTGGTGTCTAGGATAGCAACTGGTTCCAGTGATGTTGGAACTTCTCAAAACATGTTGATTTATGTGAAGAGGTTGGCTAATAAGACCACTCATTGCAACTGTTCCTCAAAAAAGGGTAAAACAACCAAGTGAAAGCGTATGATCAGCCAAAGGGATGGTGGCGATGGGATGAAAACAACCAAGGCTCATCTGACGAAAAAGGTTGATAGAATGGCAATCACGAGGGTTAAAAATGGAAATGGGTTCATTTTTACACAAGCTTGAACCATAGGGAACTATGCTTGGATTCAGTTTCATGTTTACACAAGCTTGAAACGAAAAACTATGCTTGGATTCAGTTTCATTTTTACACAAGCTCGAAACGAAAAAAACTATGCTTGGATTCAGTTTCATTTTTACACAAGCTTGAAACGAAAAACTATGCTTGAGATTGGTTTACATGCCCCCAGCATGATGAAAGGGAGAGTCTCCTGTAACTAGATGGAAGTCACTGCGGTGAAGTAGGACGGTTATCCAACACCTTTTTGGCTTCGTCCAGATAGGGACAAAGGTGAATGGGGTGATTCCCTTCACATAACCTACAGGAAAACTTAAATTTACCACTAGGTGCATGCCTCCCAAGCTTCATTACATTCACCTAAGTAGACTACTCGTGGCTATCAGGTGGATGGAATGAAGGTTCTTTTATGAGATCAAGTGAAAGACTCGACATGGATTTTACGAGATCTAATCAAAGACTCGACTTGGAACTTTGATCCAGGGGAACTTGTTTCATTTTTTAATGAGCTTGACACAAGACAAGGAACTTTGCTCAGATTCCTTGTTTCATTTTTTAATGAGCTTGACGCAAGACAAGGAACTATTCCCATACTCCTTGTTTCATTTTTTAACGAGGTTGACACAAGACCAAGAACTATCCTCATATCCTTGGTTTCATTTTTTAACAAGGTTGACACAGGACCATGAACTATCCTCGTATTCTTGGTTTGATTTTTTAACAAGGTTGACATAAGACCAGGAACTATCCTCATATCCTTGGTTTCTTTTTTTAACGAGGTTGACACAAGACAAGGAACTATCCTCATGGGAGCTGTTTCATTTTTTAATGAGGTTGACACAGCAAAAGAACTATCCTCATTTTCCTTATTTCATTTTTTAACGAGATTAACACAAGACAAGGAACTATCCTCATATCCTTGGTTTCATTTTTTAACGAGGTTGACACAAAACAACAAACTATCTTCATTTTCCTCGATCATGACTCATAAGAGGTCATGACTTCCAAGAGGTTCTCATCAGATGGGAGAACAATGCTTTGGAAGGGATCCATATCAAGGAAACCGAGATATGGTTCTAATGCCCCCAATACATAATGTACAACATCACTGAATTGATCGTCAGTTGATGTAGGCATGGAACGGGTTGCCACATAATTAACCCATGGCGGGGATGATACCATTGGTACAAAAGGACCATTTAGGGAAGATGGTTGACTGGAAGCCATATTTGGACTGGGAAATGAAAGCTGGTCAACGGTGATAATTCTTCCTTCATGTGGGAAACAAATCACTCAAAAGAGTGTTGAAACAATAGCTCCCATTTCATAAACATAGTTGCGCCCAAGAAGTAAATTGTAATCTAAAGGGCCTGGGACTACCATCACATTCAGATAAACGATTTTTCCTCCCAAAGTAATAGGCAACTGAGGAAGGATCCCTAATGGTTGACTGGTTCCTCTGTTAAAAGCCAGTAGATTCTCGGTAACACGCACAAGCGGTGGCGAACCGAGCGCTTGCCAAGTAGTTGAGGAAAGGATACTCACAGATGCACCTTCATCTATAATAGTGCCAGATACAATCATATTAGAAACCTATACTATGATCTGGGAAGGCACATACGAAGGAAGATAGAATCTTGCCTGTCGATTCCAATCGAAGGAAGTGACTAGACTACTTGGAGGGGGTGCCATAGAAACAGGAGAATTAACCCCTTGAGTTATGATAGTGGGAGGATTTTTCTCCTGTCTTGATGGAACAGGAGGACTTCCCCCAAGCTCATTAGAATCTGAAGGAACAAAAAGAACCTGAGTGGTATCATATTCACTCTCTTCAGGAAAGGTATGATTATCTGAAGGTGAAATTGGGTCAATTGTTTCCTCGACCTGTTGATTTGGGTCGGGTATAGACTCATGGGATTCACATTTAGAGAGAGTGGGTTTGACCGACAGTTGATTTGGGTCAATCACTTTATCAACTAGTGTAGGATTAAGGGAGATTCTCTTATAACCATATGGAAGTCGTTGCGGTGAAGAAGGATGGTTATACGACACTGTTTTGGCTTCATCCAGATAGGGACAAAGGTGAATGGGGTGATTCCCTTCACATAACCTACAAGGAAACTTAACTCTACCCTTCTTTCCATGAACTTTACTACCACTAGTTGATGGTGTGTCACCAGCATGATCTCTAGAAGTTGATGACATGGGATGATGTGAATGAGAAGACCATTCTTCTAAGATCTGAGGAATATCAAGACAATTTCGAAGAAGATGGTCTTTTGCACAAAGTTTGCATGGATATCGAACTTTGTGAGGCTTGATGTACAGTTTCTCATCAGATGTTGCATTCAAAGCAATTGTTTCTTGGTTGCCCCTCTGTTGAATTTGCTTCTTCTTCTTCTTCTTCCCTTTCTTCTTCTTCTTAGCCACTTGGTTACTAGTACCAATACTTTCACCAGGTGAAGAGGAAGAAGGGGAGGAAGAAACAACCTACGAAGAAGGAAAAGGGTCAACTTTAGGATCAACTGGAGGTTGATTTTTTCCAGTTGGAGGTGTACTCGATTGCGGAGAAATCATGAAATTTTGAACCAAGGAGGTTGAAAACAACCATATTGGCAAGCCAATGGTAAGTCCCGAGAGGGATAATGTAGCCATATAAGGAGAACCAATATTTCCGAAAGGAGGAAAAGGACTAGGATTCATCAAAAGGAATTCCTTGATCGGTGGATTCCGGATTTGTCGCCATATGTTTCAACATAAGATCAACTAAGGAGTGAGTGTGGATGATGTTATCTGCGGTCAATTAATTTTATTTTAATCAAAGTAACATAACAAAAACAAAAGAGGGATAATCTAGGCAAAAGGTTTACCAAGCAACTGTGAAATGCATCATACCTCCCGACGAATCGAGAAGTACAGGGAGGAAATCTCCCCGAATGCTATGTTTGGTGTATCACAGTGTACAAGGTGACCCACTCAGCTACCTAAGGATGGATAGCAACCTAGTGTTGTCCTCCCATATATACCCAAAAGTAAGTGCAGGCCCAATCCGTATAACCATTGTCTAATGCAAAACCGCACAGTGGGAGCATTCCCATATACTTTACGTATTGTAACACCGCCCTATATACCCGAAGGTACATGGACGAGCTACGATATACTCACGTACGTGGAATGAGGTATCACACTTGGGATGTATTGTAGACAAGTTAGCAACAACTGCTTTGTTTTACGACGCCGGAACACGTCTCTAGCCTAGAACCACTAAATGTTTTCGTTAATGACAATGCTCCATTAGGTAAATTGATGTTAATTTTAAGTTGATCTTCTTTAGAATTTTCCTTTCAAGGTTCACCATGTGATGTATGTTTGCAATTCCTAAAATGAAACTAATATGATAAGCATTATTTTCATTCAATTTAACGATGAAAATCCTAGCTACTTAGGGATAGAGCAATCAGATTTCTTTCGATCAAAGAGCAAAGAGCACAATCTAATGCAATTTCCCTACACTATTCCTATGAGCACACACAAACTTTTTCAATGCAACATGCATGTATTTCTTTTCGATTTCCTTAATGTGAATATGAACAAAAGGAAATATGCACATACAATCAATCAATCTTTCATAAGAACGAAGACTTTTACGATAGTTCTGTTTCGAAGGAAAAGAAGACTTTACAACACTTTCTTTCGAATGAAGATTAATCAACTATATTCTAACTTTGACTATGGATTGATAATGACAAAGAAAACATTAAAGAAACATTAATCAATCAAATCAAAGTAGGGCTAGAAAAGGAGATAGAAACTTGTTCTCTGAGACATGACATTCATTGATCAATCAACAAGCAATCAAATAGAGGAAAGTTGGTAAAAACTCAATCCAAAGGTGAAAATTTTCCCTAAGGTGGATCAACACAGGTCAAAGAGGGCCTAACTGCATTGTAGAGCATTGTCTCTCACTCAAGGGTGCTCTGCAAAGCACTGTCTCCTGACCAAGCCTGCACTGATTCCTGAGAGGCCACTCAAGAGTCATCTAACCTCAATTTTTGACCAAAATTCAATGCAAAAGAGATGAAATACAGTCAATGAACACAAGTAGGGTCTACAAGAATGTCCTAGGAGGTGGATAAGCTACTAGGAAAGAGGATCTTCCCCAGTGGAGTCGCCAATTTGTTTTGGAGAATTTGGTATCTACAGATAAATACTAATTCCCTAGATAAGTAGTCGTATCTAGAACAACAGTTTAAAGTATTTTAGTCTTTCCCTATAAGCAATAGATAAGATTAGAAGATGAGAAGACCTACTTGTAGTTCCACTTACCTCTTGTCTCCTTTGTATTGATCCTGTCGCTCCTTCCCGTACTTAATACGCTTGAGAAGTACCTGTAAACACAACAAAAAACAAAGAATCTATCAAAGCAAAAGATCTATTGAATATAAGTGAATGGAATCAGTTACATTTCACACATATAAGCATTATAAAACAATACAAACATATGGGAGAAAGGTTCAAACACTTTATTGAATAGAAGAAAGAATTACAACAATTTGTGTTTGATTCAAAGCCATTCCTCTAGATTGGATCCCATCCACATCACATCAAAATCATGACAAACTTGTAGCATTACAATACTTGCTTCAAAGCCAAATCTCATAGCAACATTATCTCCTTACAATTCAACATAGTCTAGCCCCTGATCACTTAGATGAGTGGTCAATTTATAGGGAGATGAAGGAGGTTTTGTCATAAATGGTGGCATTGAATAGCCTTCCATACTTAGAATTAGTTCCATGGAGGAAGGGATGAGAGGATAGGATGCATCTTAACTCATTCCTCATCCATTTTTGAGCTCATAGGAGTTGATAAGTGAGGGAACCTTCTAGATGACTCCAAAAGATAAGAATATTCCCCAAACCCTATGTGAATTTTGCTCAATCTCGCCCAGCGTAGGTGAAAGGAAGCCTAAGTGCTCTGTAGAGCACCTTGGCATGGACTTAACTGCTCTGTAGCGCACCCTTACATGGGCCTACTTGTGCTGGTCCCTCTAGAGGCTATTTCTGGATGTCTTTAAGTCATGAAACTGTCTGGGAAGGAGGCATTCAAAGGGGTGACTTGTTTAGGGCATGTAGAATCTAAAATTAGGGTTTGATGAGCCCTAAAAACACTAATATGGATGATGGGATTGATGTGCCCAAATGGATCTGTAACACTTGTTCAACATAGTCTGAGTATCCGCTAATGACGCCATTGGGTTATCAGTGTAGTACTTAATGTGCCACATCAAGTACTAAATACTAATTCCCTAGATAAGTAGTCGTATCTAGAACAACAGTTTAAAGTATTTTAGTCTTTCCCTATAAGCAATAGATAAGATGAGAAGATGAGAAGACCTACTTGTAGTTCCACTTTCCTCTTGTCTCCTTTGTATTGATCCTGTCGCTCCTTCCCGTACTTAATACGCTTGAGAAGTACCTGTAAACACAACAAAAAACAAAGAATCGATCAAAGAAAAAGATCTATTGAATATAAGTGAATGGAATCAGATACATTTCACACATATAAGCATTATAAAGCAATACAAACATATGGGAGAAAGGTTCAAACACTTTATTGAATAGAAGAAGGAATTACAACCATTTGTGTCTAATTCAAAGTCATTCCTCCAGCTTGGATCCCATCCACACCACATCGAAAGCATGGCAAACTTGTAGCATTACAATACTTGCTTCAAAGCCAAATATCATAGCAACATTATCTCCTTATAATTCAACATAATTCAGCCCTTGATCACTTAGATGAGTGGTCAATTTATAGGAAGATGAAGGAGGTTTTGTCATAAATAGTGGCATTGAATGGCCTTCCATACTTAGAATTAGTTCCATGGAGGAAGGGATGAGAGGATAGAATGCATCTTAACTCATTCCTCATCCATTTTCGAGCTCATAGGAGTTGATAAGTGAGGGAACCTTCTAGATGACTCCAAAAGATAAGAATATTCCCCAAACCCTATGTGAATTTTGCTCAATCTCGCCCAGCGTAGGTGAAAGGAAGCCTAAGTGCTCTGTAGAGCACCTTGGCATGGACTTAACTGCTCTGTAGCGCACCCTTACATGGGCCTACTTGTGCTGGTCCCTCTAGAGGCTATTTCTTGATGTCTTTAAGTCATGAAACTGTCTGGGAAGGAGGCATTCAAAGGGGTGACTTGTTTAGGGCATGTAGAATCTAAAATTAGGGTTTGATGAGCCCTAAAAACACTGATCTGGATGATGGGATTGATGTGCCCAAATGGATCTGTAACACTTGTTCAACATAGTCTGAGTATCCGCTAATGACGCCATCGGGTTATCAGTGTAGTACTTAATGTACCACATCAACGCGCGATCTTGTAGAGCACTAACCAATGGGGCTTTCTTCATGTGATCATCTGTGATATTATGTGTTGTCCACACGACCTTCGTGACGAACCAAAACTAGTCTGGGTCCTCATTTCCCAAGCCCTTGAAGACGGGCAACTTCATCGTATTCGACATATTGAACGGTGGCGGAGGTGGTGGTGGTGTGGGCAAAGGTGTATGCTGTGAAGGTGACGGTGGAGGTGGTATGGGCAGATGAGGTATTCACGGAAACACTTGTCTTATTAACTAGACAACGCTCTGCGATGAAGCCTATGCTGCTCCTTCATCGTCACTCAGAGGAGGCTCAATCAACGGGCTATATTCAGGACCTATTCTCCCTCTATCCCTGAAGAAATTTCCACTTCGCGTAGCTCCAAACATCAAGGTAATGACATAACCCGCTTTTCACACAAGAGAATTTTAATCCAAGTATTCAAAGATCTTAAATACTTACCTCGTGGTCCCTTGAAGAAGTGTCGCTCTGCTTTGCTATAGCTGACCGAGGTATCGACCGCGAATTCTGTCAGAAATCCTCCTATGACTTGATCAAGCCAGTGATCGATGACGCATGCGATTTTATCTTCATAAGCTTCCAATCTCCACACTAGCTCCGGGGTCCACACTATTGGGCTGTCAAGCCTCCACCTTCCTTGGCCCCAGGTTCAGAATTAGTTTCGCCAAACAAATCCCTACAGTACTGGCCCTTTCAGCATCAATCCGGGGAGTGCGGACTGAAGTCTCACTGGAAGTAGTATGGGGGTATTCTGGAACCAAGTTTCTGCACCCAGAGATGAGCGTGATGTCATTTATGCCCTAAATCTTCCTTCACATAGACCGATAAGCCTTTAGGGATCGATATAACTCCCCTTAATCAACTTCTATACCTCTGCGAACATTTACGACTGTCTTTCGCGGACCCTGATTAGGCGGATCAAATACTTATGCGCATCAAAGATGACTTATAACCCAATACTTAGTCCGATCGGTTTAAGTTTTCACTAACCTCAACATATAACAAGATATCCTTCATGTAAAAAGTTAACAGTAGTTGCGTTCAGGTATTAATATAAATCATGTAAAGTCACGCATCAATACATCATTATTTCATAAACCCATTATAACATAAGGCGCATTCATATAATAGAAGTAAAGAGATAACACAAGTATTTCTACAACAATCTTCTTTATTAATAATCAGTTCAATCTTACAGACTCGAGACTTCCTTGCGCACTCAGCTACAGGGGTCCGTGCACTCAGTTGTGGACTCTATTCTAGGCCTCTGCACACACAACTGCAGAGCCTTCCTTCTACTCTAAGACTTCTTCGCTCTTACTCTTACTGACCCATTACATTCATCTTCACCATCTGTACTTGCCTTAGACATCCTAAGACACACTTATTTATACAATCCCATGGTCCGCGGACCATGGGTAGATCTTCAAAAGCTGACTCAACTTACATAAAAGAAGGGTAAAACCCTTTATGACACTTTAACTATCTACGCACTCCGCAACCACAACTTGCAGAGACTTTACATTTTATACAACAAAACTTGGGCTTTTGCCCCAAAATTGACCCTAGGGGACCCCATCCCAACAACTCAATAGTGAAAATGAGTGATATTTGGGCCCCTTAGCCCTATCTATCGCCATTTTTGCCATATTTTGGGGTTCATTACATAAGCTTGGGATATCCATTGAAAAAACTAGAAGAGACGCAAGGATCAATACCACACCATCTTCAACATGGAACTCTCTGTTCCAGTAAATGCAAAAAACTCATTTTTGGGCCTGTAGTACACTCAACAACTCATGTCAAGTACTCCTCCATTTCTTTAATTCATATCATTCATTATATGTATGTCTTGAACAATGCTTTCAATTGGGGTATTGGTTATGTCCATTGCAGGAACATCGCACATGATCTAGTTCGGCCAACACCCTGATAAGAAAACAACAGAGCATATATCATTTTCCACTTAGAATGATAGTCTTCCTCCTAAAGCTTTGCATATCTTGACATCATTTCTCCAAAAGGAGACATAAGGTCCTTCATCTCAACCATGTTTATCACCATATCACCTTTACATATGATAAACATCTGCGCCGATCGATAGAAACCCTCCCTCATGGCTCACCTAATGTTTGTAGACCCTTCTTCACTAACAGGATCCATGACCAATTACCCCAGCCCAAGTACCATCCTACTTACATTCTTTGAAGTACAAACTCATTATGCTACACTCATTACACATGAACACCATTTCCCGGGCCATCTCTGGTACTTTACGATGGATCTCGATGGATGCACCTACGTGTCCTACATTTGGGATATCGTTCACCCGTATTGCATAGCCCATCTGTGTCACTTCATCCGCCTCAACAACACAACACGAAGACCAACCAATGGGACCCCATTCCTCAGCAAAAAAATGCCACACATCCATACAAGTTATCGTCATTATGGGGCACCCGTCTCTGTGGTTGTACATCCAAACCACCCTCATATTCTTTTGGAAAGTGTACAAAGATTTGTTGAGAATAGCAACAAGAAATGCTAAAAATAGCATTCAGAATATTCCAATTTTGATTCGTCCTTGAATTAGAATTGTGAATTAAAATTTGAATTTAGTCTCACTAGCTGCTTGGAAAATAATTAGTTAATTAGTTGGAGAAATTCAAGCTAGAAGTCTTTGTGAAGTCATGCAACAGTTATCCCTTAAATTAAGGAGATTATCCCTTAATTAAGGAGATAAGAATGAGTTGTATTTGAGTTGTAATTAGTTAGCTCAGTTAACTGAGTTAAGTCCAGTTAAATTAGTTCCAAACAGTTTGAGGAACTAATTGTGAGTTCAGTCAGTTAATGCATGCATGCATGCAACTAGTGTACTCCAGATAATTGAGGATTATCTCATAAATAACTCATGCATGTCAGTTCAGACAAAGACCCAGTTGAGATTAAAGACAGGGACATTGTATTATCAGTTGGAGGAATTTTCCTATAAAGGAAACTCATCCATGCAAAAGGAATAAGGTTCCTTGAGGATTGCGTAGTTTTACAGGGTGTGAGATCAGTGTGAGTGATCAGTGTTACACTTGGTAACAATAGGATCACCCATGAGAAACAGAGCAAGGAAATAGGAGGATTGGAGGGCAGAGGAGAAGGTTTATGAGAAGCCTTGTTTGCCTATGAGCATCCTGGAGGATTGTACTGAGAGCTGGCTAGCTGTGAGAGCTAAAGATCTGTATTATTCTGATGTATTTCCACCTTGTATGATAATACAAATAGCGGGGTTTTTAGCTGAGGCTTTCCCCAGAGTATTCTTCTGTGTTTCATGTGTATTGATTCTTCTTCTCTATTATATGTGTTCTGCTTGATCTTGCTCAAATCGATTAAGCTTCCGCAAGTTTGATTGTAGAAGTAGATTAAGTATTTTTCTTTAGTTATATTGCATAATCAGGTTAATCTACAGTGAGAATTTCTACATGGTATCAGAGCAAAGGTGATCGAAGCTGTGAATAGTATACTGAGAAGGGAAATTCGAAGTTTGAAGTTTGGGATTGAAGGTACAAATCGAATTCATCTCATACTTTAGGTTGGTCAATGGCATTCTATGGCTTGAGACTCGAGTATGCCTTGGATGGAAACTCGAATTACATAGCATGGAAAGATCGCATGGAAGCTGTATTAGAAGACAATGGTTTGAAGGATTTCATTGATCAAGAAATCCCAAAGCCAGGTTCAACTAATGCACAAGAGTTGGTTGAATGGAAGAAGTGTGTGGCGAGGGCGAGATGGATCATCCTTGAGGGAGTTTGAGACCATATTTTCTCGAGTCTGCATGGGAAGGAGACTCTGTTTTCAATGTGGAAGACATTGAAGGACCTTTATCAGAACAGTAGCGACCAGAGGAAATTGGCGCTCAAGGATAAGCTTCGAAGAATCAAGATGGAGAACGGTGATACTATTTCCACATATCTGAACAAGCTCACCACCTGTAGAGATGAGCTTGGAAGTGTGGGAATAACTACTACCGATGATGATATGGTGAGCCTCACTCTCCTTGGCCTTCCAAAGAGCTGGCATAGCTACCAGGACTCTATGAATGGAAGGGAGAAACTGCCGGATTGGGAATGACTGTGGTCGGATCTCATGCAGGAGGAGATTAGGAGGAGCACACGAGATGGTTCTTCATCCAAGGATGATGAAGAAAATCTGGCCTTAGCAAGTAAGGCAAGGAAAGGGAAGGAGAAGGATTCTCATCCCAAATCAAATTCTTCTCATGGAGGGAAGAAGGGTGACAAATCTAAAGTTAGATGCTTTAATTATCACGAGATGGGTCATTATGCGAGTAATTGCCCATCGAAGAAGTCCAAAAAGGGATCCTCGAAAGGATCTGAAGGTGAGGCATTGGCCTCTCAGTTTGAAATGGACTTCACCCTCATTGCATGCATGGTGTCTTCAATGATGGGTTGTGGTTGGTTTCTTGACAGTGGAGCCTCATTCCACATGACAGAAGAACTGGGTATCGATTGCGATGTTGGAGGACAAAGGCTACGATGTTGTCTTCAGTAAGGGAAAGGTTTTCCTTAGACACATCACCACGAGACAAGTGAAATAGATCGGTTCACGAGTTCAGAACCTATATGCTCTTGAGGTTCAAGATGCATGCAAAGCCTTGAGGAGCAAGGCCAATGTTAGAGACTTGGTGGTTGAGAGGGAGAGTAAATTACCTGTCAACATGTAGCCCCAGAAGAAGTCTCAAACAATTGTGGAGGATCCACAATTGGAGATGCTGAGAGGAAACCGAGTGGAGGCATCCACTCATGTAGAAACCTCCAGTAGGGGGAAATTTCGAGCCAAGTGGGCAGAGGGGTCACATGTAGCCATACCTCTAGGTGTGATGTGGAGCGATGTGAAGTGAGAGTCCCAAGAAGGTTGAAATTGTGCAGGGTTCATTGAGAGGTTTTATCTCATGGATCATACCTTGCTACGGGAGCCAAAAGTACATAGTAGTGGGAGGAATCAGTGGGATTGATGCAATCAGAAATCAAAGTGACAGAGGCTAGAGCAGTCAAATACTGAAGAGTGCAGAGAAGGATTGACAACAGTGTAGAAAGGATGAGTCATCAGAAGCGTGGAGTTTTTCAGTTGACAGAGGCAATAGCAGTAAGAGACTTTGATGACAGATGCATCATTCTGATTCAAGTTGGATGTTTTTTTTTGTTTCTGGAGTTGCTAGAGCAACAACACTAGAGAGAAGTGTTTCATGTATAACATTCCAAAGGTTTAGGATCAAGATCAAGTTGAATTCCTTTCTTGTTGAGAGGGAGTGTTGAGAATAGCAACAAGAAATGCTAAAAATATCATTTAGAATATTCCAATTTTGATTTGTCCTTGAATTAGAATTGTGAATTAAAATTCAAATTTAGTCTCACTAGCTACTTGGAAAATAATTAATTAATTCATCTTGAGTTAATTAGTTGGAGAAATTCAAGCTAGAATTCTTTGCGAAGTCATGCAACAGTTATCTCTTAAATTAAGGAGATTATCCCCTAATTAAGGAGATAAGTATGAGTTGTATTTGAGTTGTAATTAGTTAGCTCAATTAACTGAGTTAAGTCTAGTTAAATTAGTTCCAAACAGTTTGAGGAACTAATTGTGAGTTCAGTCAGTTAATGCATGCATGCATGCAACTAGTGTACTCCAAATAACTGAGGATTCTCTCATAAATAACTCATGCATGTCAGTTCAGACAAAGACCCAATTGAGATTAAAGATAGGGACATTGTACTATCAGTTGGAGGAATTTTCCTATAAAGGAAACTCCTCCATGCATAATGAATAAGGTTCCTTGAGGATTGCACAGTTTTACAGGGTGTGAGATCAGTGTGAGTGATTAGTGTTACACTTGGTAACAGTAGGATCACCTAGGAGAAACAGCGCAAGGAAATAGGAGGCTTGGAGGGAAGAGGAGAAGGTTTGTGAGAAGCCTTGTTTGCCTGTGAGCATCCAGGAGGATTGTACTGAGAGCTGGCTAGCTGTGAGAGCTAAAGCTTTGTATTATTCTGATGTATTTCCACCTTGTATGATAATACAGATAGCGGGGTTTTTAGCTGAGGCTTTCCCCCAGAGTATTCTTCTATGTTTCATGTGTATTGATTCTTCTTCTCTGTTATATGTGTTCCACTTGATATTACTCAAATCCATTAAGCTTCCGCAAGTTTGATTGTAGAAGTAGATTAAGTATTTTACTTTAGTTATATTGCATAATCAGGTTAATCTACAGTGAGAATTTCTACAAGATTTTTTAGGAAAAAGACTCCCACCCACATTTTTTTCTATTCATGTCTTTTACCTAGCGGAAATTTCCATTCACCCTTGGTCGAAGCTTACACCTCACCAACAATCACTTTCCATTTTTTACGCCTATCAAAACCTACTTACACCCACTGTTGGGATGGGGTCCCTGGGGTCAGTTGAGTCAAGTTTTGGTAAATTTTGTAATATCTTTTTGTAACGAATGTAAAGTCTCCACGAAATGTGGAAGCGGAGCGCGAAGCTAGTATGAGTCAAAGGGACTTTAGTCCCTTAGGTGGGTAAGTGATAGAGTGGTTTTGAGACCCACCCATGGCCCATGGACCATGGTATAATAAAGAAAATGCTATATATAGATTAGTCAGAGCAAGTCTTAGGAAGTAAATTTTAGAGAAGAATCATTGTAAGGGAAAGGTGCTAAGGTAGGAAATGTCTATTTCCTGTAATTAGGTGAAGGGGGGAGGCTCCTCCAGTTGAGTGCGCAAAGACCTTGGTAAGTGCACAGGCTGAGTGCGCGGGCCCCTACAGCTGAGTGTGCAAGGAAAAGAAGTCTATAATTTACCGATTATACTTAATAAAGACTATTTTGAGCCAATTCTGATGCATCTTTGTCTTATTTATTACTTCTGCAAAGTTTATATATCTTTGCTCTATGTTATGATTTATATGAATTAATGCTTATTTGTTGTGTGAAAGTAGTAGATCTGTAATCTTTATGCATGTTAAAGACAATTAAGGACCTTCGCGAAGATCTACAAGTTGTTTAGATAGATTTACATTAATTGTCTGTTCAAAAGGGTTAGGGGTGCGCGAAGGTAGATCTGAGCCATAAGGACTGCAGGAACCCATCACACAAGCCTATGGATGAAAAAACCTGGTTCTTTCATCCCCTAATACTGCTTCAGGTGAGACTGCAGCCTGTGCTACGTGGGTTTTTGCCGAAAGGGCCAATAGTTAGGGTTTTGTTGGTTTGCACAGATAACATTGAACTTGGGTTAGGCCCCATCAAGCCAACAAATGGTTCCATTGCCAGGAATGGGATCTATCTGAGGAACATGTGATGTCGAATAAGTGGTTCCCTACTAAGAAGGAAATCGAAAAGTGGATCGATCGGAAGTTGCACGCATTTGTAGCTCAGGAGAATAGAAACCTGCGATTATCTAAGGAACAATGGTTGAATAGATACATGTACACAGATGAAATGAAAGCCTTCTTCTGTTTCTTTCATTATGAACTGCACGAGTGGTTGTCTAGGTTAGTGGATAGTCAGGGTACGTGGAGGCTTGACGACCCTATTGTGTGGACTCCAGAACTGGTGAAGCATCTAGAAGCTTCATAAAATAACATCCCATGTTCCATTTATCACTGGATTGATCACATCCTAGGAGGATTCATCACTGAGCTCATGATTGATACGGCCATCAACTATAGTGAAGTAGAGCACAGGTTCTTTAAGGGACCACAAGGTAAGTACTTAGAATCTCTGAAAACCTGTATTAAGATACTGTTGTGCGAAAAATGGGTTATGCCATTACCTTGATGTTTGGGACTACATGAAGCGGAAAACCCTTCAGAAAAAATGAAGAATCAGGCTTTGAATACAGTCCGTTGTTAGGATCCTCTTCCAGTGACGACGAAGGAACTATTCTGAGTACACCGCGAAGCACGCTGCAGATAGTAAGTCAGGGTATCTAGGGGATACCTCATCCATCCACTCCACCTCCACCCCCACCTACACTGCAGACACCTATACCTATAGCTCCACCTCCACCTCCACCTCCGCATCAACCATTCAACATGGCAAACACAATGAAGATGCCAATCTTTAAAGGGGTAGGAAGCGAAGACCCCGAACAATTTTGGTTCATTTCAGATGTTGTATGGACAACACAACAGATTACTGATGATAATATAAAGAAAGCGCAACTGGTCACTGCACTTCAGGACAGAGCTTGTGTTATCACAAAATCACTACTGAGGGCTGCAACCAAGCAAGATTTCATGTAACTGTTTCAGACCAGACTTTAGATTAGGAATTAGCCTTCCTAATCAGAGAGGGCTCTCTCACAGGCTTTTTGATAGAGAATTAATCACAACAACAGAGGGCTAACTCTTCACACACTTATGAAAATATAGCTGGTTGGACACACATCAAATTGGTCTTCATTGGGCTATGGAGTCTCTCACATTTAATAAACAAAATCACAATCATCTCATGGAAGTCAAGGCTCTTTGCATCAGATGTTCAAACATGCTTCACCAACACCACAGCTTGCCAAACACACAGGAAGTCAGAGCATATAATATGAATTCTGAGTGATTGTGTTATAACAAAGCTGTAAAAGAACATTAAGAGAATACACCAACATCACATTTGAACAAAATGATCCATTGAGAATCTTGAGAAGAAACAACCACTGTTTACTATTGCTGTAACAAGTCTTACATTGGCTCCAATAAAACTCTCTTTTTTGTATATAATATCCAACAACTTCTACATTCTAATCTGATCCCTTTATAGGCAAACAAACTTCTCCACCTCGAGCTTCCTCCTCCAGCATGAGGGGAGCCTCGAAGGTGGCTATTCACTATCCCTATCTAGTGCCTAACTAATTTATTAATTACAACATGTCTAAACTGAAATCACAAATGGTTTTCATTTAATCAAAATCCTAAATCTTTGCTCCTTGTCGCATGATGCTTTTCTGGCTCTTGACACATGTCCTTTAGCTGTTTAGGTTGAAGTATCTTTGAAGGAGAGTACATAGAACGAACTAGCTTTGGATTCTAGTTACGTGTATGCTTATTAATTGATCAAGAAGAATGCTCTGTTTTCACGGTCTTTGTTTCCCACATTCTCCCAAAGTATAGCAGCCTGTTCCCAAATCTTTTAATAACCCCAGACATGGAATGCTGCCATGTTTCAGATGTGCTGTAAGTGATATTAATAGACAGGTGCTTCTCTTCCTCAGCTCCCGCTCACAGTATCACACTAGCTGCTCTGCACTTTAAAATCATCACCTACAGCAGTTTCGTAGCGCGCTACGAAACTGCTGTGTGATTTAAATAAACCACAGTGTTCCTTTAAACTTCTCACAAAATTGAATAGCTGATGTTGCCAATCTTCAGTTTCACCTTTGCTATGCTGAGATTCAGAATCACATTCCCTATAACATGAACCTCCAATAGATGAACCAACTGTAATTGATGAGACCACCATGATTTTACCATCCCACTGACTCAACACAGCGTCATATAAGCCAAAACAGAGCAAGTTTGCTAGAGATATGCTATCTGCATAAGTGTGATGGGGAGGTATCTGAAACCCATCAAGCAGAGGATGTAATCCATTGTTTTCAGCCCGGGCTATTTGGATGGGTACAAGACAAATAAGTTGACAGATCCAGTTTCCAGAAACATCAATGTTAAACAGATGGTACAAACCATGGTTGCCATGACGAGCAATGGCATTATCTTTCCCAAATTGCATGGTATCAAAATGTGGTTTATATATATTTGCATCATTGAATCGAACCTGAATGGCTGCATTGGTTAATGATGCAATTGCTAATCGAAGCTTATAAAGACTGTTTTGTTCCACACCTCTTAGCTGGAATTTTATTTGCCATGTTGCGGGACGAAAGCTTCCATCATTTTCAATCCTGCATGTGTGTGCAAAGCACCAATCCCTTCTCCAGTCACTAGTCCCAACTGTATATATCAAATCGTTGTCTTTGAAGATTTCAGAATATCTTTCCCAAAGGCCATATTGCCGGAACCTTTCAGGATGATTGAGAAATAGTTTGTTGATGTGGCAAGGCTTGGGATCTGGAATGAAAAATTCTGCAGCAGTGCGATCTGGTAAACCTATCTCCCATATAGTAGGGCCATCTCTTGGGGGCTCATAGATCAAAATCCCAACATCTATCCTACAACCTGAATATATGTTAATCAAGCCTTCTTTCATATAGTCACCAAGAACACCCGGCACCCAACCATAGAGATTGTAGGTACCAGGGCAAACATTTTCTATAGAGAAAAGCCCATTCTCATCAGCTTGACTCCAAAATTGGTAGCTCTTACTCTCTTTTTGCCAAGAGCCCTTTTCCCCAGGTGTGGACAATCCCAGAAAAGCAAAACGAGCAGGGTGAACATCCTCAACAGCATATTTATCATGTACTAACAGTTGTCCAGTAATATATCCTCGTTCTGGTCTCTTTCTAAATAATGGAGATTCAGGCCACCCATAAGGCCAACTTTGTACCTCCTTTATCATCTGTAACTTTGCATCTTGCCACAAGGAGAATGGGTGAGCCTCTCTTGATGAAGAATTAAGATAAATGAAGACTGGGCCAAAAACCTTTTGCCACGCTTCTCCAGAACGAAACTTAGGACATAGCTCTTCACCCGCATAATGAGCACTATGAAACATTGCAAGCGATGTTGGCCCAACATGGGATGTCAAGTTTTGTTTTATTGGACCTCCATTACGAAATTCATCGCTAGGAGTGATGACCCAGAACCCAACCATGGGATCAAAGCTGATCCATCCATGGACTCTGTTCTCCCTATTGTCACATGAGTACTGGTACTTATCATTATCCTTGTTAGCCTCGACCACTTTAAAAAATATCGCACTTGGCACATCAAACGTATCCTTCCCTCCTGGCTCGTTCCAATTGAGATCCTAGTATCCTCTGTTCGTTTCTTTGTTGAGAATTTCGAGCAAATTGTCAAGCCCTCCATAACCTATGCCTGTAATTATCCCCGCTGGTTTTGATATGGTGACATCGCACAATTCCATTATCTAATGCAATGTGAGCATCCTGATCCACAAAATACACATCGCCCCCCTAACACTTCCGCTACAGAGTGCAGAACTAATAGCATACTTATCAAAAGTGTGATAAATGTAATCTAATGTAGCGCAAGTCTTCTGAGAGCCATGGTTCTTGGAATATTTACAATCTCCCTCTGAATTTAACTTGTGCTTTGGTAATTCTTTAAACTCCAAAACTTCTGTGGCTGGAAATCACCAACATCTTCAGCGATATTATCCAAGGAAATGTTCTTCAAAAAGGACATGGCATCACCTAGCATGTAAACTTTGAGCTCAAATTCTGATGAAGCCTTGCTTACAGCTTGAGAAGTTTCTTGGTCGCCAGCTGGAGCATGTAACCGGCACGTTACCACGTTTGTAGAAGACAATATCTAAATAATACCATCCACCTTGACAAAGGAAATTCATCTATTTCGAACTCTGCCATTTGCGCCATCCTTCTTTTATTTCTATTTAATGCGCACTCACCCTTTTAACGACACCAGTTAACCTAAAACCAGCTCTTGTGCCACTAATAATGGCGGCCTTGTAGCATATAAAACTACTCGACACTTGGCATTAATCACCGCATTTGAAAAGAGCACTTTCATGTCTTCAATATATGCATTAATAATGAACCAACGTGCTCGATAATACTCAAGACATTTTCATTTATATCAGTCATTTTAAAAACCCCTGTATTTCTTAGATCCATCCATGGTGCCATCATGTTCTCCAGAAAGCAAGGCGGAATTAATAACTCCATTGGTACTAGCCAATATCAAAGGCTTCTTTCTTCCATCCATTGTCAATGCCTCAGCCAGATTTAGGCTCGATATGCTCATTTCTTAATAAACCACCCCAAATTATACTAAGCAACAACATAGCAACTATCTGCTTTTAGAGCTTCAGAGTATTTCTGAATTCCTTCATGGACAATTTCTACAAGTTTGAAACTGGTCCCAAGGTCTGTCAAAACAATTACTAAGTACTCCGCAGCATGAACAAGGTGTGAACATGAACTTTATCATAAATATTTTTCAAATCTTTCAATCCATTGTGGCGCCCTGCTTTGTGAAAGAAGTTACAGATTGTGAAAAGACAATCCCAAATGTCAAACACTCTATGACTTATAAAATTTAATAGATTCTTTGTCTAGAGGATTCAACACAAAATCTCCTGCAAGTCTCCCACATTAGTATGTACATCTTTCACAATCACCCATGAGCCAGAATTCAGAGATAACTCCCTTAATGTATTTGATGGCAATCCTACAATAGCTGCATCATCATAAGGTGTCTCCTTGAACATACTGCCACTGCTCTCATCAACATTCCTGGAGGGAAGTAGAACTCTGTACAATAAGCATGCTAGGATTTGGACCTTCACTGAAAACTCAAACAAATCCCCAGTTTCGTAGCATGCTACGAAACCACTCAAACAGGTAGCGCTGCGAAACTGCTAAAAAGAATTCTGGCGCTGCGAAAATACCCTGACTTTAAGCTAGACTAAAAAATTTTGACAACAGCATTTTCAGTGATAACAGCTTGGACTTGGTATATTAAATTCTGTCAAGATAGACCTGGCGCGACGATGTCAGAGACTCAGTAGGCGTTGAATAATGAGTTTAAAAAGCCTAAGTCTTAGGTGTAGTCTGTAACAAAGTTTAAGGAAATACAACAAAGGGTAAATGAGTCTGTGTGGGACTTTGATCAGAGGTTGAAGTGCTTGATCCGACAAGCTAATATGTCTATCACGGATTCTCAGCATAGGGATTGGTACATCACATCTCTCCTTCCCCATCTAAGATTACCATTATCACAACAGAAGATAGGAAAGAAATCAGAAGTTGTGGAGATCGTGATGAGGTTGGAAGCCTCACCAGTGCAGGATACGAATATTGGAGTTCAATAGATTTAGTTGCAGCTAGAAAGCCTGCATATGGAGTTTTAGAGTTTGAAGACAAGAAAGGATGCTCAGACCGAGGTGCACACTAAAGTTTGGTGCATAAAATGTAAAGACAAGGGACATGATAAGAATCACTGCCCTGTTTATCAGAATTATTTGATTGGAGGAGGTCATGTTCCTTTGAAGCCTGAAAAATCATGGGACCAAGCGCAGGAGTACCCTTATGGTGCGCTATCTGCCAGATAGCTAGAAAGCATGCAACTGACCATTTTCATCTCTTGCAAAATCTTGTTCAAAGACCGCAACAATTGTTTTTCACTTTCTATAAATCGGTGGGGCATGATGAGCGAAATTACCGAAGCTACGAATTAATGATGGAGTGGACCCCTACGTATCAAATGCAGGCAGAAAATCGGCCTCAGGATTAGGGCACGGGTGCAACCCACAGAGGATTCCAAGGCTAAGGAAGAGGAAGAGGAGGAGGGGCTGGTAGAGGTTATGGACAAATCATTTGTTATAACTGTGGGGAAGCATGTCATTTTGCACGCAACTGCCAGAAACAAATGCATCCATGTTGCCAATATTGTAGAGAGTTTGACCATGTGATAGAAGATTGCCCAGTATTGATAGCCAAGATGCAGGAGAAAAAGATGCAACAGCCCACACAGAACATACATATGATGAGGGCGAAACCTCGCGAAGAGGATCATAACATCAATATTGTAACGCAAAGTGGTATTTCTATGGGTGAAGATAAAGGAAAGAAGCCAGAAACTGAAGGATGGGTACACAAGGCAGCCAAAAAGGAGGTCGAATTTGATCTCAACAGGGCAAAGGAAAATTTTATGGAGGCCAAGAAGAGCTTTGCTCAGGCTTCTACGTCAGGAAGTCAAGAGAAATCAGTTGAACATAGTGAAGTACAGGACGTGGATCCCTTGCTATTGGCCATGTTTATGAAAACTTATATGAAGTTTTTGAGGGATAAGAAGGCAGTGGAAGGGCTCCAGGAGCTAATTGACAGTTGTACCGATAAAATAAAGAGTCCTTTTGAACAACACACTATGAGGAAATTGCGTAAACATAAAAAGCAGTCAGGACGTGAGATGAGGCTGACCATGCAAATTAGAGAGTATGAAATGGATCAAGTTATCCTAAATCTAGGGTCTGATGCGAATGTCCTGCCTAAGAAAACATGGGCAAGGATGGGGAGACCTGTGCTACAATGGTCTCCTATATAGCTATGCATGGCCAATCAACAAAAGATCATTCCTATGGGGCGCCTGTATGGGGTAACAGTCGATATTGAGGGAGCGAGCGCTCTGGCTGATTTTGAAGTAATTGAAATAGTGGATGAAAACAATCCTTACCCTGCGCTACTAGGAATTGATTGGGCCTTTGACATGGTTGCAATAATTAATCTAAAGAAGCAAAGAATGAAATTTGAGAAGAAGGCACTCTGAGTTATTGTACCACTAGATCTTGCTAAAGGAGCGCTCTACATTGAACTAGTCCGCGACTATGAGGAGGATGATGATCTAGATCAGATATACAAGATTACTGTGCACGACGAATATTGGATCAATCCCACTGCAGATGGGCGAATCACGTGGGATAAAGATATCTCCTGTACCTCAGATTTAGATGAAGAACTTGAGCATTGGCAGAATAGGTTGCATGAAGTATCTACGCTACGTTGCAATATGATGACAAAATCGCTTTGGTGCGTATCTACGGAGGTAAGAAATCTTCCGCATTATGATTTCTTAGATGATGTTAATTTATTTTTGGACAAGTTTGAAAGGGATGTACCGAAAGAGCATCAATTCCAGACACTTGATTTGGCACTTTGTTCTACGCCTGTCGGTTGGTGGGGTATGCATAAGGGTAGGTTTGCTGACTGGAAAGAATACAAGCGAAGGATGAAGCTAAGGTTCGAGTACACTAATACCCGTATGACTAAAAAATATAGTGGAAAGGATGATCCGCATGAGCACTTAGCGCGATGGACTCAAGTTTGGGGAGAAGAGCCTCAACTAGAATGGGTACATATCGTTTGTGACACCTTGGATACAATTCCGATGAATTGGTACTTGGAAATGGAGCTACACCATGGGAGGACCGAGTGGGATATCTTGAAGGGAAGTTTTTGTTAACTTTCAACTTTGAGGATGGATTTATGTGCATTGATGAAGCGCTCCAGGAAATTAAGGCTGCAATCTTCAAAACGCCCGAGGAGCTGGTAAAATGGGTTCAACCATATTGGAATACACAACTGCACCATGCATTGAAATGCTACAACGTGACTGTGGAAGAAGAAGAGGAGGATCCACAAAATATCAACATTCTAGATACCAAGGGGCTGCACGAGGTTGAAGGCCCTAAAACAACGAATCTTGATATAACCGAACCTCTAAAGACTAGGCAAGTAAACATTGGATCCGACCTGCAACCTAAGTTTGCAAAGATAGGAAATTATTGGGATGAAGATACAATTAACAAAGTTGCAAAACTACTACACGAATACCAAGACTTGTTTCCCATGAAATTCTCGGACCTAGAGGGAATAGTAGGGGATCTGGGAGTACTGAAGATCACCTTAAAGCCCAATGCCAAGCTTGTGAAATAGAGACCCTACCATCTAAATCCCAAGTATAAGGAGAAGGTGCGCAAAGAGCTAGACAAGATGATGGATGCTGGAATCATTGAGCCGGTAGAAGAATCTGATTGGGTAATGCACATGGAATATATTGTGCCGAGTCTACGGATTGCAACATTGACTGATATGGCAGATCACGAGACCATGGAAGAGTGCCTCGCACAGTTGCTAGAATTAGAAGAAGACAATTCCACCAATAGGTTCAAAAGGAGCACGAGAAGGCCTGACATGATTGACATATTAAGTTGCGCACCTTTCAGGTGAATGATTTGGTCTTACTTTATGATAGAAAATTCACGAAGTTCCCTGGGAAGTTCAAAATGCATTGGCTGGAACCTTATGTAGTCAAGGAAATTACAGATGGTGGCGCAATTCAGATCGCGAAGCTGAATGGGGAATTATTTACGGGAAGAGACAATGGAAGTCAATTGAAGTTATATAAAAGGGATCCTACCCCTGCGCAATGACTACATGAAGGCGGGATAGTTTTAGTACTCTAGGCAGCTACAAAAAATTATGGGACTATAAACTACACTGCCCAAGAAGTGGAAAAACGAAGTCAGGGAGCAGCGCGCGCTGCTAGTAATCAGCGAAGTGAAGACCAACAACAAGAAGATATTCGCAGAAAAGGAACGGGCACTGAGAGAGAAGGAAGAACTAGGCATGCGCAACAAAAACTTGGAGAGATCCATTACATAAGAATGTAATGCACTGCCAAAACTCAACATTCCCAAAGACAAAGCATCAATAGAAAAGATTCAGAAGTTGGCTGCAACAGTTAGGGAATCAAATGAGGAAATCGACCGAGTCCGATTTGAGTTACAAATGCAGATCTCCAAATTACAGTTAAAGTTGCAGCCAACCACTTCGCCAGAAGTTGGGAGTAACGAAGAGTAGCCATCAAAGAGGGAATCACCACTTTAGATGCAACAATCAAGGACTGCACAGATCTCTTTGAGCAGGCGATGAAACTATGGACCTCTCAGCAGGAGGACCCCACTCTACAGAAAATTGGAACCGATATCAAGGAGAAGCAACAACAATTTGATGAACTCATATCGATTGCGTGCACTTTGGCGCCAGTCCAGCGCTTCGATCGATTGCAAGAATGGAAACTGTTGCAAACATAGATTGAGGAGATGCAATGAAAAGATGCCATATTGAAGGCCATGACACAACCATGGACAGAGGAAGCAAGCCAATTTACTATGTTAGTACAAGAGAAGTTGAAGACAATCCAACAAACACAAAGGACGATGGGCCTCGTGGTGGAAGGCTCTACTACAAAGAAGTTGGTAGAGGAAGTACATCAGGCTGTAGTACAAGGTACTGCTGACTTACAGGTATTGAATATGGAGTTACGTGAACTCCAAGGAAATATTGTTGCACCAACTGAGTGACTCGAGGGCGAGTCACCCAATTTGTGTTGGGGGCCTGTTGGGATGGGGTCCCTCGAGTCAGTTGAGTCAAGTTTTGGTAGATTTTGTAATACCTTTTTGTAACGAATGTAAAGTTTCCGCGAAATGTGGAAGCAGAGCGTGAAGCTAGTATGAGTCAAAGGGGCTTTAGTCCCTTAGGTGGGTAAGTGATAGAGTGGTTTTGAGACCTGCCCATGGTCCATGGACCATGGTATTGTAAATCAAATTCTATATATAGATGAGTCATAGCGAGTCTTAAGAAGTAACTTTTAGAGAAGAATCATTGTAAGGGCAAGGTGCTAATGAAGGACAGGTTTGTTTCCTGTACTTAGGCGAAGGGGAGAGACCCCTGCAGCTGAGTGTGCGAAGACCTTGGTAAGTCTGCAGGCTGAGTGCATGGGCCCCTACAGCTGAGTGCGTAGGGAGAATAAGTCTGTAATTAACCGATTATGCTTAATAAAGACTATTTTAAGCCAATTCTGATGCATCTTTGTCTTCTTTATTACTTCTGCAAAGTTTATATATATTTCCTCTATGTTATGATTTATATGAATTAATTCTTATTTGTTGTGTGAAAGTAGTATATCTATAATCGTTATGCATGTTAAGGACAATTAAGGACCTTTGTGAAGATCTGGAAGTCGTTTAGATAGATTTACATTAATTATCTATTCGGAAGGGTTAGGGGTGCATGAAGTTAGATTTGAGCCATAAGGACTGCAGGAATCGATCACACAAGCCTCTGGATGTAGAAACTTGGTTTTGTCATCTCCGAATACTGCTTTGGGTGAGACTTCAGCCTGTGCTACGCGAGTTGCTGCCGAAAGGGCCAACAATTACGGTTTTGTTGGTTGGTGCAGATAACGCTAAACCTGGGTCAGGTCCCATCAAGACAACACCCACCCTGGAAATCCTATCGATTCCAGGATTATCACCATCAATAAAAAGAAATTGTTTGCCGCCATTTGCACATCAAGCTCTGACCTCGGGCTAGTTTTCCATATCCTCTTATATTTCCATCTCTCATTATCATGCTTATTTGGCCCAAGTTATTACAATATGTTCACATCTCATATTGATTCCCCGACTCAGCATGTCGAGCGGTTAACGCTCCTCTCCTATTGACTTCAACAATTGTATTCCAGGATAGGGGTAGTACCTTGGGTACTCCCCCCTCGAAGGGATATCCTCGGGTGCTACAATGGGAACCATTATTGCCCACTAATGTCATTTGTCCCATTGATATTCGACACCATCACAAACTTTCATTTCAAGGTGGTGCCATACTTAGTTACGGTTGCATTTCTTTCATTTAGTCAAAGACCCCTGCATCGCTAAGCACCTCATCCAACAATGCTTGCACCATGATATGGGGGAGGTACTTGAAGTCAAAGAACTATGCATACTGCAGCACCCTAGTCAACAATGATTCACCTCTATTATGCATAGGGGAACCATATTAAATCTATTTGACCAGGAAACGTCCTTGAGGGCGTCAACAATTATCACAATCAACTATGAGCATGTCAAATACCACAATGTTAACTGGACAAAAAACTAGTCTTGTCTGATTGTAATAAGTTATGGTTAGTCATCATAATGAGCATGGGACATGCCTGCCTCACATAGACATAGTTTTATTGTAGGTTTTCACCAGAGCATGGTTACCATTTATACTCAGTCAAGGGGTTTTTCTTTATTCTTCTCCACAACAAATTATCCTCTCTCTCAAAAAGTTGACCAAACTCTCCATCAGAAAAGAAAACGTGATGTATTTCGGTTATACAGTCCCTCCTAATCTCATACATCAGAGGGAAATTGTTAACACCGGAAAATCGTACCCTATTAGTACAATCCAAAAGACACTAAAATGTGTCAAGCAGAATGTAGAAGTGAACATTTTCCAGCTAAATACATCATGAAGTTTAAAAAATCAAAGTTCTCCTAAGGTCCAAAGTTTATAAAGCAAAACAAATTAAGTCTGTGCGTCTATTTCTTCGATAAACGTGCACGCATGGAATATCCTTCGAAATCCGCGCAATTGCAGAAAATGATGACTCAGCGATTCGGGACCACTCTACACACTTGGGGACGATTCTTTGACATGAGCTCAGTCTAGTACAACTAAATTCGAGTTGCCTTGAAGATATTAAACCCTCAATGGAATCATCTTGTCCTAATCATGTGTCATTAACATGCATGAACTAAGAGGGGGAAGATGGATTCAAAAATTCTATATAAACAGGCCATGGGAGAGCCAAAATATGAGACATTGTTATGCTGGCCAAATTGCTATTTGAGCAAACCACCATTGCAATATTGTTGAAGCCAAAGAAGGGAAGAGCACCGAAAAGTTGGCCATATTTCTTCTAAGCAATCCATCATCTTAGTGAGAGAAGCAGAATCCAACATTGGAGAGTCTTCATACTTCTTTGAGAGAGAGGAAAAACTTTCAAACGGATTGAGGAAAAGAAGCCCCCTTGTTGAGGATTTTTTAGCACCATAGCTCAAATAATTCTATTCAAGTATCTAAGATTCATATATTGTATTCAACCTCTACTACTAGCAGTCAATAAAGATAAATTTTTCTGTTATCTTATTGATTTGTTTGCTCCATTTGAGCATTGTTTGTGTATTTACCTCTTTGTTTAGTTTATGTTTATGTATGCATTGTTTCCACTACTTACAATGTTGTGTTTATTTAAGTATGTCCACTAACAACACCAATTATGATTGTGATCCTTTGTAGGGAACAATCAACTGCTAAGGAGGTGTATTTTGGTACACCTTTGCCACAAAAACACTACCACACTAGTTATGATGATGATGCTTGATGATGCTTATCAATCAGAACTCATCTTATGAGAATATTTCAATTTTAGATTGTCGTTGTATCATGTTGTGTAATTATGAATACATCCTTAGTTAAGAGGGAGTGTTGAAAAATGTAATTAGGTTAAGTCTTCATAATTGTACTTACATCAAAAAGTATTTAATGTAAAAGAAAAAAGAATAATGTATTACTATTATTATTATTTTATAGTCAAAGCATGTTCTTCATGCTCCTAATGTTTATTGAGTAAATAAGAAAATTTGTCATGAGTCAAAATCCCATTTTGGACTTCTTGTAAGATTTTTTTTTTTTTTTTTTTTTTGAATCAAAAGAGTCAATTTTGTCACAACAAGACCAAGTCGACCCTCCAAATGGACAAGTTGGCCAACCCATAAGTTGTTTCTCTTCAGATGGTCGAACAACTATATATTGGAAACAATGCTCCACATTTTGGTACCCAATTCGATTTCTGTGCAAGAAGAAGAATTTCAACGAAAGTCAAAGGAGAGATAGAGGAAAGTCAAAGGAAAGATAAATTTTAAGTTTTCTACCCTAGATTTTCTCACACATGCGAATTTTTTTGAGGAATTTCAGGCCCAAAATTTCAGGAAGGTCAAAATTAGAGGGGCCAAAATTTCAGGAGGTGACTAGATTTTAGATGTTTGACTGGTGTAGACTCTATTGACTTTGACTTGATGAAGAAGCTTTGAAGGAGGGCTGACATGGGTCTGTGCGGCAGTCTTTGTTTTCACTTGGGTGTTGGATATCTCAATTTGATTTGATTCTCTAAGAATAGAATTTTCTTGGGTTTTCCCCCTTGTGGGGGCTTTTTCCCTAGCTTGGATCCTATACCTTTGTGTTCTTTGTCTCTTGTGATCTTCATGTTATGAATTTTGGTAATTGGTTTATGAAGAAGATAACTAAAATTTAATAAGAAGCCAAAAACATTCACAAGTAATTATCATGATAGAGAAATTAACCCTAATCTACCAACATCTTAATTTCTCAATACTTATATTGTAGGGTCTTAAACCCTTTTTATCTCCTTCAATAGGTTTTCATGAGGTATTGACACATAATTACTTTTGATGTGTTAAAAATATGAAACTACAGTTAAATTCCACTTTGGACAAATCACTTGATGGATATAATGATTATGTTGAATTCCTCTTTTTGAGAGGACCAAAAATGACCTAAAGATCACTCAAATAAGATAAGGGAAAGTCTATTTTTGAAGAAAATCCCACATGTGCACATTTGTCAAGGTCACCTCTAAAGCAAAGTGGACACCCTTGGAAGGCTATAAATACAAGTGACCTCTACCTCATTTGGACACAATCATGAGACACTCTTCCATCTTTTTTTTGGCTTGCACAGGTCTGAGGCTCATCTGCGAAGGATCATGTTCACTTTGAGGTAAAATTGCCGGGTCCAAAGCTCGCATCTTTGAGTTATGGTTTTGGGCCTCAGTCGTAGGCACAATATAGGAAGGATTTGCCCATAATCACTCGCACAACATCTCATCTGTGTGAATGGAGCCTTCCAATCACATGCACAACAATCCATCCATGCGACTAGGAGTTAGGGTTTCCACAGTCCAGATCTGACCCCAGTCGCTCGCATTCCAGGCTTAAGGGAGCGACTGGGAAGCTATAGTCACTCACATGAAACCTCTTCTATTCGACCGAGACTTAAATGATGGAATATTAGTTGTCCAAAGATTTCACTCAGTGACTGAAAGGTTCAGTAGTTGACTGTAGACAGTGACAATTCATTACAGACTTCAGAATCAGGGTTTTGAGTATAAGCATTGTTGGCTTCATTCCATGGATGTTGTAATGTTTTGTTGAATAATTTCATAGATGAAGATATGGATCATTGTTCTCTCTTTTGCTGAATCATTTGATGCCGATCTAATAAGAAGAATAATTTGAAAGGGTTTTCCCCATAGTGGGTTTTTCCCTAGTCTCTGACCAATCCTGGTGTTTCTATGTGTGAATGATTTTCTTCTATTTTTCCTTTATGTTCCACTGCATTGACGATGATGATATTGTTCTTTCTATGTAGTTGCATATGTTGTTGAATAATGATGTAAATATGAATAATGTTATGATGTTATGGGGTGAACTTAATGTGTTAATGAAGAAATGAAATTATCAAAGCAAACATCAATACAACCTTAGGAAAAATTAACATGGTATTAGAGATGGGCTTAAGAAAAGTCACGGAGATCACCCCTATGATGACACCATTAGTGGAAGCAAGAAGAGGATGGCGGAGACCTAAAAGAATTCTATGGTTTGAAGAAAATTTTAGGCAATTTGTGTATTAGGGTTTGATGGATATTATGAGGTTAGGGTATGAGAGAAACCATGATTTATGGAAAAGATATGATATATGAAACCTAACATGGTCAATGTAAAGATGTTCAAGTACTTGTATCCGATTTGATGGAGTCCTAGTCTCTAGTAGGCCTGGTCGGTGATAAAGTGGATGAATGTAAAGTGATGGCTCTTGAAGGTTGTTTCAAATGGGAGAGGATCACCTCTCATTAAAGATAAGTTCCTTTCGATTTATGGTGCTTATATATGTCCTTACTTTTGTTTAGACTTATTGATCTGATTATTGTTTTGATCATTACTTATACTTCTTGCATGTATATTTGAGTATTTGGATATTTGTAACCTCCTTATGAGTTGTGATAAGTGGATCCTTCTTGAGGATCATGGCTAGTGTAGGAAGATAAGAACTAGAAAATGAGGCACCTCATGAAAATGTGACAAAGTGCTACAAGTTGCCTATGTAAAATGAGAAGGTGAAAAAGTATTTGAATACTACAAGGTATGTATGGTGTTATGTTTCAGCTGCAAAATTGGATGGAAAGGTAAGCCCTAAGGTATGATGAGAATGTCTCTTTCACAAATGGTTCATGCATATGAAAGTGATTTGGATTCATGGTTCTTATGATGAAAGGATGTACTTGATAATGAACAAGTGTCTTACATTCTAGACATAATGAATTTCTTGATTCTATGAAGCTACTTGGAAATATTGATTTATGATATATTGGTATACTTGATGTTTGGGTAACTCCTATCATTTTGGATATCTTGATTCCATAAAGAAGGATAACCCCATGATTCTAATAGATGGTAACTTGATGCTACTAACATTGTTTGTGAAAAGCATGATAGGCATGATGAGAGAAGCGTAACAATGAGATTAATAATCATGATCTTTTGTTGACTATGGTTATGCTTTGATGTTCTTAGTAATTATGGCATATGGTAAAATTGAATGCCCTAACTTGATGGATTGAGTTATGTGACAAAGAAGTAATGTGGTGATCATGAATCTTGAAGTATACTCCTATTAGCTATTTGAAACTAACCCTTGATGAAAGATTTATGTCATGATGTAATGGTGAAGTAGATGATGCTAAAATATATGACCATGATGAATATGTAATATAGTATGACCTTATGATCGAACAGATCTGCTAATGCATGATAGTATTATAGACAAAATTATAACTTGAATGAATATAACTGAAGTGGTTTCGCATTCAGAGGGAGAATCTCTCCATAATATCCTTACTCCTATTATCATTTGCATTATATGAATAATGATTTATGGACATGAATAGACAAATATCTGACATTGTTGATGTGCAACAAAGTTTTGATCTAAGAAGAGAGATTTTTCCCTTACTCTAAGCCTCAGTTGCACGGAAGCCACATGGAAGTAAGGTAAAGGGTGTCAATTTAGCCTCCCAACCACATGAAGGAAGGCCTATGGGTGTGATTATGCATGTTTAACACAACAATGAAGTTTTGAGCATGAAATCAGATGTTCACCTGAAGGACGTCAATCCTACAAGATGTGGAGAAGACAATAGAAAGATCTGTGAGAAGAGAAGTTTGAATGTTTTACTATAATGTGAATATGTTGATTGAAATTGTGTTTGCAGGTGACTGAGATATGCATATAGATATTTCATTATGATTTAATCATTGAATTTTGTGCTGCTAGAGTTTGACATGATTTGGATGATTGATATACATGAGAGACGTTTGAAGCTTTGACATGATGCCTGATAATAATGTAGAGCTTTGACTTGATGTTGAGATATGTTTAGATTTGACCTGATGACTAATGATTTGATTTGATGACTGATGATTTTCCTTGATGACAATTCTATGTGGGCATAGTGACTTTCAGTGACTAATATTGGTATTCGATAATGGTTTTGTATTGGCCTCCTCATTCTTAGCACATTGGTTGAAACATTGATAGTTTTGATTCAGTGTGAAGTAATCTGAAAATGAATGGATGGAACACTTATAACTTATTCTTGGTGTATGCATTTGCATCTAGTAACTTATATTATGATCATGAGGATGACTTGATGAAATTTGGATTGATATTGTTTGATAAATGACAACTTATTGGCACGATGATAGATAATTTCATGACTTGATGTGAGCTCTACCTATCACATGGTCTAAAGAACTTGATACAAATGATATTGATGAGTTTGATATTAGTTTTGATATGACAACATTGATTCATGTAAGGCTAAGAATATTTCTTTGGTAAAGTGTTATGTTTGTAGGAAGGTTTGTATGAAGCAAGCTCCCCTATCCAAATATGTCTGCATTGACAGTTATCTGGTGAAGCCAAGAAGATGTTTCAATCCAAACCTCCACTTCAAAAGTGGACCAAGTTATGACTTTGATTTTGAATTTGGTTTTATCTGTTGATTGTCTATTCTTGACAGGAAATGAGCCTCTGATGATCAAAGTAAGAGGAAGATGGCTTATGAAGCTCGAAATAATGAATCATGGCATGATAAATCAATTTTTGAAGTTTAGAAAAAAAATCTATATTGCAAAGCTATTGAAGAAGTGGAAATACAAATCCTTGGAAAATCCAATTGAGTTTCAAGAAGTTGGCAACCAATAATTGATTGAAGCAGTGATGTTCCATTTTGAACACCAATTCGTATATTTATATATGATGTGCATATAACCTGAGTCGATTTATGAATGAGCCACTTCATATA
Source organism: Pinus tabuliformis (assembly GCA_031772625.1). Classification (NCBI taxonomy): domain Eukaryota; kingdom Viridiplantae; phylum Streptophyta; class Pinopsida; order Pinales; family Pinaceae; genus Pinus; species Pinus tabuliformis. The sequence goes on along the minus strand of CM062805.1, from coordinate 917,534,736 downwards.
CATTGATTTTCGCCAAGCATCCTTTGAGATACTTGCATGGGATGATATATTGATGATGTTTGGGATTATTATTAATGAGCACATCTGAGTGCTACCATATTATAAGATCTGCCAAGATGTTCTGGATGAGAGGTACATAGCTTTAAGCATGACCGAGGTTGAATATGATGTTGCTAGCATGAATAGTTATGTCGAAGAATGAAGAAGCTCATTGGAGAGCCGTCTCAACAGGATCTGGATATGACATGGATATATTATGATAATCAAGAGTGGGAACCGATTGGAAGAGAATCCCACATATAGTTGGGACTGAGTTACTTTCATATATTGAGACAGTGCCACTGTATGAGACAAGGTCAAGCTTTTGGTTGGCACCTCCTTGAGAGGGAGGATAACTATGGTATCCTTTTTGTGATATATATATATATATATATATATATATATATATATATATATATATATATATATATATATATATATATGTTCTAATATGATATTTGATTTGATGTCATGTATGAACATGATACAACTGCTATTGAGACATGATGATTACCAGATATGAGTACGATGATATGTTGCTGATCTATAGAGAGTGACACAGGAGGTTGATGAAAATGAGGTGGTAGTCTATAATTCGACTACTGGTTAACTTTGTAACCAATTAGTTGTGCACAAACAAATCCTGTATGTGGATTTTCCCCCTGAGGGTCCCACTTATCTGACCAATCATTGTCGGTCCCTCGCTAACTTCTCCTTTTATCAAGTGCTTCAATTTGCGTCATTGAGCTCACTTCTCCAGATCCAATGGATATCATGTCGTCTGCTCACCAACTAACCTAGACGATCTCCACCGTCAATGTGACCCGTCCAATCGAACGACTATCGCACAATCTCACATGGATTGTTGCACGAATGATATCAGGTTGAGAGCGCGCGAGAAAAGTGGTTTTCTCGTGCTACGTGTCAACCGCTAAGGTTGATCGCATGAATTTTCCAAATACCATTTACGACCTTTTGGGCGCGCGAGATACCACTTCCCACTTATCAAATACAACCCATGTTCTTAATTCATACTTTAAGAAAGACACTTAAGGAAAGGTTTAGTGCTTAAGCTCAGAATTAACGCTTAACATTAATTAACTGTGATTTATAAATAAAGTGTTTAAACAGAGAAAAATACTCGATTAAGGTCCAGGACACCGATACATAGATACGAATGAATTTTTGCACCAGGATTAACACGCAACACCACACTTAATCATTTATTCAATAAAATGGAAATTACAAAGTCTTGGCCCTCTTGGCTCGATTACAACAATTTGTTTGACCTCTCTTTCAATCTCAAACCCTATCTCTTACTCAAACTCTCGCTTACTCACTCTATTCTTGATCAACTAATCTCTTTGTCATTACATTCTTTCCTCTTTTATGAATCAAATCCTATCCTAACTGCATTGACAATTCGATCCCTATTTTTATCAATCTAACAATTAAATCCCTATTCTCAAGCTCTGATACACACCTATACTAACAACTTATCTCTTAGTCTAAAAATAATACAGTGATCTAATTATTACAATAATTAAAGCAAAGATAAATTCGAGAGATCCAACCCTCTCTACTAAAACTGATTTTTGACCACTCAGGTCAATGAAATTCATCTCTTGTTAGCCACAACATGTGAACATACAATCACATTGCTGGCTAAGTCTGGATGCTCCTACATTAGACTCCCGGGGAAGAAAATAATTCTTCATCAAACTTTCAGGATTTACTCGATACCTCTATAATTCTGCTGTTATTATCCAACTAGCATCCTCCACTGGTTGTCTCTTCCATTTGACTAGATACTGAAAATAAACATGACCTCTAGTTCTTTTGGATACTCTTTTCTCCAATATAGCTTCCACCTCTTTCTTGACTGTCTTTGGCATTTGTTCTTACCAATTTAAAGTTTGAACTTCATCTCCTATAGGTTCCTTTTGTAGCTCTGACTCTGTCTCCTTGTATGGATACAAATCTGCAGCATTGAAGGTAGGTGATATTCCAATCCATTCTGGCAATTCAATTTCATAAGCATTAGTTGAAAACTTCCTCACAATTATGCATGGTCCTATCTTTTTCATCTTTAGTTTATTGTAAGTACCAACAGGAAATCTTTCTTTTCTCAAGTATACCATCACTAGATCTCCCACTTGGAATTATTTTTCTCTCCTCTTCATATCAGCTCTCTGTTTGTATTTGCCACTACTTTCCTGCAATCTGTCTTTGACATCTTCTTGTAGTTTCTACATCTGCTCTGCGAACTCTTCAGATTTTGCACTTCTTGTCTCCTGTTTACCCAAATTTCTGAGTTCATACACACCTCTTAGATTCATTCCAAAAACAATCTGAAATGGACTCATCCTAGTACTTCGGTTTGGAGTGTCATTATAAGCAAACTCAGCTTGAGCAAGTGCTAAATCCCACTGCTTAGGATTTTTATACACTAAACTTCTCAATATGTTTCCCAAGCTTCTGTTTACCACTTCGGTTTGTCCATCTGTTTGAGGATGGTATGCTGAATTGAAACTAAGGTTGGCACCTAGTTTCTTCCAAAGAGTTCTCCAGAAATTCCCAACAAACTTTGTATCCCTATCAGACACAATACTTACAGGCAATCCATGTAACCTTACAACTTCTAAAAAAAACAGATTAGCAATATGTGTTGCATCACTAGTCTTTTTACATGCAATGAAATGTGCCATTTTGGAAAATCTATCTACCACAACATAAATGGAATCATTCCCTCTTTGAGTTCTAGGTAACCCCAAAACAAAATCCATACTAACTGCATCCCATGGTCAGTCTAGTATTGGCAATGGCTGGTACAATCCTGTATTTTGGCTTATCCATTTAGCATGTTGACAGATTCTGCACTTCTCAACAAATTTCTTAACATCAATTTTCATCTTTGGCCAATAGTAAAAAGCATTTACCTGAGCAAAGGTTTTGTCTTGTCCAAAGTGACCAGATAATCCTCCACTGTGTTTCTCCTTGATTATGTTTTCCCTCATAGAACATTTGGGAATGCACAATTTGTTACCTTTAAACAGTAAACCTCCTTGGATAAGATAATCTAACCACTGACTTCTATTATGAACTATTGGATTTTTGTACAATTGCATAAATATCTTTGAATTCTGCATCATCTTTATACATATCAACCATTTCTTCAAATCCTACAACACCAACTCTTAATTCTTGTACAATGAAATTTACCCTGCTCAAAGCATCAACAACTTTGTTCAACTTACCACTTGTGTGTTTTATCACAAAAGTAAAACTCTGTAAAAACTCTACCCACTTGGCATGTTTCTGGTTCAATTTTGGCTGGTTGTTTATGAACTGTAATGCATGATTGTCATAATACAATACAAACTCCTTTGGTAGCAAATAATGTCTCCATTTTTTTAAAGCTTGCACAATAACATAAAATTATTTATCATAAGAAGAATAATTCTTCTTAGCTTCATTTAGTTTCTCACTAAAGTAGGCTATTGGTCTCTGTTCTTGACTCAAAACTGCTCCAATTGCAACTCCACTAGCATCAGTTTCAACTTGGAAAACTTTCCCAAAATCAGGTAAAGCTAAAACTGGTTTCTCTGTAATTTTCTTCTTCAGCAATTTAAAATTTCGGTCCGCTACTTCTGTCCACTTGAATGGCTGATTAGTCTCTTTGTTTGTTTCAATAATTGGTGCACAAATCTGACTAAAATTTCTGATAAATTTTCTATAAAAAATTGCAAGACCATGAAGGCTTCTTACCTCAAATATGTTTCTTGGAGTAGGCCAGTTCCAAATTGCTTGGACTTTCTCTAGATCCATTTTCAAACCTTCTTTAGAAACTACAAATCCCAAATAGATTAATTCTTTTCATGAAATTACATTTCTTCATATTTATCAGCAGTTTCTCTTTCTGTAGAGTTCTTAAAACCAACTTAAGATGCTCCAGGTGTTCTTCTTTGTTTCTACTGAAAACTATAATATATCAAGATAAACAATGACAAACTTGACTGCATATTCTTTCAAGACTTCATTCATTAATCTCATGAATGTGCTAGGTGCATTAGTGAGTCCAAAAGGCATCACTAACCATTCATACAACCCACTATTTGTTTTCAATGCAGTCTTCCATTCATCTCCTTCTCTAATCCTTATTTGATGATATCCACTCTTCAGATCTATTTTAGAAAAATACTTTGACCCACTTAAACAATCCATCAAATCATCCATGCATGGTAAAAGAAATCTATACCTGATAGTAATCTTGTTTATGGCTCTGGAATCTGTACACATACGCCATTCACCACCTTTCTTTGGACTGAGTACTGTTGGTACAACACATGGACTAAGACTCTCTCTGATTAATCCCTTATCCATCAGTTCCAGTATTTGTCTTCCAACTTCTGCATTTTCTTGAGGGTTTAACCTGTATGTTGCTTTGTTTGGAAAACTTGCTCTCGATATTAGATCAATATGATGACTAATACTCCTGATGGGTGGTAATGCATTTGGAAAATCATCCACAATAATATCAACAAAATCATTCAATAGAGTTTTGATTTCTTCAGATAAATCATCTAAGTTTGTGGAAGTTAAAATTACCTTAGGTCTCCTTATGACAGAAAAATGCATCTGTTCATCCTTCTTGACTTCTTGCAGCAATTCTTTCCCACTCATCAACATAACACTATTTCCAGGCGCTTCTTTGCTTGCTTCATCCTTCAATGGAAGCAGTGTGTGTTTATTTCCATCCTTCTCTAGAGTGTAAGTATTTCTTCTCCCATCATGAATAGCTTTCCGATCAAACTGCCAAGGTCTTCCCAGAAATACATGGCATACATCCATTGGCATTACATCACACAATATCACATCCTTATAAGTACCAATCTATATCTCTACCTTGCATTGTTCTGTCACAATAAGTTGATGTCCTTTTTGCAACCATGATACTTTGTAAGGAGTAGGGTGTACTGTTTTCACTAGTCCTAACTTGTCCACCATTTCTGTAGAAACAAGGTTATCAGTGCTTCCACTATCAATTATCACTTTACAGCATTTTCCTTTGGACTTGCATGTAGTTATGAATAAACTCTTTCTCTAAGCTGGTTCTCCTGTCTCTTTCTCTGCCTTAAGCAATACCCTTTTCAACAACAAGGATTCTCCTACTTCAGGTGATTCTTCCTTGTTTGCAATTTGAGGTTTCTCTTCCCTTGCCTCAACCACATTCACATTCCTCTGATTTGTTACTTTATTATGAGGACAACCCCATGATCCATGTCCCCATTCTCCACATGTGTAACACCATATTTCTCTTCCTCGGCCTCTTCCTCTAGGTGCAAGTCTTCCTCTATTAAATTCTCCTCTTTGTGGTGGTCTACTACTTGAGGGTGATGAAATCTTGGTCTGGTAGTTCCTCTACCTCTTGCTGAACTTTTTCCTTTATTGCTTTGATTTTTCTTCCTCAACATCTTCTCTTTTGCCTTGAAAGTTTCTTGATAGGCATCTTCAATTGTCTTCAGACTCAGCAAGTTGATTTCATCCTGTATGTCATATCTCAAGCCATTGATGTACCTGGCTACCTTTTCTACATCATCCTCTGCATGTCCTTCTCTAATGCTCAGCTTATAAAACTCTTATGTGTATTATTTGACAGTCATTCCTTTTTGCCACAAATTTTGTAACTGTCTGAAAAGATTTAACTGATAATCTTTTGGCATAAATTTGGCTTTCAATCTAATTACCATTTTATCCCATTCTTTGATCTTGGACTTCCCTTTTCTTGCTCTGGATGTTTGTAATTCATCCCACTAGATAGCTGCATGACCCTTCAATCTGGTAACTGCAAATTTCACCTTCTTTTTGTCATCAACCTCCTCATAATCAAAATACTTGTCTAATGAACTGATTCAGTCCATCAACTCTTCTACATTGAGATTCTCGTCATACAAAGGTATTTCCAACCTTTGGTCTTCCACTTGCTTTGGCCAATATATTGATAACTTTGGCGGCTTCACTTTCATCCTCTTCTTCTTCCTTAGAATATTCTTCTGCAACATTGACATCTCCTTCATCAGGTGCTCTCCTCTGAGCAGTCTCCATTGTCTCCATCCTTGTACGCAAATTTCGGATCTCATCTAGCAGAACTGCATTTGCTACAGGTCTCCCTCAACCTATGCCTCCTTCTCTCCTCGGTGGCATGTTTATTGTAGCAAAACTTAATCTTTGTGCTCTGATACCAAAAATGACACAGGAGGTTGACGAAAATGAGGTGGTAGTCTGTAATTCGACTACTGGTTAACTTTGTAACCAATCAGCTGTGCACAAACGGATTCTATACGTGGATTTTACCACTGAGGGTCCCGCTTATCTGACCAATCACTGTCGGTCCCTCATTGACTTCTCCTTTTATCAAGCGCTTCAATCTGCACCGTTGATCTCACTTCTCCAGATCCAATGGATATCACGTCATCCACTCACCAACTAACCTGGATGATCTCCACCGTCGATGTGACCCGTCCAATCGAACGGCTATCATGCAATCTCGCGTGGATTCTTGCATGAACATTATCAGGTTGAGAGCGCGTGAGAAAAGTGGTTTTCTTGTGCTACGTGTTGACCGCTAAGGTTGATCGTGTGAATTTTCCAAATACCATTTACGACCTTTTGGGCACGCGAGATACCGCTTCCCACTTATCAAATACAACCCACATTTTTAATTCATACTTTAAGAAAGATGCTTAAGGAAAGGTTTAGTGCTTAAGCTCAAAATTAATGCTTAACACTAATTGACTGTGATTTATAAATAAAGTGTTTAAATAGAGAAAAATACCCGATTAGGGTCCAGGACACTGATACATAGATACGAATGAATTTTTGCACCAGGATTAACACGCAACACCACACTTAATCATTTATTCAACAAAATGGAAATTACAGAGTCTTGGCCCTCTTGGCTCGATTACAACAGTTTGTCTGACCTCTGTTTCAATCTCAAACCCTATCTCTCACTCAAACTCTCACTTACTCACTCTATTCTCGATCATCTAATCTCTCTGTCATTACATTCTTTCCTCTTTTATGAATCAAATCCTATCCTAACTGCATTGACAACTCGATTCCTATTTTTATTAATCTAACAATTAAATCCCTATTCTCAAGCTCTGATACACACCTATACTAACAACTTATCTCTTAGTCTAAAAATAATACAGTGATCTAATTATTACAATAATTAAAGCAAAGATAAATCCGAGAGATCCAACCCTCTCTACTAAAACTGATTTTTTACCACTCAGGCCAATGAAATTCATCTCTTTTTATCCACAACATGTGAACATACAATCACATTGTTGGCTAAGTTCGAATGTTCCTGCATCAGAGAGCATCACTGATCTAGGACACTGAGCCAACTCTTCCCCCTTGTTTGAGTTCCCAGGGTGAGAAATGGGATAGGTTGAGTAGTAGCTCCCCTATATCACCTATTTCTCGATATGGGGTCATAGTATTAGCTCCCCTATGAGATTTTGGGTTGAGATACGCTCCTCGATGTGGTTACATGTTGAGATGTGATCCCTGATGATATGCTCTTCGATGATGATGTGGGTCATAGATTTAGCTCCTCACTGATATTCCCTGGTAGTAGCCCACTGGTAGAGATTCCAGGAAGTAGCCAACTGGCAGAGATTCTGGGTAGTAGCCCTCTGGCAGAGATTCCAGGTAGTAGCCTTATGAATAAAAAGGTGGTAGCTTAGGCTCCCCTCCAATGAAAAATTATTCTTATTTTAGATTCAAGAATATTCAACATATGGGTAGGGACAATCAAGAGTCAAGTAGGAATGAGTAAGAGATGAATTGATATGATGAGATACTTGAGATTGAATATGATTTGATGATAGTATACATGTGATATGATGCAAGTGGAATTATCCCTAGTTGAGAGGGAGTGTTAAAAATATGAAACCGCGTGAAAATTCCACTTTGGAAACCTTACTTGATGGAGATAATGATTTCATTGAATTCCTCTTTTCGAGAGGACCAAAAAATACCTAAATATCACTTAAATTGGATAAGGGAAAGTGTACTTATGAAGAAAAGCCTACTTGTACACATTTTTCAAGGTCGACCTTAAAGAAAAGTGGACACCCTTGGAAGGCTATAAATACAAGTAACCTCTACCTCATTTGGAAACAATCATGAGACACTCTTCTATCTTGGTTATTGGCTTGCACATGCCTGAGGCTCATTTGTGGAGGATCAGGTTTGCTTTGAGGTGAAATTGCAGGGTTCAAAGCTTGCATGTCTGGCTTAGGGTTTTGGGCCTCAGTCAAAGGCATAAATCAGGAAGGATTAGACCGCAGTCGCTCGCAAATCATCTCATCCATGCAACAAGAACCTTCCATTTGCACGTACAACTCTCCATCTATGCGACTGAGAGTTAGGGTTTCCACAGTCCACATCTGACCCCAGTCGCTCATATGCCAGGCTTAAGGGAGCAACTAGGAAGCTATAGTCACTTGAATGACAAATCCTCCATGAAACCAAGAATTAAATGATGGAATCTCAGTTGTCCGAATATTTCTCTTAGTGACCGTAGGGTTCAGAAGTTGACTGTAGACAATGACAGTTCATTACAGATTTCAGAATCATGGTTTTGAGTATAAGCATTGTTGGGTTCATTCCATGGATGTTGTAGTTGTTTTGTTGAATAGTTGCATAGATGAAGATATGGATCATTGTACTTTTTTTTTGTTGAATCATTTGATGAAAATATAATAAGAAGAAGAATTTGAAAGGGTTTTCCCCCGGTCTCTGACCAATCCTAGTGTCTCTATGTGTGAATGATTTTCTTCTATTGTTCCTTTATGTTCCATTGCATTAATGATGATGATATTATTCTTTCTATATAGTTTCATACGCTATTGAATAATGATGTAAATCTAAATAATGTTATGATGTTATGGGGTGAACTTAATGTGTTAATGAATAAATGCAATTATCAAAGCAAAGAACAATATAGCCCTATTAAAAATTAACATGGTGATAGGTGGCTTGTTTATTTCACACACATTTGGCAATGTACCTTGTAGATTAGACTATACTTGTTTGAAAATATGATATTATTGGTATTGACTATCTTATTTGGAAACATCCTTTATATTTTAGGGGTTATTAGTATGTTACTTTCCATTGGTTGTTGTGCTTGGTGATGGAGGGCGTACTCCTTAGGTTTTGGCGGTGATTCATAGTGATTATAATAAGCTTATGGCTGCTTATTTCAAAAGGGAGACCCCTCTTAGCTCCTTCGATATAGATCCACTAATAGATCCACATGATGTATTCCACTCTATTTTATTTATGACTCTAGGAATGATTTATTACAAAATGAGCTATATCACTAAATGATAAAAAAAGATAAATAGGGTTATGTCACATAAATGAAATCAAAGGAAGATACTCACATTAACACAATATAATATTATCAACAAATAATTGGTGCATATATTACAATGGAGTTCACTTCTTTATATGTGATTTCTCACTAAGTGAGTCATTCCCCTCATGATTGTGGGATAGTTTTCTCTAGAAAAAAAATGATTGAAAGCATAAACTATAACCTAAATTCACAAAGTGGCTTTATTAGAAATATAAGCCTATATCCTAACACTTTCTCTATAAGGATTACAATACTAAAAGTAAAAAATACTAATTAAATTTAGAACACATTGATTGAAAACTAAAACATCAGAACCAAACATTCATTAGAAAATTATTCTTTTTGGAAAGAAATGCTTGGACTTAGTAAAGCTCCATCAAGATACCTTTTAATCCTTGCAAAGGTGTAGCTCTCAAGTTTCTAGAATCCACCTCCTCGAACTCTTGAATTATGAATCTCCTAAATTCGTAGACACATTACTCCATCATGTTGTCTCACAATCCTTGAAAGGGTATAATACCTAAGATTCACAAAATTTGGAACTATCTAAGAATTTTTCCATGTTTAGCTTTATCTACATTAGATTCCTTTATTTTTTCAAGGTATAAACTACTTATAATGCATAAAATGTCATTTATTCAATAAGGTCATCACCAATATCAATATTTGGTGGATCTTCAACAATGGTTATGTTTGCTACATGTAATTTGTCTTTGACCTTTCTCTTGAGAACATCATTAGCTTGAAATCTACAATTCTAGGTTATGTGACCCATTTCCCTTCCATAATGACGTTCCATCTCCCATTTATCTTTACCTAAGTTTCTTTTTTTCTTTATTGAGTACAATGCCATCTAAGGTTCAGGATCATGTTTTGTGTCTCTTGCAATGGTTCTCTTTTCTTTACGTAAGAGAGAAACAATCATATCTTCTAGAGTTAGAGAAGACATGATGATGATCCCTCGATCCATCTTCACACTCACATAGACTAGGTGGATATTAAACCATTGAAGTTGCAAGAATGGAAACCTTGTCTTTCAAAGTCTTGAAACTCATGATATGGTTCTAGATTGTTAGATACTTATTATTTGTATTAATACCATAATATAAAATGAGCTAGAGCACTAATGATTAAAGTCTATAAGTTTGATTCACATAATTAAGCTGAAAGGAAGATACACATAATAATATAATAGAATATAATATTATTAATGAATAACTGGCGTGCCTATTAAAATGGGGTTCACTTCCTTGTATACAATTTCTCATTGAGCAAGTGATTTCCACTTATAAATGTGAGATACACTTCTCTACACAAAAAATGAACAAAAGCATAAACTATAACCTAGTCATAAAGCAATTTGTCACGAATGTAAGTCTTATATTCTAACGTGATTCTTATAAGCTTCTTTAGTGAATCTACTTGGTTATCTAGATTTTTTTTCCAATATATGTTATTTGTCCTTATTGAACATATGCAATATTATTTGACGTTTCACATGGATCTTGTTTTTCCCCATTGTGATATTCGTTTCTCTTGGATGTACTTTCAATGGAACCTTTAGATTTCAGTTTCATCAACAACTATGCTCATTGGTTCTCCTTTAGTGGATTAACATAGTTTAGTGGTTCTTTCCTTCACACTTCTATTAGAATCCCCACTCCAAGTTGTGGAAATGTGTTGGTATTGGTACTATTGTAATTTGGGAAGGTTATATCTTTTGATGGCCTATGTTCAACATTAAGGGAGAAAAGTGTGATCTAATGCTTTCTCTTCTTAGCCTATTATTCATTTTCAAGGAGGATGTTCTATATAGAGCTAACCCCATGTCAGGATAGATATTGATTCACCTTCTCACTTATTTTCATCTACATTATGACCATATTTTTGAGTTGGTTATTTGTAGAACTCACTTGTATTTGAATACCTATATTCTATATTTTGGCCATAACTATTCTTTGTGAGGAGTTAGGTATTTATAAGAATACTCATATTGTATTTGAATTGCACTCTCTAGGTGCATATATGTTGGGTATTTATACACCCACACCCTTGTTGTATACAAGTTCTCTCAGTAACTATGTTCAGGTTCTAAATTCATATTTAATCTTTATTTTTAGTTGTGCTCTCTTAAGTTTATATGTGTTGGGGATTAGGATCCTCACCCTCTCATTGTTTTAAATCATTCATAACTAGTATATTTGAACAATTTTTAGATATATGGACTTGGGTATCGCTACTGTCGTTTCCACTATCAATGTTATTATTAGAATCATATACTACAATATCTACTCTCTTATAGGACATTCCTTCCAACACTTCTTTAGATGGATACACTATTCTTCTAGTAGATGTGTATTATGGCTAGGGTATCACAACCCTCCATTAGATGAGTAGGTTGGTGATAATGATTTCAAATAGATGAGTGGTTTGGTGGTAGCATTCTTCTAGTAGAGTATTGGGTACAAATCTTTATAGATTTGGATAATCATGAACCCTCTCTCTCTCCATTTAGCTATGTATAACTCTTCATTGATTTGGGTAGGCCCAATCACCTTGTATCTCTTCTATCTATGCCTCTTTGCAATGACACTCCTTTTTTTCTAGATATATAAAAGATCCTTTTTTCTAGATAAAGCACAATTCAATGGTGGCATTTTTTACAATAGTTGCATAGTTCTATGTTGATGATGGTTGGGTATTCATAAACCCTTCCACATTTGTATTGAGTTGGGTCATCTTAATCCCACTATGTTTTATTATAGTTAGACATACACACACTTGATGGCTTTCCATTAACTCAAAATATTCATATATACAAAGTTTCATGACCTTTGGTTTCTTCCTCCACGATTTGATGGCTCTTCCTATTTTCCTAACTCTTCAGATTTCTCCCATTGTAAATATTTACAAAATATTTACAATTTACCATAATTCCTAAGGATTTGATGTCTAAAATTCCCCTCCTTAATCCAAATTGGTCTTTGTGAGTCCAAGCATCTTTTTAAACTTTTGTCTTCCAAGCACTTTGGCGAAGTTATTTATGATTTTCTCACTCGTGGAACAATGTATCAAATGAATAGTAGGCTAGGCCTCTATATGATATTGAATGTAATGTCCCTTATTAATTTTTACTTGCTTATACTACCAAATTTCTTTCCAAAAACTTTTCCAAATGTTTTAGATAAACATTTTCACAATTTACTTGTTCAAATATTTGGCATACAAATAAAATATAAGTTTTGCAATAAAATCAAGTGACCAATAACCATAAAATTTCCCAATAATAATTTCATAGAAAAACCATGGTCGATTTTATTATACTAATTTTGGAAAATTACTTGCAATTTATTTTATTGAACCCGATAGCTGCTACAACAATGACATGGTTGGTTCCTTTTGGAATTAATTTGGTCTTCAAAGGAAATTTTCCCTCTTTAGAAAATACTCAGGCAACTAGATAAATCGTTCATCCTACAATAATTTGGATTCTCTTGCAATTCAACCCTCCTAGAGAAAGTTAGCTAATTCTAATTAATTTTGCCTACAAATTGCTTTAGCCCCAGAAAATATATTGGTTTCCACAAATTAATCTACCTTCCAAAAGGTAATTCATTCTACACAATTGATTATGCCACAGAAGAGAACTCGACCAAGAAAATTGTCCCCCTAATTTATTTTTTCTTTCCCAACAATAATTTAACCTTCTACAATCAAAGTCGATTTGTCCAGAAAATATCAGAACTGCTACAATGTATAATTTGATGTTGCCCTTTGGTTCCATGATCTCTAGAAAATTCGTCCTCATTAAATCTTTATGGAGAACTTGAGTGATCCTCCCCCTAGATGGGTTAGGGTGGATAAGTCTTATCACTGAAACTAATCTTAACCAACTAGGGTGGATAGTCTCACCACAAAAACTGGTTTCTCACTAGGGTTTCCCCTTACATAACACACCAAACGATCTTTCTAATTTCAATTCACAGATATTCTAATCATATTCCCAAAATGAGCTCCTATCTTCTTTTTATAGATTTTTCCTCACCTAAATACCATGGGTCAATTTATTTATTTATTTTTATTTTATTTATTTATTTATTTTTATTTTATTTATTTATTTATTTATTTTTAGTTATTTATTATTATTATTATTATTATTTATTATTATTTTATTATTTTATTGTTTTTATTTTATTATTTTATTATTTTTATTTTTATTTATTTTTTATTTTTTATTTATTTATTTATTTTATTTTATTTTTTTATTATTATTATTATTATTATTTTATCTCATATCACTTCATAAATGTTTCTTTCCCCACTTGGTGACATTAAATAATTAATCAATCCCGTTTTTTCAGACTATAGCCTACACGAATAAGGATAGGATACCATAGTTGACCCCTCTACAATTAGTATTCAGAAAGGGACATTATAGTCCTCCCTTCCTGAAATTGATTTTCCTCAAGCAATTGTAAGCTGGGATGCTATAAGATCTAATCTCCCTCACATATGGCATATTCCATTGGAAAATTATTCCACTTGAAAAGTTATTTCTTGATTGTCCTGCTTCTCAAATTCCTTTCCTTGATATCCAAGCTCTCTTTTGGAATCAATACTTGCTACCCCTCATCATCCAGTGGGGGTAACTTTGCTGAAGTCATAACACGCTGTTCCGGAGTTCTTTTAAGGCATGATACATGAAATACATTGTGAATCCTTATTTATATTGATAGATCAAGCTCATATGCTACCTCCTTGACTCTTCGTAAAACCCTATAAGGACCATAGAAACACAATTTTAATTTTTATGCCTTGGTCTTCTTCTGTGAAGATTGTTTACATGGCTACAACCGTAGAAAAAACTAGTTTTTATCTTCAAGAATGCATTCAATCCCATGCATATCTGCATACATTTTATACTGATTCTGGGAAGATTGTAGGTTCTCCTTAAGATCCTTGAGAATTTTTTGGATATCTTGTATCCAATCCTTGGCTATGGGAGCTCCAATATTATCTCCAAAATCCAATTCCACAAATGAAGGAGCATCATAGCCATATAATGCATGGAATGAAGTCATAATAATGAACATATGATAGGTGGCGTTGTAACAATGTTTACCTAGATGTAACCACTTGATCCAAGAGTTATTTTTCCCGTACATGTAGTTCCACAAATATTCTTAAACCCTCTTGCTTGAAATCTTTGTCCGATCATCTGTCAGTAGGTGATAGCTAGTGTTGGGCATCAATTGTTGAGAATTGTAGCAAGAAAGGTTCAATTTGGCTTAACCTTGGTCAAATTGAGAAAATTCAAAATTTCCACGTCAATAGATAACTTGGAGGTAGTTAATTCAGATGATATGGCTCTTGCCACTTAGTTAGCTTAGTAAATTCAAGTTAGAGGGCTTGGAGTTCAACTATGCATGTGTGATTGCTAATTTATAGCAATCTAGTTTAGTTATTTCCAGTTGTACTCAGTTAAACTAGTTCTAAAAATTGATAGAACTAGTTGGAGGTCAGTTATGCAGTAGGACAATATTCTAACTAAGAGATCATCTAGTTAACTGATCAATCAACCAAAAATAGCTCATGCATTCAAGGAATCAGTGTAATGTTAGTTGTAAACTAGTATTGAGTGTACATGTGTTGCATGCAATCCATGATCAATCCTTGGGAATTGTGCAATCAATTTGGAGGAAATTCCTAAAGAATAGGGGCCAATTTCCTCAGGATTTGCGCAAGGAAATATGGACCTTGGTGAGCTGATATTTGGATAAGTGTTGGCCATAGCTTGTTCATTGAGAAGGAGAACAATTATTCTTTTGCAGGTTGAGCTTAGAGCTGGAGGTAGCAATTGTATTAGTTTCTTAATTTATTGATTAATGAAAAATGCTTGAGGGGTTTTTCCCAGTTGGGTTCCCCTAGAAATCATTGTGTATTTGTGGTTTTTCTTATTGCATGTCTATGCATGTTGTTCTAAATTGTGAATTTAATTCCACTGATCAATAGAGTAGAATTGTGTCTCTTGATTTTAGATTAAATTTCTTAAGCAATTGCAATTATATCAAATTTCTACATGGTATTAGAGTAGGATTCACATTAGAACAAGAATTTCGATTTTTTTCCACAGATGGTTTGAATTTGTAGCTTCAGTGTAGGAAAATTTCCTTAGAGTTGGGAGAATGGCCTTCAAAGGACTAAGATTAAAGTATGCCTTAGAAGGCAACTCAAATTTCAATGCTTGGAAGGATCGCATGGAGGCAGTGCTTTATGACAATGGATTGCTGGATGATGTCAAGACATACATTCCAAAACTAGGATCAACTGATGCGCATAACCTAGCCCAATGGAAGAAAGGTGTAGACAAGGCAAGAGAATAATCCTGGAGGGAGTGAGAGACCACATTGTCTCATATCTCCATGGAAAAGAGACACCATTTTCCATGTGGAAGGTACTGAATAAGGTATTTGAAAATAAAGGTGACCATAGAAAATTGGCCCTGAAAGACAAACTTCGAAACATTAAGATGCAGAAAAATGATACTATTCCATAGTATCTCACTAGATTTACACAAGTTCAGGATGAGCTTGGAGGGGTTGGTGTGAATGTTGTAGAAGATCACCTAGTGAGCCTAGCTCTTCTAGGCCTTCGAAAATCCTAGCACATCTACTAGGACTCTGTGAATGGAAGGGAAAAATTACCGAATTGGGAACACTTATGGTCTAATTTGGTATAAGAATAAATCAGGCAAAAAACTAGAGATGGAGGTTAATCCAAGAGAGAGGATGAAGATAATTTTTCATTGGTTGGGAAGGAAAAGAAGGATAAAAGGAAGAACCCTCAAACCAAACCAGATTCCAGCGAAGGGGGAAAGAAGAAAGACTTGTCCAAAATAAAATGCTTCAATTGTCATTAATTCGAGTGTAACAACCCTGGTGAAAAGTTCATGTAATAAAATTTAATAAAGGAAAAATAAGACCATGGGTAAGGGACACATATTCCAAGCTGAATGTTGGGAAAATATATCCTAGTGGGCATCACTGGATGTGTGTTTTAGCGAAGGAAAATTGGTAGAGGATAAGGAAAAAATGCATTTTGGCACATTTATTTATGAAAATAAAGGAAATTAGGAGAAAAGTAAGGTGAAAGGTCACAGGTTTCACGTGAGGAGGAAATTGAAGGAAAATAATGGAAAATGAAGAAAATAGAGGCCACATGCATAAAAAGGATTTTGAGGATTAGTTCATGGCTTTTGTCAAGTTCAAATTTGGAGCTCTCTCTCTCTCTTACTCTCTTGGTCACTTAGAGTTTTCTTGGAGCACTCTAGTTTGGAGCAAGGAAAGGAAAAGAAAGCAAAGGAAAGGAAAATCAAGCAAGGGTCAAGGAAAGGAAATCAGGATCAAGTAGTTTTAGCAGGAATGCTTGCAGGTAACCTTTTGCATGTGTAATTTCCTATTTGGTTTGGACATGCATGGCTTTGCATGTTGGTGTATGGTTCTTTTGATGGTGCTGGACCCGCCAACATTCAGGGGATCACCCGGGTATGAAGTCCCAACTAGACCTCACACTGTTTGGTGTGGGAGTCCCATTCGGTATGATAGCCCGGTTGCCATTGTCTTAAGGATTTTCCTTAACTCTTGCTTGTCAGCACAGGAGAGTGGTCTTCTTTGTCTTTGGGAAGTGAGGTTCGCGTGCCTGGTGAGTGTAAGTGTACTTGTGTCAATGGTTATTTCACTGTGATGGGAAGAGAGTGAAGGTGAGTTCCAGATTGGAAGGGATCAGTCCCAACTCGGCTAGGAACACACAACACAAAGGACATGCATAGCTTCTGGTGGAGCAGTCCACTTGGATGTGGCTGTCACAACATACAAGGTAAGATAACACGTACAAAACTCACAAATCAGTCAGAGATGAGTGCGATAGTTGTTACAACAAGGTTCATGTGAAAGGTCTGTCAGATGTCTGGCAGAGCAGTCGACACAGACAAGACAACATTAACAACATATACAACACATTTCCATTAATAGATGATGTCTTACAACAAATGAATCAGTTCAGATGTAGAACACATGGTTAAATAAACATGCATTACAAGTGTTAAAGATCAGTCTTACAACAAATACAATACATGTATGAAAATGTGCTGGCCTGTTAACAGGCTTCTGAATTAAATGAAAGTTCTAAGACACATCGTTACACCATACATCACTAACCTCGTCAACAGGGTGTTGGAGCCACTACTTACTCCTCAAAGAAAAGATTACAGAATCTCTTGGCTATGTGGGAGGAGTTCAAGTGAAAAAGTCCTTTCATGTACAAATGAGGGGGATATTTATAGCCAAGGGTGAAACTGACCCTTGTGGTTATTCGACTACCCTCATGACCGTTCGACTTCCATGAATTTTCGACTTACATCACTCTATATTCAACAAGTGGGTCTCTTTGACTTCCACGTTACATCACATTGATTGACAACAAGCCCATAGTAGAGATGTGGGCAACATGACTCATGACTTGACTCGACATGACTTGACAAGACAATGCTGGTACATTCATGCTGCTACTGGAGTGTATGTCAAGCTACAGTGCTGCTAAGTGATGGATGTCTTCATGGTGTATCATAGCTTCACCTTTGCTTGGTGAAATGCGCAAAGTCTTCAATGTTCCTTGGTTTGCTTGATCAAGCTCTAGCATGTTGTTCCTTGCTTTCATGTTGGAAGGCTTGACAGGTTCACTTGTTCGCGAAGGTGCATATTCGTCGCGTTTGTATGCTTCGCATGCTTCATTCGTTCGTCCGCTGGTGAACCTGTCCATCTACAAGTGCTCACTCTTTTCATGCCATTCATCATCTTGACATGTTTTTTGGTGTACCTGTACCTACAGTCACTCATGACGAGACGACATCAAATCCAAAATCTCCTAGTCTACCATGACACATGATCATTCAGATGCAGGTGACTGGGAGAGGTAGCAAGGCTGTGATGTGGGATGATGGCTTTAGGAAATTGCTAATGAAAACTACGCAAGAGTCACTGAAGGATGGAGACGAACAATCTGAGTCGACAGTGACTGACTGTAAGGTCTAGCTTAGCTGGGAGGCAACATTTCGCGGGAGGGATAGTCCGGGTTGCTGGAAGGAAAGGTAGGCATGCTCTGCACATTTTCTGGAATGAATGGTCAACAAGGGCTAGACAACCAATTTGCGCAAATTTCCATAGGAACGGGCCAGGCTGCATGAGGGGACAGCAGGCAGGGATTGCATAAATTTTCTGGGGAACTACCGGGGAGACTAACAGCCATATCTGCGCAATTCCTAGAGGGAACTACTAGTTGGCTACTGGGGTCACTGGCAGCCAGATCTGCGTAATTCCCAGAGGGAACTTCCAATTGGTTGTTGGGGTCACTAGCAGCCAGAACTATGCAATTCCCAGAGGGAACTGCCAGTTGGCTGCTCAGTCACTGGTAGCAGAAACTGTGTAATTCCTGGAGGGAACAGGTAGTCTGCTGCTGGGAGCTGCTGGCTGGAAAAATGCACTAAGGCTGGGAGGCCAACCTGCTAATCATCTCTGCGTAATCTCTAAGCTGAGCTGACTGATGGGTAGTGGGAGACCTGCTCATGAGCACTGTGCAATTTCTGAGATGGACAACCAGTCGACTGACCGGGTTGCCAGCATGAGTGCTACTTGAGCTGCTTGCGGGCAACACAACTTGAAAGAACTAGCTTGGTGTTTCTGTGTTGTTCTAGTTGACAGTCGATCAAGTCGAAAGCAGGGTGATGGTTTGGTTGTTAGTGAGGAGTCTGGTCATCAGAACTTCAACAAAAATGACTAAGTGTGTGAACAGTCGAAAGATGCATAGGTGATCATACGAATACACACTCGCATGACTTGACGACGAAATGACAAAAACATCCAGACACACATGTTCAACATGACTGAACGACAGTGCAGGTGAAAAGATCGACACTTGTGATTGATCGTTCATGATCGAGACGACGCTTGTGAAACATTGAATGTGACTCCGTGTGTGAGTGCGACAGATACTTTCATGGCAAACACAACAACACATACAAAGCGAAGACTTTGAGCATAACCAGAACATGGTCACAAGCATGACTTAGACATCAACATGCAGAGACTTGAGTGCAATAGAAAAGCAAGGCGAATGTAAAAACCCACACCAGCTCACAGAGTGAACCCGAGCATGTGCACTCATCAAGTGAAACTCTTCAAGGGAGGCTTTGAAATTGGTGCAGGCCAAAATTTTGGAGGGTGGTTGTAGTAGCTACAACACTTGGCGACACGCTGGTAAACTCCAGCTTCTCTATTTCGGTTCATTGCTAGCATAGGGCCTTGGTCCTTTGAGGAGTATTGAATCACTATGCAGGTTACTTCAGTTTCCCCATTTACCCCATGGACATACATGGTTCACCCTTTGCCAACTCAGTCAAACATAATCAAAAGTTCAACTTAGATCTCGGTGTTTCGAATTCGGGAAGGGTAGTTTAGTTCGTGAGTTGAAGATTTTTAGAGTATAAGTTTTCATCTCTGGTGTTGCTCCACTGCTAGCAAGCCTGGACAGTACCCCGACGGAGTCACGCAGGAACACACACATTGCTCCACTGCCAATGAGCTTGGTCAGTACCCCAGTGGAGTTGCATGCTTCACCTCTCTGCGCAGGAAGCCTTTCTCTTATTTCACCTTTGTATTTTTTAAGAGAACTATGCATAGGCACTTATTTATTTTTGGGGTGGAAGAGGGATCCCGACTTATTGAGAGAATAAGAGGTTGCTCCTTCAGAGAAGCATGTAAGACCTCTGACATAGGTTTTCTCGTTTAGATTTTTCCCCTTCTCCGTTTCTACTAATTGGATTAGCTTCAACACACAAAGCAGAAGGTTGAGTACAGGCATGGGGCTTTCCAATGAGGACACAGGTTCATGGTTTGACCAAAGCTTCCCTTACAGATGGTTCGTATTTTTCGTCATGACTTCATCGACCGAAGGTTGTAACTAAGCACAAAGAAAATGGACACAAGACTAGCCAAGTGCTGCAATGTCACAAGTCTCTTCAAATTTCAGCCACATACTCTATTCAAAAGCCAGAACATGGTAGGCGACAACACTTATTTTCGAAGAAAAAAAAATTAAAAATAAATTAAAAATAAAAATAAAAATAAATAAATAGTAATATATCAAACAAACAAAAAATGCACGTGAACAAAAAATAGTAAGCAGAATCAAACAAAGAAAAATCAAAGATAATAAGAAAAACAAAACAAATGAAACAAGAAGCAACAAGCAGACTATGTACAAAGCACAGGTGTGGCCTAACCTACTGAACTAATTTTTGAGGAATTGGCCTTTGATAGGAAGATTATCAATCCTCCCATCAAGTGATTGCAAATGATAGGTGTGTGAGCCAAGTTTCTCGTGGACCAGTGCTAGTCCACCGGGCTCCGCTACCGGAACCTGGTGGCATTCCAGAAGACCCTCAAGTGAAGACAACACCACTGTTTCAGGTACTGCGTGCAACATGGGCTTGGATGATGGCACAGGGTAGTTGTTTTTACTCCGAGAAGGGTTCAAGTTTCTGAAGTCAATGCGTGAGCGGATCTTCCCAGATTTCTTATGTGCAGGATTTAAATCAGAACACCAAGTGTGATGACGAACTTTGCAAGTAATCCAACCACTTAAAATATTAGTCAATTTATTTGGTGAAAGGAGTGCAAACAACATATATGTGTTACCTGTTCTTTGCTGTAATATCTTGTATTTTCCTTTACATGGAATCTCATGTTGGATTGTTCACATGTAGTGGGTACTCAAGTCATCATCTACTCGTGTAAGCCCATCTTGGTACTATTCGATCAAGCGGTCAATGATTGGTCGTTGTTGTAGTGTGAAACTTGTACCGAGATTAGCCATCTTCAGATCATGGTGGATTCCCAAGTTGCTCTGTTCATTCATAGTGTTGGTCCTCCTTGTGTTCAGCATGAGTGCTTCAACATCCTTGTTTGTGACTCCGAACTTCAAATAACTTGAAATCATGCATTGTTCATTGTTTTGGATGACTGAGATGCACTCAGTCCTTGAGTCATCATGTGTTCCTGATTTATCAAGACTCATGGTCTGCAACTTGTCTGTACATGGACTGTTTGGCATGCTGGTACTGCTGCTACTACCGCTGTTGCTACTACTGCTACTAATAGAAAAAGAAACTGTACAAGTTTCATTATCATCAATTGGGTGAGGAAGGAGTCCCAACTGCTTGTCTGATGGGGTTGGGGTTGGCTGGGTAAGATAACACTCCAATGTCTTTTCCAGGAAGCAGTTGCCAAACATGAGTTCTGCGAAGGCCAATGGTTCGTTCTCACTGTTAAGAGGAGTGACATTGTGTTTCATATACCTCTCGGATAACACCCAGATTTGGTTACATTTTCCCTTGTACGGAAGCCATAGGTGAGACCAGTATGTAGCAAAGTATCCATCTAGCTTGCTGGACCAGTCTCTGCTGAGCAGCAGACCATATGCTTCCGGTATGTCCACAACAATTATGTTGATGCACTGGTGGAATCAACTGTCATGGGATAGTTGGATGATCACATCTCATAGTTCACCAATGGTTGGTACCAATTTTCTATCAAGTTGGATGATTCTCGCGGATGTTTCACTCCATTGTGCATTGATCTTCTTAGCAATGGAGAGCGGCATGACATTGGCTGCCGTTCCATAATCAATCAGACGGTTGTTGACATTGTAGTTGAAAACTTTGAATGAAAGCAGGAATGGGGGGAAACCTGAGGTTGCTTCTTCCATCTGGAGTGTATTGAGCACAGTGGATAGTGATCCGGGAGGTGTGCATGCTCCCTTGTTGGTAGAGGTTGCGCTGTCTGTTTCTGTTTGTCCCAATGCACGCAGCAGGATATCTTGCTGGCTCTAGACTTTGGCTAACTCGAACAAACTAATGTTCGCTCGAGTTTTCTTCATGTCATCAACTATGTTGTAATCCAGAGGTGGTAGACTCACCGAGGTGTCCGGGGTGGAATGGATTCTCGTGTTGTCTGGCGGACTGTTCTGCAACTTGCTTCTCACGGATGTGTTCTTATCCACTGCTATCTTTCCAGACTTGCTTTGTGTTTGTTGCTTTGAGGTAGCTGGTGGATCGACCTTCTTTATCAGCTGTCTCACTTTCTCTTGCATCTCCTCAAGTGTCGGGGGAGCCCCTTTACTCCTAAGATTGTATCGATCATTTTTCTTTGGGGGCTGCTTCTCGGTGTTCGTCTTCGAGACTATTTGCAAGCACTAATATGCGTTCACCACATGCCCAGAACTTGGTGCTTCATCAGGTGCAACCTCTTCATTATCATCGGTGTCTTCTGGTTGCTCCTATACAACGCCATCCACATCGAGTGTATGAGTACAGACAGAGGTAACAACTCACTTCCAATCTGAACAAGAGTTCTCAGGATGAAATTATTCATGGAAGGAACAATACTTAGGATCGACGTATTGATCGAGTTGGAACATAGGCTTGTGCACAGGTCTGGAGCTGAATTGACTGTTGCTTAATGAGCCGGTTGATGAACTGCTTGCCTGTCTCTGTCTGGGTGGATGACTGTTCGCGAATGTGTCCATCTTCCGTTGCTTGAGTTTGGACATTTCAGTGGTCAAGTTCTTGACAAGGTGAGTGAGGGTCTCAATATCAGTTGCTTCCTTGTCTCTACCCTTGCTCACCATTGCTTGGGGCTTTCTTCTCGCATCCTTGGAGTCTTTCATTGATTCGTCATCCTTGATGACTCCAATGGTGTGCAAGTCTTTCTCAACAACAATAGCCTCTTCGCAGCTTTATAACAGTGTTGGCTTCACAGCTCGCTTGACGAACTGCGTAATGGTGGTTGGCAGTGCAGATGTGTAATAGTCGACGGTGATGGAGTCATGAGGTTTGGTGTCTACTGCAAACTTGTTCAAGATATGCATAAACCTCTTATTGAAATCTTTAACTTTCTCTTTTCCCACCATCTTGAGGCTTCCCAATTCTTTGAGTAGCATGGTTGGAGTCTTGTCATCAACAAAATTTTCAAGGAACATATGTTTGAAAGAACCCCAGTTCTGTATGGAGTTGGGTGGAAGGCTATGATACCAAGCAGCTACCCAACCATCCAAGGTACATGGAAACAGTCTACATGCTACACCGTCATAACGTACCTCAAGGGTCTGTAGCTGTAGGTAGAAGTTGTCTAAGTGGTCTTCTACCTTCACCACGTTGTCCGGGTTAAAATTGATGTTCATTCTCTCCACTCGCTTCGGCATCTTGTGCAGAACATCCAAGAGAGCCAATTGTCCCTGAGTCATCCATTCAAGATTTGGGTCATCCATCTCTTCATCTTCTTTTTCCTCTTCTTCTTCTTCCTCTCTGTATGAATCTGATGGTTCCGGATCTGAGTCTGTCGGTTCGTCTCCACCTCCACCTCCTCCGCTACCTTCCCCTCTGCCTCCTATACCGGATTTTGATCCCAAGACCACAAGAGTTCCTTGTTCATCTTCAAAGAAGATTGGAGGTTCCTCTCCATCTTCAATAGCTTCTTCCAACCCTTCAAGAGTAGCAAGGACTGCTTCTTCCATCGATGATACAACCACTCCTGTGGGAGTGGCCTTCAGCTTCTTAGATGCGTGTGGAAGGTACTGTACGCCTAGGATTAGTCCAACTGCTTTTGCGAACTAGTGAGTGATGGGACAGACAGAGTGAAGGTGTTGATATGAAATTTCGTGTTCAATTCTGGGAGGTGAGGAGTAACCAACTGCAGAGTCATGAGAGAGGGGTTGTGAGTTACTGCCTTGACCAGATGGTTGATGAGTGAGTGTGAGGGGAATTTCAGCCATGTACAACTGACTTCCCTCCTTCTAGCGCCAAAAATGTTGATGGTGTTGGACCCACCAACATTCAGGGGATCACCCCGATATGAAGTCCCAACTAGACCTCACATCGTTTGGTGCGGGAGTCCCATCCAGTATGATGGCCCGGTTGCCATTTTCTTAAGGATTTTCCTCAACTCTTGCTTGTCAGCATAAGAGAGTGGTCTGCTTTTTCTTTGGGAAGTGAGGTTCACATGCCTGGTGAGTGTAAGTGTACTTGTGTCAATGGTTCTTTCACTATGAGGGGAAGAGAGTGAAGGTGAGTTCCAAGTTGAAAGGGATCAGTCCCAACTTGGCTAGGAACACACAACACAAAGGACATGCACAACTTCTGGTGGAGCGGTCCACTCGGATGTGGCTGTCACAACATACAAGGTAAGATAACATGTACATCACTCACAGATCAGTCTGAGACGAGTGCGACAGTTGTTACAACAAGGTTCATGTGAAAGGTATGTCAGATGTCCGGCTGAGCAGTCGACATGGACGAGACAACATTAACAACATATACAACACATTTCCATTAATAGATGATGCATTACAACAAATGAATCATTTCAGATGTAGAACACATGGTTAAAGAAACATGCATTACAAATGGTAAAGATCAGTCTTACAACAAATACAATACATGTATGAAAACATGCTGGCCAGTTAACACGCTTCTGAAATAAGATAAAGTTCCAAGACACATCGTTACACCATACATCACTAACCCTGTCAGCGGGGCGTTGGAGCCACTACTTACTCCTCAAAGAAAATATTACAGACTCTCTTGGCTATGTGGGAGGAGCTGAGGTGAAAAATTCCTTTCATGCACAAATGAGGGGGGTATTTATAGCCAAGGGTGAAACTGACCCTTGTGGCTGTTCGACTACCGTCATGAGCGTTCGACTTCCATGAATTTCTTACTTACATCACTCTATTTTCAACAAGTGGGTCTCTCGGACTTCCACGTTACATCACATTGATTAACAACAAGCCCATTGTGGAGATGTGGGCAACATGACTCATGACTTGACTCAACATGACTTGACAAGACAATGCTGGTACATTCGTGCTGTTGCTAGAGTGC
This sequence comes from Pinus tabuliformis, assembly GCA_031772625.1. Classification (NCBI taxonomy): domain Eukaryota; kingdom Viridiplantae; phylum Streptophyta; class Pinopsida; order Pinales; family Pinaceae; genus Pinus; species Pinus tabuliformis. The sequence continues at coordinate 917,509,267 of CM062805.1, read as the reverse complement.
ATGTCGAGCTACAGTGCTGCTAAGTGATGGATGTCTTCATGGTGTATCATAGCTTCACCTTCGCTTGGTGAAGTGCATGGAGTCTTCGATGGTCCTTGGTTTGCTTGATGAAGCTCTAGCATGTTGTTCCTTTCTTTCATGTTGGAAGGCTTGACAGGTTCACTTGTTCGTGAAGGTGCATGTTCATCATTTTCGTCCACTTCACATGCTTCATTCATTCATCCACTGGTGAACCTGTCAATTTGCATGTGCTCCCTTTGTTCATCCCATTCATCGTCTTGACATGTTTTTTGGTGTACCTGTACCTGCAGTCACTCATGGCGAGACGATATCAAATCCAAAACCTTCTAGTCTACCATGACACATGATCATTCGGATGCAGGTGACCAGTAGAGGCAACAAGGTTGTGATGTAGGATGATGGCTTCAGGCAAATGCTGACGAAAACTGTGCAAGAGTCACTGAAGGATGGAGACGGGCAATCTAAGTTGACAGTGACTGACTACAAGGTCTAGCTCATCTGGTAGGCAACATTGTGTAAATTTCGGGAGGGACAGTCTGGGCTACTAGAAGGCAAGGCAGGAATGCTTTGTGCATTTTCCGGAACGAATGGTTAGCAGGGGCTAGACAGCCAAATTTGCGCAAATTTCCAAATGAACGGGCCAAGCTGCATGAGGGGACAACAGGCAGGGATTGCGTAATTTTTCTGGGGATTTCCTGGGATACTAGCAACCAGATCTCCACAATTCCCAGAGGGAATTGCCAGTTGGCTACTGGGGTCACTGGCAGCCAGATCTGTGAAATTCCCAGAGGGAACTACCAGTTGGGTGTTGGGGTCATTGGCATCCAGAACTATTTAATTCCTAGAGGGAACTTCTAGTTGGTTGCTCAGTCACTGGCAGCAGAAACTGCGCAATTCCTAGAGGGAATAGGTAGTCTACTGCTGGGAGTTTCTGGCTAGAAAAATGCACTAACGCTGGGAGGTCGACCTGCTGATCATCTCTGCGCAATCTTTGAGCTAAGTTGACTGATGGTCAGCGGAAGACATTCTCATGAGCACTGCGTTATTTCTGAGATGGACAACCGGTCGACTGTCTGTGTGGCCAGCATGAGTGTTACTTGAGCTGCTTGCAGGCAGCGCAACTTGAAATAACTAGCTTGGTGTTTATGCACTGTTCTGGTTGACAGTCGATCAAGTCGAAAGTAGGGTGATGGTCTGGCTGTCAGTGAGGATTCTGTTTGACAGAAATTCAACAAAAATGACTAAGTGTGTGAATATTCGAAAGATGCATAGTTGATCATACGAACACACACTCACATGACTTGACGACGAAACGACCAAACCATCCAAACACACATGTTCAACATGACTGACCGATGGTGTGAGCGATAGGCGTGGCACTCGTGATTGATTGTTCATGATCAAGACGACACTTGTGCGACAGTGAATGTGACTCTGTGTGTGAGTGTGACAGATGCTTTCATGGCGAACACAACAACACATACGAAGTGAAGACTTTGAGCATAACCAGAACATGGTCGCAAGCATGACTTAGACATCAGCATGCAAAGACTTGAGTGCAATAGACAAGCAAGGTGAATGTAAAGACCCACACGAACTCATGGTGTAATGCTCTTGACCTACAAGAAGATGCCAAAATACCAAATATACGAAGAAACACAACCCAGGACACAGAACAAAATGAGAAATAAGATAATGATTTTATTATTCAGAGATGAAAGCAATGTTCACTTGCCTCTTTGAGGGGGCAACCTCCAATAGAGCAGGGCTCGATTACAAAATAAGACACGACGCTCCTCAATGGGGAGTCTCTATCCTTTATATAGGATTCATACATGCAATACCATGGGTCAGTACCATGGTTCTCTTAATACCATCTATCTAATACCATGGCCCATTTGAAACTAACTGTGGTCCCTTTCTTTAAATGCGGGTCAACCACTTACAATTATTAATATGGGATTTATTGACTCTTTAACTAACTATAACTATGACTCGACCCTATTACATAAATAAGGGGGTTATGGTTGGACCCTAACATGCCCTCCCCCATAAAAACAACCTTGTCCTCAAGGTTGAAGCTGCAGAAATTGCTGAAGAATAGTGGTTGATTCCCATGTCACATCTTCTGGAGAGGTGTCTTTCCACTTGACGAGGACTTCCTTGATCGTGCGGCCGCGCAGATGTCATTCTCGCGTGTTGAGGACCTATTCAGGTTGGAGCCAGATTGAACCTTCTTCATCCAATTTAGGTAGACTGGTTTGAATTCTGCAATTGTTCCCCACCACTTTCTTGTGGCATGATACATGGAAGATGGGATGGATTTTTGCAGTGGGTGGCAAGGCTAGATGGTAGGCTACTTCTCTAATGTGTTGAAGTATTTGATAAGGTCCGTAGAATTTTGGAGATAATTTCTAGTGACCCTTGTCTTTGAGTGATGTTTGCTTGTATGGTTGCAACCTCAAGAATACCTAATCCCCTTCTTGAAATGTGTGCTCTGAACGATGTTGGTCTGCCTGTTTCTTCATGCGATTTTGAGATTGATGGATATTATCTTTGAGATGGGCTAGCATGGTTCCACGGTTCTGTAGGAGTTGATCCACTGCTTGCACCTTAGAGCATCCAGGGATATAAGAAGTAGGTGAAGGGGGGAGTTGACCATAAATTGCTTCATATGGAGTCATCTTGGTGGCGGCATGATAGTTAGTATTATACCACCATTCAGCTAGAGGTAACCACTGTACCCATTGATGTTTCTTTTCTGAAGTGAAGCACCTGAGGTAGGTCTCCAGACATTTGTTGACTGCTTCATTTTGGGGATGATAGGAAGTACTTAGTTGGATTTGGGTGCCTTGTAGCTTGAAAAGTTCCTGCCAAAAGTTACTGGTGAAGATCGGGTCACGATCAGACACAATGGAAGTGGGCATGCCATGCAGTTTGAAGATCTGGTCCATGAAAGATTGAGCCACCAAAGTGGGGGTAAATGGGTGGGGTAGGGCACAAAAATGAGCATACTTAGAAAGTTTGTCCACAACCACCATGATGACTGACTTGTTGCCTAACTTCGGAAGACCAGTAATGAAATCCATAGAAACATCCGTCCAGATTGAGGTAGGGATGAGAAATGGTTGTAAAGTGCCTGGGGACTTGACTGTTTCTCCTTTGTGGCATTGACACACATCACATTCAGCTACAAAAGTAAGAATGTTAGTTTTCATGCCTGTCCAAAAGAAGGAACGACGAGTGCGAGCATAAGTCTTCTGAAAGCCTGCATGGCCTGCAGTGGGAGATGAGTGCAACTCTGCCAAAATGCACGTTTTGAGGGTGGATGTCGGTGATATCACTACTCTATCCTTGTAGCGAAGAATCTCATCCTTCCAAGAGTATCCCATTGTGGAATTAGGATCTACTCGCAAGTTATTAATGAGTTGGGAGAGAGAAGGATGTGAAAACCATTCCTTGCGGGCTTCTTCAATCCAATCTGGAATGGGAAGAGAGATTGCTAGCAGGGTGTTGTCCTCCTCAAATTGATGTGAGAAAACATCCGCTACGACATTTCCATGCCATTTCTTTTAAATTATCTCATAATCATATCCCAACATTTTGGCTAGCCATTTATTCTGCTGTGGTGAGCATAGTCATTGCTCCAAAAAATATTTGAGGCTTTGATGGTCTATGCGGATTTGGAAACGTCGCCCCAATAAGTATGGTCGCCAAGTATCCACTGCATGTAAGATGGCCATCATCTCCTTCTCATAGGTAGATTGTCCCAGATGTTTCCCACTTAGTTGTTGGATGGTGAAAGCCAAGGGTCGACCTTCCTGCATTAATACAACCCCAATACCCGTACTTGAAGCATCACATTCAATCACAAAAGATTTGGTGAAGTCGGGTAGTGCCAATACGAGAGTGGAACACATGGACTATTTGAGAGCCACAAGCACCTATTGTGCTTCATCATTCTAGAGGAATTAATTTTTCTTGAGAAGGTGAGTGAGGGGTCTAGCAATGCGACCATAATTGCGGACAAATTTGCGATAGTAGTCGTTGAGACCCAAGAATTCTCTCAAACTCTTCAAGGTCTTTGGTTGGGGCCAATCCTGCATTGCCTGGATCCTTTTGGGATGCACCCTGACACCTTCACGCCCCACAATGTGGCCCAAATAATCAACTTCTTCCATGCAAAAAGAGCACTTGGACAATTTGACAAATAAGTTATGCTTCCGGAGCAGTTGCAAGAGTAGGTCTACACATTGAAGATGTTTTTCCAAGGTGAGGCTGTAGATGAGAATGTCATCAAAGAAAACAAGGAAAAAATTTCTGAGATATGGTTTGAGCAGGTGATTCATGAGGCTTTGAAAAGTGGATGGGGCATTACAGAGACCAAATGGCATGACTAGAAATTCATAATGGCCTTCATGAGTTCGGAAAGCAGTCTTGGGAATGTCTGCTTCTTTCATGTGTATTTGGTGATAGCCCAAGCGAAGATCTAGCTTAGTAAAGAATTAAGCGCCATTTAGTTCATCCAGCAAATCATCAACAACTGGGAAAGGGAATTTATTTTGACTGTGAGCTTGTTGAGGGCCCTGAAGTCTGGACACATGTGCCATTCCCCATCTTTCTTGAGCACCATGACCATAGGTGATGAATAAGGACTGATGCTAGGATGAATGACACCGGCTTCCAGGAGTTCCTTGATGATTTTTTCAATTTCATTATTTTGGGCGAAAGGGTATCTATATGGGTGCACATTCGATGGTTGTGCCCCTGGGACCAAAGTGATGTTATGATCATGTTCCCCTCTAGAGTGTGGAAGATTGTTAGGTTTGTTAAAGACCTAGAGGTGGCTGTTTAAGACCTATTGCATCTCAGGATGAATATGAAGAGTAGTGGGCTCAATGGCCTGGATGGCATTAAATTGGGCAGTAACTCCATGATGGCCCTTTTTTAACAACTTTTCCATGTGATGCGAGCTGATGATAGAAGGAGTACCTGCCTAGAGTCCGCGGAGGGTATGCATATGGTCATTATGCTTAAAGCTCATATATAACTCCTAGAAATGCATTGTGATTGGGCCTAGTGTGCGGAGCCATTCAACACCCAAGACAATGTCACAACCACCCATGGTGATGGAAAACATGTGGGTCTTTAGGTGGTAATCTCCCATCTAAACTTTGATATTTTCATAGCGGCGTTCACATTTCATTAACCCCCCATCAGCAATCTGGACCTGGAAATTAGAGACTGCTCTAACAAAACAATGAACAACTTCGACGACTCTCTGATGGATAAAGTTATGCGTGTTGCCATTATCAATCAATACTACTACAGGGCAGTGTTTAATAAAACCTCTGATTTTGAGAGTTTGGGGAGAAGAAATGCCTGCCAAAGCATGGAGCGAGATAACTGGTTATTCTGGCGTAGCTAGGAGCTCATTGTCCTACTGGTTGTCCTCATCTTCCTCCTCTAGTCCTGCAAAGGGTGGGGCTTCCTCAGATGAAATCTGATCAGTAGCATCAATTTGAAAGAATTTGGGTTCCTTGCATTTATGCCCCGGGGAGTATTTTTCATCACAGTAGTAACACAATCCTTGCTTTCTTCTTTCAGCCATTTCTACGGGGGACACCTTTTGAACCTTAAGAGTTTGGGTAGTGCCCTGAGCCTAGGTGGGGTGTCCCTTGGCTATGAAATTTGGACAAGGCGACTGGGCCACTAAAGCACGTTCCACTTCGATAGCCTTTGTGCAAGCTTCCATCCATGTGGATGGGTGGTGCATCCGGACGTGGGCTTGGATGGCTTCTTTGAGACCACTTATAAAACATTCCAAGTAGAATTCATCTCCCAGACCTGTTGTGCAGAAGGCCAATGTCTCAAAGGCTATAATATAGTCGTTTACTATGCCTGTCTATTTGAGCTTAGTAAGACGACCCAAAAAATTAGATTCACAGTCAAAGCGGTCACAAATGGATTTTGCGAACACCTGCCAAGTAATTTTCCTTGGATAGCATTTCTGATGCCACTGCCACCATTGCCATCTTTCTTGGTCCAAGTAAAGGCCTCCCACACGTAGTTTAGTTTCATCATCTACGATGTTATTCAGAGTGAAATATTGGTCCATTTGTGCTACCCATATTGCCGGATTAGAGCCATCAAATTTGTACATGTCCAACTTGGGTGGTCGAGGGTGGGAATGTTGGTGATTTCCATGGAAGTGAAGATGATGGCTAGATTCTCCTTCAAGGTCTTCATTAAAACCATATGCCTCTGATTGTAACGCCAAATTTCCCTTTGTGACTGTGTTTGTTAATGTCTTTATCTGCTTCACTAAAGAAGCCAAATATTTTTCAATGGTCTCGATCTTCTCATTGGCCATGGCTTGAGCTCTGGTTTCTACCATACACAGATCCGGGTCACTTGTCGTCACTTTGAAAAAATTTGGGACCACCCGAAAATTGAAGCTGACAAGTGAATGGTACCACCTCGCTCAGCTCGTCGTCTTGATTCTTATGGGCTAAGTCTCTTATAAGTGTCCCGGGAGGGCCTCAGACTCTTTTTTTTACTTCGAAAGGAGTTTTACTCCTCGCTTATCAATACTGCAGTGGCCACTTTCCAGAAAAGTTAATCCTGCCTAATGTCCTACGAGAATCACCCCATGGTATAGGAGCCACAAGCCTCCCTGCACAAATGGTCAGATTTGTCTGTGAAACCCTCAACTGCTGAATGTGAGTTGGACTGCGATGGCGACAGAGCCCCAACTACTAGATCTGAATGGTACTGTGGCGGTAGACCCTGAACTGGTGGATCAACTGCTAGATCTAATCTGGCAAAGAAGATAATGTGCGATCTTTAGAGAGACTAGGGAACTATGGTCTCAAGGAGTGTCAGGTGCTATAGATCGCAATATACATAAGGGTCCAACAGTAGTACTCGATCCAATATTTCATGGCACTAACTAAGGAGGATCAACCGTACCCTTAGCCGTACTACCCGGCTACGCTATCGTACACACGAGTAATCTCCCTGAGTGCTGTTCTCGGTTTACTGTAGCAGCAAGATGGCCGACGATTTATCTATGGCAAGGTTTCAAGTGAGCCTACGGGGCTTTCGATATACCCAGGGGGTACGTGGAAGACAGTCTATGCGCAGTTCTATCTAATGTGATACTACTCGAAGGGGTACCCACAGGGGTTACAAGGGAGTCCAACAAGCGTGACTACCTCTTTTATTTCCTGCGTGCATGCCTCCCCAAATCCACAGGTTCATGCACTTAACAACAGATCCCGTGGTTTAAAGACGTCGGAACACGTCTCTAGCCAAAAACATTTCTGTTAAAAATGGAGATACCACTAACCCTGGAAAGCGCTTTGATACCACTTGTTATGCTCTTGACCTGTGAGAAGATGCCAGAATACCAAATATACGAAGAAACAAAACTTAAAACACAAAACAAAATGAGAAATAACAGCATGTTTTATTATTCAGAGATGAAAGCAATGTTCACTTGCCTCTTCGAGGGGGAAACCTCCAATAGATCAGGGCTCGATTACAAAATAAGACATGACGCTCCTCAATGGGGAGTCTCTATCCTTTATATAGGATTCATACATGTAATACCATGGGTCAGTACCATGGTTCTCTTAATACCATCTATCTAATACCATGGCCCGTTTGCAGCTAACTGTGGTCTCTTTCTTTAAATGCAGGTCAACCACTTACAATTATTAATATGGGCCTTATTGACTCTTTAACTATAACTATGACTCAACCCTATTACATAAATAAGGGGGTTAGGGTTGGACCCTAACACACGGAGTGAACTCAAGTGTGTGCAGTCATCAAGCAAAACTCATCAGGGGAGGCTCCAAAATTGGTGCAGGCCAAAATTTTGGAGGGTAGTTGTAGCCGCTGCAACAGGTTCTGCTGTTGTCGGTGGCATGGTTTTGTCGGGTTATGATAGTGTATTTAAGCCTAGCCTATCCTTTTTCCAGATGCCATGGTATGTTGGGATGTTTATTTTGGTTTTAGAACTTTGGAATTGCCGGATGGATTTCGGAATCCGGGGGCGAAGGTGGTCTCAAGGTTCATTCCTAAAGGCCTAGGAATCCCTTGACTGGTTTTTTCCGAGATACATGGTAAAGCCTAAGGGAGTAGTATCAGTTTAGGGCCTAGTGATCTAGGTTTGGATTACGATAAATCTTGAGATACAAGGAGATGGAAAAATCCTCAAGGATAGTGATGGATTCCAGATGACATTCCAAGTTCTGTTTGGTTGTGATCGGAGCATCAATTTTGGTGTGATCACGGTTTGATGAGGGTGGAGGTGGTTTAACCTCTGGATTCCCTTGGTTGTTCTTGGATTGGGTGTTCTATGAGATCCCACATTCATGCTTGGAATTTGGCACGGGGGTGACTAGTTGAAAGAGAGATTTGGTTCAGCCATGTCTATGGTCGGGTGGTACGTGGAATTCCTAAACCTAGTTGGATTTACCTATGATTAATAAAAGATAATTTTGCTTACTTTTGTACTCATTTATATGTGGATTTGATGGTTTTCATATCTCTGATATTTTTATGGTTTATGCTGATTATAAGCATGGTTGAATGATTGGTTCATGTCATGGTTATTTCATGTATTTACTTGTAACTATTAAATGGATGGATGCAAGACCTAATTGATGATGTAGTAGTTTAATGCAGAAGGAGCCGATCCTTCTGGTTATGTTTCATAAGTTGTTTCAGTCGTTTATCCTCTGTCTTGTATCCTAGACCTGTAGGTTGCATTGATGCCAAGTGTTTGACAGAATGTCAGTCTCAGTTGGGGATGCTCAAGCCTAGTCATGAGGGTGATTTTTGATTGATCAACATTGTTATTATGTTTTTAATGAATTCTAGAAGTTACAATAATTTATGGGAAAAGGCCAAGATTTTGGGCTAGAAAAGTGGCTTAAATCTCGGGGTCGCTGGTGCATAAATACCAATTTTGGTCCACAATCGCTTGCAAGCATGCCTGTGATAGTGACTTTGGGTCTTTGGCCACTTGCTTGCCCATAACATGAGATAAACTATGGCCTAAGAGCTGCAGAATAACATTGGCACCCAGGGAAAAACTATTTGAGTGGCTAACTTGTCTCCTGAAGGTTCTGTTGATGATGTTGGATGAGTGTATGTGATGTTTCATTGATTCCACTTCCTTAAGGTGACATAGGAGGTCAAATATGATTGTAGTAGCTTCTCTCCTCATGTTTACCTCAGTTGGCATGGTTACTTTGGGTAGACCTAGGACGGGGTGTTACAGATTGGTATCATAGAATGGTTGTGCTCTCTTTGGGTCATATCTGGTGCTATATATATGGGTGAATGTGTTGGTCATGCATGCATGTGAGTTGCATGTGTGGCTCTTACACTAGCGTTCCATGTGCTTGTTGTACTACATCATATCGATTATGGTAGTAGTAAGGCTATCATGAGGGACTTGATGTCGATTTTATGGAATGCATCGTCATGAGTATATGACTGGTTATACAATTATATGAAACTTGATTACATCCTTGTACATTGGGTTTCATTCTTTTTTATTTGATTAAATGCATCAATATTGTAGGTTGATTACAAGAATTGATCGCTTATTCTCAACTACATGTAGTTACGCATATGTGTAGTTTATTAAGCATTGCTTATGTAGGTGGATAGTTGCATGAGGCAATGTGTATACTGGAGTAATGGTTATTGTCATGCATGAGGTCATAGCATGCATTTTTGATATGGCCTTGCATTGATCACTAGATCCTAGTTAGTATGATGGTTATGCGTTGATGCACTTATTGATATATGTCTATATGTTATTATGGTTATGTTGTACATGCATCATGCTAATTTGATGATCTTGCAGACAAGGTATCCTCCCCGAGTATGCTAAGGTATGTTGATTTATGGTGATTGGTTTAGCTAACATAATATGCCTTGGAGGAAAGAGATCAAATGGATAACAAGGTGATAGACTACATAGAATCTCCCTATGCATCAGATGGGCATCAGATGGGCAGCATGGTGTGGGGCACTCTTCTGACTTGGTAGACACATTGAGAAGCCAGAAGGAAGAAATAAGGAGTTTCAAAGTAGACAATGACAAAATCATGCATGCATAAGAGAAACAAGCAGAGGTGAATGTGATATTACTTCAGAGTTTGTCATATTTGCAGCGACATGGACCTCTTCGGATCAACCATGGACATGAGGACATAACTAATGGGGCATATGGCAACAAGTCTCATAGTATACATAGGTCGGATAGATATAACACTATCAAATATGGCAGGATGTTGGACACTCCGGATAGGAGGGGTGATAGACATAGGTATTACTCTAGTTTTGGTTCTGATAGACATCATGATCGTCATAATTATCATCCGTACAAGAGGAATGATAGGGGATACTTGCTGGATGAGTTCAAGAAGGAAAATCCACCTACCTTTGATGGAGATAAGAATAAATCGCAAGATGCAGAGGCTTGGTTTCTTGGCATGAGGAAATTCTTTAGATTTCATGATTACTCAGAAAACATGAAAGCAAGGATAACCCTTTTTAGTCTCAAAGGTAAAGCAGATATTTGGTGGGAATTCGTGAAGAATGTCAAGGACATACATGAGGATTATTTGACTTGGCATGCATTTGAAAGGCTCTTCAAGAATAATTACTTGTTTGATAGGTATTATGATGACAAAGCTAAGGAGTTTTATGAGTTGTAGATGGGTTCAATGACATATGAGGAGTATACTAGCAGATTTTTGGAGCTGTTGAGATATGTGCCGATGAGCCTCGGTATTGCAACAAGAATGCTGCAACTCCCAAGGCTACCAAATTTAAATATCAACTTGGGGTTCATACAAACTTAAGAGGTATCAACACTATGTGTGCAACATACATTGTGTCCTCCCTTCGATATCATGATGTAATGGAGTGAATGTAATGAAATCAAATCCTAAACTATTTGTAGCAAATGAAATGATTGAACTGGAAACCTTAACCTATTGAAGGAAATAAAATACAAGGAAATAAGACCTATTATAATTTCGTAAAGCAAACATCATGAAATAAATATCGATCATTACATTTCAAAGAGTTTAGATCCATTGACAAAGTTCATTGGATGTGGAAATCAATAAAATCATCATTGTATTCCCATTTCATAAATATGTCCATTAACCCAAATCATTGAGATGTTTTGCATGGGAAAAAAGGAAATCCCTAAGTTGTATTTATTCCTCCTCAACCATTTATGTAGAGCCTAGGGGTCATGATTCAACCCTAAGGGATGAAAACCAATCTTTATGAGCAAATCTAGGAAAGTATATACATACAAGAAGAGTGCTACAGGAAACTAAAGGATGCTACAAGATGTTATAATTCACCTAAATGACCAAGAAAATAAAATTAAAATTGGATGGGACAATTTTTTTTATTGAATAGGATGTATTAGGTCTCCATTCCAAGTGGAATCACTCAAAAATAAGCCTGTTAACCCATGCTAAAAAATAACATAAAATTACTAGTCTAAAATCTAGAAATTTGAGAACTAGTGAGTTAGTAAATATACCAAACGCCTAACCTAATAAAGTAAAAATGAAATGGGGTAAATTTTGTTATTACCTAGAATGCTTTTTTTATCTAATGCAAGTGGAATCAACTCGATTGAACCTCGTTAGCATGTTCTAAAAAATAATAGAAATTCACTGGTATTTGCCATAAATTTAGATTTGGGAATAAGAAAACTAATCTAACTATCTCAATGATTACTATGACCTTCCAAAGCTGTTCCAAGGATGAAATTATGTTTGTGATCCTGAAAAATAACTTAATTCAACTATTTAAACCAATCATACAACAAGAAATCATCAATACTAAGTGCATAAATAGAAAAAAAACAAGGACAAAAGATGCATGTAAATAAGAAGTGAAAGGAATAAAAGTAAATGATACAAAAGGGCTCCGAGGGTCTTGGGATGGCCAAGCCCAAGGAAACTCAGAGTCCTATGAAGGATACCAATATTTAAAAGTTGAACATGGCACCAATCTTCATTATTTCCATCAATACAATTACATCCCTGTAAGAAATGACAATGGAGCTGCAAAAATACGAGTTCTCTCCCCAAGAAGAATAATAAAAATCAACTCCTAGATGCAAATTCGACTTGGTACTTATAAAAAATGATTAGGAAGAATTCCCCATGAAAGGAGGAATCTTTATCCTCCAAAATCCTTCAATTAGTGGATCTAGTTTCCAACACTAGGAATCTGCATTAAATGACAGGGAACACATCCCTATATTTGCTCAATCATTGGAGCTCTAGAATTTGTGTAGTAATTTCATAATATATTGTTAATTTATCATTCAATATTGATCCTCCTGTAGTAGGGAACAAGTCCCTAAATTATCTCCTCCTCCAAATCTCCATAATCTGCCCAATATTCCACAAAAATAAATAATATTAGATACAAATATGCAATTATCCATAAACCATCCTAATGAACATATTAAAGTTAAAAATACGTTATCTAATGCAAAAAGAGAGGTTTAATGTGCTGAAGGATGGTCATATGGGCCTTAATTTATGTCTAATTTGGAGGCCCATCATACCCCTCTGCTGAAAGTGTTGCTCATCCTCTGAGCAACTTAGTGACCTCATTATGCCTCATTCATGGCCTTGGTGGCCTCCCTGATTTGTTTTATAGTTGCTCAACACTTTCTTGTAGCAACTTTCTGCCTTTCTATAGAAAATTTTTTCCTTCCTTTAGTAGGGCATATTATTCTTTTAGTTGTTTAGTCATGGATCCCTTGGTGCTTGGCTTCTTCTGAGAGGCTTGGGGATCCTTTCTTTTGGATTGGAGGGAGGTTATCTCTTCAGTTTGATTCTTATTCTACTTTTATCCTTTGTTCTGATTTTTTTTTAGGCACTTTATCTTATGTTTCAACATTTTATTTTTCTTTTCCACCCTCTTGTTCTTATGCATATCCATCCTTGACTATATTTTTAAGTCCAGAAAAGCTTCTCTATCCATGTCAACAACATTTGTCCATTTATTCTCAAGGTTTGTGCAAGGGAACCCTACTGCCAATTCTCAATTTCATAACACTCATAATTTCAGCTTATGGAAAGAGGAGGAGTGCTTCCCGTTGATGAGTAAGGTGAATAATGGTATGTCAATCTCAAAACAAGTTTATTCTCTCATCATAATGCTCATCCTTACAAGAAAACTCCACAATTCAAATTTTTTATGGTTCTGCTACAAGATGTTCAATGGAGGAGTTTTGCAAAAATTCACAGAATTTTTGTTTGCAAGAGGTGATAGATCAAGTACTTACCGCTTCTTTGAAGTCTACTTCAAATTTCTAGGGTTTTGTGGCCAATAATCCTCAATATAGGGCCCATTTTTTCTTTTGAGGCAATCTTGTAGCAAGATGATTGTCTCCTGTAGCAGCCCTGTTTTTCTTGTAGCAACTCCATTTTCTCCTATAACAAAGCAGGTTGTGCCTTGAGATTCTTAGTTATGGTTGCTCTATTTCTTGGCCTCCTCACAAGTGTCAAAAATTTCTTCCCTTCTATTAAATACTGCACCCATTTCTCCTGGTGCTCCTTCTCGGGATTTTCTATTTTTCGCATTTCTGTGTATTTCTTCTCTGCCCTTCATGGTATTTTCCTGTTGTTGTTGCTATGTGTGCATGTCCTTTGTTGCTGACCAAGGTGCTACTATTGATGGTGGAGAGTCCTGCATGGAGTGGTAGAGTGCCTCTTAACTTGGTATCACCCCCTCTACTTGATGGGAAAGGGGAAAAAAATAGGATTATGGCTTGTTGTAATGGTTGAACAAGCTTTTATAAGAGGAGGTTTTCTTCCTGTAGTAGTCCTTCCTTCTCTTTCAGGGACTTCTAACTGTATGGGAGTGATGAGAAACAATGTAGATGGTTTGGAGGATGATTCTAGGGCTCAGAGGGAGTAGTTTACGTTTGTAAAAATGGAGAGGATGCGCTCTGTGTGTTTTTTCAAGAAATTTTCAAGGTGAGACAGAGTGTAGGGTTTGTTCTTGAAAAATATTAATTAATTTTTTTCTTATGAAATGGGATGGATGAATGATGAATATATAGTGGATATGAAGTGGATGGAGAGCTTGGAGTGGTTTGGTGCCTTGGAATTTGCAAAAATTTCATCTTTGAACTGTTGTTCCCATTCCTCATAATCATCACCCTTCCTAATTTGGCTTTTCCACATTGCATGAGTGAGGGAGTTAGCTGCAATTAACTAGTTGAGGGTGGTTGAGACTGCTAACCCATCCTTAGCTTATAAAGCCTCACCTTTCATGCATTAAAAACAAATTTCTAACTAGAATATGCTCAAGGTAAGAGGTCAAGAATATTTCATACCTGTACCTACCTGATGGTTGTTGGAGAGGCATGCATGTTGCTGCTGAGTTGATGATCGATCCATGGTCCTCTAGAGGTGATAATTTCCTTTATTTTCTTCTGCACAAGTCTTCATAGCTTGATGATTATTTGATTGATAATGTTGTTGTGTGCAAGTTTCCTTAGAGATCCCAATCCACTTCTAGTGGAGTTGATGGATTCCAACCCATATTCTAAACCTCTGTCTTTCAGTTACTATGAGCAAGCTATCTTAGTCAAATCCGACCATCTTGGAGTGATGGGCTTGGCCATGGATGATTTTCACCTTACCCACACTTTTCACAACTGTCATACACCCTTCCAACACTTCATCTCACCATTATTTTCCTCCAAAACCCCTCAGCCAACTTCCTATAGCAGTTTAGGACATCTTGTAGCAGTTTCCTGTAGCAGACTTGTTTTGCCCATATCTCCCAAATGGTATACTGGATTGACCTGAAATTTTCTCAGCATTTTTCCATCATCCTTATGAACCTCCCCATAAAAACATCTTGGCCAATGGATGCATGAATCTCGAGAAAAATTAAAAATGTCTGTAGGTGATGGAGGTCAATTTATCAAAAACTATGCACTAGAATTTGCTGAAATTGCTTAGGCATGTTACCATCATCCATATGCATCTACCAATGAAACAGATTTTCAAATGGATGCATGAATATCGAGAAAATTTAAAAATGGTTATAGGTGATGGAGGTCAATTTCGCGAAAAGTGTGCACTAGAATTTGCTAAAATTTCTTGGGCATGTTACTATTGTTTGCATGCATCTCCCCCTGAAACAACTTGGGAAATGGATGCACGGTTTCTAATATATGACAAAAATAATTTTATTCTCTGTGTATTTTTGTTTCCTGTAGAAAAACAGAGTCTTCCTATAGCATGTTAGGACAACAAGGAAAATGAGTGGTAAAAGCTTGGGAATGATGAGTGGATGGTGGAAATAGATGAGGGTGATGGATTGGTATGGACTTGGTCCTTCTGGAGCATCTAAGTAAAGGAGGAGAAAGTCCAAGCTTGATTTCCTTTGACTAGGCTTTTGATCAACTTTTCTTTTGGTGGCTAACTTGTTTTTGTTGCTTTGCAGAGGTTGGAGAGAACCCACATTTATGAGAGAAATATACATGGAGCAAAGATTTTTTTTCTTTTTTTTCCTTCTAGGCCTACTAGCCGCCTCAATGAGGTTTTCAACTAGTAGGTCTACCTAGGCACCTCAAAGGAGGTTTTCACCTAGGATCTTTTCTTTTTTCTCCTTTTTTCTTTTTTCCAACCCATTGACTGCCTCATGGAGGTTTTCAATCAATGAACCAATCTCGGTTGCCTCAAAGGAGGTTTTCTCCTGAGATTTTATTTTTTCCTCTTATTTTTCATTTATTTTTTTTATTTTTTTTAACCCTACTCCACTTGAAAAATAAAATCTCTTTCAAGTATAAGAATAATTCCAATGGAGCCATGTGAACATCAAGATGACAGATAAACTGATGTGTAGGCTTGAAATATATGCTTTGACACGTACCTGAATTTCAGAGACCAAATGATTTGATTGAGATGATATCAGGAATTGTTGAAGAATAGTGTGTGGCTACAACTTACTGTCTAGAACCATATTTCAATATAGTTTTGATGTCTATGGTCAACTTGCTGATTTGGATCATCTTGGATGTCTTCTTCTTCCATGAAATTCAGATCTTCTTCTTTTTGCTAATTATTCTCTTGAACACATAGATGATCTAATGGTAAACATGAGGGAACTTTCTGAATCTTTGATTCTAATGTTTGCTCTTTATCAAGTGCAGCCCATGATTCTTTGGTGTTCTTATTTGAATCTTCTTCTTCTGGATGTGGTCCTTCAATGACATCAATAGAATCTTGTTTTGCAATACCTTTCCTGATCTAAGATGAATACCATTTAGATCAAGAGGAGATGTTTGGAAGTGTTGTGCATCAACATTGTAAGTGGGTTGAGCTACTTCCTTGTGTGGGTTCGAAAATGGTGGTACAGGTAGTTGAGTGGGAGTGGATATTTGAGATGGATGTAGTTGGGGTTGTGGTTGTGGTGGAGGTGAATGGTAGGGATATAATGGATTTCGGTATGGAGGATATTGAGGAAAATATTCAGGATATTGTGGATGACTCCAATAAGTTCCTTACCAACCTTGTTGCCAATATTGGTTTTTCAGTTGACATGGCTAAGGTTGCCAAGGAAATGGCGTGTTCCAATTACTTTGAGATGGATGTGCATAAGCTTTAAATTGTGAATTAGGCTCTTACATCATATCAGGTTGAATAGGCTTCCATGGTCCTCTTGGAGCTACATAACATAGCTTCATTGGAAATTGACTTGCTCCATTGTCCTCTTGGTAAACTTCCTTCAGCCTTGGTAATGAGGGGAAATATTTAACATCATGTGATTTTGCATGGACAACAAAAATATCAACATCTTCTTTTTTCTCATTTGTATTCTTAACATTTCTACTTGTTCACTTAGATTGCTAATAATTTATATTTTAAAGTTATCAAGCAAATTTCCAAGTTTAGCTTGACTTACTAATCTTGATGTTGATTGACTTACTTTTTCCCTTCCTCTTGATATGTGTTTGCATGTTTCACAAATTTATTCAAATGATAATTGGTATACATCACCTCTACACATGAGATCAAGAATATCAATCCACTCATACCTAACTTTTCTAAGTAAGAGGGTTTTTAGTGCGTCAAATCCTAAATGATGTAATTTTCCCCTCTTAACATTGTACATGAATCCCTCTATGAAATCCTCTAGACTCTCATCTTATTTTTTATTCATTCTAAAGATTTCTTCTTTAAGATCATGATCTTTATATTTTTCTAGAAATAGATTTTGCCTATCATTCCATGATATTATTGAATTAGTCCCTAAACTCATGAACCATTTGAGAGCTCTATCCTTCAATGTTGCCGAAAACAATCTTAATTTTTGAGTGTTTAAGAAATAACCATAAGATCTACAAACAATTTCAAATTCAAAGAGAAATGTTTCCGGATCCTCTGACCTTAGACCATGAAAGTTTGGAAGAAAATATGGAGGGATGTTCTTCATGTGCACACTAACATCAATATATTGAATGGGAAATCCAAGAGGATATTCTTCATTGTCATCATCTCCATCCATTTATTCTACCTTCTCTGTCACCTCTTATTCTTCTACCTACAAAAATGAATGGTGATGTGGCTCTTACTGCACCACGTGACCAAATGGGAGGGGGGGGGTTTGGTGTTGGAGAATTTGTTTTTGAATAAGAATGTTAATGCAATGTAATTTTTTGTTTTGGAAATGAAAGATGCCTAATGAATTTTTATTTTTTTTCTGCAGAAAGTAAAAAAAATGAATCAACTAAGGAATAAAACAATGCATACTTTGACACGTCCCTAACAACGGTGCCAAAAAGTGACGAGCCTTGGTATTGCAACAAGAATGCTCCAACTCCCAAGGCTACCAACTTTAATTATCAACCCAGGGTTCATACGAAATTCAGAGGTATCAACACTATCTGTGCAACATACATTATGTCCTTACTTCACTATCATGATGTAATGGAGTGAATCTAATGAAATCAAATCCTAAACTATTTGCAGCAAATGAAGTGCTTGAAATGGAAACCTTAACCTATTGCAGGAAAGAAAATACAAGGAAAGAAAACCTATTCTAATTGCATAAAGAAAATATCATGAACTAAATATCAATCATTACATTTTAAAGAGTTCATATCCATTGATAGAGTTTATTGGATGTGGCAATCAATAAAATCATCATTGTATTCCCATTTCATAAATATGTCCATTAACCCAAATCATTGTGATGTTTTGCATGGGTAAAAAGGAAAGTTATAAGTGGTGTTTATTCCTCCTCAACCATTGATTTAGAGCCTCAGGGTCATGATTCAACCCGAAGGGATGAAAACCAATCTTTTTGAGCAAATCTGGGCAAGTATATACACACTCGAAGAGTGCTACAGGAAACTACAAGATGTTATAATTCATCGAAATGAACAAGAAAATCAAATCCAAATTGGATGAGACAATTTTTTTTATTGACTAAGATGTCTTAGGTATCCATTCCAAGTGGAATCACTCAAAAATACCCCTGTTAAGCCATGCTAAAAAATAACAGAAAATTACTAGTCTAAAATCTAGAAATTCGAGAACTAGTGAGCTAGTAAATCTATCAAATGCCTAACATAATAAAGTGAAAATGCAATGGGGTAAATTTTGTTATTAACTAGAATGTTTTTTGTGATCTAATGAAATTAGAATCAACTCTATTGAAGTTCATTAACATGTTCTAAAAAATAACAAAAATTTACTGTTATTTGCCACAAGGGACTTCCAAAATTTAGATTTGGGAATAAGTAAACTAATATAATTAGCTCAATGATTACTATGAACTTCCAAAGCTGTTACAAGGATAAAATTATGCTTTTGATCCTACAAAATAATTTACTTCAACCATTTAACCCAATCCTACAACAAGAAATCATCAATACTAAGTGAAGAAATAGAAAAAAAAACAAGAACAAAAGATGCATGTGAATAAAAAGTGAAAGAAAGAAAAATAAATGATACAAAAGGGCTCTGAGACTCCTGGGATGACCAAGCCCAAGGAAAATCAGAGTCCTATGAAGGAGACCAAAGTTTAGAAGCTGAAAATGACACCAATCTTCATTACTTCCATCAATACAATTACACCCCTACATGAAATGATAGTGGAGCTGCAAAAATACGAGTTCTCTCCCCAAGAAGACTAAGAAAATTCAACCCCTAGAGGGAAATTCAACTTGGTACTTATAAAAAATGATTAGGAAGCATTCCCCATGAAATGAGGAATCTTTCCCCTCCAAAATCCCTCAATTAGTGGATTTGGTTCCCAACACTAGGGATTTGCATTAAATGACAGGGAACACATCCCTAGATTTTCTTAATCATTGGAGCTCCAGAATTTGTGTATTAATTTCAAAATATCTTGTTGATTTATTATTCAATATTGATCCTCCTGTAGTAGGAAACAAGTCCCTAAATTATCTCCTCCTCCAAATTTCCATAATCTGTCCAATATTCTCATAATATTCCACAAAAATAAATAATATTAGGCACAAATATGCAATTATCCATAAACCTTCCTAATGAACATATTAAAGTTAAAAATACGTTATCTAATGCAAAAAGAGAGGTTTAATGTGCTGAAGGGTGTTCAAATGGGCCTTAATTTATTTCTAATTTGGAGGCCCATCATGTGCCTTACCTCGGAGAGGAGGAGGCCAAGGTTTAAACATTCATCAGTGGATTGCCAATTGCATACAGATACTAGATTGAGTTCGATGAGCCTAGATCATTGGAGGAGGCCATCCGAAAGTTGAAGCATTGTTATGAGCAGTTGAAGTGCAAAATTGAGCCAAAACATGACTTGAAGAGAAACGACAAAGCTAAAGGAAAATGGCCACCAAAGCGAGGAAGACCTCAAGATGCAAGTGAGAAAGATAATGCAGTTCCTTACAAGAGATTCAATATAGCTAAGAAGGGACATGGAGAGCAACAAGCTAGAGGCGGTGGTAGGGAACCATTATAGTGTTGGATATGTGGTAAGGATCATCACAAGAGGGATTGTCCGCAGTATCAGAGTGGTGGTAGAACCCAGATCTAGAGTGCTAAGGAGGCGCATACAGTTGGTGATGTTGGTCATAACATTCCTCATATTTATGCAGCTATGGAAAAAAGATAGGTGGATCATTAGGAAACGATCATTGAGATGGGTGGTAAGCTTTGTGATCAAGTTTTTTCTATTTTGATTGATCCTGGATCTAACTATAGTTATATTAATCCTGACCTAGATGATAAGTGTGGTTTGAGAAAAGAAGTGCATGCATAATCTTGGTTGGTGTAGTTGGATACAGGTACAAAGAAGCGAGTTCATCATTGGGTAAGAGCTTGGGAATTTGAGTTAAATGGTATGCCTACATCAACGCATTTGAATGTATTTCCATTGGGATCATATAGTATGATTTTGGGTATGGAATGGTTATACCTTCACATAACCAAAATGGATTGCATCGACAAGGCCATTGAGTGTGTGGATGAAAGTGGGGAAAAGAGGACCTTGTAGGGAAAGAAGAATCCTACATCACTGAGGGTGGTTACCACTATGTAGGCTAAGCGTAGTTGCAGAAAAGGTTGTGTGATGTTTGTAGTACACATTTCCAGTGACAAGCGTAAGGAGGTGGAGGACGCCGATGTGTTGAGCAGGTACCCAGTATTGCACTACTTTCAGGATGTATTTCCTGAGGACATTTCAGAGTTGCCACCTCACAGGGAGGTAGAATTTTCTATTGATTTGGTCCAAGGGGAAACTCCAACATCGAAAGCACCTTACAAGATGAGCACACCTAAGTTGTTAGAGTTGAAGTTGGAGGTAAAGGAAATGTTGGACAAAGAATACATCAGACCCAATGTATAACCTTGGGGTGGACCAATGTTGTTCATAAAGAAGAAAGATGATACTCTTAGATTATGCATTGATT
Organism: Pinus tabuliformis; assembly: GCA_031772625.1. Lineage (NCBI taxonomy): Eukaryota > Viridiplantae > Streptophyta > Pinopsida > Pinales > Pinaceae > Pinus > Pinus tabuliformis. The sequence continues at coordinate 917,488,245 of CM062805.1, read as the reverse complement.
ATAGGCAGCTGAACAAGGTAACGATCAAGAATAGGCACCCATTACCAAGGATTGATGATTTGTTTGATCAGATAAATGAAGAAACAATGTTCTCTAAGATCGACTTGAGATCGGGATACCATCAGGTACGTATCAAGAAAGAGGATATCTTCAAGACCGCGTTTAGGATGGGGTACGAGCTTTATGAGTTTGTTGTTGTTCCATTCGGTGTGACTAATTTTCCAACTACATTCATGTGTTTGATGAATAGTGTGTTGCATCCTTATTTGGACAAGTTTGTTATTGTATAGATTGATGACATACTGGTATATTCTAAGAATCAGGAAGAACATGCCGAACATTTAGCATCAGTGTTGAGATTGCTAAGAGAGCATCAGTTGTATGCTAAGCTAAGAAAGTGTAGATTCTTTCAGACTGAGGTACACTACTTGGGACATGTTGTCTCAAGGAAGGCATAGAAGTAGATCCAGAAAAGATAAGGGCCATCATGGAATGGGAAACTCCTAAGAATGTATATGAGGCGAGATCATTCATGGGATTGACAATTTACTATAGGAGGTTCATGAGGAACTTCTCATGCATTGCATATCCTATCACATCATTGCAGTGGAAAGGTAAGAAGTTTGAATGGATTGAAGAATGTGAATATAGTTTTGAGCAACTTAAGAAGTTGTTGTCACATGCACCAGTGCTAAAGGTTGCAGATCCAGATAAGGAGTTTGTAGTGTGTACATATGCTTGCAAGAGGGGACTTGGTGGAGTTCTCATGCAAGAAGGACATGTAGTGTGCTATGAGTCACGGAAACTAAATGAGCACGAGCAGAACTACCCAATGGATGATCTTGAGATAGCAGCAATTATACATGCATTGAAGATGTCGAGACATTATCTTCTCAGCAGTAGGTTTACATTGATGAGCGATCACAATGGGTTGAGCTATTTGTTTGACCAACCGAATCTAAATGCTAGACAAGCTAGATGGTTGGCTACCCTTAGTGAGTTTGACTTCGAGATCAAATACATCAAAGGGAAAGAGAATCAGGCTGCAGATGCTCTTAGCAGGAAGCTACAAGTAAATCATATAACAATTATAAGCTCCTATGGGATAGAGTTACAGGATAGGATCTTGCAGGAAGGACAATGGGATGACAAATACATGGAGATCATGAACAAGTTACAACAGAGTACGGGTACAAGTACAAGGAATCAGGACGCAAACTATTGTCTCATGGCAGATGGCTTGGTGAGGTTTCAAGACAGGATCTATGTGCCAAAATGTAGTGAGCTCAAAAAAATTATCTTGAGGGAGTTTCATGTGAAATCGTATTTGGGTCATCCAGGATATCATAAGACATTCACGACGGTGAAGAATTTTTACTATTGGTTGAATATGAAGAAGGAAGCGGCGGAGTTCGTGGCTAGATGTTTAGACTGTCAGCAGGTAAACATGGAATGCAAGCCTATTGTGATTGTAGAATGGAAATGGGAGGCCGTTTCCATGGATTTCATCAGAGATCTTCTGAGGACAGTGAAGTAACATGTTTCTATATTGGTCATGGTTGAAAGGTTGAGCAAGGTAGCTCACTTCATTCTAGTGAAGACTTCATATTCAGCCAGTGAGGTAGCATAAGTGTTTATCAAAGAAATAGTGTGACTACATGGTGTTCCAAAGAAAATTGTGTCAGACAGGGATGCAAAGTTCACTTCCAAGTTTTGGAAGGAGCTATTTGCAGGCTTGGGTACAAAGTTGGCCTTTAGTACAACTTATCATCCACAGAAATATGGTCAGACAGAGAGGGTCAACAAGATCTTGGAAGATATGTTGAGCATGTACATGATGCACCAGTAGAGGAAATGGGGGGAGTATCTTCCATTGGTGGAGTTTTCATATAATAATGGTTATAAAGGGTCCTTGAGGATGATTCCTTTCGAGGCTTTGTATGGACGAAGTTGTAACACTCCCATAAGCTAGAGTGATCCAATGAACAAGGTACTTATTGGGTCGTACATGTTGACAGATATGGAGCAGGAAATGCAGGTTATAAAGAAGAATCTAAAGGATGCACATGATAGACAAAAGAGTTATGCAGATCAACACAGGGTGTTTAAAGAGTTTTAGGTTGGGGAGCAAGTGTATTTATGCATCAAGCCCAAGAAAATCTCTTTGAGGATTGGTTCATGTGCCATGTTCGCACCACAATATTACGGGCCTTTTGAGATCCTTGAGAGGATTGGATTAGTGGCATATCAACTTGCACTGCCTCCAATAGTGAAAGTTCATGATGTTTTCCATATTTCATTTCTTAAGAAATATATAAAGGATGTTGATCATGTTATTGATTGGTCTGTATTGCAGGTGGAGCAAGAAGGAGAGTTCCAGCCAGAGCCTCATTGCATATTGTAGCGGAAATATCTCATGGTTAGGAATAGAGCCATAGAGAAAGTTAAAGTGCGATGGAAGTACTTTGGGCCTGAAGAAGCTACATGGCAGATGACGGATATGTTTTTATGATGTTTTGATATTTATATATGTATATGGATGTAAATACCTCCATGAGCTAAGTTATAAAGCTCCAATAAGCAGTATGGTTATTATCTCGTCATGTTGTCATGATGTTTTCTTTTTGAGCAAGTTCTTCATTATAAATACTACAACGAGCTAAGTTATAAAGCTCCATAAGTAGTATGTTTGCTTTTCAATAGTTTTGATGAGGCCTTATTGTGGTTTAACATTGAGGACGATGTTCCCCAAGGGGGAGGGTTCTGTAACAGCCCTGGTGAAAAGTTCATGTAATAAAAATTAATAAAGGTAAAATAGGACCACAGGTAAGGGACACGTATTCCAAGATGAATGTTGGGCAAATATATCCTAGTGGGCATCACTAGATGTGTGTTTTGACTAAGGAAAATTGGTAAAGGCTAAGACAAAGCCATTAAAAGGAAAAAAGGCATTTTGGCACATTTATTTATGAAAATAAAGGAAATTAGGAGAGAAGTAAGGTGAAAGGTCACAGGTTGCATGTGAGGAGGAAATTGAAGGAAAATAATGGAAAATGAAGAAAATAGAGGCCTCATGCATAAAAAGGATTATGAGGATCAGTTCATGGCTTTTGTTAAGTTCAATTTTGGAGCTCTCTCATTATTCTCTCTCTCTCTCTCACTCTGTTGGTCACTTAGAGTTTTCTTGGAGCACTCTAGTTTGGAGCAAGGAAAGGAAAAGCAAGCAAAGGAAAGGAAAAACAAGCAAGGATCAAGGAAAGGAAAGCAAGATCAAGCAACTTCAGCAGGAATACTTGCAGGTAACCTTTTGCATGTGTGATTTCCTAGTTGGTTTAGACATGCATTGATTTGCATGTTGGTGTATGGTTCTTTTGTTGTCGGTGGCATGGTTTTGTTGGGTTATGATAGTGGATTTCAGCCTAGCCTAGTCTTTTTCTGGATTCCATGGTATGTTGGGATGTTTATTTTGGTTTTATAACTTTGGAATTACTGGATGGATTTTAGAATCTGGGGTGGTGGTGGTCTCAAGGTTCATTCCCAAAGGCCTAGGAATCCCTTGACCAGTTTTGGCGAGATACATGGTAAAGTCTGAGGGAGAAATCTCAGTTTAGGGCCTAGTGATCTGGGTTTGGATTACGGTAAAGCCTGAGAGACAAGGAGATGGAAAATTCCTCAAGGATAGTGATGGATTCCAGATGGCATTCCAAGTTTTGTTCGGCTGTGATCGGAGCACTGGTTTTGGTGTCATTGCAGTTTGATGAGTGTGGAGGTGGTTTAACCTCTAGATTCCCTTGGTTGTTCTTGGATTGGTTGTTCTATGAGATCCCACATTCATGCTTGGAATATGGCATGGGGGTGACTGGCTGAAAGAGAGATTTGGTTAAGCCATGTCTATGGTCGGGCCATATGTGGAAGTCCCGAACCTGGTTGGATTTTGTTATGATTAATAAAATCTAAGTTCTCTTGATTTTTCACTGATTTATATGTGGATTTAATGGTTGTCATATCTATGATATTTATATGGTTTTATGCTAGTTATAAGCATGGTTGAATGACTAGTTCATGTCATGGTTATTTCATGTATTTACTTGTAACTGTTAAATGTATGGATGCAAGACCTAATTAATGATGTAGTAGTTCAATGAAAAAGGAGGTGATCCTTTTGGTTATGTTCCATAAGTTGTTTCAGTCGTTTATGCTCTGTCTTGTATCCTAGACCTGTAGGTTGCATTGATGCCAAGTGTTTGACAGAAGGTTAGTTCCGGTTGCGGGTGCTCAGAGAGTGAGTTGTTTTCTTTCAGTTCCTTGTGAAATAATCATATTACCCGATCTACATCCTATGAATGCGTCAGCAGTTGCTAACCATGGTCTACCAAGGATGATAGGGTGTCCTCCTAAATTAGATTTTGGTTGAAGAACTAAAAAGTCCACTGGATACTCCCAAGAGTCCAGTGAAAAAATTATGTCCTCCAAAATCCCTTCAGGAATCACTTTAGATCTATCAGCTAGTTCTAGAACAATTGGTGTGTGCTGCAAGTTTGTGAGCTGCAGTGTTCTCATTGTTTCAAGAGTCATCACATTTATTGCGGCCCCAAGATCAATTAAGGTATTTGGAATATGTATGTTGTTAATGATTGTAGTGACTATGGGAATACCAGGATCAACATACTTTTCCATTGAAATGGTGTTTGTCATAAGGCCAGCTAAATGTCCAATAACATGAATAGTTTGTGGATCAACTCTTTTCCTGGTAGGCTTCTTGAGGCATAGTTCTTTGATTGCTTTAGTATATATCGGAATGTCTTTTATGGCTTGTAATAGTGGAATTTTTATATAGACATTCTTTAGCTCATCTAAAACATCAAACTGTGGTATAGACATGGGAAGTTTTTCTTGGACCAATCTTTCTGGAAAAGGTGGTGGGTGCAACAGTTGCATTTGTTTATTTTTGATGTCATCATTTTGTTTCCTTTGAGTTGGAGTTTCATTTTCATTTTCTTCGTTTTCTTCTTGTTTTTCAGCTATTGGAGGTTCTTTTTGAAGTACCTTACCAGACCTCAGCTCGATATTTTGTAAAGGTAATGTGGGATATGATGGTCCCTCATCTACACTGTAAACTAGTCTATCTGCTCTATTATTTGGATTTGGTACAGGTTGAGCAGGAATCTGAGTGGGTCTAGGAGGTTGGTTAGATGGAAGTTGTAATTGAGGTGGATTTATTGGTGGAGGAGCAGGCAATGCTTGTTGAGTGTTTTGGGGTTGATGAACAACTTGCTGCTGAGGATATTGTTGATATGTTTGAGGATATTGCGAATATGGCTAATGATACTATTGATATGGCTGAGAATATTGTTGGTATGGTTGAGGATATGGTTGATATTGTTGAGAGTATTGCTAAAATGGTTTCCATTGTTGTTGTGGGTAATTTTGGTGTTGCCATGGCATGGGTACATTCCAAGAATTCTGAACATACATCTGATCTTGTGCAGGAAATTGCAAATTTTGGTTTGGAAACATACCTGGAGGTGGAGGTCTCGGTTGCCATGGTCTCTTAGCGCCCATGAAGTACACATTGTCCATATCTACATTAGCTTCCAAATTACAATTCTACAAAATCTTGATTTTAGAACAATGAGATATATCATGATTTTCAGTACAAAAGGCACAAACTTGAATGTTTTCTAATGGGCAGTCTTTCAAAGCATGTTTCTTCCGGCATTTTGGACAAAAGACAGCCATTAATTGATCTTCCTCTTCTTGTCTTTTCTTTGCTTTCAGAGTGTCAATTTGATTTCCTAAGGTACTTAATAGATCTGTTTTGAATTCTTCTAACAAGTTTCCTATTTCAGCCCTTGTGACACTTGCTGAAGCAGATTTTGTGGCTTTGGATGATATAGCTCTTTTTCCATTTCTGGCTTTGCTCCTAGAATACTTTTCACATAAATCAGCAATTTCTTCGAAAGGTAAAGTGGAAATATCACCTTTGCCCATCAAATTAAGATCATCTAAGTATTCCTCTCGAATGCCCTTCAAAAATATTGTTCGAATCAGATCAAGAGACATGGTTCTATGTTTTGATTTTTGTAAATTGTAAACAAATCGTTCCAAATACTCCTCTAAATTTTCATCCTCTTGTTGATTCATTCTAAAGATATCATCTTTAGAATCTTTTGATCTACAATAAGGTTGGTATTTCTTTAGGAATATTTTTCTCATGCCATCCCAATCAGTTATTGCATGTTCACCAAGTCCCATGAACCATCTTAATGCTGATGCTTTTAATGTTGCTGGGAAGAGTCTAAGCCTATGGGCATCATCTGTGTAACCATATGTTCGGAATACTATGTCAAATTCAAACAAGAAAGAATCTGGATCTTCTGAAGCCATGCCATAAAAGTTTGGTAACACAGATGGAGGTATGTTTTTCATTTTTATTTCCTCATCATAATTTTCTCTTGGTTCTTGAATAGGAAATTTAAAGGTTGACTCTTCCTCCTCTCTTTGATTTTGTTGTTCAGGAGTGGGTCTTCTTGCTGATCCTCCTCCTTCCTCAGCCATTTTGATAGGTTCCTTTGTTGATTTAATTTCTTGTTCAGTGTCACTTGTTTCAAAGAGAAGTTGTTCTAGTGATTTTTCTCCTTCTTGAGATTTTTCAAAATCAGTAGGTTCAAGGAGAGATTTTTGAGTTATTTTACTACTTTCTCTTTTTATAGAGGATTCAGGGAGATGTTTCTTCTTTGATTCGTATGCCAATAGAATTTGTCTCTCAATGAGTGTGAGTCTTTGCCCTGATTTTTGTTTATCCTCTAATTCTTGTATGGTGACTTTCCCAGCTGGTGTTGTGTGTTCAATTTTTCCTAAAGGGTCTGCTCCTGGTGGTGGATTAGTTTTTGGATGGGGGTTTTTTATGAATCTACCTTTATCATCTCTAGATCTAAACATAAGTAAACATGACTTCTAAAATGATGAATTAAAATTAAATCTATGTTTTTGTTTGTTTGTTTTTTTTTTTTTTTTTTTTTTAAGAAATCCTCTAGTTGCGCCTCCCTGGCAACAGCGCCAAAATGTAGAGACCAATCTAGGGTTCTAGATTAGACTAAATTTAATATCAACCAAGGTAGGTAAACTTAGAGTCACGTGTCTAAAGTTTATAGACCTAAAAGGATCTAATCTGTCTAAATAAGTGTCTATTGTGACAGGCTACAACACTCTTTTACAAGAGATTGAAATATGTTTCCTTTCACAATTTAAACACTTATATCATCTAATTTAATTAACTGTTCTAAAAAACAGAGTGTTACTAGTCTGAGTTCTCAATCCTCTTACAAGGATATAATTCACAAAAACTCTTTCAAGATAACACACTAAGCATACTAAAAATCAAATTCATGAAAACAGAGTTCATAGAAATATTTTGAAATTCAATGTTCAATTAAACCTTTTACAAGGTCTTATTCAATAATTTTGCAATTGAATTTTCAAGCTACTACTATGAATCATAAAATAACAATCGCAAGAACTTCTAATTAAATTGATAAACTCACAAGCAATGAAATGAAATAAAACGCTATTCAGATCTGAATACTAAATTCTATGAAACAGAAAAGAAAGTGTACCAATCCTCACGTAGGGCCCTTCCACGCTTTGATGGCACACTTTGAAAAACTTCAAGTGATAAGAACGTTAACTCATAAACACCATAATTGATGAAATTCTGCCTTTGATTAAGTTCTGAGAATCGATTACATTCAAACAGAGTTCTGGAATACGCTTATAGTCTTAAGTCTGCTCTTGTCCATGTCTTCACTAGCATTCCTTCTCTTTATTAAAATTTACAACCAAAAAGGCTATTTTCGTTCTTCCTAATCCTAACTGATTTCTAAAACAAAACGAAATCAGTTTAGGTAACTTCAGATTTTTCTGCTTTTACAAAAAAGGCTATTTTCATTCTTCCTAATCCTAACTGATTTCTAAAACAAAACGAAATCAGTTTAGGTAACTTCAGATTTTTCTGCTTTTACAACCAAAAAGGTTGGGTTTGACCAGCATTGACCATGTATTCAGGAGCTCCAAATTCGATGCTAAATAGATTTTCCACCATGTATGTACATCCTAGATCACATCCTTATCTTATGTTTCGATTTTCCTGCCATGCCACATGTCACAACATAAACCAATAACAGGAAGTCATTACATCCCGTAATTTTGTTGAAAAATTCCAATTTTTAACATAAAAATCCATAAATTAAATTTAATGTAAAATAACAATTATAATGCTTCATTAATCAATTTCAATGGACTATGAGGAGTTTATGGAAGAAAATGATAGATAAATGATGGATTTTAGAAGAAAAGAATAGCAATAAAATAGTACCAACACCATCATTTATGAGATTGTGTGCAGAGGAGGATAATGTTGCTACAATACATTACGACTGAGGAACACGATTTTGACATCATCACAAAGGCTTTGGCAAGAGGGAAGTTCAAATTCCACAGGTGCAAGATAGGGGTGGTTGATAATCCCTTTCTTGCTAAGAGGAAGTGTTGAGAATTGTAGCAAGAAAGGCTCAATTTAGCTTAGCCTTAGTCAAATTGAGAAAATTTTAAATTTCCACATCAACAAACAACTTAGAGGTAGTTAACTAAGGTGACATGTCTCTTGTCACTTAGTTAGCTTAGTAAATTCTATTTAGAGGGCTTGGAGTTCATTTATGCATGTGTGATTGCTAATTTATAGCCATCTAGTTTAGTTATTTCCAGTTGTACTCAATTAAACTAGTTCTAAAAGTTAATAGAACTTGTTGGAGGATAGTTGTGCAATGGGACACCAGTATAACTCAAATATCATCCAGTTAATTGATCAATCAACCAAAAATAAATCATTCATGCAAGGAATTTGAATTGCTAGGCTGTAAGGCCCTAAATTTAGAATTTAACATGGTCCAGCAAATTCATGTTCAAAAAAACTATGAAGCCTTAAATTTGAAATTTAACAGAGTTTAACAATATTTCTACTCACAAAAATGAAATTTTAATACAAAATTTATCCATTATTCTTCTATTGAGTACCAACCTATTTGCTTTGCCACAAATCCTGCTCCCACTGGCAATCAGTTGAAATCAGTTGAAGATGTTTTTTAGTGTTGTTCCCGCTGCTGCAATTACCAAACTACCATTTTCCTCCCAGCCTATCGGGGGTCTACCTATACAGTCCCCAGATCTAGAAGATAGGTCTTCTAGCCCCTGTGCCCAAAACCCCAAGAACAATCAAGCTCAATGTCTATGATTCTGTTAGAACTTCCTCCTCTGTCTCTCTCCAACTCAAAACGAACTTCCCACGGTTTGAAACAAAAATGGTGTGTCTTTCTTCCGCCCTCCTTCGTTCCTTATATGTTTAAATCCACCGCCTTCCAACCACCTTGCTGTCGGCCTCCTCCTCCCTTCCACTGACTCATGCTTCCTTCCGCTGCCATCCTCATACATTCTGGATCTTTCCTTATTATTGCTTTATTTTAACATATGGATGAATTAATTTATTTATTTTAATTAAATTAAAATATCTTTTAAATAAGCTTTTGTTTAATTATATGATTATTTCAAACAATAATTTATGTACATTAATGACATGGTTATTAATAAGAATAATTTAGCATCAAAATTATAAGTATTAATACTATTTAATAACTAAAATAATAAAGAGATACTTACTATTTTTTTAGTGTGTCATGTGTAGGACAAGATCTACCTTCTTAATGGTTTAGGTGTTCAATCTAGTATATTTTTCTTTAAATGATTAATTTGTTTATCCTTTATTTAGACATCATTCATAATCAATTAGTAAGTATACTAGTGCAATGCATGCGATGCATGCATATGTAGCTATCATATGCATGCCTCGTACGCATGCTAATACTCTTATTATGTCCGAAATTCAGGATGGGTTGTTACATACACCCCTCCTTCAGAAAACTTCGTCCCGAAGTTAGGGTTTATATAGTATATCAATAATTATTTTAGTGTTTAATATATTCATGTAAGGATTGTGTCCTGTGATTAAATTCTCATTTATATTGTGAGAACATTTGAACATGTATGTTTTGATCATTTATTGGTTTACAAATTTAGTAGTCATGTCATGCCCCAACAAAGTTCCCAAACTATTCTAGAATCATCCTATCCTTCCTAATCTCTTCCGCTCCCATCCTATCCGTCCTCTACTGAAATATGTCATGGTATTAGCTATACTGACCTAACCATTCATAGATCTCAGCGTCGACTACATCGACCTGATTTCCCAGTAGGCATCTGGAAGTCATCATCACACGTCTAGGGGAGCGTGACTCACACAGTCCTCCCATGACTCTAGGTTTTGGAGGATAAACGGTGGGCAACACCTCCACCCCTCCTAGTAGGTCTAGGGTTAACACATTATCATGGAATCTCATTGAGTCTCAATTGTTCTTGGAGTTTTTTCATCACGTGGTCGGTTTGGTAACAATACTTTCTGCAATGTAAACACTTGTCCACACATTATAACATATGCATCAATATATTCAAAACTAATTGTTTTCTGATAACAGTTTCCATGCATTCCTAGTATGTTGCCATCTATGATATTGATCTTTAAGTTCATGTAACATATTTTGCTATGTCTAAGAAAGATACTTGCAATTAACTTTCACATCAAATAGTAAAGTGTGATCACTATAATTATATCCATCTCATCAATATTTAGAAATCTATGGTCTTTCACATAGTCACACATGCTCATAAATAAAACATCATATCTAGAAATCTTATTCATAACATAATTCATATGCATATCCATGTACTAACATTACATGCATATTTAATTAAACATACATGAAAAAACATAATCATTTGAAATAACATGCTCATGTGTTACTCTTCATATATATTTTATTTATTATACACATTTGTCTTCTTCTTTTTTTAACTTTTGCTATCCCTATTATGCTTGTATCACGTTTTACTAATTTTATTTGTATCATTTATCTATTTCCATATTATATGCCCCTTTAGACACATTTCTATATTGTTATCTTGTAACTTCTTTGACTTTTACTCATTTGCATCTAGTGTTATTTATTATATGAAATGAAATCTTAACGTTCACAAGACTAGATATAGTCTATGGAACCACTACATTCCCTGCTTTTCCTTTATGTAATTCAATCCTCTTATTATTCAAATTAATGATGAGTTGACCCAACCTTCTAACAGTCCCCTTACTAAAAAGACAATGCCAAGGACTATCACTCGATCATCTAACTTGTCTAGCATTTAAATCTTGTTAGGTAAACAAATATTGTAGACTTTGATGGTAACTTTTGAGCATAAAGCTTCTCCCTACCAAGTAGTACCTCCATATCTTTAAAGTTAGCACTACCGTGGCTAACTCTAAATCGTGTGTGGCGTGGAGTTCTTCATGAAGCTTTAATTTCCTTGAGGCATATGCTATTACGTCTCTATCCTGTATTAATACTGCACCTAATCCTTGATTGGATGCATCAGTACACATAGTAAAATCTTTGTCCATATCAGGTACTCGCAAGATTGGTGCATTGGTCAATAATATTTTAAGTTCAGAAAATGATCTATGACATTCTTCAGTCCATTCATACCTAACTCCTTTACGCTAGAGAGTTGTAATAGGTTTTGCAATTTTGGAGAATCCTTCTACAAACCTTCGGTAGTAGCCGGCTAAACCCATAAAGCTCTGCACTTCATGCACTTTTTTTTTTGTATCGGTCATTCCATAATTGCCTCTTTCCATTTTAAATTGTCAAGGATTGTTCACAAATTCAGTGGAATTGATATTAAATTACTAAAATTTTACATCTTATAAAAATTAATCCATCCCTAAAATTAATCCAATTTAAGAATAAGTAAAACTAAAATTAGAAACCCATTTTAATAACCAATAAAACTAAAACCTTTTTTTTTATAAGTAATAAAATAAAAATTAAATAAAATTGACCCTAAATTATAATAATATGAGATAATATAGAATCTTAGAATATATTCCAAATATATCCTATAAAAACCAATTCACTCTCCATTTCAATTTTTTTTCATTTTTTTTTTTTGAGATATTCTTAACTTCCTTTCATTTTTCATTTTTTTTTTTTTTAAATCCCTTTAGAGCCTTACTAATAATATATATTTTGTAACTATTAAGAACTATTAAATTTTTAAAGATATTATTTTAATTCTTTAAAGATATTATTTTAATTTTTTTGTTTATAATAGTTAAAAAAGCAGTTGTCTATAACGCGACTTTTTGAAAGTTTTTTCGGCGGGTTTTTCCGGTCGAAATCCGGCAGGAATTTATTGGAATTGCAAGTTTGATAGCTAGTTTCTGCACAATGAAAGCGTCCCAGGGGTTTTCCAGGGTGCTGAATCCAAATATGCAGTTAAAAAACCATTTTAACTGCAACAAATCAAGATTTAACCTCAATTTCTTCCCCCGGATTCCGTCACCGGAATCTCCAAAAAGTCGCATTATAGACAACTCCGTTAAAAAAATAATTTCAATTGAACTGAAATTAATAATAATTTTTTTTTAACATTTCATAATCGTCATAGTTAAATATTTAACCTCTAATCAATTAATCAAGCGATAAAGATATTATTGAGAAATATATACGTTATTGATTATGGAATGTAAAGATAAGAAATCTATTATAGATATCTAAAAGTCATTCCACCATTATTTCGAAAGCCAATAAAAGCAAAATATACATTGAAAATATATAACAATTTTGACTATATAACAAAGTATCGTAGCAATTTAACTTAGTGATTTTATATATACATGCTTAAAACTTTGCTATTTACATACATTATTAATTTCAATATTTTTATTTGAAATGCGTACATACTTGTGATTACAACAGTGATTGCATAGTAACTATTTGCATCATTATGGTTGGATTACCCTTAACCTTTATATTCATTCAAATTGTACAATTTTAATAAATTCAAATTACAATTTTTTTTTTTAATTTCAAATAAAATCTTAAAAATTTATCTCAATAACTCCACCATTAATTCCACTTTGAGAATCGTGAGGATATTTATATAATGTTGGTTTCTAATTCCTAATTTCAAAAAAAAAATAACATTAACAAGCAAAGTATTTTTTTTTAAGTTAAGTTGGGTTCAGGTTATAATATATTAATTTTAAGGAGTTTTATTCCGTTTATAAATTGATAAAAGTTATGAATTATTAATGCACACTTTGTTCATTTCTTATTGCCAAAAGTTTAATATTTTAATATTATTACAAATTAATTAAAATTTTCACAAAAGTAACCACAAAACTATGACTATAGAAGTTTATGAACTCACAAAACTTCAGCCTTATAACTTCAATCAATTTATTTTTTTATTTTTTTTAAATCACGAGGTCCTCTATCTAAGGTGGTAATCATTTTGGGTTTGTTTCCACCTACAGATTTTCTGCGTTATTCTCCTTTAATTCCCGTGACAGTGAGTTACTCTCTTTATTCTTTACCGAGTGATAAACTGTTGAGAATAGACTGATGGTTGCGATTCTATATTTCTAGGGTTTTATTAATGTAAAAAAATTCCTATCTTAAATATATCTATGAATGTTTTTAAGAGCAAGTGTTTGTCTGAATTATTACAATGCCATGACCACGTTTTCTCGTTTTCTAATGTTCTGACTTCCCCTGTTATCCTTCTCAACAGAAGGTTCGTATTCGTTAACGAAGTTAGGAGTGGCCCACAAAGAGTCGTAGGTTCGAATCTGACCCACGCTGTTATTGTGTTTTTTTTTTTTTTGTAAGCTAGTGCGGTACTCTATTTTCCATTACTAAAAAACCATGAGGCAATTACAAAAATGGACAGGTTTCCACCCGCCCTTAAGGGAAACCGGGCTTCTTACCATCTGAAATGTTTCAAAGCCATCCAGAAACAAAATGTCACCAATCTATCTATCCATGCAAGATATACATCTATCCTTATTAACAGTTTAAAGTTTTCTTGCTGAGACAGTATCATCAAAATATATATAAACAAAACATAGAAAATCAACTACACAGATAAAAACCTCTACACATCTGCTGCAAACTATGACTGCTTCGGTGCATCCTTTGGTTCTTTCTCTAACTTAATGCCCAGACCTCCCGCTTGGAGCAGCTGCACAATATCATCCATCTTCTTTTCTTGCATCATGAGAATCACTTGAATGTTTTTCAGCTCCTTTTTCATAGTTGGAATTCCTTGAATCAATTCTGCCATCTCTAAAGCGACTTGTTCCATAGCCTTAGCTAATAAACGCTTCATCCCCCAATATACATGCAAAGACTGTTTATATAATGACATTCTACCTCGGGTATGTCCAGGGTCAGGGAGATATTGTTCCCAATCCTCCATCTCTGGCTCTGAGTACCCCTGCAATGCTTCTTCCTCCATCTGCTCTATCATCCTTCGAATATTAGGATTAGTATCCAAAACATATGCAGCTTCTGCTTCTTGCAAACGCCTCCTCAAATCCTTCTTCCCTCGCTTTCTCCCACGTCCCTCACTGGCTACACCTTCCTCCATTTCCTCACGCAGATTTGAGTTTCTATTGCCTCGACCCCCTCGGCCCGCAGGTCTCCCTCGCCTTCGCTGCGTCACTCGTCCCCGCACTCCTCTGCGCCGGCCTCGTTCCTCTACATCTTCGTCGTCATTGAGGTCTTCGCTCTCCTCCTCACTACCGTCCACTGTTCGCATTTGGGGCTTCCCCATGCCCACCTTTCCTTTCCCTCCCCGTTTAGGTTCTGCGTCTGCAAAGAACTTCGTCATATCAAATTCCTCTTCCGAATCCTCCTGGATATCAATAAAAGCCTTCTGCATGGTTTCCCCAACAGTGCTCTTGCCTTTCTCCATTGGGGTCACCGTTTTACTCCGCGTAATCCTACCTCCCCCCCGCTCCTGGTGCTCCGCCATCCTACCAACGTTCTGCCTCTGCAATTCTGCTTTGCGTTTCCTCACTCTATGCCACTGCAAATGGAGGTTCGGGTATTTACATGCATTACTTAAGTAATCGAGAGGCTGCCACCTTGCTATCGTGAACCTTCGCTGCCTGGCTGTATCATTAATGTCCATTCCAGTTACACCTCCATTATGTGAAGGGAGTAGTACGTCGCCGCCATAACTATCACATCTCCTCGGTACCTTGGCCGGAGTTCGTCTTGGTATGCGAAACCTTCCCATGGGTCGCATGCTGCCACCCTTCCGACCATTAATCACCTGATATGGGACTAGTGGATGGAGTAATCTCACCTTAAGAGCTCTGTCCTTCCTCCTGCTGATTATCATCACCGGTTGTTTAATGATTCCTCTGCTAAACGGTCGTGGCATCATAACCTTGGTATAAGTAAATCATTCCAGCAAGCTCCTCTGCTGAGCGATCGCATCATCATAATCTTGGTGTAAAATAATGTTTAAATCATGCCATCTTGGATCGTCTTGTAATGACATCCAACTGCAATCTACACTCCTATTCGGCCCTCCACAACCCCAATTAGCCAATAGATCGGCTGCCCGGTTGCCATTGCGTAGTACGTGAGTTATCATGATATATTCGATCCTACGCAAGAGTTGTTCAATGTCCTGAAGGATCGCTGCTGTCCGCCAGCTCTTCGACACGTATATCCAACTCTTCTCGTCCCTTAACTTCTTCAACATGTCAACAGTAATTAGTGAATCGCCCTCTATTTCTAAACTCCTATAACCGTTTCTAACTGCTATCCTGAGGCCATGATGAACTGCCTATAACTCCGCTTCATTGTTTGTCATCTCTCCTCCATCTTCAGCAAAAATCCACCTCGTATGACCACTACTTTCCCTGAAAAGACCCCCAAAACCTGCTTGCCCCGGGTTGCCCTTTGAGGCCCCATCGAAATTTAGTTTAAGTCGTCGCTCACCAGGCATCCGATAATGGTTAGGGCTCGGTACTTCTTTCTTAAGCTTCCGCTCTGGATTGGGATAAATCATTTGGAAAGCCATGTTTAATTTAGAAATAATCCTCTGTTCCTCCGGATTCAAACGCCAATCCTCTTCGTCCCAGGCTTCTGCTAAAATCGTTTCTTTCAAAGATCGACATATTTCCTCCCAAAGTTGCTGCCCTGGCCAATAGGTATCCCTAAATATTCGTCGATTCCTTTCTTTCCATATCGCCCAAATGACAAAACCGGGTGCGAGATTCCAAAGTCTCCTTACGACTCTACTTTGGAAGTTGCCTCTACCCCATTGGAACAGAGTATTTCTGATACTACCAGGATCCCTCCTCGTCATACCAAAGAGTACTTGGATTTCCTCCCAAATGCTTAGAGTATACATACAGTGATTCAACAAATGCTCCTGGGTTTCAAAAGCCTTAGTACATAGATGGCAACGGGATGGGCCAATCATTCCTCGTTTCTGCATATTATCCCAAGTGAGGATCCTTCCTCTGCATACCAGCCAAGCAAAACAAGTAACCTTAGGCCACCATTTACCTCCCCAGATATTTTTCCACCCTACTGGCTCATCCGGTCTATCCTCCTTCGTAGCCCAATAATATGCTTCTTTTACTGTAAACATTCCAATCGTTGCCTTACCCCACCTCAAGATATCGGTACCTTCTCTAAACTTGATTTTCCGTGTTTCTATTGTTCTATCAAACGATTGCCGAGCCTCTTGTCCAATATTATCTACCCATTCGTCTGGGCTTCATTCTATTTTATTTTTTTTAGATTTCTATGTTATTTGCACCATCAGTTCATGAAGTCATAATGTTTATTTAATTTACTTTGCAAAATTTAAATTATTGAATTTCAAACATCAAAAAAAAAAATAACGATTAAATACTACAGAAATTATATAATAAATCTGGGTTCTCGGCCTAGTTTAAGGTGGAGCCCTATGATATGAAATAATATTGCTGGGCTCCATTCCCGTTTATTAGTGGAGCATCGGGCCTTTAACCGATCGTAGGTGCCAAGCCCTCCGCCCCCAAATGCTATGGATGGGTCGACGTTTCATTCACACGGTGGCTTATATCCACGATTCGAGCATCAATTTTGGCCATAAGTCACGATGTAATGAAGGCCTTTAATACAAGAGCCCACGAGGCATACAAATCATTACGCGTCGAATAAGCTACAGACCATACGCAATAACTTAACACGCAGTCGTTTAGCTGGGCGGGTGTCGAACTGGAGTGGGTTTCTGAAGGGGATTCAGTCTATGCTATCGAACTTTTGATATTGTTGCGATTGACTGACTGTATTGCTCATTTACTTCCGGAGATCCATTATAAATGCCACATCAGAGGTCATGAGTTCGATTTAGCAGCAGGCTTCTGCTAAAAAAAAAATCAAGGGCGGTGCTCCAAAATTTCATTTCTTCGGATTGCATTCAGAACGTCTTCCTCAATACTCCTTTCATCATGTGCGTACCAGCCTTGACTTGGCTTGATGTGCCCAGAAAATCCTTGCAGTTCAACATCTAAATCTCATCACCGCGTCAACCTTTGCGTCGGCCGAACGTCATTACTGATGAGATTGCTCTTGAAGTCACGGGTTCTATTCCCGTAAAAGCACTACCATTCACATATGTAAGGATAATCTCCTATGCAGGGATACAAATACAGAGTATTGTTGCCTCCGTTAGTATTACATTCAATCGGAACAACGATCTTTTGCAAGGAGAGAAATATAACAAACTTAGTAGCAATTTCGGAAGAACCCATCGTTTTAAATGTTGCTGCTTCATGGCAATTAGAAAAGAGCACATGCAGCGTTAGTTACTTCTGTTTGGGACTTTTGTTATATTCAAGGCGTTAAAAGACAGACTTGAATCTATTTAGGCTATGCCCGGGAAGCTTCGAATCCTACTGTTAACGACAATTTTTTTAATTTTTATTTTTTGAACAAAATAATAATATTGTCAAGGATATTTTGAGGTATAGAATAAGGATTCCATTAACCCAATAGCCTAATGCTGAGAAGAGAATCAAGGGCGGTACTATAAGGGAGAGTGTCCTGTTAAATTCGATGTTCCTGAAGCTAAGGTTTTTAACAAAATTTAATTGAAGTCTGCAGATACTGCATATGTATTTAAGGTTTCTTGGTTTGAGTATGAAGGATACATAGAAATCTAATATAAAATTTTGAAATAATTCTGATTACAGTATTTATAATTCTTATTAAATACAACTGTAACCTTATTTTAACAGGTCCGAGAGTTTAAGTTGGCTCTGATACCAGATGTAAGGCCCTAAATTCAGAATTTAACATGGTCCAGCAAATTCATGTTCAGAAAAACTATGAAGCCTTAAATTCGAAATTTAACAGAGTTTAACAATATTTCTACTCACAAATATGAAATTTTAATACAAAATTTATCCATTATTCTTCTATTGAGTACCAACCTGTCTGCTCTGCCGCAACTCCTGCTCCCGCTGGCAATCAGTTGAAATCAGTTGAAGATGTTTTTGAGTGTTGTTCCCGCTACTGCAATTACCAAACCACCATTTTCCTCCCAGCCTATCGGGGGTCTACCTATACGGTCCCCAGATCCAGAAGACAGGTCTTCTGGCCCTCGTGCCCAAAAACCCAAGAACAATCAAGCTCAATGTCTATGATTCCGTTAGAACTTCCTCCTCTGTCTCTCTCCAACTCAAAATGAACTTCCCACAGTTTGAAACAAAAATGGCGTGTCTTTCTTCCGCCCTCCTTCGTTCCTTATATGTTTAAATCCACTGCCTTCCAACCACCTTGCTGTTGGCCTCCTCCTCCCTTCCACTGACTCATGCATCCTTCCGCTGCCATCCTCATACATTCTGGATCTTTCCTTATTATTGTTGAGAATGCAACAAGATGATAGAGCTTAGTGAAAAGAAGTCGCCTTCACTAAGTGGGCCTGTAGGCTATTTTTGGCGCAAAGTCTATTTTTAGACATATGGATCATGGTCTATGAGTTGCAGGATGTTGTTTGTGGATGATTGGTCATGTTGGTAAAAATAGATGGACTTCTATTTTTAGACATATGGGCGGAGTCTATTTTTAGACTGCCAAGTCTAAATATAGAATAGTCGAATATTATTAGTTCATAATAATATTTGGACTATAAACATTATCTTATCCTCTTGGAGCACTTCAGTTTGAGCTACAGATGTGGCACATGCAGCTGTCAGAAGAAAATACGCTTTTCTTATGGGTCAGTTGAGCTATTGCATGGTGGACTTCAGTTAGAACTCATGTGGTTGAGTTTGGTGGAGTTGTTTGAGGAGTTGATGGAGTTGTAATCAGTTTGACTTGGTTGAACTAGTTGTATTTTAGTCTAACTAAAGAATACACTAGTGATGAGTTGTGTGAATTAATTATTAATTAATTCACTAATTATTAACTCATAAAGCAACTAAAGAATACATCAGTTAACTCAGTGCATGGACAATTCAGTGGAGACAGGTGTTAGAGGTTGAGATTGCTATCAGTTGTGACTATAGTTTTGCATGAAATTTGCACATGCATGGATGGATATTGCCAATGAGGCTTGCGTAGTATAACCAAGGGAATTCGAATTCACATAGTGATTGATTCTCATGCAGGATTTCGCAGTGGAGGCAGGCAAACAGTGGAGGAGATTTGAGGCATCAGATCTGAGCTAGTTTGTGTGTAACAGGTGGAGATAGTACTGAGTACTTGTGAGGAGTATTGTACTATGTATTGTTACATGTTCTCTATCATTATAATATACATATGGCGTAGGGTTTTCAGCTGTATGCTTTCCCCGGGTTACATACTGTGTTAATGTGCGCATGTGATTGATGTTTCATTGTTTTTAATACTGCAAAATTGATGATCAACGTAGAGGAGGTTATGTATTATGCATGTATTCCGCAATAGTGTATAATCAGGATAATCTCTGTGAATAAGTATCATATTATTCAAAATTTCTACATGGTATCAGAGCAGGTTGATCATCAGATCTATTATTCAGAAAGTGTTTACATTTTATTTCTTCAAGCAGAGTCTGTAATCGGGCCAGGTAGCCTCTGGATTCATCCTTCTTTTGGAAGGTGAGATATCTGGTGAATGCCCATACAGTCAATCTTTGTACGAGAAATACTTTGTTCTCACAAATTCTAGATCAGAGGCGGTTGAGTTTTGAGCTGGTGGAATTCGAATTTGTAGCGGTGTTTTCTTGGTGTCAACGTTGCAATTTCTTTCAACGGATTGCGATTGGAGTATGCTCTTGAGGGCAGCTCGAACTATATCGCATGGAAAGACAGGATGGAGGCAGTGTTAGATGATAATGGGCTGAAGGAGTTCATAGAGGCTGAGGTCCCAAAGCCTACTGATATTGCGCAAGTTGATGCTTGGCAAAAGAAGACAACAAAGTGTCGAAGGATTCTGTTGGAGGGCGTGAAGGATCACATTGTGTCCAGCCTGCATGGAAAGGCTTCTCCATACTTGATGTGGAAAGCGTTGACAGAACTATTTCAAAGCAAGAGCGACCAGAGGAAGTTGGCGCTCAAGGATAAACTTAGAAACATCAAGTGTGAGAAAGGAGACAGTATACCCAAGTATCTCACAAAGTTCACCCAATGCCAGGATGAGCTGAGAAGTGTGGGGGTGACTGCCGATGATGAGGACTTGGTGAGCTTGGCTCTTCTTGGTCTTCCGAAGAGTTGGCATTCCTATCAGGACTCTGTCAATGGTCGGGAGAAATTGCCAGGATGGGAGAGACTTTGGTCAAATCTTGTGCAAGAGGAGATCAGGCGGAATACCAGGGACGGATCTTCATCAAAGGCAACTAATGAAGAAAATTGTGCTTTGGCTACGAAAGCAAAGAAGGGGAAGAACAAGAAAGCTTCTCATTTTGGTGCGAAAGGCAAGAAGCAGGACATGTCCAAGGTGAAGTGCTTTCACTGTCACCAGCACGGACATTATGCCACAAATTGTCCGCAGAAGAAGAAAAATAAGCAAGCTGCTAGATCTGCAGCGGGAGAGGCCTTAGCCTCGCAGTTTGAGCTTGATTTTTCGTTGATCGCATGCTTGGTATCAAGTGTGATGGGATCGGTATGGTTCTTGGACAGTGGTGCGTCTTTTCACATGACAGGAGATCGAGATTTGTTTTCTGATCTGGAGGAGAAAGATCTTGGAGTGCACATCGAGATGGGCGATGATGGTAGATACAGTGCGACTGGTATCGGTACCATTTCCTTTGAGAGGGAGTCTGGTAAACCCTTCGTATTGAAGGAAGTGATGCATGTTCCAGGATTGAAGAAGAATCTTATCTTTGTGGCAATGTTAGAAGACAAGGGGTATGATGTTGTTTTCAGCGAGGGAAAGGCTTTCCTGCGCAGTAAGACAACTGGAGAAACCCGGAAGATAGGGGTTCGAGTCAAGAACCTTTATCAGTTGCATGTAGATGGTTGCGCAGCAATGGCATGCAAGGCAGAAGGATTGGTGAGCCGGGATGATGGCGAGCTGTGGCACAGGAGATTGGGCCACCTTCACCATGGAGCCTTGAAGATACTGCAGCAGATTTCTACTGGGCTTCCTAAAGGCACTCTTGCGCAGTCAGATCAGTGCAAGGGGTGTACTTTGGGAAAATTTGTGAAAGCCACCTTTCACGAGAAGGATAGTCACGCCACGATGATCCTTGAGAGAATTCACATAGATGTGTGTGGACCTTTCTCAGTAGCTTCGATAGCAAAGCACAGGTACTATGTGATCTTTGTTGATGATTTCTCTCGAAAGTGCTGGATCTTCTTCATGTAGAAGAAGAGCGAGACATACTCAAAGTTCTGTGAGTTCAAAGCACTGGTCGAGAAGGAGTCGAGGAAGAAGGTGAAGGGTCTTAGGAGCGACAATGGTGGTGAATACATCTCTGGCGAGTTCAAGGATTTTTGAAGCGCAGAAGGGATTCGAAGAGAGCTCATAGCTCCCCATAACCCACAGCAGAACGGGGTTGCTGAGCGGAAGAACATAACTATCATGTGTATTTGTCAGACAGTCGCAAGACTGTTGTACGATGGGATATAAAATTTCAGGAGGAGAAAGCCATGAAGTGTTCGCTTGAGAGGGAGCCACACTTGCATGCAGATGAGGAGCTATTAGTTCCTAAGGATGAGCTTCAGGACGTGGATCAGCGATAGGACGAAGTTCATGGAGTGGAAGAGACCACTCATGCAGCGCCAACCATCAGAGGGCGAAAGCGCACTACAGAAGCTGAGCGACTGGCTCAAGATGCAGAAAAGGTTGTAGGACCACCTACAGCACAACGCAGACAGAGACAGTCACCTGATCGGTACATTGGATACATGGCTCTTATGAGCAAATGTGTCATGACTGAGCCATCCTATTTCGAGGAAGCTGTGGAGGATCCCACATGGGTAGATGCCATGGTAGAAGAGTATGATTCGATTGTCAGAAACAGTGCATGGGAGTTACCGGGAAAAGTGTCTATTTAGAACTGCTCTATCCCACTAAGGTGTGACAGCTGCCTTAGAAACAAACAGAGAAAAACTACTTTTGTATTTCCTTTATGAACTATAGACAGAGAGGAATAGAAAGAACCAACCTGTGTCTTGCGCTAATCCTTTGATCCAATCCCTCTCTTCCTTGACAGCTTCCAGCTCCTTGCTCCCTTACTTGCCCAGCTTCACCAAGTACCTGTAAGATCACAGAAGAAGAAAACTATACAAAGACATGGATCTATATTCATAAACAGCTTAAGATCAGATTTAAGGTAACCATACAAATGTAACAAGCATCAATGATACAAAAGCATGGAGGAGAAACTCAAATAGTTTTTTATTGATATACAAGAAGATCCAGGAGGAGTTACAACCGATGATTCCTGACCCAGCATCAACCTCCCAGCAAAGAAGCCCCTCTTCACCTCCAACAAAGCATAAATCACACAATACTCTGATCTCTATCTCAAAACCAACAGCAATTCCTTACAATGTGCAAAATTCCAGCCTCTGGATCTCTGGGATGAGGGATCCATATATAGATGTATGCAAGGAGGATGAGTCAGCTTGTGATTTGATTAGTGTCTTCTCTCTGTCAGTTCTTGCTTCCACTTGGAGACTGAAAGCCTCTTACTCATCCTTGGTCGAATTCAGTGAGGCAAGTGTCATAGGAGAAGATTCTGGAAGCTTCCATTGTCTTTCCACCTCGTGGAATGGCACTGTCATTTGTCATTTCTCGCTCAATGCACCCTCATAGTGCATTTAGGTGCATTGCAACGCACCCAGCTAGTGTGTTTAGGTGCTATGCAATGCAGCTAGCCAGTGGAGCAGCTGAAATGATCCTGTTTTGACTTATTCTGAGCAGTTTCTGGTGGAGAACTTCTGGGAGAAGCTGTAATTTGTTGACCTTGTTCCTTTAGGGGTTGGAACAACACTTTTAGGGACTTAGGAGCCCTTGGTTTATGGACATTTCATGCTTGGAGCTGCAAGGCACAAAAATGTCTATAACAGTTGCCCCCTAAAGTATGAGGCCGTTAATCGGGTGAAATGCTTTATTATGAGGATCCGAAGTTCTTTCAATGCTGGGAGGAGACCTGTAATAAGATACAATACAATACATTGTCTTCATACTGTTTTCATGATCTAGCTGAGGCGGGCATTCCCATGCTCAGCTTTATAAATTCATTTTCATGTACATAGGATAGACAATCGTCTGAGTGTAGATTGATGATTCTGATAGAGCCATCTTCCTTTTGGTAGGATAATTATCTGTGCTGCAATGTTGTACATTTAATGTCTTTATTTTCCTGAATATATATCGCAGCCTGGATGGATGAAACTAGATCCGGGGTCTTCAATCTTGTCCGATCTTCACTCGAAGTACAAGTCGATCCATGTGAGAAATGTTCTGAAGTCGAACATGGAAAGACATCGCTTGATTACCAGTCAATGATGTAAATTGTTAACAAGCGCGAGAGGAATCATCGATAATGATAATGACCCTCAAGGTACTACAGTAAAATTCACGTGGTGTGAATAAAGGACTTGGCGTCGAACACCACGCAAAATCTTTCGGTCGAAGGCCATTGATGTAAACCTGTCGCCGGAAGTGAGAAACTTGCCATTAAGGCATGCAAGCTTCAAAGTACTGAATGGGGTGTTCCTAGACCAACTTCTTGGATAATGAGCTGATGTCGACAAGAAGTGATCCGTCAAAGGAGGGCCTTAACGAATCCCACATCAATGACACAGAACGAAGCAAATGATTTTAATGGAGGTGAAAACAATCTGATGATATACGGTTCAGGGTGGCGGTCATGAAAGAATGGAGTATAATGTATGGTAGTGGGTGGGACACAGGTGGCTTCTCTGGATGACTTCTCTTGAACATGTCGACGACACTGATGTGATGGATTGGTAGCATTAAACCCAAATGTGGATGGTATGGCGTGACCATGGTGATGTGACCGGTGAATGAAACAACCCAACCCGACTCGGGCACGGAGCGGAAGTGTCATGTTCAAGAGCGACTTGCTACCAACAAAGTTTCTTTGAGTTTTCTTCCCATTTTTCCCCAGTCATTGCTGACCAGTACTTATTTATTTTTTTCAAGCTTAAGGAGGATAACATATGCTTGTTCTATAATTTTCCCTTCGGGCAAACCCATCGCTATGTTTTAACGAGCCTAGCAATAGTGAAACTCGTTCTCGTTTAAAGACAAGTTTGTCGCTATTAATCTTTTTAACGAGTTTAACGACAAAGATAACTCGGTCCTTTTCATTTTTAGAGAGTCTGAAAAGGTACGTAAAGGTAACTCCAAAATTCATTTTTCATCATCTAATCCCTTAAGTCTGAAAAAGTATAAAACAATACAGAAGGGATGAATTTTCGATACTTTTAACGAGCCGAACAAAACAAGCGCTCGATCTTTTTGTGTAATAATCCCTCAGGTCCAAAAAGATTAAAATCTAGAGGAGGGATAGCACTTTCTGTCCCTTTAACGAGCTGGAGAGGCCAATGGCTCGACAATCTTTTCATATTTTACGAGTCAGTTGAAAAGAGCTTAAAGGAGACTCGTCTTTTGAGGAACGAGTGATAAAACGGGTAGCAGCTGATTCCAGGTAAGGTTTGGAATTTTCCAATCACGGCAGTGTCACAAGGATGGCTAGTGAAATCACTCTTCGCAGTTGTTCCTCAAAATGGGTAAACAATCAAGTGGAGGTGAATGATCGGCCAATGAAAAAGTGGAGGTGACGGTGCAAACACGACCAAGGCTTTAATGGCTGAAGTACTACATTCACGGTGGTTATTTACCGGGGAATAGTTCATTTTTTAACGAGCTTAAACGCGGGTGGAAACATTTGCTCGGTGCGGGTTTATTTTTTAACGAGCTTGAACCTTGCGGTAACACTGCTTGATTAATCCAGTCGTATGATAAGAATGTCTCATATAAAACGGCAACTTTTAGAGTTTTGCCCCACATCCTTTCTTTATGCAAGTTAGGAAACGACTAATCCAAAAAATAGATAAATAATCGCTCTTTGCTTGCACTCCAAAAGGTTTGCATGCCCCCAGGTATAAAACAGAGTTTCAAGGTTACCCCTCAATTTGCAGATAAAACATTTGTTTTATCAAGAAAGGCTTACCTCTTTCAGGTTATCAAAGATTGCTCTATTCACAGTGCAAACAAAACACTTCCTCGGCGATGTCTACCGAAATAGACAAAGGTGAGTGGCGATGCCCGCCAACTCACATAACTTTGACAAGAGAATCTTGTTCTAGAAT
This sequence comes from Pinus tabuliformis, assembly GCA_031772625.1. NCBI lineage: Eukaryota > Viridiplantae > Streptophyta > Pinopsida > Pinales > Pinaceae > Pinus > Pinus tabuliformis. The sequence continues at coordinate 917,462,450 of CM062805.1, read as the reverse complement.
AACTCCCTCTTCCAATCACGGACGGGAGTACAGACTAGTCATATTCTCTCGCGGAAACCTACCCTATACCCGAAGTTTTCCTACCGGAGCAGGCCAGGGTGCATGCCCCCTGGGTTTCAGTCATGTCCACCCGAATCACTCGCGTTCATCAGGTGGACGGACTGGAGATTGAGACATTTCTTGCGTGAAGAGACCATTTAGGGTCGGTATATGACTATTTTCTATGTATGATCCGGGAAATGAAAGCTGGTCTACGAGTTGGACCACTCTTCCTTCGTGCGGAAAACACATTACTCTAAAGAGTGAGGAGACAATTGCTCCCATGCAATAAATATAGTCTCGTCCAAGGAGTAGATTGTAATCCAGGGGTCCTTGAACTACCATTACGTTCATGTGAACAGTTTTCCTTCTCAATGTTATGGGCACATTGGGAAGGATCCCTAACGATCGACTGGTTCCTTTATCAAAGCCTGTTAGATTTCTCATTTCAGGAAAAAGCGATGGCGAACCAAGTGCTTTCCAAGCAGTCAAGGAAAGGATACTCACAGAAGCCCCCTCATCTATGATGTTACCAGCCATAACCATTCTATATATTTGAACAATAATTCGGAATGGTACACTAGCTGGTAAACGGGGTCTGCCTAGTTGATTCTAGTCGAAGGAGACAACTAGGTTGCTTGGAGGTGGGACCAAATAGACAGCCGGGTATGACTCAGATGAACTTCCTTCCTGTGGTAAAGGAACGGGTAAATTGCCCCCATGTTCGTTAGAGTCTGTGCTTATGAAGAGAATTTGGATGGTGTCATCCTTGTTCTCTTCTGTGACTGTATCATCTGAAGATGAAACCTCTGAAGGCAAGACCGGGTCAACTGCCGCCTCGACCTTTTGACTTTCGTTTGGTATGCATTCAGATGGTTTATCTTCAATGATAGGTGCTTCAGCTGACCACCTGAGTGGGCCAGCCGGATTTTCAACTGGTGACGGACTCGGCAGGAGTTTTTTATATCCAGGAGGAAGTCGTGACGGTGAAACCGGACGATCGTCCAAAACTCTTTTAGCCTCGTCTAAGAAGGGACAACGGTGGACGGCATGATCGCCTTCGCACAGTTTACAAGGAAATCTATATTTTCCCTTTTGTCCTGGGGCTTCACTTTCACTAGTTGACGGTGTGTTCTCAACATGATCATCAGAGGTTGACGACACTGGGTTGTGCAAACGGGGAGACCAGTCCCTTAAGATCCGAGGGATGCAAGGACAATCTCTGTGAAATTGGTCTCCTTTGCAAATGACACATGGCAATTTAGGCCTGGTCGGTGCAGTGTGTGGATTTTCGTTAGACGACACTTGTTTGCCCTCATTCGCTTTTGGCTCCTTCTTCTTCTTCTCTTTCTTCTTCTTTTCCTTCTTCTCCTTAGGCACTTTACTTTTGGCTTTACCAGCCCCATCAAGCGAAGAGGAAGGAGGAGAGGAAGAATTAGAGGAAGTAGAAGGTTGGTGGGTAACTCTGGACTCGTCTAGTTGCTGATTCGATTGTTCAGGAATAGTGGTGTTCTGAACGTCAAAGGTCGAGAAGAGCCATACAGGAAAACCAATTGTCAGTCCTGGAAGCGACAATGTGGCCATATGGGGTGCACCAACATCTCCCCAAGAGGAGAAGGGACTAGGATTTCCTCCAAGGGGAATTCCTTGGTTGGTAGACTCCATTTTCTCAACCCAAGGTCAACGTAGGAAAGGGTAATGAATATTCCGTTTAAAATAAATTTTTAGATGCTTTGACACAACTTGTTTTTTCAGTTTTTAAGAGTGGAGAAAAAACAAAAGATGACTCTAGTCTCCTTCAATTTTTAATGAGCCTGAAGTGACAAGTGCTCAGATGGACCTTTTCCGTTAAGGAGTCTGAAAGGGAACGAAAGGGACTGCTCTGGAGATCTAGGTAGAGGGAGTACCAAACCAATCGCAAAACTGCAGAATACTTTTTACGGTATGGCAGTCAATCTTCCCGAATGCTGTGTTCAGTGCATTGCGATCGATAGGGCGGCAGACACGGCTTCCTATGGATAAAGGATTTAAGCCTATAGGGGTCTCCCAAAATATACTCGACGGTACGTGGGAGCACAAGTCCGTACTGGTACTTATCGTCTCAAAGTGGAGGAATCACCCAACCATCAATGAGGACAACAGTTACCAGGCTTTACGACGCCGGAATACGTCTCTAGCCTAGACCTCTAAATGTTGTGCGTTAAGTTCCAAAGCGTTGTTAGATTCATTGAATTTATTTTAAGTTGATCTTTCTTATGAAGTTTGCCTTTTGGGTTCACCACGAGATGTAGATGTAATTCCTAAAATGCAATCTAAAGATGATAAACAAACTTTTATCTCTTTTGTGCAATGAAAATCCTAGCTACTAAAGGAAAAGAAATACACAATCTTTTCACAAAGAGCAAAGAGCACACTGTAAATGCACTTTCCTAAATCAAGCCAAACAGACTGTCAATATGCAAATGCACATGTGCATGTATTTGTTTTCGACTCTCTTAGTATTGATGCTAAAAAGAAAGTTGATGTACAAATCAAAATTTGCTTTCAAGCGACAAACACAAACAAGCTTCTTTTCGAAATCAAAAGATAGAGACGATTATGACACTTTACGATTTTGAAATAAATACTCGTTTTTGACACTAGAAAATCACAAATTCAGACCAAAGCAATAGTAAAAGTATAGTCGACCATCAACAACAATCAAACTTTCTCCTATGATCGAAATCGACACTTGCGACAAATCTAAATCAAAGGACGATAGTACGACTATTCTACTTTTGCAATGGAAAACTGTAAACGACGCAACAAACACACAAAAACATCTACAATTCTTTCGTACAAAGGAGGCGGAATAACAGTAAGGAAAAGGGGTTTTAAATAGACATATACTGATCACAGGCTGAAAAATCAAAGACAAAACTGGAAAGAATGAAGCACAAGAACCTCAGCTGCACAGGGCTAGTCTGATCAGTGCACCTGTAACACAGAGAAACTGCATTGCAGCGCAGGTTGCCCTTTCGGGAAGTGCGTTGAAATGCAAGATCTCTTAACAGTACCTGCACTGGGCCAGAAACGAGAATCTGTCCGGGTTCTGGGTCATGGTTTGCAGTTTAGTCTTTGGTTTTTTGGCCGAGTAAAAGCAATCAGTAATGCACAATCAGGGGTAGATCTAAGGAGGGTCTAAGAGCTATCACAAGGGCAATCAGATCGTTTGTGAATCAGCTGTTCAAATCATGAACAAATCCAGTGAATGGATTGAAGCAGCAGATGTCTACTTTGCATTTGTTATGGCAAATGCAGTTCGAATTCTACTTATAAGTTTATGAAACAAACAACAAAGAGATACACAAACAAACTAATTAGACATTTTCCCCAGTGGAGTCGCCATTTTGTTACCGGGAAAAGTGTCTATTTAGAACTGCTCTATCCCACTAAGGTGTGACAGCTGCCTTAGAAACAAACAGAGAAAAACTACTTTTGTATTTCCTTTATGAACTATAGACAGAGAGGAATAGAAAGAACTAACCTGTGTCTTGCGCTAATCCTTTGATCCAATCCCTCTCTTCCTTGACAGCTTCCAGCTCCTTGCTCCCTTACTTGCCCAGCTTCACCAAGTACCTGTAAGATCACAGAAGAAGAAAACTATACAAAGACATGGATCTATATTCATAAACAGCTTAGGATCAGATTTAAGCTAACCATACAAATGTAACAAGCATCAATGATACAAAAGCATGGATGAGAAACTCAAATAGTTTTTTATTGATATACAAGAAGATCCAGGAGGAGTTACAACCGATGATTCCTGACCCAGCATCAACCTCCCAGCAAAGAAGCCCCTCTTCACCTCCAACAAAGCATAAATCACCCCATACTCTGATCTCTATCTCAAAACCAACAGCAATTCCTTACAATGTGCAAAATTCCAGCCTCTGGATCTCTGGGATGAGGGATCCATATATAGATGTATGCAAGGAGGATGAGTCAGCTTGTGATTTGATTAGTGTCTTCTCTCTGTTAGTTCTTGCTTCCACTTGGAGACTGAAAGCCTCTTACTCATCCTTGGTCGAATTCAGTGAGGCAAGTGTCATAGGAGAAGATTCTGGAAGCTTCCATTGTCTTTCCACCTCGCGGAATGGCACTTCCATTTGTCATTTCTCGCTCAACGCACCCTCATAGTGCATTTAGGTGCGTTGCAATGCACCCAGCTAGTGTGTTTAGGTGCTATGCAACGCAGCTAGCCAGTGGAGCAGCTGAAATGATCCTGTTTTGACTTATTCTGAGCAGTTTCTGGTGGAGAACTTCTGGGAGAAGCTGTAATTTGTTGACCTTGTTCCTTTAGGGGTTGGAACAACACTTTTAGGGACTTAGGAGCCCTTGGTTTATGGACATTTCATGCTTGGAGCTACAAGGCACAAAAATGTCTATAACAATGGGAGATTGTCCCAAGACCGAAAGGGAAATTAGTGGTGGGTTCGAGATGGATCTACAAAGTGAAGCAGGTAGCTGACAGGAGTGTGGAGAAGTACAAGGCAAGATTTGTTGCCCGAGGCTTCTCACAGATAGAGGGGATCGATTATGAGGAGACCTTTGCACCTGTCGCAAGGTATTCTTCCATATGGACGATTCTTTCTCTCTCAGCGCAGATGGGGTGACACTTTCATCAGATGGATATGAAGACTGCGTTCCTAAATGGAGTCATTGAGGAGGAGGTGTACATAGAGCAGCCCGATGGTTTCGAGATCTTCAGCAACGAGTCGCATGTGTGCAGGCTCAAGAGAGCGTTGTATGGGTTGAAATAAGCACCACGTGCTTGGTACACACGGATAGACAGTTATTTCACAGGACTTGGATTCTCCAAGAGTGAGGCAGATCCTAACCTATACCAGATTGTGGTGGAGGGTAAGTTGCTTATCATTGTATTTTATGTAGATGATTTGATTTTAACAGGAGATGAGCTGTTGATACTTTCATGCAAGGAGGATCTTGCTAGGGAGTTTGAAATGAAGGACTTGGGCCTCACTACAACAAAACAGGCAATTTGCGCCAGATTTAGCACCAGATTCTAGTGCATTTTTTTCTCAATTGGGATGAGCAACCTGGCGCTAAATCTGACTCTATTGTACAATTTTTAAAGCGTCCTTTTTTGCACCAAATTTTGCATCTTTTTTACGCCAAATTTTCCATCATTTTCTGCATCATATTTTGCACCAAGATTTTCATTTGGTTTTACAACAGGTTTTGCTTCTAGTTTTGTGCCTTTTTTTGCATCTATTTTTGCATCATTTTTTGCTTCCTATTTTGTGGAATTCTTTGCTTCTATTTTTGTGTCATAATTTGCATCGATTTTTACACCATCTTTGACATCTTATTTAGCGCCTTTTTTTACATCCAATTTGTGCCAATTTTTTCATCTGGTCTTATGCCATCTTTTGCTTCTAATTTTGTACTTATTTTTACATCTATTTTTGTGCCAATTTTTCTGCCTTTTTTTACACCATCTTTTCCATCCAATTTTGCACCATATGTTGAATCTGATTTAGTGCCAAATTTTGCATGCATTTTTGCACCATTTTTTGCATCCACTTTTGCATCTTATTTATCTCCCTTTTTTGCATCCTATTTTGCACCATATTTTGCATTTAATTTTGCATCATTTGTTGCATCCAATTTAGCATCATTTTTAACACCATTTATTGCATCCAATTTTTCATCCTTTTGAGCATCTAAATTTGCATCCTATGTTGAACCATATATTGCATCCACCTTTGCATCCCATTTTGTGTCTATTGTTACGTTCACTTTTGAGCCATTTTTTCGTCTACTTTTGCATTTGTTTTTGCACCAAGTTTTGAATGATTTGTTGCATCATTTTACATCCAATGTTGCTTCTCAATTTGCATCCAAAATTGAGCCATTTTTGCACCATTTTTTCTTCTTTTGTGTCCAATTTTGCACCATTTTTTATGTCCAAATTTGCATCCTTTTTGGCTTCCAAATTTGCATCCTTTTTTCTGCCACATTTTGTATCCACATTTGCATCTCATTTTGCACCTAGATTTTAGTTGGAATTTTCATCTAGTTATGCATCATCTTTGACATCCTTGGTTTCACCATTTTTTAGTCCCATTTTGCATCTTGTTTTGTGTCTTTTCTTACATCTTTTTTGCATCCTAATTTTACACCATTCTTTGCATCCTCATTTTGGTGTCCATTTTCGCATCCTTGTTTGCACCGAATTCAGTATCCTTTCATATGCCCTATTTTGTTCCCTTCTTTGTGTCTAGTGTTGCACCCTTTTTTAATTTTACTTTAAAAACCTTTTTGTGTCATTGTTTGCATATTGTTTTGATGGCTAGTTTAACATCCAATTCTAGTCCCAATTTTTCATTCATGGTTAAATCCACTTTTGGCTTCTTGTTTAGAGTTTTACTTTTATTTCCATTTATGACCACCTCTATGGGTTCATTTTACTAAGTTCATTTACATAGTGAAATATATTAAATTTTCTAAATATCATTTTGCTGTAGGATTTAATGCATGGTTAGATGAAAACAAAACCCTCTCAGTTTATCTCAGAAACCTAGGACAAACCAATTAAGAGAAAGGTTGTTCTGAGGCTTAGGATTCTTAGTAGATCAAGATGTAGAGTATAGATTAAGAAAAAGAGAATGAATTGTTTTGAGTCCTCGCATGCAGGTCTTCTTGGAGTTTTTCATATAGCCAAGAAGCGCTCCTAGCTAGCTCCAAAGCTTGGTCCTACACATAAGAGAGAGAATAAAGCAACCTTCACAACATAATATCTTAATAAACAAAACTATAAAAAACATATAAATATTATTGAATAAATAAATATAAACCAAAAACCCATGCATACATTAGTTAAATAGAAGAAGTAAAGAATGAATAGAAACATATGGAAGGAAGAACAACTGATCTATATGAATAAAGGAGTTGGAGGAAAGTTACAACAATCAGATATAGTTGCAACATCACCTCCCCCAACTCATAGCTCCAAAACTCTCCCTCTCAAGACAGATCTCAAGAGCGTGACAATACATAATTCCCATCATTTTTTCAATGGCCAAGCCTCTAATATATAGGAAAGTGGAGGCTATGAAGATTTCCAAAATTCCTCATTAGTTCAATTTGGGAAAAATCTTTTGGGTGAATAATGTTTCCTCATATAAAAAAGGAATTTTCCACTTTTTAGATGCTTTTGTGCTTAGGAAAAAGCTTCCCCATGCTTTATGGCTCTTTCCCACTTTTGTATGCTTTTATTTTTTAGGAAAAAGCTAAAGATGAGGATAAAGAGATTACATTCCACCATATGTTTCCGAAAGTGACCAAGAATGTCAAATTCGAATTCTAGTTTGCTTATGTTTTAGTTTTTCTTTAAATATATATTTAGTTTTAGTATTTTTTTTTCTAGAAAAATATATTTAGTTTTTGGTATATTTTTCTATAAGAAAAATTATATTTTGTTTTTATAAAAATGGATTTTAAACATTCCATTCATGCTAAATTTGTGATTTTATGATAGGAGTTTAAATTATATATAGTAAAGTAACTTAATCTCATGTGTCGTGTTGCTGAGATGGGTGTTATACATCTCTTTCTTGCTAAGTTATAGAATGTGCTTGGGTTTTCTTAATGCAATAAAACTAATTATGTTCTTCATGATATCTTGAAATGTTCATCTTGAACCAGGCTAATAAAACAATAAAGTTAAAATAGGTTTTCCTTTGTCCTTTATAGATCTTTGTCCCCATTAATCTTGGTCTTAATAGATTAAGTGTCTTGTGGTGGCCTTGAGTGGTCACTTCCATTAGTTGCATGCTTTGTAGTTTTCAGTTAGTGACATTTTTTAGGCTTGATAATATGTTATTTAATTTATTAAAATGTGTTATTGTCCATATTATTGTTAAATATTAATATTAAATATGCTGATTTTTAAGCATGTTTTAGCAAAACTTTCCCAAAATGTTTATAGATTGTATTTTATAATGCAATGATTCTTTGCTTGATGAAATTGTTTTGGATATTTTTTTTAATGATTCATTGATTGATGAATTTGTTATGGATATTTTTTTTAGTATATTAAATTGCATGTGATAAAGTCAAAAATCACCTCTTTTTTAGATTTTCATTGATCAATTTCCCTTAAGGCCATCAAGTTCACCATTTCGTCCCAGGTTAAGGAAATATAGGAGTCATGAAGTGGAATTGTCCAAGCACTTAAATCTTGAGACATGTTTCTTTTTAGTCACTTTATACTTTCTTTCTATGTAAATTTTTGATGAAAATAGTCTTGGAACATGAGGGGCGTCAATAGTAAGCGAAAACAAACTCCTAAAAGAAAAATGGTATGCAAAGCACCCATAAATAATGTTTATATAAGAAGAAAAAATATTAAGTGAGGTTCAACCTCATATAATTAGAAAATGGGGGAGGAATTTCCAAGTAGTAGTGATTGATGCTTAGAGATACTTGGGTGGAATGGTTATTATTTGAAATGATTAAGACATCAAGGTTACCAATATGTTTACCTCTTTTCGCATTATGACAATACAATTTTAGTTAATTGACATTGAGGACTACTACCATGTATCTAATGTCTATGACTCCAATATCGCAAATGGAAAACCTCTATTTCTCAATTCTATTTCTAGCACAAGTAATTTATACTCCCCATCTCCATGGATTGTTGGGAGTGACTTCAATATTATAAGTGTCTCGAGGAAAAGAAAGAATGAATCGAAATGTTTAACAATATATTTTGTAAGCTATACCATTAAAGCCACAAAGTAGTCTCCATTAAAGTTGTCAAGAAATGAGTCTCCAACCCACACATGTGGATCAATGAGATGTAATACATGTGTGTGTGGTTACGAACTCAATACACCTCTATAATAACTCCACAAACTTATGTATTTCACTCTGTCACATAAATTGACAGTAGTGTGACATAAGTAAACCAAGAGTAGACATGAAAGCCTTAGGAAACAAACATTCCTTAGATCCTCAATTAGGTGCTTAAATGATGAAGTGAAAATGAAAGGAGAAAAGAAGAATTCATGATTTAACCATCACATACATGTGATCAAGTGTGACTAGGAGTGTATATATTCATATATTTTCCAAAGAGGGAGTGAATACATGAGTTACCATTTATTGGCCCTTATTTTTCTTTCTTTTTCATTTTCTTATATATAGGACTTAGGGAATAAGGTTTTCATAAGTTTGGCACAACTCATAGATATAAGATTTACATGAATTTTCACTTCAACCTTAGAGTTTAGACTTAGATAAATCAATATAGTGTATGTTTAATGATTTTGGCTTTCACTTTTTTATTGTATTTCATCACAAATACAAAAGGGGAAATATTTTGCCACAAATCTATGAATGCTTAATCATAAAGTCGTCATGTGATGAAAACAAATTAATGATGTTATTCTCTACGAAAATGATCGGTATTCTTGAGAAAATCTTATGCTTGTGGATGTTTCCTCCCTGGTTGAGAGGGAGTGAGGGTAGACACCATGTTATCCATGTGTCATGTACTATGGCTAGGATTAACAATCGTAAGCCTAGTAAAGGCACTAGTAGGGATAATGGTGGATTGGATAAACATCTGGGACCAATATTCTTTGAGAATTTGGACATTGACTAGGACTAATCGCCATAAGTAAAGTACATTAATCCAAGATAAGAATAGTCATGAGGATTGACATTTTCTGGTGTCAAATATTATGATAGTGGATTAGGAAATGATCATGTGAGGACATACCTGGTAAACATCTTAGTGGGGTAAGTGCCTTGAAAGGCAGTGGTGTCCAAATTTATGCCTCCCAACATTGTGCTCTGATCTAATGGAGAGATAAACTTGTTAGTCAAGGCCTTACTATTTTGAAAATTTTGGCTATGATGATGTAAATCATCATTGATGCTTATCAATCTAGATCCCTTCTTATATGAATATTTCAACTTGAGAGTACTTTTTTGTCTCATTATGAGTACCTCGCTAGTTTAGAGGGAGGGTCATCATCTTCATTATTGCCATCATCACCACCATCAATGTGATCATTATTGTCATCATTTCATTATCATCATAATCACCATTCATGTCTTCTTCATGATCATCATCATCATCATGATTTTGTATATTGATGTCAATTGTTCATAATTATAGGTATCATAAGAAATATCACCAACCTTAGGACACATGATATATGAAAGAAAAATAACCACTTTATTTTTTAGAAATGATTGATGATCATCAACATCACTACCATTATCATCGTCATTATAATTGTCATCATCCCCATCATCATAACTAATATAAGTTTTATCATAATTTTTGTCATCTTCATCATGAACATCATAATCATCATTCATGCCATTATTGTTCTTGATTATGACCAAGATGAAAATAATGATAATGATGATCAGATGATGATGACTTGGAAGATGACGCCAAAGATAATTATTATGATTTTTACCATGATAACATTTAAAAATTGGGAGGAATGGCCAAGGTCATTAGCATAATCATCATTGTCAATGTAACTCCCATCGTCTTTATCATCATTGTCATTATCATAACAATCGCAATTCATGTCATCGTCATAATCTTCATTATCATCATCGTTATAATTATTGACATTGTCATCAGTTGTTCATAATTTTCAATGTCATAAGAAATATAATCAATGCAAAAGATATGATGTGTGTTGGAAAATGGATGTAAAAGTAAACAAAAAAATGGGGGTAAAAATAGACGTAAATTTGGATGAAGAGTGGACACAACATAAGTAGATGCAGAACAAGACAGAAAAATTGAACAAAAGTGGATGAAAAAGTAGGTGCAATAGTTCATACAAACTTGAACACAAAATAGGACTCAAACATGGATGAAAAAGTGGAAGAAAACATGGGCACAATAGTAGGCATAAAACTTAGCATGAATTGTGGTGAAACAAATGTGGATACTCCAATGAATGTAAAAAAAAAGGGACACAAACTTGAATGCAAAAAGGAGGAAAACTTGGATGAAAAAAGGGATGTAAACATGGGCCAAACATGGGTGCAATAGTGAACATAAAATTAGTTGCAAAACTAGACAAATCAAAAGTGGATGTAAAAGTAAATTCGAAATGGGATGCAAAAAACATAAACAATATTTGATGCAAACTTGGACACAAAAGAGGATGCAAATATGGATGCAATAGTGGAAGAAAATGTGGGTTGCAATGATAGGCATAAGATATGGCACAAATAATAGCACAAAAAAGGTGGATGTAATAATAGACACAAAAAAATATGCAAACTTAGATGCAAGACAAGATGCTATAAGGGATGTAAAAGTGGATGCAAACACAGGTGCAACATGAGAAACAAAATTGGATGCAAAATATGGATGAAATGGAAGTACATGCAAAAGAAGATACAAAATGAGATGCAAAACCCAACACAAAAGTGGATGCAAAAATAGATGAAATATTTTATGCAAAAGAGGATGTGAAGATGGATGCAAAATTGGAAGCAAACGTGGGTACAACAGTATGTGCAAAACATGGAACAAATTTTGTCACAACAAAAGTAGATGTAATGATAGATGCAAAAAAAGAAGCAAATGAAGATGAAAAATAGGATGCAAAAAGGGATGTAAAAGTGGGTGTAAACATGGGTTCAACAATGGATGTAAAATAGCTTTTGCAACTTATTTGAAAGAGCAATTTTGTCCCAACAATTAGACTTGTAGCATAAAGAACATGGTTAATACATATGATTCGACCAAAAACTAGTTACTACCAAAATTCAACCAAAAAAAATATTACTGCAAAAAAATAGAATTAAAAACAAAAAAAATAAAAACAAAAATTTCCCAAATTAAAAATAAATAAATGATAAACTTTTTTTACCAAAATTTAGTGATTTTTTTAGTGCTAATACTAACATCACCATTACAACAAGATATTTTTTTAGTGCTAATACTGCCATTACAACAAGATATAAGAGGGATATAATGCAAAAAGTTTAATAATAATATGTATGTAGAAGATGGTCTTCATACTGGTGAATTCATGATAATCAATGGGACTACAGTCAAAATAATTGGATGTTATTTACTTTTTTACATAGATTGTCAAAATAATTGCATAAATCGATTTTTTTTAACCAAAATTTAACAAAAACTTTGCTAGTGCTAACATTAGAACCACCATTACAACAAGATATCTTTCTAGTGTTGACAACACCATTATAGTAAGATACCTCAAGAGAGACAGAAAATTTAAAAAGTATGATAGTAATATGTATCCAGAAGATGGTAGTGAAACTAGTAATTGTTCATTCTCATTATCATAATCATTGTCATCATCATCACCATCATCCTTGTCATCGTTATTGCCATCATTACATTATCATCATAATCACCATTCATGCCATCATCATCAGCTCCATCATCATCATCATCATTATGGACATTGTTTGCAATTGTTTATAATTATAGACGTTGTAAGAAATATCATCAACCCAAAAAATGTGATCAGTGCTAGAAAAGGGTTGTTTAGTACACATTGATATACGTAAGAGAAATAACAACTCTATTTTTGAGAGATGATCGATGATCATCATCATCACCACCATTATCGTCGTCATTGTCATTTTTATCATCCCCATCATAATCATTAATGTAATTTCTATCAACATTGTTGTAATCATCATCATCATTCATGCCATTATTGTTTTTGATTGATGACCTAGATGAAAATGATGATGATGACACCAAAGATAATGCTTATGATTATGACAATGACAACATCTAAAATTGGGAAGATTCGCCAAGGTCATTAGCATCGTCATCATCATAATCATTCCCATCATCATCATTAATGTCATTGTAACCACTATCGTCTTTATCATCATAATCACAATTCATGTCATCGCCATCATCTTCATTTTCATCATTGTCAATATTATTGACATTGTCATCAATTATTCATAATTTTCAATGCCATAAGGAATATCATCAATGTAGAAAATATGATGAGTGTTGGAAAAGGGATGCAAAAGCGAACATAGAAATGGGGGCAACAATAGAAGTAAAATTGGATGAAAAGTGGATACAACATAAGTAGATGCACAACAACATGAAAAACCTAACACAAAAGTGGATGCAAAAGTAGATGCAGTTGTCAATGCAAACTTGGATGCAAACATGAAGGCAAAAGTGGAAGCAAACATGGGTCCAATGGTAGGTGTAAAACTTGGCACAAACTGTGGTGAAACAAATGTGGATGCAACAACGGACGCAAAAGTAGATGCAAAAATGGATGAAAAAAAAGTGGATACAATAGGGGATGCAAAAACATACACAATATCTGATGCAAACTTGAACACAAAAGAGGATGCAAATGTGGATGCAAACGTGGAAGCAAATGTGGTTGCAATGGTAGGCGTAAGATATGGTGCAACAAAAGTGGATGTAACAATAGACAAAAAATATGCAAAATAAGATGCAAAAATGGATGTAAAAGTGGAAGCAAACATTGATGCAACAGGAAAAACAAAATTGGATGAAAAAAATGGATACAATGGAAGTAGATGCAAAAGTAGATACAAAACGAGATGCAAAACCCAATGCATAAACCTGACACAAAAGTGGATGCAAAAATAGATGCAATATTTGATGTAAAAGAGGATGTGAACATGGATGCAAAATTGGAAGCAAACGTGGATACAATAGTGAGTGCAAAACATGGTGAAAATTATGGCATAACAAAAGTGGATGTAATGATAGATGAAAAAAAAGAATCAACGTATGATGCAAATGAAGATGTAAAAAGAGATGCAAAAAGTGAAATTTAAAATGGGTGTAACAGTGGATGCAAAATTGTATGCAAAAGTGGATGCAATAGAAGTCGATGCAAAAGTAGATGCAAAACGAGACACAAAACCCGATGCAAATCCTGGTCCAAAATTGGATACAAAAAGGGATGCAAAAATAGATGTAGTAGTTGATGAAAACCTAGATGCAAATGAGGATGCAAACGTGGATGCAAAATTATAATCAAAAGTGGGTGCAAAAGGAGGTGCCAAACTAGGCGCCAATTGTGGCACAAAAATATTAGATGCAATAGTGGGTACAATAATAGATGCAAAAGAGGATGTAAATATGGATGCCAAACAAGATGGAAAAGTGGATGCAACAAAAGTAGATGCAAAATTATATGCAAAAATAGACACAAAACTCAATGTAAAACGTGGCACAAAAGTGATGCACAAATGGATGAAAAAATGGATGAAAAAAATGATGCAAAAAAGGATGCAAAAGTCGATGCAAAAGTTGATGCAAGTGTAGGTGCAAAAAGTGGATGCAAATGAGGATGAAAAAGTATGTCAAACAAAAATAGATGCCAAAATTGATGCAAAACCTGGAACAAAACCTGGTGCAAAGGATGACACAAAACTTGGCATAAAATTTGGTGCAAAACGTGGTGCAAAACCTGAGGCAATACCTGGTGCTAAACTTGGTGTAAGATTTGGTGCAAAACTTGATGCAAATTTTGTGTCAAGTTTTGCACCATATTTGATAAATGGATGCAAATAGCACCAAAAATGGGCTCTAGATGCAAAAAAAGAAGTAAAAAGGGATGCTAATCGCTGGTTTTGTTGTAGTGCCTCCTTCATTATTTCCTGGGATTGGAAATTTGGCAGCGCAGTGATGGACTATTTGTTTCTCAGGGTAAGTATGCTCGGGAGATACTGGAGAAGTTCAACATGCATGGCTACAAGCTTGTTGATACTCCTCTTCCTGGAGGTTGGAGGAAGGAGGATGCTACTTCAGCGGAGGTAGTGGATGCCACTGTTTATTGACAGTTGGTGGGGTCGCTTATGTATCTGGTCAATACACGACCCGATATATGCTACGCTGTTAACCAGCTTTCACAAGCTATGGTTAAGCCAACCAAGCTCTTCTAGAAGGCAGGCAAGCATGTATTACGTTATCTCAGAGGCACATCGGGATATGGATTGTGGTACAGACAGGAGGATGAGGTGAAGCTCTGTGGCTTCACGGATGCAGATTGGGCAGGGAGCCCAACGGACAGAAAGAGAACATCTGGAGGGATCTTCAGTATCGGGTCGACAACAGTTTCTTGGTACAACAGGAAGTAGAGATCCGTGGCACTCAGTTCAGCAAAGGCCGAGTATATGGCAGCAAGTTTGGCTGCATGCGAGGCTATATGGATGAGGAAGATCCTGGTCGGGTTGTTCGGTTCTCACTTGGAGCCTACTGTGATTTATTTTGATAACCATAGTTGCATTAAACTCTCGGCTAATCCAGTATTTCATGATAGATCCAAGCACATTGACATCAGGTACCATCATATCAGAGATTGTGTGCAGCGGAGAATCATGTTACTTTCATACATTCCAACGGAGGATTAGGATGTTGATATCTTGACGAAGGCGCTCACCAGGAGAAAATTCAAATACCACCGAGGCAGGATAGGGGTTGCAGATAATCCATATCTTGTTGAGAGGGAGTGTTGAGAATGCAACAAGATGATGGAGCTTAGTGAAAAGAAGTCGCCTTCACTAAGTGGGCCCGCAGGCTATTTTTGGCGCAAAGTCTATTTTTAGACATATGGATCATGGTCTATGAGTTGCAGGATGCTGTTTATGGATGATTGGTCATGTTGGTAAAAATAGATGGACTTCTATTTTTAGACATATGGGCGGAGTCTATTTTTAGACTGCCAAGTCTAAATATAGAACAGTCGAATATTATTAGCTCATAATAATATTTGGACTATAAACATTATCTTATCCTCTTGGAGCACTTCAGTTTGAGCTACAGATGTGGCACATGCAGCTGTCAGAAGGAAATACGCTTTTCTTATGAGTCAGTTGAGCTATTGCATGGTGGACTTCAGTTAGAACTCATGTGGTTGAGTTTGGTGGAGTTGATTGAGGAGTTGATGGAGTTGTGTTCAGTTTGACTTGGTTGAACTAGTTGTATTTTAGTCTAACTAAAGAATACACTAGTGATGAGTTGTGTGAATTAATTATTAATTAATTCACTAATTATTAACTCATAAAGAAACTAAAGAATACATCAGTTAACTCAGTGCATGGACAGTTCAATGGAGACAGGTGTTAGAGGTTGAGATTGCTATCAGTTGTGACTATAGTTGTGCATGAGATTTGCACATGCATGGATGGAGATTTCCAATGAGGCTTGCGTAGTATAACCAAGGGAATTCAAATTCACATAGTGATTGATTCTCATGCAGGATTGCGCAGTGGAGGCAGGCAAACAGTGGAGGAGATTTGAGGCATCATATCTGAGCTAGTTTGTGTGTAACAGGTGGAGATAGTACTGAGTACTTGTGAGGAGTATTGTACTATGTATTGTTACATGTTCTCTATCATTATAATATACAGATAGTGTGGGGTTTTCAGCTGTATGCTTTCCCCGGGTTACATACTATGTTAATGTGCGCATGCGATTGATGTTTCATTGTTTTTAATACTACAAAATTGATGATCAACGTAGAGGAGGTTATGTATTATGCATGTATTCCGCAATAGTGTATAATCAGGATAATCTCTATGAATAAGTGTCATATTATTCAAAATTTCTACAATAATTGCTTTATTTTAACATATGGATGAATTAATTAATTTATTTTAATTAAATTAAAATATCTTTTAAATAAGCTTTTGTTTAATTATATGATTATTTCAAACAATAATTTATGTACATTAATGACATGGTTATTAATAAGAATAATTTAGCATCAAAATGATAAGTATTAATACTATTTAATAACTAAAATAATAAAGAGATATTTACTATTTTTTTAGTGTGTCATGTCTAGGACAAGATCTACCTTCTTAATGGTTTAGGTATTCAATCTAGTATATTTTTCTTTAAATGATTAATTTGTTTATCCTTTATTTAGACATCATTCATAATCAATTAGTAAGTATACTAGTGCAATTCACGTGATGCATGCATATGTAGCTATCATATGCATGCCTCGTATGCATGCTAATACTCTTATTATGTCTGAAATTCAAGATGGGTCATTACATACACCCCTCCTTCAGAAAATTTCATCCCGAAGTTAGGGTTTATATAGTATATCAGTAATTATTTTAGTGTTTAATATATTCATGTAAGGATTGTGTCCTGTGATTATATTCTCATTTATATTGTGAGAACATTTGAACATGTATGTTTTGATCATTTATTGGTTTACAAATTTAGTAGTCATGTCATGCCCCAACAAAGTTCCCAAACTATTCTAGAATCATCCTGTCCTTCCTAATCTCTTCCACTCCCGTCCTATCCATCCTCTACTGAAATATATCATGGCATCAGCTATACGGACCTGACCATTCATATATCTCAGTGTCAACTACATCAACCTCATTTCCCAGTAGGCATCTGAAAGTCATCATCACACGTCTAGGGGAGCGTGACTCACACAGTCCTCCCATGACTCCAGGTTTTGGAGGATAAATGGTGGGCAACACCTCCACCCCTCCTAGTAGGTCTAGGGTTAACACATTATCATGGAATCTCATTTAGTCTCAATTGTTCTTGGAGTTTTTTCATCACGTGGTCGGTTTGGTAACAATAATTTTTGCAATGTAAACACTTTTCCACACATTATAACATATGCATCAATATATTCAAAACTAATTGTTTTCTGATAACAGTTTCCATGCATTCCTAGTATGTTTCCATCTATGATATTGATCTTTAAGTTCATGTAACATATTTTTCTATGTCTAAGAAAGATACTTGCAATTAACTTTCACATCAAATAGTAAAGTGTGATCACTATAATTATATCCATCTCATCAATATTTAGAGATCTATGGTCTTTCACATAGTCACACATGCTCATAAGTAAAACATCATATCTAGAAATCTTATTCATAGCATAATTCATATGTGTATCCATGTACTAACATTACGTGCATATTTAATTAAACATACATGACAAAACAATCATTTGAAATAACATGCTCATGTATTACTCTTCATATATATTTTATTTATTATACACATTTGTCCCTCTCTTTTTTTAACTTTTGCTATCCCTATTATGTTTGTATCACGTTTTACTAATTTTATTTGTATCATTTATCTATTTCCATATTATATGCCCCTTTAGACACATTTCTATATTGTTATCTTGTAACTTCTTTGACTTTTACTCATTTGCATCTAGTGTTATTCATTATATGAAATGAAATCTTAACGTTCACAAGACTAGATATAGTCTATGGAACCACTACATTCCTTGCTTTTCCTTTATGTAATTCAATCCTCTTATTATTCAAATTAATGATGAGTTGACCCAACCTTCTAACAGTCCCCTTACTAAAAAGACAATGCCAAGGACTATCACTCGATTGTCTAACTTGTCTAGCATTTAAATCTTGTTAGGTAAATAAATATTGTAGACTTTGATGGTAACTTTTGAGCATAAAGCTTCTCCCTACCAAGTATTACCTCCATATCTTTAAAGTTAGCACTACCGCAACTAACACTAAATCGTGCGTGGCGTGGAGTTCTCCATGAAGATTTAATTTCCTTGAGGCATATGCTATTACGTCTCTATCATGTATTAATACTGCACCTAATCCTTGATTGGATGCATCAGTACACATAGTAAAATCTTTGTCCATATCAGGTACTCGCAAGATTGGTGCATTGGTCAATAATATTTTAAGTTTAGAAAATGATCTATGACATTCTTCAGTCCATTCATATGTAACTCCTTTACGCTAGAGAGTTGTAATAGGTTTTGCAATTTTGGAGAATCCTTATACAAACCTTCGGTAGTAGCCGGCTAAACCCATAAAGCTCTACACTTCATGCTTATTTTTAGACATCAGCTGTAATGGAGATTCCAAGGCAGTGTAACATCAATTGTAAACTAGTGTTGAGTGTACAGGTATTGCTTGCAATCAGTGATCAATCATTTGGAATTGCATAATAAATTTGGAGGAAATTCATAAAGAATAGGGGACAATATCCTCATGATTTACGCAAGGAAATAGGGGCCTTGTGTAGAAATTATGATGTATATTTGGAACTTCTCATGACGTTTTAATCAAAATCACAAGACACAAACCTACTCTATTGCTCTGCGGAAGAAAATGCACAATTTAGAACAAAAATATCAAACATGTAATAAGAAATAAAACACATGCACACAATATTTTTTCATGGGGAAAGAAATATGCTAAAAACCCCAATGTATGCTTGCATTATTCTAATGAATAGAGATGTATTACAATTTCTATGCTCAATTGAGCACAACCTACAAGTGAATAACCTATCCCTCTGCTCACTGAGAAGCTCTGACCCAAAATTATTCAATTTATGCCTCTTCTTGAGCCCCTATTTCCTTGCACAATCCCTGAGAAATTAGGCCCCTATTATTTAGGAATTTATCCAAAATGGATTGCACAATTCCCAAGGTTGATCATCTGACTGCATGCAACACATGTACACTCAAGACTAGTCTAAAACTGATGTTACACTACCTTGGAATCTTGACCATAGCTGGGGAACTCAAATTATCTTCATGCACTAGCTATTTTGGGCTGATTGATCAACTAACTAGATTATCACTGAGTTTGACTGAAGTCCCACTGCACAACTACCCTTCCACTAGTTCCTTCAACATTTGGAACAAGTTTAACTGAAAACAACTTGAGATAAATGATTTTGATTGCTACAAATTAACAATCACACATTATTAACTGAACTCTAACTCCTCCAACTCAAATTTACTGAGTAAAATGGGTGACATAAGCCATGTCACACAAGTAAACAACATCCAGGTTGTCTATTGACGTGGAAATTCAAATTTTGTCAATTTAATCAAGGCAAAATCAAATTGAAAAGTTCTTGCTGCATTCTTCAACACTCCCTCTCAGCAAGAAAGGGATTATCAACCACCCCTATCCTGCACCTTTGAAACTCGAACTTCCCTCTTGACAAATCATTTGTTAAAATGTCAACATATTATTCCTCTGTAGGAATGTAGTGTAGCAACATTATCCACCTCTGCACACAGTCTCGTAAATGATGATATTGAATATCTATATGCTTGGATTGATCGTGAAAAACAAGATACTCAGAGAGCTTGATGCAACTCTTATTATCACATTAGATTACAATTGGATCCATCATTTGACCAAACAATCCAACAAGTATCTTTCTCATCCAGGTCACCTCACATGCCGCTTGACTTGTAGCCATGTATTCTGCTTTTGTCGAGCTGAGCGCCACATATCTTTCCTTCCTACTATACTAGGAACAACTACAAACCCAACACTGAAAATTCTACCTAATGTAATATTTCAGTCTGATGTACTCCCCTCCCAATATGCATCTTTGAAGCCACACAACTCCACTCCCTTTGTCTTTCTGTACCATAGTCCAAACTGGGTAGTTCCTCTGAGGTACCGTAAAACATACTTAGCCGCCTTCCAAAATAATTTGGTTTGGTTAACCATAGCTTGGCTCAGTTGGTTGACTGCATAACACATATCTGGTCGTGTGTTCACAAGATACATGAGTGAACCCACTAACTATCGATAAATGGTAGCATCAACTTCCTCACCTGAAGTGACATCTTTCTTCCTCCAGTTGGTCGCTATAGGTGTCTCCATGGGTTTCCAACTCCCCATGCGGAATATCTGAAGCATCTCATTGGCATACCTACCTTGAGATACAAGCAGTTCCACATCGCCTTGCCATACTTCCAAACCAAGGAAGTAGTGGAAGAGACCCATGTCTTTTATTTCAAAATCCCCTGCAAGGTCCTCCTTGCAAGACCTAATCAACTATTCATCACCATTTAAAATCAAATCATCAACATATAAGACAATAATAAGAAATTTATCTTCTACCAAAATATGATAGATTTTTTCATCCGCTTCAATTTTGGTGAAGCCCAAACCGGTGAGATAGCTATCGATCTTGGTGTACCAAGCACAAGATGCTTGTCTGAGACTATACAATGCTCACTTGAGTCTTCACACATGAGACTCCCAATCAAATGTCTCAAAGCATTCTGGTTGCTCGATGTACACCTCCTCCTCAATAACCCCATTGAGAATGTTTTTTTTACATCCATATGGTGGATCTTCCACCCCATCTATGAAACAAGAGCAAGAATTGATATAATGGATGAGTACCTTGCTACAAGAGCAAAGGTCTCCTCATAGTTAATTCCCTCAACTTGGGAGTACCCCTTAGCCACAAATATGGCCTTGTACTTCTCTATGCTTCTGTCTGCTTCCTACTTCACTTTGAAGATCCATCTCGAACCCACAACTAATTTATATGCTGGTGTAAGGACGACTTCCAAAACATTGTTCTTTACAATGGATTCGTATTCCTCCACCATTGCATTAACCCATATAAATTTCTCTCTACTTCTTCCTCAAAAGAGGATGACTTAGTCTCTACAAGATCAGTTATTAGATCCATGTAGCAAGTGTACCAATCAGGTGGCCTTCTCTGCCTACACTGATTTGAAGGAGTGCCCATGTTCTACCTCACATCCTGCATAAGTATCTTTTCTTCCCTGGTTCTTTTCCTACCTTCTTTGGATGGTTATGCTTGAATGGTTGTCTCCACTCTCTGCTCCTCAATTTGTGGCTACTCCACAACTTTACGAGGTTCCTCCTTTGGAGGTAAAAGCTCCTCTTCTAGTGGATCTGAAGCTCCCTCTCAAGGGATCACCAAATTGCTTTCTCCTCATCAAACTTTACATCCCTTTACACAACTGTCATTATGAGGGATGGAAAGTACACACAGTAGTTGTGAGGAGTTTTTGTCTAACCCAAAAATACCCCCAATCCTTCTGTCGACTCAAGATTCTTCCTTGATTCTTTGGAGACATCGCAGTAAATAGAGGCTCCAAAAATCTTGAAGTGTGATACATCCAACTTCCTCCTCGAGAAATCCTCCTCCAATGTAATCATACAAAGAATCCAATGAGGATGGTGATTCTGAAAATAGACTATTGTGTTGCATACTTCATCCCACAAATGTAGAGGTAGGCCTTGGTCATGCAACAATGCTCTTGTTGCTCCACCAATGCTATGATTCTTTCTCTCAACCACCCCATTCTACTGTGGGTTGTGGGGTGCTGTCAAATCTCGTCAAATTCCTTCTTGTGCACAATTTTTTCTAAATTCATCTGACACATACTCACCTCCATTATCGCTCCTGAGAGCCTTCACCTTCTTTCCAATTTCTTTCTCAACCAGTGCCTTAAATTCTATGAACCTGGAGAATGTCTCATCGTTCTTCCGTATGAACAACACTTCCTTGAGAAGTCATCAATACATATGAAAAAATATTTGTTTATGGCAGTGGAGGCTATCAAGAAAGGTCTACAAACATCAGAGTATCCTTTCCAAGACTGTATGTGCTTTGTTATCCCGATCATGGAATGAGGATTTTGTGTACTTCCCCAAAGTAAATCCTTTGCATACATCCTACTACTTAAGTGCTCCTTTGGGGAGGCCTATGGTTATTTGCTGCATAATCTTCAGGGTGCCATATTGTAAATGGCCAAGTCTTTTGTGCCACATTTCACCAATAATGTGACTCTGCACCTTCTCCGCCTTTGTGCTTAATGCAACACAGTCTTCCACATCTAGCTTATACATGTTCTTCACAAGAACCCCGATCTTCTTCACTTGTCCCATGGATATGTGTCTTAGGAATGCCTTTCCTTTGCTAAAGATCACATCATAACCATGGTCTTCCAAAACTACAACAAAGATGATATTTTTCTTTAGGCCCGAAATGAACATGACATCCTTGAGTCCGAGAGGAGAGCCCGATTCCCTCAGAAAGGTGACTGTACTAATCCCAGTCGTGTTGTACCCTCCATTGTCTCCCAACATAATGTGCATATGCAAGTATTTCTCCTCTAGGTCACTGAAAAATTCTCTACAGCCTGTCATGTGGAATGATGCACCTGAGTCCAAGTACCACATTCTCCCCATCACTGTGCTAGTCATGCATTCGATGAGGGTAAAATCAAGCTCAAACTATGAAGCCAAGGTTTCATCTGCTTCTCCTCCCGAGGTCTTGTTTCTAGCCTTTTTGTGTGGAAAATTCATGGAATAGTGCCCAAATTCATGACAATGGAAGCATTTAATTTTGGACAAATATTTCTTCTTTCCCCCTCGGCTAGATTCTGGTTTGGATTTGTTAATTTTTCTTAGGGCTGTATTGTTATTTTATTTGATAATTGTATTTATTCATTAACACATTAATTTCACCCCATAACATCATAACATTATTCATATTTACATGATTATTAAGAAACATATGCAACTATATAGAAAGAAAAATATCATCATCATCAATGCAGTGGAACATAAAGGAATAACAGAAGAAAATAATTCGCACATAGAGACACCAGGATTGGTCAGAGACCAGGGAAAAACCCACTATGGGGAAAACCCTTTCAAATTCTTCTTCTTATTAGATTGTCATCAAATTATTTAGAAAGAAAAGGTACAATGATCCACATATTCATCTATGCAACTAACTAGGAAACCGCCAGGTCACATGTCATGGTTAGTGGCACAGTTTCCGCTAATGGTTCCCTGACCTGGCGGTTTCCATGTGTGTCACATGACAAACCTTAACTATTGCGGTGAAGGTTTACATTGGACCCACCAGAGGTTAACATAACCATGCCATCCGTTGCATTCACATGTTTTGTGGTAATCGTTGGGGTGATGGTTTATGGAGCCGTCAGTTAACTATTTGCGATGGTTTTTGGTGTGTTCGCATGGGGAGGGCTGACCTACGGGTTGCCCCCCCCTAACCGCCAACCTTGAACCCAAAACACGTTAAATATATGTGTGCCACTATAGTGGTTAAGCAACAAACATAGCGGAGTTGGTTGAAGGCTTTGGTCTGTGGATAGGAGGTCGCAGGGTCAAACCTCGGCACCTCCATAATATATTTTTTTGAACTGTGCCTTCTCTCATTAGCCCAAAATTAACCAATAGAACTGTACCAACGCACTTGCCACATCACCAAAATGCAACCAACCACACTGTGACACTTGGTGAATCATGATTGAATGTTGACCAATTTTGACCCTACTTAGGCACTTTCCACGTCAGCATTATGGAGTGCTGACTGTGCAGTGACTGGACATATTTTTGCAAAATTTCGCCTGTTTAGCAAAGCGAATAGAACTCAATAACTTCCTCATACGAACTCAGTTTTCAGTGAAACAAGTTGCATTAGGATCTTTTTTCCGAGATGGACGTGGTCGTTCAGGTTTCGAGCCATTCTAAGAATTTTTATTTTTGAGCTAAATACTGAGCACCTGATCATTCCTCCCCACTAGAAGCCTTTTGGAACCCAAAAGATACTATCAATTGTTCAACAGGTGAGGGTACAACTCCCTCACCTTCTCGATCTACAACCATTTGGCTTTAGAAGGCTTTTGTCCCTTGAGTCCCACTCTAAGGTATTTGACATCCCCTCTTTTCGAAGTCCTGGTTCTTCTGTCAAGTATGAGATCCTGCTAAAGTTCATCAAGATATTCTGGCGAGAAATCATCTATTGATGGCAACTGAACATGCTCTCCTTGATCATCAATCAAAGGAGGCTCAAACAATCTCAAATTATCAACATTAACAATAGAGTATGTTTTCATATAAGGAGGAAAAACAAGCTTAAATGCATTGTTACCAATCTTTTGCAGGATTTTAAAAGGACCATAACAGATTGGCTTAAGCTTTTTACCTTCCCCTTGAAGTCTCTCTTTGCTAATATATAACCAAACTTCGTCTCCAACTTGAAATTTGTGATCAACTTGGTGTTTGTCATGCCTTGCCTTGTAGCTGCTTTGACTTTTCTCAAACTGTTCCTGCACTGTATGATGTATCAACTGAATTTTCTCTATGAACTTCCTTGCCTTATCAATGTCACTGTGACCATCAATGGTGGCATATTTCTCAAAGATGAAGTCCAGCGGTGATCTTGGAAAGTACCCATAACATGCCTCAAATGGCGATGTGTTTGTGGAAGAATGCTTTGCCCTGTTGTATGCATGTTGTATGTAATGCAACTGTTCATCCCACAACTTGGGATGTTTGTTGCAATATCCTCTAAGAATATGAATGACTATTCTATTGACCACCTCGGTTTGTCCATCTATTTGCGAATGAAAGGTTGTACTCTTCTTCAACTTTGTGTCCATCATGTCCCACAAATTTGACCAAAAATTCCCAACAAATTGAGAATCTCGATCACTTACAATAGAAGTAGGAAGACCAAAATGAACCCAAATGTTTTGGAAGAAAAGATGAGCTGTTTGTTCATCTGTAATTTTCTTTTTACATGGTGTTAGTATACACATTTTGTTGAACCTGTTGACAACTACATACAAGTAATCATGACCTTTCCTTGACAATGGAAGACCTCCTATACAATCCATTGAGATACTCTCCCATGGACGTGAAGGTACCAGAAGTGGAGTGTACAATCCTAGTTTCTTGTTGCTAGGCTTACTTGTTTCACACAAAGAACATCCTCTTATGAAATGAGAAACATTATAAAACATGTGTGGCCAATAACAATACCTTTGGAGATTCACTATTATCTTGCCTACACCAAAGTGTCCAACAATCAATGAAGTGTGCGTCTCCCTTATGATAATGTTTCTTTCTCCCCGTGGAATACACAAATTTCCCAAATGATACAACAAACTGTTATGTACATGATAATACAACTCTTCAATTTGGTTTCCATGACTCAAGCTTGCATACACATCTTGAAAGTCACTATCATTTGCATATTGTTCAATGTAACTTTCATGTAAAATAGAATTTTTCTTGAGTATAACAGATGAATTTACAATAGGCCTTGAAAGAATATCAACTACCTTATTGTAGATTCCCTTTTTATACCTGATAACCAAATGAAACTGTTGTAGAAAACCCATCCATATGAAATGTCATGACTGCTGCAACTTTGACTATGATTGTAAGTACTACAATGGTTGATGGTCGGTATGGATAATGGTCTCTTTCCCCATCAAGTAGTGTTTCCATTTTTTGACACCTTGTACCAATGCATAAAGTTCTTTGTCATAAGTGGGATAGTTAGTTACTATGAGCGAGGATGCTAAGAAAAAAATAAAAAATTTCAAAAGTTGGGACTAGACTTGCTACTATGAATTTCAAACCCAGAGCAGTAAACAACATCCATAGTTGGTATAGATAGTTGGTATCACCACAACATCCATATATTTCGTACAATCAGCAGGTGTTCCTTTGGAATTATCCCCTCGTACATCTTCGGTCGTTCGTCGTCGTTTGTTCCTAGCTATGGAACCCGAAGGTGATGCTCCAGTTACCTCTCTGGATGAATCAGAAGTTTCTACTCCACACACTGTCGAAGAGGAAGAACATCAATTTCCTCCTGAAGGTTTCCCCTATATAGGGAGCATTCCCATCAGTGTGTATCAGGATTTACCACCTAATTATGTGACTTTAGCACAATTGGCCTCACGTACACCTGGTGCCTCATCAATTCACCATAACCATGTTTGGGCATCTGGCGTCATGCCTACTATAGGTCCGTTCATTGTGAACCCAACCTCCCAATAGGCCATTACCTTAGTCCTGGTGCAACCCACCATCTCGAACCCTCTTGTATCATCCGTCCCAGTCACCTGTCTAGTTCAACCAATGGTCTCGAAGAATGTTGCTGTCAGTTCTTCGATCCCTCTAGTAAGTGGCCAAGCTATGCCACCACCTGGGGGGGGAAATCTGAGTGTTTCTATGGTGTTAGGCACCACTAATGTGAGCAGCTCACAGGCTCACATGGTTGGCACGAACCAGCCTTCTTCTGGCGTTATCCAAAACCCTGCTGGTCCTACTAGATCAAGCAATATCCAGTATCAATAGGTTCAAAATCCTGTTGGTCCATCTAGGTCAATAAATTTCCAGTCTCAACAGCCTTATGAGGCTCAGGTTCAATACCAAACTCCTTACGTTCCATATGGTTCTCAAGGAATGGTCAATCCGCCTTACTTCCTTAAGTTTGGGCAGTACGTTCATCCTAGCCCATCCTCTTTTCAGGGTGGCTATGGCCATGTACAGTTCAGAAATTTCTCGGAAACTATTCAAGTACCCTTACAACAGCAAGGCCAACCTCTACAACAACAAGGGCAACCTTTGCTGCAGCAAGGGTTGTCGATGCAACAGCAAGGGAAGATCATACCGTAGCAAGGTAAATTGCAACAACCGCAGGGGCAACCCTCGCAACTGTTGCAGCAAACCATGCAACATCAGATGCAGTATGCTCCACAAATCTCTTAGCCTATGTCTTCTCAAGGCCAACCTCTGCAGCCGCAAGGACAACCTTTGCAGCCGCAAGGTCAACCCTTGCAGCAGCAAAGCCAACCCGGGCAGCAGCAACCCTTATATACATATCAACAGGGTCAACCCTTGCAAGGACAAGGCCAGGGTCAAGTCCTATAGCAACAGGGCCAAAATCCTAATGTCCTAGGTCAACAGGTACAAAATCCTTTTGCCCAAGGGCAGTAGGTACAAAATCCCTATGTCCAAGGGCAACAAGTGTATAATCCTTATGTCCAAGGACAACAGGTCCAAAATCCTCTTGTTCAGGGGAAACAGGTTCAAAACCCATATGTTCAGGGACAATAGGTACAATATCCATATGTCCAAGGTCAATAGGCTCAACAACCTTTTAACCCGTATGTTTCTTATCAGCAACCTATGCCCGGACAGTTCCAAGGTGTTCAAGGTCAAAATCCTCCATATGGCCAAGGTAACCTACAGTGGGGGCAGTATCAACTACCCTATGGCCAAAATCCCCCACCATGGGGCCAAAATCCTTACCAGCAGGGATGGTCTCCTTTGGTTGGACCCACTTATCGACCTCCAATGCCTTTCAATAATCAATTGCCATTCTTGGCCACCCTAGAGTTTCCAGATGTGTCTCGCCTTACGAATGATCCAATTCTTCATTTTCCATACTAGCCTCTGGTTCCATCCAAGATCTCGAGCCATTGTCCTAATTTCAATGGGAAAGAAAAACAAGATCCTAAAGCCCATGTGATGACATATCACCTCTGGTGCTCTTCGAATTCTTACGTTGACGATTCTATTCGTCTCTGTCTTTTCCAACGAACCCTCACAGGCGTTGTAGCTAAGTGGTACATTGAGCTTCCTCGAAGTACTTACCATGACTTCAACTCTTTAGCCATGGCTTTCCTCACGTATATCCAGTTTCCAGTTTGCTATGAAACCGGCACCTATTTGCTCACATCGCTTAAGCAAGATACTGCGACACACATCTCCGATCACATCCATGAATGGAGACATAGATGTCGCCTGATCAAATTCGAGATTACTGATGAGTTGCTTACCGAATGGTTTACTAAGTCATTCGTCACTCCAATTGCTCGCGATATAGCTATAGGTGGATGTGTTACCGAAGAGCAAGACATTGCTCGTGCCAAGTACTTAGATCTTGTTTATTCTCATTCTGGCACTTTGTATGAGTTATTACCCGATGCTCTGTGACCATCATCCGATCCCATGACATCGAAGTCACAGGCCACACCTCTTGTTGATGGAGTAATTGGTTGTGTGTCCCAAACCCCTACTAAATATTCTTCCAAACAAAAGTCGGTCTCAAACACTGCTTCCAATAGGTCCTCCTAGAATCCACCTGGCCCTAGTAAAAGCTTAGAGGTCCACGTTGTCCAGTCTACCACAGCGGACAAATCCTCGAAAGGTAAGAAGAAAAGCAAAGGCAAGGCTAAAGCCGATTCCCTAAAACAAGGTCCTCCTAAGTCGTCTGCTGGTGATTCTTCACAACGGAATTCCATGCTTCATTTTCTAGGAGGATCACTACACCAAGGATTGTCCCTGACGGTCCGAAGTTAGTCGTTTGCCCAAAGGGACCCCAGCTGTCCTGAAAGAGTTGTTTCCGTCTCAGCAGACTCAAATGGTAAACCAACCTCCATCATATGATTCCTCAGGATCTCAAGTGCTCATGATGAGTATGCCTATTAACGTGGCTACTAGATCAAAAGATTACCAAACTCCTTCTCCAATAGCCAGGAAAGAGAAAGAGGTCACCCCTTCTTCTTCTGCCCCGAGTTTTGGCCCTCTTCATATTGAGCACCCTAACCCGAATTCTGCTATTCGGCCACCCTCTCGAGGTGTGCTAAGGAAATCCTCGTACAATCCCAATGCTCGAGCCACTCAGCACTATAATATTGTTGAGAATTTGGCTCAGGCGCCGTCAACTATGTCGGCTCTCAAGGTACTCCAAAGTTGTCCATCTCAGCAGAAATCTTTGTTGTCAGCTATGGGGGGTATTGATCCTACTGATTCCAATTTGATATGCTTTGATCTAGAGAACCATGTTCCACGCCTACCTCATCAGATTTCCTTTCTCATTCAGGTAATCATCAATGAGAAAACCATTCACAGGACTGTCATCGATGAAGGTGCTTCTACCTACATCATGTCAATTTCCTGCTGGAAGGAAATTGGTTCTCCTACTTTGAACCAATCCCCGAACACTTTGGAAGCTTTCGACGGGTGTGATTCGCGACCCTTCAGTGTCTTACCTAACCTTTCCATTACTTTGGAGGGCAAGACAATACAAGTTGAGGTAGAGATTGTTGATGCTAATCTCAATTATAATCTTCTACTCGGACGGATCTAGACCCATGCCATGCATGTTGTAGCCTCCTCCCTATTCCACGTGATTCATTTTCCCCATCAAGGGAAAATCATCACTATTGACCAGCTATCCTTATTTGCCTCTTCCTCCTTGGATGGCAATGTTGCGTATGTCAAGCACACTGGTGCTCCTTATGAGAGTGTGGGGGTAGGTCTTTTTAAAGATTCTGCCTTGATGGGAATTTTTCTGTTCCCACCTCCTCATGTTGCCTCTGTCGACATGATCTTGGTCAAATATAATCCTTGGGTCATACCTTTACCAGAAATTGTTGATACCTAGGGCGAGGTTATGCCACTTAGTCCTGCCGAAATCAATTACGTGGAGATTGTTTCGGCCTCAAGTTTCGTATCCTCTAATTCTCCTGTTTCGAAGACTTCCCTCGATACGTATTCTCAATCCCCATGGCTTGGCGCTTCAAATCTCCTGATCCCTTAGCCGAGACTTTTCTTGCTGATGAAAGTATCATGGAAGTAATGTCTCTCGAGGAACCACCTTGGAACGATAGTCATCATCGTTCCTTGTTCCTGCCTCGCTCGGCAGTCATGTCTACTAGTCTCGAGGAGTTCTCTTCTCAGTTTCCTTCCCTCCCGCTTCTGGAACTGATACTGACTCATGAAGAATGGTCGAAAGGAATTTGGGTAATATTACCCAAATGATGCTAATTGATTTTTCAATCAAGCCTAGTGTCGTTGAACATGTCCATATCGGGGAAACTTGTTCTCCGGATGAGATCAAGACCTATACTCATCTATTTCAAGAATTTCGTGATGTGTTCGCGTGGTCATACGAATAAATGCCTCGCATTGATCCTAGCATCATTGTGCATGAAATCCCAACTTATCCTCATGCAAAGCCCATTCGCCAACGGCTCTGCCCAATGCATCCTAGGAAAGCTGCCACTATCAAGGGTGAAGTTGAAAAACTTCTCAAAGTTGGATTCATCTATCTGATCCCTCTTACAGATTGGGTGTCAAATATTGTCCTGGTGACAAAGAAACAAGGCACAATCTACATTTGCATTGATTACCGTGATCTCAATTATGCTTTTCCTAAGGATAACTACCCTACTCCCTTCATTAATCAGATCATTGATGAATGTGCTGGGAGTGAAATTTTTTCTTTTATGGATGGTTTTTCTAGTTACAACCAGATTAACATTGCACTGACCGATCAAGAAAAGACATCTTTTATCTATCCGTGGGGTACTTTCATGTACAAAAAGCTCCCTTTCGGCCTAAAAACTACTGGGGCTACATTTCAGTGGGAGATGTCCTATGCATTTCACGATATTCGCAACATTGTTCAACCTTACTTGGATGACATTCCCGCTCATTCTCATAAGTGCCAAGATCACCCTGACCATCTTCAGCAGATTTTTCTTCACTGTAGATACTACAACATTCGGTTAAACCCGCATAAATGTGTTTTCTGCATAGAATCTGGATGAATCCTTGGCTTTATCGTTTCCAAGGATGGTATTCACCTTGATCCACTTAAAGTCGAGGCCATTGTAAATTTATCCTCTCCATATTCATTACACCAACTCCAGAGCTTGCAAGGAAAGAAAAATTTCCTCCGTCGTTTCATACCCAATTATGCTGGGCTAGCTTCAGGATTTACCCGGTTGCTTAAGCAAGGCATGCCCTTTGTCTGGGATGAGGTTGCCCAAAAGTCTTTTGATGACCTCAAGGTTGTCCTCGTAAATGATCCTTGCTTCATCCCCCGGATTATCATCGAGATTACTTCCTTTACCTAGTTGTAGCCCCTAGCACCATTGCTATGGTATTGGTCCAAGACGACGATGAAGGCAA
The DNA here is from genome assembly GCA_031772625.1 of Pinus tabuliformis. Classification (NCBI taxonomy): domain Eukaryota; kingdom Viridiplantae; phylum Streptophyta; class Pinopsida; order Pinales; family Pinaceae; genus Pinus; species Pinus tabuliformis. The sequence continues at coordinate 917,430,776 of CM062805.1, read as the reverse complement.
CGAACATGTTATCTACTACCTTAGTCGTAATCTCCTCGACACTGAAATGCGTTATGCCCATGTCGAGAAGCTGGCTTTGGCTGCCATACGGGCTGTTCAGCGCTTTCAGCACTACATTCTATTACGCACTACTACTGTGATTTCTAAATGCAACCCCATGACCTACATCCTGACTCGTTAGTTACTGGGGGGAAAATATTCTAAATGGATCGTCATCCTACAAGAATTCGATTTGGTGTTTACCACTGCCAAATCTAAGAAGTCACTAGTTTTCGCCGAGTTGATTTGTTCCCTTCCTTCTATGTCTCTCCCCACTGGTGCAGATGAACAACTCCCAGACGAGACTCTTTTCCTGATCAGCACCCTTGACCCATGGTACGGTGATATCATCGTGTATCTCCAGACATCCACATTCTGGTCCGCGTTGACTAAGGATGATCGTCGACGGATACGGTATCACTCCCAACCCTACCATATTATTGGGAATAATTTATACCATGTCGGTGTCAATTCAGTTCTTCACCGATGCCTTACTCTCGAGGAGGCTGAGAGAGTTCTCAATTACTACCATTCTGGGGCATGTGGTAGTCATATGTCTGGCTATGCTACCACTCAAAAAATCCTTCGCGCTGGTTATTTCTGGCTGTCCATTTTCAAGGACTGCATCCTTGCTATTCACAAGTGCCATGAATGCCAAATTTACCGATGCAAGATGCGCACCCCACCCGCTCACCTACACCCCATCATTATCGTTGGTCCTTTTTCCAAAAGGAGCATTGACTATATGACATGTAACCCTCGTTCGGCTAGGGGGCATGGTTATATTATTGTTGTTGTGGATTATTTCACCAAATGGGCTGAAGCGATGCCTACATACTTTGCATACGGTAAAATGGCGGCTCAATTTCTTTTCAATCACGTTATTTCCAGGTTTGGCGTACCTCAAGCCATTGTCACAGACCATGGCTCCCATTTCTGAGATTACATGATGGCTAAGTTGACCTCTACGTTGGGTTTGCGCCACGATGGCTCAACCCCGTATTACCCTCAGGCCAATGGTCAAGTTGAAGTTGTGAACAAAGTTTTGGTTACAATGCTTCAACATACTATTGGGATGCACAAGTCAATTTAGCATCTCATTCTCTTCTCAGCTTTGTGGGCTTATTGAACCTTGATCAAGGACGCAACTGGTTTCACACCATTCTAGCTTGTCTTCGATCTGGAAGCAACGTTACCGAATGAATTCGAAATTCCTTCACTCAAGATAGTTGTCGAACTTCTCCCCGAAACATCACCTCAGGAAGAGCACCTCTTGTATTTAGAACGACTGGATGAGACTCGTCGTCTCACTGCTTTGGCCATCGAAGAACAAAAGAAGTGAGTCAAGTCCTATTTTGATCAGTCGGTCTCCCCCCGCGCGTTCTCTGAGGGTGATTTGGTTTTACTATATGATCAAGCTAATGATAAGCTAGGGGCAGGCAAGTTCAAGCCCATCTGGCATAGGCCCCACATTGTAAAATGTGTTTTTCAAAAAGGGGCCTATGAGCTTATTGATTATGAATGCAATCCTTTGAACAAGCCTCAAAACGAGATTTATCTCAAGAAGTAATATGCTTAGGTCATCTTGCATGGTTACTTGTGTACATTAGTGCGTCATTCATTTTTGTGCAGTGTGGTTTGGTGTGTTAGTTTTCAAACATCTTTCTTGTTTACTATGTTTTCCCTGCTTTGCAGATGTCTGTGACTCCTCACATTGGTTTCGTTGATGGTGCTTGATGTACTACCTGGAATCTATCCTCCGCGGCATGGGCTATTTATGACCCTCACGATGAGTTCATTGATCTTCAAAGTATTTGTTTAGTTTGCACAACTAATAACATTGCTGAATACAGTGCAGTCATCGAAATGTTGTTAGAAGCCATTGCTCTTGACATTCGAGAGTTGGTTGTCAACCTGGATTCACAACTTGTTGTCCTTCAACTCAACGGGCAATATTCCGTCAGAAACCCTCAGATATTGAGAATGTATCTCCGTATTCATCTACTGGAAAGGCATTTAGATTACATTACATATCATCATATTCCTAGACGCATGAATACATTGACATATGCATTAGCTAATTATGTCTTGGATAGACATTTAAGAAACATGTGAAAAGCCAAAACAAATAATGTGTACCATAGTAAGCAAGAAAATACAACATATGTATATATATATGGTAATAATGTTTGATACATCAAAACCCCAAAAAATAATATGTGTGTTCAAATAACATCGGCGGCTCGCCGACCTCATATATCCATGGCACGAAGGCCTAAAAAAATGTAAAATGATGGACCTAGGAACTAATCAGCATGGTGATCGTGGTAGCATGAAACGACTCGTGCAACATGAGTCAGGAATCGGCAGATCTGGTCTGATACTCTCACCCTGTGTCTCTGGTACTGGTGAGAAATGTCTCCCACCCAAGCATACTTTGGGATACCACGAGTCAACCCCTTAAGGTTCCTCGCGATCTCCTTCTCATTGTTACTCCCCTCCTGGTAAGGAGCGACATCAAACTGGTGGGCGACATGCCTGGCTATAGGGGACATCTCGGTAGGATGCTCTGGTCCAACATCTGCATTGACAAAACAAAATGTTATAAACACATATATATAAAAAACAATTAAAAAATCACAAAATTAAAAATTGATTTTTTACCTTCGTCGTCGAAATCCTCCCCATCTGGCAGTGGCATGTCCGGATCTCCACGGAAGTCAGTACCACTGTATGGCCAATCCTCCACGATGATCAGCTGTCGTTGTAGCCATGAAAAGAAGGTGGGCCTGTAAGACATATGTTGGCCCCCAGTGATCCTAGGCATCAAACGACTCCAACGGGCCATCCATGGGTCTCGTGGCATCGGAGGATCTACCTCAGTCAGCTGGTACTAGAACAACGGCACCCATTCCAAGAAAAAGGTCACTAGTACAGATCTGAAGCAAAATTGCTTCAGATTCCCCGCCTTAGCTTTTGTCAACTGGCGCTTTATGTTGAGCTTCATGGCTTCCGCCCAATTGAAGATCGTCAATGCTGTATAGTCGATGGCATATAGAAATTTTGACTTGTTAGTCTCGTGCACTAATTGGGACCCCACCACTCTATTGATTTTCCACAGTAGCACGCTCAGTGTCAGATCTCGCACGGTGGCAATCTCAATCTTTTCGCTCTTGGATTTGAGGGCTTCAGGGCAATGTTAGGCAAGTAACGTGGATAGGCTTGCCCCAATTGGTCGTGACCCATATAGGTTGACTGGTTCCCCTCTCCGAGACAATCCTGTGATGAAATATATGTCTGAAGTTTCTAACTCCATCTCCTAGTAACCAATGGTTAATATTTCCCGATTTATGTCCCAGAGACTAATCAGGTATCGAAGTAGCTTAGGTTGGGCCCACATCCCTAGTGTGAGAAAGAACTTGAGGAGCCCACAGTTCCTCCAAGAATTCAGGCAATTTGGATCATTCAATGCCTGGGTGTCCACATCTTCGTGCTCACGTTCTTTCCAGTCTACCATTTTCGACGATTCTTTCCTGCAAAACCCATATCTTCAGGTCAATAATCAATTTTGGCCCATAAGATTTGGATTCCAACGATTGTTTTGAGAGAAAAATTATTTTTTTCATTGTTTACGGCGCCAACGTGCTTGTTTTAAAAATAGTTGCGCCAATGGCACGATTGACCATTTTAATTACCCTCAGCCGGTGCGATTCTGTGCCCGTAACTCGCGCCGACCGAGGGTGAATTTTTTTTGACAAAACCTCCCTAAAAATCCAAAAAATGGATGAAAACAGGAAAAAACAGTATAGAAATGGATCTTAGGGCCTTGGCTCTTACCTGCAACTGGCGGCTCGGCGAATGACCTCCCGGATCTCCCGCAATCTACTCCGAAAAATTAGGGCAAAAGTGGGTGAAAAGTTTTTCACAGTAAGGTAAAATGGTAAATGGTAAAAATTATTTACTTTTCTTCCTTTTTATTCAGTTTTTCATGAAATATTAGGTTTTGTAAGTATTTTGACCTATTTTTCCTCAAGAATTGGATAATGCACTTTACCTTTTTGCACAGCGACAGGTGATGGATGTTCGACGATGATGCCAAGTCACGTTTCAGCACTTTTCTCGACTCGTAAAACTCAAGTGAAAAGATTGTCGAGTATTTTTCCCTTTTGACTCGTAAAAGAGAATGAAATGGGGGGTCCACTTTCAAGCTCTTTTCTGACCCTTTAAACACAAAAAGATAGCTGAGCCCTTGTCGTTTCGAACTCGTTAACGGATGCAAAGCATCGTGTGCCCAATATACGTTTACCCCTTTTTCGGGATGTGATGCACTATTTACGAAAAAGGTAATCCTTGATTGAAATGGTCAAGTGGTTCTCTCAAGTATTGTTTTCTACCTTTTCGGGCTCAAGAGACACAAATCTACGAAAAGGGACCATGTGGAGTTTTCTTTTCCGTGTCTTTTTCAAATTCTCTAAACATGAAAAAGATACCGAGTTACACCTTTGTCAGACTCGTTAAAACATTAAACGACATCGGATTCTTCACCATGAAGAACATAAGCTTCTCCTTCCTAGGGTTCGTTAAACTTACTAGGTCAGATTTGTCCGAAGGATGAACTTACAGTGCAAGCATATGTTATCCCCTTCAAGCTTGCAATTAAAAAATAATTGGGGTACCTGCCAAAAATGGTGGGGGAAAATTTGGAAATTCAATCAGTTGTGTCGACAACTCACTCTTGAACATGACACTTTCTGCTTCGTGTCGGGATGGGATATCCTCCTTTGTGTCATTGACCTTCCTGAGTTGGGCCATTTATTTTTGCCTTCCATTTGATCTCTGCCACATCATCATGACCATCGATCCTATGGATCCAAAAGCTGCCAAACTTCCAGTCGTGTCGCCGATATGTTCAAGAGTTGTCCTTCTACAATTACACTTACCCCTGATCCTCTCTATCATCCAAAATCATTTTGCATCCCTTTGTCTCGTGTCGATGATGTGGGATACATTATGGCCCTCCTTCAACACGGTCACTTCCTGTCGACTTCAGCTCACTATCCGGGAATTTGATCGAGAGACTCCCTTCCAGTACCTTAGAGATTGCATGCCCTAATGGCAAGTTCTTCGCACTCGACGACAAGTTCACATCATTGACTTTCGATTGAGTGATTTCATGGGTGTTTGACTTCAGTTCCTCTATTCACATTCCGTGGATTGTGCTGCTAGTACCTTGAGGACCATTGTCATTATTGATGGTTTCTCTCGTGCTTGTTAACGGTTCACATCATTGGCTTGTAATCAAGCGATTTTATAGCATGTTTGATGTCAACACATCTATTCACATGTTAGAATTTGTACTTTGATAGAGTCGTGTTGGAGCACAAGACCCTGGGCTCAGATCACAAAAGTCCAGCGGTGTGACATGATTATGTTGATATACATGTCTCTTTTAGATGGATGGTTGTGACCATACCATGAGTTATCATATATGATCCTTCTCATTATTGGATGGATGCGACCATACCTTGGTTTCAATGTGATCCTTTTTATATGATGGCTACACCCATGCCTGGATCCATTTACATGATCATTCTCTGGATGGCTACGTCCATACCATGATTCATGTATCATTTGACAGATTTTTCAGTTATGTATATGTATCTGTACTTGCTTGCAGGTTTTCCGATGACATAATCCAATTCACCGCACTGATTCATAAAGATTTCATCCCTCACTCTAGTTCGATCTTCATGCTTTAGGGGGCATCTGTTACACAACATTTTGTCACTGTCCCTGTACTCCGTGTTTCTTGATCCTGGAGGACCTCTATAGTGAACCCTACATGATTTCCCTTCATGAAGAAACTCTCATTGTGTTCCTCTTCATGAGCAGAACAATTCCCTTTAGTTCCATCTCCCAAAAATCTTCTATTTTTCCCAGTTTACAAGACAGACACTAATGACCTTTATCCTCCTCGCGCTAATATGTAGGAATTAACACTATCCCTAGCGCTGACCGGAGTGACTGAGCTTTTTTTCAGTCGCGCCGATCCTCTTTTGGAAAGTTTTTTAAATAAGGAGTTGAAGCTTCCAGCTCTAGAAGCTTCGTAACAGAAGTCTGGTAAATGGTTGAGCCAGATGGAGTCGAGGATGTCAATTTGGGCTCTTTTCCCCTATAAGGATGGAACTACCTCAAGAGATAGGACCTTCTCCCATGAGAAGAGGAACCATCTCCCATCCATTCATGCTATATAAACCTCCCTTTTTCCCAAGCACAAGCTAGTGTTAATGTTGGTGTGATAGTGCTAATTATGTTTGGAGTAAACAACAAGCTATTCATAGTTGTAGCTCTCTAGGTGTGTGTGAGGGAGAATTTTGAATTGGTTTTACTGTGAAGCCTAAAGGGAAGAGCCTTAAAACTATCATTGTTGAAGCCATCATGGAATGCTAATGGAAGTTTGTGGGAACCTGGTTTTGTCAGAGGAGAACAACAACGTTAAGACAATGGTTGTAATCTCTTCTTGATTCAATATATATGCAACTATCGATTGATTTCCTACATAATGTGTCATCTCACATTTTTATGGCTTAATGTTTCTTGACTTGTTAAGTAGGTTGAATTACAATTTGTCTATTATCACGGTTGTTGTTTGTTGTTGTGTACTTGTTTCAGGTGTTCGAAGAAGGAAACGAGAAATAGCTGGAGCGAGCAAGCAAGGTCATCACCAAACGGGATAAGCGTACTAAGAGGTAGGCTCTCTTAATTGGTTCTAACCTAAGGAAATCTTACATAGAATGTATCAATTGTGGCTAGACCCATTATCGAGCTAGAGGGATTGTTTGTGTCCACACTCATAATTTTGCTTCACCACCATACACAATGATAAAGCCATCTATAAATGGTCTCAATACATCATTCATAACTCTCATGAAAGTAGATGGAGCATTTGTTAGACCGAAAGGCATAACAAGCCACTCAAACAATCCTTGTTTAGTTTTAAATGTAGTTTCCCAAATTTCCTCTTCAATTATCCTAACTTGATGATAACCAGTTCGTAAGTCTAACTTAGTGAAATACTTTGCATACCTCAACTGATCAAGAAAATCATCAATTCTTGGGAGTGGATAACAATTCATTACCCTGATTTTGTTCAGTGCATGGAAATCCACACACATACACGAAGTCCCATCCTTCTTTGGCACCAAAACAATGGGCGAACCACATGGTGAAGTAGATGGGCGTATGATACCTTTCTTCAACAATTCTTGAATTTTCTTCTTGATTTCCATGCTCTCCATAATTTACATGCGACACATGCCAATGTTTGGAAGTGGAACACCTTACTGTAGCTGTATCTCATGCTGAATTCCCCTTTTGGGAGGTAATCCCTTTGGTTCCTGAAACATCTTGCCATGCTTGCTTACCACATCAAGAAAATTAGATTTCAATTTGTCATCACAACCTTCAAAAGATTCATAATCAATATCATTCTTTTTCTTGATCATGAGAAGCACAAATTTTTTACTTTCATTTACTAGTCTCTTCATCTGCCCTGCATTAACCAAAGAAATGTTCAGCTTTTTGCGATGGGCTCTCACAATTTATTCCACCCCATTCTTGAGCAATAAGTATTTGTTTTCATGGCGTTAAAATATTGCTTTCCTATCATGCAAATATGGACTACCCAAGATGATTCCTAAGATGTCAAGTGGAACTAAATCTAACTCAACTTCATCAATGAACTTTTTAGTAAGGGCGAACTTGAACAAACACTTCCTTGTAACCTGTAATTTTTCATTGTTAACTATCCAACCCAATGGATATGGCTTATGATGAGGTACAGTTTCAAGGTTTAGTTTTTTAACCAAGTATTCTAAAATTAAGTTTGATTGTGACCCACTATCGAATAATGCATCAATATTTGTATGATTTGAAACTACCCTTACATGAAACAACTCTATTCTTGATTCTTCATTTCGAGTGTTGTTTTGACTATGTCAGGAACTAATACTTGCAACAATTTCTTTTCCTTTTGGGACCATGGCTGAAATCTTGGTCTCATCACCAGAACCTGAACCAAGGTCATGTTGTGTGGTAGCGGTCATCTTTTTCTTTCCCTTATTGTTTTGTTTCTTAGGCCTTAGTTCGGGATGTAATTTCCAACAATGGGCTTCATCATGCCCAGATTTGGAACAATGTTGGCATATGGTTTTCTCCCCTTCTTTCTTCACACTTGCATTCTTATTTCCCTTCTATTTCCTCCCCTTCTCTTTCTCCTTACCCTTGAATGGATTTTTCTTACTACCCTCTTCCTTAATGTTCTTTCCCCTTGCTTCAAGGTGCGTGGCTTGCACACATACCTTATCCAAATTGCTTGGATTGAACATAAGGAGAGTATGTTTCAAATAGGAATGTAAAACCCCAATATATTTCAACAATGTATCTTTGGAATTCAAGTTTACTCCTAACAACAAAGCCCTCTTTCTAAACTCCTGGGTATAGTCTTGGACTATTCGACCTTTAAGCTGCCTAAAATTATGCCAACTCATAATGGCTTTTTGCATATAGGCTAAAGGATAAAACTGTCTTTTAATTGCATAAACAAATTCAACCCAAGTAATGGATATCTTACCATGAATTCACATTTCCTCTTGAGTCTTTTCTTCCCACCAAACTAATGCTACTCCTTCTAGCCTCAATGAATCCAATTGGATCTTTATGTCATCTTCTTGAAGGTTCTGAATTCTGTAGTATACCTCAAATTGTTGAATCTAATTGTCTAAACTTTTTGCATTCAATTCACCATTGTTCATGGGAAGTTCAAACTTAATGTCCAATTTGAGTACGAGAGTTTTTCCATTTGGGGTTTGGGAATGAGTATGGACAATTTTGGTGGTGGAAGTGGAATACGTTTGAGATGTTGAGGATGATTAAGATGACGAGGAAGATGATGAATATGGTGGAGATGGAGGTGGCTTCCCTCCATTACCCCTTGAATCCTTCTTATCATCGTTTTTGTCTCCTGAGCTTCCTTCTCCATGTGGAGGTTTAGAACTCTCTCCAACCATTCTAGTGTTCCTCTCTTCATAGACGACTTTAACCATCTCAATTAAAGTATAGAAATCTTTCTTGAATTCTTCCTCTTCTGAAGAAGGACCTTTAGGCTCTCTTTCTCCAAACGTAATGGCTGTGGATTCAGGCTCAAAAACTGGTACTGCTTGTACCTCTTCAATCTCAATTGAAGGCAAAACTTGAGGAGTTTCAAGTGCAGCTGGAATTGGAACTTTGGGTGGTGGATATTGTGGCCTTGTGGCTCTCCTTGTTCTGGGCATAACCTCAGGAGTTTCAACCAACAATTTCCCTTCTCCTCTCTGCAACTTTAACCTTGTAAGCATCACAATTTTGCAACCATTAAAACCCTAATTGCACAAAACTCAAGCAATCAAGCAAATCAACCTTTGCTCTGATACCAACTTGATATGTTATTGAATGTTAGTTTTGTTGTGCTAATTTCAATTACAGATTTATAAACATGTGCTTGTTCATTGCTTCCTGTGCATGGTTCTATTATGGTGATTGTGATTGTAAATAGGTAATTTTTTATCAAGTTTTAAGTGAAAGACATGAACAAAATAGCTTCAAAAACAAGTACTAAACAACAAACATTCAAAGTACAACAAACCATCAACAAGAGCATTTAACACAGTGTTTTGATGAAGGATTTCACCCCTCCTGGGCTACATCTCCTTGGTCCAACTTCCATGGCTTGGGCCTCTGTATTAGCTCAATATGGAAAAAATGATGTTTACAAAGCTCTACTACTCCTGATACCTACACCAATGTGTTCAGAATGTCAAAATTAGCTAGGAACACCTTTTCCTGAGCTCAATTTGGTTGAAAATTGCTCCAGTTATGGCTCAAACAATTTTTCCCTACAATTTCTCCTCCAAATCTGGAAGAACTCCAGTTAGGGCCGCTAAATTTGGGGTTGGTGCCAAAATAGTGGAGTCCGCTAAAATTCTGTCATTTTAAACTTAAGTTTAATTAAATGTTAACCCATGTTTAACTGGAGGATTAGCACTAATCGCGCGGATTAAAAGCTGACTATTTCATAACCGTTGGAGGGTTATGCGGAGGTCACATGTCGTGGTTAGTGGCACGGTTTCTGCTAATGGTTCCCTGACCTGGCAGTTTCGGTGTGGTGTCACATGACAAACCTTAACTATTGCGGTGAAGGTTTACGTTGGACCCGCCGGAGGTTAACATAACTGTGCCATCCGTTGTGTTCACATGTTTTGTGGTAACCATTGGGGTGGCAGTTTATGGAGCCGTTGGTTAACCATTTTCAATGACTATTGGTGTGTTCACATGGGGAGGGTTGGCGCCCCCACTAACCGCCAACCTTGAACCCAAAACACGTTAAATATATGTGTGCCACTATAGTGGTTAAGCAACAATCATAGCGGAGTTCGTTGAAGGCTTTGGTCTGCGGATAGGAGGTTGCAGGGTCAAAACCTGACACCTCCATAATACATTTTGTTGAAATGTGCCCTCCGCTTAGGCCGTTGGGAGGTTCCACGTGGTGGACTTCGGGCTTGCCACGTGGCATTCTCTCATTGGCCCAAAATTAACCAATAGAACTGCGCCAACGCACTTGCCACATCACCAAACTGCAACCAATCACACTGTGACACTTGGCAAAGCATGATTGAATGTTGACCAAAGTTGACCCTGCCTAGTCACTTTCCACATCAGTAGTACGGATTGCTGACTGTGCAGTGTTTGGGCATTTTTTTGCAAAATTTTGCCTGTTTAGCAAAGCGAACAAAACTCAATAACTTCTTCATACAAACTCGATTTTCAGTGAAATGAGTTGTGTTAGGATTGTTTTTCCGAGACGGACGCGGTCATTCAAGTTTCGAGCCATTATGAGAACTTTTATTTTTGAGCTAAATACTGAGCACCTGATCAAGTTATAACCAACTAGGGTGGATAGTCTCACCACCAAACCTGATTTCTCACTAGGGTTTCCCCTTACAAAACAAGCCACAAGAGGTTTATGAACTCAATTCACAAATATGTGAATCATATCCCCAAAATGAGCTCATATCTTGGTTTTATAAATTTCCCCTCACCCAAATACCATGGACCAATGTGGGGTCAATACCATGGGTAACTGAAATCTATGGCTCCCTTTTTTAATTTAATTATATAATATCAATTTGGAAATGTTTCTTTTACCCCTTGGTGACATTAAATAATTAATCAATCCCATTTTATCTGACTATAGCCTACATAATCGAGACAAGCTATTAAGTTCCCCTTTGCAGTCACTATTTAGAAAGGGACATTACATTAATCTGATGTTGCTTTGTGTTGATGTGTTTTCTTCAATCATGGAATCAAGGATTCTTGGCCTACTTAATTCTAGAAGTATTTTCAACTATAAAAGGAGTATAATTCATTTATTTATCTTGCAAATATTCAACTATTTTCTTGAGCCACACAATCTCAGTTTTTGTTTCCACAATTGCCACATATTCTACCTTATTATGGAATCTACTGGAACTAACTGTTTGTGTCATTGCCAAGAGATAATTGTTGATCCAAGTCTCATGATATATCCTGAAGTTGACACTCCATTTTATTTATCCCCATCAAAGTATGAATTAGGATATTCAATTAGGTTGAAGTCATCCAACTTGAAATACTTGAGTCTAAAGTCTTGAGTTCCCTTCAAGTATTTAAAAAATATTTTTGTAGTAGACTAATATCCTTCATAGGGTTTTTGCATAAACCTATAAATAATCCCAACAACAAATGCGATACATGGTCTAGATATGGTAAGGCAAATAAGAATTCTCACAAGTTGCTTTTACTTAATTGCATCCTTAAATTATGTTCCCTTCTTTTAATGTGAGATTAAAATTCTGCTCCATTGTAGTAGAGAGAGGGTTACACTCAACCATGCCAAACCTATTCAATAATTATTCAATGTACTTGAATTGGGAAATGAATATGTACATTAGATGTTGATGTTGAAAAAATGTAGCAAGAAAGGCTCAATTTGACTTTAGCCTTAGTCAAATTGAGTAAATCAAATTTCCGCATCAGTAGGACAACTTGGAGGGAGTTAACTAGCATGACATGGATCTTTTCATTCAATTAGCTTAGTAAATTCAAGTTAGAGGGCTAGGAGTTTAGCTGTGCATGTGTCATTGCTAAATTTTAGTAAGCTAGTTCATTTATTTTCAGTAGTATTTAATTAATTGACCTCTAACTATTGATAGAGTCAGATGAAGGTCAGTGGTGCAGTGGGACAACAATATTACTCAAAGGTATGTTAGTTAACTGATCAATCAAACAAAAGTAGATAGTGCATGCAAGGAATTCGAATTCCTCAGTTGAAGTGGAGATGACAAAGCAGTGTAACATCAGTTGTAAATTAGTTTTGATTGTACAAGTGTAGCATGGAGTCTGTAATATTCCAAACTAGGAAATACAATGAAAACCAAAAGCATGCACTAAGATACAACAAAAAAATAAAATCATGCAAGCACAATTTTTACACAAGCATAAATAGATCAATAAACCATAAAATAGTAGCAACAAATCTGAGTCATTTTATTAAAAATTCTATGGATCTGAGTACAATAGAGTAGAATGATAGAACCTAGGCTTGCTAATGCTAGCATGCAATACAAAGGTGAAGATCTAAGAAAAAATCCAACTGAAATGGCTCAATCTTTCCCAATACATTTGAAATGAAATTTTATTACTGCTCTTAGAGGTGAACTGTGATTTATGCCATCAAATTTGCTCCAAAAATTATGCAAAATTAAATGGATGCTTCTCTCAACAAAATCTATCAAACCCAAAAAATCTTGGGCTAATTCTAGTTGACCCAGAAAACCCCAAAATGTGCAAATTACCCAGAAATAATTTTGTTTCTACTACTGTTGTTGCTAGAGGAAAACTACAAAATGACTCCTCAAAATTGATCCAAAAATTCTGAAAAATTAGTGAGAGTCTCCTCACATCCCAACCAATAAAACCCATAAATATTTTGAGCTAATTCTAGCTGATCCAAAATGCTCAAATAGTGTGAAAATCCCAGCTAAACCAACAATTCACCTTGCTATAAGAATGAGGATTTTAGACCTGAATATCACCCTGAAAATTTTGAAATTTTAACCATAAACTACTCTCACAAAACCCAAAAAAACTCAAAAAAATATTGGGTTGGATCCACCAGTCACTGAAACCCCAAAATCGGCGTATAGCCCTTCACAATCTACCAGTGAGCTATAAAGATCAAACTGCTATAAGAATGCACACTTTCCCTGAAGGGAAACTCCTCCAAATCCCTCCAAAATTTCTTCCTCAAACTTCTAACCAAAATCAGCTCCAATGCCCGACAAAACACTACTGCTCAACCCGTGCAAAATAGTTGGAAATCAAACCCACAATCGCTGATCCTCCAATGAGAAACTCAAACTTCCTCTATGTCAAAGGAGTGGAAAAATGAGTTAATACCTACAATAAATCTCTGTGGAAATCCTGAATTGGACTCCCCAAATTACCTCACTAGGGAGACACTCGAAGTTCTGCAAAATGAGGGTGCAATTCCGCTTGGACATTATGTGTGCTAAACAACACTAGTTGACTAGATTAAGCATCTTAAGCGAACTCTCCAATTATGAAATGAAATGAAAAAATATAATTATCAAAATTGGGCTTTAGGATTCCTTTATTCTTTCTTTCCCTTCCTCATACCATGGGTCGATTTCTCTCACACTATGATTTGATACCATGGTATGATTCTTACCATGGATCAATTTCCATTTTGGTAACCTCCACAACTTCACTTTAATTTTTTATTTTATCCTAAGTTTGGACTTATTTTCTCTCCAATATTATGTTGAGCCATCATAACCCATTTTCGTAAGTTTATTTTCCAAAATTTCAAAATTGAGAATTTCCCTTAACAAAATTATTAATTAGGGACATGGCAGTCCTCCCCACCAAAAAATGCTTGTCCTCAAGTGATTCTTGAACAAGTTCCCTCTTTTATTGTTGATCACCATTGTAATCATGAATAATTCTAGGGTCCCAAATGTTCCACTCAGTCATCCTCTATCTCAACATCGTTATGACATGAAGGAATCCTTCAATACCAGGATCCCAAGCCATCCTGATCAACATGAAATGACCCTTGCTCAACCCATTTTCCAACCAGGTATAAGCCCTAGAAGCCCTTTGCACACTGTCCATGAGTAGAGCATCACAATAATAAATAATCATGAGAAATGCATCGTGAAGCTTCTCTACTGAGTAGTCAATCGCATGTACAATAGGAGTAGGCTCCTAAAGATATAATTCAATCCCTGTGGAGATGAATTCTTGCCCGCATGAGCTCCCCCTGATCTCCTCCTGTTGATCATCCTGCCATACTAGTGAAGTCCCCCATGCTAACAAAAAAATACTAAAACCCAATGGAAGATCTCAATGATCTCCCCCTATAGGAACTATATCACCCATGAGGTTAGATGAACCATGAAATCCTATTATGCTCGAATCCCATGCTAGCTTCATAAGGGTGCCACCATATTGATGCTACACCACTCTGACTATGACAAACTTCCCATCATGTGTAGATTTTATCCTACTCTCCTGGAATTTGATGGAAAAAAATATGTGAAGGCCAAGCTCATCTTGCCCTAGAATCTCCATGATATCAATGTCTACCCATCTACTACCAATCTCAGTCCATAGCAATATCAAGGAAAACTGACGTTTCCATGTAATTAAAGCCTTGGTGCTCCCCCATATGTCAAACCAAGAGTGAGATGGGTCACTCTCTACCCTAATGTTGTTAGTTGCCATGCCATCTTGTATTTGTGTCAAATGGTCCTATTTTTCATCCCTAGTACAAAGAAGGCTAGGTACAATCTAGGTATACTAAAGGAAAATGAAAAAGGTGAGCCGAAGTTCAAAAGCCAAAATTCGGAATTCAGAAGCTGAAATGAAAAGGAAGAGCCGAAATTCGGAAGGTTAGTCATATTGGAACTTGGAAGAATGGAATATCGTAACTTCTTAATAATAGTGATTCTTTAAAAGCGTCGAAGTAACGAAGAGCAAGGATTTATAAAGGAAATCATTTGCAAAACCAAGGACCCCAAGGAACTTTTTCTCTCTCCTCCAATAAGACACATGATAGTAGGTGATTGGCTCTCAGAAGCCGATGAGGAAGATGATATCATCATGACATCATCTCGCAGGTCAATATGTTAGAGGATATAGATTTCGTAACTCCTGTGTAAATGATATTTGAAAAATTTATGATGGAAGGGGGCTCTAATGTTGAGTGGCACTTGGTCGTGGAGCTTAGAAAAATCAAAGGTGGGACCCTGTTTAAGACAGCGCAGGGCAGATCACTAATCATCATGGATTGACCAACTCAAAGAGGCATTTTTGGGGGGAACTAGCACGACCAATACGTCGACGCCACCCCTCGGAGTTGAAAAGTCAGCAGGGCAGGATCAACTGATCGATGACCCAGATTAACTCCAAGTTGTCTTGGCTTGATCCAACCTCCTACTCTGTCACCCATCGAAGAGAGGTGGGGACCACACCCGTCATGCATCCAATCACCGACAACACCAGCAGGCACCGAGGTAACTGTAAAGCACCCCCTCCATGGTCCACCTGTCACCCTTCTAACCATCTTTCACCATGTGTCCCCCCCCTCATGACCTCATCCGACGTAAGATGAAATCTCCCCTCTACTTAAGGCCCTACCCTCTTAACTGTTTGAATTCAAATTCATTCTTCTTACATCCAAATTTATCTTACTGTTCAACTGGTTTGTGATGCCATTCATCCACTAGACTGATTAAGAGCTCCCTCCAATGCCATTCTCCCAATTCTCACCCGGTCAACTAGGTAACCCATCAGCCTCATGTCTATAATATTTGTCTCAATGCTAAAAATGAAGAAACCAACCTCAAATACACGTAAAGCTCGGGAAGCCAAACCCTCGTCCTATATGGAGCCACAGATGGACACAGAGACACAAATATTTGACCCGTCCTAACCCTACCACCTGTTAGACCTTCGGTTCGACATGTATGACCACCACCTTAGGGGAGAGGACCCTTTGAGAGTAATCGAGTCTGATACATCTTACCAAATTTCTCCCTCTATATATCATTTTCCTAAGTTCATTTCATGGATTTTTGCATGCTATATCGACAAGAAGAACTGTTTCATATCTTCTATCAAAGCCAAAATCTTGGAGGTGACCCTAAAGCTGATTCAAAAGGATCTATTATACCCAATCTCGAATGAACCACAAAAATTCACTGAAACCACCTTGTTCTACAGTTACAATGCCCACTCTGTTGGGGAACAATAATCATTTTTGCAAATGATTTTGGCCCCTGGCCACCAGTCCTTGCCTATTGCTGATACTTTCCCAATATCTACCTTTACAGAGGTATTGTAGCCTATCCTTATTGTAATTTCTTATTTATTTGGGGAGGATGATGCCACTATTGCTACCAAGGCCACCATAGGGTTTCTGAGAGAGATGATGCAACCAAACCATCTAGTTGACATACCTTCCTTCAAGGTTGAGTCCATCAAATTCCAGTTGCACCACTTTTCTGTTACCTTAATTTTCAAATATTCCTCCATAATGTTCTATTCGTTCCTATATACCCATGTAGATTATTTTGAATGCCTGGGTCTGTGTTTAATGGATTCAAACAAGAAGCGAAAGTTTGTCTTGGATTGGGATGTTGTTGTCAGGCATAAACCCAACAATGAGGGCTACTCTCAATTAATATCCTCTTATATGGCTATTGCATATAAAATTATCCATAGTGTCTCCCCACCAAGAATCCTGCCTCAATAGAAAGAGATCCTCCAGCTCAGTAAGAACACTAGGGTGGGTGATTTGTATTTGTTTGACAATTACACTAAAATTATGGTTTATGGGGGTGAGCTTCCTCCTTATCATCTAAATGTGTTCATGCCGATGGGAATATTTTCCATGGAGTTTATTAGACATAGCCTACATGATCTGAATTGGATCCATAGAAGACTGTCAAAGTACCATGACTGTATCAGGTCGAACAAATCTCTAAAGAAATCCAAAACA
Organism: Pinus tabuliformis; assembly: GCA_031772625.1. Lineage (NCBI taxonomy): Eukaryota > Viridiplantae > Streptophyta > Pinopsida > Pinales > Pinaceae > Pinus > Pinus tabuliformis. Next base: position 917,413,573 of record CM062805.1, on the reverse strand, counting down.
ATGATCAAAAACACCCTGAACCAGTGGCAATGGCAGCCAACGTGGAACGACAAGGACCTTGGTCAAAGCGCACTGACCGAGGCCCATGGAGACTGTGCAGGAGGCCAAAGTAGCCCCTGGGAGCCCCGGAATGGGAAAAGGAAGTGATTTTTGATGCGCGATTAGCGCTAATCGCGCATCACTAGGCAAACAGGGCCGTGAAGGAAAAGCTTGAGCACTCAGTCGCATGGGGGAACCAGAGGACCACGGGCGGAAAAAGGAAAAAGCGCTAAACACAAACAGCGGGACCCGCGCTCTGGAAACCGGCGGTTTTGATCGGGGTGCCCTTAAACGGTAAGAGGTTTTGGATGAAAGTGGAGCGATTCCATACAACGATCGACGCGTGGCAAGCGGAGGTGAGAGAAAATTTCCGTTGATCGTGCGCTATCGGTCGAGCAAGTCAACCGCGCGAAATGTGCGAATGGCGTCGGATCTGGAGGGCCCAAATCGGACGACTGAGATCGCCCCCGATGGAGGAAGTGAAATCAACAGGGAATTAAGTCGCGTTTTAAAGGGATTTGGAATTTGTTTGACCGCCAAGGTGGAGGAAAAACACGTCCACGACAAAACTGAAGAAACGAACCGACAAAGCAGGTTGGCGCCGTTTAGAGGAGGACACGTGGCCACTCCCTGAGCGTTCATGATGACGCCGAACAGGGAACTCCAAGCGCCGCTGCAGAAAGGGAATCAACAAAGGCAGAAGAGGAACCGAACAGGCATAGGGGTCGAATGGCTAAAGTCATGAACAGAGACAGTCGAATCAGTCAAGTTAGACACAGAGAGAAGTCGAGAGACGAAGTGGAACAGTGAACCCTGAGAGGAGGACTGAACACGGAGAACAATAAAGAAAAGCAGAAGAGACAGAGGGTTGAGCTGACTAGAGGCAGCATCGAGCACCAGAGAGCTTGAAGATTCAAGCCATCCCATAGAGGAATCTGTCTGGACTGAGCATCATAGTTGGCTCTTTCCACTGTAGACCAGAAGGTCACAGAGCTGGTAGGAAGAAGAAGAGTCTGTGTACTCCAGTGGCTTGGGGAATCAAAGGACCACCCTGCCAAGCAAAACCTACTTCAGGAGAACTCACATTGAGTCCCTGTATTGTAATTTCTCTACTTAAAGACACAATAAAACAAGGCCACCACTAAAAGCTGGACCGAAGACGTAGCCCTGGAGAGTAGGGTGAACTCCTTATCAAAATTGTTTGTGTCTTTGTGTTGCTTACTGTATTTAGCTGCTGTCTTTCCATTTTAATGTCTGTGTATTGGCAATATGATCGATTTGTTGCTTCAATAACACAGAACACACACCAGCACATGAATCTGTAATACCTTAGTTTAATAAATCTTTAACTGATGTCACTCATAGGGTGAATGTCAGATCACTACATGTGGATCAAATCCACTTTGTCCTTGCTAAGAAAGGATATATGTTCAAATTGGGAAAGCCTATAGGTCCTTTCATTGTCAATATCAAGAAATCCTTTAGCCAATTGAGAATCTGTTGAAAGAAATGAATTTTGAAATGGGGGATATTTGGCATTATGAACCCCATGGTGTCATTGCAAAGAAAATGAAATGCATTAATGCTTCAACTTATGATCATGAATACAAGCCAAAAATTTAGTGGAAAGCTAACCTTAATTCCTGACCTTTTAACACAAAAATGGAGATTGAGACTCCAACAGCTAAGGACAAGACATAGAAAAGGAGTGTGGACAAGACTGGGGATGTGGAAATGGAAGACGTTCACACTAGAAAAAGGGACAAAAACTAAGAAGCAGAGGAGGAGGAGATTGAAACCATGTGAATGGAGATAAATCCAGACCAGCTAGGCTTCCAGGTGACCTTAAAAGATCCACTGAAAGCTTCTACCTCCTCATCAACATAAGTATCTCTTATGAGTTTTGCAGGGAGTTCAACGATCACAAAATCTACCTAGCCTACAAGGAAGGCTATAGAGGAAAGTAACAAAAGGATTAGAGAAGATATGCAACAACAACTAGCATCACATTCGATCCCCTACCAGACTAGACTCTTGGCTTCCATGGACTTGGAGAGGAATCAGATGAAGTTTTCACTGCACCACCCCTTAGCACAGTCCCTCCCATCAGGCTCACAGTTTAAGGCTTTGGACGTGTCTCTGGAATTGACAAGTGTCCCTTTGCCTGAAAAAATCAACTTTCATAAGAAGGTAGGAGAAATGATGTATAGTGAACTAAGAAGGAATGCCATGACCATTAGCAAAGCTAAAAAGCTATTGGAGAAAGCTGCATTGAAGCTGAAACAAGAGAGAGATAAATCTAGAGCCCTACATATGCAAAACAAGAACTTTAAGGAATTTATTGTGAAGCTAGGAATGAATCCAGAAGACAAATTTGCTTTAGAAAGTCTTGCCCAGAGTTCACAGGCTAAGATCTAGGAATTGAGGCATAAGCTGAAGATGCCTGCTAATGAACATGTGCAGTCCAAAGAACTAGCATAGGTGGAGGACTAAAAGTATATTCTAGATAAGGAGTTAATAGACTAAATTAACAAAATGGTTGCCCTTAAGCAACAGGTAGCAGGCCTCCAGCAGAAAATCGACTCCCACATTTTTCTAGTACTCTTGACAGAGAATCCTCAGAATCCCACTGAAAAGGTCACTAAAATTCTCACTGAGTTGCAACTCTCTAAAGGAGAACTAAAAAAGGTACAAGTTGACTTAGATAAAGCCAAGCATGCACTGGAACAAAAGGAGAAACAATTGGAGACTACCAAGACAAATGCAGAACTGATCAACAAAAATCTACAGGAAACAAATCAAGAAAACACTGAACTGAAAGGAAGAATGAAAGGAAACATGTCTCTTCTCTATGCTAAAAAAAAATATGGGATGAAGTGATAAAAAGGATGAAGAACAAAATGGAGTACATAACTTTGACGTCAGAGAAAAAAATTTTAATCATGGATGATGAGTTCTTCATCTTATCTGGCAAGGAGGAGGGTGAAAAGAATGTTGAGACAACTAAAAGATTTATCTAGTATGTCAATGAAAAACCACTGAGTGAGTTGATATCAATAGATGTGGTAGATTAGGTAACTGCAATCATGGAGGTATCCAAAATGGTCTAGAAAGAAGATGCCAAAGCCAAAGCTGAGGAATTTTCTGAGAAAGTGCTGAAGGATGTAGCTACTTTTGATTAAGAGTTTGAGCAGAGGGTCCGAGCATGAATTCCCAGTTGTTGGGACCTCGTAGGAGGATTAATCCCATGGGAACAGTATGGTCAAATGATGGTATGGGCTAAGAGTAGAGTCGATTCCTCCCACGAGAAGACCTCCTCCTTAAAGGGAAAGACAATGGTGAACTATTTAAGGAGAGATTTCCAACTACTAGGGCAGGTGAAGACCTTGTTTTGCTCCAAGCCAAATTGTGCAGGGCTCATAGGCCTTAAGGTCGCCTTATTTTATTTCATGTGCCTATATCGAGTCCAACATTGTGGTAGAGATGTGACTAATTCGTCGACCCTCCATAACTCCAGATCATCGATCTAGCAACCCTTCCTCCAAAACCCATCTACCATGAATGAATATTTTTCTGATCATGTCGATCATGACACCTTACTGTTTTATGTTTTTTGTAAATAGCTTATCTCAATAAATGAACCCGAGTTAGTTAGGGTTTTTTTAGTGCAATGGTGCAAGTAGCATGCTCATTCTATTTGATGAATCATTTAGAAATCAAGAAGAAATATTTTGTAAGGGGTACTTGTCCTGAGACCCTATAAAAAATAGTTTATGATACATTTTTAAGTGTTCCAAATTTTGTTTCAAAGAGTGTCTAGAACTGTTAATGGAGAAATAGAAAATATATGCTCTATCTGAAGATTAATACACAATTTTGGTGATTCTTCTTCCATATGGTTGTAGTATGTATTCTCTTCTATGTTTGTTCCATTTATCTATGCTTACTTCTTAGATGACATGTGATAGTAGCTACTAGACGTATTTTTATGTAATCAAGAATTCATCTATGTCAAAACTTGGTCTGAGATGCCGGTGACTAATAAAATTTAACATCCTTAATATGCACTCCATGTAATATGAAAAATCATTCAAATGTTTATTCCTTAATTTCTTACCAAAGTCTTATGCATGGGATTCTATGTTTAGCCTTGTGTATTTGATTTCTCCTCTTCATATTCTTCTTTCACCCTTACTACAATGACTAATGAACTATATGCTTATGAAATTTAGCCACCAGAGCTTGATATTTAAGTCTTCTACGAGTATATTTTGATATAAATAGTAAGCTACCCTCTTGAGAGTGATTCTGAATCAATTCTATTAAACATATGTCCTAGGCATTGGTCTCTCCTCAACCCAGGGGTTGTCTATAGGAGCTACAACACCTGAATCCCACATTAGTCTTAGAAGGGTGCCAGCATGATGATGTTGCACCACTCTGAATATGAAAAACTTCCCATCGGGTGTAGATTGTATCTTTCTCTCCTAGAATTTGATGGCAAAAATATGTGAAGGCCAAGCTCATCTTGCCCTGGAATCTCCATGATACCAATGTCTATGCATCTACTACCAATCTCGATCCATAGCAGTAACAAGGAAAAATGACCTTCCCATGTGACTAAGGCCTTAGCGCTCCCCCATATGTAAAACCAAGAGTGAGCCGTGTCACTCTCTACCCTAATCATGCGCGTCATGAAATAGAGTAACCAATCATCTAACTGAATCCCTGGATCCCATAGCCATATCAGTTGTGGCATAGTCCTAACAAGTGTCGGCACCAAATCGTTTGACGTCTCAAGTCCCTGCATGCAATCAACATATGTACTCCATACATCCCAAATAATTCCAGTGCGTGCAAGACTGCCATGTGATTGCCATGCCACACTATGAGATATGTTATCCTACCTCCTGTAGGTGCTACCCAAAACTTCCTGGAGTCTAAACATCTACCTGCAATATGGGTCCACCAACCATTGTATATTCCCTTGAGAGATATCTAAATTTCTCGTCCAACATGTGTCATGCATCTCCCTAAATGTGGGATCAAGGGTAGAGCACATGCTACCTATGCAACAAATCGAACCATCCCCAAGCCTACACCTACCAACTCACACGCTGACCATATGTCACGACTATAAAACCTCTTTCCTAATGCACCATGTCCTATTCAACTATATCAGATGAAATTCTTGTGTCCTGTTGCTCGTGATGAGAGCATCAAGATATAATAGCCAAGTTCATTGTGTCAGTTTGCAACACTGGAGACTAATAAATGGAAGCTCACAGTCAGCCCTAGGTCAACTTTCTCTCCAAATATGGGTGTGCCAAACTCAATGGTGTGCTTGACTTCCCCGTCAGGAGATCTCTCTGGTGGAAACACTCTAACAACCTACTATTCATCATCATGCTCTCATATACATAAATACACACCCCTCCATTCCTCTGCATAACACTGAAATCCGAGGCACAACTCTGTGCACCTCCATTGTCGCATCACCATACCCTTTGATGTATGGACCTCACCTCAAGAACCTCCCTAAGAGACATGAGAGGTGAATCCCCCTATGTACTAGTGGTGATGCCACCACTGTGCTGCTCCTCCATGACCATTGTACCCCACATATCTAGGGAGAACCCTCAGCCCCATACAATGTAATATCTGGTGGCCTACCAATGCCACCTCCTCAGACAAACTCTGATAGAGTATGTTGATCATCTTGTGACTCCATGCATAACCAACATGCTCAAACAACTTCGGGGTCTACCTGCTCCCATGGCAACCCAACCCGTCACTAATGCCGATGGAGATACAAAAGTGTGTGGATGCTCAATCACTATATCCATCACACTGCCAATGCCCTCACTAGCTACATCCATGATGTGGTGGGGAATCCCACCTGGATCCCAACAACCATCATCTTGCATTTCAAGTATATGGTAGGAATCCCCTCCTAGATCCCAATGCCAACCTGGGCCTCCAGTATCCCCAATGTCTAGAAGTTACTACTAAGCTTCACTCCCAACTACCACTGTCTCCAAAAATCAACCCACTCCACTAGGTACCAACTCAAAATATCTCGCCATCGAACCCCAATAGAGGAATCAAATGCACGAACTCCCATACGAAGAACAAGAGCTCCATCTTGCGAATGTTGCACCCTGTGTATCTCATGTTACCTAATCTTACCATCCTATTCAACACATAAAATTTGTCAAGGTGGCTCTTCCTCTTCCTCTCCAACGTATAGAGGCAACCTACTAGTGATACAAGCCCCAACTATGTATGTCTGAAGAGGGCTACTCTAGAGCTCTAATGTGTACCCTAGCGGTACCATTAGGGAATCCAACCATTCCCCAATGCGAGTTAGTTTGGCTTCTGAATTGGCACAAAATGCTCTCATTACCTCCAACTCCTTGTCCTACTATAGAATGGCCTCTCATACTTTCATCGCCTTCTTTTTCAATGCTTGAAGGTCAACCTGGAAATGATGAAACTGCTGTGAGCGGCTATCATCTATAAACTCGGTCATAACTCTGGATCCTTTTATGTCTCCAAGCACCTCATAAATTGTGGATATGTCTCCTAGTACCTCATTAACGGTGGATACTTCCATGTATCCTGACACCTCATCAACCTGATGTAGGCGATCATCATCTGGAAACTCTATCATAACTCTGGGTGCCTCATCAATGGATATCTCTTAAACAGATGGCCCTACAGGTGTATGCTCAATTGTCTCCACCAAGGTGTCAAGTGGAGCTATCAAAGGAATCTCCAACAAGGGTGACTCCTGCATCACTCTAGGTATATCTACGTGCTCCTCCTGCGCGTCATCAACTTCATGCTCCACCTCCTCCTCAGGCTCCTGATATCTAAAGTTAGGTCTCCACCAGTAGAAGCGTCTCCCGGTCTCACCCTCTAACATCCCTCATCTATATGATGATCTAGTTCCTGATCTATGCTCCTCAGACGAGAGAGCCCTCATGATCATGAATTCCAATGCCTCAAACTCATCAATTCTATTGTAATGCCCCTAATAATAATAAAAATAATAATAATAATAAATAAATAAAACAATATAATATCAAAATATAAGTAAATAAATAATAAGCAATAAAGAAAGGATAATAATAGTAAATAATAAACTGAAGTTCTAAATAGCTATACATAAAAGTAAACTATAAAAATATTAAGAATAAGTAAAGTTAATAAAAAGTAAAAATGAATAAAATAAGAAACAAAATTAAGAGAAATATTAAATTAAGTAAAACTTAAAATAAAGAAATAAAAGTTGCATGTTGACACATGGAATGTGTGCATGCGGACCCCTTTCCATTTTTTTGGTATATTTAATGGACGATGAGGATGATGATATTCATCCATTCATTCATCCATTTTCTTTGGAGAAACGTGTTGTGAGATAAAGGATTCATTGGAAGTAGTACGTTGATTAAAAGCTCGGGGTGACCAACTGTAGAAATATTATGTGCAACTGAGCTTACGGTTGGGTGGAGAGTCATCTCCAAAATATTTGTTGTGGTTAGCAAAATTCAAAGAGCATTCAACTCCAAAACACAAGTAAGGAATAACATCGCTACAAGTAAGTTGTCTCTGCTCATATTTTTTCCAAAATTCTATGTTAAATAGTTGAGTTGGGGGTTGGTTATTAATCATATAAATTGATGTAATTATTTGTATATTTTAAATTAGGGTTGTTACATATGGTATCCGAGTGGATTCGAACACTAGGGACCTAAGATTTGAAGAGAAATATATACGACTACTATTAAAATCGATTTGTTAAAATCAAATTTATCAAAAATTATCAAATATATATATATATTATTCACAAAAGAGTCCCTTTACTTATATTTAATCACACCTTTAATTGGGTGGACTAGTTTTATAATATTTCAATAAGATTTAATTATTTATCAATAAAAGTGTTCCAAGTTGTTACGAATTCCTAGGGTTGATTTTAGAGCCAACACACACTAGAGAACTAATTTTGTGAGCTTACAATATAACCTCATATCAATATATGAATAACAAGTACGTGAAGGTAGGTGAAAATTGAATTATTTTTTTTATAAATAATTATATATGGAATATCATGCGTGTTAATAATAACGTTGATGAAGTAGTGTCCAAATAAATTTACTGAGAAGTTTCATGTCGACAATGATAATGATAATAGACTTCACTAAGTGTAATAAAAATAAAAAAAATTAATAAATCAATATTGACTTTTATGGTTAAAGATATTGTTTATTAATTTTGGTGCAAACTATAAAAATAAATATAATAAATATATTGAAACAACCGACTCTTGTATGAGTTAAAAATAATAATAATATATAAATAATTAAATTAATTGTCTTACTCTCAAGTAAAAATTTATTTGATTGTTATCTTAAACTTTATAATTTATTTTTAAATTAAAAATTATTTTGGAAATAGCTAAAATAAAAGCTAATTATAAATAATTAAAATTTATATTTTAAGTTGTAAATTAATTACAGATAACAAAATTTATATCTCAAACTAGAAACCAAAACCCAAAACTTAAAAACAATTCTAGTTAATTTGTTATGACATACATAATTATTAATAATATAAAAGTTATGTATTTGTAAAAATAGAATAATGATAATATAATAACATTCTAAGAGGTTATACATATATATATATATATGATTTTTGAGCCACATATGTCAAATTCAATTTGTTTAGAGAACCATAAAAGGGTAGTGGTTTTTCTTTTTTCTATGGACAGATTTTCATGAAAATTAGATCAATTATTTAATGTAGAACATGGTATCTTTTTTTAGTTATGTCCATCTTTTTTATATTCATTTATTTCTAATTTTATTATTTAAATTATCTTTTAATGAATGAATTCCATATTTTGAGTCCTTGAAAATTCAAATAAGTAGTTTAAAAAAAGGCCAAAATAGATGGTTTTTGTAAAAGTAATTGGGAGATGATTAAAAAAAAATGTATTTGTGATTTGAAAATAAAAATAAAAATCTATGAAATTGCTAGCCTTCCTCCAAGGCTCTCTCCCTCTTCCCTCGTTTGAATCGATCCCAAGGATGGGATAAAGATAAAGCATAATAATTCAAAATCACGATTTTAATAGCTCTTGAAGCAAATCCAAATCATGTGAGCAACAAAATTTTCTTGCTTTACAACTTACCTTACCACTTACCACTTAAGACCTATGCAAAGTCATTAATATTATTTTTTTTATTTTTTTTTTTTAATATTTAAAAAGACGGTTGATCTGTACCAAACCTCGATCCCACATTTTCCAATCTGTTATTGGCTTTTCCGGAATCTGGATCCAATAATGGAGTTTTTGAAAGCACCACCCAAATTCAATAGTATACATTGTCATCATGCATGTGCGTCGAATTCTCTTTGACCCTTTGTCCACTTCAATGTGTATTCATGGCTATCACGTAAAGTGTTAAAAAAAAATAAATAAATAAAAAAAACAAATATACAATATTGTGGAGAATAAGAACATCACGTGTCGAAGCATGAATTGTGTCTAAAATTTCATTTTTGAAACAAATGGTTATTTGGAAAGGTAATTCTAGTTGTATAATAAATAAATAAATAATTAGTTTAAATAAATGGTTATTTGGAAAGGTAATTCTAGTTGTATAATAAATAAATAAATAATTAGTTTAAATAAGGTTAGGGTTAATAAAGTTTTGTGCTTAAAATTTCGCTTTTGAAGGAGTTTGTTATTTGGAAAAGTAATTCTAATTATATAATAAATTAAAAAAAATTATTTTAAATATTAATAATGAGTGTTATGTAGAAAATATATTAATATATAGTATAAAAATGAGTAAAAGTTTTAAAGATTGGGAATTTTTTTATAAGATGTGGCTTCATCCATTTAACAAACAAGATGAAAGAGCTTGAATTTGTTTTATTATTATTAAAGTACCATGTTGAAATGGGTAATGAAGGTTGAATTTCTTTAGTTAATATTAAGATATTATCGTGGATAAGTTATTATTCTATTTTATTATTTATTAGAGGTACGTTGTAATATTTCATTGTATGAAGGTTTATAAAATTATTATTTATAATATTTATGAGTGTGGTATTTGATTTAATAAGAAATTTGAGTGTAAATTAATAATTGATAGAAAAATTATTTGAATATTAAAAAAAAATAAAGAGAAAAAGGATAAGATGAAATAAAAGAAGAAAAAATGAAAGGATTGAGATCATGTTTGATTGCTTACATTGGAAGAGAAGTGAATAATCATAAACCAAGTAATAATGATGTGGATTATAAGTAAGATGGAGTGATTGAAATTCTAGATTCAGGGTGAGCATTGGTAGTTTGTTGGTTGACTTTTCTCTAATGATGTAGCCTCTTGAAGAAGGAAAAAATGGTAATGAAATCCTAACTATGAACATTAGGAAGAGGTCATCCAATATGAAGTAAGATTCGATACTAATAATAGGCTGAATTTTCCAAGTTACATGTGCAAACTAGGTGTGAAAAATCATATTTTAGTGAATTAAGGTGGATTATGCACAAATTGATTGTTTTGAAATTAATGTAAGTCATGTGTATCTTAAATAGGTTGTATTAAAAAAATAACTATAAGAATTGCATTGTCACTAAGATCTTTATGTTTGCACTTCTTAAGAGGCACACCTTTTAGAGTGATGCATTGTGGAAACTTAATGAAATATTGGAAGGCTGAAGTGTTTTAACATTTTTTATATTCCAATGAGATGAGGACCAATCAACAACACACTTTTCAAACTTATATATGATGAGACTATGGGGTGATGATTACTATGACAACCTATTAAGAATGATGTAATTTGGAAGTGATAATTTAGTGATATAAATGAAAGGAGGTAATGTTTATCAATTATCATGTTTTCTTATCAAAGGGAAAATATTAGTACGATATACAATCCATAAAGAATTGGGAATTTGATGTGGAAAATATTTAAAGTGGATGTGGAATATATTTAAAGTGCCTATAGAATAGAATTCAAGATGTTATGACTTTGTTTCGAGGATATCTCCTCTTAAAAAGGGGAAAGAAAATGATACAACATTGAAATAATAGTGCTAACAACTAACATTGTGGAAAAATAAGTATAAGGAGATAAGGGTATTAAAAATTATTAAAAGAAAAAAAGGAGGGGTTCTAAGATTGATCCTTAATCTTAACAATATATGTTTAATGAAGTTATCTAAGAAGGAATGACAAGGGAGGAACTTACAAATTTATTATTAATGATAATGAATGGTAGTCGTGGTGACCATGATCAACTTGGAATAATGAGATAAATAGAGAATAGTACTTGATAGATACTTAAGGGAATGAGTGGAAGTTTCACAAAAAAGCATAAGAAATCAACAAGAAGTAATAAACTGTCCTAGAATATGTTGGAAGATTTTGCAATAGGAATTGGTAATAATTAATGAAGTTTAATGATTATGATAATTATGAAGTTCATTAGAGTTGTAGGAATTATGGTAACCTATGATTACAAAATCCATGAATGTCTGCAGCACGGGAATAAAGAAGCTCAAAATAGAAATTGGGAAGATTTTATGAGCAAAAACTGGGAAAATGCCTTAGCATTAAGGTATTAGATATCATTTTGGGATTCAACTGTGTTAATTAAGTCATTCACGTATGACCATTTCCATGAGAGGTAGTTGTAACTGACTAATTTCTCATGATTTTTGAATAGTTCACTTAGCACTCATTGCATCGGGTGATGCTCACAGGGGTGAAGAAGTGGGATTGAAACTAGTGAAATGAATCACATAGCATCAATCATCACTTACGGGGCTTGCACCTGGTAACTAGGACTTCCCAGGAGGTCACCCATCCCAGATCTCCTCTGGCTCAAGTGCGCTTAACTGTGGAGTTTTCCCCACAATCGAGCCCACTTAGCTTGCTACCCCATTTGCAAAACCTTAGCAAGTATTGTGCCTCATGAACCATTCAAGTAGAGATCCCTTCACTCTTTTTGAATTTAAGTATGGGGGTTTACGCTGTGCATTATATTAGATATCATTTTGGGATTCAACTGCGTTAAGTAAGTCATTCACGTATGACCATTTCCATGAGAGGTAGTCGTAACTGACTAATTTCTCATGATTTTTGAATAGTTCACTTAGCACATTGGTTCACTTAGCACTCATTGGTTGCTAAGTGAACTATTCAAAAATCATGAGAAATTAGTCAGTTACGACTACCTCTCATGGAAATGGTCATAAGTGAATGACTTACTTAACACAGTTGAATCCCAAAATGATATCTAATATAATGCACTGCGTAAACCCCCATACTTAAATTCATTAAGGTATTGTTTTCACGGTAAGTCCAACATTAGTGACAATTGAGCATGGTACTAATGTGAATAACAACAATATGAAATTTCAAGATTGGAGTAACTAATTAAAGTTCATACAGTTCTTAAGGTGCATAACATTAAAGTGTGAAGGGGACTGTGAAAATGTAATAATGTCTAGGGCTAAATTATGGGGTCTATCTCAAGTGGAAATTTATCTTAATGATATTGATGAGTGTATTGAACTACATGATTGGTAAGGGTCATAGTGATGACCTACAAAATTTAAAACTATCAAGATTGGAATTTGTGAATACTTGTACTTGGTGAGAAATGACAAGCGATAAACTAGGAAAGTGTTTCAAGGATAACATTTGTTTAACTTATGGAAAAGGAAGTAAAATAGGCATATTAATGAGAAAACATTGAGCATGAAGCATAAGAACACATGTTGTTGGAAATTCTATAATGAAACTTCAAGAAGTATATGCACAATTTGAAAAAAGAAGTGAGGTCAAGTGGTATTGAGATGAGAACTTGATGAGATAAGTAGGTCCTTTGAGGATGTATAATGATAATTACACAATGATGGATAAATTACTAGGGATCAACAAACCCTCATGCAAGTTGATTAAACAATATAACAAACTTAAACAAATATGACCTAGTGTATGTGTGTCATTAAGTACAACAATACTAGAATGAATAAGCAAAATATGTATAATGATCATGCAATTTTAACTTGATATTGATGATTTAAATGATTGTACAAATGGTAATATCTTAACAATGAATTTCACTAAAATTTCCTTGGGGAAGGAAGAATATATGATGAGAGATTAAGGCTCAAGATGACGAGGCTCATTTGAAATTTAACAATGTACTTAGATGAGTATACCTATGGTGTAAATAGTAAAATTCCTAACAGAAAGAACAAGAAATGATTATTGAAAAGAAATTAGTATCTTTATGAAAATATGACACTAATAGTATTGATGAGATAACATAGATCCTAGAGGGATGTTGAATAATCTTAATTCACAGTTATTATTAATTTTTTTATATAAGTAAATGAAATTAATTCATGATAAGAATGCTCAAAGCGTATTGTTGTTTTACATTTGATAAGTATTGAGATGATTCTCATATTAATGATGTTTCATGATGTGATGGTATGTGGTAAATGGATATAGTTCTGATGATAGGTTAATGATGTATATGTGGTGATTATTTATTTATTTGTTATGGTAATGATGTTGAATGCTCATGATGGATATGGTATGCATAGGGATCATGATGTCATGATATGGTGTATACTGACATGTGGTTCATTTATTATGTGATGTCATGATATATATTTGATGCAAATATGTCGATATTATAACTTATGAGGGTATTTTATGATGTGAAGCATGTGGTAATCACATGCAAATTTTACGACATGCAAGAGCATGCAGTTATTTACTATTTAGAATGTTGTGATAACAATGATGTTACGTTATCAGGATGACATGAAAAAGCGGGCATATGGATTATTTTATTTGATACTATGATTATAACTAATGCATTGGTTGTATGTTGAGGTGTGGTGACTGAGAGGAACTCCATAAATGGGCTGAGAGGGCCAGTTTATTTGATGATATCATGGGAGCCCATACCCCCGAGGGAGAATATGTAACACCATATGGGCTAGGGACAAACTCAATCAACACTACATATGCCAGTGGTTCTTTTGTCTTGTATAGATATTGATGGATATCTCTTGAGGGGCTATGAGACCATCTTGAGGAGGCCAAGTGACTGATATTGTAAGCAAAGCATCTGATATTGGATTGGCATGCCGAAGTCTGGTGGGGGTGTAAGGAATTTGATTTCTGGGGCTATGCACCTTAGTGAGTGTGGAGGGAGTGGGCCAAACTTGTGAGATTCCCAGAGTTATTGAGTACGAGGACCGAATTCCTGCCTTGGGGCAGACAAGGTCTAAGCCTTGGAACGATCCTTAGGGCTAGCCATAGGATATGGTATAGACCAATGAGGCTTATGTCTAGTTCTGAAAGTGGGAAAAAGGACATAGATTCCTTGGGATTTCCCGGGTGTTGTGGAAACTTTTGATGCCTACTAGTTATACTAGTTCAACACAGGGTGTGGGGCAAACGTGAAGTAATAAATAAATAAAAATAAAATAAAACATTAAATGATTCAACTTAACTTCAGGACAAAGTTCCTTAAAGAGGGGGAGTATGTAATTCCCCTAATAATAATAATAATAAATAAATAAAATAATATAATATTAAAATATAAGTAAATAAATAATAAACAATAAAGAAAAGATAATAATAGTAAATAATGAAGAAAATATAATAATAGTAAATAAATAATAAATAATGGAGAGAATATAATGATAATAAATAAATAAAATAGTAAATAATAAACTAGAGTTCTAAATAACTATATATAAAAGTAAACTATAAAAATAGTAAGAATAAGTAAATTTAACAAAAGTAAAAAGAAATAAAAATAAGAAAGATAAATTAAGAGAAATATTAAATTAAGCAAAAGTTAAAATAAAGAAATAAAAGTTGCACGTTGACACATGGAATGTGTGCATACATACCCCTTTCCATTTTTTTGGTCTATTTAATGGACGATGAGGAGGATGAGATTCATCCATTCATTCATCCATTCTCTTGGTAGAAAAGCGTTGTGAGACAAAAGATTCATTGGCAGTAGTATGTTGATTGAGGTCTCGGGGGTGTCCATCTGTAGAAAGATTATGTGGAGCTGAGCCTACGGTTGCGTGGAGAGTCATCCTCAAAATATTTGTTGTGGTTAGTAGAATTCAAAGAGTATTCAACTCCAAAACACAAGTAAGGAATAACATCGCTATAGTTAAGTTGTCTCTGCTCATATTTTTCAAAAAAATCTATGTTAAATAGTTGAATAGTTGGGTGTTGATTATTAATCATATAAAATGATGTAATTATTGTATATTTTAAATCGGGATTGTTACATCTATCGATGAAGGACCTCATCAAATCTGCAAAGGTGTCTGGTTTCCTCTCCTTCTTTGGTTCATCTAGAAAATGAGGCACAGTAGGTCAACTAGGATGGCCATGGGTATTGTTCTTCTAGACTGTGTGTGCATGTGAATAAATTCTCTGCTGGTTATCTATCAACATTACCATCATTTGTTGCATCCCCTCTATGATCTATTGGTTTTTCCTCACCAACTCCTCCATGATCTCCTGTGTACTCTTCCCATTTTGCAGCATTGAAGTGTCCATAAATTTAGCAATCATTGTGCATGCATATCTAACACCTTCATGACTTGCTAGCTTCCCCACAACTAGCCAAGTTCATGCTCTAATACCACTGTAATATCCCAAACTAGGAAATACAATGAATACCAAAAACATGCACTAAGCTACAACAAAAAAATACAATCATGCAAGCACAAGTTTTATGTAAGCATAAATAGATCAATAAACCATAGAATAGTAGTAGCAACAAAATTGAGCCATTTTATTAAAATTTCTCTCAATTGGAGTACAATAGATTAGAAAGATAGAACCTAGGCTTGCTAATTGATCCAGGTGGCTCCAGAGACACACACAGGACAAAGAGGACTTATGGAAGCTCAAAAATCAAATTGATTAGAATGCTTTCAAACTAGGACTAGAGCGTAGATCTTGTCGTCCTGATCATAGCGGTGTGAATGGTTTGTCAATCCGAGCTCGTATGAGGGAGAACGAGCCAGTCAAAGTTTTGGTCAAAGTTGGGCTATGGGCCAGGTTTAAGTGTCCTACAATTTGACCGACACCATGGCATGAAACATCGCTCCCAGAAGCGGGCGAAATTTTTGCCTCTTTAATTTGTCTAATAACCCTTATGTTAGACAAAATTAAAAAATGGCCATGTTCTGATAAAAATAAAAAATAAAAAATAATATGAGGTGGTGGGCCATGACCCCCGCCACCTCCCTTCCCAACCACACATTTAAAAATATAAAAAAAACTTTATTTTTGGGTCGTCGGCCATTACCCCGCTAAACCCTCCAACCACACACCATAACTATATTACATGGGGTGGGCGGGCCACCTCTGGTGGACCCGGCCCACACCCGCAAAACTCATACCATATGCATATATTAATACGGGGCCGACAGGTATCAAGCCTGTACCAGCCACGTGGGTTGGCCCGCCACCATGCGGTGGCCCCATGTCACACTCAAACAACCATGTAACAAATGCGCCAACAAACAACGCGCCAACAAATAAATGCACCCCCATTTGATACTTGTGCTGCAAAGGTTATGGGGCGGGCCGCCCAATGCGGACCTGACCCCCAACAAAGTATATACATGCAGTTTTTTAAAAAAGGAATTGTTTTAATATGGAGGGGTCGAGGTTTGACCACCCGACCTCCTCCTTATAATTCGGAGATTCTAACCAATCCACCTAAACAAACTTTCTTGTTTTATACGCCCTCAAATTTTGTATATAAACCCTCATTTCATCAGTGCGCCCAAGCATGGAGGAGCCAGGTGCGTGCACGAAAATCGAGGCATGAATTTTTAATTAATTTTTGCAGGTGGAACCATGATCCTGAAAAAGGGCAGGCAGAACCATGATTGAGCGAAATTCTCAAGAGGGTGAAATTTTCCCAATGTCCAAATTGGAAAAAAATTATGTCAATCTTACACCTCTCAGCGACACGAACCTGATGGCGCAGTCAGTTTCCTGATCTGAGCAGCCAATTTGTAGATGACCTGAAGGAGGAAATCTAGGGGAATCTAAAAGATTCCTTAAGCCCCAGATTTCCATTTTCTCATAATTCAGAAATTTGAGAGTCGATTTTTCACTATTCGACGCCACAAATCTGATGGTGCATTCAAATTTTCCATTTTATCATTTCATTTTTGGGCCACTTTTCAAAGTGGGATGCAGGTGTCACCATTCATGTGCGAGCAGTCATCCCATGAGATTCGACGTCGCGAGATTGATGGTACGGCCAGCTTCAGAAGTTTGAAATCCTTTTCTTCAGAAGGCCCCAGGATGTGAGGTATATGCAGTGTGTTCATGTACTTCTTTTTGCTATGATATGCATTGTGCTGCACAGATCCCTGTTTGATGTTTGATGTGGGATCTTGTTTTATTACTTGTTTCATGATTCCTTCTTGATATGACGCGGAATCATCTGTGAGATGTACTTATTGTCATGATTCGTCATGTATTGTTTGAGATCCCTCCATTATCTGTTGATGGGATACTCATGTGTCGCCATGTATGATTGCATTGAAATCCCTTTATGCCATGTTGGCGAGATGTTCATTATCATCATGCATGAGTTTATGTCATACTGTTAGGAGTCCTTTTTTGACTGAGAGTTCCTGTAGTGGAACATCTCTTGGAGCCACTCCTACGTGAGGGCATTTTCCTTGTATGATAGCGACATCACCACCTATGTACATCATCACTATTGACAACACTTAATGCAGCGGCCTACACCATCTTGACACCGGGGCCCGGAGACGTAGTCCCTCCTGGACGAACTCCATTATCAACGTCTGTTATTTTATGTTGCTGATGATTGTCATGTTCCTTCTTCTTTACAACATGCAGATATGTTCAATTATGCTATTTTAAATGCAATTCTAATCACATCATGAAAGCAAAAGATCTTGGTTAAATCCAGGAGTTGAGTCAACTCGGATCAAGTTTGGTATCAGAGTGGTCTTTGCGTGGATGTGAATTGCAAGCGTGAACAATGGAACGTGCAGCGATAGAGGATGAAAAAGCGATGTACGAGACCATGCTCAAAATTTCCCAAAGGGTGGAAATAATGTATGAAACTCTATAGAAAGAGACAGAGGAAAAGGAGCGATTGTAGCTTCAGTTGCAAGCCACGGAAGAGGCCCTGGAAGAACTGAAGCACAATAGAAATAATATTCAAACAGAGAATGCTGAATTGAAGATGCTTCTACATGAAGAGAAAGAGGAGAAACATAGTTTGCTATGACAGCTGCAAGCAAAGGACGAGGATTTGGAAAAGTTGCAGCATGACCCATGTGAGGTAAAAAGTACTTTTCTGAATTCATGTGTGTTTCCTGATGATTATTTCACTATTTTTGAAAATCATACCACAGGAATTGGCACCAAACTATTGAAGAAAATGGGGTATGAAGGGAAAGGCTTGGGAATTAATGGCCAAGGCATTGTCAACCCCATCAAAGTAGAAGAATTACCCCATCAGGTAGGACTTTGGTATGTCAGAAAGGAAGTTTCGAAATGCACCGAGACAGCTAGCGAACCACCAACAACAGATGATGAGAAGCCCTCATCAGTTCTTTCCAAATCGACAGAGGAGGTAAAAGATGTTGATTTCCTTTCAATTTCGTCTTCACATAGTATGATTTATGTTGGAGATGTGGAGATCCCAATTACAGGGACAAACATGAGGCTCCTTACCAGGATGAGGCACGAGGAGGAAAAAGAACTTGGTGTTAATAACCAAGGCATAACTCAACCTTTGGAGGTTGTGCATAAACATCGATTTGCAGGCTTGAGATACACCGAGGGAGAATGCTCGAAGGTGTCAGATTCTTCCGAGACATCATCGAAATCGTCGAGGAAAGAGAATGATGGGAACACATCCCCATCATCCCATGGCAGTGGCCATTGCAGGGAGAGAGTTGAGGCAATCTCTCATCACCATAGTTACACCAAAGACAACAAGGAAAGGTATAACCACTCTTGATATTTGAATGTTCATTTCGGTTATAATCATGTTGTTAAAGATGAACGTAAATCATGGAATCAAACAACATGTACCTTTTGTGGATTACATAACCATACATTTTCTAAGTGTTGGAAAAGAATAGCAGCACCCAAAAGGAGGAGGCATGAACGACCCTCTCAACAGCAGGTAAAGAAACATGTTAAGAAAATCTGGAGGAAGAAGATGTATTGCAGTCATTGCAATAGAGGTGGCAATCAAAGAGCCACTTGTTGGAGGCTCCATCTAGAGCAGCGCCTTAAAGACAAAACGTCGGTGCATGAACCAGGTGAAACAATTGTTCGACGAGAAAAACCACCACAGGGGGATGACCCATTCATAACGATAAGTGAAAAATGGTTTTTAGATATGTTAGCTTGTCATGGTCGTGCTTTTGTAAATCATTTGTTACATTTTAAAATGTAAAAGTGATGATGTGTTTTCCATCACTTATTAGGAAACAATGATGTCTGGTCTTATTTTGAGTTGCATGATAAACTGTGAAAGTGATGTCGTGTTTCCATCACTTGTCAAAGAAACAATAATGTTTGGCCTTATTTTTGTAAATCATGTGTTGCAGTGATGATGTGTTTTCCATCACTTGTTGAAGCAACAATGATGTGTTGGCCTTGTTTTCGTAGCTGGGATATTGTTTCCATATTGATGTAAACTTGACCATTGAGTATGTGATATAAACTCGTGGCAAGAATGGGATGCTTGGGTCATTAGTTGTTCATGAAAGTCAAGCATGTAATTTGCGAAACAATGACTACAGGTTGCAGAGGTTACAGGTGTCATCTCATTGCTTAAGGCTCCGAAGAACAAAGGTGAAGGAGATGGAAGCGAGACCTTTTCAAGACACTTGTGATGCAGACAAGGTACAGAGAAGTTGCAGATTATTTTTCATGCTTTTGGAGGACCAAAATCTCCTTAGTGGGGAGGATTGATCCAGGTGGCTCCAGAGACACACACAAGACAAAGAGGACTTATGAAAGCTCAAAAATCAAAGTGATCAGAATGATTTCGAACCAGAACCAGAGCGTAGATCTTGTCATCCTGATCGCAGCGGTGTGAACAGTTCATTAATCCGAGCTCGTATAAGGGAAAACGAGCCAGTCAAAGTTTTGGTCAAAGTTGGGCTATAGGCCAGGTTTAAGTGTCCTACAATTTGACCGACCCCGAGGCATGAAACCTAGCTCCCGGAAGTGGGCGAAATTGTTGCCTCTTTAATTTGTCTAATAACCCTTATGTTAGGCAAAATTAAAAAATGGCCCTGTTCTGATAATATATATATATATATATATATATGAAGTGGCGGGCCATGACCCTCACCACCTCCCTTCTCGATCGCACATTTAAAAATATAATACAAACTTTATTTTTGGGTCGGTGGCCATTACCCCACCGAACCCTCCAACCACACACCATAACTATATTACATGGGGTGGGCGGGCCACCTTCGGTGGACCCAGCCCACACCCCTAAAACTCATACCATACGCATATATTAATGCGGGGCCGACGAGTATCGAGCGCGCGCCAGCCACATGGGCTGGCCCGCCACCATGCAACGGCCCCATGTCACACTCAAACAACCATGTAACAAATGCGCCAACAAACAATCGCCAACAAATAAATGCGCCCCCATTTGATACTTGTGCTACGGAGGTTACGGGGCAGGCCGCCCAATGCGGACCCGACCCCCAACAAAGTATATACATGCAGTTTTTTTAAAAATGAACTGTTTTAATATGGAGGGGTCGGGGTTTGACCACTCGACCTCCTCCTTATAATTTGAAGTTTCTAACCAATCCACCTAAACAAACTTTCTTGTTTTATACACCCTCAAATTTCGTATATAAACCCTCATTTCATCAATGCGCCCAAGCATGGAGGAGCCAGGAGCACGCACAGAAATCGAGGCATGAAATTTTAATTAATTTTTGCAGGTGGAACCATGATCTTGAAAAAGGGCAAGTGGAACCATGATTGAGCGAAATTCTCAGGAGGGTGAAATTTTCCCAGTGTCCAAATTGGACAAATTTTATGTCGATCTTACACCTCTCAGCGACATGAACCTGATGGCGCAGTCAGTTTCCTGATCTGAGTAGCTGATTTACAGATGACCCGGAGGAGGGAATCTTGAGGAATTTAGGGGGAATCTAAAATATTCCTTAAGCCCCAGATTTCCATTTTCTCAGAATTCAGAAATTTGACAGTTGATTTTGCACTATTCGACGCCACAAATCTGATGGTGCATTCAAATTTTCCATTTGCTCATTTCATTTTTTGGCCACTTTTCAAAGTGGAATGCAGGTGTCACCATTCATGTGCGAGCAGTCATTCCATGAGATTCGACGCCGCGAGATTGATGGTATGGCTAGCTTCAGCAGTTTGACATCCTTTTCTTCAAATGGCCCTAGGATGTGAGGTATATGCAGTGCGTTCATGTACTTCTTTTTCTATGAGATGCATTGTGATGCACAAATCCATGTTTGATGTTTGATGTGGGATCTTGTTTTATTACTTGTTTCATGATTCCTGCTTGATATGACGTGGAATCATCTGTGAGATGTACTTGTTGTCATGATTTGTAATGTTTTGTTTGAGATCCCTTTGTTGTATGTTTATGGGATACTCATTTGTCGCCATGTATGATTGATTGAAATCCCTTTATGCCATGTTGGCGGGATGTTAATTATCATCATGCATGAGTTTATGCCATACTGTTAGGAGTCCTTTTTTGACTGAGAGTTCCTGTAGCGGAACATCTCTTGGAGCCACTCCTGCGTGAGGGCATTTTTCTTTTATGATAGCAACATCACCACCTATGTACATCATCACTATTGATAGCACTTAATGCAGCGACCTACACCATCTTGACACCGGGGCCCAGAGATGTAGTCCCTCCTGGACGAACTCCATTATCAACATCTTGTTATTTTATGTTGTTAATGATTGTCATGTTCCTTCTTCTTTACAACATGCAGATATGTTCAATTATGTTATCTTAAATGCAATTCTAATCACATCATGAAAGTAAAAGATCTTGGTTAAATCCGAGAGTTGAGTCAACTCGGATCACTAATGCAAGCATGCAATACCCAAATGAAGATCTAATAAAAAATCCAACTGAAATGGCTCAATATATTCCAATACACTACCTAGAAGATTCTTCCACTGCTGCTAGAGGTGAAATATGATTTATGCCATCAAATTTGCTCCAAAAATTCCACAAAATTAACTAGAGGCTTCTCTCACCCAAATCTACCAAACCTAGAAAAATCTTGGGCTAATTCTAGCTAACTTGGAAAGCCCCAAAATGTGAACATTACCCAGAAAATAATTTTGTTGCTACTACTACTACTGGTAGAGGCAAATTGAAAAATGACCCCTCAAAACTACTCCAAAATTTTTGAAAAATTAGAGAGAGACTCCTCACACCCCAGAAGTGCAATTTTTAAGATAAGTAACACAATTAAAACAGGGCAGCATCCTAAAACAAATTAAATTAAAACAAAAACAAATAGAAATATAACCATTAGAATTAATAATTAATTATAATAATAAAATAAAGATAAGTATAACCCATTTATATATTTTTAATTTTAATTAATAAATTAATTAGAAATACATATACCTAAATAAATAAACATAGACATGTATTTTAATTTTATAGATTAATTAAAATTGAAATAATTAAAATAATAATCCAATAACTAAAGGGTTAATTAATAAATAAAAATAGATATGTATTTTAATTTTAATGAATAAATTAATTAAAATTAAAATAATTAAAAGAATTATTTATCAAACAAGAATAACTTAAGGATTATTTAACACAATTAAAAATAGGGCAACGCTTCCTAAAACAAATTAAAAATTAAAACATAAACACCTAGAATTATAACAATTAAAATTAATAAACAATTAAATTAATAATTAATTAAAATAATAAAATAATTGAAATAAATAGAAGTATAACTAACATAGATGTATTTTAATTCTAATTAATAAATTAATTAAAATACATATACATAGTTGATTTTAAAATTAATATGTATACATACATAATTAATTTTAATTAATAAATAAACATGGGGATGTATTTTAATTTATAAATTAATTAAAATTAAAATAGTTAAAAAAAAAAATTAAAAATGAATATAATTAAATTAAATTAAATATAATTAAAATAAGATAAGTAACATAATTAAAACAGGGCAGCATCCTAAAGCAAATTAAAATTAAAACAAAAACAAATAGAAATATAACAATTAGAATTAATAATTAATTATAATAATAAAATAAATGAATATAATAAAACAAAGATAAGTATAACCCATTTATATATTTTTAATTTTAATTGAATTAAGATAAGTAACACAATTAAAACAGGGCAGCATCCTAAACAAATTAAAATTAAAACAAAAACAAATAGAAATATAACCATTAGAATTAATAATTAATTATAATAATAAAATAAATGAATATAATAAAACAAAGATAAGTATAACCCATTTATACATTTTTAATTTTAATTAATAAATTAATTAGAAATACATATATCTAAATAAATAAACATAGACATGTATTTTAATTTTATAGATTAATTAAAATTGAAATAATTAAAATAATAATCCTATAACTAAAGGGTTAATTAATAAATAAAAATAGATATGTATTTTAATTTTAATGAATAAATTAATTAAAATTAAAAGAATTATTTATCAAACAAGAATAACTTAAGGATTATTTAACACAAACAAAAATAGGGTAACGCTTCCTAAAACAAATTAAAAATTAAAACGTAAACACATAGAATTATAACAATTAAAATTAATAAACAATTAAATTAATAATTAATTAAAATAATAAAATAATTGAAATAAATAGAAGTATAACTAACATAGATGTATTTTAATTTTAATTAATAAATTAATTAAAATACATATACATAGTTGATTTTAAAATTAATATGCATACATACATAATTAATTTTAATTAATAAATAAACATGGGTATGTATTTTAAATTATAAATTAATTAAAATTAAAATATTTAAAATAAATTTAAAAAAAAATGAATATAATTAAATTAAATTAAATATAGTTAAATTAAATATAATTAAAATAAATAAAATTAAAACATGAAACAATTAATACAAATATATTTAAATTAGACAATTAAAAATAATCTAAAGAATCTGTCGGCTAAGCATCTCACACATCTCTATATATTTGAGAAATAAGACCAATCTTTCAACAATTCTTTCACATCCTGAAGATGAACCACTGTTGCTGGTTCGAAACGTTGATCAAAAAAAAATTTGAATGCGATGGATCTGGAAGTAAATCTACATAAATTATAGATCTGTACACACGTTTGTCTCAGAAAAAGTGTGTACATACGCAGATCTTCCTCTAGGTAGTCACATGTCAATTATGCAATATGGACATATCTATACGTAGGTATGCTTCTTGAAAGGCACTTACACACACTATTTTGTAAGGGTCACGTACATATGCTAGGGTTTTTGAAGTATGAGCAGTTAATGATGTCTGACTAGTCTTGCTATGATTGTTGTTGTCTGTTGATGAGGTCTCCTTCATAATAATCTATATGTGACATTTTTAGTGAAGTTGAATGGTTTGTGAATGAAATATTGAACTATATTACGTAATGATCTGTAAGTAGCTCAAAGATTTGTGATGAAGGATATATGTGTTCGTGATTGATTTCAGTAGTGCAGTGATTCAGTCTGAGGGATCAGTGTTTTGAGATCTGTACGCAGGTTTGATTAAGGAAAAATGTGTGTATACACAGGTATTATGCATAACAATAGCGTATACATTTTGACATATCGTTGATTAGGGTTTGCAATGGCAACAGTTGGTTTCAGTGATATATAAAAGTGTATGGCTTGATGATTGATATTGCATTCAGATGATCTATTCTGGTTTAGTTTCATTGATTGTAATGAGATTTAATGATTGATTTATTTTAGTTGAGTCAGTGATTTGATGACGGTAGTGGTTCTAGTATGAAACTTTGATGAAAGGTGGCCTACAGGTTGTAATGTTTTGATAAGGTAGATCCAATTTGAAACATTCTGAAAAGTGATCCACAAGGAATTAAATATAAGGGGTTTTTCTCCCTTCCAGTAGGTGCTGGAGAACGAGAGAAGGTTGTAGCCTTTTGCAGGTGGGTGCCTACGTACTGGTATGAGTCTGTGCCAATACAAGATTGTAAAGAATATTTTTTTTAAAGAAGAAGAAAAAGACGACAACAATGGTCCTTTTTCCCCACATTGGGTTTCCACCTAAAATATTGGTGTTCATATGTGTTGACTATGTGTGATGATTTATTTTTTTCTTACTGCACTTGATTACTGTTTAATTAATTCCTAATGAAGGATTGATACATTGGTTCAAGTTAAAATGATGAAGAATTAATTGAAAAGATAGTTAATTGGATATACATTGGTTGTATGCATAAAAATAGCGTACATACACAAGTTTACCTCATTAAAGTCACGTACAAAAATTTGAATAGAAAATGAGAAAGTTAAGTAATTTTAAAAATAATAATTCCCGCGCCCCCCCCCCAAAAAAAAAAGTAATTTTCCTAACAATTGGTATCAGAGCAGGTCCTTTAAAAGAAACTTGAGCACTTGAAGGAACATTCATCAAGATGAGAAAACAAGAGGGAGAAACATCCATCTGGCCACCATTGTTTAATGGATCCAATCTAGTTTTCTGGAAGGTCAAAACAAGAGCTTACCTATAATCACTTGGAGCTAATGTTTGGGGAATCGTTGAAGGAGGTTATCAGTATCCATCCACCATTCCCACAAATGAAGCAGGAAAGAAAAAGTATGAGACCAATGCAAAATCTATCAATGCTATGTTAGGAAGCTTGGAAAAATTATAATTTTTCAAAGTCATGTAATTGAATACCGCAAAGGCTATATGGGACAAGATCATCCAAAGTTATGAAGGTGAAATACCAAGCTAAAAAGTGCCAAACTTCAAACATTTAGAATTCAATATGAAACTCTTAGAATGCATAATGAAGAAATCATTGCAAGTTTCTTTCTTAAAGTAGATGAGATCATTAATTCAATGAGAAATATTGGGAAGAAGCCCAAGAGTCTCTCCCTCCATGTATATATCTATGATCAACCTTAATGCAAAAACATAATTCATTTGAGGAGTTACCTCCTACCTGACATGGTATCAGAACTTAGGTCCCAGCCACTATTTTTTCCTCCCTTCCTGCCCTTGTAACTCCCTCCTACCCATGTTCTACATATTTCTGCAGAACTGTCATCTTTGTCCTGTAGTTTAAAAATTTATTGTGTTTGCTACCTCCTCATTGGATTTTCTGGGGTCGTCTTCACTGTTTTGGGAGACTGCTGAGCAAGATTTACTGGTTGTTGCACTGTCTGGAAGCACGGTGTTGTATCAAGTTTATACATAACCTCCATGATTGCTGCACAACAAAAGAGTGGTAAGCCTAAAGTGTTTTTTGTTAATTAACGTAGGTGAATGTGTATTATCTCCATGTTACTGTGTGGTGATTTGATGGTCTGACCTATGCGTAGACTATGTTACTTTTTTTGTTACCATGCAACTATGTATCACACCACTCCTCTGTCTGCGCTTAAATAGTAGCGTGACTGGACCACCGTTGTTCTAGCATTGCATCGTTCTCCCCACCGGTTGCCATACCGCATTCCCATACTGCCTCACCGGTTTTAATATATTGAACCCCTCTCCCCACTATGCAACGGAACCATACCACACATACTCCTCTGCCATATGCCTTAACTGCATATATATACATCATGTAACCCCACCAAACAATGGTTAAACATCGGGCTTGTATTTCCCCTATCCATGGCACCCAAACCGCCTGAATCCCAATTACCAACCCACCATACCACACTCCTCTCGCGGTTATAACATATACTCCAACATACATATAACGCTTCCGTTATATCAGAACACTCCACATAGTTAATACTCCTACCTTCATTATATAACTCCTGCCTCCGTTATATAACACTCCCACCTCTGTTATATGGTATATAACATTCCCGCCTCTGGTCATTAATACACAGTTAATACCTCCCCCGGTTCATAACCCCGATAATTATAACCTCGAGCATTAAAATCTCCCCCCCATAATACCTCCCCCAGTTCATAACCTCGATAATTATAACCTCGAGCATTAAAATCTCCCCCATATAATACCTCCCCCTATATAACCCCTCCCCCATACAATACCTCCCCCATATAACCCTTCCCCAAATAATAACTCTGACATATATGTTTATACCAGAAGTGCAATTTTTATAGTATATTGGCAACATAGTACCTTTTTTTTTACACAATACACATATTTAAAATGCATTCATTGATATTTATTGTTGGAGTAGTTATCTCTAGAAAAGAGAACTATCCTGAATGGTCACGAAAGATAAAACACACTCTCATTTTCAATGAGTTGTGGAAAGGAGTTTGTGAAGGAGAATGAGATAATGCGCTTGCAAATCCCACCTTAGATAAGGAGATTTCCATTTGCAAAAATAAGAACAACAAACCTATGCCTTGATTGTAGCATCTGTAAATGAAGAGGTGAGTCACCATACTTCACCATTTTCAAATGCTTTTCAAGCCTTATAGTTATTGAAGGAATTGTATGACTCACACTCTAAACTTGAAGTTGTCCAATTGATGATTAAATTGTTCATCCTTGAATTGAAAAATGATGACCCTCTTTCTTTAGCATCAGAAGTAAGTTCCATTATGCATGATATAAAAACCACTTGTGTTCAAATAGACATTCCTCTCATATCTTATGTCAAGGCACTATATCCCACTTATTCAAATTATCTTGAGTCATTTCAAGCAAGTGGAAACCTCAAGGAGAATACCTTTGAATCCCTTGAGAAGAAGTTTGCTGAGAGAGAGAGAAGGATTTTGGGAAGAAGACAACTCCTCAGTCTTTTGAAGAAGCTGTGTGTCTTATAGATAGAGAGAAGAATCCTACACAAGATTCTTCTAGAGGAAGAGGAAAAATGAATTTTAGAGGCAGGGGGGCAGACGGTTCCAAGGAGAAAAGTTTGATCTTCATTGAATATGATGCAATAGAGATGGACATGATGCATCCACATGTAAGTTTCCTTGGGACAAAATCGAGCAGGAAAGAAATGAAGCCAAAGGTAAAACCAATGACAAAGGGAAAGGTAAAGCACCCAAATCCGCTCACTATGTTGTGGAACGTTGCAATATTGGAGTAATTGAAGACTTATTTAATGCTTCACTTGCTTCTGGGAAAAATGATTGGTTGCTTGATTCATGAGCAACTTTCCACATGACTTTTAGAAGATATTTTTTTGAATAATTTACTAACAATGTTGATGGAGTTGTATACATTGTAAACAAGTCAAAACTCAAGCCATCGGGGCTTGGCACAATGAAGCTCAAAATGACTGGCCTTCCATACTTTCGTCTGCATGATGTTCTATATCTCTCAGAGTTGAGGAGAAACTTGCCATCTTTGGTCCACATCCGCCAGCAAGGAAAATCCATTCATATGTTTGATGGCAAGGTTGAGGTAAGAAAAGCATCAGATCACTCACTTGTCATGACATTGATAGAAGAAGAAAGACTTCTGAAGATGCAAGGTACCTCTCGTGCACAAAACTTCTCATACAGTTCTCATAATGATGAAGGTACATTTCCATCACGTCTTTTATGGCATGCTAGAATTGGACACTTGAATTATGACAACCTTCGTATGTTAAAGAGAAGTGGTGTTACTGGTTTGCCTACAATTCCTAGGAAACTTAAGCAATGTGATGCTTTTATCTTAGGAAATCACAACAAACAATATTTTCATGATTCACATTCCAGAGAACAAAGTGGCCCAATTCCTGTTCCTTTTGCAAATGGAAATAAATATATGATGACATTTACTAATGAATTCACCAGAATGTGTTGGGTTTATTTATTGAAGAACAAATCTGATGCTTTTGAAACATTCAAGAACATTCATGCATGGATTGAAAATGATGCACAATCTCATATTGGCTCTATTCACAATGATAATGGAAATTAATACACTTCAAATGAATTTGAAAACTATCTTCACCAGCATGGGATCAAAAATAAAAAAAAGTATGCCTTATAATCTCCAAAAGAACAGAGTAGCTGAAATAATGAACAAGACAATCTTAAATATGGTAGGTTCCATGATGTTTTTCAAGAATGTTAAATTGATATTTTGGGCCAATGCAATTCTATGTGCTATGTATGTAAAGGATAGGTGTCCATCTAATGCTATTAGAAATATGACTCCTTATGAAATGTGGTATGGTCACATTCCTTCGGTAAAGCATCTTAGGGTTTTTGGTTCTGTTAGGGTCCTAGGGTCTGTTGTGGTCACCAACAACCCCCCTCTTCGTTTGATATTAGTAATAACATCAAGCAAAGGGGGACCCTTAGCCAAAAATCCAAAAAATATTTTTGTTTAAAAAATCTTTTGTATCAGCTCCCTAAAAGCTATATCGCGTCGCAATGGAAAAAAAGAGCGCTTGCCCAAAGCGCATAAATGCACTAAAAAGGAGCGACGCGAGAACCCATCGCATCGCGCGCATTAAGAGCGTTTGAAAAAGGAGAACCTAAAGAAATGCCGACGGCCGATATGCGACGTCGCACGTCGCAATGTCACACGAGCAGCACAAAATGACAAAGTGAAAACATTGCGATGTTGCGATCTGCGATCTGCGACCGTGCAAAACTGCGATCTGCGATATTTGCGATCTGCGATCTGCGACCATGCAAAACTGCGATCTACGATATTTGCGATCTACGATAACACTTAATAACGTCGCAGCCATCGGTACTGCGATACCAATCGCAGGAAAACCTCATCGCGAGAATTCTCTGACATACACGGTAGATCCAAATTTGAACGCGCGCCTTTAGGGAAATTAATGACCGCATGCTTGAGTATCCAGAAATGATTGCATCGCATTTATCGAAGAGTCAAGTCGTGATAAATGTCATTAACTTCGCATTCATTAGAGTTTAATGCTTTCATGTCAATCTTTTCGTCATTTCCCTTCTTCTTTGCGTAAACTGCAAGACATACAACTGATATAAATCTATATGCAGGAAACATCTAAGGAGAAGGGAAGAGCGCCAATAAGCCAACAGAGAGAAGATGCCTCCGCAATTGGATGCAGCATGCAGCAGAACCGCGGATTCCAGGGTATCGCCCAACAGGCACTGATGAAAATAGACTGTCCAAAACTCAGAGTCAAAGGCACACAAAAGCAACGTGTTTACAAAAGATCCTGAAGCTCAGACTTGGTAAAGCAGAGAAAGAAGCGCAAGAGAAGAAAAACGCTCCAGAAAAGCCTGGAACAAAGAACGGAAACAATTCTCGAAACAGGAGGTTGTCCATACAGCGCGATTTCTAACTCAGTGAGTCATTCGCACGACCGGAAACCGAAATAGCAACAGCAAAATCAGTTCGAAAAGAAACTAGGTTGTACTAAATGTACGCACAGCGAATACACCCAGCTAGAGAAAGGTTTTCAAAAATATCTTCTGGTCTAACAGAAAGAGGTGCCAGCGCTTGTTGTTTCTAATTTTCAAGCTCGAACAAAAGAAAAGGACAACCAGCCGACTCTTTCAGGGCGAACAGCGCATTGTTTACAGCATTAAGGAGCAGATACAGAAACGGTTAGAAATTAGATTCAGTTTTAGAAATAAATTTGTTTTTAGTAAAAGGGCGGTCATTTGAAGCCGTTCCCTGAATTTGTGTAAAGTAAAATTAGTCGGTTACTAGTATTTAACCCTTATCGTTTCATTGGAGAAGGGTCCGAAATTTTGTCAAAAAACTTGTCCTCAGAACATGCACTTTTGCACCCTCGGAGGGGGTTTTTGATGAATGGACGGATCAAGATTTATTTATGTTTGCATTTTAATACCTGCTACTGATGTTGCATTTCTGTACTCTTAGTAGGCATTAGAAGCAAGTAGCAATAGATCATTATTGCTTAAGGTCTGTAAGTTTAAATCAGTCATAAATGGTACTTTTATCTCTTGACTAGTTTCTGCTTGCATTCTTAGAGTAATATACAGCTGATGTTATTTATATGTTAATGTATGAATGAGTGGACTACCATTTGGCACTTTTGTACGGTGGAGTCATTGATTTGTGCTTAATACATGAATAGCTGATTATGCAATATGCTATTCACAACCGTTTTGCTTAACTTTTTACGCAAGATGGTTCATCTTAATTGATTTATATTCTCATAATAGCTGAATAATCTTCATTACCAGTTATTCTGTGAAATCTTTCTAGATTGCATAATTGAAAAATTCTGCCCCGGGTTAGTGTAGATTAGATGTATTGTTTTTTGTTAGATTAAAGTAGCATAAAATCATTTCAGAATTTAGAATTAGATTAGTTAAGGAATAGTTACAGATTTTATATTATCATTTTCTACACACACACACATCACTATTTTCTACACACACACACACCCCTTAGAACGGGAAGTTGGTCCCGTCATCCCCAGTCGGACCCGCTACACCAAACGGGCACGGAGCCACCAACCAGGTTCCCGACCGGGTGGGTATCCCCCTTGTTGTTGACCCGATTTCGGGGCCCTCAACATATTTGGCGCTAGAAGGAGGGCACGAACTATGAATGGAACCTAAAGCAATATCCAAAAACCATTCTGAGAGTAATACACCCTCATCAACTCCCTCGACTTCTCCAACACGGTTAAACCCAGAATTTGAAGTCGCTCGAGTATCCACCACTGCTACATATTCGAATATATCAGACCAATCTATTATTGAACCCCCTGAAATTCAAACTTTGATTCGTAAACTCCAGGGATTCTCCATTTTTAACCAGAAGTTTGATAAATCTAAAAGCAGCGTGACTTCGCAGTACAACCCTGCTCATCCCCTTACCAGATTAAAGAGTGAAAAATTTGGCATACAACCAAGTGAACTCCTTCTTCCTACCAGAAAAAGAGCAAGGAAAACACCTCAAGAGTCTGACAGTAAGACTCCTTCATCCACTTCGTCCATATCAACTCCCTCACCGCGAAGTCAACCACCCACTTTTCCATTCCAACTCACTCACCCGTCTTCCACAAACCTTCCTCTTCGAACATCAAAGATCCTGATTTCTTCACCTTCTCAGCATCAGGGGTCAGTTTCTGCACTTCCATTAGCTAGCAGCTCCACGATGGCCCAGTCTCCATGGAACAATCCTGGGGCAGTTTTAATGCCTCCACCCCTGAGCCCTATACCGGCCCATCCAGAGAAGTGGCTACCTAAATTTAACCCAGAAGCAGGTATGCTAGCCGAAGAACATATCAATAATTTCATGCTTTCTATTAATCTCAACGGAGTTACTAACGAAGACGCTGTTGTCCGGCTCTTCCCTTACACAATGCAAGGAACAGCCGGGTCATGGTACTTTTCGTTACCTTCCAGATCCATCACAAGCTGGGACATTTTTCAAAGTCAGTTCCTCACTAAGTTTGGTGATGACCGATCCACGGCGACATTGATTAATGACCTATCTAATCTTAAGGTTGAGGCTAGAGAACCCATTAAAGATTTTAACTTACGGTTCAATAAGATCCTCAACAAAATCCCCGCTGCCTCACAACCCAGCGAGGAAGTAAGATGTGAATGGTACATCACGGCTTTACCTCCAAACTTAGCTATCTTTGTAGATAGGGCGAACAAGACCACATTAGTTGACAACTTGACAGAAGCGTTAGCGGTGGAAAAACGCGTGGTAGCCCTAGAAAAGAGATCTGCTATAGAAGAACGCAAGTCAAAGAAGATCTCTTTCAAAGAAGACACCAAGAAGAAGCAAACGAAAGATCCTTTCGATTTGGAAGGATTACAAAAAGTTTTGAAATCCATGTCCAATGAGATGGTCGATATCAAGAAACAAGTAGCAGAGACTTCTTCGAAAAAGCCCTTTAGGACTTTTAAAAGAAATCCTCCCATGGAGGTAAAACCACCCAGTGTTGTCTCAAACGTTGAGTCTGAAGAAGACGAAGAAGAAGAGAATACCACTGAAGGGCAGACCGACGAGGAAGAAGTTGTAGAACTTCAAGGAATGTGGGATTTCATCCTCCCACAGGAAGAGGATCAAGAAGCATTTCCTGTTAGCACGAGAAGCAAAAATCAGCTTGATCCTCCCCAAACTACCCCAAAACAAAAGGGCGCAAGCCCTGCGACAAAAGAAAGGGTCGTAACCAAAAAGACAACTGCTAAAGCGACCCAGCTTAGCCCAGTCCAATCTGAACAAGCACCTCCATCAAGAACACTAATAGTGTCGGATGAAATGGATTATAACATCATTGACGACATGAAGAAGGTTAGGGCTAATATCACTCTGTACGAATTGAGTAAACTGAAACACCAGCAGAAAATCATGATGAAAGAATTACATGCTGTGCCTACTACATCTTTACCTACAGCTGTAGCTTCCCACAATCTGGGAAGACCTCCAGCCAATACGATAAATAAAATTGATCCAAATGACATCGCCTTGATTGGAGGAAGATCAAGGTCTCATACTCCTCCTTTTCTTCTCACATATGAAATCTTCAACAAAAACGTGCATAATTGCTTGGTCGATTCTGGTGCTTCGACGAATATTTTGCCCAGGTCAATATGTGCCAAATTGAATGTGCAACCTCAAAAATCCGCAGTACGTATAGTTCAACTTGATCGATCCCAAGTCGAAGTGATTGGTGAACTGAATCAGGTGACCATAAGACTGTCATCTAACCCAAAAGTATGTCAGGTTATCAACATTCTGGTAGCTGATATCCCTGAGTTCTATGGCTTGATTCTTAGCAGGGATTGGTCGGAGAAACTCCACGGGTATTTCTCAACCGACTGGTCGCACATGTGGTTACCATACAATGGTAAACCAAATCAGATAAAGGTTGAACGAGAGTTGCACCAAAAATACATAGTGACAGAACTAGAAGGAGAAAATGAAGCCATCACATACAATAGCAGCATTGTAGGCAATTACGCAATAGATTCTTTCCTAGGCAATTTCAGTGCTCATATTTCACCATACTTAGAGAATTCAATTTTATCCCAAGTTGAAAATTTCTCCCAAACTGATGACTCAAAATGTTTTAGTTTTTTAGATAATTCTGTAAATACGTCTTTATTTTGGAAATTATATTTTGACGGATCTAAATCCAACGAGGGGGCAGAAGCAGGATGCGTTCTGATCAACCCAGACGGGAACAAGATTATGCTCACATGCAGACTTGAGTTTGATTGCACGAACAACACAGCGGAGTACGAAGCCTTGGTTCAAGGCCTATACAAAGCAATCGGATTGAATGTTAAGTATCTTCAAGTCTTTGGAGATTCTAAGATCATCGTAAAACATGTACGTAACACCATACATTGCCTATCTAGTCATTTAAAGCATTATCAATCGTTAGTGCAAGATCTCACTGCACATTTCATAGCATTTAACATCTCGTCAATTCCAAGAATTCAAAACGCGAGCGCAGACCTATTAGCTAACGTAGCCTCTAGACTTATCCCTTCTAAAGATTTTAGTCCTGATAGGTTTTCAATAGAATTAATTTTTAAACCTTCCATTCCTGACAATATCACCAACTGGAGAGTGTTCAACGATGACCCAGACATCGTAAGCTTCCTCACCTCTGAAGGATCCTACACAAACCAGATAATTGATGAAGACTGTCATGATCACCAAATACGACAAAGTAGCACTGATAATGCTATACCCAAATCGGTGGTCAAATTAGAAGACTTATATGACTTGAAAAGTCGGTTCAAAAGGTCGGCTAATGCCAAGCTTTATAGTTCAACTCTGAACTACGAATCAGTCAACCTAGGAACCGACGAAAAGCCGCAAAACGTTAATCTAGGCCAGGGCCTAGCCCCTGAAGAAAAATCAGCATATATCCGCCTTCTGAGACAGTACAAAAACGTTTTTGCCTGGAACTACGATGAGCTGAAGACTTACAACACTTCCATCATTCAGCACATTATCCCTATGATTGACAACGAGAAACCTGTCCAGCAGAAGCTCAGGAAAATACACCCTAACCTAGAAAATCAGATAAAAACTGAGCTTAATAAGTTGTTGAGAGCCAAAATAATTTTCCCCGTCAGGCATTCCAAATGGGTATCCAATATGGTGCCCGTTAGGAAGAAAAACGGAGACATTAGGATCTGTATCGACTTCCGCAATCTCAACAAAGCCTGTCAGAAAGATAACTTTCCCCTCCCACCTATGGAGCAAATTCTACAGGCAGTAGCAGGCTCAGAATTAATGTCATTCCTGGATGGATTTTCAGGATACAATCAAGTACTGGTGCATCCCGATGATCAGTTAAAGACTACGTTCCGAACCAAGTGGGGCACTTATGCATATCGGAAGATGCCATTTGGTCTGATCAACGCCGGAGCTACCTTTCAGAGAGCCATGGACATCGCGTTTAAAGGATTAGTCAATAAATCAGTAGTGATTTACCTGGATGATATAACAGTGTACTCCAAAAAACGGAACAACCATCTCAAAGATTTGAAGCAAATCTTTCAAAGATGTTTGAGGTATGGGATTTCTCTCAATCCAAAGAAATATTTTTTTGCATTAAGCGAAGGGAAATTGCTCGGATTCATAGTGTCGAAATCTGGTATTCACATAGAACCTGACAGAATCAAGGAAATTTCCGAAATATCCATACCTAATAACAAGAAAGCCATGCAATCCTTCCTTGGACAGATCAATTTTGTCAAAAGATTTGTCCCGGATTTTTCACGTATTATTTCTCCCTTACAAAATATGATAAAAAAGAATTAAACTTTCAAATGGGGTCTAGACGAGCACGAAGCATTCAACTTAATTAAACAAGCCATCATCAACGCTCCATCTTTGGCTACCCCAAATTTTTCAGAGTCTTTCATCTTATACACGTTTGCCTCAGAAAAATCCTATGCTGCGATTTTGACTCAAGCAGATCGAGAAAAGGTAGAAGCCCCAATCGCTTTCTTTAGCTCGAATTTACAAGGTGCTGAACTTAATTATTCTGACGTCGAGAAACAGGCATATGCCGTTTTTAAAGCAATCAAATATTTCAGACCTTTCTTGCTAAAAGCCCATACCAAAGTCATAGTATCGTTTCCAGCGGTAAGAAACCTCCTGATACAGAAGGATGTGGGCAAGAAGAGAGCGAATTGGATCACCGCCTTACAAGAATACGACCTTAAGATCAAACCGGCACACATTGTAAGAGGCCAAGGCTTCTGCAAAATGTTAGCTGGAGCATCGCAAATCCCTGAGAACTCGTCTGAAGAGGTACACACGTATGAGGTAAGCCTAAACGACACAGAATCATTATATGCTGACACCATTTATTTTCTTAAGAACGGGTATGCTCCATCACGTCTGGATCATACCAAGAAAAGAGCTCTGAGATTAAAAGCTAAACAATACCAGCTCATAGATGATGTCCTGTTTAGAAGGAATTACGATTCTATACTTCTTAGGTGTCTTGAGAAAACTGAAGCCGAAAAGGTTTTGCAGGAACTTCATGATGGACCAGCAGGTGGACACTATGTCGGAGATGCGACTGCACACAAAATCTTGCGAGCAGGATATTATTGGCCCACGCTGTTCAAAGACTCATACAATTACGTAAGGAAATGCCAAGTCTGCCAGACTGCTGCAGGAAAACAAAGGAAACCATCCATGCCGCTACAACCGGTCAGCATCGACCAACCATTCAGTCAATGGGGCTTGGACATAATAGGTGAGATCGTTCCTCACTCTTCTAAGCAGCATAAGTATATCCTTACGGCAACTGATTATTTTACCAAATGGGTAGAAGCAGTTCCTCTCAAGACAGTTCATTCTGAAAACATTATTGAATTCATAGACCAATTTATCATAACTAGGTTTGGATTGCCGACGGCCTTAATGTTCGATAACGCTTCATATTTTTCTGGAAATGCTATGACTGAGTTTGCGCTTAAAAGAGGATTCAAACTGCAATATTCTGCCAACTACTATCCGCAAGGTAATGGATTGGCGGAATCAACAAACAAGAACCTAATCAGAATTATCAAAAGAACAGTTGACCAAAACCAAAAGAATTGGCATAAAGCGCTGGTAAATGCTTTATGGGCTGATAGAATCACAAAGAAAGCTTCGATCGACACTTCTCCCTTTAATTTAGTTTACGGGCGGGAAGTGGTTCTTCCGACTCACTTAGTCATTCCCTCTTTGTCCTTAGTGCAGTACATCGATGAAGTACCTACTTCCTCATTACAATTAAGACAAATGGAAATAATCAAACTAGAAGAACAAAGAGAACAAGCTAGGAAAACCCATGCGCATCACCAAGCGCTCATAAAATCTTCTTTTGACTCAAGCATCATAACCAGAAAAAACTTTCAGATGGGTGATTTAGTTTTGAAATGGGATAAGGCACATGAAGAAAAGGGAAAACATACGAAATTCCAGAAGCTGTGGCTTGGCCCTTTTCAGATTGTAGAAGTCATAGGCCCGTCCACATTCGTGTTGCAGGATCTGGCAGG
Organism: Pinus tabuliformis; assembly: GCA_031772625.1. Classification (NCBI taxonomy): domain Eukaryota; kingdom Viridiplantae; phylum Streptophyta; class Pinopsida; order Pinales; family Pinaceae; genus Pinus; species Pinus tabuliformis. Next base: position 917,375,736 of record CM062805.1, on the reverse strand, counting down.
TAGGAGAGATTCTTTACCTGTCAATGGACTGATTCTTAAATTATACTTTCCATAGAAGAGAAATTCTTCTAAATTTTGTAGGATAAATTTAGTTTTTATATTTCATTTAATTTTTGTTTTCTCTTTTTGATGAATAAAACTCGTTGTAGATGATCATGTGAAAAGGATTCATGAAAAGAGCACGCCAATTCTCTATCAGATTTTGATTTCGCTTGTACAAATAGCAAAATTTTTGAAAAGTCTGAATTTTATTATTGACGAATAGAGTTAACTTCACCTTGATTACGATATTAGTTTCAACCTCAAAGAACTTTGACGAAGGCAACCTTTGGTGAAAAAATTGTTTTGTATCAGCACCATGAAAGGTATCATCAATAATAAAATAAGTACTCTCTGCAATGCTATTGTTTTCAAAAAAAAAACTCTATTATTGTCGTCCAAAGCTTTCTTAAGGAAAAACAATGACTTCCTCCTTGCTAAAAGGGAATTGCAACATTCAGAGAAATAATCCAAGCAAAACACTATATCTCAAAGAATAAGAGGTCTCATCACGAGCCGGCTTATCATGATCACAGATGTTATAACTTGCTGACTTTGCCAAAACTGTCTATCAAAACAGGGCAACGACTTAAGATTGTTGCAATCAAAAGACAAGAGGTCTCATCACGAGCCGGCTTGTTCAGCAAAAGTGTAAATCAAGTGAATGACTGTGTCATAATTTGGCCACCAAACCAAGACATTGTTCTTTAGAGAATTAAAAAAGGAAAAGTGTGTCAAAAAGGATTTTTCTCTGGAATGTTGCGAGTAACCTCAAGCAGGAAAAAGGATCATTGCTGGATAACATGGTAACCCTGTCGAGGCTATGGACGCTTGCGGGCAGCAGAGGCTCTACCTATGACAAATGAGTATACTTCTAAGCCAGTACGCAGAGAAGACCTTATTTTATCTTTAATCAAGACCAAGTAATGTCTGGTGCGAATGCAAGAAAAAGCCTGAGGAAGCAAGCAATTGAGATATAAAAAGGTTGAGACAAAGTATCGTTGACGAGGTGAGGGGTAATCTACTCTATCTGTTCATAACAAAATTTAGACATATAAAAATTTTGCTGTTTCGGAAGTGAACGGTCAATAGAAAAGCAGAGATAACTGGTTCTTCACAGTGAATCGCCATTGTTGTGGTCACCAACAACCCCCCTCTTTGTTTGATATTAGTAATAACATCAAGCAAAGGGGGACCCTTAGCCAAAAATCCAAAAAATATTTTTTGTTTAAAAAATCTTTTGTATCAGCTCCCTAAAAGCTATATCGCGTCGCAACGGAAAAAAAGAGCGCTTGCCCAAAGCGCATAAATGCACTAAAAAGGAGCGACGCGAGAACCCATCGCATCGCACGCATTAAGAGCGTTTGAAAAAGGAGAACCTAAAGAAACGCCGACGGCCGATATGCGACGTCGCACGTCGCAATGTCACACGAGCAGCACAAAATGACAAAGTGAAAACATTGCGATGTTGCGATCTGCGATTTGCGACCGTGCAAAACTGCGATCTGCGATCTGCGACCATGCAAAACTGCGATCTGCGATATTTGCGATCTACGATAACACTTAATAACGTCGCAGCCATCGGTACTGCGATACCAATCGCAGGAAAAACTCATCGCGAGAATTCTCCGACATACACGGTAGATCCAAATTTGAACGCGCGCCTTAAGAGAAATTAATGACCGCATGCTTGAGTATCCAGAAATGATTGCATCGCATTTATCGAAGAGTCAAGTCATGATAAATGTCATTAACTTCGCATTCATTAGAGTTTAATGCTTTCATGTCAATCTTTTTGTCATTTCCCTTCTTCTTTGCGTAAACTACAAGACATACAACTGATATAAATCTATATGCAGGAAACATCTAAGGAGAAGGGAAGAGCGCGAATAAGCCAACAGAGAGAAGATGCCTCCGCAATTGGATGCCGCATGCAGCAGAACCGCGGATTCCAGGGTATCGCCCAACAGGCACTGATGAAAATAGACTGTCCAAAACTCAGAGTCAAAGGCACACAAAAGCAGCGTGTTTACAAAAGATCCTAAAGCTCAGACTTGGTAAAGCAGAGAAAGAAGCGCAAGAGAAGAAAGACGCTCCAGAAAAGCCTGGAACAAAGAACGGAAACAATTCTCGAAACAGGAGGTTGTCCATACAGCGCGATTTCTAACTCAGTGAGTCATTCACACGACCGGAAACCGAAATAGCAACAGCAAAATCAGTTCGAAAAGAAACTGGGTTGTACTAAATGTACGCACAGCGAATACACCCAGCTAGAGAAAGGTTTTCAAAAATATCTTTTGGTCTAACAGAAATAGGTGCCAGCGCTTGTTGTTTCTAATTTTCAAGCTCGAACAAAAGAAAAGGACAACCAGCCGACTCTTTCAGGGCGAACAACGCATTGTTTACAGCATTAAGGAGCAGATACAGAAACGGTTAGAAATTAGATTCAGTTTTAGAAATAAATTTGTTTTTAGTAAAAGGGCGGTCATTTGAAGCCGTTCCCTGAATTTGTGTAAAGTAAAATTAGTCGGTTACTAGTATTTAACCCTTCTCGTTGCATTGGAGAAGGGTCCGAAATTTTGTCAGAAAACTTGTCCTCAGAACATGCACTTTTGCACCCTCGGAGGGGGTTTTTGATGAATGGACGGATCAAGATTTATTTATGTTTGCATTTTAATACCTGCTACTGATGTTGCATTTCTGTACTCTTAGTAGGCATTAGAAGCAAGTAGCAATAGATCATTATTGCTTAAGGTCTGTAAGTTTAAATCAGTCATAAATGGTACTTTTATCTCTTGACTAGTTTCTGCTTGCATTCTTAGAGTAATATACAGCTGATGTTATTTATATGTTAATGTATGAATGAGTGGACTACCATTTGGCACTTTTGTACGGTGGATTCATTGATTTGTGCTTAATACATGAATAGTTGATTATGCAATATGCTGTTCACAACCATTTTGCTTAACTTTTTACGCAAGATGGTTCATCTTAATTGATTTATATTCTCATAATAGCTGAATAATCTTCATTACCAGTTATTCTGTGAAATCTTTCTAGATTGCATAATTGAAAAATTCTGCCCCGGGTTAGTGTAGATTAGATGTATTGTTTTTTGTTAGATTAAAGTAGCATAAAATCATTTCAGAATTTAGAATTAGATTAGTTAAGGAATAGTTACAGATTTTATATTATCATTTTCTACACACACACACATCACTATTTTCTACACACACACACACCCCTTAGAACGGGAAGCTGGTCCCGTCATCCCCAGTCGGACCCGCTACACCAAACGGGCACGGAGCCGCCAACCAGGTTCCCGACCGAGTGGGTATCCCCCTTGTTGTTGACCCGATTTCGGGGCCCTCAACAGGGTCTAGGGATCAAATGTCTTTGCCTCTTTCTATTCATTTTGGGGGTTTGTATGTCAATTTAGCCTATGAATACTGCTGTCATAGTTTAAAGCATCATTGTCTAAGGCCACTACAAGTTTTTCATGTCATAGAGGGTCCTTAAAGACAAAATTAAATTTGAGAGAGTCTAATTGTATGAGAGGGTCATAAGGTCATATTTTCATGTAGAGTCATTTAGGGTTCAAGGGGTATGTATCACAAGTCAAAACCATGAATAGAACAAGTCAGGTTTCATTTATTAAAGTTTTGTGGGTTTGTTGTTAATGGTGTCCATCATGCCCCTATTCCACCATTCATGATTCATCATTCACATTTCACCATTTCATATTCATAATTCCTTTAATATACCCCTTCCATTCATAACTCATCTTCATAGACCTCCTTCATTTACATATACCATCATATGCACCCCCCACTCAACTCACCTCTCATCATCATTGCTACTACATCCCTCCACAACTCATTACCATCATTCATATTTCATGATCATAATAACCCTTTACCCAAAGTTTATACCCATGACCAAACAAAACATATGAGGCGCACATTTTCAAATTTTTATTCATATTTCCCTCATTCTCTCTCCAATCTATAGTTCATGCTCTTCTCTGAGAAAATTTGATAGTTTGCACAACACAAGGCCGAAATCATCTTGGCAGAGGTTCAAAAGAAGGTTTTTTCAACTGTGAGAAGGTTGTCGCGCAACAACTGCACAAAGTTCTGAGCTACACAGTCGTTGCGCAACCACTTCAAGCTCCTTGCAGAGGTCTCCCACCACTTCTAATCGATTTTTATTGTTGTATGAGGTAGGAACATACCTTTCTAGCCACATTTTCCCCTTAAAAATTAGTTACACATTGATTGATAAAGTTTGTGTGCGTTGTTGCATAATCGCTACGCAAACCCTGCATACTATTTGCTCTGTGTTTGAGACATTTTTAAATACTCAGGGTTTGCATGTCACTTTGTATGAGTCGATGTGTGTCTAAACATAAGCTTTTTAGTTGAATTTTATGATAATTGGCACAATTGTTTTTCACATACATCGCATTGTAACAAGATTGTCAGGGCACCAAAAGCTAAAGTCATTTGAATCTTCTGAAAAACTTATTAGCCACCGCTTTACATCACATTGTCATCATTTCCATTGTCCAATAGACTGTCAGTTAACCTATCCTCCACATACTTGGTGTGTGCCAGGAAAACATAGTTGAAACTCTGCACTATAGTTTTTCCAAAATCCAGATGGAAAGTCTAGGGAGCAGAGGTAAAGCAAAGGGAGAGGAGGTATTTCGTGTTGAGCCTAGGAGTTTAGAAATGGTAAAATTTGACCCTTCCATCAGAGTGGAATTTGAACAGAAAAGGTGCATATCATTTTGTGAGAAATTTCAAACACATGGCCATCATTTCCAACTTGCTAGCATGTTTTCCCTAAACTTTAAAGGTGACAAGGTCAAAATTGGTGATATAGAGTTTACAGTGTCTGAAGAAACTATTTATCAAGCTACTGAGATTCCATTATAGGGTGAAATATGGTTCAAAGGCAAGGAGTTAGATGCCTCATATTTTAAAGAGTTTATAAAACCTCAATACAAAAATAAATATGACACCACATTTCCAAGAAGTTAGCTATTGAGCCACTACAGTTAACTATTGAAGGTAGTACAAAGGTATTTTACATGTGAAGGCCACTTTAGTAAGGTGTACCAATATCACATTAGGTTTATTATGCACTTCACTGGTAAGAGGAGCTTGAAAATACCTTATTACCTATTCAGAAGCTTGGCCAAGCTCGTAGAAATGGTCTAGTCTAAGGGAGAGAAACACTTTCCTAGCTTATTCCACTTTGCACTGATCAAACTGTTGGTTTTGCATGAGTTAGAGAAAAGGAAGATACCTTGGGATGGTTTCTTTTCAACTTTAGGTCTACTGGCTCATGCAGATATTTATCCAATGGAAGCACATGAAGAAGAACCTAAGGCTGAAGAGACAATGAAGGAATCAGTGAGGGATAAGAGAGCAGCTAGTAAAGGGAAAGGAAAGATCCAAGTGGCATAGGAAGAAGCACAATTTCTACATAGGCCGAGGACTAGATTGAGGACTAGATTTTCTTCAAAGCAGTTGATTCAGGAGCCAAATCCTAAAAATACCATTGATGTTTCATAGGATATGCTAGAACATGGTACAAGGGATGAACAGTATGTTTAAATGGAGGAAAAAGATATTGAAACTACAAAGTTGCAGGATAGCCTTTCCAAATCCCATCTTAAGGTTTCTTATCTGCAGAAAGAAAACCAAGAGCTCAGGCACACAGCAGGAAAAGAAACCCAACATAAAGAAAGTGAGTTGTCTAGGCCTCCTAAGCCTACAAACTAGGATAAAGGAAAACATGTGATTGATGTAGAGTAGATAGGAGAACCTACGATGAAACTAAGGAAGTCTATGACAAGGTTAATAGCTAAATGGAAAGAGCAGATGAAATAAACCTTCCAAACAACATAGAAGCCAAAGTTTGATGAATGGAAGGAGTATCAGAGGCTATTTGAGGAGATTGAGGTTTGCCAAAGGAAAATTGATCAGATAACAAAGAATATTGAAATCTACAAGAGGGGCATCAATGATACCATCTCAAAAGCTGATGTTCGGGTTGCAGAAGCTTTTGATGCAGATGAAAAAGCCAAATTATTCCTAAAATGGACTCTTCCCCTACACATACAACTAAATAAATATTACATAAGAAATCTAATTATGAGGAGAAGATTGAGGCTAATGAAATAGAAGATGGCAAGAGCTAGGAAGCAACTCAAGAAGATCAAACAATCACCTAGCAGTCTACCCACAGTAGTACAACCAGCTAAAGAAGTCAAAACATCCTCCAACAAAGAGACCAAACCATCATCCAACAAGAAGAGGAGGAGGTAACTTTGGTATATTGACTGAGTTTACTCATTTTTTATCATACACTATGTTCCATTTTGCTGAAAGTCAAAATATGTGTAGCTAAGGGCTCATTTTGCAATCACAAGAGGTCATATTTTTTATGAAAATTGTGATTTTTTTTGGAGTTTTGATGCATGTTGGGAGTTATAAGGTATATGTGATGAATTTCTAGATATTGCAATGTTTTTGGAGCAGGAAATGACAAGCAAACTCAGAATTTGAATTTTGTTGTGCAACTGCTACACAAGTTGTGACTATGCATTTATAAGATGTACACGCGTGGAGGAAAACACCCAGTGGGTCTTACTCCAACACAACAACATTGTCATTATACCCAGCAGCTCGGTTTCATCCGATACAGCTTGTGACTATGCTGAGCTGGAAGTCTACTGCGTAACTCATCACTCACACTGTTTTGTATTTTGGTTATTTTTGGACCTTTCTATAGCTATGCTAGTAATCACGATAGATGTTAGTGATCAAGATAGGGATGATTAAGTAGATAATGTGGTAGATAAGGTTGATTTTCTAAAATTGATGTTGCTAAGTTTTTATCCTAGCCTTAAGACATGATGTTTCTAATTCAAGTTTGTTTCGATCCTCTTAGTAGATAGAAGATACATTGTATCTAGTTTTTTATTTTCCATTCTGCCTACTTGTATTTAAATAGAACAATATATAGAAAAAGGGTTTGACTTGGGAGAAAAGGGGTCTGTGTATGTGATTTTATTTTCTGAATATAAAATTATCAGTGCGGAGTATTTGGCACTTTACCAAAGATTCCTGTGGTATGATTTTCAAGTTATGTGCTTCCCTTCTTATGTGTATGTTTATTTCCTATCTTTTCCATTTAGATGTTAAATCTTCACCTCTAAAATGGATATAAGTAGTTTTAGAATTCATCTTTGTTGGTGCTCTGAAATGATTTTATTTCCTTTCTAAAACTATGTTGGAATTCACCCTCGGTTAGGTGCTCCTTTATGGTAAACTGTTCTTATTCTTGATATATGATCAAAGATATATGTTTCAGAATTCATCTATCAGTCATTCTCTGTTTCTTGATTAAATATCTTTTTGTGTATTTCCAAGTTATGTTCAAAACTCACTCACAATTAGGTGCTTTAAATGTAATGAAAGGCTCTTTCCACCACTATACTATGAAAAATGTAATAACTTGAAATCATGCCTTCCCTGCCTCTGTTTCCATGAGTGCCTCATTTAAGCTCTGATAATTTCGTGTAAATATATAAATCATGATTCCATGACCAGTGGCCCTCCCTCTTAAGTTTGTCAACCATCATCAGTGAATCCTATTTTTATTTTATATATCTGGCCTCTGTTTTATGTTCTTAAGCCTTATTGTTTTCACATTTTGACATTATTTTGAGTGAGGGAGCCCCCTCTGGTTGGAAGGTACAGTTTCTAGCTAAATAGGTTCGTGGTTACCCCTATAAACCTATTTTCATCCTAGACGTTTAATTATAGGGTGCTAACATAGTGGTGTCGTTGCCAGGGAACGAAAGGTTCCATATTCTCTAGGAAAGGTCATCCAAGTTTCATATGTGGTTACCGATGGTGGACAACAGTAAGACATGGGAAGGCTGAACCATTCACCTAGTGACTTCAATCAAATTTCAACCTAATCCAAAGACTCTAATTTCAAAGGATCCAGAAGATCAAACTTTCATGGCGACTCCACTATTCAAAGGTCAGTAGTTTCAAGAAGTCCTGGATGAACATAGGTCAGTAGTTTCAGTAGTTTTAAGATGGGTTTAGTTGCAAGAACAAATGTCAGGTATGTTCCTATGTATAGGTCTCATATTCATAGCTATCCAAATCCTATGCCTCGTGTTGATTGGTTAACCTATCTCCCAATATTCAGAGATAAAAAAGGAGAAGATGTTGATCTTCATTTAATTAAGTTTCACATACATGTATGTAGATTTGGAGTTGAGTTTCATGAGGATTTCTTAATGAAGATGTTTATAGAAACCTTAGAGGACAACACAAGATCATGGTATGAAGGATTTCCAGCCACTAGTCTATGTTCGCTTAAGGATTTCTATGAAGTATTTTGTAAAAATTATAAGAAAAATTACCCTTCTATAGTGCTGATAGAAAACTTTTGTGGAAAGTTTGATGATCTTATTCAGCATATGGGACTTGACATTTATGATCAGGATTTAATGTATGATGAAATTGAAGAATCTTGTTTTAAGTTATCTTTTCATCAAGGTGGAATAATAGAAACAAGTTTCCATCACATTCAAGAAAACAGAAAACAATTTCTCTTAGCTGGAGATGAAATCAAACAAGAACTTGATGTAGATATTCATGTCCTTTCTCCTCAGATAGGTGAAGATTTGCAGCTAGCGTGTCAGTTTTTGTGTGATCAAGATGCAAGTAGTGAACTAGTTCATGTTGGAAACATTCCACATTTACAAGAGGATCAGGTGCCAGAAATTGTCTCCTATCATGAAAATCAAAATGATAGTTTTCAAACAAAGTTATCTAATGAGACCACAACACAATTGTTTGATCAACAAAAGGACAATCTCGACATACATAATATGGCTATCATATTTGAAGATGCTAAAGAAAGTTTGGACATTTTTATAGACAACCTGTTGATTCCATTTTCTTTGAAGTTGAACTTGAGCATGACAGGATAAAACAAGGACTAGTTATGAATGAAGTAAATCCTTTGGATCATCAATACAGGATAATGTTTTGTGTTTTCAAGGATCCTTTTGTTGATTTTTTGCAGTCGTCAAAAGAGGTGATTTTTCATGATTTTCAAGATTCAATGGTAAGTCTGTTGCAATTATCAGTTAAGGAAATTTTTGTGTTTTCTATGGAGCATGGATTCAATTTGTATTCTGAGTTGCCAATAGGTGATCCACTTAAGCACAGTCAAGGAGCCCAGGTAATGGATAAGCCCTTTGATTGGTTATATTGGAGGTGTCATATTGCTTCAATCAAGCATTTGGTTCTCAATTGTTAGGGTAGATTGGTATGTACATAAATAAGCTCATTGGGCGAGCATTTATTTAGTTTGGGATGCAATATTTTCAGTTTGATTTTAGCAGTTAGTGAGCAGTATCATTTTTAGCTTGTACAGTGGTTTTGATTGTAGAATAGGGTTGTAGTTTGTAGATTGCAACAAACAAGAGAATTAAAAAAGATGATTTTTAGATTGGAGACATAGTGTTACATACCATTTTACTTTCCAAGTACTGCAAGTGTGGGTGGCCATCATTGGAACTTGAAGCCTGAGGAGAAGGCCCTAAGGTTTCGGTGATCTGCTGCCATATGTAAGGTAACATTCAAGTTAGCCATTCAGTTAATTATTAGTCTTTAGTGTTTGAATCCATTGCCCAATGGTTAGGCTACTAGTCTGCAGTGTTCTTGGCACCTCACTAAGAGTTTTCCATCCCCATTGGAGCCAATGTTATGGTCCTAGGGTCTAGGGATCAAATGTATTTTCCTCTTTCTATTCATTTTGGGGGTTTGTATGTCAATTTAGCCTATGATCACCGTTGTCATAGTATAAAGCATAATTGTCTAAGGTCACTGCAATTTTTTCATGTCATAGAGGGTCCTTAAATACAAAATTAAATTTGAGAGAGTCTAAGTCTATGAGAGGGTCATAAGGTCATATTTTCATGTAGAGTCATTTAGGGTTCAAGGGATATGTATCACAAGTCAGAACCATGCATAGAAAAAGTTGGGTTTCATTTATTAAATTTCTGTGGGTTTGTTGTTAATGGTGTCCATCATGCCCCTATTCCACCATTCATGATTTTTCATTCACATTTCACCATTTAATATTCATAATTCCTTTCATATACCCATTCCATTAATAACTCATCTTCATAGACCTCCTTCATTTACATTTACCATCATATGCAACCCCCCCCCCCCCAACTCAACTCACCTCTCATCATAATTGTTACTACATCCCTCCACCACTCATTACCATCATTCATATTTCATGATCATAATAACCCTTTACTCAAAGTTTATACCCATGACCAAACAAAACATTTGAGGCACACATTTTCAAATTTTTGTTCATATTATCCTCATTCTCTCTCCAATCTATAGTTCATGCTCTTCTCTGAGAAAATTTGATAGTTTGCACAAAACAAGGCCGAAATCAGCTTGGCAGAGGTTCGAAAGCAAGTTTTTTCAATTGTGAGAAGGTTGCTCCGCAACAACTGCACAAAGTTCTGAGCTACATAGTCGTTGCGCAACTGCTGCACAACCATTTCAAGATCCTTGCAAAGGTCTCCCACCGCTTCTAATCGAGTTTTATTGTTGTCCGAGGTAGGAAACATACCTTTCTAGCCACAATTTTCCCTTAAAACTCAGTTACAAATTGATTGATAAAGTCTGTGTGTGTTGCTGCATAATTGTTATGCAAACCCTGCATATTGTTTGCTCTATGTTTGAGAAATTTTTAAATACTCAGGGTTTACGTGTCACTTTGTATGAGTCGATGTGTGTCTATACATAAGCTTGTCAGTTGAATTTTATGATAATTAGCATAATATTATTTCACATACATCACATACGTCACATTGTAACAAGATTGTGAGGGCACCAAAAGCTAAAGTCATTTGACTCTTCTGAAAACCCTGTCATTCACCTCTTTACATCACACTGTCATCCTTTCCATTGTCCAATGCATTGTCAGTTAACCTGTCCTCCACATACTTGGTGTGTGCCATGAAAACATAGTTGAAACTTTGTGTTGTAGTTTTTCAAAAATCCAGATGGAAAGTCCAGGGAGTAGAGGCAAAGCAAAGGGAGGGGAGGTAGTTCATGTTGAGCCTAGGAGTTTGGAAATGGTGAACTCTGACCCTGCAATCAGAGTGGAATTTGAACATACAGGGTGCATATCCTTTTGTGAGAAAGTTCAAACACATGGCCATCATTTCCAACTTGCTAGCACATTTTCCCTAAAATTTAAAGGTGACAAGATCAAAATTGCCGATATAGAGTTTACAATGTCTAAAGAAACTATTTCTCAAGGTACAGAGATTCCATTACAGGGTGAAAGTTGGTTCAAAGGCAAGGAGTTAGATTCCTCACATTTTAAAGAGTTTGTAAAACCTCAATACAAAAATAAATATGACACCACATTTCCAAGAAGTTACCTATTGAGCCACTACAGTCAACCGTTGAAGGTAGTACAAATATATTTTACATGTGAAGTTCACTTCAGTAAGGTGTACTAGTATCACATTAGGTTGTTGTTGATGGTGCTGGACCCGCCAACAAAGGGGATCTCCCCGGTATGAAGTCCCAACTAGACCTCACACCGTTTGGTGTAGGAGTCCCATCCGACACGATGGCCTGGTTGTCATTATCTTAGAGATTTTCCTTAGCTCTTACTGTTCAACACATGAGAGTGTTATGCTTGTAACTTCAAAAATCGAGGTGAGTATGCCTGGTGAGTGCGTAATGTAACTTGTGTAGGGGTTCTCTTACTGTAAGGGAGAGGGTAAAAGTGAACCTCTAGATGAGAGTTAGTAGTACCACCTAGGGAGAGACACACGCAGAAAAAACATAGGTATATCCAACATCCAATAGAATAGTCCACAACGGATGCGACAGTCGTTAAAACCAAAGTGCAAGCGAAAACACGTACACCGTCTAGCAGAGTAGTCCACACGAGGGTGAATATCATTATAACCAAGGAAAACAAGAATGGTCTATCTATTGTCCTGCATAGTAGTCCACATGGACAAGAAATCAGTGATGAACAATACAACACATCTTTAACAATGTAAGTACTAAAATAACTGAAGTAGTTCAACTATCTTAGTATAAGTTAAGCAAAAATGCATTAGAAACGTTTAAATAATAGACTTACAAATAGATACAAAACATGCGTGAAAACGTGCTGGCCTGAGACAGGCTTCTGAATTAAGAAAAAATTCCAAGACACATTTGTGCATGATACATCACTATTCCTAGTAGTGGGACACTGGAGCCACTCCTCGCTCCTCAAAGAATAGACTATAGACTCTCAAGGCTATGTGGGAGGAACCAAGGTGAAAATTCCTTTTCTCATACAATAAGGGGGTATATATAGTGAAGGGTGATACTTGACCCTTGTGGCTCTTGGACTTCCTTCATGACCATTCAACTTCCTATTACTTTTCAACTTCATGTGACTCTTCAACTTCATATGTGCATCTTTTGGACTTTTACATTACATTACGTTTTATTACAACGAGTATGGCCCATACTAGCGATGTGGCTGAGACAACTTGTGACATAACTCGACATGACACTGCTGACATGTACTGGTTGACTGTGGTGTCCATGTCAAGTTGCTATGTTGCTGAGTGATGGATGTGCTCTTAATGTGTTGTGTCTTCACCTCCACATGACAAAGTGTCGCAGTGTCTTCGATGGCCTTGGTCTTTTCTTAATGGTTCAGAAACATGTATCCCTTTCACTTGCTGCTTGATGTGCTTTGTGTGTTCGTTCAACTGTGAGCAAGTCTTCTAGCATGCGCTCCTTCATCCCTTTCATCGTCATGCCATGTTCCATCAATGTACCTATTCCTGCAATTCACTCATGATGGGACGACATCAAATCCAAAAATCTCCTAGTCTAGCATGATGCATTGTTTTCCATTTCGGGTGAAGGTGTCCAGAAGGGAGGAAAAGGCACTAAAATTGTGTAGAGCACAACTCAGGCCGAGATGAGAGGCTCCGAAGCACTATCAGGAAAAACTGCGTAGATGTCACAGGGAGGCAGATTTGTGCAATCAAGGACAACAGTGGCAACTGCAAGGTAGAACCCAGCTGGGCATAATTGCGCAGTTCTTGGGAGGAAGACAAGGCAGAGTGTTGAGAGGAACTGTTGGGAAATTTTGCGCAGTTTTAAGGATGAGGACTGGGCAGGTCATCTGGGGGTCCAGATGGGAATTTGCGTAGTGTCCTCAAGGAAAACATAGTGGGCAGCAAGAGGCACTGGAAAATATTTCTGCGTAGTTTTCCATAGCAAGGCTAGATCGGGCTACGGGGAGCTGCTGATCACAACTGCGCAGTTTTTAGGGACAGTTTAAGACAGATAGCAGGGGCCTTCCTGACACAACTGTGTAGTTTGCAGGATGAGTGCAGAGCGGGGCAACAGGGAGAGTGCTAGTCAAAAATCCATAATTTTCAGGGATAGAGTAGAGCAAGCCAATAAGGGGGCCTACCAATCAAATCTACGATATTTCTTGGAACAGTGCAGTTCCACACAGTAGAGGCTTGACTCACATGACTATGCAGTTTCTGCATGCAGTTCATGGCAGGAAGTTGGGCATGTCTGCACAGTTTTGGAGAGAAGTGCAGCCTGGGGTCATAATGCATTTTAGGTTTCTGGTAGACCAGAAGGAGGCTTGATGAGTGATCTTGCGGACGACGTAGATTGGATCGGAATTGGGGACAACTTCTGTGTAGTTCTCAGAGAGAGTCAATTTTCTCACTTCCAAGATTGCATAGTGCAGGCTACCTTGGAGGATAGCCTCAAGCTCTGCGCAGTTTTGGGTAGCAGAGAAGGGGCACTGAGAGCTGATATTGAGCAAAGCAACTCAGTCAGGGTTCAATTGAAGGAGGGTTTTCCGATCGAAATATTTTCAGGAAAAATGGCTAAGTGTGAAAGAAAGTGAACTTGTGCATACATGAAATTATTATCACACACTTAGCATGACTCAACGACAAGACACCTCAAACCAACAAGACAAACATGTTCTCAGTGAGACCATCTTAAAGCTTAAGAGCGATAAGTGCAACACTTGAGATAGATCTTCAAACGACCGTGACAACACTTGCGTGACAGTGCTTGCAACTTTGTGTGTGAGTACGATCGATGTTCATAGAGCGAAAAAAACTCATGCACACAAAGAAAAACCTTCAAAATTTCCAAAACATGATCGCAATCATGACATAACAATCAACATGCCAAAATACGACCGATGGTCGATCAAGAAAAAAGGGTGTAAAGGCTCGACAAGAGCTCATGGAATGGGCTCGAGTGTTTGCAACCATCAGTGGAAAAAAAAATGAAGGAAGGCTCTGAAATTTGGATGCAGGCGAAAATTTTGGAGGGTGTTGTAGCCACTACAACAGTTGTGTATGCACTTCATTGGTAAGAGGAGCCTGAACTTACCTTATTACCTATTCAAAATCTTAGGCAAGATGGCAGAAAGGTTCTAGTCCAAGGGAGAGAAACACTTTCCTAGCTTATTCCACTTTGCACTGATCAAAGTTTGGGTTTTCCATGAATTAGAGAAAAGGAAGATGTCTTGGGATGGTTTCTGGTCAACTTCAGGTCTACTGGCTCATGCAAACATTTCTCCAATGGAAGCACATGAAGAAGAACTTAGGCTGAAGAGACAGTGAAGGAATTAGTGAGGGATAAGAGAGCAGCTAGTAAAGGGAAAAGCAAGATCTAAGCGGCACAGGAAGAAGCGCAATTTCTACATAGGCTGAGGACTAGATTTTCCACAAAGCAGTTGATTAAGGAGCCAACTCCTAAAAATAACATTGATGTTTCAGAGGATATGCTAGAACAGGGTACAGGGGATGAACAAGATGTTCAAATGGAGGAAAAAGACCTTGAAATCACAAAGCTGCAGGAAAACCTTTCCAAACCCCATCTTAAGATTACTTATTTGAAGAAAGAAAACTGAGAGCTCAGGCACATAGTAGGAAAAGCAACCTACCATAAATAAAGTGAGTTGTCTAGGAGGCCTCTTAGGCCTATGACACATGATAAATGAAAACAAGTGATTGATGTAGAGGAGATAGGAGAACCCATAATGCAACTAAGGAAGCCTATGACAAGGTCAGCAGCTAAATGGAAATAGAAGATGAAAGAAACCTTTCAAACAACATAGAAGCCAAAGTTTGATGAATGGAAGGAGTATCAGAGGCTATTTGAGGAGATTGAGGTCTGCCAAAGGCAATTTGATCAGATAACAAATAATATTGAAATCTACAAGAGGGCCATCAATGATACCATCTCAGAAGCTGATGTTTGGGTTGCAAAATCTTGTGACGCAGTTGACAAAGCCAAAGTATTCCTAAAATGGACTCTTCCCCTACGCAGACAACTAAAGAGATATTACATAAGAAATCTAATTATGAGTAGAAGGTTAAAGGTAATAAAACATAAGCTGGCAAGAGCTAGGAAACAACTCAAGAAGATCAAACAGTCTACCCACAGTAGTACAACCAGCTAAAGAAGTCAAAACAACCTCCAACAAAGAGACCAAACCATCATCCAACAAGAAGAGGAGGAGGTAGCTTTGGTATATTGATTGAATTTACTCATTTTTTATCATATACTCTGTTCCATTTTGCTGAAAGTCAAAATATGTGTAGCCAAGGGCTCATTTTGCAATCACAAGAGGTCACAATTTTTTATGAAAACTGTGAAAGTTTTTGGAGTTTTGATGCATGCTGGGAGTTATAAGGTATATGTGATGAATTACTGGATATTGCAATGTTTTTAGAGCGGAAAACGACAAGAAAACTCATAATTTGAATTTTGTTGTGCAACTATTACGCAGGTGGTGACTAGGCATTTCTAAGGCCTGCATGTGTGGAGGAAAGCATCCAATGGGTCCTACTCCAACACATCAACATTGTCATTATACCCATCAAATCAGTTTCATCTAGTACGGCCCGTGACTATGCTGAGCTAGAAGTCTACTGCACAAGTGTTGCGCAACTCATCACTCAGGTTGTTTTGTATTTCAATTATTTTTGGACCTTTCTATAGTTATGCTAGTAATTAGGATAGATGTCAGTGATTAGGATAGGGATGAATAAGTAGATAAGGTGGTAGATAAGGTTTATTTTCTAAAATTGATGTTGCTAATTTTTTATCCTACCTTTAAGACATGATTTTTCTAATTCAAGTTTGGTTTGATCCTCTTAGTAGATAGAAGATACATTGTATCTAGTTTTTTATTTTCCATTCTGCCTACTTGTATTTAAACAGAACAAGATATGGAAAAAGGGTACAACTTGGGAGAAAAGGGGCCTGTGTATGTGATTTTATTTTATTAATATAAAATTATCAGTGCAGAACATTTGGCACTTTACCATAGATTCCCGTGGTATGATTTTCAAGTTCTATGTTTCCCTTATGTGTATGTTTGTTTCCTATCTTTTCCATTTAGATGTTAAATCTTCACGTCTAAAATGGATATAAGTAGTTTCATAATTCATCTTTGTTGGTGCTATGAAATTCTATTATTTCCTTTATAAAACTATGCTGGAATTCACCCTCAGTTAGGTGCTCCTTTATGGTAAACTATTCTTCTTCTTGATATTTGATCAAAGATATATGTTTTAGAATTCATCTGTTAGTCATGCTCTGTTTCATGTGATTGAATATATTTTTGTGTATTTCCAAGTTATGTTCAAAATTCACTCACAATTAGGTGCTTTGAATGTAATGAAAGGCTCTTTCTACCACTATACTATGACAAATGTAATAACTTGAAGTCATGCATGCCTTGCCTCTGTTTCCATGAGTGCCTCATTTAAGCTCTGATAATTTCATGTAAAGATCTGAATCATGATTCCATGCCCAGTGGCCCTCCCTCTTAAGTTTTTCAACCATCATCAGTGAATCCTATTTTTATTTTACAGATTTGGCCTCTGTTTTATGTCCTTAAGCCTTATTTTTTTCACATTTTGACATTATTTTGAGTGAGGGAGCCCCCTCTGGTTGGAAAGGGCTAGTTTCTAGCCAAAATAGGTTCGTGGTTACCCCTGTAAACCTCTTTTCAGCCTAGAGGTTCAATTATAGGGTGCTAACAGGTTCCACCTGTTATGCCTTGATACCTAAGGAATAAAGAAACAAACTTAGTGCAAGGATTCATAAGTGTATCTTCTTGGGGTATTCAAATACCTCCAAAGCATATCATCTCTATAATGAAGTTAATAAGAAGTTTGTAGAATATAGAGATGTGATATTTCTTGAATCTTCCAAGGCTGATAATGTTGTTGAGCGGTAACTTGATCGTTTGGATAGATTCAGACATGCAAAGTACTTTCAAGAATTTGATAATGATATTCCACATCTTGAAAGGGGGATTCCTATACTGGATCAATCTATGGAATCTTCTTCTGAAGCAGTCTCTCGCCCACATGAATCTCCAACCACTAATGACACTTTGAGTGATGTGATTGAAAAAATTGGGAGACTCGATCTTCATTCAGCGCCAACTCAGTCAACTGAGCATCCTGGGCCATCTCAGAAAGGTCCTTCAAAATAGCTGACAAAGACACTTGAAATTGTTCATCCCAACGAGGTTAGAAAGTCAGGAACAAGAAATTTAAATAGACAGAATGGAGGTGATGTAGACGATTCTGATTCACCTGTTGATATGGATGTTTCTTATGATTATGAACTGAATTTGTCTAAATATTTTGAGCCAACTTCCTTCAAATAAGCCTCTTCTTATGATGAATGGAAATAAGTGACGTAGAAAGAGTATGATGCCTTGATAAAGAATGGCACTTGGAAGCTGGTTGATCCTCCATTGGGAACCAAACCAATAGGTCACAAGTGGGTCTACAAGAACAAGTATAAAGCTGACGACTCACTTGATAAGCACAAAACCGGGCTTGTGGAAAAAGGTTTTGTACAGAAGGAAGGGGTCGACTATATGGATACTTTTTCCCCCACAGCAAAATGGGCTACCAACCGAACACTCTTTTCCTTGGCAACTCATAATGGTTGGAAAGTCCATCAAATGGATGTAAAAACTGCTTCTTGAATGGAGATCTAAAAGAGAATTTTTTTATGTCCCAACTAGAAGGATTTGTTGTGAAGGGTCAATAACATAAAAATATGCAAGATTGTAAAATCCTTGTATGGCCTCAAGCAAGCACCGCTATCCTGGTACGAGAAGTTAACATAGAATCTTCTGAAACTCAACTTCAAGCATTATGATATTGATGATGCAACTTTGTTGTCAAAAAAGTTGGCAAAAAAGTTATATACCTTGTGGTGTATGTAGATGATATTTTGATGACGGGGAACAATGAGAGCTATATTTCATCCATAAAGAAGGAATTGAGGAAATGTTTTTAAATGAAATACTTGGGGTATGTTCACTACTATATTGGTATTGAATTAACTCAACATCCGAAGTTTATATTCCTCTCTCAGAAGAGGTATATTGGAGATTTGTTGAACACGTTTGGCATGGATGAGTACAATCCTTTGACTACTCTAATGGAATAAAAATTAAAGTTCACATCCATTGAAGGAAAATAATTTGAGGATGCAACAAAGTATAAACATCTTGTAGGAAGTCTCAACTACCTGACTACTACTAGACCAACCATTTCATTTGTTGTTGGAATCCTCTCTAGGTTTATGCGAAAGCCTTGTAAGGGACATTGGTCCGCTGCGAAAAGAGTTCTAAAGTAATTGAAGGGAACTCAAGGCATTGGACTAAAGTATACATAGGTGGGCAATGTCAGTTTGATTGGATACTCTGATTCAGACTTCGACGGAGATAAAGAAACTGGGATATCTAATTCAAGTTATGCTATGAGTCTTGGACCAGGATTTGTCTCCTGGAGGTCACGCAAATAATCAGTTCTAGAAGATTCCACAACAGAGGTAGAATATGTGACAACAACTAAAGAAAAAAAGGAAATTGTGTGGATCAAGAAAATTTTGGAAGATTTGCAGGTGAAACAAGCGCATTCGAATCCGCTCATGAATGAAAACACTTCTGCAATAAAGTTGGCCAAGAACCCAAAGTTCCATGATCGAACAAAGCACATCACTACAAAATACCATCTGATTCGACATAATGTTGAGGCCAAGACAATCCATCTACGTTGTTATTCCACAAATGAGCATATTGCAGACATCTTCACCAAAGCGCTTGAAAGAGAAAAGTTCGAAAGATTCAGAACGATGCTTGGACTCACCAACATCCCTTCAGATTAAGGGGGGGAATGTTGACACCTAATCATTGGGATTGGGTGAATATATGTAAAATACTTTAAATATAAAATAAGGAGAACTGGAATATGAAGAGACACTAGGAGATGAAGCCCAAGAGTCTCTCCCTCCATGTATATATCTATGATCAACCTTAATGCAAAAACACAATTCATTTGAGGAGTTACCTCCTAGCCTAACAAAGTAAAAGAATCATCTATGGTTTAGAAAATTTTAATATCTCTAACCCCAAAATTTGATTCAAAAGTCTTTTCCGTTGAATAAATGCAGGATTTGAAGAACCTTATTGTTGAAAAACTTCATGGGATTCTAACAGCCTATGAAATGAGAAAAGGGGGTCCCTTGAATATTAGATAAGCTGCATCCAAGGCTAATTCTAATGGAAAATAAAAGGAGGAACTTAAGGAACCTGGTTATGTATCATATGAAGAAGAAAACTTTGTGAAGAAACTTAAGGTAGGTACTGGCAGATTCAGAGGTAAGCTCCCCTTCAAATGTTTTGCTTGCAGAAGAGTTGGTCACTATGCTGCTAAATGTCCTTATAGAGAAAATCATGAGAAAGGGAAAAATTTAGTAAAAGTAATTTTTAGAGGAAAGATAAAAAACAAAAGAAGTATCTACACCCACGAAGATAGTGATGGTCTTTCAAGTGGAGAAGAAGGTGAGTCTGATCAAGAATATCAATTACTTATGGAATTTGAAGATAAATGTATTGATGAGTCTAATGATGTTTTTATGGATGCCCTAGAAGAAAAGGATAATTTCATTGAAGAAATATCTCAACTTAAAATTCATTTGAAAGAAGCTAAAATAGCAGAAGAAGCTCTAAATAAACAAGTCCTAGAAAAGGAGAAGCATAATGTAAAGTTAAAACTAGAAATAGTAAGTCTAAGGAAGGAACTTGAGAAAACAAAAGGTCTAAATATTATATTTGCTGAAGGATATGAAACCTTAGATGAAATCATCAAAGTGAAACGCTCTCCTCTCATAAAAACAGGTCTTGGATACAGCGGAGAATCATCAAACACTGTAAAGCTTTATGAAACAGGTACATGAAGCTATCTCAAAGAAGTAAAAGGAAGCAGTCAACAAAAATTCAGCTATTAACAAAAGAATAATGGATCAAATGCTTCTTAGGTAAATCTCCCTTACTACAATCAAAGAGAAAACTACACAAGAAGGTACTATACTCCCAAAAACTTCTACTTTAATGGTCAATGTTTCACTTGTCATAATTTTGGTCATAAGGATTCTCATTGTGTTGCTTACAAAACTATCATGACTAGAGAAGCAAGAAAGAAACAAAATGAGATTGGGGTAAAGATATGCTCTTACAATAATTTCTCACCTCTTCAAGATGAAAATGAATGTTCCTTTTGCAATAACTTTAGGCATAAAGAATCTGAATGCAAGAGAAAAACATGATCAACACCTCAAAATGAACAATAGGCAACAACATCTAAGGTACGGAAAAAGAAGACCATGGAATCTGAAAAAATGTGGTCTAGATTTATATGCAGGAGATCAAGAAAATATGTGGTACATTGACATTGGATGCTCAAAACATATGACAGGCAATAAAGATAATTTTATGTCTTTTAATGAAATAAAGAAAGAAAAGAATGTAACCTTTGGAAATAATTCACCTGCTATTATCAAAGGAAAATGAATTGTTTTTCTGAAAGAAAAAGTTAAAGCTGGAAATGTTTTGTTTGTTGATGGATTAAAACATAACTTTTTGTGTGTTAGTTAGATGTGTGACCAAGGGCATGAGGTTATTTTTAGATCAAAGAATTGTGTGGTTCAGAATCTTGATACAGGTAAGATCATAATAAAGGGGACAAGAAATCCTGGTAATGTCTATGTCGTGGAAGGCGATCTAGAACAATGTTACTTAAGCAAAGAAGGAGATAGCTGGCTATGGTACAAAAGATTGGGACATCTAATCTTCACTCAAATACATAAGTCAAGCAAGCTAGGAGTTGTTCGTGATTTACCTAACATCTCTCTACCAGAAAGTACCATATGCAAATCATGTCAATTCGGTAAGAAAACTAGGGTTCAGTTCAATGCCAAAGAAGGTACCACAAGTAAGCCACTTGAAATTATTCATATTGATTTGTGTGGGCCTATGAGGAAAAATTCACCTCGGGGAGAACAATATTTCATCTTATTCATTGATGACTTTACTAGAATGTGTTGGATTGGCTTATTAAAACATAAAGATGAAGCATTTGATAAATTTAAAGTATTCAAAGCTTTAGTAGAGAATGAGTTAGATTTAAAAATCAAATGTCTTAGATCTGATAGGGGAGGAGAATTCATATCAGATGAATTTTTTGAATTTTGTGAACAACATGGCATCAAGAGGAAATTTTCTATAGCTAAAAATCCTCAACAAAATGGGGTGGTAGAAAGAATGAACAAAACAATTCAACAAATGGCACGTGCCATGCTTGATGAGTTCGGGACACCTCATACCTTCTAGGGAGATGCATCACATACAACTGTGACTATTCTCAACAAAGCCCATATCTGTGTAAACAATGATAAGACTCCTCATGAACTTTGGTTCGGTAAGCCTCCAACTGTCAAGCATTTTAGAGTCTTTGGAAGCAAATGTTACATAAAGAATAATGATGATAAGCTTGGAAAGTTTGAAGCTAGAGAAGATGAAGGAATTCTACTTGGATACTCCTCTAGAAGAAAAGGATATAAATGCTACAATAAAAGACTTCAAAATATTGTTGAATGTATTGATGTTGTGATCGATGAAGAATGCACAAGTACCAAAAGGGAAGCACCAACATATGACGAATGTATTTCTACAACTAGTGAAAAGGATGTAAGAGAAGAAATGAGTGAAGCATCAAAAGAAGGAATTGATAATACAGAAGCATCAGAAAGGACTCCATTAAGGTATGTTCAAAAAAATCATCAAGAATCTCAAATTCTAGGAGGAAAGGACGTTGGAGTACAAACTAAAAGAGCTCTTGTTGGAGCCCTTAGTTATCTAGCCTTACTATCCATAATTGAACTGAAAAATGTAAATCAAGCAAGCAAGGATGAATGTTGGGCTAAGACTATGGATGAAGAACTTGACCAAATAGAAAAGAATCATACATGGGAATTAGTACCAAGACCTCATGATAAAAATGTTATTGGGACAAAATGGGTATTCAAAAATAAACTGAATGAAAATGGATAAGTAATTAGAAACAAAGCAAGACTCATATGCAAAGGCTATGCTCAACAAGAAGGAATAGACTTTGAAGAAACATTTTCACCTGTAGTCAGACTTAAAGCCATAAGAATGTTTCTTTCGTTTTCAAGCTTTTATAATTTCAAAGTCTATCAAATGGATTTTAAATCAACATTTCTAAATGGGGTTCAAAAGAAGAAGTCTATATTGAACAACCTAAAGGGTTCATTCTAGGAAATGATAAAAATATTGTTTTCAAACTCAAGAAGGCATTATATGGGCTAAAAAAAGCTCCTCGTGCATGGTATTATCATCTTGACATGTATCTTCAACAAGATTTCACTAAGGGGTCTGCAGATAGAAACCTATATATAAAGATGGATGATTGTAAAGCTTTAATAGTTGTTGTTTACATAGATGACATCATATTTGGTAGCAATGAAGAGTCTATGAGTAAAATATTTGCTTCTTTCATAAGAATTTTAAATGTCCCTACTTGGTGAACTAACATATTTTCTTGGTCTACAAGTACAACAAGCAAATAATGGTATCTTCCTCTCACAGACAAAGTACCTCAAGCAGATTTTGAAGAAATGTGGAATGGAATATTGCAAGTCTGTATGCACACCAATGGTAATAGGATGTAACCTCAGTTCACATGATGACTCTTCCCTAGTCAACCAACCAGAATACAGATCTATGATTAGAAGCTTACTTTATCTTACAGGCACAAGACCAGATATCATGCATGCAGTTGGAATTGTTGGATGATTTCAAGCAAATCCAAAAGAAACTCATCTTCATGTAGTCAAGAGAATATTTAAGTATCTACAAGGAACTCAAGACTTTGGTTTATGGTATCCCAAAGATGCAGATCTTACTCTTCATGCTTACACAGATGCAGATTGGGCAGGAAATGTTGATGATCAAAAAAGCACTAGTGGAGGAGCATTCTACATGGGACCCCGCTTGGTATCATGGTTCAACAAAAAACAAAGCTCCATTGCTTTATCTACTGCAGAAGCATAATATGTTGTTGTTGCATATTGCTGCACATAACTTCTCTAGATGATGCAAACATTGCAGGATATTCAAATCAATTGTTCTCCACCTATTCCCATTCTATGTGATAATACCAGTGCCATAAGTATTTCTAAAAATCCTGTCATGCACTCAAAAACCAAGCATATTCCAATCAAATATCACTTTATGAGAGAACAGGTGCTTGAACAAAAGGTCAAACTGGAGTATGTTCCCTCAAAAGAACAAGTTGCAGGTACATTCATAAAGCCTCTTCCACATGATTCCTTGAATATCTCAGACAAAAATTAGGAGTGGTCTCTGCTTCATCACTCTGTTAATCATTCTGACCAATCCTTCAAGTTCAGGGGGAGATGAAAGTGAAATTTATTGTAGTTTACTATCTGTAAGTGGATTTTATGAAGAACAGTCACGTATATAAGCGTATTTTGATCCATACAGTCGCGCATGTTTCCCTATGATGAATTATCAATAGAACTAACTCAAATAAAAGTTATGATATGATTATGACAATTTTGCTTGTTGGTTCTGATATTAGTCTGTTGATGCTCATATACTTATGCTTTATGAGTTTCTCCAATATGACATTGATGCTTTGATTTGAGTTGATATAATCAGATCTAATAATGAATAGTTGACATAGGTTTAGGGGGAGCATTTTTCCTTCTTTCTTGTTGGCATTATGATTCCTTGATTATGCTACTAAAGAAACACATGTTGCTGATTTTTTGACTTACTTTTGATGAGGTTCATGGTGTTGTTGTCCGATGCTTATAGTACAAAGCCTATATGGTATATAGTACTGAAGACTATCCTGGTCTTGCTACCTCACTATTGAGGTCTTTGGTCTTGACTGTAAATGTCATATCTGTCATTTGATGTAAAGGTCATGTAAAGACCTATGATGTAATAATTGTAATATTCAGTCATGAATGGACTATTGGGGTCAAGTCAATTATGTATGTCATCCCATATTGGGGATTTGATGTAATGTTGAGTCAAATATGTAACCCCACTATGTTGGGAGATTGGTCAATATGAATTATTGATGATAGGAAAGGTCATGTATTGTTACTTCTTTGTATATATTTGAAAAAATCAGCATGTGCTTAGGGGGAGCATGGTCCACATTCAATGATCCGTATTCAGCAGATCAGATTTACAACACTTCATTCAGCATTGGTCAACCCTTTTCCCTTGATGTCAAAGGGGGAGAATAGCTTGGTTTTTGGAGAAAGCCTGCTTGGAGAGAAACTTGGTATACCTACAGGTATCTACAAGTGGTTGGTAACCAAACACCAAAGTGGTTTCCATCAATTCCAAAGGGGGATATTGTTGGCATTATGGAAAATGTGTTGTCCTTACTTGTTGAGTTGTCCTTGATGACAACGTAATTGATGAAGATTATCAACATGATGATTTTACAAGCTAGTGCACATGTGACAGAGAGTTTGGACAAAGACATAGCAGTCTAGAGACAAAAAAAAGATGAAGGTAATGTTTTGAGAAATACACACGGGTTCTGTGAAGAAAAACTATGTACACACGTGGGTTAGAGAAGAGAAACCGCATACAGTTTTTTCACCATGGTATCCTAAATACCAAGGATCTTTACCATGGTATTGGTCCATAGTAATGAGCGCAACAACATATATTTGATCCCGTCCAGTAATACCATCGGCGTTACTAAGGATTTGACCCATGGTATTGGATAAGGCCTAAGATATATAAGGAGATGAAGATCAAAGTGTTTACTGTGCATGTAATGGGCTATTGATGAATTGTTTGATATGAAATAAGGTTGCACAAGGAATGTGATGTGGGATCAGATCTTGTAAATTTTAAATGGCTACATGATTTTCTTATGGGTTGATTTGTGATAATAATGTTCTAACATATGTTTGTTACTGGGTTTGCTGAGATTTGGGTTTGACTCAAGCTCTATTTTGCAGTGAAGGAATCAATCAATAATTACAAATTTGTATGCAATTTTGTCTCAGAAAAAGCGTGTACATACGCGGGTCTGCCTCTAGGTAGTCACGTGTTGGTTCTACAATATGGACATATTTGTACGCAAGTGTGCTTCTTGAAAGGTGTGTACACACACAGAAGTATTTTGTAAGGGTCACGTACATATGCTAGGGTTTATGAAGTATGAGAAGTTAATGATGTCTGATCAGTCTTGCTATGATTATTGTTGTCTATTGATGGGGTCTTCTTCATAGTAATCTGTATGTGACAATTCTACTGAAGTTGAATGGTTTTTGAATGAAATATTTAACTATATTGATGCTCATATGTAATGATCTATAAGTAGCTCATAGATTTATGATGAAGGATATGTGTGTCTATGATTGATTTCAGCAATGTAGTGATTCAATCTGAGGGATCAATGTTTTGATATCTGTACTTAGGTTCGATTAAGGAAAAATGTGTGTATACGTGGGTATTATGCATAACAATATCGTATACATTTTGACATATTCTTGATCAGGGTTTGCAGTGGTAGCAGTTGGTTTCAATGATATATAACAATGTATGGCTTGATGATTGACAGTGCATTCACATGATCTATTCTAGTTTAGTTTGATTGATTGCAATGAGATTCAATGATTGATTTGTTTTAGTTTAGTCAGTGATTTGATGATAGTAGTGGTTCCAGTATGAAAATTTGATGAAAGGTGGCCTACAGGTTGTAATGTTTTGATCAGGTGGGTCCTGTTTGAAACATTATGAAGTGATCCATAAGGAATTGAAGATAAGGGGGTTTTAGCTCCCTTCCAGTAGGTGTTGGAGAATGAGAGAAGGTTGTAGCCTTCTATAGCAGGGTGCCTACGTATTGGTATGAGTCTACACCAATACAATATTGTAAAGAATATTTTTTTAAAAGAAGACATAGACGATAACAACGATGGTTTTTTCCTACATTGGGTTTCCACCTAAAATCCTAGTGTTCATATGTGTTGACTATGTGTGATGATCTATTTTGTTCTTACTGCACTTGATTATTGTTTAATTAATTCCTAATGAAGGAATGATACACTGGTTCAAGTTAAAATGATGAAGAATTAAATGAAAAGATAGTTAACTGGATATACGCTGGTTATCTACATAACAATAACGTACATACGCATGTTTACCTCATTAAAGTTGTGTACAGAAATATGAATAGAAAATGAGAAGGTAAAGTAAGTTTTAAAATGCTCATTCACCACCCCTTCTCAGTATTTTCCTAACACAAAATAGAATGCTTCCACTGCCACGAATTCGAGCACTATGAAACAAAATGTCCACACAAGAAGTCTACCAAGAAGCTTTCAGGAGGAGCATGAGGTGAAGCACTGGCTTTAGAATTCGAATTAGACTTCACCCTAATAGCATGCATATAAAGCACTGTTATGGGGAGTGTGTGGTACCTTGATTCCGGTGCCTCGTCCCATATGATAGTGTGCAAGGAGTTTTTCAGTAGCATGGAGGAGAAGGATCTCCATATGCATATAAAAATGGGGGATGATGTGTGGTACAATGCTACATGAATTGGTATTGTCACCTTTAAGAGGGAGAAATCCTCTCCTCTTTGCCTCAAAGATGTTATTTTGTACTTGGGATGAAGAAGAACTTGATCTCTATATTAGTATTGGAGGATTGTGGCTATGATGTTATTTTCAATAAAGGGAAATCCTTTCTGAGAAACATAACTACCAGAAAAGTGAAGAAGATCGGGGTTAATGTGAAGAACCTATACAAAATTGAGGTGGGATATTGCACTACATTGAGTAGTAAGGCTAAAAAAGTGCAGAGTCAAGATGTTGGAGAACTCTGGCACAGGAGATTGGGTCATCTACACCATGGTGCCTTAAAAATCATGCAACAAATTACCACCAATCTCCCTAAAGGCTCCCTTGACCAGCAGGATGTCTGCAAGGGTTGCACATTGGGGAAATATGTCAAATCCACTTTCCATGGCCGAGATAGAAGAGCAGATGCAATCTTGGATCGATTCCACTCTGATGTTTGTGGACCTTTTTCTACAACTTCCACAACAAAACATAAGTACTATGTTATTTTTATTGATGATTTCTCTAGAAAATGTTGGATATTCGTCATGCGGAAGAAGGATTATTTTTTCTCAAAATTTGTTGAATTCAAAGCATTGGTAGAGAAGGAGACTAGGAATAAGGTGAAGTTTCTCAGGAGCAATGATGTAGGTGAATTTTTTTTGCATGCCTTCAAGGATATCTATGTGAAAGAAGGTATTCAAAGAGAGCTTACAACACCCCATAACCCATAACATAATGGGGTAGCTGAGAGGAAGAACATGAGCACAATGGGAGCAACAAGGGCCATGTTGTATGATCAGGGGCTTCCATTGCATATATGGGAAGAAGCATGCAACAAAACAGTCTACTTGCAGAACCAGAGTCCTCATAGAATACTTGGTATGATCACACATGATTCTTTGGGAGAAAACCTGATGTGTCACATTTAAAATTTTTTGGAGCTTCAGTTTATTGTCATGTCTCCAAGGATTCGAGGAGGAAATTTGAGCCTACAATAGAGTTGGAATTTTTTGTAGGATACACCGAAACTCCACACAATTACCGGATGTATTTTCCTTCACTGAGGATGATAGTTGTGAGGAGAGATGTCAAGTTCAATGAGGAAAATTTTATGAGATGCTCTCTGGAGCGAGAGATGAGTATCCCACTAGAGAATGAGCTTCTATCTCCAAAGGAGGAGCTCCAGGATGAGCTTCAAGAGGTTTTAGAGCATCCAGATGTAGTGGAGTAGATAGGAGGTAGAGTGGAGGCACCCACTCAACCAGAATCTTCTAGAGAGGGGAGGAAGAGAACCAAAGAATATGATAGATTGTTGCATGATGTTAGGGAGAATGTGGGAGCCCCTACATCACAGCATAGGCAAAGGAGGTCACCTGATAGATACACTAGGTACATGGTTCTCATGACAAAGCTCATTGAGACAAAGCTTTCTTCATTTTAGGAATCAATTTCTCAACTTGTTTGGGTTGATGCCATGCTGGAAAAATACAAATCCATCATGAATAACAATGTATGGGAGGTGGTGTTGAGACCAAAAGCGAAATTAGTGGTTGGTTCCAGATGGATCTACAAGGTGAAGCATGTATCTCACAAGAGCATCAATAAGTACAAGGCCAAATTTGTGGCCAAAGGATTCTCTCAGATAGAGGGAATGGACTATGAGGAAACTTTTGCATCAGTTGCAAGATATTCCTCAATAAGATCCATTTTAGCATTGATTTGTAGATGGGGTGGAAAAACACCACATGGATGTGAAGACTACCTTTCTTAACAGTGTTGTTGAGGAGGAAATTTACATAGAGCAACCAAAAGTATTTGAGACATATGATCAGGAGTCACATGTGTGCAGAATCAAGAGAGAATTGTAAGGTCTCAAACAATCTCTCTAAGCATGGTTCACTCGAATCGAAAATTATCTCAATGGATTGGGCTTCACCAAAAGTGAAGTAGATGCGAACCTCTATCACATTGTGGTAGATGGTAAGTTTCTTATTCTTGTTTTGTATGTTGATGATTTAATATTGATAGGTCTGATCCGCTCTTGCAAAGAGGATCTTGCAAGGGAATTTGAGATGAAAGACATGGGCTTAATGCATTACTTCCTCAAGATGGAAGTATGTAAAGGTGATGGTGAATTGTTTGTGTCTCAAGGGACGTATGCCTCTTAAATAATTCAGATATTCCACATGGAGAGTTATAAGCCCATGGTCACACCTCTAGCTACAAACTGGAGGAAGGAGAATTCCACTTCATGTGAAGAGGTTGATGCTACCATTTATAGGCATCTTGTGGGGTATTTGATGTATCTTGTGAACACAAGACCCGACATATGCTATGAAGTCAACCAACTTAGCTAAGCCATGGTGAGGCCTACCAAATTATATTGGAAGGAAACAAAGCATGTGTTACGGTATCTTAGAGGCACTACCCACAGTGGAATATGGTACAAATGGGCAAAGGGAGTGAAGATGCAAGGCTTCACCGATGTTGATTGGGCAAGGAATCCATCTGACAGGTAAAGTACATCAGGTGTTATCTTTAGTGTTGGGTCCGCAGCTATTCTAATACAACAAGAAGTGGATCTCTATGGTGCTCAACTAAACGTAGGCTAAATACATGGCTGCAAGCCAAGAAACATGTGAAGCAATATAGATGAGTAAAATACTTGTGGGACTATTTAATAAGGAGATGGATCCGACAATGATATATTGTGATAATTAGAGTTGCATTAAGCTTTCTGAGAATCTAGTATTTCATGACAGGTCCAAGCATATTGATATCTGATATCATCATTTGTGGGACTATCTACAGAGGAGAATTATGTTACTACAATACATTCCAACTGAGGAGCAAGATGCTGACATCTTGACAAAGGCATTTTCAAGAGGTAAATTCAAATTCCACAAGTGCAAGATAGGGGTGGTGGAAAATCCCTTTCTTTCTAAGAGGGAGTGTTGAAAAAATGTAGCAAGAAAGGCTCAATTTGACTTTAGCCTTAGTCAAATTGAGTAAATCGAATTTCCACATCAGCAGGACAACTTGGAGGTAGTTAACTAGTGTGACATGGATCTTGTCACTCAGTTAGCTTAGTAAATTCGAGTTAGAGGGCTTGGAGTTCAGTTATGCATGTGTGATTGGTAAATTTTAGTAATCCAATTCATTTACTTTATGTTGTATTTAGTTAACTGACCTCTAACTATTGAAAGAGTTAGTTGAAGGTCAGTGGTGCAGTGGGACAACAATCTAACTTAGAGATCAATTAGTTAACTGATTAATTAGCCCAAAATAGCTAGTGCATGCAAGGAATTCGAATTCCTCAACTGAAGTGGATATGACAAGGAAGTGTAACATCAATTGTAACCTAGTTTTGAATATACAAGTGTTGCATGCAATCAATGATCAATCCTTGGGAATTGCACAATAAATTTGGAGGGAATTCCTATTCCTTAGGAGCTAATTTACTTAGGAATGTGCAAGGAAATAGGAGGCATGGTGGGAAAATAATTGGCTTAGTGTTTTCCAGAGTTTCTCATTGAGAAAAGATAACAATTATTTTTTTATAGGTTGAGCTCAGAACTGGAGCTAACAATTGTAATAGTTTCTCTATTAAACAGATTAATGGCAAAAATCTTGAGGGTTTTTTCCTAGTTGGGTTCGCCCAGAAATCGTTGTGTATTTGTGGTTTTTCTTGTTGCATGTCTATGCATGTTGTACTAAATTGCGATTTCCATTTCGTAGATTAGTAGAGTAGAATTGTGTCTCTTGTTTTTCAGTTTGAAATTTTGAGCAATTGCAATTTCTATCAAATTTCTACAGTTGATTCACTTTGTTTCCCAAGTAGTAGTGAATATGTCCCCAGTTTGTCTTCTCAAAGCCTTTATTTAACTCTTTCTTTATGGATGCAACATAGCTTTCATTATTTTTTGTTATTAATAGATCATCTACATACACTACAAGGTTGCAAATTTTCAAACTTTCTTGGCAAATAGATTTGCATCATCGACATTAAAGTTCTTGAAATTCAATTTTAGAATATTATCAAGTAACTTTGCAAGGCTCACGGTTCCTATTTTAGGCCATACAAGGATTTGACAAGTTTACATACTTTTTGTTCATGTCCCTTCATAGCAATACCTTCTAGTTAAGACATGAAGACATTTTCTTTAAATTCTCCATTCAAAAAAGTAGTAATCACATCCATTTGATGAGATTTCCATCCATTATGTGCTACCATGGAAAATAGACTATGGCTGGTGGCCCATTTTTCTCTGGGGACAAAAGTCTCCTCATGATCAATGCAATTTTTCTATGCAAATCCTTTTTCTGTGAGCCTTTCTTTGTGATTTTCAAGTGAGGCATCTAATTTGTATTTGTTCATGTAGACCCACTTGCAAATAATTGGTTTGGTTCTAAATGGAGGGTCCACCAACTCCCATGCCCTATTCTTGATGAGAGCATCATACCCCTTCTACATGGATTTTTTCCACTCACCATGAGAAGCAACTTCTTCATTGGAAGTCAGTTCAAAGTTACATTCAACTCACAATCATATGAAACATATATATCATATACATCACTTTAATTTGAATTATTCACCTAAGCTCCATCTTGTCTGGTGGAGCCTCTAGTTCCTATCTTTCCAACCTTCTTAGGATGAACACTTTCAAGTGTATTGATGACACACTTTGGTTGAAATTTATAAAATGGTCCAAGTTGATCCAAAGATTGAGATGGTGTTGCATTTCCATCAAGTTTTAGTCTTTCAATCCTCTTAATCACATCATTCGATGGACCTTCTTAATTCGATGAAGTGGTTAGAACTTCATGAGGGGGAGATGGTGCTTCAAAAGAGGATTCTAAAGGATATTCTAGATATTGATCCAATATAGGGATCTCCCCTTTAAGATGTGGGATTTCATCATCAAATTCATGATATGTATATACATGAGTGAATCTATCAAGATGATCAAGTTCTCACTCAATAATTTTGTCATTCTTGGAAGATTCAAGAAAAATTGCATCATTGGAAAGAATAAAATTCTTGTTTATCTAATAATAAAGATGATATTCCATGGTGGTATTTGAGTACCCAAAAAAGTGAAATATTTAATCCTTGAATCAATCTTATTTCTTTTCTCCTTAGAAATCATGACATAGCAGGTGGAACCAAAGACCTTGAAATGCCTCATCGAAGGAATGCAACCATACCACATTTCATATGGAGTCGTATTTCCAAGAGCATGAGATATACACATATTTTTCACATATACTACACATAGAACCACATTAGCCTAAAACATCAACTTCAAATTATTAAAAAAAAAAAAAACATCATGGAACAAACCATATTTAAGATATTCCTATTCATTCTTTCAGCAACACCATTCTATTGATGACTTTATGGAACAATGGTTTAATGTTAAATACCATATTGACAAATATATCTTTCAAAATCATTAGATGTATATTCTCCTCCCTTACTAGTACAAAGAGAGTCAATATATGATTGCGCTTCATTTTGAATCCACACATGCAAATTTTTATAAGCTTCAAAAGCTTGTGATTTATATTTCAAGAAGAAAACCCTAGTTTTGACACATCCTGGTGTAATAATCAATAAGAGACATGGATATATTTATTTCCATTAGCAGAGGAAATGGGCATGGGATAGAAAAATTATAATGTATTAGTCCAGTTTTTCTACATGCTTTAGAATTGGAATCATGGAAGGGTTGTTTACTATGTTTTCCAAGGAAACAAGCATCACATTGCTTCAATTTCTTAGGAATAGAAAGAAAATTGGAAACACCATTATTTTTAAATAAATTAAGGCTTTCATAATTAATATTTCCAAATCTAGCATACCATAGAAGAATACATGGAAATTTACCTTCATTGTGGTGAGATAGGTATGCAAAAATCTATATATATGCAAATGTCCCTTTCAAGTTTCAACTTCAAAAATATTTCATTCTCCACTCCAATAGTGATAACTTAACATGTGACATATTACACCTATGTTAATAAGACATACATCTCTCCAAGAAGAAAAAAAGTGTCAAATAAATCTTCGATTGCTCCAATATTGCAATGGGAAACAATGTAATGAGAAAATTCATGTGCTTTATCTTTCATCAAATTTGGTGTTTTACCTTTGTATTATTTCTAATCTTTCTTATCTACGATCTTATCCCAGGGGATTCCGAAAGTATATGCTTCATGTATATTTCTACTGCAATAGACACAATTAAGATCAGATATCTATCCTTGATTATGTCTACCCCACCTTTCTCAGGAATTATTCTTCCATATCCTCTAGAAGACTCATGTGATCGACTCTTCTCTTTTTGAGAAAGATGCATAGTGTCTCCAGTGGGCTGAGCTATTTTCTTCTTTCCAAGGGCTTTCTCACATTCCACAAATTTCTCCACCAAAGATTCCAATGTGATGGAATTTAGTTGGTCAATAAATTGCATGGATTCAATGTAGTGAGTATATATAGGGTAGAGGGACTTGATGAAATCCATGAGAGGAAGGTTTACTTTCACTCTAATGGCATCCATGTCATGCATAATGGCATTGATATTAGAGGCTAAAGCTATGGGGTCATCATCCTTCAACTCTACGTTGAAGAGTTTCACCATCAATTGCACAATTTCGCGTTATGAGTGTGAGTCATGAAAATACTTTAATTTATTTAGAGCACAATACAAATCTTTAATGGAAACAATATGAAAACTCACTTCTCCATTTACTATTGCAACAATTAGGGCACATGCTTTCTCATATTTGTTCTTCCATATGGCTAGTGTCATGATTAATTTAGTTGCATAAAATAAAACATTTGTCATATCAATCTCGATATGTAAATTGATGAAACACACTCACTATTTGTGAAAGAAATAACTTTGTTCCCTAATATATTGCCACTTTAATGAATATTAAGTTTAACTAAAAATGATTTTCTTATCGATGTCAAATGAACTATGATAATAATAAAGAATGTTGAATGAAGGCTTAAGTAAAGAATGAAATTCAATCTAAGATAAACAAAATATAAAACTTAGTGAAGTAACTAAACAAACTTTGAATTAAAATGAAGTTCACACTTTAACTAAGAGTGGATTTCAAGCTTAAATATAATAAAGAAATTCAAGCTTAACATCTAAGAATGAAATTCAAGCTTTTACTAAGAATGGAATTCTGACTTAACATTTATGATTAAAGAAGGTATAAATACATTAAGTTATTAGAATGGAAACGATAAATTTTTTTGATATCAAGGCTAATTTTAGTTGAACTATTGCAAATAAAAATAAAGTTTGAGGCTACCAATGTAACTTTCAAGACAAAATTGAACTAATGTTTTCCAATCTAGGCTACCAAAGCTTGGATAAGTAGAAATTTAGGTTGTGGGATATCACACCTTAAAAGGATCAAACAACAATACTCTCTTCACTTGTGGAGCCTCTATTGATTGGGAAAGAAATTCTATTCACTCATGCATTGAATTGAAAGACTATTCTAGATCAAGTCAAAGGAAAGAAATGGACTTAAGTCTAGTTAACTAACTAAGCATACATTGGGGTCTAAATGAGTGGAAAATCAATTTGTAGTGTCTCTATTCTACTCCCATAGGAAAATCAAGCTTGCAACAATAATTTGCAGATGATTCCAATAATTATCCAAATAACAAGATTCATACTTATTTTAAAAGTAAATTATACACTAAATAAAAGTAAATAGTTGACACACATAAAAAAAGGCTAATGTACATATATGTGAAAGGAAATTAAAGAGATATTTACTAGGAACATACTGCACAAGAAATTAGACTATGTAGACAAGATAGAAAGGTGCACATGCTGTTATGCTCTTAACCTGCAAAGCGATACCCAAACATAGAATTTGCGAAGAAAAGATACCGAGAACACAAAATATGCGAAGAAAATATACCCAGAGCACAGAATAGCAATGATTTTATTATCCAGAGAGAAATGTTCACAGGCCTCTTCGAGGGGGCAACCTCCAATAGAGCAGAGCTCGATTACAAAACAAGACACAATTCTCCTCGCAGGGAGTCTCTATCCTTTATATATGACTCATACATGCAATACCACGAGCCAATATCGTGGATTTTATTAATACCATCTATCTAATACTACCGCCCATTTACCATCTAACTAATACTACCGCCCATTTGCAACCAACTGTGGTCCCGTCATTAACTGCGGGTTAACCACTTACAAATATTAATATGGGCTTTATTGACTCTTGACTATGACGTGATCCCATGACATAAATAAGGGGGTTAGGGTGGGACCCTAACATGCCCTCCCCCTTAAGACTAGCCTTGTCCTCAAGGCTGAAGCTGCGGAAACTGCTGAAGAATAGCTGCTGGTTCCCAAGTTGCATCTTCCGGCGAGGTGTCTTTCCATTTGACTAGGACCTCCTTAATCATGCGGCCGCGCAGGTGCTTGTCTCGTGTGTCTAGAACCTGTTCAGGTTGAAGCCAGATTGATCCTTCTTCATCCAATTCAGGTAGACTGGTTTGAACTCGGCAATTGTTCCCAATCACTTTCTTGAGGCACGATACATGGAAAACTGGGTGGATTTTTGCTGTGGGTGGCAAAGCCAGCTTGTAAGCCACTTCTCCAATGCGCTGAAGTACTTGGTATGGTCCGTAGAATTTTGGAGAGAGCTTTTGACATCCCTTGTCTTTGAGTGATGTTTGCTTATATGGTTGCAGCTTCAAAAAGACCTGATCCCCTTCTTGAAATTGACACTCTGAGCGATGTTGGTCAGCCTGTTGCTTCATATGGTTCTGAGCTTGGTGAAGATTCTCACGCAGGTGGGCAAGCATGGTTGCACGGTGTTGTAAGAGTTGATCCACTGCTTGTACTTTGGAGCACCCGGTGAGATAAGAAGTAGGGGACGACGGAAGTTGTCCATAGACTGCTTCATAGGGAGTCATTTTGGTGGTGGCATGATAGTTGGTGTTATACCACCATTCCGCCAGAGGTAACCACTGTACCCAAAGGTGTTGTTTTTCTGAAGTGAAACACCTAAGGTAGGTTTCGAGACATTTGTTGACGGCTTCGGTTTGACCATCTGTTTGCGGATGATATGAAGTACTGAGTTTGAGTTGAGTGCCTTGTATTCTGAAGAGCTCTTGCCAAAAATTACTGGTGAAGATTGGGTCGCGGTCGAACACAATAGAAGTGGGCATGCCATGCAATTTGAAGATTTGATCCATGAAAGTTTGAGCAACCAAAGTAGGTGTGAATGGTTGGGGTAGAGCGCAGAAATGAGCATACTTCGATAGTCGGTCCACAACCACCATGATGACTGATTTGTTCCCAGACTTTGGAAGACCTGTAATGAAATCCATGGAGACCTCCATCCAAATTGACGCCGGAATGGGCAATGGTTGTAATGGGCCTGGTGTGTTGACGGTTTCCCCCTTGTGGCGTTGACAGACGTCACATTCTGCTACAAAAGTAAGGATGTCCTGTTTCATGCCGGTCCAAAAAAATGATCTTCTGGTGCGAGCGTATGTCTTCTGAAAGCCCGAATGTCCTGCAATGGGAGAGGAATGCAATTCTGCCAAAATGCGACTTTTGAGGGTGGATGTTGGTGATATGACGACTCTGTCCTTGTAGCGAAGAATATCATTCTGCCATGAGTAGCCCTTGCTGGAATTAGGATCTGCCTGTAATTGAGAAATGAGTTGTGAGAGACCAGGATGTGAAAACCATTCTCCGCGAGCCTCTTCAATCCAGTCTGGAATGGGGAGGGATATTGCAAGCAGAGTACTTTCCTCCTCAAATTGGCGTGACAATGCATCTGCTACCCTGTTGTCTTTCCCTTTCTTGTAAATGATCTCATAATCATAACCCAGCATTTTTGCTAACCATTTATTTTGTTGTGGGGAAGATAGGCGTTGCTCCAAAAAATATTTAAGACTGTGATGATCTGTGCGGATCTGGAAACGTCGCCCCAACAAGTAAGGTCGCCAGGTCTCAACTGCATGTAAGATGGCCATCATTTCCTTCTCATAGGTAGATTGGCCCAAGTTCTTCCCACTTAGTTGTTGGCTGGTGAAGGCCAATGGTCGCCCTTCCTGCATTAAGACAGCTCCAATACCTGTTCCCGAAGCATCAGATTCAATGACAAATGTTTTGGTGAAATCCGGTAGTGCTAAAACCGGAGTGGAACACATGGCGGTTTTGAGCGCGGTAAATGCCTGTTGTGCTTCTTTGTTCCAGAAGAAGGAATTTTTCTTTAGAAGTTGCGTCAGGGGCTTCGCTATGCGGCCATAGTTGCGGACAAATTTACGATAATAGCCTGTGAGACCCAAAAATCCTCTCAAGCTTTTCAAGGTCTTAGGTTGAGGCCATTCTTGCATTGCCTGGATCTTTTTGGGATCCACCTTGACACCTTCACGGCCCACAATGTGTCCTAAATACTCAACTTCTTCCATGCCAAACGCACACTTAGATATTTTGACAAATAGTTTATGCGTGCCGAGCAGTTGCAAGACGATATCTACATGCTGAAGATGTACCGCCCAAGTGCCACTATAGATGAGGATGTCATCGAAGAAGACCAGGACAAATTTTCTGAGATATGGTTTGAGAAGGTGATTCATAAGGCTCTGAAAAGTAGAGGGGGCATTACAGAGACCAAATGGCATGACCAAGAACTCATAATGGCCTTCATGAGTTCTGAAAGCTGTCTTGGGAATGTCGACTTCCTTCATGCGAATTTGGTGGTAGCCTGAGCGAAGATCCAATTTAGTGAAGAATTGAGCCCCATTGAGTTCGTCCAGCAAATCGTCAACCACTGGGATGGGAAATTTATCTTTGACTGTTAACTTATTGAGGGCCCTGAAGTCTGGACACATCCGCCACTCCCCATCTTTCTTGAGGACCATGACGACTGGAGATGAGTAAGGGCTAATACTAGGACGAATGACACCTGCTTCCAACAATTCCTTGATGATTTTTTCTATTTCATTCTTTTGGGTAAACGGATGTCTGTATGGCCTCACATTTGGGGGTTGGGCCCCTGGAACCAATGTGATGCTATGATCATGTTCCCCTCGCGAGGGTGGAAGTTCATGAGGTTTGTCAAAGACCGTCCGATGTTTATTCAAAATCTGTTGCATCTCAGGATGAATTGGTGAAGACATGGTATCTACTACCTGGATGGCATTAAGTTGAGCTACTACTCCATGATGGCCCTTTTTTAACAATTTTTCCATACGATGCGAGCTTATGATAGAGGGGGCTCCTGCTTGTAGCCCACGGAGGGTATGTGTGTAGTCGTTCTGCTTAAAACTCATATATAACTCCTGGAAATCCATTGTGATTGGCCCAAGAGTGCGGAGCCATTCTGCACCTAGGACAATGTCGCAACCCCCCATGTGTATTGCAAACATGTGGGTTTTCAATTGATAATCCCCCATTTGAATTTTGACATTTTCACAGCGACCTTCACATTTCATTGTGCCCCCATCTGCAATCTGAACTTGGAAGTTAGAAACTGCTCGGACATAACAATGTGCTGCTTCCGCGATCTTTTGGTGGATGAAATTATGGGTACTTCCACTATCAATCAAGACTATTACTGGCCGATGTTTAAGAAAACCCCTGATTTTGAGAGTTTGAGGTGAAGAAATTCCTGCCAACGCATGTAGCGAAATCATTGGTTCATCAGATACCATCTCCTGTTGGTTATCTTCTTCGGTCGCCTCTGGCTCCTCAAGTGGTGGATCTTCCTCGGTGGAGCTGTAGTCAGTGGCATCTATTTGAAAAAACTTGTGCTCTTTGCATTTATGACCCGGGGAATATTTTTCATCACAGTAGTAACATAGTCCTTGCTTCCTTCTTTCGGCCATTTCTGCAGGTGACACTTTTTGAATCTTAAGTGTTTGGGTCATATTGGGAGCCTGTGAGGGACGACCTTTAGGCGGCTGGATTGAGCTGTTAATGCCCGTTCCACCTTACGGGCTACCTGGCAAGCCTCGTTCCATGTGGGGGGGTGGTGGAGTAGAACCTGAGCTTTGATGGCTTCTTTAAGACCGCTGATAAAGCATTCCATGTAGAATTCATCTGTGAGACCCTTAGTGCGGAAGGCTAAGGCTTCAAAAGCAGTAATATATTCATCCACAGTACCCGTCTGTCGGAGCTTAGTGAGACGCCCCAAAAAAGAGTCTTCCTGTTCAAAGCGATTTCGAAGTGCTTTGGTAAATTGGCCCCAAGTATGAAATTGTCCATTGCAACACTGATACCATTCCTTCCATTCCCATCGTTCACTGTCCAAGTACATGGTGCCCACCATAAGCTTAGTCCCCTCATCTATGATATGATTCAATTGAAAATACTGCTCCATTTGTGCTAGCCATGCGGATGTGTGAGAACCATCAAATTTATGCATATCCAACTTGGGAGGTCTCTGATTGGGTGGTGGATGGGTGTGCCAGACGTGAGGAGAGTGGCTAGATTCCCCCTCATGGTATTCATGACCCTTATACACCTCCTCGTGGGCTGGCTCCTTGCCCTTGTCCTGTACTAGGCACTCTAATCCTTTAAGATGCTTTTCGATCCTTTCCATCGTAGAGTGGAGGGAGTGCACATCTTCTTCAATTTTTTCTATCCTTTCATTGGCCATTGCTTGAGCGCGAGTTTCTACCATACACCCGTCTGATGAAAATTTGGGACCGCCTAAAAATTTTTACTAAGAATTGAATGGTACCACCTTGCTCAGCTCGTCGTCCTGATTCTGATGGGCTAGGTCACCAATAAGCGCTCTGGAAGATCTCAGACTTTTTTTTTTTTTTTTTTTTTTGAAAACTCCTAACGGAGTTTTACTCCTTCCTGATCAATACTGCAGTCGCCAAATCCTCAAAATGTCAATGCCGCCAAACGTCCTGCGAAAATTATATCCAGGTACAGGAACCCTTCCCAACTACTCCGATCTAGCGAATCTGAGAGATCTGAATGGTGGAACAACTGCTGCTGGAATATCCGATCTGGTGGATCTGAGAGATCTAAATAGTGGAACAACTGCTGCTGCTGATCTGGAATAGATGATGTCTGATCCCCCAATAGAAATGGAACTATGGTCTTGGGGAGTGTCAGGTGCTACAGATCGCAATATACATAAGGGTCTGACAGTAGTACTCGGCCCAATGTTTCAGGGCTCTAACTAAGGAGGATCGACCGTACCCTTAGCCGTACAACCCGACTACCCTATCGTACGGGCGAGTAATCTCTCCGAGTGCTGTTCTCGGTGTACTGTAGCCACAAGACGGCCGAAGTTTTATCTATGGCGAGGTTTCAAGGGAGCTATGGGGCTTCCTATATACCCAGAGGGTACGTGGAAGACAGTCCGTGCGCGGTTCTGTCTAATGCGCTACTACTCGAAGGGGTACCCACAGGGGTTACAAGGGAGTCCAACAGACGTGACCACCTCTTGTATTTCCTGCGTGCATGCCTCCCCAAATCCGCAGGTTTATGCGCTTAACGACAGATCCCGTGGTTTAAAGACGTCGGAACACGTCTCTAGCCTAAAAAAAATTTTGCTAAAATTTGGAGATCCCACCGAGCCCTGGAAAGTGCTCTGATACCACTTGTTATGCTCTTAACCTACAAAGCGATACCCAAACATAGAATTTGCGAAGAAAAGATACCGAGAACACAAAATATGCGAAGAAAATATACCCAGAGCACAGAATAGCAATGATTTTATTATCCAAAGAGAAATGTTCACAGGCCTCTTCGAGGGGGCAACCTCCAATAGAGCAGAGCTCGATTACAAAACAAGACACAATGCTCCTCGCAGGGAGTCTCTATCCTTTATATATGACTCATACATGCAATACCACGAGCCAATATCGTGGATTTTATTAATACCATCTATCTAATACTACCGCCCATTTACCATCTAACTAATACTACCGCCCATTTGCAACCAACTGTGGTCCCGTCATTAATTGCGGGTTAACCACTTACAAATATTAATATGGGCTTTATTGACTCTTGACTATGACGTGATCCCATGACATAAATAAGGGGGTTAGGGTGGGACCCTAACACATGCCAAGAGATTGGGGTCCTCCAAGATTTTACTTATACACAATAAGAAAATTATGGATTGTAGAACCTTAAAGCTACCATATATATAATGAAAAAAATATGAACAACACTTAATTAAAAGTTTGACTATATGAGGGGACTTAATCTACATGCCTTCACTTGTATGAGTATTTATACAAAGTAAAATTGAAACTAAAATGATATTAATCCTCCACAAGATAGATAACAATTGATTTAGATCATCTCCATTAGATTCAACCTTTGTGGTAGACAAAATCATGCCAAATCATAAACTGTTGAAACAAGGGTAGATTTTCTTGCTGTAACAACATGGTTTTCCTTTGTGTGCTAGCATTGACAACACATTGACCAGGCATCTGTGTGTATTTTCACAAATCTAAGAGGAACCTGCACATCTCATGAACATTGGAAACAAAACCCATATTCTTGATTTTCTCCAAATTTCCTGCAAATATTTTAACAAATGAGCAATTGGCATATCAAATTACTTCCAGTAAAAATTGATAAAAATGACTTTTCAACGCTTAAAAAATTCCACTAATAGAATTTAAAAGAAAATAATTTAAATATTTTTGTTATGGTTTTATTTGTATTATTTGGACAGAATGTAAGCAAAATGAAGCAAAGGTAAAGGAAAATAGGGTAATAGGGCATAAATGATGTTATATGGGTGGTTTTTTTCACGATAACATTGAGGACCAACAACTAGCTCTTTATTTTTGTAGGCTTGTTAGGTCCTCTATTGGTGTCAGCTTCTCCTTCACAGATGCCATCCCACCAATCATTCAATATGAGAGTGTGTTTGATTTTTTTGGACCACTTTGGGTAGTTCTTATTACCAGTCATCACAATGCCAACAATGGATATGATATAATGCATTTTCAACAAAGTTTTGAGCTTCAAACCATGATTTGAGTAGGGATCAAATTCACTATAATAATTAGGTTATTATCATAGAATTTATCTTGACTCCAAAGATAATAAACCCTTAAATTTTTTATAGTTTCTATTGGAAATGCTTCTTAGTCCATGTATAGTCGTCATATTTTTATGAGTAAATGTATCTAATGAAGGGTAAAAGGTGAATGCATGAGTGATTAGTTAGAGCAGGTACCACTGCTCCAACCACATCTTCAATGTCTAAATATGCATGAAGATTTAATGGAAAGACGGTTGGAATTTCTTCTAGAAACTCCTTTCTTCTTTGTGTGTATATGTTTTCTTTTTGTTGCTATGGTGTAGCCTAGGATTGTAAGTTAGGCTTACAACATGTGGCATCGTTTCCTCCATCCGGCTGGGTGACAAAACCAATAAAAGACGGAGTGGGTTGAACCTGAAAGAAGAAAAAAGAATGAACTTGCATGAAGAAAATGAAGACGATTAATCTACGTGTGAAGATATACTCAAGAAATATGTTGTCTAAGAAAATATTTTCTTCTTGAAAAAGTGTTTGTGAACACTAAAGCTCGTTAAAGATAAATAAAGTTCACAATTTCTTTTAAGGATATGTTTGTGGAACCTAGATGTTGTGTGTAAAACATTGATATTGTATTGAAGCCCACTTCGACTTTAACTATGCATGTTGTGAACCTGCAAATGAAGGCAAGTAAAGCAAGGGTAATAGCTGTAATGCAGCATAGTCCCTACCTCTGCCACTAATTAATTAATTAAAGGTTGTGTAGAG
Organism: Pinus tabuliformis; assembly: GCA_031772625.1. NCBI lineage: Eukaryota > Viridiplantae > Streptophyta > Pinopsida > Pinales > Pinaceae > Pinus > Pinus tabuliformis. Next base: position 917,332,723 of record CM062805.1, on the reverse strand, counting down.
CACAAAGAAAACTATGCACAATAAAATCTCTCCACATTATGAAAGCTCTCCGCATAAATATCTCAAGCAGCGAGACCATCGTTCTTTGTGACATCATTGTCTCTTCAGAATGCATGGCAAGATAAATTTTCCAGACTTGTTAACCAAACATTAAAGGAAAAGTCATCCTTAAATGCTAAATACTCTGAACATTTCCTGCAATTTGGTCAGTCAATTTGCATTGAATAGTGCAAGGCATTGAAAATGAAGGTTGAACCCATGTAATATCCCTTTTGGGAATTTTTTGGTATTTTTTCTGATAATTTCCTTTATAAAATTTTATGCTGAATTTTTTTCCAAAAACCCACAATATTACACCAAAATGCACTAGTAAATAGGAACCCAAAAATTATACAAGCACGGAAAATACATTGATAATTTGCAGAAGTAAACCCAAAAACTCAAATAACATCAGAAAATGCAGCATAAGGAATGAATCAACTTCATTTATTATAATATAACACGCATAGTACATATGGAAATATCTATGACAAAATAGAAAATATGATAGCTGAGTGGACCTCCAAATATTCTGTTGTTGTTCTAATCTTGATCTCTCAAAACTCCACAATGGCTACACTCTCCCTCCAACAACAACTGCCACTGAATCAACTAAAAGACAATAAAGCACCAATTGAGGACCTGAATGATCCTCACTCCAATATCCCTGAAGATCTATGAAACTACTAGATGAAGTCTCCTGAAGGAGAGTTGGGTTTTCGTCCAACACTCAATAACATACCCGAGGGTTTCCGTCCCGGGGCTAGAGAAGTTGGGAACTAGGTTCTCCAAACTTCATCAATAGAAAATATCAACAATCCAAGATGTCCCCCAGTGACCTCCCCCTCCTCTTTTATAAATTTGATTGACCCCTCTAGAACCTCCTATTTCATTATTATTTTAATCATTGAGCACATTTCCTTTTTTCTATTTCAATTAATATATATGCACATCTATATGTGTGTGTGTGTGTGTGTGTGTGTGGGAAAATGGTAAATTGGCCACCATGCCTCGTCAAATCACTAGAAATCACTTCTAACCATTCCAACAAGCTATTACACTTAGGTGTTCCATCAAGTATTCCTCTCGGAATGCCACTTTAAGCGTAATTAATTGAGTTAGGCCCAATAATAACCTTGTTTTTCGAAAGTTGTCGGAATGCAACGAAAGGAAAGGAAAGATGTGCAGATGATGGAATATGCCAATCGAATACCATCAGATCCCATAGAAACTCCTCAAAACCCCATGAAATATCTCCAAAATCCAATGGGCCCACTAATGAAGTAAACATGCACTTGTGACCTATCTGCCTCCAACCCTGAAAGTCCATCCTAACCATGTCATAAGGAACACTAGAAAAAGGAACATCTCAAATTCTCCCACCCCAACATTGTTTGCTCTCAAGCAATCCAAACTCGTGGACCGATTTGGTGGCCCAATGCAACTAAGACCCAATGCCCAGATCCCATACAATCCTTTGGGTGATGCTATGCCTCAGTGTCAACCCACCATGATCAGAGCCCTTAATGCCCGGATCCCAAACTAATGTCTGACTGAACCTGTCATCAACAAAATCTCCTGGATCCCAATGCCACCAAGAACAAGCATCAATGCTTTGTCGCTCTCACTGTGCTATAGCTCCGACTATGAATGTTGCTCTATTAACTACGTACCAACTCATCACCTCTCTATAGTCCATCCCTTGGCATAGGCCAAGGTCAGTCCCACTATGTAGACGTAGGCCTGAAGTACTAGAAATATGTTGGTCTACCTCCTACCGCCAATTGGAGCATAGAGAACTCCTCATGTCTAAGAGTCCTTACTGCACTATGCTCTCGACTGAGAATATAGTGCCACCAACAAGATACCAACTCATGATCTCTCACCAATCCATCACGTGGGAAGGATTGGATGGATGTGCACCTGTATATGGTACAATTCCACTATATTGCACCATGCTCAACTCATGCAGCTTTATCCAACTAATCAACCAGATATGTCTCGGAATCCCTGCCTCTCTCCCTATAAGTGGGAAACTCGTGCTGTATGCCCTGTCTATGTACTCCTAAAGAGGGTTGCTACCTGGAAATACTATAGTTTTTCCAGCTACCACTACATCCACCTACAACTCGTCAATGGGTAGGCCCAAAGATGGGTGCATCACTATCTCCAAAAGATCCTCCCTCATCTGACTTAAAACTCCATGCTCCACTGGTCCACTCGTCACCTACAAAACCGCCCTGCTAGGTCTCAACACTTCCTGATGACCAATGTTTGCAATTACTACCTCCCTGGTGGTTGTCTATACATTTTTCTGCTCCTCATCAATGGCTAGCCCCAAGGACATATGCTCATCCTCCTCCATCATGGGCTCAACATGAGCCACTAGCTAACTATCCAAATATGGCCCATCATGCGCACTGTGCTCCACTACGTGTTGCTCATGCTGAATGGGAACAAGTCGCTGCTCATCAAGCTCTTCTACCAAACATGGCTACATCTCTGAGGTGCTGTAAAAAACTCCCCATGTCTGGGTAATGCTCCTTAGAGGTGTCCTTGTAAGAACTCATGGACTCAACTATACAATAAGAATCCTCATCTTCAAATTCAGAAGGAGCCATCTCATCGATGTCATTGATGCACGAGTGGTCAGGTCCCCAAGGTTCCTTGCAAATGAAGAAAAGAACTTTCCTCCTCAACTCATTCTTGTTGCATGATTGTTCACCACAAATCCTTTGCAACTCCTCCTTGGCTAGTTGCCTCCTAAAGAAACTCATGTTTTGCCAAACCACCCCTTTGGCTAACTCATAGACAACTAGCGAGACAACTTGAATATTCCTCCAAATGGTTAACAATTTCATCTGTAGTTGTTTGCGAATGATGTCACCTTCAACTAGTAATGAAGATAAGATATCTCGCATGTTGTATTTTACCTCCTTAGAGTAATTGTCTGTAATGTTGGTGAAGAAGGGTTGACACATCTGAAGGATGAAATCATCCTGGTCTAGATCAAGCATGGCTACATAGGATTTGATTTTGGTCATAATATCTAGGATCACACGCCTTCTATCAAAGTTTGAGCTCTAGGTGTCATGCAACCCTGAATAACACTCTACAATCAATTGAAAGACCCCCTTCAAGATGTCATCATTGTAGGGGCGTAAGGGTGCTACTATCCTCAAAATATTGTTGAAACGAGAAGAAACTATAAGCTTGACTCTCTCACCAGATGCTCCAAGAATTTGGGTTGTACCAATGCAAGCATAGTTGTTTCCAGAGCCCAATTTAAACTCCAGTCAGATTGACCCACCTTGAAAAGATAAGATTCCAACTCTTCTAGTGTGAGATCATCTCCTGATCTTCCAGCAGATTTAGCCCTTAAATCTGACCCAAGTAGGAAAAGCCAATTCCCCACTTCTTTCTCCCTTTGTGAATCCCTCAAATGATTCCGTTGGAGCATATTATGCACTTTCCTAGAGAAGGGTTTGTTGTTCTATTTGAGTGAATGGTGTTCCACGGAGCCAACTTATGCTTTGTTCAATCTTATCAATTTATTTAGGAGTTCTGTGATATCCTTCATGGTTTAACCCAATGATGACATGAGGTTATTGTTTTCTGAGTTTGTCGAATTTCTCAATGGGGTGTTTTGACTAATAGTTCTATGACAAACAACTGTGGAATAATAATGCTCCAGAATGTTATCAACTGTCTTATATTTCTCCCGGAAATATAAATGATACCACTATCAAATCCCCCTTTAGAAATTCCCCCTAATAACCACCATTTTCTGAGTTTTTAAAAAGGGGTTTTCAGTGATGTTTATTCTCCATTCAACCAGCTTCAGAAATTTAATGCAACATACGTTATACAACAACACCTACATGATAGACATTTCAAAGCTTGAATATACATCGAGCAGAATTAGGAAGATAGAACATGGTAGCTAGCAGTAGCCAACAATATAGGCACAGACACACCAGCACTGTGAATGGATTTCGTGACCCTTCAAACCATAGATCTTGACTTGATGATGTCCACAACCCAATTCAGCCTCTCTTGACAAGCTGCTATAGGTATCTCAAAAAGCACACGAGCTGCAATTAAATTCAGCCTCAATGGACAAGCTGCTACAGGTATCATAAAAAAGAATGAAGCAATCTGCTCCTCAAGGCTGCTTCGGTTCAGTGTGGGAATAAGAAGTTCGGCCTCCAGTAGTAACGAGACTTACGCTCTCTTGCCAGAACTTAATCCTGTCATTTACTTTTCCCAAGCTCGAGTTCTAAAACAGAGAATAATCTTCGACCCTCCACGAGAGGACAATAATTCAACACCCTTGATCCATCAATAATGCATAAAAATTTCGTCAAAAACTGCTCAAACTAGTGCGGCTGCCCCTCTGACAATCTTCTCGTCCTAAATGGAAAATTCTCTGGAAAGACTTGTGGTAATGATATTAATTCCTGCGAACCCCCGGTGAAGAATAATCTGAAGTGCCAAGGCTATTTGACCTCCACTTTGAAATAATATGCCACATCTCTTCAGCCACGCTAAATTAATTTGGGCATTTGAAAAGAATTAAATCATGGCCATAGTAATAATATATTTCGACTTGGAATATGAACGTGGGCCATAAAAAAATAAATATATATTTTTATTGAAACAATAATCCGCTCCACCAAATGTAAAATTTGGCCTTCATAATATTTACGACCCCTTTGATAATTTGGGCAAATAATAAAAAATTGTCCCTACACAATATGCAAATTAATAGTTGGGCCTCTGAAATTTGATTACTCACACACTTTATAAAATATGAGTAGACTATTCATTAAATTTTTAATTTTTGGCCAAAAATTTCATTTAACAATTTAAAATAGAAATTGTTGAATATTTAATAAATCATTGGCAATTTCACATGGCTTGTGGAAAGAAATCTTCAACAATTTTGATCTATTTTGGTAAGGGGAAATTTCCGAAAACTAGTTCTCCTAAAACCTTTGGTTTTCTTTGAAGTTTTTTTGTAATAAACCCTTAGGCTCACAGGATGCACAACTCTGATACCACTGTAATATCTCTTTTGGAAATTTTGTGGCATTTTTCTGCTCTGATACCACTGTAATATCCTTTTTGGGAATTTTGTGGCATTTTTCTAAGAATTTTCTTTATAAAATTTTATGCTGACATTTTGGCCCAAAACCCATGAATTTACACCAAAATGCACCAGTAAATAGAAACCCAAAAATTATACAAGCACGACAAATACATTGATAATTTGCAGAAGTAAACTCAGAAACTCAAATAATATAAAAAAATGCAGCACAAGGAATGACTCAGCTTCATTTTTTATAATATAGCATGCAGAGTACAATTGGAAATATCTGAGACAAAATAGAAAAGATGATAGCTAAGTGTACCTCCAAATATTCTGCTGCTATGTTGATTTTGATCTCTCAAAACTCCACAACAACTGCACTCTCCCTCCAACAACAACTGGGACTGCATCAACTGTGTTGAAGATAATGGAGAATATCCTAGAATAGGTAGAGTTGCTTCACGTAACCTCGGGATAGGAATTAGTTTCTATTTCTTAGGATGCTGTTCTAACTTCCCTAAAACCATGTATTCTATTTAATGTGTAATGTGCATGAACAATATAAAGCATTCTGCAAAGCCAGACTCTCCTGGTTCAGACTCTCTTTCATAGAGCTGACCAATGGGTTTTATTTTAATACAAACATTGCCATTTTTATCATGGTATCAGAGCGTCAAGGCTGAGGAACTTGTACGCTGGCTGGTGGGTGGTTCGTTGAACCAAGATCATCGCAGTTGTAAGGCGAATAACTGCGACGATTCCGAAATCGCCGCTAGTTATGAGTGTACCTCTACGACGAGCTCACTGTAGCTCCTCCGCACATATTTTATTCTTTTATCATCGCAGGAAAGACGTGTACAGCTGCGACGACGTCGCAGAAAAGACAGGCAATTCTGCGACGATCGTGGAAGCCAACAACAAGGCTGTGGATGCGTGGGAAAGCCAAGAACAAGGCTGTAGCTGTCAGAGAAGCTGCGTGGGGAAGCCAATAACAAGGTTGTAGCTGAAAACAAAAGGTTGTCTGGAGGCTGAGAAAAAAGCCACGGTGATCTGCACGTGTGCTGCAAGATCAAACAACATTGAAGATCAGTGATCTGTCTCTGTCATAGATCTGAGGTAAATTTAACATCTTTTACCTATCGAAATTTTTTTTTTTCCTAAATCGCCAAGATGAATAATAATATATTTGAAGCATGCATGAACGAGTATAACAAGCTCGATGGTTCCAATTATGCAAATTGGAAATTCAAGATGCAGACTCTGCTAGAAGTGCAAAGTGCTTGGTCGATCACGAACGGGGATGAGCCGAGGCCCGCGGCTGGATCAACATCGGTCCCAGATTGGGAGAAACGAGAAAGTAGAGCAAGGACAATGTTAAAGATGTCAGTGAAAGACTGCATTATACCGCACATCAGAGAAGGTAAGTCAGCTAATGAGATCTGGGGAATTCTGAAGGAATTGTACGAGATCAGGAATTCAAATCGTCTTCTGTTCCTCAAGAGTAAGATCATATCCATGAAGATGGAGGAGAATGAAACAATTGCTTCATTCGTAGCAAGGATCAAGGATCTGAAAACCAAATTATCAGATATTGGTCATACAATGGACGATACAAATCTTGTAACCATTACAATGAATGGTGTCACTGATGATTATCAGATGTTCATCACTGGGATAAATGCCAGAGAGAAGATCCCGCATTTTGAAGAGCTGACAGGTATACTGATGCAGGAAGAAGAGAGGAGATCGACTCTGAAGCCCCAGAGTGTCGATCTTGCATTGATGGCGAAGAAGAACTTCTACAAAGGGAAAGGAGGTCCACAACAGCAAAACGGAGCAAGTTCACATAAACGGCCAAATCTGACTCAAGGTATGCATCCCAATAAAAACTACTCTGAAACTAAATGTTTTTATTGTGGAAAATTGGGTCACATTGCCAGGGAATGTAGGAAAAAGAAATATCATGAAGAACAACAGAAGCCGAAAAGACATGCAGGTCATCTCGCGAATGGTGATCAGGTGCAAAATTTAAGATTGTTCATGGCAGATCGTGATGAAAATGTTGATGCAGACATCTGGTATGTAGACTCAAAAGCGTCAACACATATGACAGGGAATAAGCACTAGGTCGAGGATTTTTAAAAAAATCAACAAAGGCGCACAGATCTACCTAGGTGATGACAGAAGCCATCAAATCAAAGGGTGTGGGAAAGTTTTTGTTATTCTACCTGATGGTAATATCAAACAAATTTATAATGTAATGTATGTGCCTGGTATAACAAAGAACTTGATTTCTGTATCTATGATTACAGATCAAGATTTGAAAGTTGAATTTTTAAAATCTAACTGCTACATTAAAGATCTGCTAGATGGCATGAAGACAATTGCTACAGGGATCCAAACAGGAGGTCTGTACAAGTTGGATGTGAGACCTGCACCGGTTCAAGCATTGACAACAACGAGCCTAACTACAGAAGAGCTTTGGCATCAGAGATTCGGCCACATCAACTACAATGATTTGCTGTTATTACAAAGGAAGGAAATGGTAAGAGATCTTCCTATGCTAAAGCAAGTACATAATGACTATGATGCCTGTACTTTAGGAAAAATGCATAGAGAAAAATTCCCTATTAAAGTTGAAAAGAAACAAAGGGATATATTGGAATTAGTGCACACAGACCTTTGTGGTCCCATGCAGACAAAATATTTAAGAGGTGCACTATATTTTCTACTGTTTATTGATGACTGTACGAAGTTTTCTTGGGTGTATTTCTTAGAGTCATACATTCGAATACTTTAAGCAATTTAAAAATATGAATGAAAGACAAACAAGGAAACAGATAAAAATTCTCCGCTCTGATCAAGGGGGAGAATACAGGAAGGATGAACTCATCAGATATTGTGAAGATCATGGAATTTTGCAGCAATTTACAGTACCCCATACTCCACAGCAGAATGGAGTAACAGAAAGAAAGAACAGAACACTGGTGGAATGTGCCAGAAGTATGCTTAAAGGTAAGAATCTTTCAAATGGTTTTTGGGTTGAAGCAGTGAATACTGCAGTTTATTTAAAAAATAGGAGCCCTACAAGAAGTCTTGAGTCTAAAACTCCTTTTGAGGCACTATATGGATATAAGCCTGCAATAAAACACTTAAAGATATTTAGATGTAAAGCATTTGCCCACATACCAAAGGAAGATAAAAGAAAATTAGACTTGAAAGCCATCAGAGGTACTTTTATAGGGTATTATTCGTCATATAAAGATACAGATTATTTAATCCCTCTACTCACAAGATATTTGTTAGTAGAGATGTTAAATTCCATGAGAAAAATAATGAAAAACCTGATGAGAACTATGATGGATGGGACATTCCGTACTTTGAAGAAGAAGAAACAGAGAACAATCTGGGTCAACAACAAACAAAGGCAGAGGATGAACAGCAACAACAGCAGCAACAATAACAGCAACAGCGGCAGTAGGAAGAAATAAGGTTTGAAACCACTACCCCACCACTCAGGAGATCAAGTAGGAAAGCTCAAATGCCTGCAAGATATAAAGAAAATGCTTTTATAACTAGTATGATGAATGTGGTTGGACCGTCTAGTTATAAAGAAGCAAATGAAAGTAGTGAATGGAAAACAGCCATGGAACAAGAATATGATTCAATAAACAGAAATAACACTTGGGAATTGGTAGAACTTCCTAGAGGAAAACAGACCATAGGTTGCAAATGGTTATATAAACCGAAAATTAATGCAGATGGAACTATAGAAAAACTGAAAGCTAGGTTGGTTGCAAAGGGGTACTCACAAAAAAAAGGGATAGACTATGAAGAAACCTTCGCCCCTATAGCTAAATTGATCACTATCAGAATGTTAATTGTTTTAGCTACTAAGAAACAATGGATGATGCACCAACTAGATGTAGAGTCTGCGTTTTTGAATGGAGAACTAAAAGAAGAGGTTTATCTAGAGCAACCAGAAGGATTTGTCCAGAAAGGAAAAGAACATTTAGTCTGTAGATTGAAGAAAGCACTTTATGGACTAAAACAAGCTCCCAGGTCATGGTATGATAAAATTGATTCATTTTTTCTACAAGCTGGCTACAATAGAAGTAAGAATGACCCTAATCTTTACACCATGAAAGATGAACAAGGGTGTGTAGCGTTGATTTCATTATATGTAGATGATTTGATAATTACAGGTGATGCTACATATCTAATTGATGAAATCAAGCAACAGATGTCACAGATGTTTGAGATGAAGCACCTTGGTGAACTCAGATACTGTTTAGGTCTTGAAATCTGGAGAGATTCAGGTCAAACATTTCTATCCCAAGCAAAGTATGTCAAAGGCCTGTTAGAAAAGTTTAGGATGGATCAGTGTAAGCCTGCACCGGTACCATTGCAGTAGAACATCAAATTGCAGTGTGAGGATGGCTCAAAAGCAGCGGATGCAACACTTTACAGACAGCTGGTTGGGAGTCTAATCTACCTAACCACCACTAGACCTGATTTGGCTTATGCAGTCAGTGTGCTAAGCCAGTTTATGTCTAAGCCACTTGAAAGCCATTGGAATGCAGCGAAGAGTGTTTTGAGGTATCTACAAGGTACTGTAGATTATGGAATTATTTACACTGACTCTTCTGATGTTAGATTGGCAGGATTTGCAGATTCAGATTGGGCAGGAAATGTAGATGATCGCAGATCTATAACAGGTTATGCATTCAGCCTTGGATTCGAGGTGATCACATGGAGCAGCAAGAAGCAAAACACAGTCTCTTTGTCCTCAGCGGAAACAGAGTATCAAGCCATGTGTGCAGCAACGTGTGAGGCAGTTTGGTTGCGGAGATTTCTCTAGGATGTTGGGGAAGAACAGACAGACGCAACAACAATCAAATGCGACAATCAGAGTTCAATCAAGCTTGCCAATAATCTGGTGTTTCACAAAAACACTAAACATATTGATACTCAATTTCACTTTGTCAAGGAGAAAATGCAATCTAAAGAAATTCATCTGGAATATTGTAATACATGTGATAATGTTGCAGACATTTTCACTAAGCCTCTTGGAAAAGTTAAGTTTCAAATGTTTAAGGAGACGTTAGGCATATATGTGAACCCATTCTCCATTAAGGGGGACTGTTGAAGATAATGGAGAATATCTTAGAATAGGTAGAGTTGGTTCACGTAACCTCAGGATAGGAATTAGTTTCTATTTCTTAGGATGCTGTTCTAACTTCCCTAAAACCATGTATTCTATTTAATGTGTAATGTGCATGAACAATGTAGAGCGTTCTGCAGAGCCAGACTCTCCTGCTTCAGACTCTCTTTCGTAGAGCTGACCAGTGGATTTTATTTTAATACAATCATTGTCATTTTTATCAAACTGAAAGACGATGAAGCACCAATTGAGGACCTGAATGATCCTCACTCCAATATCCCTGAAGCTCTATGAAACTCCTGGATGAAGTCTCCTCAAAGAGAGTTGAGTTTTCATCCAACACTCAACATCATAGCCTAGGGTTTCCGTCCTGGGGCTAGAGAATTTGGGAACTAGGTTCTCCAAACCTCATAATAGAAAATATCAACAATCAAGGATGTTCCCCAATGGCCTCCCCCCTCTTTTATAAATCTAATGGACCCCTCTAGAACCTCCTATTTTATTATTATTTTAATCATTAAGCACATTTCCCTCTTTTTATTTCAATAAAATTGTTCTTTTTAACGTGGAAAAATGGTAAATTGGCCACCATGGCTCCTCAAATCACTGAAAATCATTTCTAACCACCCCATTTTATAGATCCTCTCATTCAGGTTCCAACTAGCTATTACACTAAGGTGTTTTATCAAGTATTCTTCTCGGAATGTCACCTAAGCGTAATTAATTGAGTTAAACGGAAAAATAACTTTGTTTTTCAAAAGTTGGGTAATTAATTGAGTTAGGCCCAATAATAACCCTGTTTTTCAAAAGTTATCGAAATGCAACAAAAAAAAAAAAAAATCAAAACAAAACAAAAAAAACAAGTTGTGCAGATGATGGAATATGCTAAGCGAATGCCATTAGATCCCATAGAAACTCCTCAAAACCCCATGAAACATCTCCAAAATCCCTTGGGCCCGCTGATGAAATAAGCCTACTGTCCTGCTCCAACCCAGAGAGTCCACCGTAACCATCTCATAAAAAACACAAAAAAAATAAACATCACAACCCAAAAACAAACAAGATATGTGGATGATAAGTGAAAACCAAAATCATAACAGAGTTCATATGAAAAATCCACAAAAATGCAGACATTCTTATAAAATCATGGATGGAGACACCCTTACGCTTACACTATCCAAGGAGACAATCCAGTTGGTAGAATTCATGTGACTGTTTTTTATAACAACGTTATGATTCTTCTTTGAATAACATATTAGGTTTTGTGCGGAATCGACATGGTACACCAGCAATTCAAGTAGTTGACTGTTAGAATTGTGACCTCTGTAATGGTGATAGACACCCTTATATTGATAACAATTAATGTTTTTCAGTTATTTTAATCATCCTATCCTTTAGTTATTTTATTTCAGAAATGTGCTCATGCCTGCCTGGAAGTATTATTAATTATCTCATTAATAATACTTGTGTTATTGCTACATATATTCTTTAATTATTTTGGAGAAAATTTTTTGTGCAAATATTCATTATGCAGAAGAGTATTGTGCAGAAATTCAGCTCACTGTGTAGACCTCCGCACATTGAACTTTTGCAGTTAAATGCAGATTCTCACATTAGATTTTAGAATTTAATGAAGTGATTTTTTTTGGAGACCTCCGCACATTGAACTTTTGCAGTTCAATGCAGAATCTCACATTAACTTTTAAAATTTAATGAAGCGATTTTTTTTAGGAGACCTCTGCACATTGAACTTTTGCAGTTCAACGCAGATTCTCACATTAACTTTTAAATTTTAATGAAGTGATTTCTTTTTAGCAGAATGTGGCCAAGAGAGTACGCCACCTTAAGCTTACATTATCCAAGGAGACAGTACGATTAGTAGACTTCATACCACTACGTTATGATTATTCTTTGAATAGCATATTAGGTTTTGTGCGGAATCGACACCAATAATTCAAGTAGTTGACTGTTCGAATTGTAACACTATGAGCATAATCAAATTTAGAAAAGCATATAGCAAATGTAATGGTACAAAGCAATGCTGGCGAAAATAGGAAATCCATTACATGGAAAGAGACATGATGCCTTGACCCTCTTACGCATCATAAATGTTCTAGAATGGAAAGCTTATCCTCAACCTGATAAGCAAACAAAGGAACTTGACTTGGAATTGAGGCCCCACACACTTCCATCATATCTAACTAAGACAAATCACCTTCAACTCTCCAGTCAAAAATGTGCATTAGCTGATCCCAACTCTTCATTGCATGGGGATGTCTGAACAACTCACTCATTGGCCACTCATTTTCTGAGATGCTCTCCAAACTACCTGTGATCATGTCGTGAAAAAATACAAATTTAATCAATGCAAAATATTGAAAGATTTAAGTTTAAGAATGAGGATCATAAATGTTAATAATATGGCCGAGGTCGATGAGACATACAAGCACAACACCCCTGACAACTTCCCATGTGATTTTTGAGTTAGCCTCAACTTTCTCGAGCAACACATGGACAAAATATTTAACATAAGGCTCTTCCTCTTTCTGGTGATTCAAGGTCGAGGCCATGCTATGAACAAGGTGGTCATCTATTATTTTCTTTGCAAATTCATTCAATATTAATTTTGAAAATTCAAAAATAAACTTTCGTAATTATGTTTTTATTGGTGCAAGAATGAATTATTTGTTGGGCTTGGAGTATGCTTTAAAATTCTTTCTGTTTGGCTAAGAGCTCATTTTAGTAAGGAAACAGGTTAAGGGCCCAAGACCCAAAGGCATGTGGCAGGAGTGAAACCTTGCCCTTTTAAGACCATCGACTTAGGTCACGGTGGTTTTCCTTGAATAAGGATGATGAGTCAGCCTGCATTCATGGATAACAGCTAGAGATAGATGTCCTCACTGCTAGTTTGACCACTAAATTATGATAGATTTTTCCACCTATAAAAAAAATGAATTATTAGTAGTATTCAAAAATAATTATATTTCTCATATAAAAGAGCTCATATTCAAGCTGATTATATTACAGGATGATGAGTTCAGACTAACCCAGATGAAATTATAAGCATAATTTATAGATGATATATTAAGAAGGCAGGTTGTTGCTACATAATGGTGCAAGAATTCACATCTATCTAGCTTTCGGATTGCCCGGAGGCCCTGTTGTGGGGTATTATGCACTACCCAAAAATGTTCGATGAGGAAGAAAATCGGGGTCTTTTTAAACCCGTTACTGCAGAGGAAATACATGGCATCCTTCTCTCTTTTCATGGCAATAAGAGCCCCAGACCAGACGGTTGGACCGTTGAATTGTTCACTCATTTTTTTGATTTGTTTCAGTCAGACCTGGTTAACCTCGTCGAGGAATCCCGGGTTCTGGGTACTGTACACCCCCTTCTAAACTCCACTTATATTGCTCTCATTCTGAAAAACCCATTACTCATACCTTCTCTGACTTCCGACCCATTTCTCTCTGTAACCTCGTCTATAAAATCATCTCAAAGTCTATTGCAAACCACCTGAAACCCATTCTCTCATCTTTCATCTCCCCACAACAATTTGGTTTTCTCAAACATCGCCAGATCCATGATGTTGTTGCTACGGCTCAGGAATGTCTACATTCCATCCACTCAAAGAAACTTGGGGCAACAATCATGAAGGTGGACCTCAAAAAAGCTTTCGATTGCCTGGACTGGGGATACTTGAGATTGGTCCTCCATAAAGTTGGTATACAATCCCCAGCCATTGAATGGATCATGGCCTGTGTTACAAATGTTCAGTTTGTTGTTATCATCAATGGATATCCGATGACTTATTTCAAGGCGGGTAGGGGCCTTAGACAGGGTTGTTCGCTATCTCCTCTCTTATTCATTCTTGCTTTGGATGGTCTGAGTCTACACATATCAGATGTTGTTGCCACCGGACATTTTCTTCCTCTTAAAATAGGGAGAAATATTCGAATCTCTCATAGCTTTTTTGTGGACGACGTGCTTATCATGGGGCTCCTCAATAGGTTTGCATGGCTCCACCTATTTCAAATTTTTAATAGATTTGGAAATGCTACTGGCCTCAAAATGAACCAAAGCAAATCGGCTATTATACATGCACAGGGGATTTCTCATATCACTAACTATATTGCTAATTTGTTTGGTATTGCTTCTGAATGTATTTCTGTTGGTTTAAAATATCTTGTTTGTAATATTCCTAACCCAGAATATTCCTCAAACCCCAGCAAAAACTCCAACGAAATATGTGCAAATGATATAATAACCCAGAAGTGATAAAATAACAGTGAAACAGCGTACAATAATGCAAACCAGACATATAAGCAGATACACAAGAAATGCAGCGAGAAATGCTAAGCCATTTTATTATACTGAGCAATAAATGAGTACAAGAGGTGATTAGACATATGGCACCTCGACTTGCACAAGGAAAGTGAAGAAATACTCTCAGAATGACAAGAATGGCCTCTCTGCGTGGATGCTACTGCTGTGCTGTTGTTGCTGCTAGAAAACAAATGATGATTTGGGGTTGCTCCCCTCCTCAGAAAAAGCTGAAACTCTGGATTCGGGCTCTACTCAAGAAACCCAGAAAAACCCAGAAAGCTTTCCTGGAATGGCCTCACACTGATCTGCGTCCCAGCTGCTGGGAAACTGTCATGCTGCTGCTGCTGCTGGAAATCGAATGAGGATTTGGGGCTGCTCCCCTCCTTAGAAAAGGCTGAAACTCTGGAATCGGACTCTACTCAAAAAACCCAAAAAGCTTTTTTAAAATCGCTGACCCCGAAAATCACCCCCTTGGGGTTCTGCGCAATTCCTCAAAGACGCTGATGAAACTGCTGTTGAAATGCTGATGAAACTGCTACTGAAATGCTGATGAATCTACTGCTGGAATGCCAATGGAAATACCTTGCCCGAGCAGGCACTCGAAGTCCCCAAGGGCTAAGGGTGAGATTTCAAAACGGAGACACTCAATGCACTAAACAGTGCTGCAGACTAGCTAAACAGCCAGTGTGCTCTAAGTCGAAATGACTATCACAAATTCTCATAACCAGAATGATCCAAAATGAGGGGGCTCCTCTCTATTTTATATTCTCTGCCTCTCACAATCCCTAGGCTCACCTCCTCCTGCGTGATTCCCCTCTTTCCATGTGTTCTTCCCTCCTGCGCAGTCCCTCCATGTGTCTGCGTGGGCCCCATTTCTACATCCCCCTTTGGCCCCCTTGGTTCCCCCTTAAGTCACAACGTTGTGCTACCTAGGAAGTGAATTTTTATTCTAAAGTGAGTTATGTTCCCCCTTCCTCACTTTTTATTTACAAATAACTATAGAAGGCAAAAATCGAACAAAATCGAATATTCCAATTAGCCATAGCTAATTAGGAATATTACAGTCTCCCCCGGCAAAATGTTGCTTGTCCTCAAGCAACTGAAGTGATGGATGCTGCAAGATCTTCTCACTCTCCCAAGTGGCATCCTCATCCGGCAAATTCTTCCACCTCACCAAGAATTCCCGGACCGTCCTGCTCCGCAGTTGCCTCTCCCTAGTATCATTGTAGCCTCCGGCTGCAATACCAAATGCCCCTCGTCATCCATGGGTGGTAGCTCATCTGTCATTGTCACCTGCTGCCCCAATGCCTTCTTCAGGCATGATACATGAAAAATGTTATGAATCTTGCTGCCTTGGGGTAGCTCCAACTCATATGCAACCTGTCCAATCCTGCGTATCACCCTGTATGGCCCATAAAAGCGGGGCTTGAGCTTCTCAGCCCCCTTCTGCTTCAGCGATGACTGTCGGTATGGCTGTAATCGTAGGTAGACCATGTCCCCTACCTCGAACTGCCTCTCCACCTGACCCCTGTCGGCATACAGCTTCTGCTGGTTCTGCGTTGTAGCCATGTTATCCTTGAGAGCTCGAAGGACATCCTGACTCTCTTGGATCCAAATCTTGGCTCTAGGAGCCCTGCTATCACCAAACATCACGTCGACAAAAGATAAAGGATGATACCCATATAAGGCATAGAATGGTGACATACCAATGGACATGTGATGCGAAGTATTGTAGCAGTACTCCCCTAGATGCAGCCACTTCAGCCATGCTTGCTGCTACCCACTGACATAGTTACGCAAGTAGCCCTCCAGCCACTTGTTAACTATCTCCGTCTGTCCGTCCGTCTGTGGGTGATAGCTGGTACTTGGTGTCAACTCCGTCCCCACCAATTGGAAAAGCTCCTGCCAAAACCCGCCCATGAAACGACTGTCCCTATCACTAACGATGGTCTTAGGAAGACCATGTAGCCTAAAGATCTCCCTGAAGAACATCTCAGCCACCTATGCTGCTGTATAGTGTGCGGATATGGTAAAGAAATGTGCGTACTTCGTCAGTCGATCAACGACGACAAAGATGCAATCCTTGCCATGTACCATGGGCAACCCTGTGATGAAATCCATCGAAATACTCTCCCATTTCCCCTCTGGAATCGGAAGACGCTGCAATAATCCTGCAGGATGGCTCATCTCTCCCTTGTTCCTCTGGCAAACATCGCACTCCCGGATGTGTTGGAGTACATCCTCCTTGAGGCCCTTCCATGAGAACCTCTCCCTAATGGCCCTGTAGGTTTTGGTAAAACCCTGATGTCCTGCCAATGGGGAATCATGTGATGCCTGGAGTATCTTCTTCTTGAGCTAAGACCCCTCAGTCAAGAAGATCCGGTCCCTGTAGTAGATGATCTCATTGACCACCCTATACCTGTCATCTGCCACCTGCCCATCCAGAACCTCACATGCAAATCTGTCCTTGGAGTACTCTACTAAGAGTCGAGCCCTCCAATCTGTATCCAAGCTCATAAGAGACGACGTGGCTGGTCTACGTGAAAGGGCATCTGCTACCACGTTGTTCTTACCTTTGACATACTCAATGTCAAAGTCATATGCTTGGATCTTACTGATCCACTTCTGCTGCCTCTCCTGTAGCTGCTTCTGCTCCAAAAAGAACTTGAGGCTGTTGTGATCAGTCCTCACCCTGAACCTATTGCCTACCAAATACTGTTGGTACTTAGCCAATGCATGCATGATGGCCAGCATCTCCTTGTCGTATATGGAATACAACCTCTCGTGTGGAAGGAGCTTCCAGCTCTCAAATGATATAGGGTGACCTCCCTGCATCAATACTGTGTCGATCCCCTCTCCCGACGCATCACACTCCAAAACAAATGGCTGCGTGAAATCTGGAAATGCAAGCAACTCCTGGATAGCCCACTCAATCTCATCCCAATAGGCCTTGGGGTGCCTATAGGGGGTGGTAATCACGGCCTATATGCCCTGCTCAAGCTCGATGGTGTGCTCAAACCCCCGATCTGGTGGCTGTCCTGGTGGAATCTCCCCAAACACTATGGCATACTGATCAAGGATAGACTGTATCTCTGGGTGTACCATCTGCCCTGTAGTTCCTGCCTCTGATGCATGCAGCTCCACTGCCCACTCTATGTCTCCCTTTCGGAAGACTGCCTCCATCCGATGAGTCGAGACAATCTGAGGCGGATATGTGTGTTGTCCCCGTATCTTCTCATGCCTCCCTATCTTCTCATCATCCCACTCCATCTCCAGGGTCTTCCAATCTGTCGTGGCCTTCCCTAGAGTGATAAGCCACTGAACACCCAGTATCATGTTGGTGTCTGGAATATCGACCACGAAAAAGTGGTTAGTCAATGTGTAGGTGCCCATCGTCACTGAAAGATCTGGAACATAAGGAGCACACGTCATGGTCTGATCTCCTGGGACCAAGACTGAAAACCCATCAAAGCTCTCTGTCTGTATACCTCTCCGCTCAACCATCTGGGCATTGATGAAGTTGTGGGTCGCCCCACTGTCAACCAAAACTGATACTCTCTGGCCACGTACTGTCCCTCGTACGCGTAGTGTCAGATACTTGGGAACTCCCCGCAACACTGCAAGGGCCCCTCCAGTGGGTGCAAAAGATGCACCACCTGCTGCTGCTGGTGGAGGTGGCAAAGGTCCCTGTATGGCATGGCTATCTCCTGCCTCCACATCCTCCTCGTCATCCTCTTCTCCACTGCTCTCGGAGAAGACCTCAATAAAATGTGCTTTACCAGCAGCACATCTATGTCCTGGTGCCCATGGCTCCTGACAAGTGAAGCACAACCGCTTCTTCTTCAGCTCCCTCCTGGCATCATCGTCAAGCTGTACTCATCCTGGATTCCCCTTTGGAGGTGGAATCCTCACATCCTTCCCCTTAGACTGGAAAGTCTATCTCTGGGGGTAAGGTGTCCGGGTCCTGGGTAAGACATCCTGTAAGTCCCGGGTCCTGCTGATAGCGTCCTGGAGCGTAGCTGGTCTAGTGGATCGGACTAGACCCCAAAGTGGCTCTGCTAACCCCTCAACATACATATAGACCCTCCGTGCCGTGGAGAGGTCTGGCACCATCATGGAGACCCTCAAGAAATCTGCAATGTAGGTCTCTGGGCTCCCTGTCTGTTTGAGCCTCGTCAGCTCAATGAAATGTTGCTCTGGATCCCTCCAATCAAATTGCTCCATCAGTCTCCTGGTAAACTCGGCATATGACGTCACTATGGAGTGCCCCAATGTAACCATCCCATGAAACCACCAATCCTGGGCCTCGCCATCCAAATGCAACGTTGCCACCTTGATGGCCTCTGCCTCCGACATCTGGTTAAGCTGGAAATAAATGTCCAGCTTCTCCACCCAAGACTTTGCCGAACTGTTTGATGAGCCATCAAACATAGGCAAGTGGAATCTGCTCGCTGCACGGTGGGTGTCGCCATCATGGTAATGCTGGTACCCTCTATGATGATCGCGGGGTCTGTTATCTCGTTGGAGCTTAACAAAATCTCTGAATGAGAGGGCTTCCCTGAACTCTTGCCCATAGGCCTGGTACTCTGCAAAATAATTGCCCATATGCTCGGGCTCTGCCTCCTGCTGGGCTGCGGCCCCCGTGTCTGCTCCTAAGAAGGTGGGCATGGTAGAGCGTGTAGGGGCATGTGAGGCCCCCTGCTGTGCAGTATCACGCTGCTCTGGCAAGTGATGGGATGCACCTGATCCCTCACCGATCTGAAAAACTCGTGGGCTCTCCCGCTGTCTGGCCTCTACTGCCGTGAATCTCTGCCCCATCACCTCAATCTACCTCGACAGATCTTGCACTGATTTGAGGAGCATATCCACAAATCTCTTCCCGTCCTCGTCTGCCATCTGCTCTGCGTCCACTACTGGCTCTCTTTGTTCTACGTCTACCACAGGTTCCTCTTGTTTTGCGTCTGCCACAGGAACACAATCTCCCTCTCCGTAGGTATTCTCCAACCTACGCCCAGTGTCTCTGTATCTCTGACCTCTATAACAGATATAGGGTTTTTCCCCCGGTGTCATAGATTGCTAGCTCCATAGGCTGAGCCAGATCTATGCTCTGATACCACTGTAATATTCCTAACCCAGAATATTCCTCAAACCCCAGCAAAAACTCCAACCAAATATGTGCAAATGATATAATAACCCAGAAGTGATAAAATAACAGTGGAACAGCATATAATAATGTAAACCGGAAATATAAGCAGATACACAAGAAATGCAGCGAGAAATGCTAAGCCATTTTATTATACTGAGCAATAAATGAGTACAAGAGGTGATTAGACAAATGGCACCTCGACTTGCACAAGGCAAGTGAAGAAATACTCTCAGAATGACAAGAATGGCCTCTCTGTGTGGATGCTGCTGCTGTTGCTGCTAGAAAACAAATGATGATTTGGGGCTGCTCCCCTCCTCGGAAAAAGCTGAAACTCTAGATTCGGGCTCTACTCAAGAAACCCAAAAAAACCCAGAAAGCTTTCCTGGAATGGCCTCACACTGATCTGCGTCCCAGCTGCTGGGAAACTGACATGTTGCTGCTGCTGCTGCTGGAAATCAAATGAGGATTTGGGGTTGCTCCCCTCCTCAGAAAATGCTGAAACTCTGGAATCGAACTCTACTCAAAAAACACAGAAAAACCCAAAAAGCTTTTTTGAAATGGCCGACCCCCGAAAATCACCCCCTTGGGGTTCTGCGCAATTCCTCAAAGACGCTGATAAAACTGTTGCTGAAATGCTGATTAAACTGCTGCTGAAATGCCAATGAATCTACTGCTAGAATGCCAATGGAAATACCTTGCTCAGGCAGGCACTCGAAGTCCCCCGGAGCTAAGGATGAGATCTCCGAACGGAGACACTCAATGCACTAAACAGTGCTGCAGACTAGCTAAACAGCTAGCGTGCTCTAAGTCGAAATGACTATCACAAATGCTCATAACCAAAATGATCCAAAATGAGGGGGCTCCTCTCTATTTTATAGCCTCTGCCTCTCACAATCCCTAGGCTCACCTCCTCTTGCGTGATTCCCCTCTTGCCATGTGTTCTTCCCTCCTGCACATTCCCTCCATGTGTCTGCGTGGGCCCCATTTCTGCGTCCCCATTTGGCCCCCTTGGTTCCCCCTTAAGTCACAACGTTGTGCTACCTAGGAAGTGACTTTTTATTCTAGAGTGAGTTATGTTCCCCCTTCCTCACTTTTTATTTACAAATAACTATAGAAGGCAAAAATCGAACAAAATCGAATATTCCAATTAGCCATAGCTAATTAGGAATATTAATTGGTTTTCATTTAAAGCCCTGTAAGTACAGGATCTTGGACTGGCAATGGTTAGTTGACCGATATTTTCGGAAAATTTCCGGTTGGGAATTTAAATGTCTCTCTATGGGAGGGCGTTTCACACTTGTACAAGTGGTGATAATGCAATTGAGTGTCTACTGGGCACATTTATTTCATTTGCCTTCATCCATTATTAAGAAGCTCGATGGAATCACTACACATTTTATCTGGTCGAAGCTTAATCACATAACATTGCCAAAGAGGATGGGCGGATGGGGCATCCTCGACTTGTGGCGATTTGGGCACGCCCTCCTCCTCAAATCCATTTGGCATGGGATCTTCGGCACTGGCACATGGTGTCAAGTTATTAAACAAAAATACTTGAAAGGCATTGATTTCAAAGTCTGGATGCGCATGGGTTGTATTGGACAAAACTCGGGCTCCGCCATATGGCGTAGTTTCACAAAGATCAGGAATACATTTCTAAGGATGCTTACATGGCGACTTGGCACAGGACACCACATCATTATTGGCCGCGACTACATTTGGGGTCTGGTGGATCTAGACCCATTCCCAGCCCCTCTCATTCAGTGCCTAAATAATCAAGGTATTTTCTTCTGGCACCAACTCATCACTGCTTGGGTTAATAACTGTCCAGTTTGGAAACAATCATCAGATCTGAATCTACATGGTTCAGTCGTAGCAGACTGGGATAACATCTGCATTCATATGAGACTATCAGGCATCCACAGAGAAGAGGAATGTGATACGATTGCCTGGGAAGGTAAAATGAAAGAAGATAATATCAAGGTTGCGGATACTTACAATAGACTCTGTTGTTTGCAAACAAATCAACAGGGGGATGGTTGGTTTGCTAAATTTTGGAGTCCTCACCTTCCGATTAAAATCTCCATTTTTCTCTGACTTGTATGGAAGAATAAAAGTCTGACTTGGGAAAATATTCAGAAGATAAATTGGTCTGGCCCTGGATAATCTCGGTACCGCATTTTGGTGACATTGAAAATTGGCTGAAATGGTGGAGCACCCAACATGGCATACGACGCCTCTTCCCAACTATTTTCATTTGGGAGATATGGAAGTGGAGGAACAACATCATATTTAACAGCCACTGAGAACAGGGGACATATGTGCTGAAGATTATCATGAACAAAATTGAGGCTGCTTTACATGGTGTCTCCACACAAAAGCCTCCTCGACTACATACAAATCCTGTGATTGACTACCCGGCAGGCTATTTTGATGGTGCATCACAAGATCGCATTTGTGGATGTGGCTTCATCTTATACATTCATCCAGAGCTGTCATACCATGTCCACTGGGGGGCAGGACTGGGCACCAACACTAAGGCAGAAGTAATGTGGGGTCTTCTGTGGTTCACTCATTTCCTGGATATACAAACCATACATGTTTATGGAGACTCAAAGGTAATTATTGATTATGTGGGAGAAAAAGGCACAATCTACAAGTCCTCTCTTCAGGGCTGGCTACAACAGATCAAGACACTATGGCGCCCCCTAAAACAATCCTCCATACATCACATATGCAGAAATTTCAATATGGAGGCGGACAGATTATCCAAGTTGGGCATACGACACTATGGCGCCCCCTAAAACAATCCTCCATACATCACATATG
Source organism: Pinus tabuliformis (assembly GCA_031772625.1). Taxonomy (NCBI): domain Eukaryota; kingdom Viridiplantae; phylum Streptophyta; class Pinopsida; order Pinales; family Pinaceae; genus Pinus; species Pinus tabuliformis. The sequence goes on along the minus strand of CM062805.1, from coordinate 917,310,126 downwards.
CAGAAATTTCAACATGGAGGCGGACAGATTATCCAAGCTGGGCATACAGGAGGCGCTGGATGGTCTCCATGTGAATATTAAAATGGAGGAAACCTGGCATGATGCTGGGATGATGCCACTACCTGGATAAACAACCTGTATATTTTGTTGTTTAGCATACATGATGCACCTTTCTCACTTTACTTTTTATCTTTTTGAATCTCTGTAGTGAATGATACAGGTCTGGATATGAATGAGCCATTATGTAGATGCATCCTGTACTCGTATTAGTTTTTGACTATCTGATAGGCTAATCCGACTCAATATGCTCTGAATTACATATATGATGATCCATGGATCTACTGGTTCTGAACTAGATGTAATTGCATTAAATCTATGAATGAATACACTGTTTTTTTCTTCTGGAAAAAAAAAGAAAAGAAAAAATAAAAATGCATTCGCTTGAGAAAGGAGCCTCCTATTCTAGTTCTTGTAACAAATGATTGTAGCATAAAGATATATCATAATCGGTTCCTAGGAAATTGAAACTGAAGTTAAATTTTCACAACTTGTAGAACAAACATTAAGAAATTGTTAGAGACAATTTTTGACTTAAGGCATTGTACTCATATATGTGTATTATTGACATGAAGGAGATCAATTTTTTAATTAAAATTAGTATAGATCCATCTTAAATAAGGATCTAAGATGAACCCAAAGGGATTCCTTTTTTTTTTTGGCAAATATGATATGAGCAAAATTTCAACTTTGATGACATACATCATTACACATCATAATAGGTTGTAGAGTGAGCAGTTACACATCATACTGAGCTGTAAAATAAACCTCTAAGCTCAAATACCATAAAAAAAATATAAATGTTTTTCTTCCTTTATAATCCATAAAAATTTGTTTTTTAATCATCCCAACAAACATCAAAAGGTTTATGTCCTCCTAATTTGTGGACAAGGCGGTGGTAGGTGGAATAGCTATGCAGAATGTGGAGGCCTCGACATTTCATAAATGCCAGACTACACATCTCCACATCTTTTTCCATCAATTTTCATGTCTTATGGAGTTAGAGAGCCACCAATTTAGACATTCGCATAACCATGAAAATTTTATTGGACTTCATAGTTTTATACCATTTTCCTGTCTTATGGAGTTAGAGAGTTGCCAATTTAGACATTGGCATAACCATGAAAATTTTATTGGACTTCATAGTTTTATACCATTTTCCTGTCTCATGGAGTTAGAGAGTTGCCAATTTAGACATTGGCATAACCATGAAAATTTTATTAGACTTCATAGTTTTAAAAAAGCAAATCATATTACTGGCTCCCATTCGCATAACTATGACATGAAAATTTTATATGAGTTTAAGGTCTAAATTATAATTAAACAAGGGAGGCTGCGAGGCAGCAAGTCCCTGCATTGAGTGTGGTAGAAAAGAACTGTTGATAACTGCAGAATTGATGGAACGCTCTTCCATCTGCACTGGGGGCTGGAAGGGCTGGAAGGTACAGGGTACAAGTTGCCTTAATGGTGAACAATAGTAGCATAATATGACAATTGTGGAAACTTCCAAGAAAATTGAAATCCAGCAAAGAATAGCCACCAGAAAATGGCATTCTAGTAATAAAAATCAGAAAGGAAAGTACATTGTGTTAATAAAAATCTATCTTCACAGAAAGACCCTTTTTCAAATTCTAGTGCTTTCAAATTTTGCTTTTACATCTGCAGTGTTTCCGAAAGGAGAGCACATTTGTTCGATTTAAGCTTCATGGTCTATCTTCCAACTGATTTTTCAGAAACCTACTAGCCTTTGTAGCTGTGCAATAACCACATACAATGCCTTGATTTTGTAGGCACGGGATTTGCACAGGGATCCACTTTCTATAAGCCTACTAACTTACCGGCAGGCTTTGTCAGCCTAGGCCATATTGTACACCCTAACTGTTTGCCTCTGCAGCGATGGGTTCTTGTGGCCAAGGAGACTAATGTTTCTGCAAAACTATCATCTCAATATAAACATTCCAACAATGCATTGGAAGCCCCTACTGCTCCTTTGTTATTTTCGCGAGACTGTGAAAGGACTTGTGAAACAGGACAGCGTCCAGCTCTTGCTAAACCACTGAATTATACTTTGGTTTGGATAAAAGGCCTGATGAAATATATTTTCCAGTCCTAGCAATTGCAAACCAAAATGTAAATTCATTAAATAGACATTTGAGAGGGGGCTGGAAGGGCTGGAAGGTACAGGGTACAAGCTGCCTTAATGGTGAACAATAGTAGCATAATATGACAATCCAGTATTTCACAGAGCATCCCACATGAGAGGATTGGAAAGAGCACAATGATTGAGGAGAGAGATTCAGCTGCTGCCCAGCACTGAAAAGCAAATAAAAGACATGATTATAGTCTTGTGTGACATTAGTATTCAACTGGTAACCCCTCCAAAGTCTGCTGACAAAGCCTGAGAATGCAGATAATACAAGTCACCAAAAAAAGTGTATTCTGTCAAACTGAACTCTGATTCGTGGATGATTGCACAAACTTCGTGTAGAAAAGAACTGTGTAAGGATCCGGTAAAGGGTAAGGATCTGGGTACCTGCAATTCAAAAATGTCAAACTTCCAAGAAAATTGAAATCCAGCAAAGAATAGCCACCAGAAAATGGCATTCTAGTAATAAAAATCAGAAAGGAAAGTACATTGTGTTAATAAAAATCTATCTTCACAGAAAGACCCTTTTTCAAATTCTAGTGCTTTCAAATTTTTCTTTTACATCTGCAGTGTTTCCGAAAGGAGAGCACATTTGTTCAATTTAAGCTTCATGGTCTATCTTCCAACTGATTTTTCAGAAACCTACTAGCCTTTGTAGCTGTGCAATAACCACATACAATGCCTTGATTTTGTAGGCACGGGATTTGCACAGGGATCCACTTTCTATAAGCCTACTAACTTACCGGCAGGCTTTGTCAGCCTAGGCCATATTGTACACCCTAACTGTTTGCCTCTGCAGCGATGGGTTCTTGTGGCAAAGGAGACTAATGTTTCTGCAAAACTATCATCTCAATATAAACATTCCAACAATGCATTGGAAGCCCCTACTGCCCCTTTGTTATTTTCGCGAGACTGTGAAAGGACTTGTGAAACAGGACAGCGTCCAGCTCTTGCTAAACCACTGAATGTGCAAACAAAGTTGGTTGCAACTTTTTGGTAGAAGTATTACAAGCAGCATTGAGTTGATTTTGCAAGGAGCATTGAGTTGGTATTACGAGCAAAATTGGTATTAAAATTGTAAGCACTGTTGGTGAGAGAGGAAAACAATGTTATTAGGAATGACAATCTGCAACCAGAGGCACCTGTCTCCGACGCTATATCAATCTCTCTCCTCTAATTCAATCGGTCCACACATATAGCAGGCCATCGTTACAGTTATGGCAACCATTTTTGAGAAATTTAAGAGTATGTGAATAAATAACATGTTAAGCAAGATATACACTGAATTATATTTTTTTCAGTTAGACACTATAGATTTGCATATAGGACCTGAATATATGCGATCAAAGACACGTGGGACACCACAGAAGACCGTTGGTTTTAGTTCTGCAATATCCTCCACCAAAAGCTTCACATCCTGCGGGAATAAACAAGCATTACTGTGAAATCAAGAAACTAGCACTAGATTTTTAAGTGCATAAAGATGGTGGACAATTGAGAAAAAAAAACAACACAAAGCAGTATACCCCGCGCCAGAAGCCTATTGAAGCACTTTTTGATATGAAAAATTCCTCTATCACCCGATCAAATATATGTGCTAGAGGAAGAAATGAGAGATAAACATCCTTCTCTGTGAGCTGCAAGGTTTTGCAAAGAAGTTTTCCAGCGCATAAAAATCATGAGTTAAAGCAAATGCCATGACTGCTAGAACCAACTGATAAGTTCTCAAAATGTTTGATATATTAGGAATAAATGAAGCTTTGATCTATGAAGTTATTATATCAACTACAAAAACTAACCATGTAATTGAAAGAATTTACCTCTTCATTCTGACATTTAAGAAAATAACCAATTCCAGTCACCATAGAAACAATGTTTTCATTTGTGATCAATACGCCTTTAGGTTCACCAGTTGTGCCACTAGTGTACATTATCGTGCAGATATCGCTCTTTTTGGGTAATAATAGTTCAAACCTCCTTTCCTCACCCTGCAGAAGATATAAGAAAAATGGCCTTTATAATTTACTTTGCAGTTGCAGTAAACTACTATGTAAAGATCGTTGAGCTTATATATTTTTCCACCAACCACATAAGAAAGACATACAAATTTAGAGCAAATCAAACAATACATGATCAAAAGCAGAAATTCACAAACTATTGATTTCTCAAGGAATTCAGACCTATTTGGTTCAAATAACCTTTTTACTTTCAAAAATGTTTTGATTGACTCTACTCTATAATTCCAATGTCGAAGAGATCAGAAGCTAGTAATAAATTTTTTGTACATGTTCCGACTGGTGGCACAGGCTGTCAGAAAACTTAGTTTATGGCAGACACATATCTGACAAGGAAAATTGTCAAAATTATAATTAGAAAGGTTGTATCAAGCACGAAATAAAGAGAGTTGAACTAATAAGTGAAAACAGAATGTCATAAGGTTTCCATTCAAGAAGAAAGGTCTTCACCGTTGTCTGGAAGACATCCAAACTTTTCTTCTGATGAACAATATAAAGTTGCAATAGCCACTTTCATTTTGCCAGTGGGATACAGATAAAGCATAGCATTTCCTTCTACTACCATCTTGTATCACCTTTCCCATGAGCTTGAACTTGAGATTCAAGGGTGAGGAAATTTTAAAGAGATTTCATGAAACAGAAAGAAAGAAGATGATAGCAAAGTCACTTTGCAGGCACTGGGCTTAGAAGTTAGATCTATCTTAATCCTGGATCTAGCAAGCACCAAAAGGGGTCAAATCCCTCAAGGTGGAACATTTTGAGAGTGCAAACACCTGAGGTTTTCACCTTAAGGGATCTCATCTAAGCTATAGTTTATTTTTCAGGCCAGCTTGAAAGAAAAAAAAAATTATTGTTTTGATTTTTTAATCACTATTTTATTAATCCTACCTGGACTGTAGAACGTGCCTCTTGGTGCAACAAGGAATAAACCAAGAATTTAATAAACAACACAGGTTAAAGTAGAATACCAATCCAATAAATCATATAGAGGCATGCAAATTATGAAGCTACAAGTAATCATCAAATGAATAATTTTAAATGCATATGGGATATACCAGCAACAAAAAGTCATTCCAAGTATAGACTTTGAGTCCTAGCCGTTCAATTTCTTCTCTCTGGGAATCTGTGATTTTGCCAAAGCTTACAATTGTTGCACTCAAAAGTTTGATATCAGACTTACTTTAAAAATAAATATCAACAAACTGAAGAGTTCTAAATATGGTCAGATAAGAAGGATGAAATGGTAGGATACTCAGAATCACCAGAGTTTAAATGGGTTTGTGCTAGTGTCCCTATTCAATGCCACTAATATACAATCTAGATTCAATGCATCCTTACATGTACAGTGAATAACACAAAAACAGAGTTAGTAGAACACCTCACCCTCAATTTGATGCATCTTCAAGCTTCGCAACTTCAAGGCTTTGCATATCACATCAGAGTTTTCCAAGTTTAAGTGGATCTGTGCTATGCAACCTCAACGTTGTGCATATCACATCAGAGTCACCCAAGTTTAATTGGATCTATGCTAGTGTCCACACTCAATAAATTCAATGCACTATTTAGATTTAAGACACTGTTACACAGTCATGCATAAATGAGTTGATGGGTCATTACATCCTCTATTTGAACACGAGAATTTATGGTGCATATCACAATTTAGATGGGTCTATGACAGTGTACATATTGGATGCACCCAATGCAGCATCTAGATTTAATACAACTTTACCCATATATAAGTTTATAACACATTTAACTTTACCCAATACACCATCGTTTTAACTGTGAAATTCCTCTGTTGTTTTTTCAGGTGCAACAAGTTCTGCCCTTCAAGGGTTTCGTTTCAGTTTTCTCTAGTCTGTCCTTTGACTGTACTGGACTTACCCTAACTATGGTTTGAAAGACCTTTCTGAAAGTTAGTGTTTAGCGTTAAAGACCTTCTACACAATTGCTTGGAAAGCTGATTGAAGAATTATCAGAGCACAATTTTCTTTTCTGTTTACTGTAACCAATATTTGAGTATTGATGAAATTCCGTAGGCCAGTTCGCACCAAATGTAATGTTGACAGAACCCTCCTTTCGGTTGCCGAAGTTTCCATTGTAACATTTGCGAATGTACATTGGTTCAAATCACCATGTTGCTTTTAATTAATTGGTAATGGAAATAAGAGAAGATCAAATACCTAAGAATCATACAGAATTTCGCGGAAATTTTGATCTATAGAAAAAATATTATGATATCCTGTTTAATCAATGATTACAAAATAAGCAGAAATTTGAAAACCACTGCAATAGAACACCAATCGAGAAAATGTACCAGGTTTTTGAAAAGGTTAACAATATATGCAACATAAGTTGCAGAGACATGGACTCCACCGCGGAATGAACCAGGCCGGGGAATGAACAAGGCCGAGATTAAGGCGGGCCTCAAGGAGGGCACGAGGCTGAGGAATGAACAATGTCGAGGTTAATGAGGTTAATGAGCGGCTTATTCTGTTGATTATGAGCTTCGTGATCGAGATGCAGCACTTGAAGCAGCGGCTTATTCTATTGATTATGACCTTCGTGATCGAGATGCAGTAGATCCACCCACAAATCTTTGCTGTTGTTTATTCAGTCTTAGTTACTAGTGCTAGATATACTGTTCCTGGGTATTTTGTACAGGTTAAATGCTCCATGTCGTATGCATTTATTATCGAAATTCCCCAAGATGCATCTAGTTTCTAGGCTTAAATGCTCCATGCAAAAAAACACATTGGACGGTTTGTGTTCCGGCATTATGTTCAATTCCGGGCAATTTCTTCCGGGGAAAAATGAAATAAGAATATAGATAATAATCAGTTGAAGAACCAGTTTAAGCATCACTAGTAATAGTACCAAGAGCGCAGGAGCGGAACCAGTTTAACCAGTTCGAGCCACACACTATCAACGAAGTTCAAAAGGATAAGGTTGGTTTAGTTTCCAAGTATTTATTTTCACAGATTTATAAGCTTTCTTCAGGCCAACTAATTTTACCTTTCATGCATTTGTCCTATGCGAGTGGTCCTGCCATGCTAAAATATTGAAATAAGATCAGCTTGGAACAAATGACTAAAATGTGAATCTAATTTTCACCTTCATTTTTATGATATTTGAAATTCACAGATAAAACATTTGATGTAGTACCTTGTTCTAGTAGATGATGACGTGAGGTACAAAGTCCTGCAACTGTAACAAAAATTGACATGAGGTACAAACTCCTGCAACTGCAACAAAAATTATTGTTTTCAGCTTTAAACTAACAAAAAATTATTGTTTTCAGTAATAAGCTAATTGAAGTTCATAAAATCATCTCCATATTTATGATTCCTTCTAATAAAGTCCTGCAGCGGCAACAAAGGCATTCACAGGTAGATTACCTATGAAGCCAACTAGCACCTCGCCTAGCAAAGGCATAGATGGGAGCAGGTTCTGATGTCTCTGCTTCAGTCTGGTGGGTCTCTTGTTTTCGTAGCAACTGGTTAAAAGGAAAGAGCCTCAAGGGCAGGTGAAAAGATAGAGTTATGTGTACCTATCTGCCTAAAGATGGAAGGCTCTATATAAATGAGAGAAGACATCAGTGCGACATAAGCGGCTCTGGGTGACTGGTTTGCTGACTCAGAAATGAAACAATGCAGTGGTCGACAGCAAGTACCCTGGATAATGCGAAGATAGCTCTCGTTGCTTCATAGCTCTCCCTATTGTGCTGCTTCTGCTTCAGAGCTCTCTTCTGCCCTGGAACCTGGGTTACTGGTTAAGAAGGAAGGCTCTGCAGGCAAGTACCCTGGATAATGTGAAGATAGCTCCCGTTCCATAGACGACACCACATTAACATGTGTCAACTTCAGCCACACCGCACGAACATGTCGCAACTTCAACGATTAAGAAATGGCGTATGGAAACTTGATCTTCCCTGGCATTTCCAAACTAGGCTAGCATTTAATATTGCTAGACTAATGTACTAATGCTAGCATTAGTCTACAGTTTGAAACAATTTCGAAATATGAAAAACACAAACCAAAAATAACATAAGATTATCACCCCTCCGCCTCGGGAAGAGGCTAAATAAGACCACGAAAAAAATTAGAATATGGTCTGCGGACAACATAGCACATCGACGCTAAAAACTTACTAAATATTTTGGGCGAACTAATGTTAACTCATCGAAATCGATTACTATAGTCCCTGGCCATTGCCAGATGGCAGGGACTAAAAGTAACACATCAAAGTATAATTTTGAACACATTTTATATGTTTCATAAAAGCAATAATATTTAAGTATGGGGGATTTACGCAGTGCATTATATTAGATATCATTTTTGGGATTCAACTGCGTTAAGTAAGTCATTCAAACGTATGACCATTTCCATGAGAGGTAGTCGTAACTGACTAATTTCTCATGATTTTTTTTGAATAGTTCACTTAGCACTCATTGCATCGGGTGATGCTCACAGGGGTGAAGAAGTGGGATTGAAACTAGTGAAATGTGGAGAACGAATCGCATAGCATCAATCATCACTTCCGGGGCTTGCACCCGGTAACCAGGACTTCCCAGGAGGTCACCCATCCCAGAACTCCTCTGGCTCAAGCGCGCTTAACTGTGGAGTTTTTCCACAATCAAGCCCATGCAAACGTCTTTTAAAGAGAAAAAAGGTTTTGGTTTATGTTAAACAACTTCAACGGAAAAAATATATTTTGGACTTGCCATATAAAAGTATGTATGCCAGCCATTCCGCCTGCACTTCAATACCCCGCTTAGTGTAATACAAATTTTCATCTCTTTAAGCAAATAATACAAATTTTCATCTCTTTAATCAAATAACTGTTGCGTTAGTTTTACAAAATTTCACAGGGGTGTTACCTACAAAAAAATTAAGAGAAATCGTGAAGCAAAGATTGTTTTTCTTTATGTTCAAAATAGTTAAATAAATTATATAGAAAATATCAACAATAAATGACTGGAGTGAAATATGACTAAATTGAAGTAAAATTGAATTGTCTATGACGCCTAATAGACAACAGAATCAAATGTGATGACACTTGACACTTGGCAGATAGTGATATTAATATCTCAACATCCCCTCCTAATCTCAACTATTACAAGTGGAGATACATTTTCACCCAATGGCTTTGTGAAAATATCTTCAAGCTAATCTTTGGAACCACAAAATGCAAGTACTATGTCCCCATCATTGACAAGTTCATGGATGAAATGAAAACATGTGCCAATGTGCTTGCTCTTTAGTGCAAAACATGATTTTTTGATAAATAAATTGTTGACCTATTGTCACAATAAATAGTAGTTGGCTCCCTTTGAACATTTGATAGATATTTCAATAATCTTCTCGACCACACTGTCTGTTGAATTTGCTGCTACATATTCTGCCTCTGCAGAAGATATTGAAACGATTGACTGTTTCTTGGATGCCCATGAAATCAGATTGGTTCCAAGATGAAAAACATACCCTGAGGTGCTTTTGCAATCATCTAAACTCCCTGCATAATCGGTTTCTGTATAACCTGAAAGTGAACAACTTTTAGAATATGTATAGAACAAACCATAGTCTATGGTCCTTGCAATATACCTTAAGATCCTTTTTGCAACCTTCCAATGTGAAATCTTTGGTGATTGCATAAACCTGGAGACAAAACTTGTTGAAAACATCATATTAGGTCTAGTTGCAGTGAGATACAACAAAATACCAATTAGACTTTTATACAATGTGGGATCAACTGGTGGCATTATATCTTCTTTGCTCAGTTTAGTGCCTTGAGCAATTGGTGATTCCGAATTTTTGGACGATGTCAATGGCATATTTTTGTTAACCAACAAAAATACCATTAGCATATTGATGTATTTTAATTCCTAATAAGTATTTCATGACCCCTAGATCTGCCATATCAAACTTTGTTTGCATTGTTGCTTTGAAGTCTTCTAACATCATATTGCATGTATAAAGGAGATCATCTACGTAAAGACATACAATAAGGATTTTACCATAATGGGTTTTGGTATACAAAGTTGGCTCATGGTTGCTTTTGCAAAATCCACATTTAATGAGATAGGTGTCGATTCGACTGTACCAAGCTCTTGGAGCTTGTTTCAATCCATACAAAGATTTCTTCAATTTGTATACCTTATGTTCATATCCTGGAACTTCAAAACTAGGAGGCTAATCTACATAAACTTCTTCCTGCAATATACCATTTAGGAAGGCAGATTTTACATCAAGCTGATAGACTTTCCATTTGTGTTGAGCTGTTGTGGATAAAATGGTTCTGACAATGTTGAACCTTGCTGTTGGAGAAAAGGTTTCACCATAGTCGACACCAAACTGCTGTGAGAATCCTTTGGAAACCATCATTGCCTTATGTTTCTCAATCTCTCAATTTCATTTAGCTTGGTCTTATATACCCATTTTACACCAATTATAGTTTTGTCTCTTGGGAGATCAACTAATTCCCAAGTTTAGTTCTTTTCTATGGCAGCAATTTCTTGGTTCATTGCATCAACCCAATGTTTTTCTTTAACTCCTTCTTCAAAATGGGTTGGTTGAGTTGAAAGAAATGCAAACATATTTTGTTGCTCAAACTCATGTTCATGCTCATATATTTCTCTAATACTTCTTGTTTCTGATTGTCTTCTAAAGATGTTGAATCACTGGTGGATTCACCGCTTGAAGATGTACCATTTTCATAATGGTATGGATTTCTTGAACCTGCAATCTTGGGGGCTATGGTGGATAAAAGCCTGATTTGAACCTTCATCAACATGATCGGACCAAGATTTATTTTCAAAAAATTTAACATCTCTGCTTAAAACAAACTTCTTGGTAACTAGATTGTAAAGCTTGTATGCCTTTGAATCCTCACTATAGCCTATAAAAATATATCTTTCACTCCTATCATCAAGCTTCTTTCTTACCTTCTTAGGAACATGTGAAAATGTTGTTGGTCCAAAAATTCGAAAGTGAGATACATTTATTCTTTTAGCATCCCATGCTTCTTGAGGTACTATATCTTGGAGAATAGTTGTTGGAGATTTGTTAAGAATGTATTTGCTATCACAACTGTAACAAAGACCTTTTGCTCTTTTTTCTTCCAATTGTTGTGGTGTCAACCTTGTAGGTTGTGGAAGGCTAGGAGCAACAACACTTCCATATTTATAGTTGTGAGTGGTAGGATTCCTTGTTTCCATAATTTTGCTTTCAAATTTTCTTGCCAACCTGAATTCCTTCTCTAATGAATCAAGTTCCCCAAAGACAAACCTCATGTTGGATGTTATCCTTTAAAGTCCCTATGAAGACATCAATCCTATGCTCCTTTGGAATATCATTTACCCTTACATTCAATTTTTGGAAGTCCTCAATGTGCTCTGCCATTGAACCCTTTTGTTTGAGATTTATCAATTCGCTAAAGAAGGTGTTGCTCTTTGTATCCTCATAATGTGCTATCATTTCCTCCATGAAAATGGACCAAGTGACCATTTTCTTATGAGAGAAGAGTGATCGATAACATGAAAAATGATTGGGTTCTAAATATAAAGTTGCAATACGTACCTTTTGTGTGTTTTGCACATTATGGAAGTCAAAATATTTCTCCATCTGTAGTATCCATGTTATGGGATCCATGCCATCAAACTTCACTGGGTCTTCAATCCAACATTAGATTCTATGAAATCATGATTAACATTTCTTTTGTGCTCAACATGATTTTCCGCCATTAGGAGGCCTTTCTTGTAGCAACTTTGTCCCACCTTCTTTCAAACCTTCCATGTCTTTCTTCAATTATTCTTTCATACCATCGATAATAGATATTATCTTCCATGCCATAGATAAAACTATTTATCTTATCTTCAATCGCATTCTTCAAACCATCCATCCAATTTTGCTTACTAGGTGTTTCTATTTTCTTGATTCAAGTCATTATTTTTCTTGCTTTTAGGATCTCGATATTTAAACCACTGAAACTCTGTAATTTCTAATCTACAAGCTATGAAATTTTGGCCTATTATAGCCCTCTGAGTCCTCTTTCCAACCCCACAAGTCAGATCACGATTGGATTTTCGAAGAAAGTGTTATGCCCAACCTCCCGCGATGACCTGATTATAGATTGGTTCAGTAGAGAGAACTTGTACGACGTGCCACATGTCACTTTTTTGACCTTCGGCCCTGAAAACGATACCCAAAAAGCTAAAGTCTGTTCTCTTTCTTTCACGTATTATGAAATTTAAATCCAATGCTCAGAGAGAAAGTTATGACTATTGTCTCAAGGTGACCCATTTGAGATAGAATTCGGGAGCTTGCAAAAACCCTAACTTCCTCAATTCATATCTCTGAAAATATAGTGAGACAAGATCTGCAATTAGGTCAAGAGGTTCATCATGATTTCGATTCAAATGGGTTTTAATGTTAGCTTTTGAAGCTTCATAGAAAACAAGCTATAGCAAAATTTCCACGATGGCCTGTTTGAAGCAACAAAACCCTAGAATCCAAAGCTCTGATACCAAATGTTATGCGACCAGCTCACAAAATAGAAGAAGAGATAGATCAACAACTTCAAAATTAGCCTCTTTGAGGGGGAAACCTTCTTTACATTACATAAATGAACAATTCTTGGATGATATAAATGACAAGACCTCCTTTCTATATATAGGAGTCTAAGGGGTCACAATATAATCGGAGCCTACATAACAATAATATTGTAAGGGCACAACAATAACAATAGTGAGCTTTTATGGGGCACAATAATACCAATATGGGGATTACATGGGCACAACAATACAATGAGGGGGGTTGAACTAATAACAATAAGGGCCTACACTAGTATTATAGGGACCTAATAGATTTTACCTTCATGAGTTTTGGTATACAAAGTTGGCTCATGGTTGCTTCTGCAAAATCCACTTTTGATGAGATAGGTGTTGATTCGATTGTACCAATCTCTTGGAGCTTGTTTCAAACCATGCAAAACTTTCTTCAATTTGTATACCTTATGATCCTATCTTGTAACTTCAAAACTAGGAGGTTGCTCTACATAAACTTCTTCCTGCAATATTACATTTAGGAAGGAAGATTTTACATCAAACTGATAGAGTTTCCATTTGTGTTGAGATGCTGTGGATAAAATGGTTCTAACAGTGTCTAACCTTGCTATTGGAGAAAAGGTTTCACCATAGTCGACACCAAACTGTTGTGAGAATCCTTTGGCAACCAACCTTGCCTTATGTTTCTCAATCTCTCCTTTTTCATTTAGCTTGGTCTTATATACCCATTTTACACCAATTCTGGTTTTGTCTCTTGGGAGATTAGCTATTTCCCAAGTCTAGTTCTTTTCTATGGTAGCAATTTCTTGGTTCATTGCATCAACCCAATGTTTTTCTTTAACTGCTTCTTCAAAATGGGTTGGTTGAGATGAAAGAAATGCAAACATATTTTTCTGGTCAAACTCATGCTCCTGCTCATATATTTCTCTGATGCTTCTTATTTCTGATTATCTTATGAAGATGTTGAATCACTGGTGGATTCACTACTTGAATATGTACCATTTTCAGAATGGTATGGATCTTCTTGAACCTGCAATCTTGGTAGCTGTGGTGGATAAAAAGTCTGAATTGAAGCTTCATCAACATGATCAAACCAAGATTTATTTTCAGAAAATTTAACATCTCTACTTAAAACAAACTTCTTGGTAACTGGATTGTAAAGCCTGTAGGCCTTTGATTTCTCACAATAGCCTACAGAAATACATCTTTCACTCCTATCATCAAGCTTCTTTCTTAGCTTCTCAGGAACATGTGAAAATGCTACTGATCCAAAAGTTCTAAAGTGAGATACATTTACCTTTTTAGCATCCCATGCTTCTTGAGGTACTATATCTTGGAGACTAGTTGTTGGAGATCTGTTGAGAACATACACTCCTATCGAAACTGCTTCAGCTCAATATTTATTTGACAACTTCTTCTCACGAAGCATACATCTGGGCATGTTCATGATCGATTGATTTTTCCTTTCTACTACTCCATTCTGCTGTGGAGTATATCTTGTTTTGTTCTCCATCATGATTCCTTGTTGTTGACAAAAGGCTTTGAAGTCATTTGAGTTGTATTCTCCTCCTTTATCAGATCTGATTACTTTCAAAGGATTTCCACTATGCTTTTCTGCTTCTGCTTTGAACTCTTTAAATCTTGAGAAAGTATCTTATCTATTTTTGAGAAATTACACCCATCTCTTCCTGCTATAATCATCAATGAATGTCAGAAAATAAATACTACCACCAATGGACTATGTCTACATTGGGAAACATATATCTGTATGGATTGTCTCTAAAGGCTCGTTTTCTCTATGTGGGAAAGCTATCTTTTTTATGCTCGGATAGAACACAATTTTCACAATTACAATATTTTTCATTCATAACACGGAGACCAATGACAATTGAATGTTTCTGAAGTAGAATTAGACTCTTGAATGGGATGTGGCCATACCTATAATTCCATAGCTGAGACTCATTTATTCTTGACACATTGTGGGCTAAATACTGTGAGAGATTTTAACTTCTAAGAGTCAATGGGAACATCCTATTCTTGGCTTTTGCAACCTTTTCTATCAGTCTTCTATTGGGAGGTTTGTTATAGATATAACTTGTGTTACCTTGAAATATTGCATCATAACCGTGTTCCATCAATTTTCCTACACTAATAAGGTTATGCTTCAAATGCGGAACATAATAAACATCAGGTATGTAGTTGTGTTGATTCTGTTTAGTAAGAATAGGGATAGTACCTTTCCCTTCAACTTTAATAAAAGAACGATCTCCAAGAGTAATTTATGATGTTATGGAAGCATCAAGATAAGAAAACAAATTTTTGTTTGTTGTCATATGATTTCCATTGTCCAACAACCAAAGGTCCTTGTTGTGAGTGTCTTCAAAAAGATGGCAGGAAAGAAACATTGTTTCAAAGGATTATCCTTCATTATTAGAGAGATGGACAATACCTCTTCGTTGATATGACTGTTTCTTTCTGCATTCATCTTCATAATGACCAAATTTCTTGCAGTAATAGCATTGAGCATTAGATTTGTTCGATGTTCTTCTTCTTTGTGTTTGGTTTTGTGGAGGTCTCCATTGCTCTGTTGCATGATGATGTTCTGATCTGCATCTGCCTCGCTTTCTGCTGCCTCTATATCCTCTACCTTTGCCTCTACCAAGAGAGAGTTGTGTTTTGAAAGCTTTTTCCATGGAGTCTTTTGCCAAGTTGAGTCTTGTCTCTGATAAAAATGGCAATGTTTGTATTAATGAAAATAAAACCCACTGGTCAGCTCTACGAAAGAGAGTCTGAACCAGGAGAGTCTGGCTCTGCAGAACACTCTACATTGTTCATCAACATTACACATTAAATAGAATACATAGTTTTAGGGAAGTTAGAACAACATCCTAAGAAATAGAAACTAATTCCTATCCTGAGGCTACGTGAACCAACTCTACCTATTCTAGGATATTCTCCATTATCTTCAACACTCCCCCTTAATGGAGAATGGGTTCACATATATGCCTAACATCTCCCTAAACATTTGAAACTTAACTTTTCCAAGAGGCTTAGTGAAAATGTTCGCAACATTATCATATGTGTTACAATACTCCAGATGAATTTCTTTAGATTGCACTTTCTCCCTAACAAAGTGAAACTGAGTATCAATATGTTTAGTGTTTTTATGAAACACCGGATTGTTGGCCAGCTTGATTGAACTTTGATTGTTGCATCTGATTGTTGTTGCGACTGTCTGTTCTTCCCCAACATCCTAGAGAAGTCTTCGCAACCAAACCGCCTCGCACGTTGCTGCACACATGGCTTGATACTCTACTTCTGCTGAGGACAAGGAGACTGTGTTCTGCTTCTTGCTACTCCAAGTGATCACCCCGGATCCAAGACTGAATGCATAACCTGTTATAGATCTGCGATCATCTACATTTCTTGCCCAATTTGAATCTGCAAATCCTTTGAATCATTGACCGGAGAATCCACAGTTTTAACATTTTTGTACCAACGTTTCAAATCCCAAATGGGATCCATCATCAGGATATGAGAATGATGATGACAGAAGAGCAACAAAGAAATAATAAATAGTGATGAGGATAAAACTTTTAGAATAACAAACTGTCGGCTGAAATAATTTTTAATTAATTTTAATTAATTTTATATAATTTAATATTAATTTGTTTTAATAAATTTTTGGAAGAGCTCATAAATTAATACCAAACCTAAAGATTAAATAGGGACTAACCTAAGACTAAAGAAGGCCTAATAAATTAAAAGAAGAAATAATTTCTATATATAAAATTAAAATAATGTATTAACCTAATTTATATTAACAATTATGAATAATAAGTATTTATAATTGTTTAATATAATGATTAATATATTACTTAATTGTTATATAGAAATTATTTTATTTTAAGGAAATTAATGCGGACAAATAAATTTAAGGGCAATAACTAAAACAAAAATAGGATGATGAAACTAAATAATGCTAAAAACTAGGACATATTAATTTTTATATAATTTAATTAAAATATTAGCATTAATCAATACATATTAACCATTATAAATAATTAATATTTATAATAAATTAATATAATGATTAATATATTACCTAATAGCAAAAAAGAAACTAATATATTCTAGAATATAATGGAAATATTATACCTAGATCTAAATGAAATTAATATTAATTCTAATATGAAATTAATTTTATACCTAGGGAAATATTAATTCTAATATGAAAATGATTTTATACCTAGGGAATATTAATACTAATATGAAATTAATTTTATATCTAGGGAAATATTAATTCCTAAATAATTTAATTAGATTATTAATATTAATCATATTATATTAACCATTATAAATAATTAATATTTATAATAAATTAATATAATGATTAATATATTACTCAATAGCAATAAAGAAATTAATATATTCTAGAATTTAATGGAAATTCTATACCTAGATCTAAATGAAAACAAAGACTGAAGACACAAGAAAGGAGAGGGATAACTTACCTGTTGAGGCCTTTACCAGGGGATGCGCTTGCGATTTTTATTTCCTTGATCAAGGGAAGCCAGCTCCCGCTAATCTCCACGCCATTATCTCTGTTCAGATTATGAGGATGTTTGATAATTTCAAGCGCTTCTCTGATCTTTCGTCTCTGATGTTGCTCTTCCCTAGCGATAATTGATGCGCTTTCCAGACAGATATGGTGTTTAGTTTTTAAGGAGTGCTCTGCCAGGGCTGAAGTACGAGATCTTCCGTTCTTAATATCAGCGCCATGTTCCTTGAGTCTTGTCTGGAGGGAGCGACCTGTTTCACCAATGTAGCTTTTTCCACAGGAACACTCTATTTTATAAACTCCTTTAAGCTGATGATTGTCGATATCATCTTTAACAGACTTCAAACTTTGTCTGATAGTACCTGGAGCTGAGAAATGAGTGATAATGTTTTTCTTTTTTAGGATTTTAGCGATTTTGTCCGTAATCCCATGGATATATGGTAGAAAAACAATACCACAATTAGGCTGGTCTTGAGCCTTAGGCTCATGAGACAACAACTTTCTTTCAGCTTTCTCTATGGCCTTTTTAATTTCCTGCTCCTTGTAGCCTATACTTTTAAAAGTTAAGATTAGATGCTTCTTCTCTTCCTCCAGGTGCTCTGAGTCGGAAATTCGAAGGGCTCTGATGGCCAGCGTGTTTAGAACACCAAACTTCTGTGCAGGGTGATGGTGGGAATCAGCATGGAGGTAACTCTCTGTGTGGGTTGATTTCCTGAAAACCTTATGGCCCAAAGAGCCATCCTCTTTTCTGATGATTAGGACGTCTAAAAACGGAATGTTCTTGTTTTCTTCAAGTTCCATCGTAAACTTTATATCTGGAGAGATCGAATTTAAGTGTGAAAAACTTTTCGAGTTCTGCTTTACCATGAGTCCATTTTATATTGGTGTCATCGACAAATCGCTTCCACCAGGCTGGTTTCAAAGGATATGAATTCAGGGCCTTCTTTTCAAAGTATTCCATGTATAGGTTGGCCACTATTGGCGAAAGGGGGGACCCCATTGCCACACCGGATGTCTGTTCATAAAATACTCCTTGGAAGGTGAACACAGTCGACCTTAGGCAGATCTCAGCCAGCTTTGCAGTCCCTGGATCAGCAACTTCTTTTATAACCTGAATGGCTTCATCAAGAGGGATCTTAGTGAATAAGGATACCACGTCGAAGCTTACAAGGATATCATCATGTTCCAACTTCTCATTCTTAATAAGATTCACAAAGTCCTGGGAGTCCTTGATGAAGGAATCAGTGTTTCCGACAAGGGGCTTAAGAATTTTTGCAACATATTTCGCAAGCTCATAGGTTGGGGAACCAATAGTATTAACTATTGGTCTAAGGGGGATCCCTTCCTTATGGATTTTGGGTAATCCATAGATTCTGGGAACAATTTCACAGGAGGGGATCAACTTCTTCTTTAACTTTTCGTCAAGGTTTGAATTAGAGATAATCTTCTTTACATCCTTCACGATTTTGGGGATGGGATTGCTGCTTAGCTTCTTATAACTGCCACAATTTAGGTGATCATTCATCTTACAAACATAATCTTCTTTGTCCAGTATGACCGTAGCTCCTCCTTTGTCTGCTTTAAGAACCACAACCTTGTCATTGCTTCGCAAGGAATTGAAGGCTTTTTGTTCCTCTTTACTCAGGTTGCTTTTGGGAATTTTGGTTTTCCTCATGATGAGAGAGCATTCTTGCCTCAATGTTTCTTTATCCTCCACAGTAAGGTTACTGATCCCCTCCTCTATGCTACAAATCATATTTTCAAAGGGAAGGTTTTTAGGTGTCAGTGTAAATAATTCCATAATCTACAGTACCTTGTAGATACCTCAAAACATTCTTCGTTGCATTCCAATGGCTTTCAAGTGGCTTAGACATAAATTGGCTTAACATGCTGACCGCATAAGCCAAATCAAGTCTAGTGGTGCTTAGGTAGATTAGACTCCCAACCAGCTGTCTGTAAAGTGTTGCATCCGCTGCTTTTGAGCCATCCTCACACTGCAATTTGATATTCTGCTGCAATGGTACCGGTGCAGACTTACACTGATCCATTCTAAACTTTTCTAACAGGCTTTTGACATACTTTGCTTGAGACAGAAATGTTTGACCTGAATCTCTCCAGATCTTGAGACCTAAACAGTATCTGAGTTCACCGAGATGCTTCATCTCAAACATATGTGACATCTGCTGCTTGATTTCATCAATTAGATATATAGCATCACCTGTAATTATCAAATCATCTACATATAATGAAATCAGCACTATGCACCCTTGTTCATCTTTCATGGTGTAAAGATTAGGGTCATTCTTGCTTCTATTATAGCCAACTTGCAGAAAAAATGAATCAATTTTCTCATACCATGACCTGGGAGCTTGTTTTAGTCCATAGAGTGCTTTCTTCAACCTACAGACTAAATGTTCTTTTCCCTTCTGGACAAACCCTTCCGGTTGCTCTAAATAAACCTCTTCTTTCAGTTCCCCATTCAGAAATGCAAACTTTACATCTAGTTGGTGCATTATCCAATGTTTCTTGGTAGCTAAAGCAATTAACATTCTGATAGTGTTCAATTTAGCTACAGGGGCGAAGGTTTCCTCATAATCTATCCCTTCTTTTTGTGTGTACCCCTTTGCAACCAACCTAGCTTTCAGTTTTTCTATAGTTCCATCTGCATTAATTTTCGGTTTATATAACCATTTGCAACCTATGACCTGTTTTCCTCTAGGGAGTTCTACCAATTCCCAAGTGTTGTTTCTGATTATTGAATCATATTCTTGTTCCATGGCTATTTTCCATTCATTACTTTCATTTGCTTCTTTATAACTAGACGGTTCAACAACATTCATCATACTAGTTATAAATGCATTTTCCCTATATCTTGCAGGCATTTGAGCTTTCCTACCTGATCTCCTGAGTGGTGGGGTGGTGGTTTCAAACCTTATTTCTTCCTGCTGCTGCTGCTGTTGCTGTTGTTGTTGTTGCTATTGTTGTTGTTGTTGCTGTTGTTGTTGTTCATCCTCTGCCTTTGTTTGCTGTTGACCCTGATTGTTCTCTGCTTCTTCTTCTTCAAAGTACGGGATGTCCCATCCATCATAGTGCTCATCAATTTCTTCACTATCCTGCTCATGGAATTTAACATCTCTACTAACAAAGATCTTGTGAGTAGAGGGATTAAATAATCTGTATGCTTTATATGACGAACAATACCTTATAAAAATGCATCTAATGGATTTTTAGTCTAATTTCTTTCTATCTTCCTTGGGTATGTGGGCAAATGCTTTACATCCAAATATTCTTAAGTGTTTTACTGTAGGCTTATATCCATACAAAGCTTCAAAAGGAGTTTTAAACTCAAGACTTCTTGTAGGACTCCTATTTTTTAAATAAACCACAGTACTCACTGCTTCAGCCCAAAAACCATTTGAAAGATTCTTACCTTTCAGCATACTTCTTGCACATTCCACCAGAGTTTTGTTCTTCTGTTCTGTCACTCCATTCTGCTGTGGAGTATGGGGTACTGTAAACTGCTGCAAAATTCCATGATCTTTACAATATCTGATCAGCTCATCTTTCCTATATTCTCCCCCTTGATCAGAATGGAGAATTTTTATCTGTTTCCCTGTTTGTCTTTCAATCATATTTTTAAACTGCTTAAAGTATTCGAATGTATGACTCTTCTTACTTAAGAAATACACCCAAGAAAACTTTGTACAGTCATCAATAAACAGTAGGAAATACACTGCACCTCCTAATGATTTTTTCTGCATGGGACCACAAAGGTCTGTGTGCACTAACTCCAGTATATCCCTCTGTTTCTTTTCTACTCTAACAGGGAATTCTTCTCTATGCATTTTTCCTAAAGTACAAGCATCACAATCATTATGTACTTGCTTTAGCATAGGAAGATCTCTTACCATTTCTTTCCTGTGTGGTAACAGCAAATCATTGTAATTGATGTGGCTGAATCTCTGGTGCCAAAGCTCTTCTATAGTCAGGCTCGCTGCCGTCAATGCTCAAATTGGTGCAAGTCTCACATCCAACTTGTACAGTCCTCCTGTTCGGATTCCTATAGCAATTGTCTTCATTCCATCTAGCAAATCCTTAATGTAACAATTAGATTTTAAAAATTCAACTTTCAAATGTTGATCTGTAATCATTGATACGGAAATCAAGTTCTTTGTTATGCCAGGCACATACATTACATTATAAATTTGTTTGATATTACCATCAGGTAGAATAACATAAACTTTCCCACATCCTTTAATTTGATGGCTTCTGTCATCACCTAGGTAAATTTGTGCGCCTTCGTTGATCTCTTTAAAATCCTGCAGCCAATGCTTGTTCCCTGTCATGTGTGTTGACGCTCTTGAATCTACATACCAGATGTCTACATCAACATTTTCATCACGATCTACCATGAACAATCTCAAATTTTTCACCTAATCACTGTTAGCGAGATGACCTGCATGTCTCTTTGGCTTCTGTTGTTCTTCATGATACTTCTTTTTCCTACATTCCCTGGCAATATGACCCAATTTTCCACAATAAAAACATTTAGTTTCAAAGTAGTTTTTATTCAGGTGCATACCTTGAGTCAGATTTGGCCGTTTATGTGAACTTGCTCCGTTTTGCTATTGTGGACCTCCTTTCCCTTTGTAGAAGTTCTTCCTTGCCACCAATGCAAGATCGGCACTCTGGGGCTTCAGAGTTGATCTCCTCTCTTCTTCCTGCATCAGTATACCTGTCAGTTCTTCAAAGTGTGGGATCTTCTCTCTGGCATTGATCCCAGTTATGAACATCTGATAATCATCAGTGACACCATTCATTGTAATGGTCACAAGATCTGTATTGTCCATTGTATGACCAATATCTGATAATTTGGTTTTTAGATCCGTGATTCTTGCTACGAATGAAGAAATCATTTCATTCTCCTCCATTTTCATGGACAAAATATTACTCTTGAGGAACAAAAGACGATTTGAATTTCTGATCTCGTACAATTCCTTCATAATTCCCCAAATCTCGTTAGCTAACTTACCTTCTCTGATATGCGGTATAATACAGTCTTTCACTGACATCTTTAACATTGTCCTTGCTCTGCTTTCTCGTTTCTCCCAATCTGGGACCGATGTTGATCCAGCCGCGGGCCTCGGCTCATCCCCATTCACAATCTGCCAAGCACTCTACGCTTCTAGCAGAGTTTGCATCTTAAACTTCCAATTTGCATAATTGGAACCATCGAGCTTGTTATGCTCGTTCATGCATGCTTCAAATATGTTGTTATTCATCTTGGCGATTTAGAAAAAAAAAAATCGATAGGTAAAAGATGTTAAATTTACCCCAGATCTGTGACAGAGACAGATCACTGTTGTTTGATCTCGCAACACACGCGCAGATCACCGTGGCTTTCTTCTCAGCCTCCAGACAACCTCCTGTTGTCAGCTACAACCTTGTTCTTGGCTCCCTTTGCAATTTCTTTGATTTACACGATCGTCGCTGATATTTGCCCAATATCCGAGACTAGTCGCAACTGTCACTGATATTTGCCCAATATCTGAGACTAGTCACTGAAATACACCAATTTTCAGAGACTAGTCACAGCGGTACACTGGAAAAGTGCGACGATCGAAAAAATGAAAAATTTGAGAAGTGTAGTAGTGTATCGTCGCGACTATCCACTCAAAACCTACGACGATTTTGGTTCAAAGAACCACCCACCAGCCAGCGTACAGGTTCCTCAGCCCTGATGCTCTGATACCATGATAAAAATGGCAATGTTTGTATTAATGAAAATAAAACCCACTGGTCAGCTCTACGAAAGAGAGTCTGAACCAGGAGAGTCTGGCTCTGCATAACGCTCTACATTGTTCATCAACATTACACATTAAATAGAATACATAGTTTTAGGGAAGTTAGAACAACATCCTAAGAAATAGAAACTAATTCCTATCCTGAGGCCACGTGAACCAACTCTACCTATTCTAGGATATTCTCCATTATCTTCAACAGTCTCATGTCCCAAAAGTGATCCAGTCAATTGTTCTATTGAGAAAGTTGTAAAATATTTGGATTCTAGAATGACTGTTACAATCATGTCATATTTCTTGGGCAAGATTCGAAGGACTTTTTCAACAATCTTCTGATCTGTAATGGTTTCTAAGTGAGCTTGATCTGATTGACAATTCCCATGACTCTAGTCATGAACTGATCCACATTTTCTATGTTAGTCATCTTCAGGGTTTCGAATTGAGCTCTCAATGTATGCAATTTAACATTCTTCACTATATCGTTACCTTGATATGCAACTTTCAAAATATCCCAAGCTTCTTTTGTTATGGATGCACTAGTTATCTTTTCGAAGATAAAGTCATTGACTGTGTTTTGTATCCAACATTTGGCTATGTTCTCTTTCTTTCTGAGTTAAATATATGAATCCCTTTGATTATTGGTCATGGCCACCTATGCTTTTTGGGTTGGCTCTACATAGGCATTCTAAAGTGTATCCCAACACTCTTGGGCTTGCAGAAATATCTTCATTCTTAAAGACCAAAACTCGTAATTTTTGCCAAGCAAAATTAGGCTATGTGGAAAAGAGCTGGCGAAAACCATTATTTTGAATGTAGATGTAAACCCTTTTCTAAAAACTCCTTTTAATATTTAAAAAACACATTCCTTAGAAAGATACATTTTTTTTTAACCTTTACAAATCCAAAATTAAAAAAAAAAAACAAAAACAAAAAAACTAACTTTAATGTTATTTTAATATCAAGTCCCTTAAAAAACAAAAAAAACTTTTGAAGAACTTTTATGAGGAGCCTTTAATCACTAAACGAAATTCTTTCTTCTCATAAAGTCTTCATGCCTCATATAGACCTTTTATAATATCATCATACCACTCTTCTAGTTTTTGAAAATAAAACCTTTAAAACTTTTGAAAACTTCGAGATTTTGACTTTTGAAAAGTTTTGATAGCTTCCAAAACTCGTACCTTAGAAAACCTGAACCTTTTGACATTTCAAAAATTCTTGCACTGACTTCGTGGAGCGGTCGTTTTTTTTTAAATTTCCTTGTCGTTTGCGCAACTCCGATGAGTTTTTCTGTGGCGTTTTGCGCACTCCTTCAACTCACGAGGTGCGTAGATTCTAAGTTTTTTACAATTTTGTAAGTTGGCAATGTTTTTTGTGCAGTTTTTTATTGGCTGAGATGCGAAAGTGATGCACTTAGATCTCTTGACAGATGCACAATTGACACACTTTCTCTTCTTCACAAGTGCAAAATTCAAGTTGCTTTCGCATTTTCTCCTCGGCCTCTCATGACCCTTGCTTCTTCTTTGCGAGCCCAAATTTTTTTTCAAGTGTTGCTCTCTTTGGAGTCTTATGCGACCTAGTGCTCTAATACCATGACAAAAAATGAAGAGAAATCATGGAGCAGATATTTCTCTTCTCAGTATTCAAAATAGCTAAATAGATTGCATAGAAAACATCAACAATTATTGACTGGAGTGAAACTCGACTAAACTGAAGTAAAACCGAACTGTCTATGACACCTAGCAGACAATAGAATGAAATGTGATGACACTTAGTAGACAATGAGATTAATATCTCAACAACAACTGCTTATGGTGACAGGAAGAACAACCTCTGCGGTGGATAAGTTATTTTGCATAAACATGATCAGTTCCTGAAATATGATGTATTCAGTTTCTTCGACGTTCACAACACTATTTTCTTGTGAGGAGCTTTCACTATGCGGAGGAAGCTTCTCCACACAATAAAAGCTCTACACAAGCAAAGTTATGCACAAAAAAATTCCACACAATGAAACATAAAATAATATTATTTGGAAATTTGTTCAAGCACCTTGGCTTACATAAAATACCTACAACTGAGTCAGTTTTGGCATCAATGGGTAAAGCAATAGAATAATAGAGTTAGTGTCAGAGCACTCACCCACAGAATGACCATTCACAAATTAGTTTTTTTTTTTTTAAATGAACCAAGATTAAAACACCTCCCACTAGAGGAATTATGTCCTATTAGAACTTGCTCAACCAATCGAAAATTAAAAATAAGATTTCCAGAAAATTAGAAAATTATTTTGAATTTAAGAAAAAATAAAAACATTAAGCATTTTCCAAACTTTGGTTAAAATTGAAAAAACATGCATATTCAACCCACTTTTACCATGAAGGCGGATGCTGATTCATTACTTGTTAATCACTATTCGTGATGCTGTGCATAAATATTGATGCTACTATATTGTCATTGGTTCTTTCGTATTCCCCGCAAATTAACCCCGCTTTTGTGTTTTGGCTAGCACAAGGATTTGCAATGTAGATGGTTACTAGTATTTTCAAATTATTTGAAGGCCAATAAAGCTAAGGTTTGTGAAATTGAATTCGAGGGCATATACAAAAATGAACGGTACCATTTTGGAAATTGGACATCGTGACTTTCAAATTCTATTTGTTCTGTTCATATCATTAGTGGCTATAGTAGCTCACATGGAAAGAGATTTTTTAAGAAAGAAAGAAAACAATAGCAAAATCTACGGAGAGATTTCGATTGACTGCAATGACTTTGAGAAGTGTCACTCTTTTCAAGCGAGCGAGGAAAATAATGTTGAAGAAAATTTGCCACAACGGTATCTTTATTTCCACTTAGCTTTGTAAATGGATTACCTTCTTAGTAAATATAGGTGTTTTCAAACATGTAGTTTAAGGAGTTGACATTTTCCTCTAAAAAATAATGGAAATTTTTGTACAATTTTTTTTGGAAATCCGGGTTACAGCTGTTAATATTCAATGATACCGAGGGTTTTTGATGGGGTTGAATCCATTTCCACCATTAAAAACAATTCAAACACACACAAATGTTTTTTTTAAATAAACCATAAAAATGACCATATTTTGTTGCCTCGGTAGAAAATGTCGTTTAGTCTTGTAGTAAATTATTTTTGGAAATGGGTAATGATTGGGGGACATCATTGTTTCTCAAGCCAATGTTACTACTAAGTTTTGTGGGGAACATCGATTTTCTACAGTGGGACTATAATATGCCAAGGCTACTTGGATATTAGTTGGTGTTAGTCTATGGAATATATATATATATATATATTTGGGCATGACAAGTCGAGCAGAGATTCATTCTTTTATTGTTGCCATCTAGAACATCGCACAAGGAGTTACGTGTGTCAAGTATTGAGCACGTGAATAAAAGTAAGAATGAAATACTTGATACATAAATTAACCACTTTTCCATAGTTGACCACTCTGGATATACTCATGCTTACACCATTTAAGTTTATAGAGGAGTGAATAGATATTACTCTTAAAGTTGGTCAATAATTTGTAGTTTGGCTTCATCGAACATGAGAACTACATTATCATCACGAGCATGAATTAATTCAACTGTATTGTTTAGTTCACCCTATAAGTCACTGCGAAAAAGGACTCTCCAAACTAAGTTCTAATGGTTTGATGCGGTTAAAGAGGAGATATAACTAGTTGGACAATTGATTGACTGATGTTTGGACTTGACCTACCCTAGACAATATTTTTTTTAAAGAGTTGACTTGCTTAATGCATGATGGGAAAACCAAGGTAAATTCCACCATTTGATATTAAAAAATGTAAGGCATGTAGGTTTTAACCTTGTACAAAAATTACCTACAAACGAATTTTTAAAATAGAAAAATATACAATGGCGAGAACATAAAGCAAATATACAAAGAGACTTTCCCCTGGATCCCAAAACCAAGAATACCAGATTGATTTTTCATTATAATCCTTTCAATGTTACAATACATATATATACATGTTGAAGTATTCATAAACCTCAATCCACTAATCCTAGATTAGAACATAATCGTAGTTCCCTGACTAAATCTACAAATACCATAGAAAAAAACCACTGTGCCAAAAAAACCATGCACAAAACCATGGGTAGGTCCACCCACCATCTTTGGGTCCGCCCCCCATCCTTGGGTTTGCCCAACTATTATTGGGTCTGCATAATTTATTTATTTTTTATTATCCGGGGAGCTGCCCCAGACCCCATGATGCGTGGAAAGAATATAACACACACCCAACAAAGAAAAGTTGACCATTTGACTAGTCGACATGTGAAACGATCGACTTACCTCAAATCGAATTTTGACTTGGGTCATGAGGACTACATGGCTGATATTGTTCGCTTGTCAATTAAGTTGACTACAAGTACATTTTAAAACTACTATAAGAAAAATTGATTGTCGCTTAAAATGACATGATATATGCATGCATTGTGCAAAATAATAGTGTGGCACTTACACTACAGGAAGTCTAGAGCTGTATGTTGGAGATCGAAGGATCATTTCTTAACTTGGACCATGAATAATTAGCTTTGTGTCCTTGCTATATAATAATACAAGAGGAAAATGACATAATGGAAACATGCTACTTGAAGAGGAGCCTTATGTAAATAATTAGTCGAATAAAATATCAAACCAACCTGGTGGACAACTGACTAAATAAGATTGATTTATACTTTTATTATTATTATTATTATCAAAACAAAGATTACAATGAAGTTGGACAGTGAGGAGAAGAATCCCCTTAACCAACTTAAATTTAGATTTCTCTTGCAAATATTTGACAAATTCTTCCCTTGTTAGTGGTTTATGATATAAACTTAATCTATGACCATTAACAAGGAAAGCAATTTGTTCATCATCAATAGTTTTGATTTTGATTGCTCCATTATAAAAAATAGTGTCAATCTCATAAGGACCAATCCAATGAGTTTGAAAATTTCCTTGAAAACCTTTGAACTTGGAATCAAAGACAAGAGCCCAATCACCTTGCTTGAACTTTTTAGCTTTGATAAACTTGTCATGCCACTTAGATCTTTGCTACTGAACGATGCGAATAACATCTTTTTGGATCTCATCCAACTCATTCAATTGTGCCAACCTTTGTTTCTAAGATTCTGAGAGATCAAGGCCCAATTTGATTGTTGTTCTCAAGGTCTCCACTTGGAATTCAATTGGAAGAAAGACTTGCTTTCCATAGACAAGCTCATAAGGAGTATGTCTAGTTGTGTTCCTCCATGTAGTTCGGTATGCCCATAATGCTTTTGGAAGCTTTTCTGCCCAATCCTTTCTATGCAAATGCACAGTTTTGGTAAGAATTGCTTCAAGAACTTTGTTGGTAGATTCCACTTTCCCATTGGCTTGTGGATGATATGGAGTAGACTTCTGATGCTTGATTTGTATTGCTCCACGATCTTTTGCACCAACTTTGATGTGAATTGAGTACCTTGATCTGTTACAATTTCTCTTGGAACACCAAAACGAGTAAATATATCCTCAAAAAGAAATGTAACTACAACATTTTCAGTTGCAAATAAAAGAGGTTTAGCTTCTACCCATTTTGTAACATAATCTGTGCAAACAAGTATATACCTTTTCTGTTTAGATGGAGGATTTATTGGTCCAACAAAATCTAGAGCCCATTTTTCAAAGGGTTCTACAAGTACCTGTGGTTGTAGAGGCATCTCATTTGATGGAATGGGTTTCCCCATTATTTGACAACTATCACATATTTTAACATATTCTTTGGCATCCTTAAAAATGGATGGCCAATAATATCCCAAAAGAAGGATTTTGTAAGCAGTTCTTTTACTGGCAAAATGTCCTCCACATGGTTCATCATGACAAGATTTTAGGATTTTAGGTACTTCATCTTCTCAAACACATCTTCAAATAATCAAATCAGGTCCAGTTTTGTACAATTCTCCATCTATCCAGGAATAAGGTGCATTGGTTTTGATCACTTTTTGCTTTTCTCTAGCTGATAGTTGCAAAGGTAACTTTCTTGTAGCCAAATAATTAGCAATATCTGCAAACCAGGGTGTTTTAGTAGATATTGTGAAAAGATATTCATCAGGAAAGTTATCTTTTACAGGAACATCCTCATTATTATTCTACATTCTAGAAAAGAAAATCAACAACTGTATTTTCTTTTCCCAGTCTATCAAGAATAGTAATGTTGAATTCTTGTAGTAATAACAACCATCTTGTAATTATACCATTAGTGATTGGTTTTTTCATTAGATATCTAATGGCAGAATGATCCATATGAATAAAAGTTTCATAACTAGTAATGTAATGACGAAATTTATTAATGGCATGAACAACAACTAAAAATTCATTTTCTGTTACAATGTAATTTAACTTTGCGGGAGTCAAATTTTTACTTGTATAGTAGATGGCATAAGGAGTTAAATCTTTTTGTCCCAAGACAACTCCTAGATTTGTATCTGAAGCATCAATAGAAATATGGAAAGGAAGAGCCCAATTAGGTCCTCTTAAAATTGGTTCTTCAGTAATCTTTTGTTTCAATGTCTCAAATGCTTTCTGACAGTTAGAATTCCAAGAAAATTCACAATCTTTTGTAAGGAGTTTGAAAAGTGGAGAGGCTATTTTTGTGAAATTTTCTATGAATCTCCTATAATATCTAGTAAATCCTAGAAAACTTCTTACATCCCTTTGGCAAACAGGAATTGAAATTTTAGAAATAATTTCTACCTTAGATGTATCCACTTTAATTCCATCACTCGAAATACAGTTTCCTAAAACAATCCCTTCATTGAACATCACAAAACATTTATGATGGCTCATTTGCCTCTTTACATCTAACAATAAATTTTTCCAGATTTTCCATAGCTTCTTCAAAAGTATCACCATACACAGTAAAATCATCCATGTACACTTCCACACAATCATGAATTAGATCAGGAAAAAAAATACCTAAAACTGCTCTCTGAAATGTGGCAGGTGCATTACATAATCCAAAGGGAAGAACCCTGTAGGCATATGTTCCCCATGGACATGTAAAAGTAGTTTTATCTTGATCTTCTAGTGCTAGTTGGATTTGATTATATCCACTAAAACCATCTAAGAATGAAAAATACTTTTTCCCTGCCAAGGTATCTAATACTTGATCTATAAAAGGTAGTGGAAAATGATATTTTAAAGTAGCTTTGTTTAATTCTCTGTAATCAATGCACACTCTCCATTTTCCATTTTTCTTAGGAACAATCACTAAAGGTGACACCCATTGACTATCTGATATTGGATAAATGAAATTCACATTAAGTAATTTTTGTAATTCCTCCTTAACAATTTCTCTCAGATTAGGATTCATCCTTCTCTGAGGTTGTCTAACTGGTTTGGCATTTTCTTGAATATAAATATGATGCATACAAGTTTTAGGATCAATCCCTTTCATGTCAGTGTACTCTCATACATAAGTAGAAGAGTGTCATTGTAGCATCTGTATCAATTTTCTCTTTTGAAATTCCTCCAAATTATTGTTAATATTCAATGTTTTATCTGGAAAAATTTCTACTTGAGAATTGCCAAAAAGTTTCATAGAATGTAAAACCATTTGGTGAGGTGATAAATATTCAATATTACATTGTTCCTGAAAAATTTTGATCTTGCTCACAGTATGAAGAAGAATCATTATTATCCATTAAATTTATCAATTGATCTTCTTCATCTAATTGTGAAAAAGTATATACTGGTTGCAAATTATTAAAGTTTTCATTATCGACATCTATCCAAATCTCACTTTCTACTTCAGTTATTATTTTTGTATGAAGATACAAGGTAAACTTCTTAGTGGAATTTCGATCAGAGATACATATATCACCAGATCTACAACTTATGAAGGCATCAGCTATAGCTAGCCAAGGTGTACCAAGGATCAATGGATGACCTCCTAAATTATCCTTAGGAATTAAAATAATGAAATCTACAGGATATTCCCAAGAATATAGAGAAACAAACACATCTTCTAATACTCCATCTGGTTTGATAACAGATCGATCTGCTAATTGTAATAATGTAGGAGTATATTGAAGATTAGGAAGCTTAAGTTGCTCCATTGTTTGTTTACTCATGATATTAATGGCTGCTCCTAGATCAATTAAAGTGTTTGGAATCTCAACACCATTGATATGAATTTTCACAATAGGACTACCAGGATCTAGATATTTTTGAACAATAGGTTTTCCCATCATGATATCAACAATTTTTCCTACCAATTGGATCTTTTTGATATCTTTTATTTTTCTTCCTGGTTTTCTAATGCATAGCTCCTTGATAGTTTTTGCAAATATTGGTATTTCCTTTATAGCCTGTAATAAAGGAATTTTAATGCAAATATTCTTAAGTTCATCTAGCATATCATAATTTGGTAAAATAATTTTCCTTTCTATTCCTTTATCAATTTTAAGCCTTTAAGGAAAAGGTGGATCTTGCAAAGAAACAAAAGGTTGTTCTACTAGAGGAATTGTAGGAGCTTTCTTTATTTGCTCATCCTTTGATAGTATAGGAACATATTCCTTTAGGGGAATGTTTTCTTGATCAAGATTTACATCTTTCTTAGGAACTTCATTCTCTTTAGATTTTTGGATGACAGTTGTTGGTGACTTATTTGGTAAAACCCTACCAGATCTAAGTTGAACATCATTTAGACCTAATGGGGTAATCATACAAGCTTGAAAATTTTGTCCTTCGACATTATAAATAGCTTGTTGATTTTTATTGTTTGGATTTGGAAGTGGTTGGGTAGGTAGTTGATTGGGTTTTTGAGGGAATGGTAATGAAAGTTGTTGATTTGGATTTTGAAATTGAGGAAGTTGAGTTGGTTGAGGAGGATAATATTGTGGTGGAAAAGAAGGATATGGTTGTTGGAACTGAGGATATTGAGGATATTTTCCATAAGGATTTTTCCAACCTTGAGCCCAAGATGGATTTTGAGATTGTGGGGGCCAAGGTTGCCATGGCATGGGTGCAGTCCAATTATTCTGTGGTTGTGCATATGATTGAGTATTGAAACCTTGAGTCATATTTGATTGTTGATTTTTCCATGGTATTTTAGCAATAAAACAAAGAGATTCAACTTGGTTTGCCTAAGCTTCATCTTGAAAAACAACTTTAAGACCAGGTATTGAAGGGCATTCCTTTGTATTATGATTTTCAGCACATATGACACAAATTTCTATACTATCAAGGGGACATTCTCTTAAGGCATGTTTCTTTCTACACTTGGGACAGAAAATAGATAATGCAACATTCTCAACTTTTTGCTTGTTTTGTATCTTAAGGGTATCTAGTTGTTCACTAAGACTCCCTAAGATATATGTTTTGAAATTATCAAGCAAATTGCCTATTTCAACTCTACTTACTATTCCAGATGCAAACTTATTAATTATGGATATCACAGGATCTCTTGGATTTTTACCATTCCTAGCCTTACCCCTAGAGATATGTTTACATAAATAACATATTTCTACAAATGAAAGTTGTGACACATCTCCCTTGGCCATTAAATTAACAAGATCAATCTATTCATCTTTGATGGATTTTAACAAAAGAGTGTTTAGTGTTTCATTATCCAAATGATATATCTTAGCTCTTTTGATGTTGTAAGCAAATCTTTCAACTAGATCTTTAAGTCTCTCGTCCTCTTTTTGCATCATCTTAAAGACTTCATCCTTGAGGTTATGGGGCATACAGTGATCCTTGTATTTTTCTAAGAACACATTTTTCATTTCATCCTGTAACCACCCTCCTCCCACATCTACCCAAGTAACTGTACAATCGGGGTAAACATGTGATGAGAGGCTACTATGATATGATTCAACCTCCTTTGTGACCTTAAGGAAATGGAATCTATGGAAACACATCAACCATACCTTCCACATCAACAACGACACTCCTAGGAGGCATCCTGCCCCTGGGTCCCACTTACTTTTAGACCTTTTGACCTCTGGACTCTCTCATGCTATGGTCATACCAACGTCCAGGGACCTCTGGATGCTCCCACAGACCTGCATGCCTACGTCCGGGGACATTTCCCAGCATACTTGTGCCAGCATCCACGAAATTTAAGGCACTTTTCTAGCCCAAAATTCCAACCACTGCCCAAAACTTGTTGTAACTTCCAGAATCCATCAAACACGTGATGATAAGGCTAATAAACCAAAAATAAACTTTAGGACTAGGCCTGACCATCCCCAACCGGGATTGACATTCTGTCAAACACTTGGCATCAATGCAATCTACAGGTCTAGGATACAAGACAGAACATGAATGACTAAAAACTCTTATGAAACATGACAAGAAGGATCACCACATTCTCCCTTGAACTGTTATAACATCAATTAGGTCTTGCATCCATCATTTTAACAATTACAAGTAAATACATGAAATAACCATGACATGAACCAGTCAATTAACCATGCTTATAACCATCATAAAACCATGGAAATAATAGATATATAACAGCCATTAAATCCACATATAAACAAGTACAAAATCAAGAGAACTTAACTTTTATTAACCATAGGAAAATCTAACTAGGTTCGGGACTTCCACGTACCACCCAACCATAGACATGGCTGAACCAAATATTTATTTCAGCCAGTCACCCTCGTGCCATATTCCAAGCATGAATGTGGGATCTCATGGATAAACCAATTCAAAGTGAATCCAGAGGTTAAACCACCTCCACCCTTACCAAATTGTGATCACACCAAAACTGGTGCTCCAATCACAAAACCGAACCGAACTTGGAATGCCATCCGGAATCCATCAATATCCTTGAGGAATTTTTTGTCTCCTTGTCTCTCAAGCTTTAACGCAATCCAATCCCGGATCACTAGGCCCTAAACTGAGACACCAACCTCTCAGGCTTTACCATAATCCACACCGGATCACTAGGCCCTAAACTGAGACTCCTCCCTTGGGCTTTACCGTGTATCCTGCCAAAACCAGTCAAGGGATTCCTAGGCCTTTGGGAATGAACCTTGAGACCACCTCCACCCCGGATTCCAAAATCCATCCGGCAATTCCAAAGCTCAAAACCGAGATAAACATCCCAACACACCATGGCATCTGGAAAAGTCAAGGCTAGGCTGAAAACCACTATCATAACCCAACAAAACCATGCCACCGATAACAAGAGAACCATACACCAACATGCAAAGCCATGCATGTCAAAACCAGCTAGGAAATCACACATGCAATATGTTACCTGCAAGTATTCCTGCTGAAGTTGTTTGATCCTGCTCTTCCTTGCTTTATCTTTCCTTTCCTTTCCTTTCCCTTTGCTTGCTTTCCCTTCCTTGATCCAAAGCTAGAGTTCTCCAAGAAAACTCTAAGTGACCAAAAGTGAGAGAGAGTAATGAAAGAGCTCCAAAAATGAACTGACAAAAGGTTACCAACTGATCCTCAGAAGCCTTTTTATTAATGAGGCCTCTATTTTTTTCATTTTCCATTATTTTCCTCCATTTTCCTCCTCACATGCAACCTATGACCTTTCACCTCCATTTTCTCCTATTTTCCTTTATTTTCATAAATAAGTGTGCCAAAAAATTTGTTTTGCATTTTAATGCCTTTGCCTTTGCCTTTGTCAATTTCCTTTAGCCATAAACACATCTAGTGATGCCCAATAGGATACCTTTGCCCAAAATTCAGCTTGGAATACGTGTCCCTTACCATGGTCTTATTTTTCCTTTATTAACTTTTATTACATGGAATTTTCACCAGGGCTATTACAGAACCCTCCCCCTTGGGGAACATCGTCCTCGGTGTTAAACCACACCAAGACCTCACAAAAATCGCTGAAAAGCAAACATACAATGAATAACCTGCTCAAAACCAAAACATCATGACAACATGACCAGATAGCAACCATACCACTTACTGGAGATTTATAACATAACTCATTACGGTATTTACAATAACCACATATACACATGCACATTTGCTAAACCATCAAATAAAAGGATATGATGCATGCATCCAAAACAAGAGAATCCAGAGGCTCACACCTCCACCCTGAAAGTAATATCAGGATTCACCTCCTTCCCAGGAAGTCCATAATCCACTGCCATAGTCAAACTACATCCAATGTCCAATGCTATAATTTTGTGCCACGTTTCCCCTCAGTGAACAGTTACCGACTCATTGTTCCAAGGTGCACTCCCAATGTGCATCTGATTCGATCTGGCAATGCTAATGACCAAAACAAATATATCCCTAGTCTTCCCTTCTCTACTCCACAGTCCCTTGGACAATCTGGTCACCCCTTCCATGCAGTCACTCACCTTCCAAGTTCCCTGACATCCCCTATCCCGGGCGATCCATCCCTTTGCAAGGCTTCCTCGCATTGGAAAGTCAAACAACCAAGGCATATACTTACCTCAAACCATCATACCGGTCATAACATGCTCATGGAAATCAATGGACACTATTGGGTACCAGTGTCCCACAATGGCCCTGCTCCTGAAGTGCTTTACCAACATACTGTTGCATGTTCCAATTCCTTTTGTCATTGTTGCTAATGCTTGCAGTCGATTTCAACCACCCAACCGAGCATTTCCGTGCTTCCTGTACCAAGCACATAACTTCCATTAGATTAAAATAAATTAAAATAACTTCAAATCATACCTCATTGGTAGCTCGTCAATAAGGTACACTTGCAATCCTGTTTACTTCCTGTCACAACAAGTCAAACTAGCATCTTTGACCAAATCATCATGTATAAATATATCACATCAGGTTAGCTCAAAACACAACCATCATAGATCAAAATCATAAATCACATGTAACCATCATAAACCATAATCATAATTCACACGCATAATAAAACTGAAATAAAATATTGATACTTATCCTTTAATCAATCCTTAACTCCTATCTTTGTCTTTATTTCGTACGCACTCCGCGTCAGTTTCCACACCTGAAAAACACCCAATGCTTTCTCTTCAACCACGTGCACATGCACACAGTGTGCATCACACACATACAACACCATGCAATACATGTACCTATACCTGACATACAACGCATACACCTACACCCAGTGTACAACACAATGCAATACATACACCTACATCCGGTGTACACCACAACACAATACATACACCTACACCCGATGTACAACATAATACATATATGTACACATAGTACAACACAACGAATACAAATGTCATGATACCATGACTACACCATGCACATACATAATATCGCATGTACAGAACACAACATGTATGACATGCACATAATATCGCATGTACAACATGTACATAGTACCACCTATACACAACACCACCTGCATAACGTGTACACTATAGCATCACATGTACACGGCACCACCTGTACAACATGTACACAACGCCACATGTACATTGTACCACCTATACAATGTGTACACAATGCCAGACGTACATAGCACCACATGCACGACATGTACACGACACCACATGTACATAGTACCATATGCACGACATGTACACAAAACCACCTGCACACAACACCATATGTAGAACATGCACACAACGCCACATTTTCAATCATGCACACAACACCATATGTATATAGCACCACATGTACAACATGCACACAACACCACATGTACATAGCATCATCTATACACAACACTACATATCCAACATGCACACAACACCATATGCACACAATGTCGCATATCCATCATGCACACAATACAATATGTACACAACACCGCATATCCAACATGTACATAGCACCATCTATACCCAGCAATGCATATGAAATATTCACACAACACTATATGTACCACCCTGTACATAACATTGCATAAATAACATGTACACACACTATATATACACAACACCGCATGCGCACAACATCACAAATGCAACATGTACACATATACGACATATGCACAACAATAGTACCACACATCCAAAACCACATTGTCTCTACCAAGAAACCTTGCTTCCAGTGTCTCTCTGCCATCCATGCTTATCCTAGCATGTTGTGCATCACGTTGTTTTCATTTCGCTGATGTATCTCTTAGCATTAGCCTGTCCATAACATAAACATAGACATAATGTAATCACATAATATCATTTCATATCCACATGATACTGACCTCAAATATTTTCGATGCTACTCTTCCCACTTGATTCCTCATGAACCATGAATCTCTTCATGCCATTCACCTGCATAAGCAATCATTCCTCCACAAGAACGATTCCTGATGACCCTGTTAGACAGTGAAATATATATATATATATATATATATATATATATATATATATATATATATATATATATCTATATATATATATATATATATATATATATATATATATATCTATATATATATATATATATAGATAAATATATATTAACACAAAACAATCATGATCTTGTTAGAAAATGACATACATACATACATACATATATACATATATATACATCAACGCAATCATGATCACAACATAATTACCAGATATCATAAGGTCAAGGTTAAGATAACTTCCTTTATCTATGCAACACATGTACAACATCGAGAACAACAATTCCCAACGTAGCTAAGGCATTTGATGCCTCAAATCTATTTACTTTACCTTTCCTGATTACTTTTCTCATGACTGTCCTGCCATCGTCCATTTACACCAATGGACCCAACCAATCCAACTAGTTGTTATACACTTTCCTTCAGCTGCCCTTATACATGCACTGAGCTTCATCCAGGCCTTACATCACCTGTTGGGTTTCATTCAACTCTCCCTAGGCTCCATTAACTTTCCTCTTTCCCAACCAATTCCCCAGACCCCAAACATAAAAGGCAAGACAAGAAACAAACAAGAAGAAAACCATGGCAAACCAACAACAATACGACACCACAACCAAAGTGGCATGGCCATGCACAAGACACAAACAAAACCGCAATTAATCACAACAAATCACCAAAAGACCAAAATCACAAGACTAACAATAGACACCATGACTCAATCCCCATGGTTCCTAGTGCTTCCAAGGGAAATCTCAACCTGACCCTTCTTCAAGATTCCATGGCAATTTCTTTTCTATGCAATCCCTTGCATCATACTGCCATCAACACATACCTGTCAGTGCTTAAATAAATGTAACAATAAACTAGTTACTTTAACTTGTTGTGTCAAGCACGTTGCTTGCAACTAAACACATCCACACTATCTCTCAAGGGACTCAAATTCCCTTGACATATCCACCTATAACTAGAGACTAGCTAATATACCTGTCAAATACAAGTTCATGAATCTAGCACATATCCACATAATGTCAGACAATATTAAGGTTAAGAAGACTTCCTGTATGCAAAACACTCATTCGTTTGGAATTAGGGTTTCCAAACATAGCCAAAAGAATTCTTGCCCAATTCCTTTCTTTGACCTTTTCCTTGTTGCAATTGAGTGTTACTATGCACTGTCACATCACCCAACTGTTAGTTATATAAACACATCAACTATTACCTTGTCATGCTAATACCAAGCATGTTTCCTGCATTGTTTACACATGTCAAACACATGTTCCAAATATCAAGACAATCATATCTATCAATTTGAAATCAACATTTACCAAGACTAGCAATCATGTCATAATTCATAGTCAACTCATAGTCATTAGACATAATACTACAATTGTCACCTATTACACTCAAGTACATGTCAGTTATCTCAACACATATGTATTAGTATAATCATCTTAAAACACAATCGTTCATTCAGACAATCTTACAAACACATACTCATATCATGCAAGTAATCAAACATTCAGACAACAGATAAGCGACATAATAGACACCAACACTCAAACACCAATTAAACGACATAATCAAACATTCAAGCACAAAGTAGATGACATAAGAAAGCTCATACCTTAATGTATCTTAGGGGAGGTTATCTTGTATGCACAATCAATCCAAATTAGCATGATATAACTTCACGACATATCGACTCAAAAATAAATAAGGTCATGATATCCATAATAGTCACTAGCTAACATGTTCACATCATAAACTCATAAACATTTGTAATTTATGCATAGCAATCACATATGTACGATTAGTCTAGATTAGTACAACACAATGTCACAAATAAGTCAACTCATACCTGAATGTCATAACCCTAACCATCTGCATAGGCCAATCCAATTTAGTGTGCTACACATAACATCAAGATCTTAATGTAATAACCCTAATAATCAAGTTAATAGCATATAACAACAACAAGTTATATATCATGTTCATCAACAACATATAACCTAATCATCAAGATAACTATCATATAACAACAAGTTAACCTATAACATACTCATCAACAACATATAACATAATCATCAATTTATCTAACATAAAACAACAAGAGAAATGCATACAACCACAAGTTACTATCATTCATGACTATCCAACACATGTGCATATGACTACACTAATCAACTAGCATCTATCATGTATGTAACCATAACATCAATAGAATGAAAGGCATACACATAACCATAATGCATATAACAATTTGTAACCTACATACCTGCATGCCCAACATACAAACCTGTATGACGACATGCTCTTGCCTCGAGGTCCAATGCTGCAACTTCATTTTGATGATCTGCATCTCCTGCTTTACCTCATTCAACACATTAACATCATAACATACCAATAACATCATGATGACCTAATTGCATACAATGACCTCACAATGCATGTTTGACCTACTATACATGCATAACTATAACCATGACAATGCATGCATAATAACATATAGACACTGACATGCATAACAAATGCATATACAACCATACACTCATGATGACACATCCCACAACAACACCATCAACCTTCACATGATGACATCACTACAACCATTATAAACACAATGTAAATGCAACACACACATGGACTACAAGCATAAGCAACACATATGCAACTGACATGAATGCATGACCAACATACTGCCCATCCAGTCCAAGGGGTGAACCATGCTCTAGTACCACTCTGTGGTATAAGATATGACCCAAAGAGAGCACAACCCGCTATGATACCACTTTGTAACCACCCTCCTCCCACATCTACCCAAGTAACCGACCAAAACATGTGACGAGAGACTACTATGATATGATTCAACCTCCTTAGTGACCTTAAGGAAATGGAATCGATGGAAACACATCAACCATACCTTCCACATCAGCAACAACACTCCCAGGAGGCATCCCAGCCACTCAGGCATCTTTCCCTTGGGTCCCACTGACTTTTAGACCTCTTGACCTCTGGATGCTCTCATGCTATGGGCATGCCAGCGTCCAGGAAGCTCTAGACGCTCTCATGCTATGGGCATGCCAGCGTCCAGGGACCTTTGGACACTCCCACAGGCCTGCATGCCTACGTCCAGGGACTTTTCCCAGTAGACCTGTGCCAACATCTGCAAAATTTAAGGCACTTTTCTAGCCCAGAATTCCAGCCACTGCCCAGAACTTGTTGTAACTTCTAGAATCCATCAAACACATGATGATAAGGCTAATAAACCAAAAATCAACTTTAGGACTAGGCCTAACCATCCCCAACCAGGACTGACATTATGTCAAACACTTGGCATCAATGCAATCTAAAGGTCTAGGATACAAGACATAACATGAATGACTAAAAACTCTCACCACCTTCTCCCTTGAACTATTATGACATCAATTAGGTCTTGCATCCATCATTTTAACAATTACAAGTAAATACATGAAATAACCATGACATGAACCAGTCAATTAACCATGCTTATAACCA
Source organism: Pinus tabuliformis (assembly GCA_031772625.1). Classification (NCBI taxonomy): domain Eukaryota; kingdom Viridiplantae; phylum Streptophyta; class Pinopsida; order Pinales; family Pinaceae; genus Pinus; species Pinus tabuliformis. Next base: position 917,269,152 of record CM062805.1, on the reverse strand, counting down.
ACATAAAACCATGGAAATAAAAAAGATATAACAACCAATAAATCCACATATAAACAAGTACAAAAGCAAGAGAACTTAGCTTTTATTAACCATAGGCAAATCCGACCAGGTTCAGGACTTCCACGTATCGCCTGATCGTAGACATGGCTGAACTAAATCTTTCTTTCAACTAGCCACCCCCGTGCCATACTTGAAGCATGAATGTGGTATCTCATGTATAAACCAATCCAAAAACAACCAAGGGAATACATAGGTTAAACCACCTCCACCCTCACCAAACCGTGATCACACCAAAATCGGTGCTCCGATCACAAAACCAAACCGAACTTGGAATTCCATCCGGAATCCATCACTATCCTTGAGGAATTTTCCATCTCCTTGTCTCTCAGGCTTTATCGCAATCCAATCCCGGATCACTAGGCCCTAAACTGAGACACCAACCTCTCAGGATTTACCGCAATCCACACTAGATCACTAGGCCCTAAACCGAGACTCCTCCCTCAAGCTTTACCGTGTATCCCACCAAAACCGGTCAAGGGATTCCTAGGCATTTGGGAATGAACCTTGAGACCACCTCTGCCTTGGATTCCGAAATCCATCCGGCAATTCCAAAGCTCAAAATCGAGATAAACATCCCAACACACCATGGCATTCGAAAAAGGCAAGGCTAGGCTGAAAACCACTGTCATAACCCAACAAAACCATGCCACCGACAACAAGAGAACCATACACCAACATGCAAATCCATGCATGTCAAAACTAGCTAGGAAATCACACATGCAATATGTTACCTGCAAGTATTCCTACTAAAGCTACTTGATCTTGCTCTTCCTTGCTTGATCTTTGCTTTCCTTTCCTTTCCCTTTGCTTGATTTTCCTTCCTTGATCCAAAGCTAGAGTGCTACAAGAAAACTCTAAGTGACCAAGACTGAGAGAGAGAGAGTAATGAGAGAGCTCCAAAACTGAACTGACAAAAGGTTACCGACTGATCCTCAGAAGCCTTTTTATTAACGAGACCTCTATTTTCTTCATTTTCCATTATTTTCCTTCATTTTCCTCCTCACATGCAACATGCGACCTTTCACCTCCCTTTTCTCCTATTTTCCTTTATTTTCATAAATAAGTGTGCCAAAAATGCCTTTTTTCCTTTTAATGCCTTTGCCTTTGCCAATTTCCTTTAGCCCAAAATTCAGCTTGGAATACGTCTCCCTTACCCATGGTCTCATTTTTCCTTTATTAACTTTTATTACATGGAATTTTCACTAGGGTTGTTACACATCCCATGTTCTAATTGTATGTGTTCCTAATCCCATAAACCATTTAAGTGCTCCATCTTTAAGAGTTGTTGGAAACAATTTCAACTTTTGAGGATCAAGAAAGTAATCATAAGTCCTACATAGAACTTCAAACTCAAAAAGAAATGTTTTGGGATCCTCATGTCTTAAACCATGGAAATTAGGGAGAATGGAGGGTGAGATGTTCTTCATTGTAGTTGTGGTATCTTCATCAAAGATGGGAAATCCATAAGGATCTGGTTCTCCCCTACCACCTCTACCACCACCTCGACCTCCACCTCCTCCTCTGCCTCTTCCACCTCCAATCCTAAATTCACCACCATCTACATTATGCACTTCTCCTTCTCCTTCCCCTGCCATTGTAGATTCTTCAGAGCTAATATAAGGTTCTATAATAGGATTATCTAGCTCTTCTTCTGGTTCCTCTACTAATGGTATGTTAAAATAAGTTTCTTCTTCTTCTTCTTCACTAGGAACCTCTAGTTCTTGTCCTAGAAGTTGTTCTCATGTTGAAGAGAGGAAAATTACTCCTTCTGTTGGGGATGTGGGTTCATCAACTATAGCTTTGGTAGAAGAAGTTGGTGAATCTCTAGATTGGATTTATGATCTATGCACCTCAGGAAGTCTATGTCTACCTGCCAATGATGGGATGTGAGTATGGTTGGATGGTGTGGCACTACGAGGTCTAGGTGGAGTGAGTGGTGATGTTGGAATTGAACTTCTACCTCTACTTATAAATCTACCCCTAAAATCCCTTTCTCTATGCATCAATGTGTTTTTTTTTTTTTTATATCATTTATCATTTTCTATTAAATTAAAAACTCCTAAAATGATATGCAAGAATGGAATCCTATATACACTTCCCCGACAACGACGCCAAAATGTTTGGTAAATTAATTGTTCTTAATTTACTTTATTAATTGTCAACCAAGATTCGTGTACTTGTGAAATGTATGTGCACTATATATGCTAGGATTCTTCTTGTGAACTAATTGCTTCTAGAAATGAAACTAGTTCTAAGTATGGACACAAATTAAAGAGTAATTACACACATGTTCTTTCATTCTAAAGTTATATTAAATCCTAATTAACTGAATTAAAAACTTCTTCTTTGCAGAAAATTGAAAATCTACCTTAAGTTGTAGAATTCAAAACTTCCTTCTATGAAAGTAAAATGCTGAAAAAGCCAAAGTTCATGAAAAAGACAATCTAATTTTATTTTGCAGAAATCAAAGCATTCTAAACTAACTTGAAAAAGAGGAGACTCTTATGCTAGATTGCAGTGAACAAATCCTAGATTAATTGTATGAAGGAGAAATTACCATAAAAGATCTACTTACAAAAAACAAAACAAAAATCTTTACAACTTTAAGAATGATTACTTGTGTGTGTATTTATACTCTAAAGAATGTTTCATTAACAATTAAGAAATCAAACTATGAAATGATCAAGTGTTGGAAAGAAGATGCATTCAATAACTGAAATCTTTTTAATGCCTTTTATGTTTATGAGGACTATGCAACCAAATGAAAACAATAAAAAAAGTAACTATAATGGAAAACTCTTAAAAGGAATGATAATGCAAGAAATAAAAGAAAAGTTATGAATAAGGCCTCACAACTCACACGGGGCCCTCCCATAGTGCAGGTTTGATTAGTGCTCAAAATCTTCTTTACGCACACATTTGAAAGCAACAGTGATTTGTATTATAAAACAAAGTATCAGCCTTCTCCACAAAAGAACTATAAAACTTAGTAATAAAAAACCTTATGTCTCTTGTCTCGCTTACAACATTTATACAAATTATAAAATGACTTTGAAAGAGTTTTAAGCCGATATGCAACCAAATGAAAACAATCAGAAATGTAACTGTAATGGAAAACTCTTAAAAGGAATGATAATGCAGGAAATAAAACAAACTTATGAATAAGACCTCACAACTCACAGGGGGGACTCCCATAGTGTAGGTTTGATTAGTGCTCAAAATCTTCTTTACACACACATTTGAAAACAACAATGATTTGTATTATAAAATAGAGTATCAATCTTCTCCACAAAAGAACTATAAACTTAGTAATAAAAACCTTATGTCTCTTGTCTCGCTTACAACATTTATACAAATTATAAAATGACTTTGAAAGAGTTTTAAGTCGATATGCTATGAATCATTTTGACACCTACGAGACCGATTTATCTTAGAGTTCAATCTCTTTATGACTTGCTATTGAAAAAGCAAGTCATAGGAGATTTTATCTCGATCTACAATCTTGATAGCTAATCCAATCTTCATTCTCGCTCGCTTGATGTTTGTTAATTTTCTGCTACCTGTGTTTGATTGCTACATGCATTTCCCAAGTTTGACTTTGCCTTTGACTTCAAGATTTCTTTAACCCGCATAGCTTGCCAAGTGATGCCAGTAGGTGGTTATCCATTTGGAAGCCATTTGTCACATTTTGGTAGTATTTTTCCTTTTACTGGAGTGTTGCAACCTATCTAACAATGGATTTTATTGCGGAAACAAATATCAGTTGCAGAATGTTTGTAATTTTGTAGTTGTAATAATATTTTCATCATAATTCATTAAGAAGCAGAGATTCTAATTATGGATGATGAATACCTTTTTGAGAGTTGACCTTGACCTTAAACATGTTGTGTTTGCTACAAAATGGTGATAAGAAGGTGAAAGAAGATGAAATAAGAGGGCAAAAAGGATAGTCAACAAGAAACAATTCCATACTTCAACATGTGTGACACATATATCTTCCTCCCTGAGAAATCTTCCTCCGATGTACTCATGCCAATAATTTGACGAGGACTCCTGTTCTACAAATAGACCGATGTGTTGCGTGCTTCAGCCCACAAGTGCAGAGGTAGGCCTTAGTCATGCAACATCACCCTTGATGCTCCCATAATACTAGGGTTCTTCCTCTCAGCCACCCCATTCTGCTGTGGGTTGTGGAGTGTTGTCAACTCTCGTCGAATGCCTTCCTTTGAACAATTATTTTTAAACTCATTCGACAGGTACTCACCTCCATTATCACTCCTGAGAGCCTTCACCTTCTTGTCGGTTTCTTTTTCAACCAGTGCATTCAATTCAATGAACTTGGAGAATGTCTCATCTTTCTTCTGCATGAAGAAGATCCAACACTTATGTGAGAAATCATCTACAAAGATAACATAATATTTGTGCCTGGCAGTGGAGGCTGTCGAGAAAGGTCCATAGACATTAGAGTGGATCCTTTCAAGGATTGCATGTGATTTGTTGTCCCAATCATGGAAAGTGGCTTTTGTGTACTTCCCCAAGCCTTACACCCTTTGCATGTATCCTACTACTCAAGTGCTCCTTTGGGGAGGCCTGTGGTAATCTATTGCATAATCTTTAGGGTGCCATGGTGCAGATGGCCAAGTCTCCTATGTCATAGTTCACTAACATCGTAGCTCTGCACCTTCTATGCCTTCGTGCTTAATGAAACACAATCTTCCACATGTAGCTTGTACAACTTCTTCACAAGAACCTTGATCTGCTTCACTTGTCCCGTGGCTATGTGTCTTAGGAATTATTTCCCTTTGTTGAAGATTGCATCATAACCACGATCTTCCAACACTGCAACAGAGACTAGATTCTTCTTTGGACTCGGAATAAATATCACATCCTTGAGTTTGAGAGGGGAGACTGACTCCCTCTGAAAGGTGACTGTACCAATCCCAGTCACGTTGTACCTTCCATCATCTCCCATCTCGATATGCATATGGAGATCTTTCTCCTCCAAGTCACTGAAAGTTTCTCTTTTCCCCATCATGTGGAACAAGGCACCCAAATCCAAGTGCCACACTCCCCATCACTTGGCTTGCCATGCATGCAATGAGAGTGAAGTCAAGCTCGAACTGTGAATCCAAAGCTTCACCTACCGCTCCTCCTGAGGTCTTCTTACTTGCCTTCTTGTGTGGACACTTTGTGGCATTGTGCCCGAGTTCATGACAGTGAAAGCACTTGATTTTGGACAAGTCTTTCTTCTTGTCCCCTTGACTAGATTATGCTTTGGATTGCAATTTCTTCCCTTTTCCCTTCTTTTCCTTTCTAGCCAAGGCATTATTTTCTTCATCCTCACACTTGGATGAAGTCTCGTCTCTGGTATTCCACTTTATTTCCTCCTGTACCAAACCAGACCATAAGTGTTCCCAATCTAGTATTTTTTCCCTCCCATTCACCGAATCTTGGTAGTTGTGTCAGCGCTTGGGAAGGCCTAGAAGGGTTAGGCTTACCAGATCATCTTCTACAGGAGTAACTCCAACGCTACCAAGTTCATCACAACATTGTGTGAACCTGCTCAAGTACTATGGAATGTTGTCGTTCTTCTACATCTTGAAATTTTGAATTTTATCCTTGAGTGCCAGTTTCCTGTGGTCACTAATATTCTGGAACAAATCTACCAATGCTTGCCACATTTCATGCAAAGTCTCTTTCGTGTGGATATTTGAGACAATGTGGTCTTGTACTCCCTCCAATATGATTATCCTCACCTTGGATACACACTTCTTCCATTCTACTAGATTTTGAGTATCAATTGTTGTTGGTTTCGGGATGTCATTATCAACAAATTCCTTCAACCCATTATCTTCCAACATTGCCTCCATGCGGTCCTTCCAAGAAACATAATTCGAGCTTCCCTGAAGGGCATACTCGAGTCTTAGTCCATAGAAAGCCATCCTTCTAGCTCTGAAGAATTGATCTTGCAAATTCAATCCTCCTGCAATAACAACTTCGAAATTTATGCTCTACTGTGAATCCTGCTCTGATACCATGTAGAAATTATTGTGTAGATTTGAAATTGCTCATGAAATTTACTAAAGCATAAGACTTAAATCTACTCTACTACTCTATGGAATTTAATTCATGATCGAGAACACAAATCATAAACATGCAAGAAGATTTATCACACATACACAAAGATTTATCTAGGGGAAAGCAATTGCTCAAAACCCCTTCCTATCTGTATTGCATTAATCAAATAATGGAGATGAAATACACATGTTGCTCAAGCTTGAGCACAACCTGCAAGTGTATAGTCTATCCCTCTGCTTGATTGATTGACTTTGCCTAACACTTAGCCAATTTTCAAGTCCTCCAAGCTCCTATTTTCTTGCGATGTTCCTTGAGGAATTAGGCCCGTATTAGTTGGGAAATTCCCTCAATTGGATAGCGCAATTCCTTTAGGCTCATCCTCTGAATGTATGCACCACCTATACACTTCAGAATAGTCTACAATGGATAGTAAACTGTCTTGGAATCTCTATCTCAACTGGGTAACTCGAATTCTCTGCATGCATCAGTTATTTTTAGCTAATTGATTAGTTAATTGGTTGATCACTGAGTGTGGTTGAAGTTACACTTCCACAACTTGACTTGCCACTAGTTCCTCCAACAGTTAGAACTAGCTTAAAAGACCATAACTCAATTTAACTGAAATAGATTGCTACAAATTAGCAATCAATCATACTAAATTGAACTCTAGCTTCCCCAACTCAAATTAACTGAGTGATAAGTGCCATGTCACCTCAGTTAACCACCTCTAAGATTTCTACTGAAATGAAAATTCGAATTTTCTCTAGTTTGACCAAGGCAAAGCCAAACTGATATTTTCTTGCTGCATTTTCAACAACAACCATTTAAATTAAATGGTTGGTAAATTTCAATAGGTATCATTATATAATAATCATTAAAATACTTCATCATACATCTAAAGTTGCTAATATATATATATATATATATCAAAAAATCATAAGAATTAACTAAATTGTAAGTTTATTTAAAATGGTTATTATTATTATTATTAATGATAAAAACAATTAATATTTTTTTTCCAAGGAAAAAATCGAACTTTTTATTAAGATTTATAAAAAGTTACATAGTATATGAAATTAAGCATTCAGTGGATTGTATGATTTTTCTAATCATAGAGTTTTTCTGAAATGGTGTTGGAGTGTCTTCCAACTCTACCATCTCACTTTAACTATCATAATATCACTGATAATTTAACTCCCGGGTCTCCTCGTGGAGGAAAACAACCCAATTAAATCAGCTGTCTGTGAATCATTTATCAAGAAACCCAAAAAGCAAAAAAACCATTGTTTTTTGAGTCTTAAGGGGTGTGGGCCGAGCCATTCCCGGGCCTCCTCAATGAGGAAAACAACCCAAACAGGAATGGTTTAGCTATATGTCATAAGTATTTGAAAATATTTTAAGCATTGCAATAAAGTAAAACTATTCTGCTATTGACATGTAAATTAAAGCGATAACAAAATAACTGCCAGAGACTAGGATCTTGTGCAGTGACCAAAGTGTTATGTGAGCAATTAGGCATATGGTGAGTGATATGACACACGGATCTCATCGTGGTCAGCATCCTCTATCCATCAACTGCCTAGATCTTGTTGCATACCTGCTTTAGAAAGTTGGTATGCTGTGTTATTGCGTTCCCTGTATATGTGACATAAAGAAAATTCATTAAAAAAAGACTTTAAATGCTTTGTTTCTTCTAACAATGGAGATAAAAAAAAAATATAAGCCAAACATATATACATTTTAAAAAGGCATGTAACAAAATTCTTAATCTCTAAATAGTCTTTGTTACAATTCCATGGGCCAATCCCATGGCTTATCAATACCACATATCCAAAAAATCATATCTCATTTTGTATGACACCTGTTCATATTACATTTTTTTAATTAAGGAATTTAATTAAAAGGGGGGAATAAAGGAATAACTACTTTGGAAATAAATCTCACTCTTTGATTTGTGTATACTACTAAGAATATTGTAAAATATTCTATGGAGATTAAATCCCTACCCTCCACTTGATAATTAAATTTAAATTCTTGAAGCCCTATTCCAAAATAGACATGCATAATAAGTTCAATGATATTACCAAAGGGCAAAGCGCAGGGAGCAAAAACCAAATCTAATTGCCCACTCGAAAAATAAAGACACATTGAGACTAAACAAGGTTAAAAAATTTCATTTGGCCATAATAAGGATCTAGACGTTGACAATGAAAAAATAAAAAACAACAACAACAAATCCCATCTAGCCATGGTAACGATAGACATTGAGGCCCAACAAAAATGACAAATCCCATATCGGGAATAGGGTCATGGTCATCGTGGTGTGGGGCCCACCCATTAATTGGTGGCTCATCCATAGGCAGAGCAGGGTCCCATCTAGACCCATAATTTAACATTTTGGTGGAATTTTTTTCTGTCTGGAGATGTACTTCGCAGTTGGTTGCAAACTTGGCTATTGGAATAAGAAGGAACAATTTCTAGTTGATTTAGACATGTGGCTAATATTCTAAACACCGAATGTGGAGAGTCTTAGAGATCAACTGAATCTATTAGATACTCCTCCTTGGTGATATACATCTCTATTCCTAGAGTACACTAATCAGAGATGCAATGTTCATCATACCAAATATGTGGACTATGTGGAATTTTCGATGCTTTACCTCTGCATGGAAGGCTGCAATAGATAAATACACACCTCAGAATATGTTGTGGAATGGTTGAAGAGTTAGAAGGTTGTTTTCCATCGCAAGAGAGTGCCCCAAGTTGTGTAGAGAATGTTCCTCCCTAATAATGCACACATTCATCTAAGGCTTGACTTCACCAAACTCTAGTGCTCGCATGGATTTGGTGGGGGAACCCAAAGAGCTTTCTAACTTCCCAACTATTGATGGGATTTTAAGTGAGTTGTTGAGACAATTGAACATAATATATGAAGCAACAAGCTATTACACCTCTCGTCGACGAAGAAGAAAATGAAGTTACGATATTTTCCATACCTTTTGTGTCAATTGAAGTGGCGTCATCGAAGGCCCCAGTGAAGAAAGTGGCCACACCATGATTGGCTAGAAAGAAGTCGATCCAAGAAAATATTGAGCAGTCGACTATTGAATTTGACAGCGAGTTGACCAAGGATCAAAGAAGAAAATGATGTAGATAACTAAGAGAAATTTTGAGATCGTAGGATGATGAGAAAGGGAAATCAAGTTAGGGAGCATTTGAGGAAAACAAAATATATTATGGTATCAGGTGTTCCAACGACTTCAATGAGGTAATCGCATGAGAAAAAAGAGATATTAATCATTGAAGTGATAAAAATAAAATCACAATCAGGAAACAACTGCACAAGGAAATTGAAATATATCAGCAACAAAAGACTCATCTAGCAGAGGTGGTGGCAGAGCAAGTAAGAAGAAGAAAATCAATGGCTCGAAGATCACAAAAAAGATGTTGACCAAACCTGGATTATTGACTGGGAGCAAGCGATGTGTGCATGCAACTTGGGACTTGTAACGACACCACCCCACATTTACCCGCTTTTATTATCCATATGGGTAAATGTGAAGCATAGTGCCACTATGACATGACCCGACCTCCTTGTTCCAATTAAGGGAATAGGGCCTACAATCTGACCACAAATTGACATCCTACAGGGACTACAGATCACCCAGGAGATGTTAAAACACCCCAAGTGGTCAATCCCTGACTTGGAACGTTGTTTCATTGACCTACACTCCCAACCACACCCTTGACACTGCTTCCATGTAGTTATGATCCTATAACTGCACTCACAGGGTTGCCTCCATGCAGTTATGGCCTAAAATCTTTAGTTCTAAGCATGTGGTCCCGAGATTTGTGCCACCTTTTTAGAAAAGCCTCCAGACCACTGCCCAAAATTACCTAAGATTTTCTAGAATCATTATTAACATGACAACAATGCTAATCATTCAAATTTGAATCATAAACTTGACCCAGACTCACTAGAACATACTAGGAATTTTGTAAACCACATGGTAAAAATGTAAGCTACATGTCATGAATGTATAACTGAGAGTAAATCTTTGTACTTTAGCTGAAAATCACCATGAATGTTTAATGCCCTCTCAAGTAGCTGCAATAACAATTGTAAGCTCATGCATTCATCAACCATTCATCAACTTATCAAAGCATAATAAGAGCCATATCTAGAACATGTTAGAGAACCATGCTTATAACCAACATATAACCAAAATATTAACCATGAAAGAACAACCATAAAAGCAACATAACAACAAGTACAAATTCTCATAAAGTACAATATAAAAATAAATCTTATTAACATATGCAAAATCCAACCAAGTCAGGGGCTTCCATGTACTACATGACCATAGATTGAGTTGAACCAAATCTTTCTTTCAGCCAATCACCCCCGTGCCATATTCCAAGAATGAATATGGGATGTCATGGCATAAACAAATACATAAACAACCAAGGGAATCCAGAGGTTAAACCACCTCCACCCTCAAACTATCGTGATCTTCGTCAAAACCGATCAAGAGACCACAAAACCAAAACAAGCTTGGATACCTCAGAATTCCTTCACCATCCATTTAGGAATGTTCATGTCTCCACCCACCTATTGAGGGATTCCCAGAGAAAATCATCTCCACCCCTAACCCTTGGGAATTTTCCTGAGACCACCTCACCTGGATCCAAAACCTTCCGGCAATCCAAAGCTCAACTAGAAATGAATCCCATCACACCATGGCTATCCAGGAAATGGAAAGGCAAGGTTGAAACCATTGTCAAACTAGGAAAAACCCATGCCAATGATAGCAAATGAACCAAATACACAAATGCATGAACCATGCATTCACACCTCAGCTAGGAAATCACACATGCAACATGTTACCTACAAAATCTTCCTGTTGAAGTTGCGGATCCAACCTTCTCCTTGCTTTCCTTGCTTGTCCTTTTTCTTCCTTTGATTTCTTGCTTTCTCCTCTTGGTGTTTACTCTCTCTTTTTCCACTTGACTTAAGCTAAAATAACAAAAGTTGTGAACTGATCCTCAAAATCCTTTTTATCATTTAGGCCTCTATTTTCTTCATTTTCCTTAATTTCCCTTCTAATTTCCTTCTCATGCAAATTTGTGTCTCTTCACCTTCCTTTTCTCATATTTTCCTTTATTTTCATAAATAAATGCCAATTAATGCCTCTTTGCCTTTGTTAATTTCCTTAGCCATTAATAAATCAAAAATGATGCCCACTATAGTGATTTACCCAACATTCAGCTTGGAAGATGTGTCCCATGACCTTGTTCTTATTTTTCCTTTATTAACCTTTATTATATGAACTTTTAGCCTGAGGTTGTTACAAACCCCTCCCTCTTAGGGGAACATCATCCTTGATGTTGTATGACACCTATAACCAACAAACTGTTGAAAACAAAACATACAACCTATGGAGCTTTATACATAGCTCGATGCAGTATTTACAATGCACAACTACAACAAACCATGACCAACATGACAAACATGACAATCATACCACTTATTGGAGCTTTATAACATAGCTCATCGTAGTATTTACAACCATATACACATACCAAAACTCATTTGATTGACCAAGCAAATAATGAAGGATACATAGCCTTAATCTAATCAACCGTCTCCCATGTAGCTTCATTGGTCCCAAAGTTCTTCCACTACACTTTAACTTGCTCTATTTCTTAGTTCCTGAGCATGAGTTATTTTCGTTGCAATATGTGTTGAGGTTCTGGATGGAATTATCCCTTTGGTTCCACCTGCAATACAAACCAGGTAATCACATGATCAACATCCTAGACATATATTTTAAGCAATGAAACATGGAAAACATCATGGACTTTCACTGTCAGAGGCAGTGCAAGTTGGTAGGTCATTGGTCCAATCCTATTAAGGATCTCGAAAGGCCCATAATATAGAGGTTACAACTTGGCACATGACCCAATGTTTAAGGAGATCCTCTTGGGCTTGATGCACAAGTACACATGTTCCCTAACATGAAACTCCTTAAATACCCTGTGTTGATTTGCATAACTCTTTTTCCTATCATGTGTTGTCTTTAAATTCCTTTTAATAACCTACATTTATTGTTCCATCTTTGCCAACATATCTGGTCCAATCAATACCTTGTTCACTGGATCACTCTAGTTGATAGGAGCATTACAACTCTACCCATAAATAACCTCAAATGGACTCATCTTTAAGGATTCTCGATACCCATTGTTATAAGCAAACTCTACCAGTGGAAGATACTCTTCCCACTTCCGTTGTTGATGCATAACATACATCCTCAACATGTCCTCAAGAATCTTGTTAACCCTCTTTGTCTCTCCATTTGTCTATCAATGATAAGCTATGTTGAAAGCTAACTCTGTCCCCAAACCTGCAAACAACTCTTTCCAAAACTTGGAAGTGAACTTGGCATCTTTATCTGATATGATCTTCTTGGAGACACTATGCAATCTCACTATCTCCCTAATGAAAATATGAGCTACCTCACTAGCTGAATTTGTAGATTTAACTGCAATGAAGTGAGCTACCTTACTTAACCTGTCAACCAAAACCATGATGGAATCATGTTGTCTTGATGTCCTCAGCAAACCTGTAATGAAGTCCATGGAAATGACCTCCCATTTCCACTCTGGAATCAGAATCGACTGTAATAAACCACCTGGATGCTTACACTCTGCTTTTACCTATTGACAGTCAAAACATCTCGCAACAAACTCAACGACCTCTTTCTTCAAGTTCGATCAATGATATAATTTATTAACATGTATGAAAGTTTTCTGATATCCTGGGTGACCTAAATATGACTTAACATGAAACTCCCTCAAGTTAAGTTTTTGGAGCTCATTGTCATCTAGTACATAAATCCTATTCCTGAACCTAACCAAGCCATTTGTCTTGAGGTGATACTCCTCATCCCTATCACCTTCACCCTACTGATGTAACCTACGCCTCAACTGCTAATACATGTCATCACGTTGTCCTGCTTGCAAGATCTGCTCCTGCAAATTTGTCCCATAAGAACTCATGGCTACAATGTGATTCACTTGCACTATTCTACTAAGAGCATATGCAACCATGTTCCCCTTTCCCTTGATGTACATGATCTCAAAGTCAAACTCACTAAGAGTAGCTAACCATCTAGCTTGCCTGGCATTCAAATTAGGTTGGTCAAACAATTATCTCAATCCATTGTGATCACTTATAAAGACGAACCTCATGCTAAGAAGATAATGTCTACACATCTTCAATGCATGAATGATAACTGCCAACTCAAGATCATGAGTAACATAGTTCTGCTCACACTCATTCAACTTCCTTGACTCATAGCATACCACCTGTCCTTTCTACATGAGAATTCCATCAAGTCATCTCTTACAAGAATCCATACAAATCACAAACTCTTTGTCTGGATATGAAATCTTCAAGAATGGAGCATTTGTAGGCAACTGCTCGAAACTAGTTGCGCACTCCTCGGTCCATTCAAACCTCTTTTGTTTTCACTGTAAGGATGTGTCAGGATAGGAAATCTGTGAGAAGTTCCTGATGAACCACCTATAATAACCAACTAGTCCCATGAATGATCTAACCTTATCCACATTCTTAAGAGTTTCCCACTCCATGATAACTCTGATATTTTTTGGGTGCACGACTATACCTTCCTTGGAAATAACATGTCCCAAATAATGAACTTCAGTTTGAAAGAAATTGTAGTTACTAAGCTTGGCATACAACTAATGCTCTCTCAGTAATCTTAACATTGTTGTTAGGTGCTCTGCATGCTCTTCCTCATTCTCGGAATATGTCAATATATCATCAATGAATATTATCACAAACTTGTCCATAAGGATGCAACACACTATTCATCAAACACATGAAAGTAGCTAGAGTATTAGTAAGACAAAACAAAACTACTACAAACTCATAATGCCCATACCTGGTATGGAACATAGTCTTGTAGCTGTCCTCTTCTTTGATGTGTATGTGATGATATCCTAATCTCAGATCAATTTTTTAGAATAATGCTACTCCCTTCAACTGATCAAACAAGTCATCAATCTGCAACAAAGGATACCTATTCTTGATAGTCACCTTGTTCAACTGCTTGTAATTAATACACAACTTGAGAGTTCCATCCTTCTTCACAAACAATAGTGGTGCACCTTAAGGCGACACACTTGGCCTAATGTATCCCTTGTCAAGCATTTCCTTAATCTGCAACTTAAATTCCACTAACTCTGTGGTGCTCATCTTGTAAGGTGGCTTTGATGTCGGTGTTGCTCCTGATACCAACTCAATAGAAAAGTCCACTTCCCTATGAGGCAATAACTCTAAAATATTTGTTGGAAATACATCCTGAAACTGTTGCAAAATCGGATACCTCTTCAATACTTCAGCGTCCTCGACATCATTTCCATTGTCACTGGAAACATGCACTGCAAATAATACACACCCTTTCCTGCAACTGTGCTTATCTTGCATAATTGCAACCATTCTCATTGATGTAGGCTTATTATTTCCCTGTAATATTATCTTCTCTCCATCATCATCTAAGCACTCAATAATCTTCTCGTAACAATCTACCTTAGAACTATGAAGGTTTAACCAATCCATACCCAAAAGCATATTGTGCAAACCCAAAGGAAGCACATTTAGATGTGCTGATGTATGCATACCATTCAACTCAAATGCACAAGCTCTTGCCTAATGATGAACTCTTTTCTTGGTCCTTGTAGCTAACTGCACCAACCAAGACTTCGCATGCACTTCTTTTCTCAAGCCACACTTATCCACCAAGTTAGGATTAACATAATTATAATTAGATCTAGGATTAATCAAAATGGAAACAAATCGATCACAGAGCTTACCTTCCATCTCAATAATGGACGCATGGTTACTCGCCTGCTTGTTATCAAATTCCGCATAAATCTGAGGAATACTTTGACCAACATCCTTGACTATCGGCGCCTCTTGAGCACTATAGATCCGAGGCCTACCACCCTAGTACATCGAACAATCCTTCTTGTGATGATCCTTGGAACAAATCCAACATTGTAATGGTTCTTTGCCATTGCCCTTATTTTTCTACTCTCCAGGCCGAGATCCATGCCCCTTCTCTATTGTATTGAACTTCTTGTTAGGAGCCACATTCTCTGTCTCACCTACATCTTAAGATCTTTCCCGCTTCAAAGGCCATTTTCCTTTGGTATTCTCATCGATTTTCCAGTCATGCCTAGGCGCAGTCTTATGCTTCGACTACTCATAACAGTACTTCAACTTCCGTATAACCTCCTTCAATGACCGAGGCTCATCATACTCAATATGATCCTTGAATGCTAATGGTAGTCCACTAATGAATGTTTGAACATCTGTCTTCTCATCCTTGATGTAAGGCACATACGTCAACAACTCCATAAACTTAGTCGCGTACTCTTCATCTGCCATAGACCCCATCTTCAATTTGTAGAACTCCTTAGCCTTATCGTCACAATATCTCTATGAAAAATACTTATTTCTAAAAAAGCCTCTTGAATTCATGCCAACTCAAATCTTATGTTTTGATGCCTCTGACATGCTTCACATCCTCCCACCAAATGTCTGCCTTTCCCTTGAGACTAAAAATAGCTATCCTGGCTTTCATGTTCTCTAAATAATCATGCAGCTCGAAGAACTTCTTCATCCCAAGCAACCCTGCTTCTGCATCTTCTGGTTTCTTCAACTCTCCATCAATTTAGGAGGTTTGTCTTTCTTGAACTCATTTGGCAAGTATCCCCTCTCACTCCTCCTATAAGGATGATAGTGATGATGACCATGATGTCTATCTGAACCAGAACTAGAATATAACCCATAACCACTGCCTCTCCTATCAGGTGTATCCATCCATCTTCCACCTCTAACTATGTCATCCTTGTCTGACCTATGTCCTCCATAACACCTACTACCATATTCCCAATTAGTCCTTTCCTCCTATCCATAACTGATATTTGGTTGTCCTTGTCTATGCAAATATGATAAACTATGAAGGATCACTGCATTGACCTCTGCTTGCTTTTCTTGAGCCCTGGCAAGTCTTTCCTATGACTGAATTATCCTATCATTATCTACCTTGCAACTTATTATTTTTGTCTTTAGACTTCTCAAGGTACCTGCTATGTCAAGAGAATACTCTTCCTCATGTTGCTCAGTTGATCTATAAGGAGAGTCACGTGAACTACAATCCACCATTATACTTTTCATATTTGATCCTCTATCTCCTGCCAACTTACCATGTCAGATAAGCCAAATATAACATAATCAAACAGACCTTAGTGAAGTTCAGGGGAGGCTATCTCATCTGCACAAATCAATCCATATTAGCACGATACATATATAGACATATTTATATCAACATATCGACATCATGCATGATAACGCTAACTACATACAATGACCTCATGCATGATAAAAATAACCATGATAATGTATGCATAAAAACATGCATCTAGAACATCCAGTCCAAGCATTTGAACCTGGAAGCTCTGACAGCAATATGTAATGATGCCACCCCACATTTACCCACTTTTACCAGCCCTCCGATTAAATGTGAATCGGAGTGTCACTATGACATGACCCGAGCTCGTTGTTCCATTTAAGGGAGTGAGGCCTATAAACTGACCACAAACTGACATCCTACAGGGACTATAGATCACCCAGGAGCTGAAGAAACACCCCAAGTGGTCAATACCCGAGCTGGAACCTTGTTTCACTGAACTAGACTCCTAACTGCAGCCTTGACGCTTCTTCTATGCGGTTATGAGCCTATAAACACACTCATAGGATTTCCTCCATGTGGTTATGGCCTAAAATAATCAATTATGTGGTCCCATGATCTATGCCATCTTTTCAGGCCATCCCCCAAACCACTACCCAAAATTTCCCGAGACTTTCCAAAATCATTATTAACCTGAAAACAATGCTAATCATTCAAACTTGAATTATAAACTTGACCTATACTGACTAGAACATATTAGGCATTTCGTCAAACACATGGTAAACTTGTAAGCTACAAGTTATAAATGCATATATGAGTGTAAATCTCTATAATTTAGCTTAAAATCACCGAGAAGGTCTAATGCCCTTTCAAGTAATTGTAATAACACTTGTTAGCCCATGCATTCATCAACCATTCATCAACATATCAAAGCATAATAAGGGCCATAGCTAGAACATGTTATAGAACCATGCTTATAACCAACATATAACCAGAATATTAACCATGATAGAACAACCATCAAAGAAACATAATAACAAGTACAAATGCTCATAGAGTACAATAGAAAAATAGTTGTTAATAACATATGTAAAAGCCAACCAAGTCAGGGACTTCCATGTACCACCTGACCATAGATTGAGTTGAACCAACGATTTATAGCATAGTAAAACAGACTTCAAAGTGTCAGTTTTTTATGATAGTTTCGTCATTTTTGTGTGTCAGATAATCAACATTTGTACCATCAAATATCCAACATTAACTAAATTTTCAACTATTCGACAAAATGTCAGCGATGATTTGATGAGCACCAATGTGTCAGATAGACGATGCTAATAAGTCACATATCTGACTAATAACCGTTATATTTTGGCCCCATTTGTACTAGTGGATGGTGCCAAGTTGATCTTCTTTTATGCCCTCACTTCAAAACTTGGATTTGCTACCATGTTGAGAAATCTAGGGCAAAGAGTTAGTTTAAATATTAACTTGATTTATATTTAATATTTGACACTTTCTTGAAATTTGGATTCTTCCATGACTTTGGTTAAAGATCAATGTGATGGGTTGTTCATAGATTTATAGCCCAATACAATCATCACAGATTCATAGTTGATTCATCTTGGCTAGCACAGATGGGCATGTAGATCATCACTTTGGTCCATACAAATAGAGAGACAGGTAGGGTTATGCTATATACCAGGGACATGTTATCTCACCTGGGCTTGATAAACCCTATTCACTAACCTCAAATACAAGGAGGCTATAGAATACCATATATTTGATAAATTCATGGTATAAGTCAATTAACTCTGTTAGAAACACCAAGAGCCTATAATCAAATTCCCATGTTAAACTAAGCCTTTACATAATCTGTGCCCATGATAAGTCAACCATATACTACTTTGTATCCCTATCCCACTCCACCATACACTACCACACTCTTAATTTAGGTGCTAGCTACTCCTGCTTCAATGCCTAATTACAACAATTTGTGATTAAGATGACAATTTAAGTACATATGTGTGTAATTTCCATGATAGGACATATGAATTGTCCTCCCCAAATTACACGTCAATGATTATAACCTTGAATGGGCTAGCACCGGTCTATCTCATCAACTCAAAATGACCCGACAGATGAAAATTTACAATTTATGTCATCATCGCTTCACACTATCTCATGGATGACCAATTCTACAGATTACATGCATAAATTTATGGAAGGACATCCCCTCTACTTATCCTATGATTGATTGTGACAACAAGTGAATAAAGGACAATTGATAGATATTTGTTGACAAGATCCCCTACTTATAAATTGTACTTTGCTCACTTGTTCTCACAATCAATCATAGGCTAGGTAGAGGGGATGGCTTACCAAAAATTCATAAATATAATCTGTAGAAGGGGTCATCTATGAGACAATGTGAAGTGATGATGACAAAGATGGTAAATTTTCATCTATTTAGTCATTTTGAGATGGTGATGACAAACAAGCGTTAGCCCATTCAATGTTATAATCATTGATGGGCAATGTGCGGAGGACAATACTTAAAATTTCATCATAATCACAAACTATTGTGAATTTACAACTAATACATGTTAGAATTGTGTTAAACTAATATAAATTAGAAAATGCAAACAATATATAGATTAGTTACAATAAATATAGTTGAAAATATAGTAGCCATTCCAACAGTGTCGACTAGCGCATAAGGTAAAGAAAAATCTAATGCTATTTTTATTAATGAATAATAATAAAAAAATATCAATTTAGCATTTCTTTCTTGTTACAGCTGATGATCTACCCCTCATGCGGCAGCGTTGATAGCGTCATGAGTACATGACTAGGCCATCAAAAATAAAGAAAAAGAAAAAGAAATGGTTGTACTATTTATATCATTAGAAACATCACGTACCATATTATGAAAACATATTTTTGATGATAATTTTTTTTAGATGAATTATTTTGTGTCTATGATTCATGAATGAATGAATCAACATTATATGTTATATGTCTCTTTATGTACATGACCTTGTTTCATATTATATAAACATATTTTTTATGATGAAATTTATTGAGAAGAAATATTTTGTGGATTTACGAATGAATGAATAAATGAATGATTGCGATTTGTTTTTCATATATCTTAATGTCTTGCTTTTAACTATTTCCTATATAGTATATAGATTGGGTACCGAGGAATTGGGAGTAATGTGAGGGGGCGGGGGGGCATGAGAGCTTCCACCTTCATGTGGTTGGTCCTGTTCAGTAGAGAATAAATTAGGATTTGGATAATCTTGGAGCAAAACACCCTCAATCCAATAGAGCAACAACAAAGTCAATGTTGACTTCGTTGCTGCTTCATCGAGTGGAGGGAGGTTTGCTCCAAGATTAAACTACTCCAACAATTTATTCTCGAAACCAAGAGGAGCTCATTTAGGTATTCATGCATGCAAGTCCTTTTAATTATTATTTATTCATGCAATTAAATTTAATATTTGGTCAAATTTAATCTAAGTTTGCCTCATTGGTCTCATGAATATGTGTAGGACAACTAGTATCAATTCAGATGTTGAAGTGGAACAACTATCTGAAGCAAATAGCTCAAAATGGTAAGGGTTTAGGTGAGACAACAAAATTTGTTTGATATTTGTGTTGTATGTCTTGGCCGAGTGGGAGTTACATAAAGGTTTATAAGAAATAACAAACTTTTCCATGAAAAAATTCATGTAGTATTTGTCTTTCTTTGACCATTATATTTGTATTTGAGTGAAAGACCACAAATTGTCATTTTTCATGTAGGGCAGTAGGAGAAACTCTTACTCTATTAATTGGGCATAAGGCACTGGTATGATTTTTCTTCTATTTTATTAATTATTTATCTCATCTAACTTCTCCTCCTTCCTTTGTTTTGCAGGTACTTTCATTTGCATATCTGGATTTGAAAGATTAACTAGGGTTGGAGTCATATACATAAAAAAAACTCATCAAAGTACTACTCAACTTTAGCCCACTAAGCGCTTGGCTACCAGGTGCGTGATTTAGTTTTGCGTTGCATTTGGTTTCAAGCAAATTTTTTATTTCTACATTGTAAATCTTCCAAGACCATAGATGTTGAGAAAAACTAGGGCAAACAGAATCATGGTTTCTTTTATAATGTTTTCTCTTGTTATATTGACAATTCTAGTCATATAATGTTAGTTCATAATCGAGACGATGCGAATAACAAAGATCACAATGCAAACAAGAACACCAGAAATAGGCTCCACACCAGGGCAAAACCCCTCCACGGGGGAAAACCCAAAAAACTCTCTTCTTATAGAAATTCAAGGAAGACTTCCAAGACCTTTGATCAAGACAACTCACCAAGTGATAGGCCAGCCACCCAAACAACAATGCTTCTCTCTATAACTCAATTTGTTTCTCTTCTCTAGCTCAAAATCTGAACAAAGATAACTTTCTTCCCATTTGTGCAAGCTTGCCAAACAAAGAATTGATGCACAATCCAAACAAATAGACCTTATTGCTTTCCTCGCTATCCTTCTCCTCTTTATCGCTCTGAATTTTCCTTAGACTTCTTGAAGAGAGTGAATTACTTGTGTGACTCATAAGAACACATCCACCCTTTAGCACACAAAAAAACCATATGTTTTTTTTAATTTTCTCTTGGCATTGCGATCTATAGTGGATCTCAACCTATTATTTGATGTTCTCACTTCCACTTTTCTTGAAAACTACCATCACCCTTTAAAGAAATATTTGGTTGATATCTATTTGACAAAATCTATCCATGCATCATGAGATATTAACATTTAGTGTTGATTGTTCTCATAAGTTAAAGGTTGTCATAAAAATATATGACTTGATGCCTAGTGTGCTAAGTGATGGATATGATTCCATAATTACAATTCTAGGTTATTCCAAAATTGTATTGAATTATCTTCCCATTTGAAGCCACTTGTTGTTACTTTTCCCAAGTGGTATAATGTTTTTTAGGGACAATTTTTTTCCAATGCTTTTAATTTATTTATTTTGTTAGCATATGATAGTGTCTATAGGTGGGTTTATGACAAAGGAAACATTCACATGCCTATCTACCATTTATCCTATACACCTTTCCTAGTATAAATATCTTTGTATTGTGGTAGCATTCACCTACCCATGGAGTTCATCTTCATACAAATTTTGTAGTTACATGGAAACATTCTCATGTAATTCAATACAAAAAAATAAAATACAAGATATAGATCACTTAATTTAATACGATGATCCTTGCATTTGGAAGTGAATAGAAAAAATGTTGTTTCTCTAAGCATTTAAGGGATGATGATTGTCACTTACACCCTTCCATGCGTAGGAACCTAAAAAAAATTATAAGATTATTTCAACCTACCCTGATCTATAAATTGTCATGGATTTTCCAATGGATAGTTCATCACAACAAATTTATTAAAATAAACTAAAATCTATAATATGAAGATTAATTCCTTTTTAGATTCTAGATTTGTTCTTACTATTTTGTTATTTATGCATGCAATATACGATATGCATAAAGTATAGAACAAGTAAA
The DNA here is from genome assembly GCA_031772625.1 of Pinus tabuliformis. Taxonomy (NCBI): domain Eukaryota; kingdom Viridiplantae; phylum Streptophyta; class Pinopsida; order Pinales; family Pinaceae; genus Pinus; species Pinus tabuliformis. The sequence continues at coordinate 917,247,159 of CM062805.1, read as the reverse complement.
TACAATCACTTACAATCCATAATGGGCGCCAATATATGCTTTGGGAAACCCTTACGAGATCAAACGTAACTAAAAGTTGCAACCACTCTACTCTCTTTTGTCTAAAATGGAAATGATGCAAGTATAAAGGATAAGGTGCTCCCTATGGAGTCTGTTTAGACCTGTGGTGCGTGGGATGAAACAGAATAAAAACTCCTTCTTTTATGCTCTCTTTCTATCCACACTTAGCTACTCTGCTCTACTATGGAACAAATGCAAGAAAATGGAATGGAATCCCTTCCCCCCTGGTGGCATGGTTATACCATAGCTTGATATCCAACTAGGAGTTATATTTGACCCATTCAACCCTCAACATGAGTTACAAGTCAACCCTTCTAAAGTCCTCTTCATAGTCCCCACATGGTTAGCCCTATTTCTATGAGTAACGGGGGACAACATGGCATACTCTTAAATTATAGTGGTCAATCATGATAGGTCAAGTTCCTGGTGGCATAAATATTGTATCTAAATTGAGATTAATAAGGTTCTTTCATTCTTGGTGTTGTAGTGTTAACACCCAGGTTGTTCCCTTTGACTCCCAAGGGAATACGGCCGGGGTAACCACTAACCAATCTTTGGATTACAGCTTCTAGCCAGGCTGTAATCAGAGAGGGCTCTCTCTTTATGATTTCTCTATGTTCTGATAGTATGAATTTTGGGCTAGCTATGATGTTCAAGTTTTGTTTTTGTATTTGGTTGGAGAATGTTTCAGTCAAGATATGTATGCTCTCACTTAGAATGTTATATGTCATTGGGCAATGGAGTCAGTGGTCCTTTAGTTGTTTGGTGTGCTATGTTGATACAATAGTGAAGCTGCAGAGCTGGATAACTGTCTGAGAAACAATGCTTTGAAATTGTGATTAAGTGTGATGTGTTCAGTTCATGAAAGGCAGTTAAGGATCTTCCAATAAACTGATATGATAAAGAAGTGAGAGTGTTATCTGGAAGCAGTGAAGAATTTCTAGACAACATTCACATTATAGAATTAAATAAAACATGAGCATTTAAGAATTCATGTCCATAGTTAATTATGAAGAAAAACATTTACAGCAATAAAAGATTGAGCACAGGGTGTGATGAAACATGTCCTGTACTATCCCTTTTCTCTATTGCTAGATTTGATGAAAACATGAATATGAAATAACATAAGAAGACAAAACAGAGATTAAGAAAACCTATTATTCCATCAGACAGCACAAGAATTCTGCAACAACACTTAAGTCATCAGCAAGACATCAAAGTTCCAGGAAATCACCGAGCTGATCCAGCTCTTTGTATTAGACAATTCTGAAAGTGTACAGTACATTTGCCTCAGAGTGAAAATTACCAACCCCTTATGCGTTACTAAGGGGAGTATATATACAAAGTTTACATAAGAAAATATCTGAATGAAGAGTAAATGCTCCATTAATGTCAGGCCAACTGCTGGAGCGTAGTAGTTGAGAAAATTAATGCTGTAATAACTTTCTAGTCCCTTAGCTGTCAAAAATGGTCAGAGACTGTTGACTTGGTGGCAGTTAGAGTCGGCTGAGAATACGCTGTCAAAGACATGCGTACTTCCTTATCCTTTGGGCTAGCTGTCGTTGTCCATGTGCTGAGTCACTTTTTAGCTGCCTTAAATGCTAGCCTTTTTATCTTCTGGTGAGCTGGAGAGGGCAGGGACCGAGCAACTGAGGCTACCGTGGCAAAATTTGAAGCATTGCCTGCCACCAATCTTCTTTAGGCATCTGATGTCTTCGAATTTTTATTAAAGTTTCATCGGCCTCTGTATACCTGTAAAAATTAGGAGGAGTTTCAAAAAGATGATTTACCTCATTTTCAATAAAGAACAGGCCTTCAAGTTTCTCATACAAGCTCTCTCCTGTGGGAGGCCCTGTTTGCCCAGATGTGCTGCCAGATGCAGTAATCTGATTTTCAATGTAGGTTGCCATCCTGTTGGCAAATTGATCTCGGGAGATCAGTCTTCCTGCACCACTTAGGAGGCTGGGCAGGCATTTTGTTTGCAATACTGCCATCTTGACTTTACATTCCTCCACATCTGCTTGTATCTCATAGCACTTCCTCTCCACAGTTTGCACATAGTTCCTGAGAGTTAGCACCTTCTTGGCAGTGAGGACAGCCTCTGTTCTGTTGGGAATGCCTATGGCTGCCAGTTCCTCCTTTTCTTGCCTGTTGAGGAAGTCTATCATTCTGTTGGCCTGTTCAGGTCTGTCTCCCAGTAATGCTTTGGCCTTATGGATTTCTGCTTGTGCTTGGCCCAATAAGTCCATCTGCTCATGTATTGTTTTTATTGACCTCCATTGTTGAGTGATGGATTGGCCAATTTTGGCCCATAGAATCCTTTTTATGTCGGCCATGGCAGTCTCTAGATTCAGCTCTTTCTCTAAGGCCTTGATCTTTTCTTTTAGGGCCTTTATCTCTCTGCTTTGCTCAGCCACAGTTACTTTTGATTTGTCATACTTGGCATCCAGTTCTGCCAATTTTTCCTTGGCTTTCTTTATTTCATTTGCCTGGAGCTCCATTTCCTTGATGGCTTTGGTCAATTCCTCTACACTTTTGCTGGAGTCTGGAGCTGTCATTGTTGCTGGTGCTTCTGTAGTGGGGGCCACTGCTGCCTCTGTAGTTGTTGCTGTTGCTGAAGTAGTTGGAGGAGCTTGGGATGTGGATTCTCCCTGTTTGTCTTGTAATGCCCCTTCAAGCTCTTTCTCCAACTCAAGGACCTTTCGGTTTAGCTGCATTATGAGGTCCAGTTGGTCATCGATCTGCTTTTCTTTCTGTAGCTCTGCTGTCTGAGGATGCTCTGTAGGCAGCAGCTTTAACCTTTTCTTTAAGGCATTGAGGTCATCCTCCTTTTTCTTCATAAGGGCCCTTATACCCTTTGGATCATTAGGATCATGCCCTAGGTCAACAATAATGTCCTCAAGTGACTTTATTCTGTTATCTTTGGCTAGGGAGGACATTCTCTCAAAATCCAACTGAGTGTTGGTATTTTTGAGTGACTCTTTCAGTTCATGGGCCATGGTTGCCTTCTCCACCAAGGTTGCATAGACCATTTCTCCAGTCTGTTTGTGGAGTTCAATCCGGTCCATGGGATGTATGTCTCTGGCTAGGACCTCCACCCTTGTCTTCACATAATCTGCTGCTGATTTTGGATGGGGCACTTTAGGCTTGAAATGGCTGAGGAGCATTTTCTCCTCTTGAATGTCATATACCGACATTAGCCTTTCCTTTTGGGCTGGTGTTGCATCGAGAAATTGTTTATAGACCTCTACCCTCAGCAGATCATTCTGAGCCTTTATTTGTTTGAAAGAAGCCTTAGTGCTCTTGGGCTTCTTGCTCTGCTGGGAAGAGGAGGACACCTCCAAACCAAGCTGTAAACCTTGCTCCTGCTGAAAGGAGCTTATACCTGTATGCTGACTGCCCTCTCTATCTTTCCTTGCTGTGTCCAAGACATCTTCAGTGATGTCTTCTACCTCTGGGGAGTCTACCCTTTGCCTTTTGGCTTCTGGTTGCTGGGAGGATCCACTAAGAGGAGTGGACTCTTCTCTATCTCTTTTTGTACCCCTTTCCTCATGTGCTGGGGTCTGCAAAATTGGGGCAGTCAATGGCTCAGTTTGTGGGGGTGGAGTTTGCATTGTTGGAGCTGCTGGCAGCTCAGTCTGTGGTAGGACAGTTTGCCCTTGTTGCTGTTCTATTTGCTGCCCTTGTTGCTGCTCACCTGAAGGGGCAGGCTTTTCTTTCATTGTTTCATCTTCTGCACCCATTATGCCTTTCCCTTTGTCTGTAGCTGGTGCTACTGTAGAAGGTGCCTGTGTGGTTGGTGCAGTCCTTGTGGCCGAGGTCCCTTCTCCTGCTGAGTGAGGCCGTTTGAAGGGTACCTGTTGCACATAATCCAAGTCAAGCATCTTTTCCAGTTCCCTGACATTCTTTTGCATTACTTCTTCCTCAGTTAATTTTTCAACTAAGGTATCCTGCTGCCATTCTTGCTGGTTGGCATATTTTTCAATGTGTGGATATTTGCAATGCTTATAGCCTAGTAGCTTGTACTTGACTCTCCTAGCAGTGATGAAACCTTCAGGGTCATAAGGGACCCATCTGAAACTATATGACAGCTTGTATTTATCTTTCAGGATTAGGTCAGCATCTTCCCATCCTTCTTTCTTGTTCATGATGAAGGGGCCCACTTGGTGTTTGAACTTGAGATGGGCTTTCTTTCTGGCGCTGTGGAAGTGGGTGAGGTCAGACTGAATCAACTGCCTATAATACTCCAAGGCAAATAACCTCATAGGCACATATCTTGGGAGCCTGTATGGACAGAGCTCACAGCCATAGACTCTGATGACTGTATGATTCTCATATAGGTACCAGTCACCTATTTTGTACTTCTTGGAAAGCTGCAGAGCTTTCTGTATCTCAGTTGATATTCTGGGAGGAGGGGACCTCATTAATAGGCAAGAGACAGGGTATAAAAATTGGTCAATAAATTCACAATAGGTATAGGGTGAATTTGAGACTTTGTGATAGACACATGTCCAGAAGATCACAGATCTTCTTTCTCCTCTATAATCCAGCTTTTTGATGTAGCAAGGAAAAGCCTCAGACTGATAGTACATGAAAAGGTGGTAAATATAGGCCGAGTACTTGAAGACACCCTGTCTGTCCACTTTGCTCAACTGATCATGAATCTTGTTAGCTATGAACTTGGCAAAGTTATACTTGCGGGCAGGGGGTTGGCCTGGGCTGTAAGCAACTAGCAATACCAACATTGTTTCATCCACATGCTCACTGGTTTTGTATCCCAGCACATATGCAATCATGTCTAGCAACAGTCTGCCTACCTCAGTAAAAAAGACATCCAAGTAGGGAGGTGGCCCTGCAGGCTGGCACTCAGGTCTCATAAATGTACTGGTGACCTTCTGAATCTCCTCACTAGTCATCTTGGCACCAGTGTCCAGCAGATAATTCATGGAAAATGGGAACAGCAGCTCAGTTTGATCAAAGTGGAGCATTTTATTGATGGTTTCAGGATTAATGTGGAAGAGGATGCTCTCAGATGGAGACTTAATGGCTCTTTGCTGCACATTATAGTTTTCAGCACAAAGGCGAATGACCTCAGGAAAAACATTGACTGAGGGGAGGCAGTAGTATGGGAGATTTGATTCCCATATCCCATATGTGTCTTTGCCATTCAGATAGTCATCTCTTAACTGCCTGAAGGTCTGCAAGAAGTCCCTGTTACCCACAAAGTCTTCAATGAGGTAGTCCCTATCAGCAAGAGGCAAGGACTCCAGGTCTTTGTTTGGTGGATTTAATGGAGCAGCACTGAGGGCTGAGGGTGCAGGGGCAGCCATTGTGTAATCTGATTTTGAACAAGGTGAGTGCAATGGATAGCAAGGTTCTTCAGAGCTTAAGTGATAGACTCACTGCAGACAATGTTTGAGATCTTCTTCACAGTGAACAGGTAGGCTTGTTTCTGCAGTTTTTGATAATTTCACAGAGATTGTGAATTGCTAAGGGTAAATTGCAGAGAGTATGTGAGATTCACTTAGGTGAAAGCTGCAGCTGGTCTACACCCGGCAAAAGGGAACAATGTCGGGCACCTCGAGGATGAATTTCACAGCTTTGGCCCGCGAATTGACTGTTTCAATGTCGAATTATAGTGCTGGGGCAATGCAGGTTACCTTAGCTCTTATTTAAGCAGCAGACTATGCTTAATTGTGGAATTTGACAGGTGTTTTAATGGTGAATTTACAGAGAAATGGTATGCATGGACGAAATGGGAGAATTACGGTGAATACCTGGATAGAAACGCTTAGAAAGCCTGCGGGCTGAACTGTGAAGGCTGAATTGATGAGTTGGTACGGTTGCAAATTTGAATTTGGAGGTCCGGAGGTGTTTTGGCAGTGAACCAGCAGCAACGGCTATGTCTTCTTGGCTTGAAAATGACATAAAACGGCCCAAACTGTGACTTTTAACGACGAATTCGGAAAAATGAGTAATTGGCGCCTTTCCGTCGATGACGTCAGCATGACGTCATGGCGGGCCCGGGTACGGAGGGTGACGTGGCTGCTGAGGTGTAGGCCAGCGTGGCCGGACACGGTGGCGGGCGGATAAGGTGGCAGGGCTACGTGGAGGGCCACGCTGCGTAGGGGGCGGGAGATGGCGCTACGTCATGATGACGTATGGATGACATCAGGGGGAGGTGGTAACGGGATGGTGGTAAGCGGGTTCCCCGCACCACCTTTGGGCAAAGGCGGTAACGGGGAGGGGGGCTCCGAACAACCCCGCCGCTTGCCACGCGTCCCTTGTACAGGGCGGAAAACCACCGTTCCCCGGACGCTAAAGGTCGGCAGATCCGGGACCGAAAATACCCGCCCATCGTCGGATCGGGGGTGGCAGACGATGGATGGCTGGCGGGTCTCCCGACGGATCGTGCATGTTTGGAGGGTCCCGCCGGCATATTAAAATATTCAAATTAATACTTTGGGCGGAGAACTTTAGGTTTAAGGGTTTTTTGTGGGTTTTTCGGGGCAAGGGTTAATCTGAAGGGGGAGGAAGGGTTAGAAAGTGGGTTTTAAGCAGAGGGAAGGGGTTTTTGTGGGATTCTTGAGCAGAGGTGAGGTGATGGCTTAGGAGGAGGTTATTGCTCCTAACCAGAGGTTAGAGCAATCCCAAGACAGGGTTGACCATAGTCCCTGATGAACTAATGTCTCCCTTAGACAAACTTATTTAGCTATAGTGCTAAAAGGGAGGATATTTATACAATGCTGGGGATTTAGACAGCATGGTGTTATAATAGTAGGCAAAGGTGACACAGGGGATTTAGATAGTAGAAGTTAGGGGTTAATATGGATAGAAAAGGTGAATGAGGAGTGATATCACTAAGTTTATTTGAAAATTACTTAGTTTAGGGAGTAGATCAAAATGAAAAGAATTTTAGACAAGAAAGGTGGCTTTTAAAGGATTAAGAACCACCATAAAACCACAAATCCTTCCATGAATCTCAACTGATGAAGGGATGTTAGTGATGAAGGGGAAAGGGGAAAATGGGAGGTTAGACATGCTCCTTTGCTTTGCTGCAACCTGATGGAGAAGAGAAGCTTCCCAATCCAATGATATTCCTTTGTGGACAGTTCAGCACACATCTACTTGCAAGGAATGATATTTCTGCAACCCCAACTGCCTACCCATCTATTTGCCTAGCATTTTTTGTTTCTTCATGGAGGGTGCACTTAGACTTGCAGACCCTTGTTTGCCTTTTCCTTTCTTTGACTTTTTCCTTTTGATTTTCTATCTAATGTTACCCTTATTGCCTCCAAGGTCCCAGATTAAGCAGTTGGGAACCTTAATTCTCTACCTAAGCTACTGGTCTGCCAAGATTAAACAGTTTGGACAGACTTCTTTCTCTATTCTACAACTGAAAATTGAAATATGGTATGATCCAGATTAGTCTGTTGGACCATCCATCAAAATTTAGTCTACCTCAAGCTATGTACACACATTGTTTTCTCTTGGAAATATGGGATCTTTGCATCACCAAAGCAGAGCATATTTGGACCTTTCTTTGCCAATCATGAAATATGAAACCTATTGGTATAGGTAGCTAACAGTGGCTCCACTTGGGGATGGTTTTTCTTCTTGAAAGACCAAGAACAGCAGGTCAGAATGCCTTGGCCCTTGATCTGTTCTTGCCAAAATTTGGGAATTCTCTCTTTGTGTATCAAACTAGAAGCTATTACCTCTATGGACTTTCTGGCCTGTAAAGCCCCCTTTTCTGTTTATATATAGTGGCTTTTTTCAAACTGAACTATTTATCTGCTGAAAGAAATATATACAGCTGATTATGTACAAGGGAAAATTAGGCTGCACTCATGAATGGTAGTCAAAATAGTGCTTTAGCATCCTGCCATTCACAGGACCCTCACCTACATCAGTGCCCTCCAAGTTTTCTAAAAAGTAAGTGTTATTTCCCTGTATTGCTTGTATGACGAAGGGCCCTCTCCAAAGGGAGTCAAATTTTCCATGCTTACCCTTGTCTTCTCTTCTTGAATCCCACTTGAGGACTTTGTCTCGAGTGCTGAAATCTTCTGCCTTAGTTCTTCTGTCAAAGGCCTTTTTTAATTTTTCTTGTAAAACTTGAACTCTGCTGTAGACTTGATCTCTAGTTTGCTGCAAACATATTATCTGATTTATCCTTCTCTGCATATCATTTGGTTCAGCTTGACTTTCTTGAAGTAGTTTCATAACAGGAACTCCTAGTGATGAAGGGAATTTGGCTTCTAATCCATAGACTAACTCATATGGGCTGGTCCCAATTGATCTCTTGGTTGTTAGTCTATCTGCCCATAAGGCATTCACGAGCTTCTTATGCCAGTTCTTCTTATTTTCTTCCAGCACCTTCTTTATGATGTTTACAAGGCTTTTATTTGATGATTCAGCAAGGCCATTTCCTTGGGGATAATATGCGGTAGAATGACCCAAGGTAATGTGAAATTTGTGGCAGAAATTCACCATCTTCTTAGATCTGAAAGCAGCAGCATTGTCTGTTATTATTTTGTCAGGGCAACCAAATCTAGCCAATATGTTATTCTCCAAGAACTGAATGATTATTGAATCATTTTCTTGTCTGCATGGAGCAGCTTCAATCCACTTAGTGAAATAGTCAGTAGCTATTAGAATCCATCTGTGTTGGCCTGAGGATGAAGGGTGAATTTCCCCAATGAAATCCAAGCCCCATTGTTGAAAAGGTCTCTCTGTTGCAATAGGCCTCAAAGGAAGTGGCAGTAACTTTCTCTTTCCCTCAAACACTTGACATTTATGACATGATGTGGTAAATTTTTTAACATCAGAGAAAACAGTGGACCAATAGTAACCAGCCCTCAGTATTTTATCCACAGTGGACTTCCAATACAAGTGTCCACCACAGTCACCTGCATGAAATTCTTTCATGATATTATTAGTTTCATTTTCAACTAAGCAGTTTAATAGTATACCCTCATGGTTTTTCCAAAGCAAATTGCCATCCATGACACAAAATCTTGATGCTTTCATCTTTAAGAACCTACATTTAGTTCTGGACAATCCTGGGGGAGCACGCAGGTTTTGTAATACATAACATATATCAGAGTACCAAGGGGATTGTTCAAAGGCTACATTGATCTTTGGAGTCGCCAGCTCCGGTTCATTTTCCAGCTGGTTGATGTCTAAGGCTTGGAAGTTTGCTTCTGTCATTAATTTAGCCAAACCTTGCCCTTTTATCAGTTTTGTAGGTTTTATTTCAATATCAAATTCCAAAATGTTGGCAATCCATTTTCCTCTTCTGCCCTCTAAGTTTTCTTGAGTGAGTATGTCTTTTACATTAGGACTTGGCACATAAGCTATAACATGGGAATAAAGGATGTAAATCCTAAAGTCTTTAATGGCCTTGACCAAAGCATAAGCTTGCTTTTCCATGATTTGATATTTCAGAGGTGCATCTCTAAGAGCTCTACTGAAAAAAGAAATGGGCTTTTCATTTCCTTGGTCATCTTTCTGTAGTAAAACAGCAGCAATAGTATGCTGGGAGGCAAAAGAGAAAATGATGAATTCTCTATCAAATTGAGGATTTGTTAAGACTGGGGTTTGGGTAAGGGCCAATTTTATACCTTCAAAGGCCTGATTTGCTTCAACTATCTATTTCACTTTTGAATCCTTCTTTAGCATATTATTCAGTAATCTGATCAGCTCTGCTAGGTTAGGGATAAACCTTCTCAAGAAGTTGATCTTTCCCAAGAATGCTTGCAATTCTTTGATATTTCTTGGGTGGGGCATTTGTAAGATAGCTTGTATCCTATCTGGGTCAATTCTTATCCCATCCTTTGAAATGATATGTCCTAACAGCTTACCTTCTTCCAAACCAAACAGAGACTTCTTAGGATTTAAGGAAATTCCATATTTCCTACATGTTAAGAAGATCTGTCTTAAGTGTTTCAAGTGTTCATGGTCAGACTTTGAAAAAGGTGTCAGGTCATCCAAATAAATGACAAGAAAGTCATGAATCTCCTTGGCAAAAGCAATATCCATTGCTCTTTGAAACGTTGCCCCTGCATTTTTCAATCCAAAAGGAATTTTTACATATTTGAAAGTTCCCCATGGGGTTGTAAATGCAGTTTTGTCTTGATCATCAGGGTGTACCAGGATTTGATTAAAGCCTGAGAATCCATCAAGCAATGAGATCCTTGAGGCTCCTACCACTCTTTGGAGAATGTGATCCATCTTGGGCAATGGATAATTATCTTTGAGGGACACTTGATTCAGATTTCTTAGATCTACACAAAGCCTTATCTCACCAATTTTCTTTCTTGTAGGGACTAAGTTTGAAATCCAATCAGAAAACCTGATTGGTGCTATGATGCCAGCCTTAAACATTTTTTGCAATTCCTTTTCAATTGAAGGAAGGAGCATGGGATTGATCCTTCTTAATTTTTGCTTGAATGGCTTTTGATTAGGCTTGAGAGGGATAGTATGCTGGATAACAGAGGTATCATAGGACTTTAGATCCTCATAACCCCATGAAAAGACATCCTGAAATTCTTTGAAAAGGTCAATGTATTTGGGTTTTTGATCAGGAGATAAAGATGCAGACAACTTTATTATTTTGGGCTTGTCAACAGTGCCAATGTTGCATTCTTCAATGGCTGCATTTAAGGGCTACATTTTTGGCTTTCTAGGGATATCATTTGAATCAAAGATGTCCTCTAATGGAGTTAGGCCTGTTGGAAGAAAATTGTCTTTCAGCTCTATGATTTCAGCCTCTGTAACAGGCACATCTTCATAACTGGTTTGTTGAATTTGTTGTATGTTTTCATTGTTGAAAATGGTTGGATGTAGTATTTGTTTTGCTGTTCTAGGTGATATTGGGTGGTTACTATGTTCAAACTGTATTTGTGATTGACTTGCTCTCTCAGTGTCAATGTTTAATCCTGCAAATTCTTGCTGCAAAGTCAAAAAATTGTTTATTTGTGTATCATCCTCAAATACTTGCCAATCTTTGACATTGTTTGGAATGGAGGGTCTGTGTTTTATCTCAGCTGTGAAATAATTGTTAGGTTCCAAAGGTAATTTGCAGGTACTTGCAAATGTGGCCAAACTATGAGCATGAAGATTATGGGTCCTAGAAATTTTGGTGATTTGGAATTCAGTGAAGGAGTTTAGTACTTCAGCAACAGCAGACCTGCAAGACCTCAATCTTTTGTCATTAGTGACAAAATTTCCCTTCACTTGTTGGATGACTAAATATGAATCTCCCATGATTGAAACTTTTGTGGCTTGTAAGAACTTTACTAGCTTAAGGCCTAGTAAGAGCGCTTCATATTCTGCCATGTTATTGGTGCACCTGAAATTTAGTCTATAGGCTCGGCCTTCTGCGTGACTGTTTTGTCTATTGTGTATCCAAACTCCAGCTCCTGCCCCTAATTTGTTGACTGAGCCATCAAATTCAAGGAACCATAGGATCTCTTGTCCTAGGGGAGACTTAATGACCTCTCTGTGTGCTGGGAATGCAAGTTGAAGTTCTGATTTTTCATTTAGTTTGTCTTTTAGGACAGTCTTATCACTTGATTGGATCAATTTGACTTCTAGAGCAGCTTCTTTGTTTAATGATGGTTGAACCATTGTTTCTTGGGTAGCAGTTTGTTCATTAGTGTCTTCCTCTTGTATGAGTGTCTTGGTTTCAACATCATTATTTGAGAGAGTTGTATTGTCATTGAAGAGAATGTATGAGTCTATGTCTGAATGGACAGCATATATGGGAAAGTTTTGAGGCTTTTCTTCACTGCTGACCATGTATTTCATGAGTGTCTCTCTGTACAGTCTTTTCGGTTGCCCAAAAACAGAGATGGTGGCATATGACACGTCTAATTGCAGGGAACCTTGGAGTTTAGCCCCCCATGACCTTGATAACAGCATCCCATACTTGGGTGGGATATCAGCAACTACAACATCCATTAGAATTGTTTTATTTGGGTACTGAACAAGAGACACACATAGATCTTTTATTAGGCCTAAGCACTTGACTTGGCTGGAGTCAAAGGAGAATAGGTCCTTATATGGTCTTGTTATATCTAGATTCAATCTTTCCATGACTGCTTTTGGCATGAGGTTGTGAGAGGCACCTGAGTCAAATATTGCATTATGTAATATTTTATCATGAATATGTAAGCTGACATAAAAAGGTAAGATCCCTGTGACTGCTGTTTATCCATCCACTTCTGGGCCAAACAGTAATTCTGGGGTGTCATCCGACACATTGACATCATCTTTGCTGTTGGTGAGTTGAAGGGACTTCTTGATTTTTTGTTTATAAATATCATGCTTGGCTAGTTCTGAAAGAGGAATTGCTACCTTTAATTTGCCAATTTCAGTTTATAGGTCAAAGGATTTTTCAGATTGAGTCTTAGGGTTATGGACGACAGTCCTTTCCTTGTTCACTAACTCTTCTTCCTGATTTTTATTTTGATCTTGAGGTTTGTCCTTCTTGCTCATATCTTGAAGAGTGACACTTGGATTAGGGTGCAAGGATGATGTAGCCATAGGCTGCTGTTTTAAGAAAAACGGTTCAGTGACTTCTTCAATGGTTATTTCTTTTGCAAGTGAATCCGTTGTATCATTTGGCTCTATGACTATGGCTCTTTTAGGCTGTTGGTTATCCTTTATCTTTTCAGGCTGAGTTACATTCACAGTTCTGCTCCTTAGCTTGTACTGTTTATGGACTTCATAAACAGCTGTGTCATAGCCTTGTTTAAAGTCAAATGATTCACCTGATTTGGTTTGGAACAGTTTGATTTCATCATCCTCATGGTCTTCTTGTGTTAAAAAGACTTGACTTTCACCATCCAAACCCATTAAATTTATGTGAGGATCTTCATTGGGTTCGCTTGATGTAGAAGTCTCAGCATAGTTTTCTTGGAAAGGGGGTCTTATGTCTGGATCAGAACCTGCCTTGCCCATGTTTGGGTTTTGAGTTCTCCTAAAATTTGGATTCCTAGTAGGGTTATTCTGTGGTGCTTCCCATGATGACTTTCTCTCAACTGATTCCACTCTATCACCCAATCTCTTCATACCAGTGAGTATTGCATCCAACTTTTGATCAAAAGCTGAGGGTTCTTCTTTGAAGGTAGTTCTTTTTTCTAATCTTGCTCTGTTTCTTTTGGCAATCAAGTTAGCTTCCACTGTGACAGCAACCTTTTGGGCATCTGCAAGGGTTTCAGGAGCTCTTTCCTTCAGCTGATAGGCCATATCAGGGTCAAAACCATCAGGAAATTTGTACAAGGCCAAATCAGGAGGAGGTCTTAGATTTTGTGGTATTGCATTATATACATTGTTGAATCTTGCACAATACTCCAGAACGGTCTCTTGAGGACCTCTTTTGATTGTGTCATATTCACCAAGTATGTGCAGAGGATCTTTCTTTTTCTCCCATCTGTTAGTAAAGGCTTGGTAAAGCTCATCAGGAGTTGTGATGGAATTTTCATTTAGGGATCTAAACCAAGTTCTCACATCCCCAGTCAGACTTTGAACAAACATCCTCATTCTCACACTGTCATCATCTATTTCATAGTTCTCAAAATGGTCTTGCATCCTTTTGGCATGCTGAATCGCTGTGAAAGGGCCAGTGGAGTCAAAATATGAGATCTTGGATTGATAGTCCTGGGGTAGAGCTGCAGCATTAGCAGGTAACTGTAAAGGTGCATACATATTGGCCATATTTGCAGGGTATATGGGATTGATAGGGATAAACGGGATAATAGGGATGATGGGTAGTACAGGGTTGGTGGGACCGGTAGTAACTAGAGTGTTTGTCAAGGGAATATGTGCAGAGGATGAAGGTGTGAAAGGAGGGCTTTGAGATGTAGAGGGGGAACTAGGGGAATCAAGGGTAGATTGAAATAGAACCTTGATTAGAGTTAGAACAGGGTTTGGATGAAATGTCTCATGACTTGAATCAGCAAGAGTTTGTTGTCCCTGCTGATTCCTGATGATCTTAGGGATTGTATTAGGATTTTCAAAAACAGCTGATGGATCTGGGTCAGGGTTTGACCTAGTATGTCTGGTTTTCCTTTTAGGAGCCAGCTTCTGAACTTATTTTTGGTATTTTTCAGAAAATTTTGTGTCTACAAAGGCCAGACAGGATTTTGGAGTTACTGTGTATATTCCAAAGCTAGCACCAAAGTGAATGAGGCAGCTTTCAAGAGATAAACAGAAATTAGAAAATCCTCAGGAACTCCCCAGTGGAGTCACCAACTATGTTAACACCCAGGTTGTTCCCTTTGACTCCCAAGGGAATACGGCCGGGGTAACCACTAACCAATCTTTGGATTACAGCTTCTAGCCAGGCTGTAATCAGAGAGGGCTCTCTCTTTATGATTTCTCTATGTTCTAATAGTATGAATTTTAGGCTAGCTATGATGTTCAAGTTTTGTTTTTGTATTTGGTTGGAGAATGTTTCAGTCAAGATATGTATGCTCTCACTTAGAATGTTATATGTCATTGGGCAATGGAGTCAGTGGTCCTTTAGTTGTATGGTGTGCTATGTTGATACAATAGTGAAGCTGCAGAGCTGGATAACTGTCTGAGAAACAATGCTTTGAAATTGTGATTAAGTGTGATGTGTTCAGTTCATGAAAGGCAGTTAAGGATCTTCCAATAAACTGATATGATAAAGAAGTGAGAGTGTTATCTGGAAGCAGTGAAGAATTTCTAGACAACATTCACATTATAGAATTAAATAAAACATGAGCATTTAAGAATTCATGTCCATAGTTAATTATGAAGAAAAACATTTACAACAATAAAAGATTGAGCACAGGGTGTGATGAAACATGTCCTGTACTATCCCTTTTCTCTATTGCTAGATTTGATGAAAACATGAATATGAAATAACATAAGAAGACAAAACAGAGATTAAGAAAACCTATTATTCCATCAGACAGCACAAGAATTCTGCAACAGCACTTAAGTCATCAGCAAGACATCAAAGTTCCAGGAAATCACCGAGCTGATCCAGCTCTTTGTATTAGACAATTCTGAAAGTGTACAGTACATTTGCCTCAGAGTGAAAATTACCAACCCCTTATGCGTTACTAAGGGGAGTATATATACAAAGTTTACATAAGAAAATATCTGAATGAAGAGTAAATGCTCCATTAATGTCAGGCCAACTGCTGGAGCGTAGTAGTTGAGAAAGTTAATGCTGTAATAACTTTCTAGTCCCTTAGCTGTCAAAAATGGTCAGAGACTGTTGACTTGGTGGCAGTTAGAGTCGGCTGAGAATACGCTGTCAAAGACATGCGTACTTCCTTATCCTTTGGGTTAGCTGTCGTTGTCCATGTGCTGAGTCACTTTTCAGCTGCCTTAAATGCTAGCCTTTTTATCTTCTGGTGAGCTGGAGAGGGCAGGGACCGAGCAACTGAGGCTACCGTGGCAAAATTTGAAGCATTGTCTGCCACCAATCTTCTTTAGGCATCTGATGTCTTCGAATTTTTATTAAAGTTTCATCGGCCTCTGTATACCTGTAAAAATTAGGAGGAGTTTCAAAAAGATGATTTACCTCATTTTCAATAAAGAACAGGCCTTCAAGTTTCTCATACAAGCTCTGTCCTGTGGGAGGCCCTGTTTGCCCAGATGTGCTGCCAGATGCAGTAATTTGATTTTCAATGTAGGTTGCCATCCTGTTGGCAAATTGATCTCGGGAGATCAGTCTTCCTGCACCACTTAGGAGGCTGGGCAGGCCTTTTGTTTGCAATACTGCCATCTTGACTTTATATTCCTCCACATCTGCTTGTATCTCATAGCACTTCCTCTCCAAAGTTTGCACATAGTTCCTGAGAGTTAGCACCTTCTTGGCAGTGAGGACAGTCTCTGTTCTGTTGGGAATGCCTATGGCTGCCAGTTCCTCCTTTTCTTGCCTGTTGAGGAAGTCTATCATTCTGTTGGCCTGTTCAGGTCTGTCTCCCAGTAATGCTTTGGCCTTATGGATTTCTGCTTGTGCTTGGACCAATAAGTCCATCTGCTCATGTATTGTTTTTATTGACCTCCATTGTTGAGTGATGGATTGGCCAATTTTGGCCCATAGAATCCTTTTTATGTCGGCCATGGCAGTCTCTAGATTCAGCTCTTTCTCTAAGGCCTTTATCTTTTCTTTTAGGGCCTTTATCTCTCTGCTTTGCTCAGCCACAGTTACTTTTGATTTGTCATACTTGGCATCCAGTTCTGCCAATTTCTCCTTGGCCTTCCTTATTTCATTTGCCTGGAGTTCCATTTCTTTGATGGCTTTGGTCAATTCCTCTACACTTTTGCTGGAATCTGGAGCTGTCATTGTTGCTGCTGCTTCTGTAGTGGGGGCCACTGCTGCCTCTGTAGTTGTTGTTGTTGCTGAAGTAGTTGGAGGAGCTTGGGATGTGGATTCTCCCTGTTTGTCTTGTAATGCCCCTTCAAGCTCTTTCTCCAACTCAAGGACCTTTTGGTTTAGCTGCATTATGAGGTCCAGCTGGTCATCGATCTGCTTTTCTTTCTGTAGCTCTGCTGTCTGAGGATGCTCTGTAGGCAGCAGCTTTAACCTTTTCTTTAAGGCATTGAGGTCATCCTCCTTTTTCTTCATAAGGGCCCTTACACCCTTTGGATCATTAGGATCATGCCCTAGGTCAACAATAATGTCCTCAAGTGACTTTATTATGTTATCTTTGGCTAGGGAGGACATTCTCTCAAAATCCAACTGAGTGTTGGTATTTTTGAGTGACTCTTTCAGTTCATGGGCCATGGTTGCCTTCTCCACCAAGGTTGCATAGACCATTTCTCCAGTCTGTTTGTGGAGTTCAATCTGGTCCATGGGATGTATGTCTCTGGCTAGGACCTCCACCCTTGTCTTCACATAATCTGCTGCTGATTTTGGATGGGGCACTTTAGGCTTGAAATGGCTGAGGAGCATTTTCTCCTCTTGAATGTCATATACCGACATTAGCCTTTCCTTTTGGGTTGGTGTTGCATCGAGAAATTGTTTATAGACCTCTACCCTCAGCAGATCATTCTGAGCCTTTATTTGTTTGAAAGAAGCCTTAGTGCTCTTGGGCTTCTTGCTCTGCTGGGAATAGGAGAACACCTCCAAACCAAGCTATAAACCTTGCTCCTGCTGAAAGGAGCTTGTACCTGTATGCTGACTGCCCTCTCTGTCTTTCCTTGCTGTGTCCAAGACATCTTCAGTGATGTCTTCTACCTCTGGGGAGTCTACCCTTTGCCTTTTGGCTTCTGGTTGCTGGGAGGATCCACTAAGAGGAGTGGACTCTTCTCTATCTCTTTTTGTACCCCTTTCCTCATGTGCTGGGGTCTGCAAAATTGGGGCAGTCAATGGCTCAGTTTGTGGGGGTGGAGTTTGCATTGTTGGAGCTGCTGGCAGCTCAGTCTGTGGTAGGACAGTTTGCCCTTGTTGCTGTTCTGTTTGCTGCCCTTGTTGCTGCTCTTGTTGCTGCTCACCTGAAGGGGCAGGCTTTTCTTTCATTGTTTCATCTTCTGCACCCATTATGCCTTTCCCTTTGTCTGTAGCTGGTGCTGCTGTAGAAGGTGCCTGTGTGGCTGGTGTAGTCCTTGTGGCCGAGGTCCTTCTCCTGCTGAGTGAGGCCGTTTGAAGGGTACCTGTTGCACAGAATCCAAGTCAAGCATCTTTTCCAGTTCCCTGACATTCTTTTGCATTACTTCTTCCTCAGTTAATTTTTCAAGTAAGGTATCCTGCTGCCATTCTTGCTGGTTGGCATATTTTTCAATGTGTGGATATTTGCAATGCCTATAGCCTAGTAGCTGTACTTTACTCTCCTAGCAGTGATGAAACCTTCAGGGTCATAAGGGACCCATCTGAAACTATATGACAGCTTGTATTTATCTTTCAGGATTAGGTCAGCATCTTCCCATCCTTCTTTCTTGTTCATGATGAAGGGGCCCACTTGGTGTTTGAACTTGAGATGGGCTTTCTTTCTGGCGCTGTGGAAGTGGGTGAGGTCAAACTGAATCAACTGCCTATAATACTCCAAGGCAAATAACCTCATAGGCACATATCTTGGGAGCCTGTATGGACAGAGCTCACAGCCATAGACTCTGATGACTGTATGATTCTCATATAGGTACCAGTCACCTATTTTGTACTTCTTGGAAAGCTGCAGAGCTTTCTGTATCTCAGTTGATATTCTGGGAGGAGGGGACCTCATTAATAGGCAAGAGACATGGTATACAAATTGGTCAATAAATTCACAATAGGTATAGGGCGAATTTGAGACTTTGTGATAGACACATGTCCAGAAGATCACAGATCTTCTTTCTCCTCTATAATCCAACTTTTTGATGTAGCAAGGAAAAGCCTCAGACTGATAGTACATGAAAAGGTGGTAAATATAGGCCGAGTACTTGAAGACACCCTGTCTGTCCACTTTGCTCAACTGATCATGAATCTTGTTAGCTATGAACTTGGCAAAGTTATACTTGCAGGCAGGGGGTTGGCCTGGGCTATAAGCAGCTAGCAATACCAGCATTGTTTCATCCACATGCTCACTGGTTCTATATCCTAGCACATATGCAATCATGTCTAGCAACAGTCTGCCTACCTCAGTAAAAAAGACATCCAAGTAGGGAGGTGGCCCTGCAGGCTGGCACTCAGGTCTCATAAATGTACTGGTGACCTTCTGAATCTCCTCACTAGTCATCTTGGCACCAGTGTCCAGCAGATAATTCATGGAAAATGGGAATAGCAGCTCAGTTTGATCAAAGTGGAGCATTTTATTGATGGTTTCAGGATTAATGTGGAAGAGGATGCTCCCAGATGGAGACTTAATGGCTCTTTGCTGCACATTATAGTTTTCAGCACAAAGGCGAATGACCTCAGGAAAAACATTGACTGAGGGGAGGCAAAAGTATGGGAGATTTGATTCCCATATCCCATATGTGTCTTTGCCATTCAGATAGTCATCTCTTAACTGCCTGAAGGTCTGCAAGAAGTCCCTGTTACCCACAAAGTCTTCAATGAGGTAGTCCCTATCAGCAAGAGGCAAGGACTCTAGGTCTTTGTTTGGTGGATTTAATGGAGCAGCACCGAGGGCTGAGGGTGCAGGGGCAGCCATTGTGTAATCTGATTCTGAACAAGGTGAGTGCAATGGATAGCAAGGTTCCTCAGAGCTTATGTGATAGACTCACTGTAGACAATGTTTGAGATCTTCTTCACAGTGAACAGGCAGGCTTGCTTCTGCAGTTTTTGATAATTTCACAGAGATTGTGAATTGCTAAGGGTAAATTGCAGAGAGTATGTGAGATTAACTTAGGTGAGAGCTGCAGCTGGTCTACACCCGGCAAAAGGGAACAATGCCGGGCACCTCGAGGATGAATTTCACAGCTTTGGCCCGCGAATTGACTGTTTCAATGTCGAATTATAGTGCTGGGGCAATGCAGGTTACCTTAGCTCTTATTTAAGCAGCAGACTATGCTTAATTGTGGAATTTGACAGGTGTTTTAATGGTGAATTTACAGAGAAATGGTATGCATGGATGAAATGGGAGAATTACGGTGAATACCTGGATAGAAACGCTTAGAAAGCCTGCGGGCCGAACTGTGAAGGCTGAATTGATGAGTTGGTACGGTTGCAAATTTGAATTTGGAGGTCCGGAGGTGTTTTGGCAGTGAACCAGCAGCAACGGCTATGTCTTCTTGGCTCGAAAATGACATAAAACGGCCCAAACCGTGACTTTTAATGACGAATTCGGAAAAATGAGTAATTGGCGCCTTTCCGCCGATGACGTCAACATGACGTCATGGCGGGCCCGGGTACGGAGGGTGACATGGCTGCTGAGGTGTAGGCCAGCGTGGCCGGACACAGTGGTGGGCGGATAAGGTGGCAGGGCTACGTGGAGGGCCACGCTGCGCGGGGGGTGGGAGATGGCGCTACGTCATGATGACGTATGGATGACATCAGGGGGAGGTGGTAACGGGATGGTGGTAAGCGGGTTCCCCGCACCACCTTTGGGCAAAGGCGGTAACGGGGAGGGGGGCTCCGAACAACCCCGCCGCTTGCCACGCGTCCCTTGTACAGGGCGGAAAACCACCGTTCCCCGGACGCTAAAGGTCGGTAGATCCGGGACTGAAAATACCCGCCCATCGTCGGATCGGGGGTGGCAGACGATGGACGGCTGGCGGGTCTCCCGACAGATCGTGCATGTTTGGAGGGTCCCGCCGCCATATTAAAATATTCAAATTAATACTTTGGGCGGAGAACTTTAGGTTTAAGGGTTTTTTGTGGGTTTTTCGGGGCAAGGGTTAATCTGAAGGGGGAGGAAGGGTTAGAAAGTGGGTTTTAAGCAGAGGGAAGGGGTTTTTGTGGGATTCTTGAGCAGAGGTGAGGTGATGGCTTAGGAGGAGGTTATTGCTCCTAACCAGAGGTTAGAGCAATCCCAAGACAGGGTTGACCATAGTCCCTGATGAACTAATGTCTCCCTTAGACAAACTTATTTAGCTATAGTGCTAAAAGGGAGGATATTTATACAATGCTGGGGATTTAGACAGCATGGTGTTATAATAGTAGGCAAAGGTGACACAGGGGATTTAGATAGTAGAAGTTAGGGGTTAATATGGATAGAAAAGGTGAATGAGGAGTGATATCACTAAGTTTATTTGAAAATTACTTAGTTTAGGGAGTAGATCAAAATGAAAAGAATTTTAGACAAGAAATGTGGCTTTTAAAGGATTAAGAACCACCATAAAACCACAAATCCTTCCATGAATCTCAACTGATGAAGGGATGTTAGTGATGAATGGGAAAGGGGAAAATGGGAGGTTAGACATGCTCCTTTGCTTTGCTGCAACCTGATGGAGAAGAGAAGCTTCCCAATCCAATGATATTCCTTTGTGGACAGTTCAGCACACATCTACTTGCAAGGAATGATATTTCTGCAACCCCAACTGCCTACCCATCTATTTGCCTAGCATTTTTTGTTTCTTCATGGAGGGTGCACTTAGACTTGCAGACCCTTGTTTGCCTTTTCCTTTCTTTGACTTTTTCCTTTTGATTTTCTATCTAATGTTACCCTTATTGCCTCCAAGGTCCCAGATTAAGCAGTTGGGAACCTTAATTCTCTACCTAAGCTACTGGTCTGCCAAGATTAAACAGTTTGGACAGACTTCTTTCTCTATTCTACAACTGAAAATTGAAATATGGTATGATCCAGATTAGTCTGTTGGACCATCCATCAAAATTTAGTCTACCTCAAGCTATGTACACACATTGTTTTCTCTTGGAAATATGGGATCTTTGCATCACCAAAGCAGAGCATATTTGGACCTTTCTTTGCCAATCATGAAATATGAAACCTATTGGTATAGGTAGCTAACAGTGGCTCCACTTGGGGATGGTTTTTCTTCTTGAAAGACCAAGAACAGCAGGTCAGAATGCCTTGGCCCTTGATCTGTTCTTGCCAAAATTTGGGAATTCTCTCTTTGTGTATCAAACTAGAAGCTATTACCTCTATGGACTTTCTGGCCTGTAAAGCCCCCTTTTCTGTTTATATATAGTGGCTTTTTTCAAACTGAACTATTTATCTGCTGAAAGAAATATATACAGCTGATTATGTACAAGGGAAAATTAGGCTGCACTCATGGATGGTAGTCAAAATAGTGCTTTAGCATCCTGCCATTCACAGGACCCTCACCTACATCAGTGCCCTCCAAGTTTTCTAAAAAGTAAGTGTTATTTCCCTGTATTGCTTGTATGACGAAGGGCCCTCTCCAAAGGGAGTCAAATTTTCCATGCTTACCCTTGTCTTCTCTTCTTGAATCCCACTTGAGGAGGACTTTGTCTCGAGTGCTGAAATCTTCTGCCTTAGTTCTTCTGTCAAAGGCCTTTTTTAATTTTTCTTGTAAAACTTGAACTCTGCTGTAGACTTGATCTCTAGTTTGCTGCAAACATATTATCTGATTTATCCTTCTCTGCATATCATTTGGTTCAGCTTGACTTTCTTGAAGTAGTTTCATAACAGGAACTCCTAGTGATGAAGGGAATTTGGCTTCTAATCCATAGACTAACTCATATGGGCTGGTCCCAATTGATCTCTTGGTTGTTAGTCTATCTGCCCATAAGGCATTCACGAGCTTCTTATGCCAGTTCTTCTTATTTTCTTCCAGCACCTTCTTTATGATGTTTACAAGGCTTTTATTTGATGATTCAGCAAGGCCATTTCCTTGGGGATAATATGCGGTAGAATGACCCAAGGTAATGTGAAATTTGTGGCAGAAATTCACCATCTTCTTAGATCTGAAAGCAGCAGCATTGTCTGTTATTATTTTGTCAGGGCAACCAAATCTAGCCAATATGTTATTCTCCAAGAACTGAATGATTATTGAATCATTTGCTTGTCTGCATGGAGCAGCTTCAATCCACTTAGTGAAATAGTCTGTAGCTGTTAGAATCCATCTGTGTTGGCCTGAGGATGAAGGGTGAATTTCCCCAATGAAATCCAAGCCCCATTGTTGAAAAGGTCTCTCTGTTGCAATAGGCCTCAAAGGAAGTGGCAGTAACTTTCTCTTTCCCTCAAACACTTGACATTTATGACATGATGTGGTAAATTTTTTAACATCAGAGAAAACAGTGGGCCAATAGTAACCAGCCCTCAGTATTTTATCCACAGTGGACTTCCAATACAAGTGTCCACCACAGTCACCTGCATGAAATTCTTTCATGATATTGTTAGTTTCATTTTCAACTAAGCAGTTTAATAATATACCCTCATGGTTTTTCCAAAGCAAATTACCATCCATAACACAAAATCTTGATGCTTTCATCTTTAAGAACCTACATTTAGTTCTGGACAATCCTGGGGGAGCACACAGGTTTTGTAATACATAACATATATCAGAGTACCAAGGGGATTGTTCAAAGGCTACATTGATCTTTGGAGTCGCCAGCTCCGGTTCATTGTCCAGCTGGTTGATGTCTAAGGCTTGGAAGTTTGCTTCTGTCATTAATTTAGCCAAACCTTGCCCTTTTATCAGTTTTGTAGGTTTTATTTCAATATCAAATTCCAAAATGTTGGCAATCCATTTTCCTCTTCTGCCCTCTAAGTTTTCTTGAGTGAGTATGTCTTTTACAATAGGACTTGGCACATAAGCTATAACATGGGAATAAAGGATGTAAATCCTAAAGTCTTTAATGGCCTTGACCAAAGCATAAGCTTGCTTTTCCATGATTTGATATTTCAGAGGTGCATCTCTAAGAGCTCTACTGAAAAAAGAAATGGGCTTTTCATTTCCTTGGTCATCTTTCTGTAGTAAAACAGCAGCAATAGTATGCTGGGAGGCAAAAGAGAAAATGATGAATTCTCTATCAAATTGAGGATTTGTTAAGACTGGGGTTTGGGTAAGGGCCAATTTTATACCTTCAAAGGCCTGATTTGCTTCAACTGTCTATTTCACTTTTGAATCCTTCTTTAGCATATTATTCAGTAATTTGATCAGCTCTGCTAGGTTAGGGATAAACCTTCTCAAGAAGTTGATCTTTCCCAAGAATGCTTGCAATTCTTTGATATTTCTTGGGTGGGGAATTTGTAAGATAGCTTGTATCCTATCTGGGTCAATTCTTATGCCATCCTTTGAAATGATATGTCCTAACAGCTTACCTTCTTCCAAACCAAACAGAGACTTCTTAGGATTTAAGGAAATTCCATATTTCCTACATGTTAAGAAGATCTGTCTTAAGTGTTTCAAGTGTTCATGGTCAGACTTTGAAAAAGGTGTCAGGTCATCCAAATAAATGACAAGAAAGTCATGAATCTCCTTGGCAAAAGCAATATCCATTGCTCTTTGAAACGTTGCCCCTGCATTTTTCAATCCAAAAGGCATTTTTACATATTTGAAAGTTCCCCATGGGGTTGTAAATGCAGTTTTGTCTTGATCATCAGGGTGTACCAGGATTTGATTAAAGCCTGAGAATCCATCAAGCAATGAGATCCTTGAGGCTCCTACCACTCTTTGGAGAATGTGATCCATCTTGGGCAATGGATAATTATCTTTGAGGGACACTTGATTCAGATTTCTTAGATCTACACAAAGCCTTATCTCACCAGTTTTCTTTCTTGTAGGGACTAAGTTTGAAATCCAATCAGAAAACCTGATTGGTGCTATGATGCCAGCCTTAAACATTTTTTGCAATTCCTTTTCAATTGAAGGAAGGAGCATGGGATTGATCCTTCTTAATTTTTGCTTGAATGGCTTTTGATTAGGCTTGAGAGGGATAGTATGCTGCACAACAGAGGTATCATAGGACTTTAGATCCTCATAACCCCATGAAAAGACATCCTGAAATTCTTTGAAAAGGTCAATGTATTTGGGTTTTTGATCAGGAGATAAAGATGCAGACAACTTTATTATTTTGGGCTTGTCAACAGTGCCAATGTTGCATTCTTCAATGGCTGCATTTAAGGGCTACATTTTTGGCTTTCTAGGGATATCATTTGAATCAAAGATGTCCTCTAATGGAGTTAGGCATGTTGGAAGAAAATTGTCTTTCAGCTCTATGATTTCAGCCTCTGTAACAGGCATTTCTTCATAACTGGTTTGTTGAATTTGTTGTATGTTTTCATTGTTGAAAATGGTTGGATGTAGCATTTGTTTTGCTGTTCTAGGTGATATTGGGTGGTTATTCTGTTCAAACTGTATTTGTGATTGACTTGCTCTCTCAGTGTCAATGTTTAATCCTGCAAATTCTTGCTGCAAAGTCAAAAAATTGTTTATTTGTGTATCATCCTCAAATACTTGCCAATCTTTAACATTGTTTGGAATGGAGGGTCTGTGTTTTATCTCGGCTGTGAAACAATTGTTAGGTTCCAAAGGTAATTTGCAGGTACTTGCAAATGTGGCCAAACTATGAGCATGAAGATTATGGGTCCTAGAAATTTTGGTGATTTGGAATTCAGTGAAGGAGTTTAGTACTTCAGCAACAGCAGACCTGTAAGACCTCAATCTTTTGTCATTAGTGACAAAATTTCCCTTCACTTGTTGGATGACTAAATCTGAATCTCCCATGATTGAAACTTTTGTGGCTTGTAAGAACTTTACTAGCTTAAGGCCTAGTAAGAGCACTTCATATTCTGCCATGTTATTGGTGCACCTGAAATTTAGTCTATAGGCTCGGCCTTCTGCGTGACTGTTTTGTCTATTGTGTATCCAAACTCCAGCTCCTGCCCCTAATTTGTTGACTGAGCCATCAAATTCAAGGAACCATAGGATCTCTTGTCCTAGGGAAGACTTGATGACCTCTCTGTGTGCTGGGAATGCAAGTTGAAGTTCTGATTTTTCATTTAGTTTGTCTTTTAGGACAGTCTCATTACTTGATTGGATTAATTTGACTTCTAGAGCAGCTTCTTTGTTTAATGATGGTTGAACCATTGTTTCTTGGGTAGCAGTTTGTTCATTAGTGTCTTCCTCTTGTATGAGTGTCTTGGTTTCAACATCATTATTTGAGAGAGTTGTATTGTCATTGAATAGAATGTATGAGTCTATGTCTGGATGGACAGCATATATGGGAAAGTTTTGAGGCTTTTCTTCACTGCTGACCATGTATTTCATGAGTGTCTCTCTGTACAGTCTTTTCGGTTGCCCAAAAACAGAGATGGTGGCATATGACATGTCTAATTGCAGGGAACCTTGGAGTTTAGCCCCCCATGACCTTGATAACAGCATCCCATACTTGGGTGGGATATCAGCAACTACAACATCCATTAGAATTGTTTTATTTGGGTACTGAACAAGAGACACACATAGATCTTTTATTAGGCCTAAGCACTTGACTTGGCTGGAGTCAAAGGAGAATAGGTCCTTATATGGTCTTGTTATATCTAGATTCAATCTTTCCATGACTGCTTTTGGCATGAGGTTGTGAGAGGCACCTGAGTCAAATATTGCATTATGTAATATTTTATCATGAATATGTAAGCTGACATAAAAAGGTAAGATCCCTGTGACTGCTGTTTATCCATCCACTTCTGGGCCAAACAGTAATTCTGGGGTGTCATCCGACACATTGACATCATCTTTGCTGTTGGTGAGTTGAAGGGACTTCTTGATTTTTTGTTTATAAATATCATGCTTGGCTAGTTCTGAAAGAGGAATTGCTACCTTTAATTTGCCAATTTCAGTTTCTAGGTCAAAGGATTTTTTAGATTGAGTCTTAGGGTTATGAATGACAGTCCTTTCCTTGTTCACTAACTCTTCTTCCTGATTTTTATTTTGATCTTGAGGTTTGTCCTTCTTGCTCATATCTTGAAGAGTGACACTTGGATTAGGGTGCAAGGATGATGTAGCCATAGGCTGCTGTTTTAAGAAAAACGGTTCAGTGACTTCTTCAATGGTTATTTCTTTTGCAAGTGAATCCGTTGTATCATTTGGCTCTATGACTATGGCTCTTTTAGGCTGTTGGTTATCCTTTATCTTTTCAGGCTGAGTTACATTCACAGTTCTGCTCCTTAGCTTGTACTGTTTATGGACTTCATAAACAGCTGTGTCATAGCCTTGTTTAAAGTCAAATGATTCACCTGATTTGGTTTGGAACAGTTTGATTTCATCATCCTCATGGTCTTCTTGTGTTAAAAAGACTTGACTTTCACCATCCAAACCCATTAAATTTATGTGAGGATCTTCATTGGGTTCGCTTGATGTAGAAGTCTCAGCATAGTTTTCTTGGAAAGGGGGTCTTATGTCTGGATCAGAACCTACCTTGCCCATGTTTGGGTTTTGAGTTCTCCTAAAATTTGGATTCCTAGTAGGGTTATTCTGTGGTGCTTCCCATGATGACTTTCTCTCAACTGATTCCACTCTATCACCCAATCTCTTCATACCAGTGAGTATTGCATCCAGCTTTTGATCAAAAGCTGAGGGTTCTTCTTTGAAGGTAGTTCTTTTTTCTAATCTTGCTCTGTTTCTTTTGGCAATCAAGTTAGCTTCCACTGTGACAGCAACCTTTTGGGCATCTGCAAGGGTTTCAGGAGCTCTTTCCTTCAGCTGATAGGCCATATCAGGGTCAAAACCATCAGGAAATTTGTACAAGGCCAAATCAGGAGGAGGTCTTAGATTTTGTGGTATTGCATTATATACATTGTTGAATCTTGCACAATACTCCAGAACGGTCTCTTGAGGACCTCTTTTGATTGTGTCATATTCACCAAGTATGTGCAGAGGATCTTTCTTTTTCTCCCATCTGTTAGTAAAGGCTTGGTAAAGCTCATCAGGAGTTGTGATGGAATTTTCATTTAGGGATCTAAACCAAGTTCTCACATCCCCAGTCAGACTTTGAACAAACATCCTCATTCTCACACTGTCATCATCTATTTCATAGTTCTCAAAATGGTCTTGCATCCTTTTGGCATGCTGAATAGCTGTGAAAGGGCCAGTGGAGTCAAAATATGAGATCTTGGATTGATAGTCCTGGAGTAGAGCTGCAGCATTAGCAGGTAACTGCAAAGGTGCATACATATTGGCCATATTTGCAAGGTATATGGGATTGATAGGGATAAACGGGATAATAGGGATGATGGGTAGTACAGGGTTGGTGGGACCGGTAGTAACTAGAGTGTTTGTCAAGGGAATATGTGCAGAGGATGAAGGTGTGAAAGGAGGGCTTTGAGATGTAGAGGGGGAACTAGGGGAATCAAGGGTAGATCGAAATAGAACCTTGATTGGAGTTAGAACAGGGTTTGGATGAACTGTCTCATGACTTGAATCAGCAAGAGTTTGCTGTCCCTGCTGATTCCTGATGATCTTAGGGATTGTATTAGGATTTTCAAAAACAGTTGGTGGATCTGGGTCAGGGTTTGACCTAGTATGTCTGGTTTTCCTTTTAGGAGCCAACTTCTGAACTTATTTTTGGTATTTTTCAGAAAATTTTGTGTCTACAAAGGCCAGACAGGATTTTGGAGTTACTGTGTATATTCCAAAGCTAGCACCAAAGTGAATGAGGCAGCTTTCA
Organism: Pinus tabuliformis; assembly: GCA_031772625.1. Lineage (NCBI taxonomy): Eukaryota > Viridiplantae > Streptophyta > Pinopsida > Pinales > Pinaceae > Pinus > Pinus tabuliformis. Next base: position 917,219,105 of record CM062805.1, on the reverse strand, counting down.
AGAGATAAACAGAAATTAGAAAATCCTCAGGAACTCCCCAGTGGAGTTGCCAATTATGTTAACACCCAGGTTGTTCCCTTTGACTCCCAAGGGAATACGGCCGGGGTAACCACTAACCAATCTTTGGATTACAGCTTCTAGCCAGGCTGTAATCAGAGAGGGCTCTCTCTTTATGATTTCTCTATGTTCTGATAGTATGAATTTTAGGCTAGCTATGATGTTCAAGTTTTGTTTTTGTATTTGGTTGGAGAATGTTTCAGTCAAGATATGTATGCTCTCACTTAGAATGTTATATGTCATTGGGCAATGGAGTCAGTGGTCCTTTAGTTGTTTGGTGTGCTATGTTGATACAATAGTGAAGCTGCAGAGCTGGATAACTGTCTGAGAAACAATGTTTTGAAATTGTGATTAAGTGTGATGTGTTCAGTTCATGAAAGGCAGTTAAGGATCTTCCAATAAACTGATATGATAAAGAAGTGAGAGTGTTATCTGGAAGCAGTGAAGAATTTCTAGACAACATTCACATTATAGAATTAAATAAAACATGAGCATTTAAGAATTCATGTCCATAGTTAATTATGAAGAAAAACATTTACAGCAATAAAAGATTGAGCACAGGGTGTGATGAAACATGTCCTGTACTATCCCTTTTCTCTATTGCTAGATTTGATGAAAACATGAATATGAAATAACATAAGAAGACAAAACAGAGATTAAGAAAACCTATTATTCCATCAGACAGCACAAGAATTCTGCAACAACACTTAAGTCATCAGCAAGACATCAAAGTTCCAGGAAATCACCGAGCTGATCCAGCTCTTTGTATTAGACAATTCTGAAAGTGTACAGTACATTTGCCTCAGAGTGAAAATTACCAACCCCTTATGCGTTACTAAGGGGAGTATATATACAAAGTTTACATAAGAAAATATCTGAATGAAGAGTAAATGCTCCATTAATGTCAGGCCAACTGCTGGAGCGTAGTAGTTGAGAAAGTTAATGCTGTAATAACTTTCTAGTCCCTTAGCTGTCAAAAATGGTCAGAGACTGTTGACTTGGTGGCAGTTAGAGTCGGCTGAGAATACGTTGTCAAAGACATGCGTACTTCCTTATCCTTTGGGCTAGCTGTCGTTGTCCATGTGCTGAGTCACTTTTCAGCTGCCTTAAATGCTAGCCTTTTTATCTTCTGGTGAGCTGGAGAGGGCAGGGACCGAGCAACTGAGGCTACCGTGGCAAAATTTGAAGCATTGCCTGCCACCAATCTTCCTTAGGCATCTGATGTCTTCGAATTTTTATTAAAGTTTCATCGGCCTCTGTATACCTGTAAAAATTAGGAGGAGTTTCAAAAAGATGATTTACCTCATTTTCAATAAAGAACAGGCCTTCAAGTTTCTCATACAAGCTCTGTCCTGTGGGAGGCCCTGTTTGTCCAGATGTACTGCCAGATGCAGTAATCTGATTTTCAATGTAGGTTGCCATCCTGTTGGCAAATTGATCTCGGGAGATCAGTCTTCCTGCACCGCTTAGGAGGCTGGGCAGGCCTTTTGTTTGCAACACTGCCATCTTGACTTTATATTCCTCCACATCTGCTTGTATCTCATAGCACTTCCTCTCCACAGTTTGCACATAGTTCCTGAGAGTTAGTACCTTCTTGGCAGTGAGGACAGCCTCTGTTCTGTTGGGAATGCCTATGGCTGCCAGTTCCTCCTTTTCTTGCCTGTTCAGGAAGTCTATCATTCTGTTGGCCTGTTCAGGTCTGTCTCCCAGTAATGCTTTGGCCTTATGGATTTCTGCTTGTGCTTGGCCCAATAAGTCCATCTGCTCATGTATTGTTTTTATTGACCTCCATTGTTGAGTGATGGATTGGCCAATTTTGGCCCATAGAATCCTTTTTATGTCGGCCATGGCAGTCTCTAGATTCAGCTCTTTCTCTAAGGCCTTGATCTTTTCTTTTAGGGCCTTTATCTCTCTGCTTTGCTCAGCCACAGTTACTTTTGATTTGTCATACTTGGCATCCAGTTCTGCCAATTTTTCCTTGGCTTTCTTTATTTCATTTGCCTGGAGCTCCATTTCCTTGATGGCTTTGGTCAATTCCTCTACACTTTTGCTGGAGTCTGGAGCTGTCATTGTTGCTGGTGCTTCTGTAGTGGGGGCCACTGCTGCCTCTGTAGTTGTTGATGTTGCTGAAGTAGTTGGAGGAGCTTGGGATGTGGATTCTCCCTGTTTGTCTTGTAATGCCCCTTCAAGCTCTTTCTCCAACTCAAGGACCTTTTGGTTTAGCTGCATTATGAGGTCCAGTTGGTCATCGATCTGCTTTTCTTTCTGTAGCTCTGCTGTCTGGGGATGCTCTGTAGGCAGCAGCTTTAACCTTTTCTTTAAGGCATTGAGTTCATCCTCCTTTTTCTTCATAAGGGCCCTTACACCCTTTGGATCATTAGGATCATGCCCTAGGTCAACAATAATGTCCTCAAGTGACTTTATTCTGTTATCTTTGGCTAGGGAGGACATTCTCTCAAAATCCAACTGAGTGTTGGTATTTTTGAGTGACTCTTTCAGTTCATGGGCCATGGTTGCCTTCTCCACCAAGGTTGCATAGACCATTTCTCCAGTCTGTTTGTGGAGTTCAATCTGGTCCATGGGATGTATGTCTCTGGCTAGGACCTCCACCCTTGTCTTCACATAATCTGCTGCTGATTTTGGATGGGGCACTTTAGGCTTGAAATGGCTGAGGAGCATTTTCTCCTCTTGAATGTCATATACCGACATTAGCCTTTCCTTTTGGGTTGGTGTTGCATCGAGAAATTGTTTATAGACCTCTACCCTCAGCAGATCATTCTGAGCCTTTATTTGTTTGAAAGAAGCCTTAGTGCTCTTGGGCTTCTTGCTCTGCTGGGAATAGGAGGACACCTCCAAACCAAGCTATAAACCTTGCTCCTGCTGAAAGGAGCTTGTACCTGTATGCTGACTGCCCTCTCTGTCTTTCCTTGCTGTGTCCAAGACATCTTCAGTGATGTCTTCTACCTCTGGGGAGTCTACCCTTTGCCTTTTGGCTTCTGGTTGCTGGGAGGATCCACTAAGAGGAGTGGACTCTTCTCCATCTCTTTTTGTACCCCTTTCCTCATGTGCTGGGGTCTGCAAAATTGGGGCAGTCAATGGCTCAGTTTGTGGGGGTGGAGTTTGCAATGTTGGAGCTGCTGGCAGCTCAGTCTGTGGTAGGACAGTTTGCCCTTGTTGCTGTTCTGTTTGCTGCCCTTGTTGCTGCCCTTATTGCTGCCCTTGTTGCTGCTCACCTGAAGGGGCAGGCTTTTCTTTCATTGTTTCTTCTTCTGCACCCATTATGCCTTTCCCTTTGTCTGTAGCTAGTGCTGCTGTAGAAGGTGCCTGTGTGGCTGGTGCAGTCCTTGTGGCCGAGGTCCCTTCTCCTGCTGAGTGAGGCCGTTTGAAGGGTACCTGTTGCACAGAATCTAAGTCAAGCATCTTTTCCAGTTCCCTGACATTCTTTTGCATTACTTCTTCCTCAGTTAACTTTTCAACTAAGGTATCCTGTTGCCATTCTTGCTGGTTGGCATATTTTTCAATGTGTGGATATTTGCAATGCCTATAGCCTAGTAGCCTGTACTTGACTCTCCTAGCAGTGATGAAACCTTCAGGGTCATAAGGGACCCATCTGAAACTATATGACAGCTTGTATTTATCTTTCAGGATTAGGTCAACATCTTCCCATCCTTCTTTTTTATTCATGATGAAGGGGCCCACTTGGTGTTTGAACTTGAGATGGGCTTTCTTTCTGGCGCTGTGGAAGTGGGTGAGGTCAGACTGAATCAACTGCCTATAATACTCCAAGGCAAATAACCTCATAGGCACATATCTTGGGAGCCTGTATGGACAGAGCTCACAGCCATAGACTCTGATGACTGTATGATTCTCATATAGGTACCAGTCACCTATTTTGTACTTCTTGGAAAGCTGCAGAGCTTTCTGTATCTCAGTTGATATTCTGGGAGGAGGGGACCTCATTAATAGGCAAGAGACAGGGTATACAAATTGGTCAATAAATTCACAATAGGTATAGGGTGAATTTGAGACTTTGTGATAGACACATGTCCAGAAGATCACAGATCTTCTTTCTCCTCTATAATCCAGCTTTTTGATGTAGCAAGGAAAAGCCTCAGACTGATAGTACATGAAAAGGTGGTAAATATAGGCCGAGTACTTGAAGACACCCTGTCTGTCCACTTTGCTCAACTGATCATGAATCTTGTTAGCTATGAACTTGGCAAAGTTATACTTGCGGGCAGGGGGTTCGCCTGGGCTGTAAGCAGCTAGCAATACCAGCATTGTTTCATCCACATGCTCACTGGTTTTGTATCCCAGCACATATGCAATCATGTCTAGCAACAGTCTGCCTACCTCAGTAAAAAAGACATCCAAGTAGGGAGGTGGCCCTGCAGGCTGGCACTCAGGTCTCATAAATGTACTGGTGACCTTCTGAATCTCCTCACTAGTCATCTTGGCACCAGTGTCCAGCAGATAATTCATGGAAAATGGGAACAGCAGCTCAGTTTGATCAAAGTGGAGCATTTTATTGATGGTTTCAGGATTAATGTGGAAGAGGATGCTCCCAGATGGAGACTTAATGGCTCTTTGCTGCACATTATAGTTTTCAGCACAAAGGTGAATGACCTCAGGAAAAACATTGACTGAGGGGAGGCAGCAGTATGGGAGATTTGATTCCCATATCCCATATGTGTCTTTGCCATTCAGATAGTCATCTCTTAACTGCCTGAAGGTCTGCAAGAAGTCCCTGTTACCCACAAAGTCTTCAATGAGGTAGTCCCTATCAGCAAGAGGCAAGGACTCCAGGTCTTTGTTTGGTGGATTTAATGGAGCAGCACCGAGGGCTGAGGGTGCAAGGGCAGCCATTGTGTAATCTGATTCTGAACAAGGTGAGTGCAATGGATAGCAAGGTTCCTCAGAGCTTATGTGATAGACTCACTGCAGACAATGTTTGAGATCTTCTTCACAGTGAACAGGCAGGCTTGCTTCTGCAGTTTTTGATAATTTCACAGAGATTGTGAATTGCTAAGGGTAAATTGCAGAGAGTATGTGAGATTAACTTAGGTGAGAGCTGCAGCTGGTCTACACCCGGCAAAAGGGAACAATGTCGGGCACCTCGAGGATGAATTTCACAGCTTTGGCCCGCGAATTGACTGTTTCAATGTCGAATTATAGTGCTGGGGCAATGCAGGTTACCTTAGCTCTTATTTAAGCAGCAGACTATGCTTAATTGTGGAATTTGATAGGTGTTTTAATGGTGAATTTACAGAGAAATGGTATGCATGGACGAAATGGGAGAATTACGGTGAATACCTGGATAGAAACGCTTAGAAAGCCTGCGGGCCGAACTGTGAAGGCTGAATTGATGAGTTGGTACGGTTGCAAATTTGAATTTGGAGGTCCGGAGGTGTTTTGGCAGTGAACCAGCAGTAACGGCTATGTCTTCTTGGCTCGAAAATGACATAAAACGGCCCAAACCGTGACTTTTAACGACGAATTCGGAAAAATGAGTAATTGGCGCTTTTCCGTCGATGACGTCAGCATGACGTCATGGCGGGCCCGGGTACGGAGGGTGACGTGGCTGCTGAGGTGTAGGCCAGCGTGGCCGGACACGGTGGCGGGCGGATAAGGTGGCAGGGCTACGTGGAGGGCCACGCTGCGCGGGGGGCGGGAGATGGCGCTACGTCATGATGACGTATGGATGACATCAGGGGGAGGTGGTAACGGGATGGTGGTAAGCGGGTTCCCCGCACCACCTTTGGGCAAAGGCGGTAACGGGGAGGGGGGCTCCGAACAACCCCGCCGCTTGCCACGCGTCCCTTATACAGGGCGGAAAACCACCGTTCCCCGGACGCTAAAGGTCGGCAGATCCGGGACCGAAAATACCCGCCCATCGTCGGATCGGGGGTGGCAGATGATGGACGGCTGGCGGGTCTCCCGACGGATCGTGCATGTTTGGAGGGTCCCGCCGGCATATTAAAATATTCAAATTAATACTTTGGGCGGAGAACTTTAGGTTTAAGGGTTTTTTGTGGGTTTTTCGGGGCAAGGGTTAATCTGAAGGGGGAGGAAGGGTTAGAAAGTGGGTTTTAAGCAGAGGGAAGGGGTTTTTGTGGGATTCTTGAGCAGAGGTGAGGTGATGGCTTAGGGGGAGGTTATTGCTCCTAACCAGAGGTTAGAGCAATCCCAAGACAGGGTTGACCATAGTCCCTGATGAACTAATGTCTCCCTTAGACAAACTTATTTAGCTATAGTGCTAAAAGGGAGGATATTTATACAATGCTGGGGATTTAGACACCATGGTGTTATAATAGTAGGGAAAGGTGACACAGGGGATTTAGATAGTAGAAGTTAGGGGTTAATATGGATAGAAAAGGTGAATGAGGAGTGATATCACTAAGTTTATTTAAAAATTACTTAGTTTAGGGAGTAGATCAAAATGAAAAGAATTTTAGACAAGAAATGTGGCTTTTAAAGGATTAAGAACCACCATAAAACCACAAATCCTTCCATGAATCTCAACTGATGAAGGGATGTTAGTGATGAATGGGAAAGGGGAAAATGGGAGGTTAGACATGCTCCTTTGCTTTGCTACAACCTGATGGAGAAGAGAAGCTTCCCAATCCAATGATATTCCTGTGTGGACAGTTCAGCACACATCTACTTGCAAGGAATGATATTTCTGCAACCCCAACTGCCTACCCATCTATTTGCCTAGCATTTTTGTTTCTTCATGGAGGGTGCACTTAGACTTGCAGACCGTTGTTTGCCTTTTCCTTTCTTTGACATTTTCCTTTTGATTTTCTATCTAATGTTACCCTTATTGCCTCCAAGGTCCCAGATTAAGCAGTTGGGAACCTTAATTCTCTTCCTAAGCTACTGGTCTGCCAAGATTAAACAGTTTGGACAGACTTCTTTCTCTATTCTACAACTGAAAATTGAAATATGGTATGATCCAGATTAGGCTGTTGGACCATCCATCAAAATTTAGTCTACCTCAAGCTATGTACACACATTGTTTTCTCTTGGAAATATGGGATCTTTGCATCACCAAAGCAGAGCATATTTGGACCTTTCTTTGCCAATCATGAAATATGAAACCTATTGGTATAGGTAGCTAACATGTAGCATCCATCGTCGTTTGAATTTCATTTTCAATATTATCAAAAAAAATAAAAATAAAAAATCAAATATTATGTTTAAAAATCAAAAGAGAGTTTCAAAGTCCGAAAGCAATGATTTAATTTATATTATTGACGGCATTCAAATCCGATATAAGGTGGGGCCCCGACCCATATACTAAATTTCGAGCGGTATCACGAGATATAAGCAAGCGAGGGCTCAAGAGGCGGGTAAAGTGCTTTGCGGGGGAACAACGAGCACGAGTTATAACTCAAGCTCAACCCCCGCAGTTGACCATGACGTCGTGGTATTTGACTAAGATCTACAGCCTGAGATCACTGCGGGGGTTCAAGCCTGATGAACCTCCCATACACTCCCTACCCCCGCAGCAGGCCACCCCCATCGCTTCACTCCATCTCATCTCCTCCACATCATCCGCCACCCTCATTCATTACCGTCCACCTCACCCACCATACCCCATCACCTCATCTGCCACTCCATTAATTAGTTACATTAATTACAAGATTTCCCTCCATTTTGCTTATCATATATATAAAAGAAAAGTAAAACCCTGTTGCATTAGTCTTTTGTTTTTAGTACTAAGCAACCTCGCATCCAGTTCAACAGTCTGAGTCAGCAACCGTCCCGGCAACTATCATCAGCAACTGTCATCTATAGACACCATGGCCAAACAAGTAAGTTCTTCCTCAGTCATCCATACCCCATTAATGGATGTCGAACGTGATATTTCTGATACCCTCTACACAATTAAGCATCTTTCACTGTATCAAGAAGTCATTCTGAACCATAAAAAGTCTCCTATATTCATGGCAATGGTTAGGTCAGGTGTTTTAGCTGCTTTTGTCCCCAGGACTCATTTATTCCCTAAATTTATTCAATGGCTAGCCTCAACAATGTACCCCAAGAAGTGTTTTGTAATGAATCAGTCAGGGGAGAGTGTTTTTCAAGTAACCTCACAATTAATACACCAAGCTTTGAATTACCCTGTATCTGGAACTTACACCACCTTTACTGAAGAGTCTCTAGTTTCATATTATGATAACATGTCTCCTCAGGAACTTTCTCATGTTACCTCTTTCCTGGCTCCTAAATCTGGTCAATTCTCCCTAGATGGGAATCTCTTCTCTTTAGAAATATTTGCAGTTGATATAAGACCTGTTTTGCAAGTAATTTCTAAGATTCTAGGAAAAGAAGACTCCAAGCAGGTTGATAAAGTAGTGCTGGGATTTTTCTCTTTAATGATGAAGCCAGAGATAGTACTAGACATTCCAGCATTCTGGGTAGATACTATCAATACCCAATTTATGACTTTGCCTCTCACTGGGTCCTTCAAGTTTCCTTCAGTTATTACTTATTTATTTTTGTACCAGAATGCTGAACATTTTTTAGATTTGGGACTAAATGTTGTTGACATCAATAAAAAGAAGCAGTCAGTGGTATTCTGGACAGACCTGATAAGGGGTGATCCAGGAGATAGTGGTTTATTTGAGTTCACTTCTTTATTCCTTCCAGTGGCTTATAAAATCTTGAATGGAATCTTGCCCCCAACTTTTCTTCCTAAAGCTCAAGAATTGCTTCAATTGAGTAAAGATGTGAGATGTGGATATTGGTTCATCTTTGAAGAGAATGCAGAGATTAGGCTTTATGGAGCCTCTGTCAAGCCTTACAGGTTACCAAAATTTGTGCCAATGAGGCTTTTTGCCCTTGAATTTATTAGGCAGAGCTTGAATGTAGATCAAGTTCATTTTGTTCCTATGAAGAAAGGCTATTTCTTTAAGTTGCCTAAAGCAGTGGGACCCTTCATTGTGAACACCAGACAGGCTGCCTAAGAGGTTGAGAGATTATTGAATGATATGTGTCTTTTACAAGTGGTTGAGTGGGCTTATGACCCTCATCAAATTATTTCAAAGAGAAGACTGGAGAATGGATATTCAACCTTTGTACATGAAAGTAGGCCTGAAACAGAGAAATTGGCAAATGGAGGTTTGCAAAACACTCAGGGGACAGAGATTGAAACCCCTAGTATCACAAAAAAAGGTGTCAAGAGGGTTAGAGAAGAAGTCATTGATTTGGATGAGGAAGAATCTGAAGCAGCAAAAAGGACTAAGTTTATGGATGCAATGTCTTCAGCGCAACCTGGTTTGGTGATTCAGTTAGGAGAAACAGAAGGTGCCCCAGCTTCCCCATCTTCTAGGGAACCTGTTCATGATCAGGTTCCTTTAATTCAAAGTATGTTTGCTCAAATAGTTGAAAGAAACCAGAAGGTGAAGTTGAATATGGAGGCTCAAGCTAAGTCTCAAGTTACTCCTGAACAAACTAGATTGTTATCTGCTATGGATTTGGAAAGGAGCCAACTTAAAATTGTTTTTTCTCATCCTACTGAAATATTAGTGGGGTCCACTAGTAATTTTAAGACTCTGAATTTAACTGTTGACACTCACAAGCTTCCAATGCTTGACAAGATCAATTTGCACATGAAAACTGGGCAATTGATCGTAAATGATTTACATAAGACAAATGCAACAACTGTTAAGGCAGAAAAAATGCTAAATAAGGTAATTCAGCAATTAAAGTTGGAGAAAGCCAACTCCAGAGCTTTGAATGCTTAGGTGGATGAGCTAAAGAAAATTATCATAAAAATAGGTGTCAATCCTGATGACCAACCTACTATTCAGAAATTATTGCAATCTGCTAAGTCAGAGATTGGGGTTTTGAAAAAGAAGTTGAATCTACCTACAGGTGAGCATCCCATTGCTACAGGGATAGCTGAAGTGGAAAATGAAAAGGAAAAGCTCCTACAGGATGTGTTGCAGAAAACTAAAGAAGTTTCTTTACTTAAAGAATATTTGGACAAGCTGCAATGACAAGTAGACACTCATGTTTGTACAATAGTAATGCCAGCTGATGAAAGGGGAAATTGCAGTGAGGCAATTTCTCTTTCATTTCATAAATCCTTACGTGAACCTGTGGGTTATGGCCCACCTATACAAATTGGAAGCGTTTACATTGGTGGGTTTTAACAAAAACCCAACCAATCACCAAACAATGCTTTAACACATAATCCGCCAACGAACGTCGATCCCACTCCGAACGCACAAGACCGGACCCAAAAAAAAAACATGTGACCATAAACTTCTCGGGTCTGCTCAAGCCCAAGTCTTATCAGCTTCAATCTCCGCCATTGATCTCACCCTTCAATCCGATGGTTGATGATACACCCGAGCATCGCACATCGCAAATCGCATTTTCTTAAGGCTAAGGTTCACCCACTCATGAAATATTGTGATGCGAAACTAATCGGCGATCCCCCACCGTTGATCAAAGCACACTTGATCCAACGGTTAACAGCGATATCGGGTGAGGCACTTGCACGAGGATTACCCGCCCTTACGGAGCCAATAAGGAATATAAATCCTTGATCTATAAATGTTCGGGTCTGATTTTGAAATTAAAGTTCGATCACTTTATGACCCGATATCTATTGGATATAAGAGGCCATCAAATCTATGGCTTGTGGGACTTCAACTAGCACATGGATTAAAACGGCCTTAACCCCCGTAGTTGACTGTGACCTAAAAAGTTGAATATGAGATCGACAGCTAGGAGTGAGTGCGGGACTTCAGCCACGATCAAGAAAATCCATACTCTCCTACCCCCGCAGTTGTTGATCACCGTCGATCTATCAGATCTGTCGATCTGACGATCCAAATCTATTCCTCTGCCATTCTTCTTCCGCCATATATATCCATCGATCTAAACGATCCGACGGCTCCGGTGCATGTTTACTTCCTTCCTTCGTGCCTTTACTTTCTTCGCCTTTACATGGTTTCTCAAAGTTCTCTGTGGTTTCAGGTTCCTCCAGGGTTTTTGGTCTTTGATTGTTCTGCAACACAACTCCCTCTTGATTTAACTCCGCGTACTCTTAAACACTGTCACTCCTGAACTTCACATTGATCCTTCAATCAGATTCAACGATTCGACATGATCCTTCATCCTCACTTCTTCTCTGTGTTCTGCCCGAACTCCACCTACATACATATACTATGTAGAAACTTCTAATTCACACACAATTCATAACTCCATTAATCAATACACACCACACAATTCAGAATCGAATTCTCTGTATATATATATATATATATATATATATATATATATAAACAAATGATTACATAATGAGACTCTTTGTCTCTCTGGCTTGATTTTCTAATCAGTGGCCTCTGTTTTCCTACCTACCCGTAGGCTTACAATCAAACCTCTAACTCACAACCTCTAACTAGCTAACCAGCTAACTATCTAACTTGACTAACTCTTTTTATGCCTTTTAGGCTTACATTTATACAAAAGGCTCTGTGAACCAATTTTGGTTCAGATCCTTAATAATTTCAACTAAAACCTAAGAATCCTCTCAATCCTATAAATCATGAACTAATTCCTAATTCAAGATCTACAATTAATTTCCAAAGCTATCAATCCCTATGAACTCTTAACTATCCTGATTCTCTCATGTTCTCCTACATTTGAGAACATTTACAATATGCCTCACAATACTTAATTAATTCCTATTTTCATTAAAATCACTCAAAAGCCTAAATAATTACATTAATTTGACACTTGGGAAACCAACTTCCTTAAAATACAAGACCCCCTATGTCTACTAAAATACAATGATTTTTCTTGAGTTGAATGCTCCTGCATCAGACTCCCAAGGTAGAAAACATTCATGATCTCCTGATCATGTGTCTTCATATGTTGATAGAAAACCTCCAGGGTCCCAAACTTTAGTTTGTAACTACCCAAATGCCTTGCACCTTTGCTATTGTTGTATATCTGTCGTCTTCTGATTCATTTTCCTCTCTTCAATTAGTTTCAAATTCTGATTGATGACTCCTCCTGCTGTCATTTTCCTCAACCTGGACTGTTTCATCATCAACTGCCATAGTTCTTCAATCTCCATTTCCAGCACATCCTTGGGTTGGTCCATACTCTGCCATTTTCTGCTATCTCTTTCTCTCTGCTTCAGGTCGTTGTTGTTGTCCACTAACTTTGGTACCTTCACATTCTGCATCTCACTGCACATTGTCCATTCATACTCAAACTGCTGATTACTTTCCTCAGCCTTTTCTACTTCAACTTCTGCTATTACTCTTGATATTGCTCCAGGTACTGCTGTAGATATTGCTTCCACCCAAGCTTCCTGAATATCCTTGAAGATATCTTCCTCTGCAACATCTAATTTCTGCTCCTTGTCTGCAACAAAACCTGTAATCATAAAACAATTGTTAAAATAAAAATCATAAGGATTCTGTGCCTTTTCTTCCTTTGGCAACAATTCAGCTTGCTACTCTAATTCTTCCTCCTCTGTCAGCACATCAGTATGTTGATTTGAATTCTCAAAAGAATTCACGAGACTGTCATCTAGTCTCTCCTCCACACCATCTGTTTCAATGATGTCTTCCTATCCTTGTCCACTATAGTGAACTTCTTCATTCTCATTCAGTTCTGATTTTACAACCTGAATATTTTCTTTTTGGTTTTCTAGCCTTTTCTCCAAAAGATTTAATTCATGCCATAAATTTTCCATCTCACTTGGAATTTCTCCTAAAAGCTCTGTACAATCCTCACTATCTTCTTCTTTGTCACAAGTATAACTTCTTGTTGACACTACTTCTTCATTCTTGATTAGAATAAAATTCTGATCCTCCATCTCTGTGATAGTTTTAGATGTTTGTCCATCACTCTCCCTTTGGCCATTTAAGAAAATCAATTCCTCGTTGTTCTTACCAATAGCAAATTTCTTATCATAAGACATAACTGTCTCATCTCTACTGAAGATATTTCCTCCACTAAGCAAGGAATTTATGAACTCCTTCTACTGTAATAACTCAACTTGATCTTCATTTGAAAGACAGTCATCATCATACTTTACTTGGCAACTTTTAGCTTCATTCAAGACAGTTCCATAAGATGGTTTGTCTTCTGCAAAACCTGCATTCACACACAACTTGTCAATTGTAAAACCACAAGACCTCATGATCTCATTTGATGATTCAATCATCAATTCCTCCTGTTGTTCCAAGTCCTTTACATGACTCAGAAATATTTCGATGGTCTTCTCCTCAATCTCATCAAGTCCTTCACTTGATTGCTTGATATCCTTCTCTACTTCTTCTTTTAGAACAGAATTTAGATTCTGCCTGTCTTCTTCCTCCTTTACGACAATATCAGCAAATTGTCCTTCTTCACATGTTTCACCTGCAAACATACACAAATTGTCAGATTTAAAATCATGTGACCCTTTGGTCTCACTTGAAGTTTCAGTCTTCAAGTCTTCATCTTCACCCAGAACTTCACCCTGTTTTGCTTCACAAATGGAAACTTCCATTTCCAACTCAGCTTCTCTGAGTTCTTCCACCAGGCTCTTCACTTGCCTCTGTTGTAGCCTTCTCTGTAACTTATGCCACTTCACTGGCTTTTTCTTCAAGACCCAACCTAGTCTTTGGCTTTCCTCAAGTATCATCATTAATACATTGAGTTGTTCTTTCATCTCAGCAATCTCTTTGTCAATTTCCTCTTGACTCATTCTCTTGCCATTTGCCTTGGCATTCTCTTTCTTCACTTTTCTTCTGCTGTGGTCTTCCTCAGAACCTCCACTATGACTATCAGTAGTCATCTTCTTCTCCATCTCTATGAGTTCTTCACTCACTCACTATGAGCTGCATTAAAGCCTCTGCAACAGCAAGTCCTCCCTACTACCACTTACCTCACCAAGCTTTCCTCTGTACTTGGTATTTTGGCAAGCACTTGGTTCTCTATCTCTGGAACCTCTTTGAGCACTTCTCTCTACTCCTTCTAGGCTTCAACTCCTTTGCACCTTTTAATAACACAATTGTCCTCTTTATCCAACCTCTGTTGGAATTCCTCAAGGTTGCTTTCATTCAGAAACTTTTACCGACTTCTTTTATCCCTTAGCAATTCTACCCACATCCTCTGTGGAATTGCCTTTGTGAGCTGCAACAATACCTCTGCAGTAACAAGTCTCCTTCTTGTTACATATGCCTCACTAAGCTTCTCTCCTCTAAGATCAATCTTTTAGCATTTCTCTGGTTCTTTCCTCTGGAACTAATTGAGCACTCCTTGCTCTAGGTTGCTGCAGCCTTCTCACCTTCTTATGCTTCTACCTTCAAGATCTCTGCATGATCTTGTTCTACCATTCTCCTGCACTTTGAATGGATTATTCTTTGTCTCTTGCATCTGTAAATTTTGCTGCACATTATCTCTGTGTGCCTACTATTTGTCAGATTAGAATCTGATCTCCTCTTTCCTCCATACACATCTTAACACATAAATTTGTTCTAAATTTTCTCAAACAAATTTTCACACAGAATTTCTTTGTGTTGCTTTGATACCAAATGTTTCAACCACAATTTTTCTCTAATACCACTTGATGAAAGGGGAAATTGCGGTGAGGCGATTTCCATTTCATTTCATAAATCCTTACGTGAACATGTGGGTTATGGCCCAACTATACAAATTGGAAGCGTTTACATTGGTGGGTTTTAACAAAAACCCGACCAATCACCAAACAATGCTTTAACACATAATTCGCCAACGAACACCGGTCCCACTCCGAACGCACAAGACCGGACCCCAAAAAAAAATAAACCCGTGACCATAAACTTCTCGGGTCCGCTCAGGCCCAAGTCTTATCAGCTTCAATCTCTGCCGTTGATCTCACCCTTCAATCCGACGGTTGATGATACACTTGAGCATCGCACATCACAAATCGCATTTTCTTAAGGCCAAGGTTCATCCACTCATGAAATATTGTGATGCGAAACTAATCGGCGATCCTCCACTGTTGATTAAAGCACACTTGATCCAACGGTTAACAACAATATCGAGTGAGGTACTTGCACAAGGATTACCCGCCCTTACGAAGCCGATAAGGAATATAAATCCTTGATCTATAAATGTTCGGGTCCGTTTTTTGAATTAAAGTCCGAGCACTTGATGACCTGATATCCGTTGGATATAAGAGGCTACAAATCTACAACTTGTGGGACTTCAACTAGCACACAAATTAAAACGGCCTTAACCCCCGCAGTTGACTGTGACCTAAAAAGTTGAATATGAGATCGACGGCTAGGAGTGAGTGCGGGACTTCAGCCACGATCAAGAAAATTCGTACTCTCCTATCCCCGCAATTGCTGTTCACGGTCGATCAATCAGATCTGTCGATCTGATGATCCATATCTATTCCTCTGCCATTCTTCTTCCGCCATATATATCCGTTGATCTAAACGATCCGATGGCTCCGGTGCATGTTTACTTCCTTCCTTCGTGCCTTTACTTTCTTCGCCTTTACGTGGTTTCTCAAAGTTCTCTGTGGTTTCGGGTTCCTCCAGGGTTTCTGGTCTTTGATTGTTCTGCAACACAACTCCCTCTTGATTTAACTCCGCGTACTCTTAAACACTGTCACTCCTAAACTTCACATTGATCCTTCAATCAGATTCAACGATCCGACACGATCCTTCATCCTCACTTCTTCTCTGTGTTCTGCTCGAACTCCACCTGCATACATATACTATGTAGAAACTTCTAATTCACACACAAT
Source organism: Pinus tabuliformis (assembly GCA_031772625.1). NCBI lineage: Eukaryota > Viridiplantae > Streptophyta > Pinopsida > Pinales > Pinaceae > Pinus > Pinus tabuliformis. The sequence continues at coordinate 917,203,288 of CM062805.1, read as the reverse complement.
TCATAACTCCATTAATCAATACACACCACACAATTCAGAATCGAATTCTCTGTATATATATATATATATATATATATATAGATATATATATATATATATATATATATATATATATATATATATATATATATATATATATAAACAAATGATTACATAATGAGACTCTTTGTCTCTCTAGCCTGATTTTCTAATCAGTGGCCTCTGTTTTCCTACCTGCCCGTAGGCTTACAATCAAACCTCTAACTCACAACCTCTAACTAGCTAACCAGCTAACTATCTAACTTGACTAACTCTTTTTATGCCTTTTAGGCTTACATTTATACAAAAGGCTCTGTGAACCAATTCTGGTTCAGATCCTTAATAATTTCAACTAAAACCTAAGAATCCTCTCGATCCTATAAATCATGAACTAATTCCTAATTCAAGATCTACAATTAATTTCCAAAGCTGTCAATCCCTATGAACTCTTAACTATCCTGATTATCTCATGTTCTCTAACATTCGAGAACATTTACAATATGCCTCACAATACTTAATTAATTCCTATTTTCATTAAAATCACTCAAAAGCCTAAATAATTACGTTAATTTGACATTTGGGAAACCAACTTCCTTAAAATACAAGAACCCTATTGTTGTTGGGAAAAGTATCCAATACGGAATGACCCTATCCCACTCTAAGGGTGATAGTACCTCAGCAACAACCGAATGCAAAGCTAATCAAGATTACTTCTTTATGAGATGTAAGAGAGAGGAGAAAGGGATCCACTAACCGTTGTCTTCCGCTAATGGTTGATCCAATCTTCCCTCTTTGCTGCTTGCTCCCAGCTCCTTGCTCTTTCACTGGCCCAGCTACACAGAGATCCTGCAAAAGCACAAGAAAGGGAAACTACAAGAAGCATACATCCATAATTGATTCAAGGATTAGAATAAATCAAATATACAAGCACCAATTCGCCATAGAGACACATGCATATAGAAGAACCTCAAATGCTTTATTAATGGAAGAAGTAAAGTTCTGAGAGTGTTACAACCATAATAGGCCCAATCCAGCAACACCTCCCAGCAGAAAGAAATCTCCTCTTCACCTCCTTCAAAGCAATCACCCAATAGTTCTATGCACAAACCAACAGCACTTCCTTACATTCACAAAATTCCAGCCTCCTTAGACCTCATGAGAGAGCTCTATATATAGGATTTTTGGAGAAAGGATGAGTCAGCTTGAGCTTGGCATGAAGCTGACTAGTGTCCTCTCCCACTTCAGTTATACTTCAGTTCTTGAGTCCACTTGGAGTTTCTTGCTTCCACTTGGAGATCTAGATCCTCTTACTCATCACAAGGCGAATTCCCTGATCCAAGTGTCATTTTGGAAGCTTCCTGGGCATTTGACACCTTGCAGAATGACTGTGCCACTTGGCCAATCTCGCCCAGCGCAGGTAGCCTTCATTGCTTTTGACATTCAGCGCAGGTACAGAGTGGAGCAGTTGACATTCAGCGCAGATGCTCAGTGGAGCAGTTGACATGATCCAGAATTAGCTTGTTTTTGAGTGTTTTCAAGTGGAGAACTGATTTTCAGTGCTGTGGTTTGCTGACCTTGTTCCTCTAGGGGTAGGAACAACATGTTTAGGGACTTTGGATCCCTCAGATTATTGACATTTCATGCTTCATGCTGTAAGGCACAAAAATGTCTATAACACCTATGTCTACTAAAATACAATGATTTTTCTTGAGCTGAATGCTCCTGCATCACCAACCCACACAGATGATCCAGCAGCATAGGTTTTACAGTTGGGAACAGAGCTTAAAATGGATAAGCATGATGTAAAGAAAACACAAAGAGAATTGGAAACAGCTTGCAAGCTATTGAATTTGAGTGAAGAAGAAGCAAGAAGGGAGAAAGAAAATGGAAAGAAGTACAAGGAAGATCTTCTAAGGGCTGAAGATGAAATCAAAAGGCTAAAGGAAAAAATGAAGGGCAATATGTCCTTGATTCAAGCTAGGGAAATCCTAAGGGATGAAGTCATTGAGGTTATCAAGGGCATTTTGGAATTTCTTGTCATTATATCTGAAGAGAAAACACTAGCCTGAGACATGGAAGAGGTGGTCATGAGAAATAAACAGAAAGATTTAGATAGATCAAAGTTTGCAAAGAGGATGATAGATTTCATTAATTCTAAATCTACTGTAGAATTGAAGGAGCATGACATGCCAGACAGAACATTATGTGCAATAGATTTCAATAAGATGATTGTCAAGAATATTTATAGGAATATTGCTGAGAAGAAGATAAATGAGATGAAGGAAGCAGTTTCCAAGTTTAACATCCTGTTTGATAAAAGAGTTAGAGCTAGACTTCCCTCTTGTTGGGATCTACAAGGAAACTTGCTGCCATGGAAGACATATGAGACTTTGCTAGTTGAGGCAAAGAGCAAAGTTGATAACACTCATGAAAAGACAACAGTATTAAAGGGAGCCACCATTGTAAACTACCTTAACAAATATTTTAAGTTTCTATGGATGGTGAAGACTTTGTTTATAGATAATCCTACTTATAATAGGATTACAGCTTGCAGAATAGCACTTGACAAGTTAGAGGAAGCACCAAAGTCAAATGTACCATTATGGAGAAAATGCAAAGAATGGATGATAGAGCAGACCAAAGATGCATCAGCAGGACCATCTACTCAAGCCACAGATTCAAATAGCGAGCAACAATCACCAATCATACTTTAATTTCTGTTACTTCATGTTATCTTATTTCTTGAGAAAAATGAGGTGTCTTTTACCCTCTAATGTAATATTTTGTAATGACTTTTACTTTAGACAGTTAGAAGGTAGTTAAGCAGTTTGACAGTTTTGGTAGTTACCAACTGTCCCATGATGTATAAAAAGAGGCAAAATTATAGAAAAAAGGTCTGAATTTTGAAGAACCTGAAGACTATGCTATTGTATACTTGATAAATTGATGATTAATGAAAGAATCAGGAGTTTTCCACACAGTGTTGGGTATGATTTTGTTATTTCTCTGTTATGTGTCATTATGTTTCTTCCTTTCTTTAAATATGGTAATGAAGTTGCAGGTATTTGTTTACTAATGTGAATAAAGTTAAAATTCCTTAAAAGAGCGCTCCCATATTTAAAGCTCCTACCTCTGTATTTCTTCTAAGTTACAGATAATAGTTCCTATCAAATACAACATATTATCTTTAATTCCTCAAGACATTCTTCACACAACATTTATATCCAGCATCACATGGCATTTTGAGTTTTTCATATCAGCTAAATATTAAGGATTAAAAGTCAAGTCATTCAGGTCCTTCACATGAAGATACATTATACAAATAAGTGACATGCATAATAGAATTTAATGTCTTAAGCACAATTTCTCCACAGCCAAGAAATTGGTTTCTTAAGGGACAACAGTTGGAATGGTATTCAAGTGTAGAATAACATCATGAGGTCCTAAGCTCAAGTAGGAAATATTTACTCACAAAAACATTTTTAAGACTTGAAATTGGCCCTAAAAGATTTCATACCCCAATTCTCTAAACAGGGTCCTACCAATAAAACTACTCCTTTAATTTGATTCTTTCAATTATTCCACTCTGAAAGCATCTATATGGATGAAAAATAATATAATGATCCAATCTAGATCATACCCCCCGATTTTGGGAGGATTTTGATCCCAAAAACCTTCTACCAGAACGAGGTGAGGAAAATTTTCCTATACCATCTCCCTAGCGTACCATTTAGCCTTGCCTAGAAGTTGTCCTTTCAACCCAATCTACCAAAGGTCATGTTGCCCCTATCTTGTAGTTCTAAACCTCCTATGCAAAATTGTATCTTCTCCATGGAAGGAGGGACATACTCCTCTTTCCAATCCAACATGGAAGGCTCATAGAGTTTCAAATTTTGCACAATCACCATTGAGTAAATGTGCATGTATGGGGCTAGATTGAGTCCATAGGCACTATCTCCCACCTTTTCTAGTATCTCAAAAGGACCATATTATAGAGCCTTTATTTTCTTATCAAGACCCTATAGCCTCTTCTTATACAATTATAATCATATTATGTCTCCCACTCTAAATGACCTCATTGTCCTATGTTGATCATGCCTAGCATTTTATTTTTCCTATGGCTTTTTCAGGTTCTTTTGTACTTGTAAATGAATCTCCCCAATCTTATCAACAATTTTTTCTACTCTTAAAGCATTCCCTATGATATCATCCCTCACTCCTCCTTGTTACATATATAAAAAATCTAAAGGTTAAGGTGGCCAATATTCAAAACAAGTATCAAATAATGACTTACTAGTTGAAGTGTGGACTACTCTATTGTAGGAGGGTCGTATGTAGATTGGATTTTCATCCTAGTCCTTCAACTGCTTCTAACTATAACCCCTCAAAAGTTGTACCAAAGTCCTATTGACTACTTCTATTTTCCCATATGTATACAGATGGAATGTTGTATATCTCTTCAATTTTGTGTCCATATTCTCCTACATTGTAGTCCAAAATGCACTATAAAATATAGTGTCCATGTTTGAATCAATGCTCCTTGTTATCCCAAAATGCACCTAGACTTGTTCAAAGAGCAAGTTTGCTACTTCTTATGTTATGAAGCCAGCTCACAAAAAGATAGAAAAGATAGATCAACGCCTTAGAAATAAGCGTCTTCGAGGGGGCAACCTCCTTTACATTACATAAATGAACAATTCTTGGATGATACAAATGACAAGACCTCCTTTCTATATATAGGAGTCTAAGGGGTCATAATTTAATCAGAGCCGATAATAATGTAAGGGCACAACAATAACAATAGTGGGCTTCTATGGGGCACAATAATAACAATATGGGGACTACATGGGCACAACAATATAATAAGGGGGTTCACTGATAACAATAAGGGGTTACACTAGTAGTATAGAGACCTAACATCTTACCCTTTGATGGTTTTTTTACAGGGCGTGAGAATGCACTTCTTGGTGAACTTGTCAACTACCACAAACATGTAGTCTTGTTCCTTCCTGATTGTAGGTAAACCTCCTGCAATGCCAATGGAAATGCTTTCCCAAGGATGAAATTGGTATAAGTAAGGGATAATATAGAACCTATATCATGTTACTAGGCTTGCCTATACAACAAAGCATACATCCTCTTATGAACCTAACTACATCTTCTTGCATTTTGGGCTAGTACACAGACATATGTAAGTTGGCCATTATCTTCCCTACACCAAAATTCCCTGGAGGCATGAGCCTCTCTTATTAGTTGCAATCGCTCATCATGAGGAACACATAACTTTCCTTGCATGTAGTGTAATCCATTTTGGAGATAATAGTAAATTGTATTTTCAATATCATCCATATGAATTTCTCCCAATATCTATTAATACAACTCCCTAAATTCCTCATCCGTTGTATATGCCTCTTTGTACGTAACATGGGTGAAATGATCCATGTGCATAAGAGTTCCCAAACATGTAATTTTTGATGTGGGTTGCCTTAAAAGCATGCAAACCAACTTATTTGTGTTTCATTTATTGTACTTGATCACTAAATGAAACTACTATAAAAGCCCCATCCACTTGTAATGCATGATATGTTGTAACTTACTCTAGACTTGTAGGTACTGGCGATTGGTGATCTATGTGAATGATTATCTCCTTTCCCATTAGATAGTGTTTCCATTTTTTTACAACGTGCACTAGGGTGTAAAGTTCCTTATCATAGGTATGGTAATTGAGAACCACCCCATAAATCACTTCAGATTATAGCATAAAAGCCTTCCTCCCTGCATTAAGACCTTTCTCGTAGCATACCCACTTGCATCTATCTCCACTTCAAAGGGATACTACAAGTTTGGAAATGTTAGAACTGGTGCTTGATTGGTTTTCTTCTTCAACTCTTCTAAGGCATTTTTCTTACCCTTCCCCCAATGGAAACTCTTTCCATTCATTGTTATGGAATGGAGTGGTATGGTTACTGTTGAAAATGAATCTATGATTTTTTATAGATATTGTGATGCCACAACAAAACTCGTAATATTTCAAACATTTGTAGGCACCAACCACTTCATGATGACCTCCATCTTCATAGGATTTATCTTAACCCCCCCCACAAATCATATTGCCTTAATACACCAAATATTGGTGTGTGAACTCACACTTCTTGAGAATTGACAATAGTTGGTGCTTCATCAATATCTCTAGCACCTTCATCAAATGTGATATGTGCTCCTCCCGAGTAGCATTGTATATCAATATATCATCCAAATAAACAATAACAAATGAATCTAGGTATGGGCCTAGTGTACCATTCATTTATCTCATGAACATAATTGGTTCATTGCATAGACCAAATGGCATGACTAACCACTCATACAAACCTTGTCTAGTTTTGAAGGTAGTCTTATTGGTAACTTCTTCTTTTACTTGAACCTGGTGATACCCTTATTTTAAATCTAGCTTGGTGAAGTATTTCTCTTGCCGCAACTGGTCCAATAGGTCATCAATCCTAGGTAGGGGGTACATGATTTTAAGTGTAATTTTGTTTAATTCCCTATAATCAATGCACATTTTCCAAGTCCCATCCTTTTTTGGCACAATTATGATGGGTGACCTACATGGTGAGGTACTTGGTCGAATAACACCCTATTCTAGAAACTACTACAACTAATCCTTTACCTTGTTTGATTCTAGAAAAAACTTCATATACAACTTGATGTTTGGAAGTGGGAATATGGAAATAGTTGGATCTCATGCTCCACTTCCCTCTTGGGTAGTATCCCTTTAGGCTCTTGAAACACTCCCCTGTATGCCTATAGAAACTCTTTTAGATGTTATATGTTCCTTAGTGCACCCCTCCAGGGATGCCTTTTCTCTCATTGAATCTTCTACAAACTAATTTTCTCTTAAGAATAATAAAACATACTCCTGCCTAGAACTGATCAATTTCTTAATGATCCAATTGAAATAAACCACTCTCCCATAGATAATACTATCCCTTCTTGAATCATATTATGGATTCATATAATTATTATGTATGGTTAAAAAAAATAGTTAGGTCCACAACAATGCATTTCATTATTATTGTTCGATCTCCACATTAATGATGCCAACCATAAAACAATGGAATGTTTGAGGTGCCTAGAATAGAACTATTTTTATTATTCAACTATGCGAATGAATGTAAAAGGATGTGTATACTTATGCATAATATTTACAAGTTTATTATCATTATTTTTAATTTTACAACTCTAAATGATTGTCCATATATTCCCTCTCATAAGTGTCTTGAACATAGTGGATTGAACCTAAAGAAGTAGATGTTATTGGAATCAAACTAGTTTGTTTATAAGAATGAATGTTGAAACTTTTTTTTTAAACACCAAAGATTACTGATTATATTAATTTCGTGCTCGGACGTGGCAGATACTCAGGAAATTTACAATTCCATTACATCACTGGGCTTCATGAGCTACATATGCAGGCTATCAAACCAGGCCCAATTATCCAACAAAACTTCAAAACTGAACAACACTCCTATTATTCTACTAGTATATACTCCACATAACTGCGATAAGAGAAAGATACATAGGAAACCATACATAAAAACACAGACTAGTCCTCAGAAACAACATGGCGATTAAGGTCCAAGACTGAGAATGTTGAAACTTATTGATGAGAATAAAATGCGTACTTTTATAAATGTGATGTAACTTTTGTATCAAGTTATTCTTTGAATTTATGATGTCTCTAATGTTTTTCTTTTTTAAGGACATTGCTAAAGTAGCATTTGAGTTATTATCCTCAAAATTAGCCTGACTTTCTCATACATATTATTTTTAGGATTGAATTGGTTTGTATACCAAAATAATATAGCTATATGTGGACCCAAAATAATTGTATTCTAGGCAATTTCATATGCATTAAGTCACGTCAAGCATAAACATAATTAAATATCTTGCCAGCATGGTAGCAATTCACTAGTGAAGTTGTTGGACTTAAATTTATTCATTAGAGTTCCACTTTTAATGTGGTTTGCACAATCTATAACATGGTCTTGAAGGGGAGTCTACTCTCTATGAGAACATATTTCTTGAAGCACTCCCCTTAGAAAATAACAATTATGATATTTTCTTTTCATCTTCATTTGACCTAATATTTTAAATTACAGACAAATTTCCTACATTGATTGATAATATTTGTAGTTTATTTTCTTTAGATACACATAATTTGAGTGTTTGACATAAATACATATGGATATGTTATTTGTTTTAAAACACCTAAAAATCTCGATTAAGACACAGGGAATTCCAATGAAATTGCCATTTCAATTGAAGGGAACATTAACCCCATAGGACAATTTACATTGGTATAAAATAAAGCCACATATTTTTCTGAACTCCATAATAATATCCATGATGAGCTGAATGAGGAAGTGGAAGATGCCAAATTAGGTTTTCTTATTAGGTGGTATTTGTTTGGATATGAAGGGTTGATTTAGGGTCTTCTACAACTCCTCTACTACTCTGCTCTTTCTTTCCTAGCTTGTATTGTGTCATCTTTATTGCTTCTCTAGGGTGAGTGACTTTATCACATACAAGTCAAGCATGTCTCTATCACATATAAATCAAGATAAAGTCTCTATGACTCGAGCTCTATTGCATGGATACTCACTCTAGTAGCGGGTTGAATGTTAAAAGGAAACACATGGGAGAGTGTTTTATTTTTTGGTTGCACTACTAAAATTTGAAATATGTCATGGCATATGTGTGTGTGTGTGTGTGTGTGTTAAAAGCCTCTATTAATTGGAA